>CM062293.1:192243694-193502119 GCA_031216915.1 Pictodentalium vernedei
GAGGTCATGTCTTTAGTTTTTTTCATCTCCCTTTGATTGCCCTGTTGCATAGCTGTTTCAGATTATTATGTTTGTGAATCCTTTGCAAATTAACTGATGTGCTCGTCACATTTGGTTAAATGTTGTTACTATGTGGTGCGCCTGATTCTTTTGCAGAAATAATAGATTTGTACTGGTGACAGATTAGCTCGCTAATTGAGTTGAATTGCTGGAATCATGCGAAATCTTAATTATGCATGACAAATACTAAGACGTTGTATGCGGCTATAACACCGGCTTGCAGCAGTTGCATCCCAAGAGTAGCTCGGCCTTAGAATCGTGTATGATAACTATTTTAGTAGTAAATTAGGCTGTATAATTTATCGAAGACATAAACTGCACTTACTGAAGATTTTATTTGGCAATCTTTGCATTCTTAATTTAGTAAATTACCGGTAAACTATTTCATTAGTAAAAATTAACCGCATTTGTGTTTATGGAATGATTGTAAACTTTTCATTATTAAACACCGAGTTTTGATTACTGTCTGCCATTCATGAACTGATTGGAGGTAAGAGTTCCGTGAACTTGATAATGTTGCAAATGTAATGTCATTCGGTCAGGCTGCCGTTCAGTAAGAGATGTTATTACCGGCCATGGTTACTGCAGTCTCTTTTCGAAAATGCACATTATTCGCCATGCTTCAAGTTATGGACGTATCCACGTCGATATCTGTGGTCCAGAATTGCATGTTTTATCGAGCTTGTTGGCGTTTATTTGAATTATCGCACCAACGAGCTGAAACTTAGTGAAAAATAGGTAATTATGGGCAAAAACTCCGCTAAGAAAAGTTGAAACCCAATGGTTTTCGAACTCGATGAAGATATTGCCCAAAAAGACTCATAAACCAAATATCAATCAAATCAATAGACGCCTGTTCGGCCTTTTGCTCTGATGGGCTGAAAATTAGTGAATTTTCACACAGGGTCATAACTCGGTAAAAAGTGTGAGCGGACCCAATTTCTTTTTTACGACTGTCTCTCATGCAGTACAAACAATTAAATTCCACTTATAATAGTTCTAATCATAGCTATTCGTAGACGAAAGCCGCCCCACCCACCCGCCAGACAACTGACTTCCTCAAGTTAAAAGCTCGGTTTTTCAAAAACCCGACCAACATAAAATTACAGTGTGAAATCACTCAGGTTTTCACTTTGTGTTTGAAAATTGTCTTCCCGAAAAATCTGCGCACGTCAATGACGTCGTGCGAGCCTTGTTTGAGACAGGAATGATACAGATTTGGAAAAAGTTGAGACTTTCGTTTTCTGGCGAGTCAGTATTGTTAGACAAACTACAACGGTATTGAGGAGCTATATGTGGCAGTCACATAACAACAATAAGCTATATTTATACACCTTACTGGCAGTATTTGTGTGGTTTGGTGTATGGCATTCATCAAAACAACAACATGCATTTTCTGACTGAGCAATAGGATGTAGAGTTGAAGTAAAATATCAGCCCAGCAGACATCCGGATGGATTTTGCTTCTATATTCTTTTGATTTTTGAGCCGATTTCGGACTAATTGTCCGGTTGGAAAGTATATTCTATCAACGTACCAGTGGTAAAATGATCAACATTTAAAATCTTAACCCTCTGCGGACGGTATTTTTTCTTTGTGGAAGATTTTTCTTTTTCTTTCGCAATGTCGAATAAGTGAGGCTGGCTCTCCATGACAGGAAGTTTTATCTTTGGAATAGTTCTTCTTTATGACATTATGCTTTGAACAATACCAACGTTTAAGTAAAAGTAAACAGTATGTGGAAATTGTATTCTCACATGGACGAAGTGCAGTTTCAACCAATTAAATGTATTATGTTCTGTAAAAAAGGCATAGAAAGGACAGACAAAGTTCCAGCAAATGTACCTCCGGGTTCAACCCGGAAGTCCAGTGTCAGAAATTTTGTGCTTCATGTGCCATTTGTCAAAATTTGAAAGTAACAGCGCAGATGGAACGTCCACGTTGCTTGTGTTATTGCGATAGTCCACTATCCACGTACTGTATGTGAAGCGAGTGATGTCAGTTTGACGATAAGGTGAGAACCAACTACGTTCATTCGAGTTCAATGTCATAGATAAAGCAATCAAGCTGATTTTAACGCATCGCATCGATGAATTTAGATGCTTCATTTTATGTTTCTGATTTGGACATCAGAGTTCATCAATATTTATCTTCGTTTTACAACATGGAAGATTTCCTCCTGTCTAAACAGCAAACCAACAAAAACAAATATACAGAACCGTAGATATGTTTGAATGGGTTAAGAATTATCGCACGAGATTGCTTTGGCCCAGGATATCACGAGAGCATTCGGCTCTCGTGATATCCTGGGTCAAAGCAATCCAGTCAGCATATCGAGTCAGCATATCGAGTGATATCCTGGGCCAAAGCAAGCGAGCACGATAACTCTTAACCCATTCAAACGTGTGTGCTGTTCTGTGTTTATCACACACCTCCCATGTAACAACAAGTCAACAGGAAATTGAACTAAAAGCACTTTTCAGCTGGATAATTGCTGTGTTTTCTTCGTTGCCAACGATACATCAGTGTTAGGTGGTGGGGTACCAACCCTAATTTGCTTTTTAATTTTTACGGCATTCAACTGGTCGAAACCAATTGACGCCGATTAGTGTCACGGTCATGATGATCGAACTTCACAAACTGACTAAACTCCAGGGAATAACACAACAAATTCTTTTTAAATAGCTAATAACTTTACCACACTCCATCATTATATAACCAGCAGTGGAAAGTATGTGTCAAGGAATAAGCAGTCAGAATGTTATTTTTATTTTGTAAATTTTTGACTCGAATCTGATTGTTTAAATATCTCGTGTCAACAAATCTAAATGAGGAACTTGGAATTTCCAAGCGATCTCGACACCAGAGCATTTGACCAATGATGATCACAACGTGATTTATTTAAGCGGGTTCCTTCTCTGTTTATGTTGGAAACGAATTCGAACGTGTTTTGTATCACGACATGTGCGCGGATACAACTTTATTTTTATCGTGCAGGCAGAACATTGAGAATCCCGTGTTTTTCATTAACAGGTGTGTGATAAAAACTGTTCTTTTTATCTTTACTGCATCGTCCAAATGTTCGTGTTGCATTCTGTTTGAAAACCTTCATGCGACAAGAGAAATAAATTAATTTAACGCACAAGGCCGACACAGAGCACATATTAGATGATTGATGGTTGCTTCCAAAGTGTATTTCTGAACATTGTAGTTTGAAACAGTGTGTAGAAAAAAAGATTTTCCCATAGAGAGCAAGTCTGTCAAGTACCAAATGTTTGTTTGTTCAATTTATCATTATTTATTTTTCTCCAAGTTTGTATGCCCCTTTGTGTCGAAATATGTTGCACCATCCTTGAATTACAGTCGATGGTAAGGTTCGAAAAATAGGGTACCAGAATGCTCGTGGTGCCCAACTTTTACAATACGGTAATGTAAATATCTGATCAGCCCAGACCGCCATTCACATTTTAGTATTTTTTTCAAATTTAGCGTCCAAAACATTGACTCCCCACTGGAATGTGCCCATCGTGATCCTTCCAATGAGGAGGTCATATGCTGTTTGGGGGAAAATTGATAATTAAAAAAACATTTGGTTATTCAAAGGAACAATCTGCGAGTGTCGTTTTAACCCTTTACCTTACACGCAAGGCAGACCACTTGTCAATAAAATTCTTGAATAACTATTTTTTTCATTTTTGTGTCAAAAACATAGCTTATGACGCCCCAATGGGATGAGATCAACGAGCTCGTTCCAATGAGGACTCATAAGTTATGTTTTTAGACAAAAAATGAAAAAAATAATGAAAATTGAATGACTGGTTATTTTTGTGAATAGCGCTGGCCGTTTTTGCAGTTACGTTGTTTAAATGGTTAAGCTGAAGCTCTTTATAATTGTTACAGTCACCGATAATGTGTTAGGCATAGATGGTGGTGTTTTGACAGACGTACAAAGAGGGTTTCTTCTAGACATGGCGTGGTCAATCATGAGGCATGTTGACTGTTTTGGTCACAGGCAGCAGCCAAACCCAGCAACCGGGTACGTAGAAAGTATTTCGAACTCGGTGGTTGGGGACACGGTCATACAAAGGCACCCACATACTGATATATATCATTGGTGGTTGATGTGTCTTAGTGGCATGGTAGGCATACGCACCTCGAAAGTGAGAAAAATGCAAATATTTGACTCAATACTTAACCTTACGAACCTACGGTTCCTAGAATGGTATCACCTTTGTGTACACTTACTGTGAGATGGGTCAGTCCAATGTTAATTTACAGGGAGGATAAAACAATAACTGCCTGGCTGCAAACTGCAGTTGTTATTTTATCGTCAATGCCCCATGTACTGATCTCCTATCATTAAACAGAAAAATGGACGAATTGTACCTTGGGCCGAAAAATCGGCCTTACGAGTTCAAAGGGTTAACAATTGGGAAACGATGTTTATATGTTAATATAGACCCAAAAATGTGCATTTTTCACGACTTTTAAGGCCGTAGAAAAGACAAATTAAATGAGGGAATCTTCAGTCACATCTTAACAGTAAAGAGTCTGAACATCTCTTTCTGCAATTCCAAATAGAATTGTTTTCCCTCTTTTACTGAAGGATCACACGTGTGAGGAAATATGCCCCCCCCCCCCCCCCCCACTTCCAGACTCATAAAGATATTCATAATCTGCTCGCGAGCTCAGTGATATGTCAGTGCAGCCCTCCATACAAACCCGTGAATGTTTCTTTCTCTCTTATACCTCCTTTATCATGAACTAAGTTTGAAGTGTATTTTTTCATCATTATTTTTATCATTCCTGCAATCAGTGTGTGTCGTCATCACACCAATATATTACATGCAGAAGAGAATGTGAACATACCTGATACCTCTGTCATCATTCTACTATTTTTGTAATTTTATTCTATCTGGAAACGACCTCGAAAAAGCTAGAAGCTTACAAGTTTAATGGAAATAAATATTGTTTAAACTAAACATGACTGCAATGACGGGTTGGTGAAGACAATGTTGGCCAAAATCCTCTCTAACTCTTTCTGAAAAAGATTGGAGTGCTCGTGCCCGCCCCCACCCACCCCAGTTCCCAAGTCCCTACAGAAAATAAATGTTTATGGTCGAGCCATCAGTCGTCAATATCTCAAAAAATAATTGTTACCCTTTAGGTTTACATTTAAAAGTTCAGAATTTTATTTTCGAACCCTACACTGCAAAAATATAGGTTCTCTTTAGAACCAAAACTGGTCCTAATCTTGTCCCTGAGATGGAACCAATTCTGTTTAAACAGTATTTATTTCAAATCAAATACATTTATAAAGATTAACATTAAATATTAACAGAATTAAACATAAATTGAGGGAGATTCAGCCGTAAGTTCAGAGCTTATACGAGGTTGTCTCAAATCATTATTAAGCAAAGGAGATATGAACAGTTGGAAAATCGAACCAGTTTTGGTTCTTATCAGAACCAAAACTGGTTCGATATGCCAACTGTTCATATCTCCTTTGTTTCAAAATGTTTGGCGACTGCGTTGAATAAGCTCCAAGTTTGGTGCGGAATCTACTTCAGTTCATGTAATATTCTGTTAAAATTGAATGCTAATCTTGGTATATTTATTTGATTTGAAATAAATATTGTTTAAACAGAGCTGGTTCCATCTCAGGGACAAGATTAGAACCAGTTTTGGTTCTAAAGAGAACCTATATTTTTTGCAGTGTATGGTTGATTGAAGACCTCAAGCCCTTTTCTTTTTTCATTACAAGCCTAATTGCAATGCGGAATAGAGTTTAGCGGTGGAAATGCTGATACTTTCTGCATTATTGATGTTGGTTATTTGATGAAGATTGATAGTTATCTGTAGTTTTTCTGCTGCTTTATTTGGTTGAAACTATGGATGTTTTATAACATTTGGCCCAGGTTTACGCGATTCCCATATGAGAGATCACGCGATATAATAACTTGGCATTGGAATTAAATATTGATATTCCCGTCGTGTGAGACAATCGTATTTGTTTACAGACTGGACTGTTATTGCCGTTTTCCATCAACTAATTGCTGTAACAGGTTTACCTGTCCCATGGAACTCGATTCGGTGGGTAAGTGTTCAGGTTACAGTTAGTGTTTTACACAAAGTGGCTTGTAATTCACAAGTTTTCATTCGAGTGTATCATACAATATCCGTATTGTTGTAACTGTTACTTTAGCTACTGGTACAGTTTAGTTGTCAAAGCTGTCGCCTTCAGAAGCGTAAAAGGGGATTTAGAAATATCACTCGTAATAAATCTCTTTATCTTTGCTGCTACAGAATGCTTACATACTAGTAACATTACACACAGTTTGTTTAATTTGCAGACGATATCGATTATTATTCGCAACCTGCGGCCACAAGGCTACAGGTTGCATATATTATTTTAACTTTCCTATAAACTCAGCGCGGAACAATTTATAACATTTAAACTTATATTGCCGGTGTACACCAAAATGGTACTGAAGAACGGGAGGAGGTGAGTGATAGTGTCATGAATTCTTGAATCATCACTTCAAAAGGGCCAGTCTCATGATATATTCAGATCGCAAATTTCGTTATTCTACTAAGACAGTCAGTAAGAGAAAACCCACTGTTGTTGCATATTGGCTGACTAAACTGGATTTCAAATCATGTTAATTAGTTGGTATCATTAGGAAATCGATATATATTTCTATGTCATCCCATTCTCCTGGACTCTTCTCGCCACAAATTCCTAACAGAGCTACTGCTTGTTGCTAATATGCTGTCGTTTTGTACCTTTAGTATCTAATTTATTGGCATACGGGTTCAGTCTAATATGGATAATTTTGTACCCCATGATTGGTTTTTGTGCCTATTGAGCCACAGTCGACAGATCTGATTTGATCTCCGCCGTTGCGATCCTGACTTCCTATTTCGCGATTGACTAAGAAACATGCGAGAACGTCTACTCTCCTTTATTTTCGATTAGAGGTATTTCAGTATATAAAATGGGGTGATTTTAAAATTTCAACAACCAGGATGGTAATGTTCAAATAACTTTCAACACCCATTCCAAATAGACGTAGTTAGCTGTAAATTAGTCAATCGCGATATCGATTTAACCCTTTACCTAACACGAAGAGCAGACGACACATGGAAACAAAATTCTTGAATAACTAATTTTTTTATTTTTTGTCTCAAAAACATAGGTTATGACCCCTCATGGGACGAGCTCGTCCCAAAGAGGGGTCATAACCTATGTTTTTGAGACAAAAAATAAAAAAATAATGAAAATTAATTGGCGATTTTTGTGAATAGCGTTGGCCGATTTTGACTGTTACGTTGGGTAAAGGGTTAATAAAAACACTACTGGTCAAGCGTATGCATTCCCTAAGTAACTCAGATTTTGGTTACAATTAATATCGAGAATTCGTTCAAGTTGTTGAGATCTTTGAACGGAGTCTGGAACTGTCAACACAAGCACATGGGTCTATATAAAAAAAACACTCTTTCTGCCATACAAAGTGTGTTAACACCGATATTACAATAAGTGACCTTTTCAGATTATATGACGTTTTTGCCTCGTCAAACACATCAAAATAAGGAAATGACAATAAACTATTAAGGAACTCCACGAAGACAGTACATCTACACAACTTTTCATCAGTTCAGGGTGGGTTGTGGGATGTTCAACACACAAATGATGTGGTGAGTGGAAACGTGGGTGGGTGGTCGAGGCGACCGAAAGGCAATTTTTCCCAAACTCTAAATTCTTTCCTCCACATTTTTAAAATTCTTTTTAACCCTTTCAACACTGGCACCCTGGTAGGTATCATTTCAGTCAATACTGTAAATGGCAAAATCGGCGAAACCATCCTGGGTTGTTGGGAGAGGGGGGGGGGGGGGGGGCAGTCATAATTTAATCCAACAGCTCTGTCGGGCTGTTGTATTAAATCATTCCGAGCCGAGCCTCAAATTTTTTGCCCTTTATCTCGTCTGCTCGTCCACTACCAGTTTTTTTCTTCACGCGAACATTTTTGCACACCGGGTTGAAAGGGTTAATCTGTTTTGGACAGAAAAAAACAGGAACGAATGTAGTTATGATGTCCAAACTATTTTCAGACAGTCAATAGTTGTCTATGTGTTCTGTCATTCCTTGTCATAGTCATTTGATCATACCCCTTATAAATGGATGATATACCTCTTTCTTTAATTTTAAACTAAGATTCCAGTCTCTTCTCATCTGCTAGCGTGAAGAATGTCAGGTAAATTATGATATCTTTAAAAGAAGTAAAATAAAAATTCATTTTGGATCATTCCTGAGAGAGATTTTCAGAAACAATTCACCTTATTTAGTCGTGCCAAGTGCACTGCTTGCCTAAACCAATATTGAGGAAGAAGTAAATGTTATTTTAAAGTGTTATTCAGCCTGATCAAGGCACCAAGTGTTTCTTATATCAATCTTCATTTGGTTGAGTGGGGAGAATGAAAGTCGTGAATGTGTTCAAGCTCCCTTCTCCTTGCCATTGTGGGCATCGTTCCTTGAGTAAAAGGTGCCCGGATGTGCCCCAAGATGGGCTCAGAAACACTACCACCCTTTTGCACTTCAAAACTTCTGCTACGCCGATTCAGACAAGCTTTTAAATTTATAGGTGCATCACAATGGATCTTATTGTCATATGCCTTGTTGCCATAGTTGCCAAGTGATATAAGATGGATAACTCTAACTCTGACTTAGCTGGATCTCAATCCCCAACTTCAGCACCTAATATCATGGGAGTGATGATCGTTTCCCAATCTTTCTTCATACCAGAAATGTTATAGTGATATTTCTGTTATACTGTCAAGAGGGTGGGAAAAGTTATAAACAGAAATAACACTTGCCATAATTCGGAGAGAAGCACATTATTTTTTGTCTTTTGCGGATAACAAAATCCACTGAAGACAAACATGTACAGAGTGAGACCATTTATGTTATCCATCTTACATTAAAATTGATTTTCACGGGTATTTACTTCATAAATCGTTGCCTCTGTGTTACTAGGGGTGGATGTCAAACATGGTTGTAAAAAACAAAATGGGGAAAAAGGGGGGGGGGGGTTCCAACAGTGGTCAAATTCAAAAGGTATCACACATTGATTTTTTTCCCGACACCCTGATTTGGTTGGAAATATTATAGAGTGTCTTAGTTTTCCAGTTGCATGGCCGGGTTAGGTCCCGAATCGGGAATGGGGCGCTGCATTAGCAATTCCCAACCAATACAATTATCGGTATCAGTTTGCCTAACAACCTAGCCTTCAAAGTTGCCAAGAAACTATAGATGTTTCCTAACAACTGCTGGAGTGTTGTTTTGATATCCCAACACGTCTTGACTGCCCAGTCCAAGGGTGGGCAAATCCGGGACGGCTACGTAAAAGCCAAGGCTCCAGATTCCAAACAACTGAAACAAATTTTCCCAAAAATTCATGAAGAAAGCAGATGTGAATATCTTATTTAGAGGTGAAACGGTTAAAGAGTTTTCTTGATCGATTAATCACATGGATAAACCTTGGTTAACCGATTAATCAATTGCCCTTTTAGGGAGCTGAATAACTGCCGCACTGTTGATGATTTATAACATTAACCCTTTACCCAAAGTAAAGCAGAAAATCGGCCAGCTCTACATACAAAAATCTCCATTCAGATTTAATTATGTTTTCAATTTTTGTCTCAAAAACATAGCTTATGATCCCTCATTGGAACCTATGTTTTTGAGACAAAAATTTAAATTTTTTTTAGTAATTCAAGAATCTATTTTGCAAGTGTCGTCTGCTACCTTCATTGGGTAAGGGTTAACTTAAGAACGGCCAGTTCCAGCTACTGATACAGTATAATGATCATGCAAGTGAACAACTATGTCAAGACGTAACTCGTATGCTTTACTCTGTCTCATATAATTGATGTGAGTCAGTGTGACAATGTTTGCCTGCTTTGGAGTAAGTTTGTTCCTTTGATAACCCAGAAAATACAGTAGTTCAAAAGTAACGGTTAATCGACCAATTACTTTTTTGATCGATGAAGACAGTGATCATTTGTTAATCGATTAATTGGTTAACCGTTTTAACTCTAATCTTATTCTTATAGTCAAAGAAACATGCAATTAGCAAACAGTTCTTTAACGGCCATTCAAAACAGCGCTTTTCTTCTAAATTTGTGGCAAAATGGTCAAATTCAAAAAATCTAAATAAACTATGTGGACCAAGGCATTCAGTTTTCCCTTTGATATACAACTTAAGCCTTTCGACACGGTATGCATAGCGTTCAACGTAAAAAACAACGCGGCAGTGAAGAACAGACGACACAATAAACATTAAATCAGTTGGGAGAGTCAGTAGTGATTTATCCTTCGACTCTCTTCAGCTGTAGGATTAAAGTATTTCAGAACCTCCCCGCAAATGCAGGATGGTTCGTTCATTTTGCTGAAGACAACATTGTATGAGAAGATACCTTCCAGGGCGCCAGTGTTGGAAGGGTTAATGTCATAAATATCTTGTCTCTGGGATGTTTCTCTGGAGCACCAACTGCTGAATGCTTCATTGGTTTTGCTAAATAAGAATGCACTTCTTAACCAGCCTTCATGGTGATATTTGTGTTTTTGTCAATACAATATAGAAAGCGATTTGATACTTGTTCCAAATCATTTGTAACGAGGGTTATTGTGTCATGAAAATTCACCTTAATATTTCGCTGTATCTTGTTGCATAATAACTGAACGGTTTGAGACAGCGTTCATAAAACCCAGCTTGCTGCTGTATCCCTTTTCTGCAGTCATTTTGAATCATTCTTCAAATATTTTTGAAATAAAACATTGTTTAGACTGGAAAGTGATTTACATCGAAAATTTCCTGACAGTGGGGGTTTTCGCTCGAATAACTCAAATTATGTGAAAAATAAAAAAAAACGTATGAAGTATTTCTGCGAATTCTATCTGGCGGCACGTTAGCCCTTATATTCCTGGTGCCATTCCTCATGTATTATAAAACGGGATTCAATAACAAAGCACTCCATGGGTCTTTCTGTAATAAAACACCTTTTCATTATTGAAGTCAACTCCAGATTCAAACTCGAATATGCATCAGCTCTGGAAAGTGATTTACATCGAAAATGTCCTGACAGTGGGGGTTTTCGCCCGAATAACACAAATTATGTGAAGCGAAATTTCATTGGTAATCTCTACAAATCGTGCACCACAATTACATTTTGAATCACTAGCGATATCTAAAAATAGAAACATGGGTTAACCTCGCAAATTTGTTTGGGGATAAAATTGTTCTTTTTGTTAAGAGTTCGCCCCCTGAGTTTCAATGTGTTCTATGTGCCTACTGGCACATAGAACACATTGGAACTCAGGGAACGAGTTGTCAAATGAATTGCTGAGTGTCCTTCCAATAATTACTTCTATAGACATGAAGGCGTGTAATAAACAAAGAATGGCACACGCGTGTGAGTGGATTAATCGATATGGCACTTGTGCCATCGCGGAAGGATCAAACTCGAGGGCGCACCATCCGCGCTGAGTATTTACCTCAAGTATTTTTCCTGTATCGGATGTAAAGTACAGGAACCTGCAATTTGAGAATCGGTCTGCGTCCATTGATCACAAAACTGGCAATGTCATCGAAAACGTCTCAACTCAATCTGCCTCTACCACCTCAAGGTGGCATCAATCCAACCCATGCGTATAACTTCTCCCATCAGTGACGTTTGATGACGTGAACGCTGTTGCGCTGTGACTGCGAACACAGTGTAACAGCGTTCGTGTCTTGAAATGTTATGATATTTAACATCACGTCTTGAAATGTTAAGATATTTACCGAAAGCCTAGCACAAAAACTAGAAAACGGTGTCCAATTCCCAATTTCGGTATTTGTTTATTGTCAATAATAAAAAAAATATGCCGATAATATTCAATTTGTATTGTCGTGAAACAATGTGTACACTATAAACATATTCGTTTTATGCAGACAATAAAATATATTCATTAAAAATCAATCGGAGACTGCGAAGCGACAGGGAACTGAACACAATCGTCAAGAATTCTTTGTTGAGCACTGTCTATTTATAGGAATACATGTCTTCCATACCTCTCCCCCACCCCACCCCACTCCAAGAGAGGGTAAGTCGGGACCTGTAATACCTTATTTTGATTTGCAGAGAAATAAAATGAATTTAACTGACATATTTTCAATAAGCATCACAGCAATCCAGTTGTATAGATATCAGCGGCTGCAGAGAGTTGAGCATAATCCCATATATTTGAATGACAATGAGAAAAAAATGCCCTCCCGGTAATGCTTGAATTGAAATTGTCTCTCCGCACGGTATACAGTTCGCACATTCTGATTTGCTATTCGGCTTTCCCTTCTTGTGGGTGCACATCAAACCCTTCAGTTTTTTTGCTAAAAATGTGGAGGGTTTGATATGCACCCACAAGAAGGGAAAGCCGAATAACAAATTAGAATCCAAAAGGGAAATCTGCTGTCCATCGACCACCGGGTAGACTCTCCGTTGGTCATTTGACTGAAAAGTTGATGTTAATCAAGTCAGCTGATGAATAGTAAGATGCAAACTCGTCCACCTAACGAAGCAATCTGTGCGTACTTTTTGTAACCAATTGGGATTACTTTTAATTTTGTCACAAGCCGCATTTCTGGTACTGGGTATATTTTTACTGTATCAATATAAATTGTTACAATTTGTGAAATAATTTTATTTGTGGCAGAATATTATTGCAATTGTCCACTACACCATTCTTCCATTAATTCATGATTACTCGCAGTTGTGGAATAAAAACAACGGATGATTACTGAACACGATTCAATTACCATTTAAAGAAAATTATCGTCGAACGATTTCGTCGCGATATTTGTCAATTGAGCCTATTGTAAACGAACTTGAGCTTTCACACGGAGCGTTGATGCACTTTCATATCCATCAGTGCATCATTACATTAAGTTATAGTGGTGATACGCGCGTTTTTTCAGCACTCTTACTATAATGAAACTGGAAGCCAAACAATTCGCCATTCCCGAGTTTTACGTCCAATAGCTATTTTGTGTCAGTTGTTTTTCTGATACGATTAATAATTTGTTTTCAAACATTTGATCACACTAGAATCCAAAACAGAGTGATATCAGTGTTATCGAAAAAATAATTTCATAGGATTTGAAATTCTGCTGGTAGAAACTGGAATTTCAACTTCCACTCTCAAAAACTTGTATCCAACATGAGGCTGCGCCAGTACCTATCACGAATAGCGAACGTTACTTAGAAAAATATTTTTTGAATAACTAAACAATAAAATATTTTCATTTTTGCTTCAAAACATAGCCCATGACACGACATTGGCACGAGCTCATTCAGCTCGTCCCAACATGGGCTCATAAGCTATTTTTAATAATAATAATATAAATTAAAGACGATTTCAGTGTGAAAAGGACTGGCTGGTTGTAGCCATCAAGTTATGTAAATTGTTTTTCTCGTTTTCAAGTGGTAAAACCAGGTGTACTGCGGCCTTACGAGACGGAGGAGTCAGATTTTCCGATCGGGCAGTACCTCAGTGGGCCAAAGCACAGACCAGTGTTCAACCAGTTGTTAAATTCATCATCTATTTTTTTATCCAGTGTCTTCAAGTTGACCTTTTGATAGTGACGACCGCAAGCACAACCAATTTAATGAGTGAGTTTGGAGGTTGAGAACTTCGGTCAAGATTTCGTGTAAGAAGGACTCGGCACCCAATGAGACATCTGGGGGGACGGCAGGAATTAGGACGCATCGGGGTCCAAAGCGCTCATTATAGCAGGTGATAGTCTGGTGGACTCTTGGTTTGGGTTTGTTGGTCTGATTGATAGGATAAACAATGGGATCTCACAGGTCAGATATGGATCATTACACCAAGCTTTCGGACAACCAGTCTAATTCTGTAAGAAATTCGACGCTGTTATGACCTGGAGCCACTCTAGCCATCAAATAGGTAATCGCCTGTGTTTGGATTCATTCGTCTGAATATTTCAGTTGATTGGAAAAGCGAACCTACGGTTCGTTTTTCCGACCTACTGATATATTTCAGACGATTGAATCTGAAAAAAATTCAAAAAGATTCATTTCCTTCAGTAGAAGTTGAAATTCTAGTTTCAGTTCCTGCTGACGATGGGGACCAACTCTATTTTGCTTCCGACCAAGAACAACAAAGGAATATCAACACTTTTAGAGTGTATCTTCAAATTGAAAGTGTGGATTTGGTCATTATTTGCTTATTTCGAGGTCATGATGAGAAAAAAAACTCAGGAGATGGTAAGCGCGGCCTTTTAATTTCACAAACAGTTAATCGTCGTCTCAATTTTAAATCAAAGTACTTCATTTTGTGTCGTCACAGTATTATGAAATGTATCAAGCATAAAGTCTTCAAAGAAACTACTAGAGTTCTTAACACCTTTCCCCCACAATTAAATTCATTCTTCAAAAGCAGCAACGCGCAGCCATTCAATAACACAGTGGCGTGGCTACGGGGAGGGGGGCTCTGGATGTGTGTGGGGGGGGGGGGGGGGGGGTGGGCCCTCTAAACTTTTCGCTGCCCCCTCTCCCCAGAACATTGGACCAACGTAACTTTCACACAACATAGAGCCCCTCAAATGGTCTCTAATATAGAAGTTACACGTGCTACAAATGCCTCAGATTCGCTCTTAGAGCACTAAATTTTGCCTAGTCTTAACTATGACCCTCTGATCGTTGCTCCCCTCCTCCCATTTCCCTGCTGGGAAGTGGGAGGTGGGGGCAACAACCAGAGAGTCCTAGTTAGGACAACAGGAGGCCCCAAAACCCAACACAACGGCCCTTCCCGTCCCTTAAAAAAAATGGCTAGTGCACCCCTATTATAGAATCCTGGCTACATAACATTCCAGAAGTAGACCAATGTGTACGTATTTGTGTTCTTGGGCGATATAATAATCACTGATGGTGACTCGACAGACGAAGTATGCAATAAAACCACATCAATCACATCATGTGTTGAATTTTTAGCTGCTGTTTCCAAAACACACCATTATTGAATCCATCAAAATATCTACATAGTTGGGGACTATTTTATGTGCTCTGTTAAACACCGCATTTTATTAAACAACGTAATTTGGGGCTAAATGAAGTGCAGATTTTATCTCCATTCATTTAGGTATCTTTTATCGGGTTTTGGATTAAGTGATAAATAGAATCATCTCTTTCCCAGTTTACAGTGAAATTCACGAAATTTGTCCTGTGAATTAGCTCAACATTAACAAAGACTCGTTTCAGACCAAATTTACTGAACATTTTTCGTAAATTACACTATAACAGCCGAGTCGTTGGGGATCCTCTCTACATTGTACGTGTATATTGTTCTTGGATTATTCTGTCATTGTTTCATTTGTAAAAAGTGTCTTACGCTGGTGACATCACAATGCATGTTTCTTCACTGCTATCTTCACTTGTGGAAATATGAGGATTTTTCTTCTCTAGTGAAGATAAATTCTCATGTTCTAATTTGTGAGGAATTTTTCTTTTTTATCACTGATATTTTACCTAATTTGTCATTATACAAGAAAGCATGTAACATGTAGGACGTAATATAAATTACTCCACGAAGGGTGGACAATATTAAGGAGTCCGATATCGTATGTTTCCGTAATAGGACACTGATTTGTCATCAAATATATGACAGTTGAAGGTGGGTGGGGTACCACATTTCCGTGTCGTTCAGGGTGGAAGCGGGTAGTATAATCTACAGAACATGTCGATAGTTTTTATAATATATCATATCCTTCTCAAAATTTCTAAAAATAATTTTATTTCTGCGCACAGCAGGACTGTCTTCGCTGTAAAAAAAGAGAAAGTTGTTTTTTTATTTTATGATAGCCTATCGTAGCAAGTGTGTTTGGTTGTACAATGTGATTCACCTTTATTTCTCATATAAACTACATTGGCATCAAGTGGTGCAAATGAAGAAAATATATAATTGTGTTGCAATCTTCAGATAGCAAGATCCATGTTTTCATGCGACACCATTAACGGTCATTTCTCATTTCAAAACGTGGCAAGTTTATATATGATAGATTCGCCTGGGATTTGCATCAACAAACAACATAATAGCGAAAAACAGAACAAATCTATCGATTGGTTGATTAAACACGTGATTGATTGCTAAGAATTAGTTTAATACCCTTGTGCACCCTAATTATTGCCCCACAAGGTAATTAATCTTCTTGGAGTACCGCTTTACGACGAAATAAGCAAATATTTGTCTTTATATGGCTGTTTGCCAAAACTACAATAATTTATGGATTTTGTTAAACACTTCCGCGAACCCCAGTTTATGAAAAATATTATTTGCGAGAGTGATTGGAGGTCAAGAAAAGAAAATAGGCACATGGTTTAGTGGTCAGTTTCTGTGTTAATCTTTTGAGCATTCGCGGGCAGGGCGTATAGGGACTGGGATTTTGGGGATTGCAAACTGGTCGGAGACGGAAAAAAACTAATTAGTCCGGCCCATATGGGATACTTATAATGAACACTGGAATGGCTAGATTATTCCCTTTTGATGTTCGACTGCAAGAATGGTCGAAAGTTTTACGACAATACGAGTTTGAATGATCTTCTGTCTCTTGCCTTCTCGCATATTGCTGCTTCTTCGATGTATTCTGCAGAATTTGTTTCGCAATATACAGCCACCGGAAATGAATCTACACCTTTCCATAAGTTTATTTTACTTGGATTGGAAATTTTATGTCGGAGAGTGGACTCGGTAGCTGTGGATTGTTCGATTTCAATATTCGTAGCGCCTGTGGTGCCTCGAATATTGAATTCAAACAATCTTCACTTCTCTAGGGCCGGATTACGATTTTGCAGTTTCAGGTACTGTGAGGCCGGAGGCCCCAGTAATAATTAACAATGTATAGGATAACGCAAATTCAAATTACATTACAGAACAATGCTAATCTACTCTCTATCAGCAATTTTGTCTTTGTGCAAGCACAACCGCAAAGCAATGACGAAAGAAGAAAGAAAGTGTCGATGGAATGAGCAATTTCTTGTACAGGCCCTAAGCGAGTATGAGATCGTCTCATTGTAATCAAGATTGTCTGTGCAAAAGCGTTGGAACAAAAGGCCCCAAGAGGATTGAGAGCGCGCACCTGACACTGACAACTATCAACCGATGGTCCTGATTTGAACAAACTTGCATCTGTCCCATTAAGAAAACCATATCCCAAATATCAAAACATTCTGACCGGTGGATCTGAAAAAAAATGATTTTCAAAAAATATTCCTCATATTGAACTAAGTTATAATTCGGCTCCCACAGGGAGCTGCAATATGAACCCAGGGACTAGTCTTGAACAAACTTGAATCTCACCTCCCCAAAAATGCTGTATACCAAATATCAAAAGATTCTGACTACTGGATCTAAATAAAAATATTTTTAAAGAATATTCCTCATATTGAACTAAACTATACTTTGGGCTCCCACAGGGAGCCCAAATATGAACTCAGAGCCTTGGCTTTAACAAATTCGAATCTCACCTCCCAAAGGATATTGTATAGATACTGACTGGTGGATGTGAAGAAGAAGATTTTTAAAGAATGTTCCTCATACTGAACTAAGTTATAATTTGGGCTCCCACAGGGAGCCCAAATATGAACCCAGGGACTTGGCTTTAATAAATTTGAATCACACCTCCCTAAGGATACTGTATACCAAATGTCAAAAGATTCCGACAGGTAGATGTGAAAAAGAAGATTTTTAAAGAATGTTCCTCATATTGAACTAAGTTATAATTCGGTCTCCCACAGGGAGCCCAAATACGAACTGAGAGACTTGGTTTGAACAATAGCTATAGCTGGTTCACGAGAAGATGGTTTTTTTTAAAAAAATTGGGGCATTTTGGCCTCACCTTCTCCTCAATATGAGTAGAAACCCAATTTGTAGAAAAACTCAAATGCCCCTATATAACCACTACTCATGTGAAATTTCATTAAAATGTGGCCAGTGGTACTACCTTCACGACGGACGACAGACGAAGCTTTTCAGTCAGGTGAGCTAATAATAGACACGAAAAAGATTCCAGTATATTGTACAGTATATTAATTGAGCCCTTTTCAAAGGGATAATTCAGCATACTTATACTTTCATTCTGCATTTACAAGTGAAGTAACTTTTCACAGTAAATTAATTTCACTTAATCTCTGGAGGCCGTCAGTTGGCGGAGGCCCCTGGGCTGCAGCCCATAATGCCCATGCCTTAATCCGTCACTGCACTTCTCATCTATTCTCCTTGATGTAGATGTTCAATGAAATAATGTTTGTTGGACTGATACAACTGAGATTTGTTTTCATCTTTGAAACGCATTTTGTTGGACTACCAAAGTTCCGTCAGGTGACTGCCACTGCACACTGGTGGGATCTTTTCACAAAGTTTGCTACTGCAGCACGCAAATATTCTCGTGCACCATACCTGCATGAAGAATGTAAGCACGAAGCACCGGGATACGTAACTGCTGAATGCAGCCCGCTTGATTTGGAAGTGACAACCACCCAACTCCTTGTCCTAGGTGAGGAATTCTCACTCGACGACGTTTTCCAAATACATCGTCAACCGAAAGGCCTGCAGTCACAGTTAACCCTTTCGCCTTAGGTAATGCCAGAGGCAGTGGAAGCTCGATACAAGTGGACGGACACAACGTTTCAAGATATCCATAGTTTGGCCCAGTGGGAGAAAAGTTACAATCGTTTTTCAGTAGATGTACAGTGGCATACGATGGTCTCTCGTTTGGGTTAGCATGCCGTGGTGTGACCATTGTCCTGTCCATTTCTTCTACTCCAATCATCTTCCAACCCGAAGGCTAGCCTTCGGGTTGGAAGATGGGTGACGTAGAAGAAACGGGCCGAAGCGACCGAAGATAGGATTCTTTTGCCAAATGTTGCTTGGTTTTTCTAATAATATATTACAGGAATGCCTGTATATTGACACGTTTGCGTGCGCCCATTTTAAATCATTGTGCAACCTCGTAACATGTTAGTGGAAAAAAAGTAAAGGGGAGGGGCACGTGTCCCCTATGCGCCCCCCCCCCCCCCCCCGCATCAGGTTCCGCCGGCTCTGGGTAATGCCCAATTCATAAAAATTACCATTCGGGTTTCTTTTAATTGTTGCCTCAAAGATATAGCTCATGATCCTTCATTGGAATTCCTTGAACTCATTCAAATGATGAGTCATTAGTTATGTTTTAGGCCAAAAATGAAAATTTTCGTCATTTGCAATCGTCATTCCCTGTTCGTGTCAGTCGAATGGTTAGTGTGATCAGATACGTCGCAGCATGTTCATATTCTTTCGTGTCGGTCAGCTGTTCGCAGCGGCAGTTGGCTCTACATCGTGGCGATAAATGACATAACAAGAGAACAGAGCAACGCGAAGCGTTGTATATGCCGCTTCCTGCAATACCAATAGCATATGCTCCTCATTGGAGTATTGGCATTCCTCACGAAAGCATAAATGTCTGTCATTTTGAATAAACAACCGAACACATATGCAGACTAACTCGGTTAAACTCCCACTGCATACCCATTGTGCATGGGCAATATATAAATTATTCAATTTTCTGCTGCCAGGCAATATAACTAATTTCCACGAACAAAACACAACAATGTGAGAATTCATACGGACAGCTGTTCTATTTCTAACAAGGGGCATAACTGTAGTAAGTGTGCCTGGACAAAACCTTCAAGGTGGATAAATCCTTTCCAATCAAACTGGTATATCACCACACCAAAGGACATCAAAACTGAACAATCGATGCTTGAGTTATAATTCAAAACGGTAGTACGGAACGTTTTCTAGCTGTAACAAGACCAGTGTATGTATTGGCGAAACCCGAAATAAGTGGATATCCATTCCAGTATGCTGGTCTCACAATATACCAAATGACATAAAAAAAAATCCGGCCACCAATGATTGGGTTTGAATGCAAAATGTTCGTATTATTTTTTGTTTACGTGTAACAAGGTCATAACTCTTGCATGTTTGTGTGGGCGAAACACACAATATGTGGATATCGTTTCCTCATGCTGATCTGTCATCATACCATAGTACATCAAAATCCAACATCCAATACTTGAGTTTTAATGCAAAATGTTCGTATGGAAGTATGAAAGTACGGACGGGCGGGTGGACGGTAAGAGAAGGAGATGGATCCCTCGTCGACTATATACCCATCTAAACCTCCTACGGAGGTCAGAAGCATAGTAAGAAAGCTCTAGCCAGCCCCTAACTTGTCGCTGTTCTCACTGTTCTCGAATGAGAAGGCATCCATTACAACGGCTCTCCAAGCTGCTCTCTCCTCTCTGCCATTTTTCCCTCCAAGCACAGGAGGGGGGGGGGGGGGCGGAAAAAAACGCGTGAACATAGGTGGAAATACTTATTTTGTAGATTTTTTGACCCACCCACCCTTTCCTGCATATTTTGTCCATGACATTTTTGGGACCACCCCTTCTATTCCATTTTATATACAAAACTTTGGCACTTGAACACTAACTCAAAACTCGTAATGCACACTGATTCAATGCATATTTTTATATGTCCAAATATGTTTTACTCTATCAGATGCATTTTTCAAGTCTTACCAGATTCACATCAGTGCTCAAAGACACATTACTGGATAACTTGACCCCCGTGTGGACACGGGTATAATAGGTCCACATTTGGTAGCCGTGTTGTTAACTCACAGAAGCAATGGCTTGGCTGATCATACAGACATTTTAATACCATATTGATGTAGCAAATTCATAGGAATTTGTTTTATCCTTATATTGAGGTGTCTGTGTGGATGAGCTTGTTTGTCCCTCCAGTGGTTGGTGGATTCCTTAGGCCATTCAGTGGATCTGTTTGAATAATTTTAGCTTCATCTCGGGAATTAACAACGTTGTGATATAGGCATCATATAGTTGTTGAAGGTGATGTAAAACCCCAATCAAACCAGATCAGACAATTGAGACAAACTAAATGTGTAGCTTAATATTCTTACAAATCTAGTTTCTTGGAGTTTACCTTGCAAATGAAACAATTATTCTTTTTCATAGAAACCTTTGATTTTAAACCAAATTTAAATAAGCTTTTCCTAATTTTATCTCTGATTTCTCTCGTTTCTGTAAATCATGGCATATGCAGGCATATGTGAGCACTGTGCCTGTTGTGCCCATAATTCATTTACTACTGTTTATACTGTAACCGTGTATATGTTGCAGATATTGGTTGAGAAAATGGGAACTTATTTTTGTTCTGGATCAAGAAGGGCAAACCTTGTGTTTTTGTTTTTGTTATAGCATCTGCATACCAGGATAGCGATCAAAAAGACTTTTTTGTTTTTGTTAAATCAGACTTTTTTGTTTTTGTTGAAATAAAAATTAATATTTTCATTTTTTTCATTTTGAAAAACCAGTCCAACCTAGCTATTATGACATATTAGACAATATTATATATACTATGCTTTATTTTAAAGAATGTTCCATTAAACAATACTTGATATGAATGAATTATGTTGTGAATAGATATTTTTGTTGACTTCATGAGAAAATTTTCGGGCAAGTTTTTCCGCTCAATATTAGGCACCCACTCCCATCAGTTTTGGATGGAATTCTCCAATATTATTTTTATATTAAGGGAGTTAATTTTATTAATAATGCTTCTAAATGGGATGATCAATTGGTGACATTTTTTTACAGTTTGGGTCATAAAAGATGCCAGAACAGTGAAAAAGGAAAAAAAAATGCATTAACTGTTTTCGCACATTTTTTGGCACTGGACCATCCACCCACCCCACACGTATGTTCATGGCATTTCTTTCCGCCCCCCCCCCCCCCTCCCCCTGCCAAGCACTCAGTAGACGACCTGTCTGATGAGAAGGCATCCATTACCCCGGCTTCCCTCGCTGCATTCTCTTCTCTGCCATTTCTATCCTCCAAGCACTCAGATACTAACTGTTTGATGGCATCACGTACGTCCTCTTCCCAATTCCATTCATGAGCATGCTAACCTTTCTCTTGGATCACTCGATACCAGCATATCGTTCAATCTCCCATCCCATTTCCTCGCTATACTCCCATCGTATCCTATTCTGCTACTAGACTGATATGTTTTATATTCTAAGAGAACGTGTTCCAGGGTCTTTTACTCCCAACTTGCGCATAGGAGCTCCCTATCACGCCATTCCCATTTTTCCAAAAGGTCAGTTCAAACAGCAGCGACCTCTCTCTCTCTCTCTCTCTCTCTCTCTCTCTCACACACACACACACACACACACACACACACACACACACACACACACACACACAGTCTTGTCTACCCTACATACCGAGGTACCCCATTGTTTGTCCTTTGTGTGGACTAACGGTTTCTACCTCGTTTTGCCGGTACAGTTCTGGGGAAACAACCGAGGTAAAGGGTTTCTTTTGTCTTTTGTACCTCGGAAAGGCGAAACACGCAAACTTTTTTGTCTAGTTACCTCGTCAAGTTGGTAAGACAACACCCCCCCCCCCCCCCACACACACACACACACACGCACACGCACACGCACACACACACGCACGCACGCACGCACGCACGCACGCACGCACGCACGGACGCACGCACGCACGCACGCACGCACGCACACACACACACACACACACACACACACACACATTTACTCTTGGGCTGACATCTCCGTGCACTGATAGTTATATTGCGGCGCTAGTCGGCCCACTTTGAATCCAACTGTCGCCAAAATATGTCCAATTCATATGACTGGCTACTGACGGAACCGTATTATTCGATGGGGTTAGAAAACAAAATGGCTATGTCACGAAAATTAGATAGTACATGCCATTATCTTTCGCGACACCTTTAACATAGATATTATTGTGAAAATATGCACACACTTTTGTGGATAATGTGTATAAACAGAAGAAAACAAGTGGAATAAAATAGCAGATTTTAATTTGTCTTGGGTGTGGGTACTGGGTAGAATGCGTCTGTACCAACTTGGCTTCTACGAAGTTAATTCTTTACCTAATGTAACAGTCATATCCAGGCAGCACCTTTCACAAAAACGCCATTCAAATGTCATTATTTTTTTCATTTTTACATCCAAACCATAGCTTATGGTCCATCATTGCAACGGGCTCATCTAACTTGTTCCAATGAAGTGCCATAAGCAGCGATTTTATGGGCATACAATTAAATTTTTAGTTAGGCCTAAAAAGGTTAAAAAGCTGTTTCTCAGCCCCTCACGGATGGTCCTTTTGGCCGCCGCATGCTCTCTTTTTATAACCAATACAACCTTAAACAAATAAAAAGTAAAAATGGTTTATGTCTGATATTTTACCCAAGTTAATAAAATTGATAAATTTGTCCCTTGAGTGCAACAAGGCTTTGCAATGCTAAAGCATTGAAAAGCCTTTTTGCATTCAAGGGACGAAATACACCACCACCCATGCTATTCTGTAGATTATGAGGCCTAAAACATCAAACAAACCAAGAACATGAACTTGTGATGGCAAAGAAATAATTACAAAAATAAATAAATAAAATAAAACCCGCCCGCCCGTATGTATTTTTACAAAAAATGGCCCGAGAAACAGAAGATCTACTTTGTGGGGCCTTATTAAAGAATTTTCTTTGCAATTGTCGCCTGCTATTCGTGTTAGGTGAAGAGTTAAACATTTTCACATTAACAGTTTGAAATCTGTTTACTGATTGAACAACAGAGCGTGATGTGTATCATCAGATTTTAATGAAAGATTCTAGCATTAAAATTGAGACACCTACAGAGATAGTTGCTTCTAACAGGAGATTATCTATCAAAAATAGTATATGATGCCTGGCAAGATAATACCGCGTGGGATGATGTCGAAGACATCACAAAGCATTGTTGTTTTTGCTGCTGCCGTTGTTTACCTTACCTTTTCCTATTTTTACTGTTTGTTGTTTTGGGAGTTTTTTGTTTTTGGGGTTTTTTTTGGTATTGATCGTAGTCGTTGCAATATTTTAATGGTGGTGATGATGTTCCTGATGCATTTCTGAAATTCCGTGTATTTCATCACTCAAAAAAGTGGGCGGAGCCAAAAATATCCATTTTATATTCCTTTATAGAACATGCTGAATGCGATGCACATAATTTATTCCCGGTTTCTGGAAAGGTTTTATCTGATTCCAGTGTGAAATCTTTAAATGCTGTTTATGAAAATCCTTTTCTGTTTCCTTTAAATATACTAAACTCCCGAAAATGAGTATCCATAAATTATCTTTCTAAATAGGTTTAGTTCTGGTGCTTTCGCTATTTTAACACAGACTCGAATATATTGATCGCAGTAAATTCTGTTTCTCCAGTTTTCAACTCAATTTGTATGAGTTTTTTGTAAATGAGACATACTGTTCATAACTGAGATCTCTATGTTTTACAGTTCGCTAATCCAATAAAGGATTTTTTTGTCGGCGTTTTATCTGCTCTCACTGAGTATGTTTATGCGTGTGGGTATGTGTGTTAGTAAATGCGTGTGAAAGAGAGTGTGTGTTTAAAACCACCTACAAACAAGGAAACTTTCTAGCCCACTAACTTGGGTCGACTGACAGTTACAGCCGACCCCGATTTGTGGTAATGTCTTTCTATCGTGCAGTGTAGGCTGAGAAAATGAATTACATCAGAGGCGGACAGACGTATGTCCACCGGAAAAATTCCCGAAGGGCCCCTATTACGTGTCCCCCAGTGCTCCCGAAATTGATGCAGCCCAACACATGTTGGTGAATGAAATCTCGTGAAAATGACCAAAAGGCTACATAGATCTGATTGCATAGACTATCGATTTCTCGAAATGCCCTCTACACGCTAAAAACTAAAGTGTTAAAAACTACACTTGAAGTGCTGTATTTAACACTTACTAAGTGCTGAACTAGCACTTTGTTCAAGTGTTAGATATCCCAGAACTTGACATGTGTTACAATAATACCACTTGACAAGTGTAATGTCGAGACACTTAAAAGGAAACAACGCAGATGACGCAGATCAGGCTCGAACTCTCGAGCCTGATCCGCGTCATCTGCGTTGTGTCCTTTTAATTATGTACCCACCAAGCGCAATCAAATTATGGACGATTCGGGAAGAACCACCAATGCTAGACACATGGGAAGTGCCATCCATTCAAGTTTCAGATGTCTGACGATTGTAATGTCTAAGTGCTTAGAGCATTGCACTTTGAATGTTAAAATCAAACCCTAAGAGTCAGAATGGGTTTAACACCTTGAAAGTGTCAGTTTTAAGACTTTAGTTTTTAGTGTGTGCATAGACTGTCACTGGTAGTCCACATAGAGGGCATTCCGATATACCAGCTGTCTAGTCTACCATTCATCGGTCAGATGCAAGGAGATAGCGTTGTTTCGGTTCGAAAAATAAATTTTCTTCCACTGGGCCTAACAATGGTCGGCCCGATGAGTCCGGGCCCTGTTTGGTGCAAAACTTTTTGCCAAATGAGGGACAAAGATAATACAGAAATGCCATCGAAATGCCCTCTATGCGAACTGCCGCTTATCGCTCAGTCCAAAAAAATAAAATTTTGTCCGTTCCGGGCCCCTTGGTACATTTCCCAGCAACTTTTCTTGACCAGTCCGCTAAGCGTTTGTGGCAAAAACTTTTTTTTAAATAATTAATGTGACCAGTGTGACCCCCCCCCCCCACCACCACCACCACCACCACCACCACACACATATTCATTTTAGTTCCAACGCCTCTGGCTATAATAAAAGTAGCAGTCGGCGGGAAGAAAGAGGGTGCCCAGGTTTCGTTGGAAATGAGTTGAGTTAATTATAATTCATCACGAATTTTCAACAAGTGAGGTAAAACGCCAGGCACGAATGTGAGAACTTATTCTTTGGCACAGGATTATTTTAAAACGTTTTATGAATTAACATTTTATTAACACCCACTTTCATCAATATTTTTCTCTCAGACAACGACTTGATCAAACAAACTTAAAACGAATGTCGTGTCTTCGGTAATCCGTCGAGATGAACCAAAATGGAGAAATAATAGATATGTTCTTTTTTCTTCTTTCTGTGTCAATTGTTTTGTTGTTTCAACGAAAGCCACTTCTGCTTGCTTCACACAATTCATATGCTCGTCGTTTTAATTGCCCGAGAGACACGATGCGTTCATTTTTCAACACCACAAAACGGAAGGCTGTTTCTTTTTTGTCTGAAGAGGTCCGCGACAAAATAGGTTTGTTGACAGTGAAATTTTGCACGGTAGAAAGCAGAAACTTTCAATATTGAAAATGAACGGCAACAGAGCAAGCCAGAAAATAAGCAGACTGACATCAGCAAAATGAGGTCCCCAGAGGGTGAATTTAGTGATTACTAAATTTACTCTCTGTGAACCTCAATCTGAATCAGGGTCTCAAACATAAACAGAAAGAGGTACCCAGAGGATAAATTGGCCCACTATATAGGATAGCATCAGCAAATTCGCCCCCTGGGGACCTCATTCTGCAAATGTTAGACTGCTTATTTTCAGGTCTGCAACAGAGGATCTCTAACAAGTCACGATTTGATCTGGGTCGAGGTTTACCGAGGCACAGATCGATCCCAGTGAATAAGGTTTAGAACCTTCATTTCAAATCGCGACGAATTTGATGTTCTTTTTATCGCATGATGTTTAATTTAACCCTTTACCTCACCTGACGGCCACATCCCTTCAAACCTATGCATAAAAATCGCCAGTCAAATGTCAATATCTGGAAAACACATCGTATGCCCTCTCACTGGAACGAGCTCATCTCGTTCGTTCTATTGAGGGGTAATACGCTCTGTTTCCGAGGCAAAACAAATATTTTTTTTAGTTATTCCGGAAATATTTTTGCAAATGTCGTCTGCTAGTCTATTTAGATAGGGAAGATTAATTCAATATTCACTTGCTCTAAAGCTCATTTGCTCGATAGGATTCGAGTCGTTCGAGCAGTATGTTTGAGTCACTCGACCGAGCAATTGCTCTAAAGCTCATTTGCTCGATTGGATTCGAATCGTTCGAGCAATTACTTTTCAGTAACTGCTCGATAGCTTATTGGGAGAATTTAGGATATGTATGTCTTGGGGTGGCCCAGAAGTCTGGGCCAAATAGGTAACAGTATCCTTAGGTAAGTATCCAATAAAAAGTATCCTCAAATAATAATACAATGCCAGGCCATAGGTATCCTCAAATACTGAAATGAGTCGCCGAGCAGTATGTGCGAGTCACTCGAACGAGCAATTGCTCTATGGCTCATTTGCTCGATGGGCTTCGAGTCGTTTGAGCAGTATGTGCGAGTCACTCGACCGAGGAATTGCTCGATAGCACATTTGCTCGATGGGCTTCGAGTTGTTCGAGCAATGGTTTATCAGTAACTGCTCGATAGCTTATTGGTTTTGGAAATGATATAGGCTTTTGTTATACAGAAGGGAGATAACAGATTATGGGAAATAAAGCAATCTGATTGGTTAGTTATAATTTATATAAATGATCTAGATAAATGAAACAACAAGAGTATTTGGAATAGGGTCAGAACTAACAAGAATAGACCAGAATAGCTAAGTATAGTAATAATAAGCAAAGCTGTTCCAACTAATATGCTCCTCTACGCTACTGGAGTATACTCTAGAACAAAGGAACATGGCCAGATAGACGAAAACTATTGCATATATAGATAGAAGCAGAGAATTCTGAAAGAATTCGAAATAATACAAGTTGTCGGATTGTTTGTAGTAATTCGCGATACTCCGATTCAATCGAACATACCCGCCGAACATACCCCTGTCTTGTTGTAGGCCGCTGGGTAACATAGCAACCACGTGCTACCATAGAAACCAAGATGGCGGCCACCAGTATACAACATGGACAACAGAAACACGTATCACCATAACAACACGCGCTGTGCATGCACACTAACACCACGTATCACTATGGAGATGACGTCACAACATGGCCGCCCACGTGGGTTACCACGACAACACAACATGGCGCAACTGGGTCACGTGATTATGACGTCACATGAGATGCGGCAAACAAGGCCCCAAAACCACATTACAGACTACTCACGGATTTGATATGTAAAAAAGACATCTTTTTTACATATCAAGTCCAACTACCTCCAGATGATGAATCTATCCCAAGAACACAACGAGGTGAGGAGAAGTATGTTCACTTAAAAGCCAGGTGGTACTCTCGGAGTACGGTCCAGCTGTCATATCCACTCGAACGTGTTGACAAGGGCACAGATTTCCAAGGTTACCGTGGTTCGACTTAGAGGGTGAAAAGTTATAATCGTGTATCGGTAAATGTACGATTACCTGCCATTCTCTCGTTTAGATAAGGATGCCGCACAGTGGTCTCCGTCTGTATTTTTCTGCTAGTTCAATTATTTTCCAACTCGCAGGCTAGATGGCTGAAGCAGAAGAGACAGGCCGAATGTGGTATTCTTTAGTCAAATGCAACGAATTTGTTTGGATTTGCAGATAATATATTACAAGCATGCCTGTACATTGACATGCTTGCATTCGACCATCTTAACTCCTTGTGTAACCGCATAAAATGTCTGTTGAAAAAAGTGGATGGGCACGTGTCTCCTGTGTCCCGAGTTCCTCCGCCTCTGTAGTAACCACACCGACTCTTTTCCCAATGCCAATACCCAGCCAACTACTCTCACCTTTTCACCCTAGTTCTTCATAGTATATTCTCAGCCAATCGTATTACATTGAACTTTTCTTTTTTTTTGTCTTCTTTTTTTTTGGGGGGGGGGGGGGGGGGGGGGGGTAATCGCCCGAGAGAAAATATTTGTTTTTTCGCACTTTTTTAGCATAAGCCATCTCAACTGAGTTGACATTAACCCTTTACCCAAAGTAACGACCAAAACCGGCCAGCGCTATTCTCAAAAATCGCCAATTAATTTTCATTATTTTTTTCATTTTTTGTCTCAAAAACATAGGTTATGACCCCTCGTTGGAACGAGCTCGTCGTGCTCGTTCCAACGCTGGGTCATAACTTATGTTTTTGAGACAAACAAATGAAAAAAATTAGTTAATCAGGAATTTATTTTGCAAGTGTCGTCTGCTTTTCATGTTAGGTAAAGGGTTACTATGCGGTTATTACCTTTCTACTGTTGGTTCGTTATTCGAAAGTAAAGCAGGTTTTCCCACAAACTCATCCCTTCCGATCTCTTATGTTGCGTGACCGAGATCCATAGTTTCGATTTTTGATAGCAAAGAGTGTGAGAAAGTAATAGATATCCGGAATGAAATATTAAAAAAAAAACAGTGAATCAATATATATTTGAACTTTACCAACATAGTCTAATAAACCTTATACGTTATACCTTTAGGCAGTAAGGACGTTAAAGGATAACTGCACATATTTGATTTGATATGGACAATAATTAGAAAACGGTGATGTCAAACAACGCAAAAACTCTCTGTATAACAGTGAAATTCAGTTTTGTCTCCCAACATGTCTGTTGACATTTATTTATTTATTTATTTATTTATTTATTTATTTATTTATTTATTGGTGTTTAAGGTCACATATTTATGCACAATGGCTAATCGTGACCGTGACAGTTTTACGGGTGGAGGAAGCCGGAGTACCCGGTGAGAACCACCGAGTATCGACGAGCAACTGTCAGCTCCTCAACATTTTAACTCTGTTCAAGCTCCGCTCAAGCAGGGTTACAGTGGTTGAAGATATGTGCACCATCGACGTACACGGCGCCATCGTGCTCCCATGTAGGAAACCGGGATAAAGTGCCTTGCCCAAGCACACAAGGCGGGTCGTCCCGGTCGAGGATCGAACTCGGAACCTCTTGCATAGAAGTCCAGCAGTCTACCACAGAGCCACCGCGTGTTGATTGACAAAAAGAGGATTGAAAACTGAAACTTTTACAAGCGATTATTAGTATTGTGTTGAGAAAAGTCTTAACTCGTTTACAGTACATGGAGAGATTATCATTATATCACTCGTAGAGTGATGTTTCCACCCAGACAACACCCTGTCTGGAAAAAAGCATAAAAAGTACAAGCAAAGTTTCAGCCAATGGACCTCCTGGTTGAACTCGGAGGTCCACTGGCTTAAACAGCGCTTGTACTTCTCATGTATTATCACGGGAATAGACTGTTATTGTCTGGTTGGAAACTACACTCCAAGAGCAATTCACTCTCCATGCATACTGTATATCACAAGTTACAGCTGTCACAAATAATAATCTTATTTCCACATGATTGGTGGAATTCCTCCTGCTTGATAAAGGCGATATTAAATTAAAAGAAATGTAAACAGAAACAGTTTGGTTAAAATCGTCGTGGTCAAAATCTTTGAATACAAAGTTTATGGTTCATTCTAGGTGCACTTGCATTCTATACGATAAATAAGATATCCCGTGGTCTCCAAAAGTGTATTTTATAATTTTAATATTTAATAAACTTACTTTTAGAGAATATTTTTCTACGCCCTTATTTTCCTTGTCGTGTAGTCCAAAATTCACAAAACAAATTTCAGCAGTTCTCTCTCTATGTGGTATATATGAGCTGAGACCCGGAATTTTTATTTTATACATTGTGTCACAAAATAGATAAAAGAAAAAGTTTGATAAATATGTTGGTGCGCGGTGGCTCAGTGGTAGACTGTTTGACTTCTACGCTGGAGGTCCCGAGTTTGATCCTCGCCCGGGGCGACCCGCGTTGTGCCCTTGTGCAAGGTACTTTATCCCGGTTGCTTACATGGGGGCACGATGACGCCGTGTACTAAGGCGTACTTACGTCGATGGTGCACATGTCTTCAAGCGCTGTAACCCTGCTTGAGCGGAGTTATAATGTTGAGGAGATGACAGTTGCTCGTCGATGCTCGGTGGTTCTCTCCGGGTACTCCGGCTTCCTTCACCTGTAAAACTGTCAGAGTCACGATTAGCCATTGTGCATAAGTATGTGACATTAAACACCAATAAATAAATAAATACTAAATAAATAAATCGATAAATATGTTAATGAAGCTGATATAAACAAACAACAGCCATCCTGTTGCATGTTGGGATGCAGGATTTCAAAAAGTGTAGTGAACGATACCTGTCAATGATGATATCTAGAGTGTGATTGGCCCAGATACCTTGACAAAAACCACAACACAAATACGACAATTTCATGGATGACCAGGAGCCAATACTATAAAAATTTTACAATTGTATTTTTTCGAATTGTATTTTCTACCTATTAATATATCTGACAAAAATGAAACATTAGTATTTTAAAAGATATGGCAATTTGCCAACTGGCAAATTGCCAGATCTTTGAAAATGCTAATGTTTCATTTTAACCCATTTAAAGCCATAACTTTAAAAAAAACAATTCTAGAAAATCCAACTGTAATTTTTTATAGTATTTCCCCCAGGTCTCTATTGTGTGTGAAATAAATCTCAGTGACTATTTTCAGATAAAACTATTCTCGACTGAATACAGATTGCTGAGTGTAGTATTTGCTAATGTTCTTCACTTTGTTTTACACCTGGAACTTAATTAACCACCCCCTGAAATGCATCATGACAGTGAAGTTGCTGTTACTGATTAATATGTTTTAATGATTGCTATGTCTTGCAGTACATTTCATCTAGTGAAACATGATGTTTCTGGTTGATAGCGTACCCCAAACGCATTCTCTCGTCCACGTGAAGCATGCTACCCACGAATGTCACAGAAACACTATCATCCACATGCAATATCTGGGTATAAAACAAGAAAATTGGTCACTTCTTTTATCAATAAATGTTGACATGGCAAGGAGGAGACTGTCAGAGGCACTAAGATGGTAAATTGTTGGCATGCATGCAACAGGCATGTCATTCAAAGCTATAGGAAGGCAACTTGGCTATAGTCATTCTCTCATCAGCAGACTTGTCCGAAAAAAAATCAACAAACCAACGATGTTAAGGACCGACCAAGTCCTGGATAACACCGAAAGACCTTTCCTCGGGAAGATTGGAGTCTGGAACGCATCGATAGGAGTGAACCCTTTGCTTCAAGATGGGTTTTAGAACGCCTTTGGCACCCCAACAGGCGTTTGTGCCACAGAACTGCCGAAATCGTCTCAAAGCAGTGGGTATGAGATCCGGAAGGATCATCAAGCGTTAAGCTCTGTCCGATCAGCATCAAAGACGAGGTTTGGAGTGGAGAATGGCACGACAACATTGGAATCTCAGGACATGGAGTAGCGTCCATTGGTCAGACGAGAGTCAGTTCCAGCTTCAAGTCACAAATGGTCGCATGAGAGTGTGGAGGCATACAAATACTGCTTACGTGCCCAGGAACATCAGACCTACTGTTCCTTATGGTGGAGGATCAGTAATGATCTGGGGATGCCTCTCTCATGATTGTAAACTTGATATGGTGTCTGTACGAGGGAATCTCAATGATCATTAGTACATCCGGGACATTCTCAATTCGGTTGTCGTGCCTCATTGTGACAACCACCCACTGGCTACTTGCCCTGTATTCATGGACAACAATGCAAGGCCACATCGTTCCCATGCTGTCAGAGCATTCCTTCAGAACAACGCTATTACAACACTGCCTTGGCCTGCAATGAGCCCCGAGTTGAATCCCTTAGAACATATCTGGGACTTTCTCGGACGTCGTTTGCAAGCGAGGGATCTGCCTGTGGCCGATTTGGAAACTGCATTGCACGAGGAGTGGCAGCAGTTGCCTCTGTACCGTATCAGAAGGCTCACTGGTAGCATTAGGAGGAGGGTTCAGGCTGTCATTCGGCCACGTGGTGGATACACTCGCTATTGACGTCAGACACTGCTATTGTGTTCAGGAGATCACAAGTTATATTTTTTGTCAGTAATTACCGACATTGTTTCATTATGGACCATTCCAGCACGATACTTGTCGAGAGAACATTTTTCCATCAAAAACATTAGTGACAGATATGTGTAATTAGCGCCATTAAATACTGCATTTTTTCACCATTGTGTTGTCTTTCATTTGTCAATAGACCATTCTTTTCGCAAACAATCACGTTTGGCCATTTTAAAGGTAGCATGAAAGTAATGACAGTTTCTATTAACACCACTGCGAAAAAACAGGGGGCACTTGATTAAGTTCCAGGTGTATATTTACATTCCTCTTAAACTCAAGTAGTTGCCTCTTCGCGGATCTCCCATGAACTGAGATTCCTGCGTTTAAAGCTTGAACCAAAGATCAACAATGCACATGCACACATACAAACACAGGCCCAGATGTGACTCAAACTATAAACACCCCAAACTTATGTCGTGGGGTAAAAGCATAACTTGTCATGTGTTTTGCGTGCTTGCAGATTGTTTTCAGTTCGTTCAGTGAGGCATTAACTGTTTCAGTATCATCTACATTTCATTGACGACAAAGCTTGACACTTGTTTGTATGAAGTGACTGACGTTATCATGAGACATTCTAAGTACTGGGAGAGTGGATAGGAAACATAGAGAGAAATGTTTCCCTGGTTGTTATATACATCATCTGATAAAAGTACAAGAAGCACGAACAAAAAATGTACAAAACGACCCGGCAATAACAGGCTCCTGCAGGCAAGGACTGATAAAGTTCAGGGCCGTTTCTCGACATTTTCATCATTTAGCAAGGCAATCAACCAACAAATTCAAGAATTTTCAAGGCCTCTAACTTCACTAGGCCCAATTAGGATCCTCCAGAAAGTGAGGATGGGGTGATGATTAGAGAGTCCTAGTTAGGTCAACGTCTTTACGACTTATGGCTTATTAAACTACATTGCTGTGATAATGTACTTTGTCAGCATTTATTTCGTAAATATTCCAGACTTACCAAGGCCACCTGGCCCATTTTCCAGAATTTTAAGGCCTTGAATGGACTTTAGTAAAAATTCAAGGCCGTTCCCTGAATCCAAGGCCCCCGCACCGCATGAAGCCCGAAAAAATACAAGAGGCACAAGCAATAAAAAGTTTGAGACGAACAAGCAATAAACAGTACAAGAAGCATAACCGATAAAAAAACAAGCATTAGAAAGTAGAAACATCAATAAAAAGAACAAGAAGCACAAGCAACAAAAATACAAGAAACGCAAGGAATAAAAGTACGCGACGAAAAAGCAATTTATTATTTATATATTTATTTATTGGGGTTTTAACGACACTTTCGACACCCAGGGTCACCTCGTGTAGAACAATTTGACGGGTGGAGAAAGCCGGAGAACCCAGAGAGAACCACCGAGCAACGGCGAACAACTACCAAACTTCCCAACGCACTAACTCCACACATGCAGGGTTAGCATTGGTTGAAGACAAGTGCACTATCGTCGTTCAGTACGCCTTAGTACACAACGCCATCGTGCGCCAACGCGGCAATCGGGATTAAGTGTCTTGCCCAACTTGAGCAGCCCAAGGACAGAACGTATTTGCCCTGTCAGGGACTGAACCATGGACCTTTCGGTTTGAAGTCCAATTCCATATTCACTGAGCTACGACAAAAAAGCAATAAATGGTACAAGAGGAATAACCGATAAAAAGAACAAGAAGCGAAAGCACTAAATAGTACAAGAAACATCACCCATACAAAGAACAAGAAACACAAGCAATAAAAATACAAGAAAAACAAGCAATAAAAATACAAGAAGCACAAGCAATAAAAGCTGTAAGAAGCAATGGACAAAACGCACAAACAATAAAATGTACAAGAAGCGCAAGTAATAAAATGCACAATAAGCATAACCAATAAAAAGAACAAGAAGCGAAAGCAATGTAAAGTGTAACAAGAAAAAGCAATAAAACAGGATTTACCAAGTGGCCAAGGAGATGAAAGGCTGTTATTATTATCCTCGTGCTTTTTTGAGTAACTATGAATATCGATTGAGTGAAACATCTACACTTATTTTCAATAGTAACCCAATCCGTACTATACTGAACTACTGAAACATTGTTCACAAAATTAAGCAGCAACACACTTTCAGCTTACTGAAAGGGATATCCGAGAATACAGTACCATAATTATATGCTGCTGGTTGTTAGTCATTGAAATGGCTAATTGACATTTTAAGTAATTACTTCATCATCACCGTAGTTGATCGTTTGGGGTGATGCCAACATTCCAGTATTGGAATATTTCTACTGCGCGCATATTTTACCTTCAGCAGTGAAAGTTTATAGATATATGGTCTCATCTCGTTCCAGATTTTGAAATCATTGAACGTTTTTATCAGACGCTGGGGGTAATGATGCCACAGGTTGAGATATCGTGTTGTGTCAGTAGGCGGAAGCTTTTACCAGATAATATTGTAGGTAAAAGAAGCACTCTATATATAATTTACTGACAAAAATACGAACAATGCCGTACAAATCAATGTAATTGGTGACCCAGTATACCGGAAGTTACAGCATAAAATTATATCTAAATTGATTTCAGCCATTGTCGATAGTCGGTTGCCACTAGTGACGCTACGGTGTTAGAATCAACGTAAATTTTTGATGATTATTCCTATAATTAGTGTTCGGAATCTACTATTATTGCGTCCGTGGAAATATTGCCCATCCGTGGAAAGTGGCCAGTCCACGGCGGCCGTACTGTACTATCAATAATTATGCTATTACATCATTAATACATGAAGTTAGTTTATCTGGCTGAGTGCCGGAAGCCCATATTGGGCTTTATTCTGCAATATAGGTATCACAACTTGAAGGCTCCAAATGCTATGGATACGCGTGCTTCTTATTATCTTTGACGTGGAGTTATTTCCTCTTTTATCTATGGATTTGCCTTGTTACAATTTATGGAAGACGAACTATAGGCACTCTCCCATAAATAGTAACAAGGTAAATACATGCGAACAAATTTTGAGGACCGAGAATAATTTAGCACTCTAACAGTTAATGCATACACATATATGCATACAGGGAGCGCATTTTCTCGCTGACCGTTTGATTCCCTGACAATGTTTAATAAACAAGAGCATTTCCAGGCGTGGCTAAATACGCCCGTTAGCCATTTTGAATTGTCCACTGCAAAATACAAAAAAATGTTAATAGATGGTCGAATTCTAAGGAAAAGGTGCTGTAACTCATGTAAAAATAATTGGACGGAACCCATATTCGCACTTTGCCTGTATTACTAGCTGGGTAATACATATACCAACTTTGGTTGAGATCAAATTAATCCAAACTGGAGTTATTGGTCAGAAAACAAAATGTTAAAGGGCGGAAAGACGGACAGGCAGACGGATAGACAGACGGACGGACAGACTGTTTACATAATACGACCGCTTTTCAAAATAAATTGAAACAAACCTGTTCTTTATGAAAAACATTTTGCTAAACCAATGCCCCCCTTACTGGTTGCAATATAATCTTCAAAAGAGCACCGCCAGGCGTATCTAAAAACGCTTGTAAGCTATTCTGAATTGTACTACCACAAAATACAAAAAAACATGTTAATAGACGATCGAATTCTAAGTCGAAAAAGGGCCGTAACTCATGTAACGATAATTGGAAAAAACTCATATTCACACTTGGCCTGTATTATGAGCTGAGTAATATATATACCAACTTTGGTTGAGATCAAATAATCCAAACTGAAGGTATCGGTCGGAAACCAAAAATGTTAACGGACGGAAAGACGGACGGACAGACAGACATAATACGACCGTTTTTTTCAAACGAGCGTATAAAAGTAAACTTCTGTCCAACCCCAATAATAAAAAAATAATTTGGATATTTCGAACTAAACGCTGCGTCCTTGCATCTGATCGATCAATGGCAGCGCTCATGGAGGGCATTTCTGTATCATCTTTGTCGCTCATTTGGCAAAAATGGCTGCACTAGGGGTGGGGCGGACTCATCCGGAGGAAGAAAATTTTAATTTTTCTAACAAAAAGAACGCTTTTCCTTGTATCTGACCGACTAATGGCAGACTAGACTGCTCGTCTATCGAAATGCCCTCTATGAGTACTTCCAATGGCAGTCCACAAAGAGAGCATTTCGATAAACCGACAGTCTATTTAATCAGATCCATTTCGCCTTTTGGAAATTTTCACGTAATTTCATGCACCAACAGGTGTTGGGCTGCATCAATTTTGGGCCCCTGGGGGGGGGGGATGTAATAGGGGGCCCACCGGAAAATTTTCCAGTAAACCATACGGCCATTCGCCTCTGCAGATTTTAGTTTATGTCCTTTACTGACGGAGCTCGTTCCAATGAGTAGTCATCTATTATATAAAAAAAGGAGTGTTTGATTCCGTGATTCCGAGATTCCGTCCAGCTAGAAATTCCGCCTTGATTATCTCCCTTCATATACAATGCAACTAGAAATAATCGTCTCAGGATGATGGGCCCGCTCGCCCGCTAGTAATTCATAATTTGCAAATAAAAACGTTTAGTACTTCACTCATGGCACCATTGCGTGTTTTAGCCATCTAAAGTTTTTTCTCGGCGAATTGTGGTTGTCCACAACACCCATTTGAAGAATCAATCGGCTGGTCATTTGTCAACCTTGAGGAATTTGTGATGTTTTGGTTTTTAAAAATGGCGGTCAAAATGGCGGCTATTTTTACAAACATGAGGATTTTAACCAACGTGGAGTCCTAATTGAAACAATCTAGCATTTTTCTTATCCACCTGCTCCACTTTTTTAATTTTGTGCAAAAATCAGACTGCCTAAATCCAACATGGCGGACAAAATGGCGTCAAAAATCAGAAAAATCGATTTTTTCACAATTTTCACCAAATTCTTCCGGATTACTACTGCAATGATGGTCGTTGTGACCAGTGTTTGTGAAGGACAATCATATGACAGTAATGTTTAGGCATTTCCGTACAATTGTACAAGCTCTATCGGTTCAGGTATGAAGTTCGGAATTGGTACTAATATTTCGCCCATAAATTATCAAAGATAGCATTGACATTAAAAATATTAGAAACAGAGAGTCCTGGTATATGGTATGACAAGAAAGATTATGTAGACCACTAGGTAATTTAAAAAATTGGAAAGTATCCAATAATATAACAAAAAGGCGGCCAAATGAAACGTCCAATGTGGTATTTTCTAAAACATTAAGCAATGATTAATCTTCATTCTCAGCAGACTCGCTAGTAGCACCGCTCGTCTGTTCGTTACGGCACTCAATTGTTACTTGACAAGTACAGAAAGCAGTGCATGCTAACCTTGAGGCAACACAGCTGCACTTGACGTATTGCATGGTTGTTTGCTGGAACACGAGTATCGAATCAGGTTTAAGATATTATCAGGTGCTAGCGATACATTGGGAGTTAATAGGAGAAGTGACTTCGCCTTCTCGTCTCTAACAGAGCCATAATTTGTAGGTTCCATTTTGGGTGGGTTCGAATACAGTGCATGTTTACAAATGCATGCTTGCATGTGATCTCGTTTTACGTTCTCTACAAATGACTCAGTACTTGGAGAAAGGGTACATAGTTTAGGGACTTTTGTTGCTCCTGATCGCCCTACCATGGATGTCCAACTACTGACTCTTGCATCAGACATTGATTTGGATGTAGGACAGTAGGACACCCATAACAGGCAGCCATGAACTGTGTAGCTTCAAGCAAGACGTCGACCCAAGGAGCATCAATTTTTCCAACTGACTCTCGCGATATACAACCCTCTTTCAAAACTTTAAACGCGCGATCTTTACTTATTCCAAAGCACCCGACGCCGGTATCACACACAGAGAGATAGCATGCGCGGCAAGGATACATGGAATGATGTCACGATGCTTCTCCACAGTGACACCAATATCTAGCACTGACCTATTCCTAATGGGTGACCCCATAAACATGGGAGATGTCATATTCTGTTCCCGATAGTGGTGCAAGAGTAAGGTATAATTATCTATGTCATCTACAAGAACGACAACCTGCTTTTTGTCATTCACAGCAAGATTCACTGCATGTTGAACTATAATATTATCAGCTTCTTCGTGACTGCTTTTCATGTCACGCCTTTCTATGAGGACACCTTTGTTAATTTCAGTTGGAACGTTGTCTTGGTCAGTAACGACAAGTCTGTGCAACTTAGTACTTTCACCACCAAAATTCTTATTTGACTTGAAATACTGACAAATTATACTGCTGAGCTGCCTTTTATTCACAGTGACGGTCAGCATAAGTTTTTGAGACGGCAATACTTATGTTGCACTCAACCTGAATTCTCAGCAGCAGCTTTCAGCACTCCTGTGGACCCTTGTACAACTTTTCGTTGTACCTGTCGAAAATATGATGAACATCGCCCAACAACAACTTTTTAAATGAAACTCAGCACAACAGGACTGCGAAGTGTATTCGGTGCCGGCCTGTGCGAAATCTAGAGAAGGGCACATCCATCAATTATCGTGCACACATCTACGCCTGTCGGTGTCGATTTCCCTGCCGATATTGTACGTTCGTGTTTGAGGTCTGATTTCGATTTTGGTATACGCAAATCACCAGCTTCATTGAAAAGTACAGTTGGAACTGGCGTCAGCTCATAAGAGATCACTTCCTTCATGTCAATATCTCTCATACTCAACTGAAGACCGATTAACCTTGAATAAATCAAGTTGCAATCATAAACCTGAATGTCACCTGCTTTTATGATCTTCTTCATGACGGACTTTGTCACCAGTGGTGTGAAAATTGTGTTATAAAACCCGGCTGGGAACCGCCTCTCGCACTAACTCAACCATCTTTTCTTGACCCAGAGCTATGGCGTTATAAACATTTACGGACGCTGGCCCAATCCAACCAGTGGTGATATTCACGACTTCGCTCGGGTGTTCCTTCGGATCCAAGGAATTGATAACTAGTCCAGTTTGCTCCTGAAGCCATCTCGATCAAGTTTATCAGCGGCGATTCTTCTCTTGGATTCCTCTTTGTGAAACTGATTTAAACTTGAATTCATACCGGAATACCTCGATCGAGAAACGTCGCTTACTAAACGGCCGCACGTATGAAGACTGAGAGCCCAGACTTTGAGAGTTTCTGGTTTCAAAGTGATACCTATTATTCCAGCTTTACCATGCCCATAACGCATGAATGTGGTTTTGATGTACATATCGCTCAAATTCCATTCCAAATTCCATCGATATGTTGCACTACATGATTCCCTTTCATGAAATGTTCAAGAATGTCTTGGGGCAGAGCTTGCATCTCTCGTATATAATAAAGGCCATATCTGGCTCTTTATGTAACAATTTCCGCGTTTCCGCAACATTATGTTGATCAGGAAATGATACAGGTGGGTTCTCCACCAGTTTGGGTCATGAAATTCGCTCTAAATATCCCAAATGTTCGAAACGTGATTTTTTTCGGTAATTTTTGCGACAATGTTATTCGGGCCTAATATTTAAAATTCCTCAAGGCTGACAGGAGGCCAGCCACGGAATATTGATGTGGTTGTCTAAACTATCGGAAAACACCGAGTGAAAAAACTTTAGACGCCAAAACACGCACGAGTAAAAAAGTGGGTTTTGCTGCCAGACCAGTTTGTCTTTCACACTGGATGGGACTGGCTTATTCGTTAAGTTTATCACTTAGATACGTATCACTTCAGTATGCATAAATCAAAGAAAAAATTAAAATCTGCTGATTGGGTGCAGGAGCCAGTACTATAAAACTTTTACAATTGTATTTTCCCGAATTGTATTTTCTACAAGTGAATATAAATGACGGAAATGAATCATTAGCATTTTAAAAGATATGGATATTTTCCAACTGGCAAATTGCCAGATCTTTGAAACTACTAGTGGTTCATTTTAACCCATCTAAAGTCATAACTAGAAAATACAATTCTAGAAAATACAATTGTAAAAGTTTTATAGTACTGGCCCCTGGTTTTGCTTGTTTTGTGAGGAAGTTTTCTTTATAAAATAGCTGCATATCGTTTATACAAAAAGGAAACGTGAAGGGCGTGTTTTGGCAGAGTGACTATTTTGCATTCATGTTCAGTTTCCTGTCTTGCAACGAGTAATTTGTTTTGACAATGGCATTAAAGTTAATTTAATTTAAAAAAGGTGAATAACTTTAACAAAAAATGTCTTTTTAAAGGAAATTGGAAAAGTATAATTATGTTAACTTCACCTCCCTAAAGAATAGTTTATTCAAAACAATAAAATACGGGGGCTAAAGAATGGTCTTCCAGCGGCGGTGCCAGGAAATTTTGTCGCTTGGTTTGCATTACACATCCTCTGTAGAGAAGTTTTTGAAACTATGAATAGGCAATCCCGGTCGACTAATCATTTCTGACAAAAGAAGATCATCCCACTCAAAAAAACTATTTTCAAGATTGTAATTTTCAACATCAGACACCTCGTTGAACACTTGCTATCACATCTAAGAGACACTACAGACTGATTTAAACGTAATGGGCGAATTGGGCCAAATACGTGATAATTCCCTGTTGTCTGCCATTACGCAAATGTCACATCTTAGCGATAGGATCAAAAACTTTAAAGAGGTGCTTTAAACACGACTGCCTCTAGACCTTTCTCGTTACAGCGCAGATTGTAAATTGTATCAAACGTATGACGAAACTAAATGACATCATCGAGGGTATATGCAGGAATTCTGCTTTTGTTCTTATTGAAAAAGCTCTGTACAGAATAGCGTTGTTCCAAAATATCCCAGCACCAGGCTATTCCGGGACAATACATTCTGTATCATGGTACTCTCAGAAAACTTGTTGTGTGGTAAATTCGTGTTCATCATCTTGCACACGCAGTAACTGGAATGCAAGGTATTTGGAATGAGTTTGTTCATGAAAATACATGTGAAGATTATCATGAAATTACACGTTCACTGAAAAACCACAGGTAAAATACTTCACCTGTGTACACTTTGTGGAACATTAGGGAAATTGTAGTGGGGAAGTTGGCTGGGACGTCCCATCTGGAATCCACCACTATTCCTGTTGATATTAATTATCATCCAAGTCAGTGAAATCGCTATGCGTACTTTATCATTCCATTTTCATCAGTCGCATTCCGAGCAGGACCATAACAATAGCTCGAGAGAGGGAGAGTGTAATTCTATATTGTTTTAACCAAAAGCTAAATGAAGTCATTTTATTAACTAACAGCGTACTACTTTATTTTTATAAAAATTGGTTATATGCGTTTGTAATAATACAAAGGTGCATGCAAAAACAGAAATTCGGTCTAAAGACTTACAACTCCTTTCTTCTCCTCAGTGATGATGTGATACATAATATTAAATCTTTTGGCATCCTTCGCAAGAGACGAAATAAGAAATGCGGCAAACGACGACATAAACAATTTAAATCCAAAACTGTAAATGTTCAAAATTTTATCCCTATTAACTTAGTCGCGACTGATTCCAAATCTAACGATCTCAAGTTGTGCCTAGTGACTGCTCGTTCGATAGTGAACAAAACTGCAAGCTTACTCGACACAATCGACGATAACAATATTTCAATATCCATGATAACTAAAACATGGTTAACTCTAGACGACACATTGACCGAAGGTGAGATCATTGCCAACGGCAAGATTCTTACACACAACCCTAGGAAGTCACAGCGAGGTGGAGGTGTGGGTGTAATCTGTGATAACACTGTGAAGGTTAAGCGTAAGGTATCTCAGACTTGGGTTACATTCGAGTGCAATGACACCATTGTAACGATCGACTCACACTCAGTCCGCCTCATTGTCATTTATCGACCCCCACAGAGCTCCAAAAACAAATTCACTGTCAACCAGTTCATGAGCGAATTCCAAAACTTCCTAGGAAGCATTACTACGCTGCCAGGAAAATTCATCATTGGAGGTGATTTCAATTTCCATATGGAGAAGAAAACTTCCAGTGACTCTTTTAAATTACGTGATCTTATCAATTCAATGAATTTACGCCAACATGTTCGTGGCACTACCCATAAAGATGGCCACACATTAGATCTGCTGATCACCAGAGAATCCGAGGCTGATCTTGTTAAAAATGTATTAATTGTTGATCCTGCAATCTCTGACCATTTATGATTATCTTCGATTTGGCACTTCCTCGTCCCTCACCTGTCCGGAAGAAAGTCACTGACCTTGCTAAGTTTCCGGATGCTATTGCTCCGTCTCCCGTCGCTAAAATTAACGAGATGCAAACTGTTGACAGCATTGAATACATCCTCACTGACTCACTTCAAGAGGTTATTGACAAGTTTGCGCTAAGCAAACACGCACTTTTAGAGTACGCCCTTGCTCACAGTGGTTCAGTGATGAGATTAGGCGCGCAAAATATTTAGGACGCAAACTGGAGCTTCAGTGTCGGCAAACCAAACTATGTGTTCACAGAGAGATGTTTGTCATCCAACGAAATGTTGTTAACAAACTGGTCGAACCCGTGACAGAAATACTTTTCGGACTTATTGTCAGCTAATGTTAATTCCCCTAATGCGCTGCCTGTCTTTCTTGAGAAGCTTCTGTATCGTCAAAAGACAACCGTACTCCTAGAGCATTCGTCATCCAAAGACCTTGCGAATAGATTTTCTTCTTTCTTTTCTGAAAAAAACTGAGACTATCAGAGCTTCGCTTGATACAAGCTCACAATCCGATCTTCGACAGATGGCCGACATGCCATGCACCTGTGTTAAAGCTGTTGCACAGTTGTCCCAATTCAAACCTTTGGCTACAACAGATATCCAGAGGTTAATATGCAAGGCACCATCTAAGAAATGCATGCAAGATATCATTCCAACTTGATTGTTAAAAGCATCTCTTTCGGATGAAACTGGTCAATTCCTCCCTCGACTCTGGTGTCTTTCCGACAAGCATGAAACACGCTTTAGTAAAACCTCTTCTCAAAAAGCCAACACTTGACTCAGAGGTTCTGAAAAACTATCGACCGGTCTCTAATCTTCCATTCCTATCAAAGATTATTGAGCGTGCGGTGGCTTCTCAGCTGAATTCTCATTTGGCAGTCCAATCTGGTTAACCAATCTGCATACAGATCTAATTGGAGTACATAAACGGCGCTTCTAAGAGTCCAAACTGATATCCTCCTATCCACGGACAGGTCCAACCTAACATGTCTTGTTTTGTTGGATTTAAGCGTCGCTTTTGACACCATAGATCATAACATACTTGTTGAAAGACTAGCAGCGAGAATAGGCCTTACTGATCGAACACTTAATTGGTTTTCGTCGTACCTTAATGGTCGCACACAGAGTGTCCTTATTGGCAGTGAGTCGTCAGACAAGGTCACACAACGTTTTGGCGACCCTCAAGGATCGGTGTTGGGTCCTCTACTGTATACTGTCTATGTCTTACCTCTCGGTGACATTATCCGAAGCCATGGCCTTGACTTTCATTTTTACGCAGATGACACACAGCAGTATATTAGTTTTACTCACGCCTTTGGGCCTGAAGCATGCAGTAAGATTGAACTTTGTACTTCAGACATCACGCCATGGATAACTAAAAACTTTCTTAAATTGAACGATGACAAGACAGAAGTAATATATATAGGCCTACCTCATCAACTTTCAAAAATATCCAAACTGTCCCTCAATATTGAAGGTTCTGCGATAAAACCCAGTAGCTCTGTTCGAAACTTAGGTTATTTCATGGATGAAAATTTGGCCACTGATGAACATATCAAACATGTCTCTCGCAGTGAATTTTTTCATCTTAGAAATATTAGCAAAATTCGATCCTTCATTGATACGCAGACGTCACAACAGGTTGTCCACGCCTTTTTTACCAGTCGCCTCGACTACAGCAACTCTCTTCTGATTGGCTCTACAACATCTATTCTTGAAAAGCTACATAAGCCATATAACACCAGTACTCTCTGAGTTACACTGGCTACCCGTTAAGCAAAGAATTCAATTTAAAATTGTCCTTTTGGTGTTTAAGTGTATCTCGGGATCTGCACCATCTTACCTGTCCGATCTGCTTACCATCCACAAACCACCGAGGTCTCTTAGGTCATCAGGTCAACTCAATCTGGTTCAGCCCATATCTAAATTTACTAGTCCTGGTGATAGAGCCTTTGCGGTTGCTGGCCCAAGGCTTTAGAATTATCTTCCATCGACATAAAAAATAGTAAATCACTTGAATCATTCAAGTCTGGTACTAAAACCTATCTTTTTCGAAAGGCATTTCCTTCAGTGGTCTTTTAATTTTGGTCATAAACTGACATTACCAGGTGACTGAGCCAGTGATGATTGCCTCGTTACTCGTCAAGTTACACTCACATACTTATTTTGGTAAAGTTGTTGTTTGTTTTGTTTTTGTTTTTTTTTTGTTTTGTTTTTTATTTTGTTTTAATTCAATATCCTTTTTCTTTTAGGTTCTGTCGCTTATCGCCACGATATAGCTTCGGTTGCTGATGTGGTGTTGGGCACCAATAAATGATAATAGTGATCCATGTATCAATGTATCTGTGAGAGAATGTATGTGTATGTGTGTATGTGTATGTATGCAATTAATGTACAGCCATTGAGCACCGTGTGTGGATTCTAGGTTTTAAAATTATTATTATTATTATTATATCAAATCTATATGAATGTTTCTAATCATGGTATTGGCACCCTTCAGTGGAGTTCCAAAAGGCTCCCAACACCCAATAGGTTAAAGTTTCTTCATTAGTATATGTATGTGGGGGCGTCATTGTAGGTACCAGCGTTGTTGGATGCTCCACAGTTATCAGAATAACACTAAGCATAAGCCTTTGGGAAGTACTCTATCTCTGTAGGTGCTGGTGCATGATGTTAACTATTAACATGTATAAAGAAATAGATTTATTTCCCTTAGTTGGTCAGTGGGTGGAAGAACATGAAGTGGTGTCATAAGGAGGGAGAAGTTGAGACTAAAATGGTGGATGCAAATATGAGAGATGAGAGATATATAGTAGAATACTAAAACAGAAATTGGTACTTCTGAAATGGAAACTTCAATGTGCACCGTTACATAAATTGATGGATGTTACTACCAGTAATTAAAGTTAAACTGTCTATCTGTTAATAATGGTAGCAGAGCGAGGTTGAACTTTGAAGTGGACAAAAGAAAAACAAAGCTCAAAATGGAACATTCTGAGAACAAACCTTACTGACGAGCTAAAGGTATTGCAAACAATAACAGAAATTCCTTTGAAGAAACAGCTTCACTCATTGCATTGTCTCTTTCTGATTAAGAAGGTGTAATACGTGACAAAGTGTTTAGCGAACTTAATTTGGCGTTGAAGAGCTCAATTTTGATGGCGGTTTCAAGACATTACTGGGTTTTATGGACAATGTATGTATAAAGGTTGAACTATCGACGGCTTATGAAGGGCATATAGAATGTGACGGATACAGAAAATCTTTAAACATTGATATGGAACATTTTATTATTGAATTTAAAAAACGTTACAACAAAACCAAGAGATGTGATATGACATTGCCCCAGTCAGAGTTTGCATCCAAGCTGTTACTATTAAACTGCGCGTGTTTTGCTCTCAACCCGCTCAGTATTTTCAAGATATTTTTCATCAAATCTAGTCATGGCTGCTTTAGAGCAGCCATGACTAGATTTGATGAAAAATTCATCTAAATTTAACTCAAGAAATCATTGGTGAAAAAAATCCATTCAGTTTACAGGAGTAAAATTTGATTAAATGTGCCAAAATTATACTTATTTCAGTGACAAGAGAGATCTTATGCTGACAGGAATATTCACCAGCAGCATACAAGGAGTTAAAACACAAATTTAATAAGCTTGTTCTGACTGGAGTGGAGTCTACTGAAAGTGAAACTTGAAGAAATGAGTGTATAGTACTTATGGGCGTAGCCAGGTATCTATATTTGGATGACAGTGGGACTCTTTTTTATGCTGCAGGCATATCAGGAAAGATTGAAGTCTTGAGTGAGGGAAAGGTGTAGAAGTGGTGTCCCTCTCGCAATGCTACATTTTGACGCTCGGAAGAATATCAATTTTCACCAAGTGTGGTATGCCATCTGTGCTTTCCTAAGTTGACGTCTCATGCAGATCGTATAATTCGGAATTCTTAGTGCTACAGCGATGATAACACTAAGCAAATATTTTTGAAAAACGATCCACTACTCACAGTGATTGTGAAAATAGTTCAAATTCATTACCGCAACACCCTAACATTAAGTTAGAACGTTTAGAAAAAGACACTTTTGAGACATAAAATTGTAAGAATTTTGATATTGGTTGAGGTCGGCAAATCCGCAGGAGGCAGAGGAGAGCGATTTCGTATGAAAGACTTATAATCTACTAGTAAAAAGTAAACCTGTGAAGATTTTTCCTTTTGAAAAAAAATCTGTCCTGACTCATATGAAGAGATGAACAGTCGTGCATGTGCTAATTACTCATATCATGAACAAAGAGACGCTGAAGCTGTACTGCTCGCAAAAAATAAGACCGAAGACATGGAAGTATGAGTTATTGAATCTTTGAACTCAGCATTTCCATACAACGCTTGTAGCTCGATAGGAGCCGGTTCGATATGGATGCAAATTTATCTCGACGCACTTGGTGTTAAATATCATATTCGAGTTAAGCGTGACCATAGAGACATCATGCTTTATTTTAGCGGTGGTACAAGACTTACATCTAAAGGGTAATTGGCTTGTCTGTCTAAATTGGCTGGTGTGAACTGTACAGGCACAGCTGGTGTAGAATATAGCGATATTCCCTTGCTGCTTGTAAAACTAATTAAAAATGATGAAAAATCATTCGGGATTTAGAAGTGATAAGCCAACAATATTTGGATTAACTTAGACCTTTGGTGCACCTCCTCGTGTAATTGTTGTATTTTAATAATCCCATCTGACATTGGCATGCCGGAGACCTCCAGTTATGAAGTATCAGTAGTAACAGTTAAAAAACATTGAATAAAAAACAACATATTATTAAGTTATATAAAGATTTTGCACATTCCACTACAAATAGACTTTTATTTATTAGATAGGATTTTTAACGCAAACTAAGCTTCAGAGTCGTAAGCGAGGATTCGTCGAAGCGGGAGTAGAGATACTTCAGCTATCAGAACGTCTAGGCTTCCCCAAGAAGGCTGCACGTTTGGAATATTAATTGGTGTACCCCAAATAATGAATCTGGACTCTTCTATTGCTGCCATTGAATATGGAATATACCACCAGGGTTCAAAGAGTTAAGAGTTAATAACTACATGAAGCGCGATGATTGTTGTTTGGTGTTGATCGGTGGTAATCTGTAGATATTCTACTTACCCATCCGTACAAGATATAACAGCAGCTATCGAAGTTTCGTATGTTGCTGTAGGGGCCATGGAGAGGGTGGGGGCGAGGTAGTAACCCAGGGGCCCGCAACTTTTGAAGGCCCTAGCTAGTCCCAGGAGTCCAGGATTCTTGGGTCAGGCCTGGGTCCCCAAATTCTGACCCCTGAAGTCCTGTGCCAAGTGAGTGAGTGAGAACCAGCAAGATAAGTTGTCCGTCGATTTGGAATACTAGTTGCCACTCATAAAATGAAGGAATGTGGGTGTCCCGTGGAGATGCTCAATCTGGTATGAGATTATCTGTATACATATGCACCAGACTTGGTGTTATCATTTCAAGAACTGTGAAGTTAAAAGCTCAAAAGCTATAACTCTAGGTCATTAGATACTCACCGTTGCACTTGCAAAATTGAAACATGATGCTAAAAACGTCATTTCGACGGCTAAACAACAGCGTGATTTTACATCCCAAAACCGCCAGAAATCTTAATTTAATAACTGATTTCAAACTTTTCTTGGGGGGACCCCCAAAACCCCTATCATCGCTCGTGCCTGTGGCATTAGCGATAGATGCCTTCGGCATCTGCATCAGTATCCCGACACTTTCGAAAGGGGACCCGTCACAGAATTAACCCTGGGACCCGTATTTCCTCACCCCGACCCTGGTAGTTGTAACAAAAACACATCACGTTATTACGTTTTTTCGAGATAAATCATCATCTTCGTCCCGATGTCTTCTTGAGCTCTAGTTCAAATTTGAAAAACGCGACTGCTATTGTCTGATAATCAGAGGTTCTCCCCGGCTATTCTATATTCCCCGTATATCCATGCTGGGTATAATTCCAGCAGTCGAAAACAATCACATCGACTTTCCCGTACTACTACACCATCACTTTATTACAAAGACCATGAATGTGCATGAAACTGTCGAACGCGACTTAGTTATATCTCTATTGATTGAGTAATGTACGATTTCAATTTGTTTGCATCATAATATATTGTCCATGGATATCCCTTATGTCAAATTAATATCTTTAATCCAACGCAGCACCGGCAAACTGACGTGATTTATGAAGTAGCTGTCATTTTGAAAATTTATATTAGTAAATTGCTATCCAGTATTTCAAACCCAATCTAAAACTTTAATGAAAACTGAATATTCAATGCCAGAAACCCGAACTTCTAATCCCTTTAAATCTGACAAACCCAATCTAAAAATTAAATGAAAACTGAATATTCAATGCCAGAAACCAGAACTTCTAATCCCTTCAAATCTGACTCCATTTTTTCCAAGGTCAGGGATTTCACTATGGCATTCTAAGTTAGATTGTTTTTAAGTTTGCGAGAATATCCAGAGATAACGACCATAAGATAACGTTGTTTTGTTTGTTAATGACAATTGTGAAACGTTTTTAAAGAGATAAAAAAATAAAGCGCATGATTTTGATGGCGGAAATAAATATCCGATCTGCAAAGCTTGTTTAGGAAATAACATCACATTCCAGCGAGAGGAGATATGGAAAATACATTATTATGTTTATTACTTTAAACTTGAAACATGCTTATATTCGTGTAAAACATAGCATGTTTGAAGAGCGGAGCTGCAACTGTAACAAATGTGTGAGCAGACTGCAGTGTCAGGGATAATGCAATCCTACAAGACGAGTACGCTGTCTGATTAAATTATCACTCTCTTGTTTATGATGTAAAACATATTCAGCCATTAATACTGGTTTATATGTCACAAGGAGTTCAGTTAACGGAAACGACCTCATGTGAGGCAAAGTGTAAACAGATTTGGGTAAAGCGGATTTACATGTCTTTCTGAGGGGTGCGGCAGCTCAGTAGGTAGACTAGCAGGCTGCAAGCCGAGAGGTCCTTGGTTCGAACCCCACCTGCGGCAACCGCGCTGTGTCCTTGGGCAAGACACTTCGCCATCATTGCCCACGTAGGGCACGGTGGCGTTGTGTACTGTGTACTAAGGCGTACTGCACGTCAATGTTGCTCCTGTCTTCAACCAATGCTAACCCTGCTTGTGTGGAGTCGGTATATGTTGGGGTATGTCGGTGGCTCTCTCCGGGTACTCCGGTTTCCTCCACCCGTAAAACTGCCATGGTCATGATGAGCCATTGTGCAGAAATATGTGACCTTAAAACACCAATAAATAAATAAGTAAATAAATAAATGCATGTCTTTGTCTTGTCATAATTCATGGGAGAGTGCCTGGAGGCAGAGTCGTGATCTGCGAATCACACATTTTTTTCGAATCGAGTCGTGTCTCTGATATCAACATTGAATCGAATCTCGAATCGAATCTTAATAGACACGTTATTTCCTATTACACCAAACAGAAGTTATCGTACACTGTGGTGACCCTTACAAGACTGACTGACACCTTAAACATCAATAAATAAATATTCTTTGTAGCACCGTCACTGAAACAGCTAGGTCTATTAAGTTCTTAAGAACGAGAATAGTAACAAATTAAGCCTTGAAAAACTAAAACTATGAATAATGTTCTGGGCAAAATTCACTTACCTAACAATTAACCTTTGTCAATTACTCAATTAAATATGAAATTGAATTGAGCCCACATGTACGAGAGATTCGAAAAAACGATGTTGAGACTGATTCGGGATCCATCTCGAAGCAAACGTATGGTATCGAATCGAATCTCGAATATTCGCAGGACCCTAAGGCGGAGGCACTCTCCTTGAATTTTAACCAGACAAATCCATACACACTGAATAATTCCATTTCAAAGATAATATGAAGCAAATCCACAGAATATGAAGCGTTTAAATTATGGTACCTGCACTTCAAAGCCCAAATTCGGGTTTCAGCACCCAACCAGCTAATGATACTGGCATTGTCATACAAAATAAATTCGGTCCAATCAAGTCTCAGATGAGAAACGTTTTTGTGTTAATTCAAAGAAAATGAATGTTTATGACATTTAACATTCAACAAGATGGAGTATTTCAGTTCATCGGAAATGTCCGACCACTAAAATACTCTAGCCGATTGAATTTAAAAATAGGCCATGAACTATTTAAGGTCTAAAATGGTTCCAAGCCATAACAGCGTAAGATTCCATTAAGTATCACACTGGTGACTTGAGATTTTGACAAAATCTCTGTTTTTTTAACCCTTTACCCAACGTAACGGCCGAAAACGGCTCCCAAAAATCGCCAGTTAACTTTCATTATTTTTTTCATTTTATGCCTCAAAAACATAGGTTATGACCCCTCATTGGAACGAGCTCATCGAGCTCGTTCCAATGAGGGGTCATAGCCTATGTTTTTGAGGCAAAAAAATGAAAAAGATTAGTTATTCAAGAATTTTTTTTCCAAGTGTCTGCTTTTCATGTTAGGCGAAGGGTTAAAACAAACTGAGATATGAGACTCTAGTTGGTTCATCACTAAAGCTCATTTTTCCATCACAAAATTTCTCCACGTGGTACAGTACAGCCACAGTGGCCCAGTCACTATCCACGAATGGTTAATATTTCCACGGACGCAATAATATTAGATTCCAAACACTAATTATAGAAATCACCACCAACAATTTAATTAATGAAGCACCAGGTACAAGCTGTGCTTCATTAATTTAACTTTTGCTGATGATGGTTTTTATTACCTGGCAAACGCATGCGTGGACATCACTGTCCACGAGTGGATTACGACCAGTCCACGTCGGCTGTACTGTAGGTCATGGACATTTCGCGCATTGGGAGGTGTTGTAACAAGCTCTCAGACCGCGACTCTAATTCTGCTAAGGACTAAAACCAGTCTATTTCTTATATAGTCCGTCGCCGGTGTTTAGATCAAATTGTCTGGAATATTTCAGACAGTTTGGTTTGGTTAATAATAAGGACCACCTGAAATATTCCGGACGATTCAATCTGAAAAATACCATAAACATTCAATTTCTTTGACCAAATGCAGGAACTGTCTCTCAATAGAGACTTAATTTGAGCGAATCTCTAATGATTTTATTATTATAACTGGAGAGTCACCACCGCTTTAGTTGTATGATTACGCCGCGTAAATTCATTAACTCTCTTCATATCTAGATTGTTTCAATGTGAATTAAATACTAATTGATTGGAATATCTATAATTGGATCACGAAAGAATATCTGAATATCTTTGTTAGTGAAAAGACGTCACATTAAATGAACGATAGTCTATACACAAACTACAGGGAAAATGGGTAAACAATTAGCCCACAGCAGCTGATAATTGCGTCGAGTTCCGAACAGAATTAGAATGGGGGTCTGAGAGCTTGGTGTAGTAAATAAATAAAATATACTCAAGTCCATATACCAATTATTCTAAGAGTCTGTCAGGATTTCTTCGTTTCCAAATCAAGACAAATACTTGATATGCAACATGCACAAGGGTCTGTTTACACTGAAAGTGAAGCAACAATTTTCCCACAATTTGCGCCATGTGAATAAACGACACATGAAACAGAGATATAAACGAGAATAAGGCATTTATATCAAATAATATAACCTGAATATGTTTTCTCTACTTGTTTGTCTACAATATGCAAATACATGTTCCTAAATCAGCCGAGGAAAAGAACTATTTGAAAAAACCATTGCAAAGCCTTGTTGCACCCAAGGTACAAATTTATCAATTTTATTAACTTTGGTAAAATATCCCACATAAAACCATTTCATTTTCATTTTTTAAGTTCACATTGGTTGTAAAAAGAGGGCAGGCGGTAGCCAAAATGGCCATGTGGGAGATCCCGAGAAAAAGATTTTTAGCATTTTTGAGAAACAAGAAGTTTACACGGCCAGGGGGATAGAGTGCAATACTAGCTCGGTGCGGATGCAGGTGGATGCACAATATTAGATTGTATTCTCCTCTTGATGGCAGGGAAGGGAAGGGAGTTTTGACAATGAGGCGAAGCTGGTGAACGCCGTTCCTTTTACATATAGACTTCCCTTTTCCAATCACCAAGACAAGAGAACAAGCTCGGGGACGAAGGGTGGTAGGAAAAACGGACAGTGTGCAAATATACAAACACTGTGTTACTATTAACATCAAATCTATGTATGTCACACAAGACGGAGATTGGGGATGGCCTTGAGCCCCAAGAGAGAATTAGTTAAAGGAAGGAAGTTACGGTAAAGTGAAACAATTAACCCTTTACCTAACGAATCGCCCGCATCCGCCCGCGTAATATGCATATTGAGCAGTTGAAAAAATTAAAATTTTAAAAATATTTCAACAAAACCATATCATGTGACCCCTCATTGGAACGAGCTCGTTGAGCTCGTTCCAATGAGGGGTCACACGATATGGTTTTGTTGAAATTTTTTGAAAAATTTAAAAAAAATATTTTTCAAATAATACCTTTTGATATCGTCTGCGTTGGGTAAAGGGTTAAAAGAAAAGAAAGGGAAAGTGTTTACAAATAATAATAAGCCATCTTGAAGACAGAATGTAAATACATTGTGACAGTACATTTAACAATAATCGATACGCAGACGATATAGCAGCTTGCTAAGATATAAGAACATTATTTTGTGTTTCCTTCTTGAGTTGTGCACCGGGATGCTACCAACAGTATAGCCGCCGTGGACTGGTCACTTTCCACGAGTGGGCAATATTTCCACGGACGCAATAAATATTAGATTCCAAACACAAATTACAAGAATGATCATCAATAATTTAATTAATGAAGCACCCGGTACAACCCGGTGCTTCATTAATTAAAATTTTGTTGTGCTGATTTTTACTACCAGGTTCACGCATGCGTGGACACCTGCCATGCGTGGATTACGGCCTGTCCACGGCGACTGTACTGTAGATTTATCATCAAAAATCATGAGCGGTGATTCGTTGTCCGCGTTCGTTGATAATGGATTAGATATTTGAGAAAGTGCAATTTTATAATTTGTTTTTTGAGTAAAAGCACAACTTTCTCGAAGTCAATTGGCATGTCAAAATCCAAGAGACAGAATTATGGCATCATCAGAACTCATGAGCGGTGATAAAAATTGCGTGCCTATTCATTGCCCAACATTAGTGAATTGGATATTTGATTTTTGTAACAAGTATTGACGTACTGTTCTTGTTGTGTTCTTGTTGTGTATATACAGAACAAGAGGGCGAAAGAGACGTTATCAAAACGAATTTCCCGTAGTCCGTCTTACATGCACGCAAAACAGAATGAAATTTCAAACAAATATGTTGATGGTTATATGTATTCCGTAGATACCGCAAATAAGTTTGAATGTATTTTTTATATATTCTAATTACTTTTGTCATTGTTGAACCTGCTAAACATCAGAGATCTTATATTCGTTTTAAAACGGGAGCCAAATTTCCCATCTCCCATTTTTTATTTTATCTTGTAGATCTTATATCTATCGTGCGAATAATTACTGAACGACAACCATTCATATTTCAGGCCTTTGGGGTTCTTGTCTCAAATTTGTGGAGTGTACCTACCCTCTGTAAAATGAATTTCCACATGGCAGAAGTTCTAAAATCATTTTCTAACTAAACTTTGTTTCATTGCGAACAGTGTAGTACATAATGTATTGTTTGTTTTTTCTGTCTGCCTTTCTTTGGACTTTGAAGAAAGTGATCTGAGATTTGACCAACATTTTGTTGGATGAACCCTCACTATCTCCTGAAAAAACGTCGTCTCGTCCTATGGACGTTGAGATAAAATTTATGTACCCATCAGATAGTATTATCCTTTCTGTACTAAATAATAATCATTTACTACTATCACAAGGTTTCATAGTATATAACTATAAATTAACTTTTTTTGTATTCGGGAAGTCTTAATCAATGACATAATAAACTACTTTTCGACAGCTTTACGAGTGAAACTCCATGTTGAAAATGAACCCTTTTGTAATTCTGTTGTTAGCAAAATTTAGACAATGAATAATACTGCTTGTGAACCATTTTATTCATTATCTTGCAAAATAAAACGCATGCTCGTTTTTTGGCGTGTGAACTGCATTCATCGCTCTCCAACCTTTCGACCATTTCTTAAAACATTATTTTCAACTTTAACATTGAAAACTCCTCCACATGAAATGAACATACATATGTCACACATACTGGCATTACAGCCACTAAAAGCCTCCTTTGGCGTCTGCATTATAGTCTCATTTCAGAGATCGCAACTAAAAGCTATTTATTTATTAGATATGATTTTCATATCCAGAATAGCCCATTATCAAACTCGGCTAATATGACTTCAAACTTGGCTGATATGACGCCGATCTCGGTCGATATATGTCAAGCTAGAGTTGTCCCCCTAAAGCGTTACAAGGAGAAATCAATTTGTTTACATCGAAAGGCTCACAGTTATTCGTCGAACGCAATGGGAAAATTGGCGATACCGGGCATGGTGGAGTGGTTAGAAGTAAAGTTATGTATCATGAGGAATTAACCCTTTAAACCCGGTGTGCATAAATTTTTGCGTGAAGAAAAAATTGGCAATGGACGAAAAAGAGCAAAACATCTGAAGCGAGGCTCGATAATAATTTAATCCAACAGCTCGACAGAGCTGTTGGATTAAATTATAACTGGACCTCCCAACAAACCAGGATGGTTTCGCCCTTTTCGCCGTAAACTGTATTGACTGAAATGATACCTTCCAGGGCGCCAGTGTTAAAAGGGTTAATGATGGCAATAAGTAATGATTACGCGGATGACGAGAAGAAAGAATAGAGCCGTCAGAAAATTGTAAAAGATCTAAGACATCACTATGTGTTTTGGTTTAATAAATAAAGATGTTATTACTTGGTTAGCTACTTATCGGCCGAGATATCAGCCCTCGGTAACTTCACATCAGCTGATATCTCAGCCGATATGAAACAAACCAAGTAGAAACCCCTAATTCCTTTACTACTGTTTTACATTCATAATGCGCACCTCTTCAGGGATCATAACAGCACATTTAGGTCAGCTTCAAAATAGCGGACTATATGTAAATTATGATTACATGGGCAGTGATGGCAGTTAATAGTATAATGCTGATAATGTGAGTATAATACTTTCAACAGCCATCACCCCTCACTTAATCAATTCTATCCGTAATGGTCTACACAACCTTCTATATTACGCGACAAGAGCTTTTCATCACAAAAATTGTCTGTGAAACGGGAAACGGAGGCGAGCGGCGTGTCATTGACTTTGAACACCCATCCTATTCGGTGGAATCTGATTTATCAAACAGAAATTGAAAGAAACGCTCCTGGGTTGAACCAGTTTTTGTATGAAAAATTGCACACGGACACGGGTGTTATGACCGGAATCAGATGATTCTTAGAAACAATGTTCTGCACATTTTTCTAGTCTCAACACTTTCGACATCTACAGTGAAGTACACAAACAGCTGTCTGGAATAACTTTAGATTAAATAAAGGAGGCAAACAATATTACTTTAACCTTCAGATCCCGAAAACGCCTTTTCATGCAACATGTCAAAAGATTCAAACATTAATCGTATCTATGACGTGTAAGTATAAATCTGTATATGCCCAAGAGTGTTATGACCCTCAATAAATAATACCTAACTTGTAAAGACGCCGCTAAATTTTCTGTACGAAATTCCCTTTAAGACCGTAAAAGCCTGTCCGCTGATTATCAAGCTGCGAAAGTGCAAGACATGATCCTGACCTTCGACAATCTTGATATTTTGAAAATCACATTTGCACCAGCAACGAAATAGATGGAAACACAATCAGGTCACAATGGAAAAATCCTCAAAGACTGTGACCTCTCACAAATGTCCAAATAACTACCAGCCTTCGAACTGTCCAACGCTGTGCAGCCACCAATCACTACGCAAATGTTTGTTTCTGGTGTATTTTCACCTCCTTTCCCTCGTGCTCTCACCACAAGCTGAAAGGAACAGCTGACGACGATTCCTGGGTAAATGTCCGGATCTCGAGAACTGGGTTTGAAGAGCTTTTTCCAAATAATTATATTTGTTCTCTACACAGTTTAATTCTAGATTGCGCAGGTTTAAAGTGTTAAAACTCAAAATGGCCAATTGAATTCGTTAATCACCACTGTGCACAAACATAAACTGTCAGGGCCAGAACAAAACAAAATGTCTGTGCCAGGAGAAAAATAGAGACGGCCAAAAGAAATCCTTTCTATCTTACCCCCCCCCCCCCCCCCCCCCCCATCGTACACAACATTACGGGAAGAACGGTCCATCTTCTCCAGCTCAGCTAACCTTCCTATTGTACCACACTAACCTCTCCTCCCTTGAAATGCCGAAACCAATCATTTTCAGCCACCCAGCAGCCCCAGAACTAGAATTTCCCCACCATCCTCAACTACCTACCCCTGGAGCATAACATCACCTGTTTCCAAAATGCAAAAAATGGATAAGTTTCCATTTCATTTTTTAGTTACATGTCTGGTGGGCAATACTAGCTCGGTGCGGATGCAGGTGGATGCACAATATTAGATTGTATTCTCCTATTGATGGCAGGGAAGGGAAGGGAGTTTTGACAATGAGGCGAAGCTGGTGAAAGCCGTTCCTTTTACATATAGACTTCCCTTTTCCAATCACCAAGACAAGAGAACAAGCTCGGGGACGAAGGGTGGTAGGAAAAACGGACAGTGTGCAAGTATAGAAACACTGTGTTACTATTAACATCAAATCTATGTATGTCACACAAGACGGAGATTGGGGATGGCCTTGAGCCCCAAGAGAGAATTAGTTAAAGGAAGAAAGTTACGGTAAAGTGAAACAATTAACCCTTTACCTAACGAATCGCCCGCATCCGCCCGCGTAATATGCATATTGAGCAGTTGAAAAAATTAAAATTTTAAAAATATTTCAACAAAACCATATCATGTGACCCCTCATTGGAACGAGCTCATTGAGCTCGTTCCAATGAGGGGTCACACGATATGGTTTTGTTGAAATTTTTTGAAAAATTTAAAAAAAATATTTTTCAAATAATACCTTTTGATATCGTCTGCGTTGGGTAAAGGGTTAAAAGAAAAGAAAGGGAAAGTGTTTACAAATAATAATAAGCCATCTTGAAGACAGAATGTAAATACATTGTGACAGTACATTTAACAATAACCGATACGCAGACGATATAGCAGCTTGCTAAGATATAAGAACATTATTTTGTGTTTTCTTCTTGAGTTGTGCACCGGGATGCTACCAACAGTATAGCCGCCGTGGACTGGTCACTTTCCACGAGTGGGCAATATTTCCACGGACGCAATAAATATTAGATTCCAAACACAAATTACAAGAATGATCATCAATAATTTAATTAATGAAGCACCCGGTACAACCCGGTGCTTCATTAATTAAAATTTTGTTGTGCTGATTTTTACTACCAGGTTCACGCATGCGTGGACACCTGCCATGCGTGGATTACGGCCTGTCCACGGCGACTGTACTGTAGATTTATCATCAAAAATCATGAGCGGTGATTCGTTGTCCGCGTTCGTTGATAATGGATTAGATATTTGAGAAAGTGCAATTTTATAATTTGTTTTTTTGAGTAAAAGCACAACTTTCTCGAAGTCAATTGGCATATCAAAATCCAAGAGACAGAATTATGGCATCATCAGAACTCATGAGCGGTGATAAAAATTGCGTGCCTATTCATTGCCCAACATTAGTGAATTGGATATTTGATTTTTGTAACAAGTATTGACGTACTGTTCTTGTTGTGTTCTTGTTGTGTATATACAGAACAAGAGGGCGAAAGAGACGTTATCAAAACGAATTTCCCGTAGTCCGTCTTACATGCACGCAAAACAGAATGAAATTTCAAACAAATATGTTGATGGTTATATGTATTCCGTAGATACCGCAAATAAGTTTGAATGTATTTTTTATATATTCTAATTACTTTTGTCATTGTTGAACCTGCTAAACATCAGAGATCTTATATTCGTTTTAAAACGGGAGCCAAATTTCCCATCTCCCATTTTTTATTTTATCTTGTAGATCTTATATCTATCGTGCGAATAATTAATGAACGACAACCATTCATATTTCAGGCCTTTGGGGTTCTTGTCTCAAATTTGTGGAGTGTACCTACCCTCTGTAAAATGAATTTCCACATGGCAGAAGTTCTAAAATCATTTTCTAACTAAACTTTGTTTCATTGCGAACAGTGTAGTACATAATGTATTGTTTGTTTTTTCTGTCTGCCTTTCTTTGGACTTTGAAGAAAGTGATCTGAGATTTGACCAACATTTTGTTGGATGAACCCTCACTATCTCCCGAAAAAAACGTCGTTTCGTCCTGTGGACGTTGAGATAAAATTTATGTACCCATCAGATAGTATTATCCTTTCTGTACTAAATAATAATCATTTACTACTATCACAAGGTTTCATAGTATATAACTATAAATTAACTTTTTTTGTATTCGGGAAGTCTTAATCAATGACATAATAAACTACTTTTCGACAGCTTTACGAGTGAAACTCCATGTTGAAAATGAACCCTTTTGTAATTCTGTTGTTAGCAAAATTTAGACAATGAATAATACTGCTTGTGAACCATTTTATTCATTATCTTGCAAAATAAAACGAATGCTCGTTTTTTGGCGTGTGAACTGCATTCATCGCTCTCCAACCTTTCGACCATTTCTTAAAACATTATTTTCAACTTTAACATTGAAAACTCCTCCACATGAAATGAACATACATATGTCACACATACTGGCATTACAGCCGCTAAAAGCCTCCTTTGGCGTCTGCATTATAGTCTCATTTCAGAGATCGCAACTAAAAGCTATTTATTTATTAGATATGATTTTCATATCCAGAATAGCCCATTATCAAACTCGGCTAATATGACTTCAAACTTGGCTGATATGACGCCGATCTCGGTCGATATATGTCAAGCTAGAGTTGTCCCCCTAAAGCGTTACAATGAGAAATCAATTTGTTTACATCGAAAGGCTCACAGTTATTCGTCGAACGCAATGGGAAAATTGGCGTTACCGGGCATGGTGGAGTGGTTAGAAGAAAAGTTATGTATCATGAGGAATTAACCCTTTAAACCCGGTGTGCATAAATTTTTGCGTGAAGAAAAAATTGGCAATGGACGAAAAAGAGCAAAAAATCTGAAGCGAGGCTCGGTAATAATTTAATCCAACAGCTCGACAGAGCTGTTGGATTAAATTATAACTGGACCTCCCAACAAACCAGGATGGTTTCGCCCATTTCGCCGTAAACTGTATTGACTGAAATGATACCTTCCAGGGCGCCAGTGTTAAAAGGGTTAATGATGGCAATAAGTAATGATTACGCGGATGACGAGAAGAAAGAATAGAGCCGTCAGAAAATTGTAAAAGATCTAAGACATCACTATGTGTTTTGGTTTAATAAATAAAGATGTTATTACTTGGTTAGCTACTTATCGGCCGAGATATCAGCCCTCGGTAACTTCACATCAGCTGATATCTCAGCCGATATGAAACAAACCAAGTAGAAACCCCTAATTCCTTTACTACTGTTTTACATTCATAATGCGCACCTCTTCAGGGATCATAACAGCACATTTAGGTCAGCTTCAAAATAGCGGACTATATGTAAATTATGATTACATGGGCAGTGATGGCAGTTAATAGTATAATGCTGATAGTGTGAGTATAATACTTTCAACAGCCATCACCCCTCACTTAATCAATTCTATCCGTAATGGTCTACACAACCTTCTATATTACGCGACAAGAGCTTTTCATCACAAAAATTGTCTGTGAAACGGGAAACGCAGGCGGGCGGCGTGTCATTGACTTTGAACACCCATCCTATTCGGTGGAATCTGATTTATCAAACAGAAATTGAAAGAAACGCTCCTGGGTTGAACCAGTTTTTGTATGAAAAATTGCACACGGACACGGGTGTTATGACCGGAATCAGATGATTCTTAGAAACAATGTTCTGCACATTTTTCTAGTCTCAACACTTTCGACATCTACACTGAAGTACACAACCAGCTGTCTGGAATAACTTTAGATTAAACTAGACTTTATGATTCTGGAGAATCATGGCTTTTCCCGATGAGATTCCATGATTCTTCATGACCCCACAGTGTCTGATGAATTGTTTTTAACTGTCTCACTGAAGTTCCTTCATTGATGTTATGAGAAAGGTGAGTATAGTAGTCTCAAATGACTCAGTTTGATAAGAAAATTGTTTAGGTAAAAACCATCATTAACGGTGGAGTGGGTTAATATCAATATCGTCGTCCGACAAGTTAATGACCCACAAAAGGAGTTATGTTTGTTTCACACATACCCACTGAGTGCTGTGTCTATTTGAAAATGGTCCATTTTATCTCAAATGTATCCAAAATATTGATGTCTGGCAGCTTGTAGAGGATTAACAAGTGCTAACAGGAATATTTTTCCTTGCAACTTGTAATGTCACACTAAGAACTGCAAATGGCCATTTTTCTTTAAAAACTTCCAAGATGTTTTCAGAGAAATCCCTGCGCATACGCTCTTTTCCAATTCGACGTGACGAAATGCGAAATTCATGTCGCTCTTCATGGAAAGTGATGCCACAACTATTCCTGAACAAGGAGTGAAAATTTCATGAAAATCTGCCTAGAATTGGCTGAGATATGGTGTTTTGGTGAGAGGAGGTAATTGTTTGAATTTGGTCCTCCCTTTTCAAGCCAGTTCGAAAAAAGACGTCGGAAATGGGCGCAGAATCCTTCAGTGCCTCCTCGCTGGAGTAAGTCCACTTAAATGTTACAATTGTGTGTGACTGGTGGAGAGTTGACTGTAAATGGAAGTTGCTTCTTTAAGACAGCCACCAGGGATCCCAACACAACCTTTAAACCTACGAGAATCTCAGAAGTTTAAAGTCAAGAGAAATTGGCGGTGATTGGGTTTCTGGCAGGCAGGAAAAGATTGACGAAGATTTGCATATTGGACATTAAAATAGCACTTCTGACATACACGAACGGTGTTCAGACCGCTGGAGGCTGCGACTTGAAATTTTCAGAACTTGTTCTACGAACCCTGGCCGACATTTTGGGATTTGTTTGGAGTGTCCGGACCGCGTGGAAAACACCACGCATCGCTTGGAATGTGAGAGTACTATTCGTCCCGACTCTATCAGTTTAGAATGGACACGGGCAGTGTTGTAGACGACTGTAGAGCTGTGATTGAGCATAACGTCCCAGGTTCCGGTGCCACATTGCCTAACCAGCTCCAAAAGAGCGGCGGGGAGGGGTATCCTGACACTATCTTTAAAACTTAGATAATCGTCAGATGTTGAAGTGAAAAGAAATCGGCGGTGAGTAGTTTTTTTGGCGGGAAACGATTATTGAAAATTTGCCAATTAGACATTAAAATTGCACTTCTCACAAACATGAACCGTGTCTAGACCGCTGAAGGCAGCGACTTCTAATTTTCATAACTTGTTCTACGCACCCTGGCTGACAGTTTGGCATCTGTTGCGAGTGTCGAGGCCGCGTGAAGAACACCACGCATCGCGTGGAAAGTGAGAGTACTATTCGTCCCGACTCTATCAGTTAGGAATGGACTTGGGGACTGTTGTAGACTACTGTAGAGCAGCGATTGAGCATAAAGTCGGAGTTTTTTGTGCCAAATTGCCTTTCCGGCTCCAAGGTATTATTTTTCGTCTGTACATCGCCCAGATCGCCTGTAGTTTATACCGTCACCATACGTTGACGTAGCCTTTTGTCATTTTCGCCACTTTCGACCCAGAGTTGAGGGTACCTTCCTTCAACCCCATTTTATAGCAAAATCTAGCCATGCTCCCAACAACGCCCTCTCCCCGTCGGCCTGGGTGCTTCTAAAAATAGAAAGGTCAATGGGGAGGGGCCCGTTAGCAAACAAACGGGGGCAGGGCAGGTGTACTTGGTGAACAAACAGTTGTGTGAACATCCCCAGAAGTGAAAACCTTTGCTCAGTGGCTGTAATCAAGATGTTAATTTAGACTCCCATTACGGCCAAGATACTACAGAATGCAAATGGGTGGGTGGCGGGCATCATCACTGGATCTAATGTTGTATTTCATGTTTTCTTTTTTTCTTTATATTCTATTTTTTATCTCTCTCTCTCTCTCTCTCTCTCTCTCTCTCTCTCTCTCTCTCTCTCTCTTTCTCTCAGTTTAATTTGTGTTTGTCTATAATGTTTATAATATTTAGATTTTGCTAGATTCTGTTATTTATGGAATACGTTCCGCCATATTGTAAATTATTAGTCACTGTACAGGAACGGAGGGGCTTCTAAGTGGTAAGCACTTGTCCTCCAATCCTGATTTGCATTGTCAAATGGCAAATAAAATATGTTTAATCTAATCTAACAGTAGGGGGGGGGGGGAGGGGCATGTGTCCTAGGTAAAAAAAACAGCAGGGGGCAGGTGTCCTAGGTAAAATAAACAGCATATGGGGGGGGGGGGGGGATGTCCCTGCTAATTAATTTTAATAGGAGGCAGTTGTTCATGGGGCAGGTGTTCTATCCCACTGCCCAGTATTCAAATTTTCTATGGTACTTGGCCTTGACGGAAATAACATTTCAACAAGAAACAACGGGAAACCTATTTGCAATAAAGCTGCAAATATAAACTTGATTTTAGGACCATTCTCCATGGACATTTTAAAGCCTACTGCGATATCAGCGTTTCTTACTTTCGTCCTATCACTACACCGCAGTATTTAACCCGAGTCGAGTTCTGAGGTCATGCAAGTTTGACCGACATGCGTTCAATTCTGTTATTGACAACAACATATTTATAATTTCGTGCTTACTGATCCGAATTTTGAAAACGACACACGCAATCGCGAAAGCGTTTTCTGAAAAACACGATTCTGTAAAAGGTTTTAGTGAAATTTGATTATTTTTTTTATTTTCAATTTCGATGGCTCTTGTCGAAAAGGTGCTAATCACTGATCGTCCCAAACGAGATCAAAGACACGCCGTAGTTTAATAACAGACAGAGATTCTTCTAAGAATATACATGCGCAATCCTAAAATGCAATAAATCAAGTGTTTTTTCACGTTTTATGAGAGAAATATGTCCAATTGTATCATTGAATCATTTTTAGGTATATGTGGGTGAGAAATTTTCTATACGGACAAAATACAGGCTAAATAAAATATTTGCCATTATTTTTCCGCAGACGTATTTTTGTCTTTGCTTCTTGGGGAAATTTCTTGCAGCTAAATACAACGAAGGTGTGTTATTTGATGTGGTCAGAACCGTCAGGTGGTCGGGTCCGAAACCGCGCCTCGCAAAAGATTTAGTGGGGGGTGTCGATTTTACAAGTAATGTAGGCAGCGTACACGGCATGGGCTGTCTGTCTTTAATCCTATAAACAGGGTTAAGGCTTGGTTTTTGAATACCCTTATTTATTTATTTATTTATTTATTTATTTATTTATTTATTTATTTATTTATTTATTTATTTATTGGTGTTTAAGGTCACATACTTATGCACAATGGCTAATCGTGGCCGTGACAGTTTTATAGGTGGAGGAAGCCGGGGTACACGGAGAGAACCACCAAGCACCGATGAGCAACTGTCAGCTCCTCAACATTCTAACTCTGTTCAAGCTCCGCTCAAGCAGGGTTACAGAGGGTGAAGACATATGTACCATCGACGTGCAGTATGCCTTAGTACACGGCGTCATCGTGCCCCCATGTCGGCAACCGGGCTAAAGTGCCTTGCCCAAGGACACAACGTGAGTCGTCCCGGACGGGGATCGGACTCTGGACCTCTAGCATAGAAGTACAACAGTCTACCACTGAGCCACCACGCTCCCTTGAATACCCTTAATACTATTATACATTATCCCTCATGAATTCTGAATCTGATAAAAGAGGTTATGTTTACCTATTACATACCCATTTGCTGCCCGAAAACAGCCGATTTTATCAAAATATTGACGTTTAGCAGCCTGTAGCGGGATTAACAAACGACTAGCGGAATATTCTATCTATGCAATTTGTAAGACCTGCCAATGTCCAATTGTTCTTGAAAATCGCCAACAAGCAGTTAGCGAAATCCACAGAAAATGTAAATTTTAAGCTTTTAAGGGGTATCTCTCCTTATCCAGTCTAAAATAGGTTAAGTTTCATTCTTTTAAATACCCTTACTACTTACAAAACTGATCCTCTGTGAATTCTACGCGCAGTAAAAGAAGTTATATTTCTCTGTTACATATCCATTGGGTGCTCTTGGTGTCTGGAAACAATCCATTTTTATCAACATTTTGATGTTTAGCAGCTCGTGGAGAGTTAACGAATGATCAACGGAATATTTTGTCCATGTAACTTGTAATGTCACATGAAGACCCGTGAATGGCCATTTTTTCTTGAAATCTACAAGATGTTTTTTAAGAAATCCAGGGGAAGCATGAAATTTTAAGTCTTTGATGGGTACCGCTGTTTAACCAGCCCAAAACGGGTTAAGACCAGCCCTGAAGGGTTAATGCTTGGTCTGATGAATTCCACTTCCAAAGAAGGAGGTTATGTTTATCTCGCAGGTACACATTGCGTGCAATGGATGCCCAAGGACAGTCCATTTTCTCAAAATTTCTATGCTTTGCAGCCTCTGGAGAGTTAACTAACGCTTACCGGAATATTTTGTCTATGTAACTTGTAATGTCACTCCAAGACCTGCAAATGGTCAATTTTTCTTGAATACTTACTAGATTTTTTGGAGAAATCCACAGAAAACTGGAATTTTAAGCTTTTAAGGGGTACATCTTAACCAGGCGAAAATGGGTTAAGACCTCGATTTTTTGAATACCCTTACTACTTACTAAATTTTTCTCTGTCAGTTTTGCATCTGGTAAAAGAAGTTATGTATCTCTGTGGCATTCCCATTTGTTGTTGTTGGTGTCCAAAAACAGACTATTTTTTCAAAATGTTGACATTTAGCAGCCGATGGAGGGTTAACAAGTGCTTACTGGAATATTTTATCCATGCAACCGGTAATGTGACTCCAAGACCTATCAATGGCCATTTTCTGTTGAAAACTTACAAGATGTTTGTAACGAAATCCACGGAAAACATGATTTTTTTTTAGCTTTTGATGGTCTCGCTAATAACCACCCCAAAAGGGGTTAACGCTTGGGTTTTTGAATACCCTTATTACTTACAAAAATGGTCCTCAGTGAATTCCACTTCCAACAAAGGAGATTATGTGTAACTCTCGGACATACATTGCGTGCTGTGTGCGTCCGAAAACAGCCCATTTCAACAAAATTATGATGCTTGGCATTCTGTAGAGGGTTAATAAACGCTCAGCGGAATATTTTGTCCATGCCACTTGTAATGTCACACAAAGACCTGCAAGTAGTCAATTTTTCTTGAAAACCTATGGAATGTATTTAGAGAAATCCACAGAAAATGGGAATTTTTAGATTTTAAGGGGTCTCTCTCTTTAGCCTGCCCAAAATGGGTTAAGACTTCGTTTTTTGAATACCCTTACTACTTACAAAAACGTTTCCCTATAGATTGTGCGCTCGATAAAAGAAATCACTTTTCTTTGTGGCCTACCCGTTGGGTGCCGTTGGCGTCCAAAAACAGCCCATTTTATCACAATTTTGACTTTTAGCAGCCCGTGGAGGGTTAACAAATGCTCACCGAAGTATTTTGTCCATGCAAATTCTATTGTCACATCAAGGCCTGGGAGTGACAATTTTTTCATGAAAATCTACAAGACTCGTTTAGAGAAATCCACGGAAAACCTGAATTTTTTAGCTTTTTGGGGGTATTGCTGTTTAACCAGCCCAAAACGGGTTAATGCTTGGTTTTTTGAACACCATTATTACTTACAAAAATGATCTCCGGTGAATTCCACTTCAAATAAAGGAAGTTATGTTTATCTCTCGTGTATCGTTTGGGTGCTCTGGGGGCCTGAAACCGGCCCATTTCATCAAAATTTCGATGTTTGGCAGCCTGTGGAGGGTTACCATATGCATCGCCTGATATGTCATGTGTATCAAAGGTCGTGGCACAGACAGGTCTATCAATGATGAAAGTTTAAAAAAAATCTACAAGACGTGTTTCGAGAAAGTGCCGATAAACCCCAATTTTGACAGTTTTTTGCCAATTGTGACGAAATAAGGGTTAAATCGAAAATTCCGCTTCGGTACATTTTTAGATTTTGTGCCCCTCTATACGTGTGCAAAATTTTGTGAAAATCGGTCCGAAAATGGCTTCGGAATCGTGCGGACAAAATGTGTGGAAAAAAAAAAAACCCCCAAAAAAAAAAAAAAAAAAAAAAAAATAATAATAATCCGTAGAAAAACAATAGTCTTTTCCAGAGGGAAAAGCCTAATAAAGGAGGCAAACAATATTACTTTAACCTTCAGATCCCGAAAACGCCTTTTCATGCAACATGTCAAAAGATTCAAACATTAATCGTATCTATGACGTGTAAGTATAAATCTGTATATGCCCAAGAGTGTTATGACCCTCAATAAATAATACCTAACTTGTAAAGACGCCGCTAAATTTTCTGTACGAAATTCCCTTTAAGACCGTAAAAGCCTGTCCGCTGATTATCAAGCTGCGAAAGTGCAAGACATGATCCTGACCTTCGACAATCTTGATATTTTGAAAATCACATTTGCACCAGCAACGAAATAGATGGAAACACAATCAGGTCACAATGGAAAAATCCTCAAAGACTGTGACCTCTCACAAATGTCCAAATAACTACCAGCCTTCGAACTGTCCAACGCTGTGCAGCCACCAATCACTACGCAAATGTTTGTTTCTGGTGTATTTTCACCTCCTTTCCCTCGTGCTCTCACCACAAGCAGAAAGGAACAGCTGACGACGATTCCTGGGTAAATGTCCGGATCTCGAGAACTGGGTTTGAAGAGCTTTTTCCAAATAATTATATTTGTTCTCTACACAGTTTAATTCTAGATTGCGCAGGTTTAAAGTGTTAAAACTCAAAATGGCCAATTAAATTCGTTAATCACCACTGTGCACAAACATAAACTGTCAGGGCCAGAACAAAACAAAATGTCTGTGCCAGGAGAAAAATAGAGACGGCCAAAAGAAATCCTTTCTATCTTACCCCCCCCCCCCCCCCCCCCCCCCCCCCCCCCATCGTACACAACATTACGGGAAGAACGGTTCATCTTCTCCAGCTCAGCTAACCTTCCTATTGTACCACACTAACCTCTCCTCCCTTGAAATGCCGAAACCAATCATTTTCAGCCACCCAGCAGCCCCAGAACTAGAATTTCCCCACCACCCTCAACTACCTACCCCTGGAGCATAACATCACCTGTTTCCAAAATGCAAAAAATGGATAAGTTTCCATTTCATTTTTTAGTTACATGTCTGGTAACAAACCAGTGTAAAATGACATTTTAAAAAATAGACAATTTTTCGAAGCCACAGTTTCCCATAATTCATCTGGTAATTTACCCTTAGACTCCAACTTTAGGACCAAAACTACAAATTCTCTTGTCCAACAAATAGCCTAATGTAATCGTATATCTGATATTAAAAATATACCTACAATTTACATGACATTAGTTTCAACATATGCTCTATGTTCAGAATTTCACCCCTATGCAATAGTGCTAAACTGTAGAGCGGAACCTAACGTCAATCAGATGCGTAGCAAACACTCGGATGCGTTCATATATAGGGGATATGGAATGTGTGTTTTGGTCGCTCGATATTTATGAAACGAGTCTAAGAATTTTCCCTGGATCGGCAAAACGGAAAATTCGGAGACGAGTTTCATCAATAGCGTGTGAACAGAGCACGAATTTCATATTCTGTTCATCATATGACACCACAGTTACCAAAATACATCTTCTTGAGAGTAAAGAGGGGTTAAAGAATGGAATTTCACCTTGAACGTTATGCATTTGACACTGGTGCGTCACAGCTGCACGCAATCTTACGTCATAACTGCATTAATTTGACACAGATTTTTTCGATGATTGATTGATTGAATCAGAAAATGGAGAAGTCATATGATAAATGGCGTTCTCACACGCAGGCTGGATTCCACGTGTAGTGTATCTAGCACATTTCTCAATGTCTGTAAAGTATCGGGAAACGTTGAATACACACAGCAATTGTGATATAAATAGCAGAAATGGTTTCCTCGATTTCATTCAGAAACTCTAGTTTACTAATTATTGGTGTTTAAGATCGCATGACAGTTTTACGAGTGGAGGAAGCCGGAATACCTGGAGAGAACTCCCGAGCATCGACGAGCAACTGTCAGCTCCTCAAATTCTAACTCTGTTCAAGCTCCGCTCAAGAGGCGTTACAGCGGTTGAAGACGTGTGCACCATCGACGTGCAGTAGGCCTTAGTACACAGCGTCATCGCGCCCCAGTGTAGGAAACCGGAATAAAGTGCCTTGCCCAAGGACACAACGCGGGTCGTCCAGGACGGGGATCGAACTAGGGACCTCTAGCAAACACGGCGTCATCGTGCCCCTATGTAGGAAACCGGTATAAAAAGTGCCTTGCCCAAGGACACAACGCGGGTCGTCCCGGACGGGGATCGAACTCGGGACCTCTAGCATAGAAGTCCAACAGTCGGCCATTGAGCCACCGCGCTCCCAGAAACTCTAGTTGGGGGAGGGGGTATCTGAATGGTAAAAATAAACTTCGCACGAGCATGCGATGAGAAAATGTGAAAACCGTTACTCTCAAGAAGCTCACCGTAGGATTAAGGTCAGACATGACGAAAACAGCTAATGATTACTGGGACTCGAGCACAAAAAGTATTCAATATATTAATAATTTACTAGATTTGGCCTTCAGTACTATTTACAAATACACAATCACACAATACATGTACAATAACATTTATACAATAACTTCACAATTAGACATACATGTACATAAAATATTGAAATATTACTCACTCTTAATTTGGACCTGCTTGAAATTAACAATGGGGTAAGAACAATAGACTTATATCAATGGAAAGGGGAAATAGGAAGAAATACAAATCAAGTCCAATCAATGTTAAGGTTCACGATACTGGTTAAATTGGAATTTTTGACAACCTGTTTTGGGAGGTTGTATCGTATTTAAAGCAGAACAGTGCCTGTTTACCATGGTAAACACATAATGAAATATTGTTTAGGGGTACAAAGTCAAAACTTGATTAAAGAAACTTATAAAAGGCTGAATTAAAAAGGAAAAAAATAAATAAAGAAAACGATATTATTCTGAATGGTGTGGTAAATTACCATTACATAAAGGGATGGGAGGGAGGGTTTTTCAATTAAACTCGAACCACGTCGACTGACTTGTACTGATGATGATTTCAACTGAACATGTTAACGGCCACTTAAGGTGAACACGACTAACAAGAACAAAGGTATAGTCACGCATAATGAACAGAAAGGAACAATTATGACCTCGGAGGCAAAAGTTATGGAAAGCTAAAGGCGTCTCATCTAAGTAATCATTAATTATTTTTTGGTATAAAAATACCACAATGATTACTGGGATTCGAGCACAAAAAGAATTCAATACATTAATAATTTATTAGATTTGGCCTTCAGTAGTATTTACAAATACACAATCACACAAAACAAATACAAGAACATGTATAGAATAACTTCACAATTTGACATACATGTACATAAAATATTGAAATATTACTCACTTTTAATTTGGACTTGCTCCACTAGGCCAAAGGCCACTAAAGTAAAAGAATAACATCCCGGATCACAATAAAGGCACTGACAGTAGAGAATCAGATTAAGCCTCCACTAGTCAGAGAAAGAGAAGCTGTCTATAAGGACTGAGCATTCCCTGAAATGTAAAACAAAAATAGGATGTTATCATATGTTATCTGGCAACCCTTTTGTTAGATATTTAAACGTTTAAGGACCTGAATGAAGTAATTTCTCAATACTCTTGTACCCTCAGAATTCAAATGTAAACCCCCATCTTTAATTGCATAAAGATGTCTCATGGGAATATGGCCACCTTTAGAAGTAAACGGTTTGTATATGTGAATAAATTGAATGTGACGCTGAGAGCACAATTTTTTTAAACTTTGATTTGCTGCAGTAACTTTGTCATCTGTGGAATCAAAGTCACATGGTCGTGGTAGAATGGCTGATAAAATTAATTTAAATTGAGACCTATTTTAATGCTTGTAATTAAATTGTTATAACAGACTGTCATCTCCGGAACAGATAAAGAAGAAATGTCATTAGTGCCGACATGAACAATTAAAAAATCACAATTTAAATAAACTTCCCTTTCAATTTTCCATGTGAGCCGAGAAAATGTCGCCCCAGGGAAAGATATAACATCAGTCCAATGAATTTTTTTAACATATTTGGGGATAATAGAATCGCACACGATTTTAACCATCTTTGGAGTTCCTTTACCTACAATAATAGTAAAATGTCAAAACTGAAATGATGAAGAAGCTGCATCATGAACAGGTGAAAAATTTGGTTCCATGTAGTGAAAAAAGAATGAATTTATAATTCAAATGCTTAAGATATGTTTTTTAAAAACTTCCCCAACCCTCATTTTGTCTTCTAAGTTAAACTCCAAATAAACCTTGTAAGCGTCACTTCTCCAATCATCATGCAACTGTATTAATTCAAAAGAAATGCCTAATTTAGCTGCCAAAGTGGCACCCCCTCTCCGAAAACTGTGTGAAGAAAATTCAGAGGGATTTTCACCAATTTCAATGAGTTGTTTTCGAAAAAACCTCAAAACATTGTCATAAGTGACTGGAGTATATTGCTTTTTGTCTTGCAATAAGAAGGCAGCACTCAGTGGTGAAGCATGAGTTAGTTCACACATTTGTAGATAAGCAGCTACAGGACACAAAGGGGATGATTCCATACTTGGTACTGGTATCAATAATTCACGTTCCTTAAACAGAATAGTCTTACTCCAATTAAAATGAACGATGAGTTTGTGAAAATTTCAACATTATTTCGGCGCAGTTGTTTTTTAGGAACAAAATTAGAGGCAGTGGTTGAAACAAAGTCAGATTTCCTTGCAAACGTGCAGACCATAAGAAGAAATAAGCTCCAATAAGTCGCGTGTGTGGGATTTTCTACATTTAGACACTTTTAATAGCAAATAAGATTCCAGGTGTAACTGGAGAAGCCCTTTTAGGTTCATGAGGATTCAAACGAGAGCAATACCTTTGATGACTAAATCAAGATAATAATGCTCTGTGGGAAAATCTGCGTTATTCAATAAATGCAATGTTTTGACACCACTCCAGTAATTCTGAATAGAGGCAACGGATTTGAAAGATTTGCTTAAAAACTGTGCACACAATGTTAATGTATTAACAGAAGACGGAACAGGATCAAGCTTGTAACATAAGCAGAAAGACAAAAATGTTCAAAACTGAATTTTTAAATTTTTTATAGTGTTCTCTGCAAATGCTGCGTGAATGGAGGTCACTACTTTCTGCTATAGATGTTGTAATTTATCTGCAGTGAAAAATTACCAGCAATGTGAAAAACTGAAATAATATTCAGGAACCAAACTTTCTTTGTACGAATTTTTCTAAAAATTTCTGAAGCAGATTCTGGGGACCATCTAGACAATAAATCTGCAGGTCGATTCTCTTTACTACCTAAATTTTCTCGAATCTGAAATTCAAATTTTGCTGCTAAAAACGTAATTTCCCTTAAACAGCTTTGTAAAAAGGGACATCTGCTTCGTCCTGAATTCTACACAGTCACAGAAACTCTGTTATCACAGAAAACTATTATTTTTTATTATAGAACATTTTGTCCCATATTTGTAAGCACACACATATTGTTAAGAGCTCTAAGCAATTAATATACAGGAACTGATTCTGTATAAATTTGAGAAAACTAGAATGCCAAAACTAAAAACCACATAATCCTCCACAGCCAGTCAGGGACGCACTACAAGAGAAATGAAGATCAGGGTTGCTCCATTCCTCAAGATCCATCATGGATACACCATTATAGAATTTCAAAAGTGCTTTCCACCAATTAAGGTCTTTTTTCATTTTCCAAAGGAATGAAGTGCTTAATTTTACTGTTATCGTCTAGAGAGCGTAACCAATTAAGCAACCTACTTACAAATATCCATCCAGGTTTCACACATGAAGAAACGAAATGCAGTTTCCCCAGTAAAGATTCTAATTCTTTTCTGTTAGCTTTTTGTTTTTGAGCCACAATTGAACTAATGATGAAATTTCTTGTAATCTATCAGAAGTGACATAACGACAAAGATCGACTGTGTTAAAATTGACTCCTAGAAACACCATTTTTGAGAGGAAGCTTTCGATACAGATTCTTCAAAACCACAATTTGAAAAAATATCTCCCATAAGATTATAACTTTGTTAGGCTTTGTTGGGTGAATCAGCTCCCGCAAAATCATAAAAATAACATTTGTTGTGATTCAAAAGAAAGGCTAAAGCATTAGTAACCCTCTGACATATATAAGCTGCACTTCTCAATACCAATGACAATACTCTATCAAAATAAATATGACCATTCCATTTGAACCCTAATAGGTCAATATCCCCAGGTTCAACAGGAATTTGTCGATAGGCTCTCTTCAAATCCTTCTTCAATAACAGACAACCTTTGCCAAAACGTTTAACCAAATCCACTAAATTGTCTATCGAAGGATAAAGCAAGTCGATAGAATGACCTCGATACTCATTTTGGAAATAAATTGATTAACAGAATGATTGGGGGGGGGGGGGGGGGACGTAAATCAAAAATTATTCTCCTTTCCTCAGAATCTTTCTTTGGGACACTATTGAGGGGAGAGAGGAACATAGACTGAAAACAATAACTATATGGTCCCACAATCCCACCATAACAACATTCTTTGAGCAAATGCTCATCCATTTCAGGTTGGAGAGTCGTTGCGCCTGCATGATTTCGAACTTTGTTATTGAAAATGTAAGTTCCCTCAAACCCAATCGGAAAGCCATAAAGTAATAAATCACAAACTTCCATATCCTCATAGTGATGTCTGTTTAGGATTGATCTTTAAAAATGTAATATCCAGTTTGGAATAAATTGGAATTTGGCAACCAAGAAAGTTAGGGAGTTTTGAGTCTCTAATAATCTTATTGTACGTAATACAATGCAATAATTCTATCGGAAATTTATCTACAGAGTAACCAGAACTTTCAGATTGTCTACCAAGTTGACAGTCATTCTCAACACAATCATGAGACAAAACAGGCCTGGAACAAAATTTTTTGTTATATCAGACATCATATAATTTAAAAGAATTTGTGCGTATATTTTTATCTAACAATCATATAGATTTTGGCCTGAAAACCACGAGAAACGGTACGTATCACATAATGTGTTCCGACTCCGTATCATATAGTCGACTCATTCTGATTCCGTATCATATAGACGACTTGTTTCCGGTAGCGCTACGGGCTATCATAAAAGGCACATAGATACATTCTATGTGCGTTTCAGTGGTCGACCGAACATTGTGTCCCAAAAATGTTTGAAAATAATTTAACCCTTTACCTATCATGAAAAGTAGACAACACTTGCAAACAAAATTCTTGAATAACTAATTTTTTGTCTCAAAAACATAGGCTATGACCCCTTGTTGGAACGAGCTCGACGAGCTCGTTCCAACGAGGGGTCGTAACCTATGTTTTTGAGACAAAAAACGAAAATAAATTGGCGATTTTTTGAGAATAGCATTGGCCGGTTTTGGCCGTTACGTTGGGTGAAGGGTTAAGATTTAATCTGTTTATGTAGCAGAATTGTTAGATAAATGAATTATCTTGATAATGTGCATCTCCTGTGATTTGTATCAGATTCTCGGTGGTGTCCAAAAATGGGATCACAACTCGCCGGCAAAGCCGGCCAGTTGAGATCTCATTCTGGACACCACCTGGAATCTGATACAAATCACAGGACATGCACATTATCATGATAATCTGTATATATGAGATGGGGCCTCCAGAGACAAAATGTCACTTTTCTTAAAATTTTGTGTCTGTTGGATGCCCAGATCAACGTTTACAAGCTTCACACCTGAACCCTCATCTGTTTCATGTAGTCACAGCTGAGAACTGAAATGTGGGCATGCATAAGAAGATTCTGGATGAGATAACTGTACTTCGCCTTTGATCAAACAAGAAGCACAAATGTGCTGAACCAAACGATTGCTACCATTAATGACTTTCATGTGCATAGATTTGTAAGGCCATTTCATTCTTTGAAAGTTAGAACAGAACCAAATTCTTGATGAGGCAGAAGTCAAATTGGGAGACTGAACTGAGGAAGGTTTGGATTTTTGAAATTTTGGACAAAAATGTCCAGCTAAAATTGGTGGTTCGAGAAACCCAGGATCATCTGACCATGAAGCCTGATTATGTTTTATGCGGCAGACAAAAGCCGCATAAAAGTCTAATAAAGACTTCCAATCGTAAATTTCATAAAAATAAGAAATTTTCTTTAAAAGATTCAGTCGTTCAATTTTGTTTCAATTTTATTGATATTAGGGGATCTAATAATTTCTAATTCACCAGCTACAAATTGATTGAAAGTTAAATCTTTGAATTCGATTTCCTTATTTACATATTCCATTTGTAGCATTGATTGTGGGCAAAGTTGTGGGTTGACTGTTTTAGTTTTTGCTTTTAGTTTTAAACCAGAAATAAGTTTTTTGTTTGAAGGTTTGCTCTTTGCTGAAAGTCTGCAGTTGGAATATTCAGAGTTACAGTCCGAGTCAACATCGTTTTCGGACGACGAATCACCCAAATCATATTCTTGTGAGTCACTGAGAAAACCACTTAAATTTAATCCCTTTAATGTTTTTGTGACCTGTTTTTGTAACTGACTGTCAGACCTTAGTTTGTTGATGTCAATCATATCGTTGAAACCTAAGAAATCCTCATCACATACACCTTGAACAGCACCGGAATTCGTGACAATTTGTTCTGATTTGAACTGTTCCTTATTTTGGGGTGGGGTGGGGGCAATGGCGCTATGTACTAAGCGAACTGCACGTCGATGGTGCACAACTCTTCAATCAACGCTAACCCTTCTTGCGTGGATTGAGTGCGTTGGGGAGTCAGGCTGTTGTTCGCCGTTGCTCGGTGGTTCTCTCCGGGTACTCCGGCTTTCTCCACCCGTAAAACTGTCCGCCACGAGGTGGCCATTGCTGTCAAGAGTGTCGTTAAATTCGAATAAATAATTAAATACGGACGATATTTCCGTAATGGGCTATTTGATTGTGTATAATCACGCTCCAATAGCCCATTAAACTCAATTTTATCAAGAGACTTCGTTTCCTATGACGTTTGCTTCTTTAGAAGCGAATTCAATACTGATTGGATAACACGTCTTCCAATTTGCATCCTCAAGTAACTCACGTCCACTCAATTCCCCGACAGGCCTCTGCCTCCTGCCAGCATCATGAGTTGCTCTACGTTCACATTGTGTCAATCATTTAACATTTCATACCGATACACGTCATGTTTATGAGTAATTACCGTATGAGTAAAACATTAGTTGTAGACCTTAAGCTGTACATTCAGAACAATGCAATAGCACTGCGTATCCTGCATGTAGTGTATTATGAGTCGGACGCTAATAATTAATTAACCCTTTGAAACCGAGCGGACTTTTTATGTCCAGGAACATGATACGTCATAATCTTATTAAATAGGGTGGATGTTAAGTGCATGTGGGTGGTAGACCAATCAATATTTTCAATGTGCAGTCGCAAGGTTGCACGTTGAAAACATCAATTGGTCTACCCCTAAATAATGAACATGGCAGTAGTAAGGGATGCCTCTCGGGCAAACTAATTTAAAACTGAAATTCTCATAGACATTTGTTCGCCAGAGTATATCAACGATCGTGCGTAGTTGGGCGAACTGATTTAACACTGAAAATTCCCACAGACATTTTTTCGCCAGAGGGCCATCTTTTCGTGTGTACTCTGACGAACTGATTTAACAAATGTTTATGGGAGGTTTCAGTGTTAAATCAGTTCGCCCAAGTACACACGACCATGGATGTACTCTGGCCAACAAATGTCTATGTGAATTTCAGTGTTAAATTAGTTCGCCCAAGTGGCATCGCCCCTTAGCGCCGATTTCCCCATAGACAACCCCGGAGGCACTCTGGCGAACTGATTTAACACTATTTTCTCCGTAGACAATCCTGGGTGTACTCTGGCGAACAACAATCACTTACAGAATGGGTGAGGGGACTGTGTCTCTCTTTCGGAGACTTTTGTTTTTTAGAAAAACTTTGCAAAGTGTTTGAGAAAACTCTTTTGAGAATATGTTGGTTCCGAAAAGGACCGCCACGGAGGCATTTTTTGAAGATATTCGTTTTGTGATACTTGCACTTTAAAAACGACATGTTGAGATGAGAAGAATTAGGATAAATCAAATTAACTTGTATCCTGAACGTACGTCGGGGTTAAAAATTCAATAACCTGTACTGTGATTTTTGGTAATCCTCATAGAATTCACTCAAATCCGGGTAAAGCTTATTGAATTTCACCTCCCATTTTTATGTTTTCTTTCAGGTTGCCATTTAAGATCAGGATACAGATCAACCTTTTTTTAACCGGTACTTCTTTGGTTCATATCCACGAGCTGCTAAGAACTGTCTTATACCTCCACATCGTTCCAATTTGTCAATAATTTGCTGGCTTCACTGACGAGTATATTTCAGAGGACCAGTACGGTGCATATGTCCAAAACAATCTTCTGATAACTGTCTTCGCCACATCTTTTCTTTCTCTGTTCTTTCGTGTTCTTCTTTCAGTCACCTATTCCATTCATCATCAGATATTTCCCCGGTCCTCCACTTTAGGTAAACTTCTTGATCAAGCGAGAACTTTACATTCATTTTTCATGGAAGAAGAAATGGTGAGCACATGAAATGTTCACTGCTTTTTATACCCAACACAAACTGTCATTTGGATCAAAATATCTCTAAAGAACGCACACATGCTATTGGATTATAAGGTGGGAGAAAATCAATCTTTTACGACGTTTACTATCTCGTCGTTGGAGTAAGTATAAGACTATCAACTCGAGCTGAATTATTTCGTCGACATGGATTTTTCAAAAATTAGAGAGATAACAGATAAAGATGCAGAAAAAGAAGCACAAAGATTTTTGAAAGAAAGAAGACAGAGGACAAATGAAGTTTTCCTGTAGCTCTCTACCAGTGGTTTAGTTCAACCCAGCCGAACAATGAATTTAGAGAAACGATGGAAAAGTTTTCGGAGATGGGGGCGGTGAGACGGCCGTTTGGAGAGATCCAGTTCCATAACAGATCAAAACATCCCTGCGATTCCCCAACGGCCACCTACGAGGCGATCATGTTTGGCAAAAGAGAACAAGATTGGGAAAAAAGAATTCTTCACCTAAGAGAAGATGAGACTGCCTCAACGCCGCTCCTTGGCAGGGTAAACTTCACCACCAAATTGGCTTCGCGTGAGCCCTTCTCAGGGCCCACAAATTTTTAAAAAGAGTACCTTCTTCACATGATACATTGCTCCTTTCCCCAACAGTGTGATTTTTTATCAAACAAACAAATGTCTAAGTGAGCTCATCCATCCCACGTTGCTTGAACATAAATCAAGAAATAAAAAATTATTTTCACATGAAAGCGAAGTGTACGACTTTTTATCAAACAAAAATATACAACTGACCTCTCCCTCCCACTTGGTTGAACATAATGAAGAAATAAAGTATAAAAAAGGGACTGTGTCTCTATGAGACTCGATTTTTGTGAACGTGTGTACCTCTGTTTTGAATCAATGAGGTAGCCTTGAAAACGTTTTTTTTAAATTCTGTCAATGTATTCACTTATCCATTCTCTTTGAATATCTTTCAATTCCATAGACATGGACATGTTTCATGTTGGGTAGTAGAACGAGTGTTTTTTTGATCTGTTCCGTTTTCTCCTCTTCAAAAACCTCAGTTTGTGTATTAGTAGTAATAAGTCGTTTTCGTGCTTTCCGTCCAGGTTTTCGTCCAGGTTTTTGCCATTGTGGAATTTGTATTGGATTCTTTTCTACCATCTTGAATTCCACCGGTACTATTAGTTTGTTGTGACAAGATTTCAGTTCTTGTATAGCTTTCAAAATATCTTTAGTAAACCTTCATTATGATCTGTTGAAGTAGTGGCTGATTCTGATCCACTCGCTATAGACTTCTCTTTCCCATCTTCTGATACTACTATTGCAGGATTAATGCTTATTAAATCGTCAAAGTCTGATAAGAAATTATGCTCACTCATATTTTGTCTTGACTGAACAAATACAATCACCATTCGTTATTGTGACCTGGTATTCATAGGCAAAAAAAGCTGTAATTCGGAACCAAAATCTTTCCAAAGAACGCTCACATGCCATTTTGATTATAAGGCAGAAGAAAATCAATCCTTTACAACGTCTACTATCACATTGTTGGAGTAAGTATAAAACTGTCAATTCGAGCTCGGCTATACTTGATACTGAACCAACCATGAGAATACAGCTATTCATAGAGATGAAGATATCGAAGGGAAGAAATGGAGTTGTAAGAGGTGGGATGAAGCGGGAATCAACCATTACTATTGAAAGAAATAACTTACGAAGACTTGCAAGAAGGGCTTGAGAGAATTTCACCATTAGTATTTGATGAAATTCAACAAGATTTGCAACAATTTCTACGGAATGTCATCAGGGATACCGTCCAATATGCAAGATTAAAAGGTGAACAAGCCATTGTTACTAGAGGTGGTGTTAACAAAGAATGTAAGAAGAATGGAATAAATATGATGGGTTAGCGACTAAAATGAGGAGACAGAAAGCTAAAGGCCCTTTTCAGGGCCACCACATATTGTAAAAAGAGAAAACTCCTGTACACACACTTGGCAGTTCCCTCACTTGCGTCTTGGCGTCAAGACTTTATTCAATTCAAGAGGTATAAACCTCATAGTTCCCACTTTTTGACAATTTAAGTTTTTTCATTGAGGTGACATACTTGGTGATTTTACAGATGGTGTAATGCATAACGTGTTTGTGTTACACATATGGTTTTGAGTTTTTTTTCAGAATTTGTGCATTGTAAAATTCAGAAAAACAAAAATACTTATGTGTAACACAAACACGTTTTGAGCTGTACCTCAAATTATTTTAACATAAAATTATTTTTTACTTGTACGCAAATTAAGTTTACAGAAAATTGTTTTTCTGCATGCAAATTACAAAAAAACCTTTTTCAAAAAACTAATTTGCCAACAGAAAAACAATTTTTGTATATTTTATTTCTGTGAAATTATTTTTCTGTTTGCAAATTAGTTTCGTGAAAAATGTTTTTACATTTTTCAGAAAACTTATTTGCAAACAGAAAAATAATTTTTGAGTTTTTAGTTCTATGCAATTTTTGTACTTGCCTGACAAATAGTTTTCTTGAAATGAATTGGCCACTGGCGGCCATCTTGCTTCAGCAGACTGGTCTAAAATCGAAAGGAAGCTTCCTGTAGACACCAGAAATGCATAATTAAAAAATAAAAAGATCCGGCTGGTAGAACTTTAGTTAATTGACGGAATGCAGTGGAAACCTGCTTCAAGTATATTTAATGTTGAATGTCACAGTGACCTTGTCCTTTGGTACATCAACATCAAAATGAATAGGGTTCTACCTCCTCATACCATACCTAGCTTCCACACCGGGTTATATCAAGATCAGTCTTGCAGAACTTTAGTTATAGAGTGGAAACCAATTTCAAGTGTATTTAGCATTGAATGTCACTGTGACCTTGACCTTTGGCACATCATTGTCAAAATATATAGGTTTCTTCCACTCATCATACCTAGCCCACATATGAAGTTTGGTAAAGCTCCAGCTGGTAGATCTTTACTTTATTGATGGAATGCAGAGGAAATCTGTTTCAAGTACATTTAATATTGAAGGAGACAGTGACCTTGTCCTTTGGCACATCAACATCAAAATGAAACGGGTTCTACCTCACACCAAATGTAACCTACATACTGACTTATAACAAGATCAGTCTTGCAGAACTTTAGTTATAGAACAGAAACCAATTTCAAGTGTATTTAACATGGGAGGTCACTGTGACCTTGACCTTTAGCACATCATGGTCAAAATAAGTACACTTCTTCCACTCATCATACCTAACCCACATATGAAGCTTGGTAAAGATCTGGTTGGTAGAACTTTAGTTAACTGATGGAATGCAAAAAATTAATGGACAGATGATGGATGACCATGGTCGATGGACATGGTGATAACATAATGCCCTCCTCCTCAAGGAGGTCGGGGGTAGGAAAATGGCTATTGTACCTTATGAACTATTAGAAGATATGCAATGGTTTAGAAAGGAGAAAGCTCAACATCCTAGATTACCGTAAAGCCCACAAGTTACAAATACTGCACAACTTCAGAATAATTTATCATCAGTGTTAGACAATTCAGAAAGTGAGAAAGAACTTGAGTATGGGGAAACTTTGCAGAAATTTCAAATGTCACATATGAAAGCATTACAACCTTCCCTGGTTACACCTGATTCAGAAGAATAAAAATCATTATCTTTATGAGATCGAATTATAGAAAGTGTCACTGTTACTATGAGATGTAAAGCAATATGTCATTATTATCAGCTTAATCAACTCATCCAAACATGAGCTGGGATGATCAAGGTATATTAAGTTATGATGCAGAAGCCATACAAGGTTCAAACATTATTGATTTAGTTAAGGATGTTCTTAGACATCGAAAAGGTTTTAAAGAAGATGGGAAATATTCAGTCGTGGATTAAAATATATAAGTATACCAGAAGCTTTTGTAGGAAATTGTTAATGTTGGCTATCAGAGAGAGAGAGAGAGAGAGAGAGAGAGAGAGAGAGAGAGAGAGAGAGAATACTTTATTTGCAGCACGTGTATTTACATAAGACTAAGTTCTACAAGAATGTACTAATCATTTTATGAAGTATTTATACATTATAAGAAGATATTCAGCATACATGTTCTACAGGGAATGGCCTAGCCAGATCGGCTGTCTTCCTGTCATTCCCTGTGGTTTGTTTGTGGATTGCATGAATGGATACAAGTAAATATAAGAAATTAGTATTGATGAACGACTTATATGCACGTTGGTGATGAGGGCGTGGCGAGGTAGAATGGACGTTTCACACTTGTGTTATCGATAATGGATGAAAATGATGATATATATATATCGTCCATCCACCCAGCATCGACCACAAAAGTGTATATGAAAACATACATAGACACACATATACATATATTTTCGCATATGTACAAGTGTGCACAAGTGGGCAAGTATATATATGTAATGGCCGGCCTATGGTCTCACCTATTAAACACAGGAATATCAATTAATGGAAGATCCGTGAAGATGCAACTGCTTGAATTAATTTATGTTTTTATACACACACATGTAACCATGCTCACATACACACAATGCATTAGCAGCGAGGTATACGGAATGAACCTATATGTGGGGCTCCACAAAGCAGGATGTGGTTTAGTAACGGCGATTACAGTCCTTGCAGTTAGTATCATTACAGTTTACTTCATTGGGATATTCTTCCAACATTTGTCTTATTATAATTTTTTTAAATTCATTTCTGTTTGATAAATTAGTTATACGTTTGTCCATACAGTTCCAGGTTTTGGAAAGAGGCTAACGGGGAGTAGATGATCTAGGCTATGAATGCACTGACAACTCACTCATAAAGCTAGTTGTAAATATAAGACTACCCCTGAAGATAGTGGGCCAGAGTCTCCTTTAGCAATACGCAAGAGTAAGAAAAAACAGTGGAGTGAAGACACACCAAAACAATTACTAAAACGTAAATTATCTAAACGCAAAATTTCTGACAAATGGGAAGCGTATAGAATGATTTATTAAGTGAATTGTATTACAATTCAAAACATCTTGTTGGTTATTGTGGTGTACAATAATTATACAAGGCAGCACATCAAAAAGATAATTCTATTACACATGATCAAGTAAAAGATTGGTTAAAGGAAGAAAGAACATATACTTTACATAAACCTATCCAGAAAACATTTTCAAGACATAAAACTATAGTAGATGGTATTGATCATCAATGGCAAATTGATTTAGCAGATTTACAAAGTTTACAATCTTATCATAATCAATTTCGTTATTTAGTTTGTGTTACTGATGTATTTTCAAAATATGCATGGGTATTACCTATCCATAATAAATCTGGAGAGACATTAACAAAATCATTTCAAACTATTTTGAAAACTTTTGGTTGTACACCATTATCATTACAATCTGATAAAGGTTCTGAATTAAAAAATAAGGTGGTTCAGAAATTTCTGAAGAGAGAAAATATTCATTTTTTCACAAACAGGAAATCCTGAAACAAAAGTATTGTGGAACGATTTCAACGTACATTGAAAACACGTATGTGGAAATATTTCTCACATAAGTGAACATTAAAATATATTGATCTGTTACAAAACTTAGTGGATAGTTACAATCATAGTGTCCATTGGAGTATTCACAGAACTCCTGCGTGTGTGTCTATAGAAAATGAAGTAGAAGTTTCTCAACATTTGTATGGACAAAAAACACAAAGGAAAAAAAATACATTTCAAATTAGTGTGTATTAATAAATCCAAACGTACATTTTATAAAAGGTATTTACCAAACTGGACAAAAGAATTATTTAAAATTACACATGTAAAACTTACAATACCACCTACTCACAAACTTGAAGATTTAGGTGGAGAAAAAATTCCGGGTAACATTTATCCTCAGGAAATTCAACATATAAAAGATGATAAAAAATATATTATTGAATCAGTTCTTAATAGACGTTCAAGACGTGTGGGGCAGAAAATTATTAAAGAACTTAAAGTACATTGGGAAGGATATCCAAAGATTTGATAGTTGGATTCCCGAAACTGATGTGGTATAAAAACAAATATGTCATCAAATGACACTTCATTACCTAATGAAAGCACAAGTGTTGATGTACAAAGTCAGCACAGGCAACAATTTAACATCTGTGGGAATCGTGTTGCAAAAAATCAAGTCACTTACAGATTATTATTATTTATGGTAAAATAATTACTGCCATTGCACATTTGAGTTTACAAAGCTCTGAGAAAGAATTGTATTGTGGTTAGTGCTATTAAGTAGTTCTTCAGGCTATATTCTTCCAAGTCCAGGTTTAAAATATTTGAAACAAACACAAGAAAAGAAAAAGAATTTGATTAATGTAACACTTCTGAGTGGTAGTTCAATGAATATGTTTCCAAATAATACACAATGTTGTTTTTGTTCAATTACCTAAACCCATTCATCTTGATAAAGAATGATGGAAAGCAGGATTATTTGAAGTAATTTTACCTTCTGAGGCAAAAAATATAGCAGATGAAGAAGCTGTTTTTAAAATCACTGTGACAGATAGCAAAATATCGACTCATATTAATAAATCATCTCTGAAACATACTTTTAATACTTTACCAGGTGCTTATGCAAATGGCGGTCATGTCATAGATACAATGCAAACAGAAGTCAAGAAAAACTTGGATTATATATTCGGATGTTGCAGATTATACATTTTAGGTGATATTGAAGTACCTATTTAATGAGTGATTCCCTTTGAATTATGAAAAGAATGTCAACACATTCACAAAGAATTTGATAATATACATTACATACCAGTATCAAACTCTTATTTTGATCAGATTAGTATAAATATAAATGGAAACACTGGTAAACCAATTCAGTTTGTCAGTGGTAAGACTCTTGTAAAGTTGCATTTTAGAGAGAGGAACAAATTACATTTATAAAACAAATTACAAATATAAAACCCAGAGAATTGATTTCTACAAGTTGCATCTGCCCCTCCTTAGAAAAGCTTATACCAAATATCCAAAGATTCAGACCAGTGGATCTAAAAAAAAATATTTTTAAAGAATATTCCTCATATTGAACTAAGTTATAATTCGGGCTCCAATAGGAAGACCAAATATGAACCCAGGGACTTGGCTTGAACAACCTTGAAGTTCCATTCCAGTGGGATGCTGTTTTCCAAATATCAAAAGATTCTGACTGGTGGATGTGAAAATGAAGATTTTTGAAGAATATGCCTCATATTGAACTAAGTTATAATTCAGGCTTCCACAGGGAGCCCAAATATCCACCCATGGACTTGCCTTGAACAAACTTGAATCTCACCCCCTAATGATGATGCATGCCAAATATCAAAACATTCTGACCGCTGAATCTGAAGAAGATTTTTAAAGAAAATTCCTCATGTTGAACTAAGTTATAATTCGGGCTCCCACAGGGAGCCCAAATATGCACCCAGGGACTTGACTTCAACAAACTTCAATCTCACCCCCCTAAGGATGCTGCATACCAAATATCAAAATATTCCGACTGCTGGATCTGAAGAAAAAGATTTTTAAAGAAAATTCCTCATTTTGAACTAAGTTACAATTCGAGTTCCCACAGTGAGCCCAAATATGAACCTAGGGACATGATTGAACAAACTTGAATCTCACCCCACTAAGGATGCTGCATGCCAAATATCAAAACATTCCGACTGCTGAATCTGAAGAAGAAGATTTTTAAAGAAAAATTCCTCATATTGAAGGAAGTTATAATTCAGGCTCCCACAGGGAGCCCAAATATTAACCCAGGGACTTGGATTTAACAAACTTGAATCACACCCCCCTAAGGATGCTGCACACCAAATATCAAAACATTCCAATGGCTGGATCTGAAGAAGAAGCTTTTTTAAGAAAATTCCTCATTTTGAACTAAGTTACAATTCCAGCTTCCAAAGTGAGCCCAAATATGGACTTAGAGACATGGCTTGAACAAACTTGAATCTCAACCCCCCCCCCCCCCCCCCTCCCTCCCCTAAGGATGCTACATACCAAATATCAAAACATTCCGACTGCTGGATCTGAAGAAGAAGATTTTTTTTAATTTCCTCATTTTGAACTAAGTTATAATTCGGGCTCCCACAGTGAGCCGAAATATGAACCCAGGGACTTGGCTTGAACAAACGTGAATCTCACCCCTCTAAGCATGCTGCATACCAAATATCAAAAGATTCTTATTGGTAGATCTGAAGAAGAAGATTTTTAAAGAATATTCCTCATACTGCACTAATTTAAACATTTTGGCTCCTATAGAGAGCCCAAATATGGACCCAGGGAATTGATTTCAATAAACATGTGAAACAATCTTCCAAAGATGATATATGTGAAACTTGAATGCTTTTGGAGCAGTTGTTTGGGAGAAAAGTAGTCTTAAATGTTTTTCCCATTACCCACAGTGTTAAAAAAATGCGGACTCAGCACTTTTTCAAAGTCCAAAAAAAGTACTCCACAATAAAGCCAATAGCATTTTTTTTTACCACTCCATTCTGTTGGTCCTAAGGAAGCTTCAAACCAAATAAGAATTCTCAGTGCCGTGTAGTTTTGGAGATATGGGCATTTTTTTTTTTTTCTATTTTTAGCCCCTGCGGTTCCCATGGGGCGATGGGAAAAAAAATTGGCATAAATTAAGTACTTATGACCCAATAAGCCCTCATATCAAATTTGGATCAAATCTGCCTCTCGGTTTGGAAAATATAAATTTTTGGCGGGGCGAAAATTCTTGCCCCTCCCATAACAAAGGCAAATATAGCTCCTCGAACTTCTCTTGAACAAATCTGAGTTTACACCTCAAAAGGAAGCTGCACACCAAATATCAAGTCTCTGCTATTGCTGGTTCGTGAGAAGAATATATTTTAAGATTTAAGCACACTTTTTGGGCTTGGCCCTACCGAGGGGCGAGGCAACTTGATTTGAACAAAATCAAATTGCAATGTCATAACAAACTATTATCTCAAATATTAATTAAATTCGTTCAGTGGTTTTAGAGGAGAAGACGCAAACACTATGTTCGTGGACGACGGATGGTGAGTGATCACTACAGCTCTCCTGACTGAAAGTCAGGTGAGCTAAAGATGATGCCTGTATATCAAGGTATACCACGTCAATATGGGTATGCATTAGGTTCTATTTTTCGTACAGTATTGAGAACAGCTGTACCATTGTAAAATCCATAGCAAAAATGCATTTCAAACTTGAAAGAGAGAAGGTTTGAAACATGGTATACAGATGGAAAAAGAACTTTTAGGAAAACGTAAAGCATCTAAAGAAATTGTATTCACTCATGAAAAAGATCTTTTGAAATCAATGGGACCATCCGCTTTAGGAATAAAAAGACGAAAACGAAAAGCAGTAAGTCATTCTAAGAAAATATCTCAAAGAGGAAAGATGTATAGAGCTCCTGTAAAACGAAATTTAAGCCCACTTGGTATATTTGATTAAAATCATGATGTTACACAGATCATGCGAACAGTTTGGAAGTAGTTTTGATCCAGATAATGTTTCACCAACTTCAAGTGGTATAGAAAATATTGCTGAAATTGAACAATTTCCAATAGCATCTTTAAACAATTCTTCACCACTAGAACTTTTTAATTCCAAAACAAACAACCAAGTGGTTAGATCTTGCAGCATTTACATTTGAAGTTCAATTTAAAATTACAAAACAAGATGGGAGGACTTTGGCTCCAGATACACAAATTGCTCCCACTAATATTTTTTTTCATAGTATATTTAGCAAAATAGATGTCACATTGAATGGCAATCTTATCACCACCAATACAGATCTTTATCCTAATAGAAGATTTTTGGAGAATTTTCTCAGTTATTCAAGAGATGTGAAAAAAAAACAATTGGCTGAAAGTGAAACGTGGTATTTAGATTCTCCTGGCATACATACTGAAACTACAAAAAGATCATCTAACAAAGGTTTGACTGAAAGTGCAAAATTAATTGGTCCCAGTAAGTCTGTACAGTTAAGAGGAAAATTACATTTAGATCTATTTGTACAAGAAAACAAATATTTACCAAATGGAGTCGAGATAAGAATTAAATTGCATCGCACTCCATCTAAATTTTGTGTGATTGGTGATGAACATGGGAAAATTGAAATTCAAAAAGCTCTTCTTAAAATACCAGCATTAGATTTAATTCCCCAATTTGCAAATAATCTTAATGCAGAAATAGAACATTCAAGTTACAAAATGCCCATAAGGCGTGTAGAAATTAAAACATTTACAGTTCGAAACGGTCTTCATTAAAAAACAGAAGATCATCTGTTTCATAAACAGAGACCAAAACGAATTATTCTTGGCTTAGAATCTAATAGAGATATAAATGGAGATATTGACACAACTCTATTTAATTTCCAATATTTCAATTTGAATATGTTGAAAGTAACAGTAGATAGACATTCCATTACATCAGGACCCTTTGAAACAAATTTGGAAGGTGGACCTTATCTAAATTAATATTTATCATTGTACAAAGCTATGGGCTGCTTTGGACAAAATCAATCAGTTAATTTATCTTTGCAGGATTGCGCAAAAGGATTTATTTTGGGGGGAACAGATTTGACCCTTGATCAATGGGTAGTAATGGGCCATTGGCGCATCCTATAAAATCTGGTAATCTTCGCATTGAACTTCAGTTTACTGAAGCTCTTCAAGAGGTGATCAACGTTGTCGTCTATGCAGAATTTGATAGTGAGATAGCGATCAACAGATTCAGAGAAGTGATATTTGACTATTAAAAAGGATGATTCAGTGTGAACATTGCAAGATATGAGAAGAAAAAATACAAACATTATTTCAAGAAAGTGTCATGATAGAACTGACAAAATCTATTAAACAGAAAACGAAAAATGTCTGTGAAGAATGTGGAACACACACAAGACCATTAATAGATATATACATTGCGGGATGTTTAGAGAAACTGTGTCCAGTGACTATACTATATAATCTACACAAGGGGACAAGAAGAATAAAATTATTAGAATATTGTGCTCGTATAGACTGCCAAAATGACATTAAAAAGTGGCCACATTTTGTTAAAAGAGACTGTTTATATTATACAACATATCCTGATTAACTGCTCCGTGGCAACCCTTTTCAGGGCTAAGTAGATAGAAACCAAACAATTACAATATATACTTGACAGTTCTCAAAGGTTACCATCCTTAAATGGAAAAATGTGTACAAAAGACTTGTTAGCAAAACGAAAACCTAAACATAGATAAGCATATATTGTGAACACTGATTCATCGAAAGAACCAGGAGAACATAGGATAGCAATATATTTTAAAGACAATCATTCTGCTATCTACTTTTATTCATATGGTTTGCTACCAATGGATAGAGACATATACAGTTTCATAGTGAGAAGAACACAGATTCGTGGACGATAAATACAATGAGACTACAAAATGATTTTAGTGTTGTGTGTGGAATGTACTATATATTTGCTTTAGATCATCTTGCAAAAGATGGGATTTAGAGACAATTCTTGCTATCAAATTTCATCCAAGACATTCCAGGAAAACGACAGAGATGTTCTATATTGGTTTGAGCAAAACTACAGACAATATTTAAAATGACTGAGCAGGAATAAAAAAAATCAGGTGTCAAAACAAACCTCCAAACATATTTTTCCATTATACTTTTTATTTTTGTTAGTAAAAAAGTCATTCATCTGTTATACAAATGTCATAGAAATCCCTTATGTAACACAAGTTGGATTATTTTTTAGTTCGTTCTTATTTTTTATTTCATTCAGAGATGAAATGAGAGACTGAATAGTTTCCTTCAGATTTATTCAATCATCTCGATGTAAATAGGTTTTTTCATGGATAGGTAAAGTCTGATCTCGATGTACATACGTTCAGTACATAACAATATATTGAATTTACTTTAAATAAATTTGTTATTTGTTAAAACGTCTGTGACTGTTTTGTCGATTTTGTTAGGTTAGTTCTATAATCCTTTCTTATCACCGCCTCCTACATATCCTATCAGTAAAACAGAGTCAAGAGTCCCTTCTCTTTTTTTGCCGTGAGTACTAGATTAATATTGCATGCATATCTATCAAATTTCATATTTTGAAAAAAACTCTTTTCAAAATATGAAAAGTTGATAGACAATAAATTTTAGCCCAAATAGTTTACACCTAAAACAACTGTCACAGAAAGTTCGACCACAACGCGTTCCATCAAGTTTCTTTCATTTTATTTTTTCTTCTTAGCTTTTCTCAAAAGCAGACAAGTAGAAACAAGATATCCTAAAAACAGTTTAACACAAAAGGGTGTCAAGAGTCACTTCTCTTATTACTGTCAGTACTAGATTAATATTGTATTCATCTCTATCAATTTCCATATGTTGAAAAAAACGCTTTTCAAAATGTGAAAAGTTGATAGACAATCATATATTCATAAATATTTAAAACATTTGCTACAGAGTGTTTGGCATAAAATGTTGCAATTACGCCAGAGTGTCTCCAGGATTGTCTGTGGGGGAAATCAGTGTTAAGAGGCGATGCCACTTGGGCAAACTAATGGCACTCTGGCGAAAAAATCTCTGTGGGATTTTCAGTCGTAAATCAGTACGTCAGAGTACACACGAAAAGATGGCACTCTTGCGAAAAAATGCCTATGGGAATTTTCAGTGTTAAATCAGTTCGCTCAAGTACACACGACCGGGGATGTACTCTGGCGAACAAATGACTTTGGGAATTTCAGTGTTAAATTAGTTCGCCCAAGTGGCATCTCTTACTACTCATGGACTCTTCCAGTTGCTGTCATTGAACTGATAGGGAAGATACCACCAGGGTTCAAAGGGTTAATAAGTAAGATCCACGCTAGATTCCTTAACTGATGGCGCGTGTTCAAGTTCATCCTAAAGACGTCAGCCTATCAGAGTTTAGCACTTTACTCCCACGTATTTTCAACACTGAAGGTTCGTGATGAGTACTTTCTTTAATTAATTAGGCTTAATTCTGTAGCTCAGATCGAAATATTCGGCTATTGATTGATAATTTTCGGCCTACCATGGCCAAAGACAGATTATATTTCTTTGAAGAAGCCTATGAACGATCATTACACGACGACACTACTCTCCCATAAAAAGAAAAGTGTTTCGGACTTTGAATCTATCTGTCAGAAAAGTTATTTCTTCCTATGTTATGCACGAAGAGGACAATATTTATAAAACGGCACATCTTTTGAACAAACTTTTTAACGATTCTTTGCCTCAAAAGCAAGAAATGAACAGTTTGAGAAGTCTATACGCAGAAAAAATACTGAATCGCGTTTCTCTTGAAATAACCCCAGCTACATCTGTCATCTCAAATGGCGGCTGACAAACTCATCACCCCCTTTTCTCACTGAGGGTGTATTGGTTTCTGCTGTGTGCCTTTGCAACAGATTGTCTCAAAAAAGCATTGCCATTGTCACCGTTTATGGCATACGGGTATAAGGATGTAGAGATGACTAAATACTTTGCTTCCCTGATCAAGAAAGTTTCAGAATCTGTACACTCAACTCGTAGGCATAACCAAATGGTATTGCAGCTGCAGTTCATTCAGTAATCGCTTTCGAAATGAAAACTGCACACAAAGTTTGCTGAATGAGCTGTTTATGACGTCCTTACATTCAAGCGCTATCCGACTATTTATGCCCATTTGGAATCACCGAATCAAAACTCCCAAACTTTTATGCACATGTAGAGATCCTACCTGAACATATGAATACACTCTAAACCTTTCTAATTAAACCCTTCGCCAGAAACGGATTCTTTACCAACAAAGGTGGCGCTACGGGCGCCACAGGGGGGGGGGGCGAATAAAAAATGTGAAACCTCTATACACATCTAAAAACCCTACCTGAACATGTGGCCACATTTTGAACGTTTCGAATTAAACCCCTGGGAGCTTTTCGCCGGAAACCTATTCTCTAACGACAAAAGTGACGCTACGGGCGCCACGTGGGTCCGAACAACAAATCCGAGACCTTTCTGTACATCTATCGACCCCACCTGAACATATGAAAACACTTTCAACGTTTCGAATTAAAACCCCGAGGAGCCTTTCGTCTGAAACTGATTCTCTAACGACAAAAGTGGCACTACGAGCGCCACATGGGGCCAAATAAAAAATCCGAAATATATAATAACATCTAGAGACCCTACCTAAACATTTAAACACACTTTCAACGTTTCGAATTAAAACCCCTAGGAGCCTTTCGCCTGAAACTGATTCTCTAACGACAAAACTGGCGCTACGAGCGCCACATGGGGCCAAATAAAAAATCCGAAACATATAAAAACATCTAGAGACCCTACCTAAACATATGAACACACTTTCAACGTTTCAAATTAAAACCCCCAGGAGCCTTTCGGAGAAAACCGAAAGTCTAACGACAAAAGTGGCACCCAAAACAAAATCCGAAACATTTTGGCACAAGCAGTGACTGTAACTGAACATATGAAGACACTTTTAACAAATCAATTGTGACATATCCTAGGAGCCTTTCGTCGGAAAGCAGTATTTTATCTGTCTTCAAATGGCGTCCCTGGCACCACCTCGTGACAAAAATTCAAAACAAACCTATTTTTGCCATCTCTATACCATAGTTAAGAAGTATGGTAAGTTTCAAAATTATAGCTAAAAAAACGGACGTACGGACGGAAATCATCACTGTATCCCCGCATTTTTGAAAATGGTGGATAACAAGCATCTGACTGCTGTTCACGTATAATTCTCATTAAAGCTCTGCGTATCCATTCTGATGTTCGTAAGAGACTTCACTTGATGCAAACTGAATTGCAGTCATGACGTAATCAGTCGGCATTACAGAATGTATTACAGTTATTAGATTCTTCTCCGAAGATTTGTCGATGTTCTAAACTGAGAAATACTTCCAAAAACACGATACTATAACTGGCAATAAAAGTTGTTTATCCACAATAAACAAAGCAACAATCTCTATCGTTAAATAGGTTATCTCTACCGGATCCCTTGGCCTCTTCTGCTCTGTGGAGACCAATAGAAATAACTTCCGGTTGGTATTCAGAACTGTTTGTTTCAGAGTGTGCACTTTTTTACGTTGTGATGGTATTCAATCACGTTGTCAAAACTGCTATCATACTAATGGAAAACAAGCCAGAAAATAAGCAGACTGACATCAGCAAAATGAGGTCCCAAGAGGGTGAATTTGGTGATGCTGCCCTGCACAGCAGGGTAGCATCACTAAATTTACTCTCTGTGAACCTCATTCTGAATCAGGGTCTCAAACCTAAACAGAAAGAGGTACCCAGAGGAAAAATTGACCCACTGTATAGGATAGCATCAGCAAATTCACCCTCTGGGGACCTCATTCTGCAAATGTCAGACTGCTTATTTTCAGGTCAAGTTGGCCTTTTGGCAGTCCACAAGAAGAGCATTTCGGTATACCGACAGTCTATGGAATCAGATCCATTTTCACAAAATTCCATGCACCAACATGTGTTGGGCTGCATTCAGAGGGGGCTCCATCGGGAATTTTCCCGGTGAACCATATGACCAGTTCGCCCCTGTAACCAACCCATCTTTGCTGTTCTCCCCTAGGAAAAATGGGAAAATGTGCTATCAAATGGGATCGTAATGTTTACAATACCGCAAATACCAACCTGCAGAAGTTAATCGAAGCACGACAATCCATTTTCCGCTAGACGTTATTGAAAATTAACCGTGACATTTATTTTCCGGACGTTTGTTTTGAACAAATACCTTTGAGACTCGGTGAGCGGTTCAGACTGGCAATTGATAACCATACTCACCATAATTGACCATCAGGAGTGTCGTGGTTAAACAGAGGCCAATACTATAAAACTTTTACAATTGTATTTTCTAGAATTGTATATGCAGCCTATTAATATACCTAACTAAAATGAATCATTAGCATTTTAAAAGATATGGCAATTTGCCAACTGGCAAACTGCCACATCTTTGAGAATGCTGATGGTTCATTTCAACCCATCTAAAGTTATAACTAGAAAATACAATTGTAAAGTTCTATAGTGTGGGCCCCAGGTGTGGCAGGTATATTCCTCTGCGGAGGTCTTTTAACATGCCAATTATTGGCAATAGTACTCTGACCCGCTACTGCCCGATCAGACAAATAACACCGTCCATCCCCATGCCCAGATGTACGTCACCAACAAACAACTACATGTATATTATAAATAAATTAGAAACAAAACAATAATGATCTCGTGAAATGACAGCCGCATCCTCTCAATAGATAAATACCATTTTTGAGACTGTCATGAATGTCTGTCGAAGTTAGCGTTATGTGGTCCATTACACATGTCCAATAACCACAAGACTTCAACCAGGTGGATAATTAGTTTTCATAGCCACTAAAGTTATAATTTCATTTGGGGAAAATCATCTGCTGGGAAGAAAATGAAATTTCCTGAGGACGGATAACTTCCCACAGCGATTTTAGTTATCTCAGTCGATTTATCGATGTGCATTATCTGGACGGCACATTGAAAATACGCATGGGAGTTTGGGGAAGACTTGGATAATTAGTGCGTTTTCATTGTTGATTATGTCGATTCATACGAATGTCTTGCTTTTCTTCTGGAGCAGAGACATGTCGTGAAAGTTTCAGCTAGAGCAGCCAGAGAAACGGCGCTTTCTGGAAATACCATTCGCCGACTGTTTTTCTCTTCCATTTTCGTAAACACCTTGAATCGGGACCATTGGTACAGAGCTTTAATTATTTTGCAGATCGCGTATTTTATCTACGGCTATAAGTGATTGAAATGGGTCGTGGGCGTTTTAAAAGACGTGACAGTTGGCCACTAGGTAAATTACTAAGTCTTTTAAATAGTTTGTGATTCATTTAAGCAGAGGCCGTATGGTCCACCCAGAAATTGTCCGGTGCGACCACCCCCACCCCCTCCCCCATTGAGAGCCACCCAGGGCACTAAAATTTACACAGCCTGTTGGCGCATGAGATTTTGTGAAAATGACCAAAAGGCGAAACTGATCTGATTGCATAGGCTGTCGGTTTATCAAAATGCCCTCCATGTGGACTGACATATTTCGATATACCAGCAGTGCACAGATTGGGAGACAATAGGTAGACAATAGGTAGACAGCCAGTCTGGCTATATTGTCTCCCTGCAGTATATATTGATATTGTCATGCTTGAATAGTGTTAATTTACAGATTTTTTTTGTATCCTTAAAACACTCTTTACTACTGTATGTATCATCTTGATTTGTGTCATGTATATTGCAAAATAAAGAAAGAAATCAATCAATCAATCAATCAATCAATCGAAAATGCCTGCCCTCTACGTGGAGTACCATTGATCGCTCAGATGCAAGAAACATCAGTCAAATAGTGGGAAAATTTACTCCAATTGCATTCAGCTTTCATTTGTCAACTCGTCCAGAAACGTGGTATTTTTTTTTCATAATGGCGATAAATCTCTTGATGCTAACATGCTGAAATGTTTCACATGTTTGAAAGGGCTCCATAAGCCCTTTCCAACAGTCTATTACAAAGCAGCATATTGGCTTAGTGAAAGGAATTCGGAAAAATAAGCTTCGAATTCTGCGCTTCCCGTCACAATTTTGCATTAACAACGGGAAACGTATCAGAGTTATCGTACTTCCCATGCTTGAACAATCTCACCTGGAAAATGGGTTGCCTGAAACATACGTTTATGTACACGTTTCTCGGGTCGCCCAAAATTCTAATTTACACAAGCCTGCATTACATACTTCGAAGATCACAAGCGTTGACTAATGTGCCGTCGCGCAGAGATTTTCTTCGAAAATGGCATACATGCTCTCTTCACGCTCGTCCAAATGCTTGAGTGATTATCACGTAGAGGGGGTGTGGAGGGGTGTTTTGCCCCCCCCCCCCAATTATCGCCTAAAATTTTAAAAGTTGGAAATTCGGTGATGTAAATACCAAAAGTTGCTAATAATTCAATAATATCAATTTAATTTTCTCTTGTCGCATTTTTTTCGGTCAGAGCCAAAGTGATTTTCCAACTTCAATCAAATTTTCCAACTAGCTGACAAACTTCTCCGAAATACGGACTCCAATTTGCGTCCGATTCGGTTTTTCGAGTTCATCGTTCCGTTTCTGTTGCACTGACCAGACTACACAAGGACTCTAGACTGACCGCTATTCAGCCAATACCTTCTCCTTCCAACTGACTAGGGGACTGGGGGAAATGCAGTTTTCTTGTGGATAAAATGATTAGATTTAAGGCATATGGAGGTCTAAGAATCAATTACAGGGGTAAAAAAAAATTCCCCTGGACTCCCACCGTCGAGAGGGGGATAACCGCTCTCGAAATTTCCTCCACCCGCCCCGGGGCATGTCGTAGGCATGTCTGGCTGGGATCCCAACCCCCCAGTCGGAAAACTAACTCATACCCCTTCCCCGATTGAAGACCCCCCAGCTACGTAGCTGGAGTGATAAGTAATGTTTTGGAAGCGGAGAAAGAGAACTTCCAGGTTGCGTGGGAACTACTATTTTCGACAGCAAGATGTTTCAGGTAGAGTTTTAAATCATTGCTCAGTATTCCTTCCTCTGATCATCAACTTCCTAACGTCGGATTCACATCACTGTCATTTCAATAATTTACTACAAGCGCGTGTTAAAAATCAAAATGAGTGCCATTTCGTGGATGAAATTCTATCATGCCATGAAAGATTAAGTTTAATCTCTGCCGTGTTGTCATTTTTCGGTGGTTGCGCTTCTGAAAATGTCACTTTAAATCTTGTGCAATTCGCCATCACTTTTGACACACACACACATCTTTTTGTTGCTTTAGTTGAACAATACACCCTAGACGGATGGTAAAAATCGGTAAAAGTCTCACAGACGTTTTTTTTTTTGTTTATCTATTATTAAACGTTTTATTCTCGGGAATAAACATGTATGAATTTTTCATTCAGTATCAAGAAGAACAATACTTTGTGTCCTTGGGCAAGGCGCTTAGTCCCGATTACCCACGAGTGGCGCTGTATACTAAGGCTTACTGCACGTCGATGGTGCACTACTTGCCTTTAACCAATGTTAAGCATTGCCCAAGGATACAACGCAGTAACCCCTGGTGAGGATTGAACCGTGAACTTTTCGGTTTGAAGTCCAATGCCCTAGCCACCGAGTTCCACGCCTCTGTAGAGATCAATGACTTTAACTGGTAGAGTGCTAAATTATTTTTGGTCATCAAATCTTGTATACATGTCTTTGCTTTGTTACAATTTATGGGAGAGTGCCCGTAGGTACTCTCCCATAAATTGTAACAAGGTAAACCCTTACAGGCTAAATAATATCACTTCAAAGATAATACAAAGCACATCCACTGAATATTGGCCTTCAAGTTGTGGTATCTGCACTTCAGAATAAAGCCCATATATGGGCTTTCAGCACTCTACCAGTTAACCAAGTAACCTACAATTTGCTCCAGGAATATACGACAGATGTGTGCTGGACGTACTGTAATCTGTAAAATAATTCGTGCTAGGACCATTTATTGACTTAAGGGGTCGTCCAACGTAACTTTTGGATTTTTTTTGAAAATTTCCACAATGCCCTAAATACGAATTAAAGCGGTGAATAACGACATATTATATACCAATAAATGACAAAAGTATACTAAAAACGAATTTATCCACTGTTTCAATTTTTGTTTTATATTTTTGCTTTTGATGACAAAGAAATTGCCAGTCGCATAAGTAACCGTCCGGATTAACAAGGAATAGATCTGTAATTCGAATGTCTGAGTTGTAAATAAAACTCCACACTCCATAGTCGGAGAAAGCATATTTATCATTTCATCACCAACGTGGTGAGAACGCTCAGGGGAAAATGGATGACCAAAACGCTTGATTCTTTTCGGGTGACATGTTTGTTATGATCACGTGGGTTTTGGCCAAAGTTGGGAAATGATTTGATTTCCCACGATCTGAAATCTTCAAACATTTCACCGCTGTTTTTGAATCTGGGAGGCGATGTAATGTACGCATTCGTATGAAACTATTCAACTGACAATGTGATAATTGCGAGATACAGTTTATAGTAGCGCTGTTGAGATCAGACACTACACAATGTGACACAGCAAAGGATTAATACGCCACCGATTCGAATTACTATTATTTGGTTGGTGATGATGATCAAAACATAAATGTGAAAAATTAAATTTGAAAACAAACATATATTCGCATCAACATACATTACAGTCCTCACAATTGTATATTTACGAAAAATAATTTTACTGCCGCCGAACTATATTAGTGGCGTAAAGAAGGTTTGATGAAGTCTGCTACATAAAAAAGAAGACCAATGTCAAGGAGAATTATCAGAAAGGTTTCTTCCTGTTCACCAAATATAGCGAAATGTCGTACCATCGTAAATTTAAATATCTCCCTCGCACAACCGCATTGTGCATAAGACGGATCAACGTCGATTTTGAGCGCTGTTAGCACCAAAAGGTTGCGAAAATCTATGTGTGTTGACACTCTGTGGACAGAAAGAGACAAAATTCGCTAGGCGGACAAAACTTCACACGAATTACCGAAATGAGACCACAACGTGTCATAAGTGTTTTGATAAATGAATTTAATAACCAACACAATTTCGATATTGTTCAGGCCGGTAATCCTCCGCCTATAAAATTAGCATTGGTAAGCAGATCAGTTATTAATGTTCTTAAATCTCACGAGAAAACAACAATCAAGCCTCCCCAAACAGCAACTACAGAAGGCCCATAGTTCCAAAACAAATGAAGCATACCAAATCATGTGCATAAATGAATTGGAAGCCAGGATTTCTAAATAAGTGTAGCCGATTATTGAAAGTATTCAGCACGCAGGACGGGTCATTTTTTGGTTGTTGTGGCAGCACTTGGACATTCAAATGACACTCTTGGCAGCTGTCATTGCTCATGTAACCTCAGAAATTGACATATATAATACTAAATGAGGAAGTTTGGCAGTTTACCGTTTTTGGTGTATCAATCTCATCGTATTTTACCAATTTCATACAGATCGCATGCAAAATGACACAGGATTGTGGGGTTATGGTCACAACAGACTCAGAAAAGCCACATTCGACGTTCTTCATTTTTCATTGATACACTCTCTCATTACTCCATACTTATTCTTCTGAACTGTGTGGATTTGACCCTTGGTGAACTTCATAATAGGTAAACAAACACAAGAAAAATGGCAGCCCTTTTGAAATGTAGGCATCCAAAATTACAATTGGTCTCGTGGTCTGTTCCTTGCAAGAATGATAAAAAGATTCTCCGAGTCTGTACTAGAAGGATTGTAGAATTTAACTATTCAATAAATCTAAGGTATTTTATTGTATAAAATCTGATCTCTTACTTATGCCATAGCAGACTTTCAGGCTGTTCTTTCTACCACACAGTAACAGTCCCATGGCAAATATTAGTTTCCACAAAATCTATGTTTCATTCCGAACAAATTGATATATAATTTATATGGGTTATTCCTTTCTGACCTTCTCTGGATTTTAGAGAAAATTACCTGAATTTTGACCAAATTTATGTTGGACGTCCCCTTAACATAAAGCCTGACATGTTCAGAGAACACTCTGACTATTAACTTTGCTGTGTATTTTGGAGAAACTTCACACGAAACTGTACTTGTATATATTTTTTTTCCAGGATGTGTGGACTTGCTGTATGTATGTATATAGTGATGGGTGTAGCTGCGTCTGGGTTCGAAGTACGAACAATTTTTCCAGTTGAAGAAGACCATGAATATGAAACATACGATAAGCGAGGTGGTATGTCTCGAGATTGTAAATGTTGTCTCGTTTCCTATGATGACTCTTGTTGCAGTAGGTGCATGTCTAAACCGAATGGACCCTCAATCTATTATACGGGAAAACGCTCCGGTGGTGGAGGATATTTTACACGTCAATCGAGGTTCTCTGCATGTGGCTGCTGCCTTGGGAGTCGTTTCTCTAACGGCTGGTGTTGTGGTATGTGTCAAAGCGCTCACAAAAGATTTGGCAAAAGATCCGGAAACGAAGATACCATCCCTTTGAATTTCCCACCGTACGGGGCAAATGAGGACACTGAAAGTGAGGCTTGTGAGTGTTGTATGGAAACCTATTCTGAATCATGTTGTTCCAAATGTCCGTATTACACGATCTGATCCATTTCTTTCATCTCGTTACTGGAACAGTTGTACTAGCTTTTTCATAGACAAACCTTTTTCGGATAATAATTACAGTGGATTGTTCAAGGCCTATCAATATGGTTGTTGACGTACATGGACATTGGTGTAAAATGCCGTTCGCGTAGCGGTAAATAGATATAGGTTACAGTGGAAAACTTCAGAAAAACGACCACGTTATTGGACATATAAATCAGGGGCTTACCTACTTTCCAAAGATGCTGATAGTAAACTGTCGCAGCACTCAATCTATGGACGCATATTAGCTGCTAGGACGGTCCAAAGGATGCACAATCAGTGAAAGCCATTCGTTACCCTTTGTTTTCCATGCGTAGTACCACACTGCTAATACGAAACTGCAATTAGTTAACGGTGCTCGCCCTTTATTTCGAGAACCCATTAATCAGAAGGCAAATTACTCCAAATGACAGATATTTTGAAGGGCCAATACTCCGCATGTCCGATATTCCGACAGCCCAATACTCCAGATGGCCAATATTCCGAAGATTCGACATTTCGATGGCCCAAGAGTCCGAAGGTCTAATACTAGGAAACCCCGGTTTTTCGAAGGTCCTGTACTCCGAAGAACCGATATCCAAAGACACATACCTCCGAATGTCCGGTATTCTGAACGTCCGATATCTTGACACCCCAAAGCTTCGAAATTCCACCGGCCGAACTCTCCGAACGTCCGATATTTTGTGGGGCTGATATTCTGAAAATCCACTAATGCAAAAGTTCGATATTTTGAAGGCCCAATTGTTCGAAGGTCTAATATTTTGAAGGCCCGGAGGTTCAAACCGCCGAAGGTCCCACACTCCAGCGGTTTTGCAGATAGTCTGAGTCTCGGATCCTCGGAGTACAGGACCGTCGGACTATTGGATTTTCTGAATATTGGGCCTTCGGGTTAATGTGCCTTCGGAATATTGGACCTTCGGAGTATAAGACCCTCGGATATTGGATTGGACCTTCGTTGTATTGGGCCTTCTGACTATTGGACCTTAGGTATATCGATACCTAAGAGTATTGGACCTTCCGAAAATCGGGTCTTGGGAGTAGAGGGCATTCGGAATATCAGTACATTGGACCTTCGGAATAGAGGTACGAAACCTACTTGACATAACTATATTTGATGGCTTTACTGTTGTTTATTGATCCACGTACACCGCTCGCCTGCGTGGATGCAGAACAGTAAAAGTACATAGCGTCATTTCTTTCATTAATACGGTCTTATCACTGTTCGGCATAAGGCTACTTGTGATAGAAGAGAAGGATTCGCGCGCTTCTTTCTATTACATCACACCCCATGTGCGTCCCTGTGCTTGATATGGATAACTATAATCCTTGAATGACGGTTAACTGTTATGATAAGAGGGTATGTTATGATAAGTTTATAGCATGCCAAGTTCATTTTCGAATTTTCTTCTACATGTTTTGGCTGAAGTGACAGAGAACTGAAAATGCCTCGGGCAGCACATTTCCAGTGGCATGCTACATATACTAACTCACCGGGAAGAAGGATTTATCATAAAATAATAGATTACGATATTGCAGATGTGTGGATTTTTTTTTTCAGTTTGCCGTTTATCCTCCCATATGAGTAGGGTGCGGTGGTGGCCATTCAAACATTGTTCGTCCGAGTTTTTCTTTTAGTTTTTTTTTCATAAAGAGTCAGACGAATTCAGTAACAAAACTAGAGTACCACATATTGTATACGTAGTGCCAACATATTGTTGAGGCGAATCTTGTGGTGGGGAGTTAAAAGAACTTTACTGCTTAAACAGTGCACAAAACAGTAGTACATTTTAGACTGATTTTTTTTATCTTATGGCATTGTAATATTAAATTTTCCTCCATCACATGCCTATTGAGGTACTCGTGTCCCGGTGGAGGTACCTGAGAGAGACAGATCTATCTTACCCACCCTATTTGGAAGCGGGTCGGAAGCACTTCGGGGAGGGGGGGGGGGGTCAGATCACGGGAAAGGGCATTTACTTGCCCTAGCAGTCCTGTCATGACAAGCCGATGCATGCATGTCTCGAAGGCCGAAGGCCCGAGATGGGGGAGTTTTGAGAGGATATGTCCCACTCCCATTGGAAGGGTGCACCTCCTCCCAAACTCCCCCTGCCCCCCCCCCCCCCTTCTTGAATTTTGAAAGCTCCCAGAGCCGGTTTGGGATGTATTTTAGCTTTTCTTCGAGAATAAATCAGGGAGGACTACCCCCGTGTTCCGACGTCCCTGTCAACGTGGCCATCATCCTCATTTGAATAGTAACCCTTTACCCAACGCAGACGATATCAAAATTTAGTATTTTAAATATCATTTGTTTCAAATTTTTCAAAAAACTTTCAACATAACCATATTATGCGACCTCTCGTTGGAACGAGCGCGACAAGCTCGTTCCAACGAGGTGTCACATGATATGGTTTTGTTGAATTTTTTTGAAAAATAATATTTCTTCAACTGCTGAATTTGCATATTACGCGGGCGAATGCGGGCGATTCGTTGGGTAAAGGGTTAATAATCGTCTCATTTTGAACAAAAACATGGCGTGTCACTTCGCTTTAGTTGACACAGATACTCATCCCACCTACACACAACTCGAAGAGGAGTTTTCTTACATCTCACTCCATATGACGTTAGCTACATTAATAATGTCAAGAGTGAAATGTTAGCGGTTTTAACACCTATCAGTATGTTAACCCATTATTGGGGTGAGTTAGTGGTGGATTCTGTATTATACCATGATTGCCTATTCTACTATATATAAAAAGGTGACATAAATTTTAGCTTTACACACCAACCGTGGTGTACACGTGTGTCTGTGCTGAAACGCTAGCAATGGGATTTCAATAGTTAAAATTTACACATATAGTGGAGCTACATCCAAGTTGTTGACCTTTGGTGACCTCAACCTGAATGCAAACTTGTCTAAATTTATCGCTCGTCGCCTCGCGAAGAGTGAAATGAAAGTGGCAATTATTTATTACGATTTTAAATGAGTTTACCTCATAAGATACCAAAAATTCACAAACATGCATTGTCTCATGTTAATAAAGCATCCATAACTCGAAATAGTATGTTATTAAAATGAAAAAAGGCTCCGTGATTTGCGCGTTTCTTTTTAATTTCGTTTCATCGATAAAATTGACAGCGGAAATACCGCCAATCGGTGCTCAAGTAAACAAAAACAGATTCGCACGTGTGTACGTCTGACATACATTTAAACTCTTAATAATCTGACGCCGATGATATAAATAAAATATGCCCAAAGTAGCTTGGTGTACCAAATGTTCACCACTCGTGGTGAACATTTGGTACCCCAAGCTACTATTGGTATATTCTATATGTATACCCTTGGTGTCTATTGAACTTGTTGATGCTCTTGTTTGAATATGCAATTCATTTTTCTCTTCGATCAATCAGTAGAATGTTCAAGTTTCATCGCGCAAGCAGAATTTTTGATGACGTCATGCGGGCCTGTTGGGAGGAAGATCATTTTCCAGTCGTACCCTCGGGTGAGATTTTCCCACTCGATGATACTTATAGTCTTCTCAATAAATGAATGTGAACACAAGTGATGACGCCACGGAACGAGCGTCGTCATAGAACCGCAATTTCTGAATTCTCTTGTCTTCTTTTGTGTACGTATCTGGTTCATGCTTTATGGAAGAATCGCATCAAATATTGTTGATGCTCTCTTTTACAAATAATCCCTGTTTATGACAATGGTCTGTGTGGAGCGCTCAAGAGAGCGTCCCATGGATTCATGTCAGGAGAAGGCATTGCCTCAAGGTCTCATCCTATCAGTCTAATTCCGTGACGAATCCAATGTTGTTATGGGCTATTTGTTTGCCCACTTTTCGTGGAGTTTGCAAACAGACTACCATTGATGTAATCTGGTGTCCGTTTACTCACATGGATATACAGATATTCTTTCGTGCTCCATTTATATATATCCCAATCAATATATCCTTATTTCGCCTTGACAACATCAAGATATTAATATAATTGGTGAAAGTAGGTGGCATAATCTTAAAACTACAGCTGCGACGAGCCTTTATTAATAATTATTTAGTAAAGAAACATATCTCATAGTTTTGGTAAAGTTATTAAATATTCCGTCAAATCAAGTCTCGATTGAGAAACATTTCATACGTTAAGTCCCAGAAAAATGAATGCTTGTGAGTTTTTCTAGACCGTCTGGAATACATTACTTGGCTGGAAAAGCGAACCGTGGGTTCGCTTTTCCGACCAACTGATATATTCCACACGAGTGAAGCTAAACATAGGCTATGGACTATTTTGGAGATAGACTGGTTCCAGACCATGATAGCGTCGAGATTCTTTCAGATTTTGACTGGTGGTCTGAGTGCTTGGATAAAAATGTGGAAATTTTATTGTGTTGCCTATCTTTTTAATTCTTATCCCACTGATAACGACAATTGTTGCGTGTTTTATAATAGTTTAGATGTTCTGGACTGCGGCGAATGCCACTATCATCTAATTAATTGCTGGAAAGGTATTAAGAGAGCTATTTCCAACATTTACGCAGATGATAGCGTTAAAATGTATAATACATTTTATTGAATTTCGTCATTTCCATGCATATATATAGGTCCTACTTGTATGATAAAAATGGACGTGAGAAGGTCAGGGTTAAAATAAAATCTAAACACGTGCGTCTAGCAGAGAAGTGGTTAAAGACTACTGTCATGATTCTGCTTTTAAAATCGTTGGCGGCCAACATGGAGGCTTTATTCGGAGAAAGCATGCATTTTCACTACCCCACAAATAATCTGACACTGACAAATGTTGAAAGCTTTATTTCCACTTCGAAAATATTTATTGCATTTCACTTGAGAGTGACTGTTGGTCACCTTAACTATCCTGCAATAGTTGAAGATAAATTCAAACCATTTCTTATAGAATCAGTTCCACGCGTCATAATCCGGTGTAATATTCTTTGGTGAAATCATCTTTACGAGGTTGGACTATTAATTCAACCTATTAATCTTCTTTGGCAGAGTTCAATTAGCTCTGTCAAAGGAGATATATTTTTTTAATTCTCAGTTGATGTATAGAAAATGTGCTACACAAAACTTGATATTCTGACAAACAAATACAGAGAATGAAGAATCAATATGAGACTATTAAAAGCCCATCTTTTTCAATAACTACTTGATAGCTATTGACACTTCTAGTCTGTTAATGCATTTTATTTTTCAATTCCCTCTCTTTCAAAACATTTTTCATCCACTCATGTTTTTGTGTTTGTATTTTTTTTTCTTTTGAAAGTAAATTCACAATATATTATAATCAAGTGTTGTTGATTTTTATGTTATAATGACAAAAAATGAATAATCTGTTTTGTGTCGTGATTAGTGGCCGTGTTACGAAAATTAATTTTTCATATTGATTATTTTTCAGATGTTGACTAAGTAGACGTTATGGCTTCTCATGAAAAGCTATATTATAACAATAAAAGGCGAAGGAAGAATTTTATTTTATGATCCGCAATGGTTTTCACCACAAACAAAGTGAACAGTGGCTTGTCGCGGGACTTGCATTTACTCGTGACGCTTTTCAAGTCGCGAAAACTGGAAAACGAATTTACAACACACTCAGGGCTGGAGACATTTGTACGGCGGGGCGGTTTGGGCCTTACCAATGTTCGAAGTTGCAATACGGTTTGGACGCCGTGTACTGGTCACTTTCCACGGGTGGGAAGTATTTAGATAGACGCAATAGTATTAGATTCCAAACACTGATTACAGGAATAATCATCATAAATTTAATTTATGAAGTATCGGGTACAACCCGGTACTTTATTTATTACAATTTGCTGCTGATGATTTTTATTACCTGATAAAGGCGTGCGAGAACATTACGACCAATCCACCCTGACTGTACGGTATATACACTACACAAAAACAGTTTTGAACCGCTCTAAACACTTTTATTTAATAACTGTACTCCCACCCACCCACAACGTGCAAATTTTCTGCTACCGTTCTCAGACACCCACTCCCCACTCTCCCATTAAAATCCAAAATAAGCTTATAAACTTAGTAGGCACAGCTGTCTTTAGGGGGTTTTCATAATGTTCTTAACCCTTTACCCAACGTAACGGCCAACACTGGCCATCTCTATTCAAAAATCGCCAATTAATTTGTATTATTTTTATTATTTTTTCATTTTTTGTCTCAAAAACATAGGTTATGACCCCTCATTGGAACGAGCTCGTCGAGCTCGTTCCAATGAGGGGTCATAACCTATGTTTTTGAGACAAAAAATGAAAAAAAATTAGTTATTCAATCATTTTTAGGCAAGTGTCGTCTGCTTTTCATATTAGGTAAAGGGTTAAAGTGGTACCACCAATTTAAACCTCTGTGGGCTGCTGTGGGCCCCAATCTACAAATTACAAGCTGTTCATTATCAGGCTTGGCCAGAGCAGGTGTTCATATACGGGAACAAATTTTCATTTGAATTGTTCCCAAAATATTGTCTGCACATTTTTCTGAAGCCATCGCGTTCCACACTTTCATGCTGCTGCCGAAAGAAAGATGAACCAAGTAATCATGAGGACTTCATCTAAAAAGCTAGATTCCAGCCATCGTTTTTGACAGTGTGCAATGGTCTAGTGGTTTAGACGCTGGACTCCTGATTGCTAGGAGGTGTTGCCGAGGGTTCGAATCCCGGCGGGGGATCAGAAACCAACATTCAAAATTCCTCTAAAACATGATTGTGTCATTTGAAAAAACACACACAAGCCCGTGCCAGTCTTCGTCTGAGGCCATCCACAGCACTTTCGTCGTACTGTAGCCAGCGCGTTTCACACTTTCATGCTGCTGCCGAAAGGAAGATGAACCAAGTAATCATGAGGACTTCATCTAAAAAGCTAGATTCCAGCCATCGTTTTTGACGGTGTGCAATGGTCTAGTGGTTTAGACGCTGGACTCCTGATTGCCAGGCGGTGTTGCCGAGGGTTCGAATCCCGGCGGGGGATCAGAAACCAACATTCAAAATTCCTCTAAAACATGATTGTGTCATTTGAAAAAACACACACAAGCCCGTGCCAGTCTTCGTCTGAGGCCATCCACAGCACTTTCGTCGTACTATAGTCAGCGCGTTCCACACTTTCATGCTGCCGCCGAAAGGAAGATGAACCAAGTAATCATGAGGACTTCATCTAAAAAGCTAGATTCTAGCCATCGTTTTTGACGGTGTGCAATGGTCTAGTGGTTTAGACGCTGGACTCCTGATTGCCAGGCGGTGTTGCCGAGGGTTCGAATCCCGGCGGGGGATCAGAAACCAACATTCAAAATTCCTCTAAAACATGATTGTGTCATTTGAAAAAACACCCACTACGTGCAAATTTTCTACTACCGTTCTCAGACACCCACCCCCCACTCTCCCATTAAAATCCCAAATAAGCTTATAAACTTAGTAGGCACAGCTGTCTTTAGGGGGGGGTTTCATAATGTTCTTAACCCTTTACCCAACGTAACGGCCAAAACCGGCCATCTCTATTCTCAAAAATCGCCAATTAATTTTTATTATTTTTTCATTTTTTGTCTCAAAAACATAGGTTATGACCCCTCATTGGAACGAGCTCTATCCAATGAGGGGTCATAACCTATGAGTAGTATGTCATGTACCTTTGAGGGAAAGTTTGGATGATCTCATGGATGATCTCATGTGACGTCATAGTCACGTGACGTAGTGGCGCCATGTTGTGTTGTCATGGTAACCCGCGTGAGCGGCCATGTTGTGACGTCATCTCCATAGTGATACGTGATGTTAGTGCGCATGCGCAGCGCGTGTTGTTAGGGTGATACGAGCTTCCGTCGTCCATTTTGTATACTGGAAACCGCCATCTTGGTTTCTATGGTAGCACGTGATTGCTATGTTACCTAAGGCCTACAATAGGATAGGGGTATGTTCGGTGGGTATGTTCGATTGAATCGGAGTAAATCTGATTACCACAAACAACCCGACAATCCCCCAAATCACCAAAATCCACCCAAAATCACCGAAATTGACTTTATTTCCCCAATTTATCAGCTTAGCACGTAGTGCTATAGTACTAAGGGGTACAAGGGGGTGCATTCGATTGAACAGGAGTAATGTTCTGGATTAGAATTCTCCCAGAATCCCTTTTTGGATCCTTATCCCATGACGTTTTATTTCCTTATTAAGAATAGCACGTAGTGCTATAGGACAAATGTATCCAGAATTCTCTGCTTCTATCTATATATGCAATAGTTTACGTCTACCTAGACATGTTCCTTTATTCTAGAGTATACTCCAGTAGCGTAGAAGAGCCTATTAATTGGAACAGCTTTACTTATTATTACTATATTTAGCAATTTCTGGTCTATTCTTGTTAGTTCTGACCCTATTCCGTGTACTCTTGTTGTTTCATATATCTAGATCATTTATATAAATTATAACCAACCAATCAGATTGCTTGATTTCTCATAATGCAGTTATCTCCCTTCTGTATAATAAAAGCCTATATCCAATGGCCATATCCCATGGAATCCCATTTTTGCAAAACACCTGTGGCTATGGAATCCCTTTTTATCGTATGAGGCCATGAGGGCTATGTAAAAACCCTCAATGAGTCCTCATTTATTATCCCTCATAGCCTCATTGAATTTTGAGGTTATGAGGACCATTAAAAATCCCTCAATGAGGTATAATTTACTACGACTCTTATCCTCATTTCAGTATTTAACAGGTATATCCTATGGAATCCCATTTTTGGAAAACGCCTGTGACTGTGGAATCCCTTTTTGTCGTATGAGGCCATGAGGGCTATGTAAAAACCCTCAATGAGTCCTCATTTATTATCCCTCATAGCCTCATTAAATTTTGAGGTTATGAGGACCATTAAAAATCCCTCAATGAGGTATAATTTACTACGACTCTTATCCTCATTTCAGTATTTAACAGGTATATCCTATGGAATCCCATTTTGGAAAACGCCTGTGACTGTGGAATCCCTTTTTTGTCGTATGAGGCCATGAGGGCTATATAAAAGCCCTCAATGAGTCCTCATTTATTATCCCTCATAGCCTCATTAAATTTTGAGGTTATGAGGACCATTAAAAATCCCTCAATGAGGGATTTTTAATACGACTCTTATCCTCATTTCAGTATTTGAGGATACCTATGGCCTGGTATTGTATTATTTGAGGATACCTATCGAGGATACCTATCGAGGATACCTTTTGGAGAATCCCTTTTGTGTCGCATTAGGCTATGTAAAAACCTTCAATGGGTCTAATGTAGTCTTATCAACCGCTTCCATCTTGTCGCCAAAGCTCCAAAGCCATTACAGGTTTATGGCCTATCTGTCCTATCATTAGCTTCTACAGCAGTCTTGTTCCATTGCGACCTTGTACCAGTACTATTGGCTTCTGTTATTCTGCCCCATATCTCATCCATTACTTCCTAGCTATACCTATCTCAGTCTCGACTATAACATTGTTCAAGGTTGAATCAGATGTCTCCTGTATACATATAAGGCATTCCGTAATTGAGATTCCTAGCCGAGTCCGTAAAATTTGGATTCCGTGTTTTAACATCGACACTCGAGGGTATGGAAAGGGGTTGGTAACCCCCAATTCAACAAGAACCTAAACAGATACAACCAGCCACTACAAAACAACGAAGTAAACAAAAGAAAGTGAAAGAATGTCAAACTAGTCGGATTGATCGAACTAGTTGGACAGCATGAACAGATCTGATCAAATACAATCAAGATGGAAGTGAACAAAACAAAGTGAACAAAGATCCAACACAACCAAGATCGAAGTGAACATAACAAAGTTTTCACCTGAATGAACCCAAATATAACCCAATGTTAACCCCCTTAAATTGAACAAACCTGAATGAACCCTTTGAACTGAACAAAGTTTTCAACTGAATGAACTTTTTATATCTAATATAAATAAACACCCTTTGAAGTCCAGAAAGTTTTTAACTATAACCTAAATGAAGGTATTAACACCCTTGAACTTTTTGAAGGAACTTTTTATATCTAATATAAATAAACACCTTTTGAACTGAATAAATTTTAAACTTAATGAAAATATAACGAAGGTGATCTGAATTTTTAAACTACAACCCATTAAACTGAATTCTTCCAATAGGGAAGGGGAATACCCTCGAGTGTCGATGTTAAAACACGGAATCCAAATTTTACGGACTCGGCTAGGAATCTCAATTACGGAATGCCTTATATGTATACAGGAGACATCTGATTCAACCTTGAACAATGTTATAGTCGAGACTGAGATAGGTATAGCTAGGAAGTAATGGATGAGATATGGGGCAGAATAACAGAAGCCAATAGTACTGGTACAAGGTCGCAATGGAACAAGACTGCTGTAGAAGCTAATGATAGGACAGATAGGCCATAAACCTGTAATGGCTTTGGAGCTTTGGCGACAAGATGGAAGCGGTTGATAAGACTACATTAGACCCATTGAGGGTTTTTACATAGCCTAATGCGACACAAAAGGGATTCTCCAAAAGGTATCCTCGATAGGTATCCTCGATAGGTATCCTCAAATAATACAATACCAGGCCATAGGTATCCTCAAATACTGAAATGAGGATAAGAGTCGTATTAAAAATCCCTCATTGAGGGATTTTTAATGGTCCTCATAACCTCAAAATTTAATGAGGCTATGAGGGATAATAAATGAGGACTCATTGAGGGCTTTTATATAGCCCTCATGGCCTCATACGACAAAAAAGGGATTCCACAGTCACAGGCGTTTTCCAAAATGGGATTCCATAGGATATACCTGTTAAATACTGAAATGAGGATAAGAGTCGTAGTAAATTATACCTCATTGAGGGATTTTTAATGGTCCTCATAACCTCAAAATTTAATGAGGCTATGAGGGATAATAAATGAGGACTCATTGAGGGTTTTTACATAGCCCTCATGGCCTCATACGACAAAAAGGGATTCCACAGTCACAGGCGTTTTCCAAAAATGGGATTCCATAGGATATACCTGTTAAATACTGAAATGAGGATAAGAGTCGTAGTAAATTATACCTCATTGAGGGATTTTTAATGGTCCTCATAACCTCAAAATTCAATGAGGCTATGAGGGATAATAAATGAGGACTCATTGAGGGCTTTTACATAGCCCTCATGGCCTCATACGATAAAAAGGGATTCCATAGCCACAGGTGTTTTGCAAAAATGGGATTCCATGGGATATGGCCATTGGATATAGGCTTTTATTATACAGAAGGGAGATAACTGCATTATGAGAAATCAAGCAATCTGATTGGTTGGTTATAATTTATATAAATGATCTAGATATATGAAACAACAAGAGTACACGGAATAGGGTCAGAACTAACAAGAATAGACCAGAAATTGCTAAATATAGTAATAATAAGTAAAGCTGTTCCAATTAATAGGCTCTTCTACGCTACTGGAGTATACTCTAGAATAAAGGAACATGTCTAGGTAGACGTAAACTATTGCATATATAGATAGAAGCAGAGAATTCTGGATACATTTGTCCTATAGCACTACGTGCTATTCTTAATAAGGAAATAAAACGTCATGGGATAAGGATCCAAAAAGGGATTCTGGGAGAATTCTAATCCAGAACATTACTCCTGTTCAATCGAATGCACCCCCTTGTACCCCTTAGTACTATAGCACTACGTGCTAAGCTGATAAATTGGGGAAATAAAGTCAATTTCGGTGATTTTGGGTGGATTTTGGTGATTTGGGGGATTGTCGGGTTGTTTGTGGTAATCAGATTTACTCCGATTCAATCGAACATACCCACCGAACATACCCCTATCCTATTGTAGGCCTTAGGTAACATAGCAATCACGTGCTACCATAGAAACCAAGATGGCGGTTTCCAGTATACAAAATGGACGACGGAAGCTCGTATCACCCTAACAACACGCGCTGCGCATGCGCACTAACATCACGTATCACTATGGAGATGACGTCACAACATGGCCGCTCACGCGGGTTACCATGACAACACAACATGGCGCCACTACGTCACGTGACTATGACGTCACATGAGATCATCCATGAGATCATCCAAACTTTCCCTCAAAGGTACATGACATACTACTCCTATGTTTTTGAGACAAAAAATGAAAAAAATTAGTTATTCAATCATTTTTTGGCAAGTGTCGTCTGCTTTTCATATTAGGTAAAGGGTTAAAGTGGAACCACCAATTTAAACCTCTGTGGGCTGCTGTGGGCCCCAATCTACAAATGACAAGCTGTTCATTATCAGGCTTGGCCAGAGCAGGTGTTCATATACGGGAACAAATTTTCATTTGAATTGTTCCCAAAATATTGTCTGCACATTTTTTACATTTCGAACAAGACACCCACCCCCTACTAACGTGTGATATTTTCCAATGTTTGAAACACAAATGATGGTATATATTAGCTGATATATTGATATATTTTTAAAAAATTCAAAAAATTGCACAAGTTGGAAATGCACATTTTTGGCGCACTCAAGAGACCCACCCACCCCCACGTCACGTCTTGCAAATTTTTGGTGGCCTCCCCCTGACTGTACATACTTTTTTTGTTTCATTCACAAGTCCCAACTATTGTATAACACACTTTCATAATCTACTGCAGATTTCTTCTCTAATATTGGATAAAATAATATTCGATATTATTAACACCACCAAAAAGGTGTAAGTATATTTATATTTACATCAACGGGAGTGAATTACTTTGTTTTATTAATGAGGACCGCGATTGAAAAATTCTCAACTACAATACCGGATTAATTATATGTTGTTTTACTTGACACGTCTCTTCATAATATGTGCATGTGTTTAGAGTTTTTTACGCACATTCTATGCACCGTCGCACTTTAACCCTTTACCCAACGAATCCGCCACATCCGCCCGCGTAATATGCAAATTCAGCAGTTGAAAAAATATTATTTTTCAAAACTTTCAACAAAACCATATGGTTTTGTTGAAATTTTTTGAAAAATTTCAAAAACTGAGATTTAAAATAATAAAATTTGATATCGTCTGCGTTGGGTAAAGGGTTAATAACCTGAAACAATAATACAAAACAGGAAGAAAACGCGAAAGGCCTTTCATTCACTGACAAGCGATTGCTATTTTTGGACAATTTTTTGAAGCGTGGCCGTGGTATCATGTACACGAGTGGGCGGTATCCAGAATACACATTTTTACTCCTCGGTATCGGGTGCGTCCATCTATGACCTGCAAGAAGCCTAGCGGCCTCTGCCTCATACTGTGTATGAGAGTACAAACTTGATCCAGATCAATTTGATCCTATCCCTGGACATGAATGTTACATCAAAATTTGTAGTCATTCTTCTACCACACATACCAGCTTGACCTTACCGATGTCGTGGACTCTCGTGAAACGACCATATTCTACCCCGGGGTATTGTACAGATCTGTTCAAAGTGTATAAACGTCAATTAAGGTGCTACATAAGTAATGGGGAATTTAGCTTGAAAATAGGTGACCAGTTATTTTGGATGACATCTTAAACATGTTACAATTCTTCGTTTTTGTATTAAAAAATGGGAAGCATTGTTCATAAATACGGGTGGACAGTAAGAAAGTGAAAGATTATTATTCTTAAATGACGACCTCGAAAAAAAATTTATCGCCTATTTTCAACCTAACTTTACACTACTTAACACCTTAAATAAATCGAACGTTGAAATGCACCGAGTTCTCGTGCAATGCATGTTGCTAATCCATTTGTGATTTTCAAAACATTACCCCTGGCCTACGTATTGGGCGATCTGCCATCCACGCGAGCACGAAGACAAACATCAAAATTAACATTTTGTTGTGAAATTATTGATGTTCACATTTTACATTTCAAAAACACATTTGGCCAAATATACTTACGAAAAGTGAGGAATGTTTGGGGTAATTCAAAACGTTTTTGTGTAGTATATACATGGGTGAAAACACAGGTGAATGAAATGTCGGACAGTGATACCGTCTCTCTGTCACATACACATCCATATATGCGGTGTCAGATGCATGAAGTCTAGCGTTTAGGCATCTTGTCACGGTTATGGGTGATTCTGCATTCAACTGTCGCAATAAGATGTATCGTACAGCTTCCAAGCGTGGCGACAAGATAGTCTCTCGCTACAGAATGCACGAGAATGTGCCGTGTTTAAAGTACGTTCAGCGAGTTTTTCCAGTATTTTAAACATTTTTTCTAGTACAATATCGAACAAAAGTGTTCCTACACCAGTCCCAACCAACTAACCACACTCCACACGACAGAGAAAGAGGGAGAAAGAGAGAGAGAGATGGTAGGTGGTTGCAAATAGACGTCACATCCAAGTCGTTAGTTGTGTATAAACTACAATCGATTTCGGACTTTCAGTCCCTTTGTTCATTCGTGTTTCAAAATGTGCTTCATTCTATTATTCTTCTAGGTCACAAGATCAGTGCAAAAGAAAAGGTAGTCGGTGAGGTACATTCGTAAGGAAGTTTCTTAATGACCCAATATGGTATTTACGATGTCAGTTAATTGCACATTGGACTGGAGTTTCACTGTCGGTCAATGTAGATGTAACATACACTGGTTTTCCCATATTATGCCATTGACAAACTGTTTAAAAATAACGAGTATACCAGAATCCCAAACAATATTGTTAGGTCGCGTTACAGTTATTCAAGTTTTTCAAGAAATGCACAACTTCTCATTTACACCATTGAGGAGATTTAGCATTTAAATTAACTTCCTTATTCGCAATCTTCACACTGTTCACAGTTTCTACAAGCTCTCAGTATGGCCTTTCCTTGAGAATACAGCACACAATCAAAATCTTAAATTATTATTCAAATACACTCACCTGAATTACACAGTTGATTGCTCGAAAAATGGGTCAAAATTGTCTCATTTTGGGGATAAATTTCCAAATTTTGCGCTTCGGTAGCGATAAAACTATGTTATATAGAAATTCTTTATTCCTCCACAGATGATTTTACAACATAAGATTAAAATTCTGATGAAGAAAAAACCTATGGAATTTTGATTTATTTTTTAAAAGGCTTTCTCAAAGCAAATTTACACAACAATTGTTATCAAACATGCAATCATGCGGAAATACGGAAATGGTCAAATCACTGTGGCTTTGGTTTCCAGTCAGATCTCCGTTTCTCGTGCAAGCATCTAAAACTTAACTAGAAACCACCTCTAAGCAGGAGGTCATGCAGTTAAAGGTGTAGTGAAATTTGTGTATGTTTTTTTACAGGGACAATAAGCCGCGATTTTGAAAGAAATAAGTTGACTCTTTAACAAAACCACAATGTCCGTTATGCAAAAGTACCCGTATGTTTTATAATATCATTCATAAGCAAGCGTTTGATTTGATTAAATAAATTAACTTGAAGGTGAGAATTTATAGGACATCTGAAAACCAACAGCCCGTCATTTATTCGAACAGCAGAAAGTTAAAAATAGAAACCGCGTGTGTATTCAGAAATGATGTCACGGGGAGTTTATTTACTTCCGATAACTTTAGTTTAACTTCGTTTATATTTTCGCTATGTCGCGTTTCCTGAAATTTTGTCTGCGTTGAAGCTTTTTAATTACAGATTTATGTAATGTCCCGTGGCTTCTAGTGTCTACACTTTGGCTACAGTGTTTTGGCTCCTCTTTTACATACGAGCAAAATCGGAGAGTCGATATGTTTTCCAATTAGCGTCTTAATGTCCCTTTAAACCTTTACCTAACACGAAAAGCAGGCGACACTTGCAAACAAAATTACTGATGTTCCAATAAGACTAAAATAATCCTCCTCCTCTGATTGGATGAGAGCTCGCTTAGTATATTCTATGTTTACTGCTCAAGTGGCAAATGAGACCGTCTGACGTCACAACGCGAAATATTTGAAATGACGTCACCCGTTTCGTAATTGCTTCACCAACGGAGAGGCGAGCAAGCCGCATCATCATTTTTCTGGATTTTTCACCCATGCAGCAGACGGTGTTCCAAATGAAGTGTTGTTAAAATTACAAACCTATTTACTATTTGAACTGAGATGGAATGAATTCATCTGGTTTATTGATTATTTATCCAGTGTCGTCGTGGGACACACGAGAGGCTTATTTACTAAACCTGTGATCGTTTAAAGTTTCCTTGAACAAGGCAACTTTTAACGATTACATGTTTAGTAAATAAACCTCTCGTGTTTCCCGATGTAGGTTTTGGGCTATGAGTGGTGGTGTCTTATGGGAACATATACGTTATTGTGATGAATTGATGGTAGCATGGTCTGAGGTTTGCGGATCGGAGCGTATGTTCAACCTCGACGCTTCGCGTCTTCAGACAACGTTACCGTCAATTCATCACAATAACTTATAAAGCTATGCTTTTGGCGCAAAAAAATAAAAAAGTAATGAAAACTGAATGGCGATTGTTGTGAATAGCGCTGGCCGGTTTTAAACGTTACGTTGGGGAAAGGGTTAAGCTTAGTAACTTCAAATTCAAAAGGCTGCAGCTGCTATCGATAAAGAGAACTAAAATATGATAAAAATGTTTTATAAATATTTATTCTAGGCAAATGAACATGGATACTTATTTGCACGTTATAATTTCCAACTTCCTGAAAGATTCATTCTCCATCGACGCCAAACACTCTGTTTAATATGTTACGTTATATGAAACAGTTCATTTGGGATTACAGAAACAGGGAACTAGATTACAATCTTGGGCAATTCGGTATTAAAGATAAATTTTGTCGTTTTTTGTTTGGATTTTTTTGTTGCTGTTTTTTTTTTGTTTTTTTTTTGTTTTTTTTGCTTTTTCTGATGCTTTTTCATTTGCCTTTCTTCGTGTGTGCAAGTAACTAGATGATGACAGTGTATTGGCTTGGGGTCCACGATATTTATACTTGCAAGGTAAATCTTCCGACATGGTACAGCCTATCTCCTTCTTCGTTGAATTTACAAGTGCATAATACAGTAGATCTCCTTAAAATTTATTGGGAAGTTTGTAAGTGCAAAAAGAAAAAATATTGAAATTATCGATATCGAAACACATTTTTGTATCCCTTTCTTCAAAAAAGCCGAAGAAAACTGAGAAATACTGCCCAACTTATTATAATATTTTCCGCGGTTACTCAGTACACAAATATGGTTTTTATACACCGAAAATATCTGCATCTTTAAATAGATATCAAATTTATTTTCCTTGTGAGGTCGGGATATAACATATTTTTATGTTTTACCCCATCCATTTCTTCATCGAACAGACAATTCGAATAACACTACAACTTCTAAAAATTTATTGCTGTGTTTATAAGTGTGTAAATAGAAAATATCTACACATTTTGAGAGGATACCGAATTTATTTCACTAGTGAGATCGGGAAATGAAAGAACAGATTTTCAAACGTAGTGAAGCCACGTGCAAACATATGTTATATTTAGTTCTCACGAGAGAAATAATACTGGCACCCAATCCATAAATGTATTTTTCTTCGTTGTTTTACTGTGGTTTATCAACACTTTCGACAGCCAAGGTCACCTCGTGTCAAAGGTTTTTCTTCCAGTTGTAAGTGTTTGACTTTGATATTTTTCCAAGCGCATTTTGAGAACAGTAACTGATCAGAAACTTGACGTTGCTATTTGAAAAACAACTATTTGTCGTTGTTACCTGAACGCACTCTAATGAAGTGCCGAAATACTGGTCGTTAAAATTAGCTTGTCTTTGACTTGTTACACTCCCCCATAAATTGTAACAAGGCAAATTCACACAGACTTAACAATTTCACTTCAAAGATAATATGAAGCACATCCTATGAAACATTTAGGTTGTAGCACCTGTTCTTCAGAACAAAGATTAAACGTTGGCTTCCAAAACTTTACCAGTTAATGATAACAAAAATAAAATGTCTATCTTTGGCAATGTTCAGTTGATCATCATTCCACAACTGACAAGTACATTGTAAAATCTCCACCATCTGTCTTTTCAACCTTCGTTCGCCATGTATAGAACTGGTCATGTGTATAACACGAACCTTCAAAATAAACCATTCTTACACGTAAGGTAAGTGGAGGCATAATCTCTTAAATTCAGATTAATTACCCTCTAAAGGCAGGCAATAAATATTGAACAAAAAAAAACAGACTAGAAAAACGTGTTTTTTCGCGTTGTTTGAGATTAGACAAAACCATGCAGACACAGCTGACAACGCCACTGCGTAAAAGAAAAAAGAGCAACGCAAAACTTTCATATGCCCTCTCCTGCAATACAACGGATAGCATATGCTACTCATTCGAGTGATACAATTTCTCACAGGTAAACAATTTGTGAAACAAAGTGTTTCCATTGAAAGATGCGTGAGATAGTCTGCATAAATATCTATCACCATACAAATGGATATCAAGTCCCGACAACTAATCCGCGAGTTATATTGCAAAGATGTTCATATGGACAGTTTTTCTACGTCTAACAAGGATCATAACAATGGTAAGAATGCTAGAGATGGGCGGTATTGGAATTGTTCGTTCGCTATCGGTTTCGATGTTTTTAAGGTGGTATACTTCGGTATCGGTTCGGTATTCGGTATCTGACTTGGCAGATTTACTGACAATATCAAAGGGGAATTCACACCAGGAAAATGCAGAATAAGTTGTTCTTGTATCATTCTAGTACAGCGCTACAGATGCCACTGTCAATGAGCTCAACAGTGCAATTCTTTTAGAAAACCATATCTACAGTAATTTTGTGACTTGTTCTATACACCTGTGCCCTGACCATGCCATTGTCATTCTGGCAATAGACAAAGCAACCGGGCAGTGATTTATAGTCAAGTCCTGGCAGCCAAGACTTAACTAGAAATCACTTCTAAGCAACTGAATATATACAGGTTGTAGTAAAATGGGAAATGAGGACAACCGGCCAGGCCCTTAAGGGTTAACACAACTGAAGAGAAAATCAATCACTTCTTTCATGAAAATAAACACTTCAACCGGTATCAAGCCTCAAAGAGGCCTTTATATAGAGAAATCTTAAAATTCAGAATTTATTTCACTAGTGAGATCGGAAAATGAAAGAACAGATTTTCAAACGTGGAGTATTTGATATTCAATGACTGGTTAGGTTAGGTTTTTCCGTGTCCCCATGATATCGGTTCGGTTTCTCGGTATATTGCCCATCTGTAAAATAAGTATACATCGACGAAACCCGCTATATGTGGATACTCTTTACTCATACTGTCCCTCCCCATGCCAAAGATCATTACACTATGACAACCGATGCTTGAGTTATAATGTAAAACGTTCGTACGGAAAGTTTTTCTAGCAAGGGCTATAACTCTTTTGAGTATGCGTGGACGAAAACCTGCAATTTGTGGCCAAAATGCGTAGATATCCTTTCCCTTTACTGGTCTATCACTATACGAAAGTACCTCAAAATTTGACAACAGATACTGAAGTTATAATGCAAAATGGTCGTACAGACAGTTTTCTAAGTTTAACAAGGGCTATAACTCTGGTAAGAAAATGTGGACACATCCCACAGTATGTTGATATCCTATTCCCCATGGTCTCACACCATACCGAAATAAATCAAAATTTGACAACCGATGCTTGAGTTTTTATGCAAAATGTAAGTATGGACAGTTTTTTAAGTCTAACAAGGGGCATAGCTTTAGTAAGAATATGTGGACACAATCCGCAGTATATGGATATCCTTCTCCCCATGATGGTCTCTTGTCATGCCAAAATATACCAACATGAGACAACCGATGCTTGGCTTATCACGGAAAACGTTTGTACGGACAGTTCTTTAAAGTCTAACAACAGCCAGAACTTTGGAAAAGATACGTAGACAAAACCCACAACCTGTGGATATCCTTTCCCATCCTGGTCTATGACCATACAAAAGGACGTCAACATTCGATAAACGGTACTTGTGTTATAATGCAAAATGTTCATACGGAAATACGGACGGAGATCTCGACTATATGCCCACTGAAACCTCCTCCAGGGGTTGGGGACATAAAAATTGTCAGGTAGGTTTATTTTGAATGGCAAAGATAAATACCGATCAACAGCAGTCAATCGATCTGGGTCGTCGTATTAGATCGTAAAGGTGTTGAGACTAGGTTGAGAATACTATAAAACTTTTACATTCGTATTTTCTAGAATTGTATTTTCTACCTATTAATATAACACATAAGAATGAATCAGTAGGATTTTAAAAGATATGCCAATTTGCCAATTGGCAAGTTGCCACATATTTGAAAATGCTAATGGTTAATTTCATTTTCAACCCATTTAAAATCATACCTAGAAAATACATTTCTAAAAAATACAATTGTAAAAGTTCGATAGTATTGACTCAAAAACATTTTCGAGCTACATCAAGGCATGCTTTCGAAGAGCCAGCATATTGAGGGATTATTGTTCAAAATTCAGAATTCTTGAAAATTAATTTTCCATAAATAAAAGTAGTAGTTGTGATGAATGGTTTTTCCCGCGTCATATTTAATTATCACACACCGTACTCAAGACAATTTTTGGGGAGTGGGGTGTCACATCCCCATCAGCAGCCTTTGTGTACGCCCTTGATTATCGGGAGAATTATGAAACTGAATTTTTAAACACTGCAGAGTTAGCGGTAGGACTGATAGAAGAAAGCACAACTTATGTTCTACTATGACCATTCCCATTTTCAAGTCCAGACTTCATCTCGTTCAGAAGTCCTAGAGCTTTGTTTAATTTTTTGCCAGTAGATCAAACAAAACCACCCAACGTTATTTAAAATATTGTTTTTGTAATGTAAAACCTACAGTACAGTCGCCGTGGACTTGTCATATTCCACGGGTGGGCAGTGATGTCCACGCATGCGCTTACAAGGTTATAAAAATCATCAGCAAAATTTTAATTAATGAAGCACCGGGTAGAACCCGGTGCTTCATTAATTAAATTTTTGATGATTATTCCCATAATTAGTATTTGGAGACTAATATTATTGCGTCCATGGAAATATTGCCCATCCGTGGAATGTAACCAGTCCATGGCGGTCGTACTGTATGCCCGGTCACTGGAGAGAGTTGAAATATTTTGTTTAACTGGAGAAACATGGTTCAGTCTTCTTGTGTCTACCGTCACTAAATGCGTAAAATGCGTATTTATAGTGTGTCCTCCTTTTGTTTTAGAACTATTAAACATTCATACTCAAACAGTTTAGTTATATGAAAACAATTGCCTTTAGCAGTGCTTTTATTCAGAGGCATCGAATCAATCTTGTCGCCAGTGCATATCTTCTGGAATCCCTTGAAGACGTTATAAAACTATAATTTTCTATGACTGCACAGTGTCGATGGGATGTGCTTTGCCGACAATGCATTGTTAAATAGGCCTCTGAGTGGATAAAAGTGTCTGTGAAAAGCACACGAACTCTAAAAGCTCGGATGTAATCAGTATTGTGATACCCTTCCAAATTGCGGCAGTTCTATTAATGATGTTCTTGTGTCAAGAATATAGCTAAGTTAATGCACATTCTGTTTTTATGTCATTTTTCTTGGGCACCTTGGGAAATATCGCATACTCAACCCAAAGCTTAATTTCATCTTTCCTTTTATCCTGTCATCATTACTGTATGCGTAAGCGTGATTTGATGTATCAAGTACTTCTCTTGAACAGAAAATTCTCTTGCGTGCGGTGACCTTATTTGTGTGCAAACTTGTCTTGGGAACAACTTTGTATCAGATGCAGGTGGGAATATTGCAATAAAAATAATCGGGTTTCCAAAGTACGCATTTTTCTCATCTGGTATTCATTATATACGCTAGCCTATCCAACACAGATGCATATTGTCAGAGAAAATGTATCTCGATAAATCGTGATATCTAGAAAGTTATCAGACATCCTCTCATGATACTTACAATTTACAGTTCTTCCTTCTCTAAACCTTAGTGGTGGTATTCTGCCAACATACAGTACGTGGAGAGTGGATTGTAACTAAATCACCCGCGGAGTGGAGTTATCACCTATGCTATAACTTTCAAATTTTGTACATATCGACAAAAACACAAGCAATGTTTCAGCCAATGGACCTTCGGGTTTAACTCGGAGGTCCATTGGCTGAAACTTTGCTTGTGCTGGTTAAGCTTTGCAACAAATTTGCAATTATTCCTTGGGTGGATTCTCCACTCTGTGGGTGATTTAGTGATAATACACTCCCCACGTCCTATAAATGCGCCAAATAATTACAAAGCTCACAGATTTTGATGCCACGATTGTATTGTGCATTCAACGTTACCCGATAAAATACACACACTGAGAATTATATTAGATACATCACGCGTGGGATCCCGCCCACGTGTAAGAACGTTACGTTAGAACGTATCCGATCGGTCGTTTCGCATCTGTTTGACGTTATGACGCGATTGAAATTCTTCGATAAAAACAGTGTCAAGCAAACATATAAAGGTATCACTGAAGGTGATATTTGTCTCTAGAATATCAGCTTCATTCACTTAATTCTAGTTTAATCGTGGTATAAATGCAGAACACAACTCGGGAAGGGTAGGGGGAATAGGAATCAACGACCCTTGGAGGTTTTCCCTGTATTTCAAAACAGAGATAGATTAACTGTTGTAATAATTCGTTTATCATATATCAGTGGATATTTAAAAATTGAATACGACACATGAAATGTAAACAAAAAAGAAATTATGGACGTCCTGTCCAGGGCATTCAGAGCAAAAGCACTCGAGTGTTTATTTGCCTTTGCAAAACTTACATCACACCAGCCTCGTTTGGTACAGGCATGATATGAATATGTACAAACTGACACTCTCGTTTTCCGTCGAGCCATAATTTATGAACAAACCACAGAGGTATTGAGGGACCATTTGTAGTAGTCATATAAAATAAATTGGAAAGTAAAGATAAATAGTGAACTGATTATATAGAATAATGTCAAGACCAATACCTTGGATCTCGCCTTTAATTTTACCGCACCTTCTTCGATTCTATTTTGCAAATGACTTAAGTCGAGGTCGAGTAGGACAAATTAATCAGAGGTAACAAATATTTCTAATTGTAATTCATCAGTTAAATTCGACCTCGTTGTTCTTTCTTAACCCGTAATTTGATTCGCTAGGAGCCGGTCTCAAGTAAATTCACTCTTACCGTGCTCAAATTTCCGGAAGCGGGTCGATTAGAATATGTTTGTATCCACGCTACGCGCGAGCAACGGCGCTATACCGCTCATATCATAGATCGAACACACCCCCGGGGCTGTTTTCTGTTGAAACGGTTGTCCGCGTCCGTGCTTCGAAGTACACCTTGTAAATTCGATCACGTCAAATAGACCGAAATCGAAAATGACATTTTTGATCGTTTTTCTTCAAATAAAACGGGTTTAGAGAATTTTTGAACTTCTAACATGAATTACAATGGAGATAAACGTCTCTTGTTTCGTCAGTCATTCGAAGGGGCCCCGAAGGGGATCGTTAATAAATTGTTTTCCATAGTTAAATTCCCGAATGTCTAACTCAACAAGCGACGTTTATCTCATAAATATAACAATGTGGATTGCAGTCCTTATACAAGATGAAGACTATAGTGCTTTGAGTTACGTGTGAGTGCTGTGCATCCAATAGTTAGACCTTAGAGGCTAAAAACATTTCCAAATAAAACAATGTGTGTTGCAGTCCCCATCCAAGCTAAAAGGTACAGAGCTTTTAACCCTTTACCCAACGTACCGTCAAAACCGTCCAGCGCTATTCTCCAAAATCGCCAATTAATTTTCATTATTTTCTCATTTTTTGTCTCAAAACATAGGTTATGCCCCCCTCGTTAGAACGAGCTCGACGAGCTCGTTCCAACGGGGAGTCATAACCTATGTTTTTGAGACAAAAATTGAACAGAATGAGGGTTTTTTTGCAAGTGTCGTCTACTTTTCATGTTAGGTAAAGGGTTATGTGACTTGTGGGCGCTGTGCCCCAAATAGTTAGCCGTTTACTTAATGTGACGCACACATGCAGTTAAAATCGTTAATATCATACTTGGCTGCTTGTTTAACCAACTGCTTTACCAGATGAGATGACGTTGAACCAGATCTAATACCAGAATCATTCGAATTATACGCAATAGCGAACAGAGAATTGGTGACTACGAGTTTTGACTTAGCATTAAACAATATTCACTTTTGATGGTAAAACAAACTAATTTATTGTACAAATCCCGAGTCTGAAATTTAATAAAACTATAATGACTAGACACAAACTGTACAACAAAATGAAGGTTGTGCTGCAAAAGAACACGTGCTATTGACTCACATAGTTGATGGCAGGCAGGAATGGTTCAAGAAAGTCTGCTACTGCATTTGTATCAGAAATGATAATGTAAGAAAAAGTGGAATTGTACAATAAGGGACACACACACGGTGTGTGCACAGTGGCCTATATCTATGTATGTATATTATATATATATGTAGGTATGGGTCTGTGTGTACATATCGAGTGTGTGTTTGCCCGCTTCAGTATTGAAAGTGCTAAAATACTCTGAGGTGGCCTTAAATTGTTACATTGATCATTAACTGATAGCGTTATGGATCAGTGGTTCTTACTTCATTGACCACTATTGTGAGAGACATGTAGTTTCTCGTGCTCGGCGGTGTTGACTTCGCACGAAATAATTGCGTCTGCAATATTATATTATTCTGAATCGGAGTCTAGTGGATCAGAACCGTGTGGAGCTTCCTATAGGTGAGTCGAATATTTATTTCTCCGTAGTTGTACCCTGCCGGGGCCGGTCATATTTTATGTAATTTACCGATCCTCGCCGTAAGCCGAAATATGTTATAAAAGGCTATATTAAATTGGTTCTAGGATTATTCACGATTGATCCAGGGCATCTTATTGCTGTTGCGATAGGATGCTATGGCCTAATCGTGATCTTTCGGCTTGGGGCGAGTTTCGGTGGCCCGATGGATTGTACCCCCCCCCCCCCCCCCCTCTCCTTTTATGGCATTAGCTTGAATGTACAGACGTGAATACTGAGATAACGCTACCCTCAGTGAATATTTAGCAATATTTAGGAGGGTAGGTGGGTCACAAATAATGAAGTAACCCTTCTGCTGGGTGACATGTGAAAGTAAATATTTGGTATTGCCGTATCTTGGACTCCCCTTCTTTAGTTAAGGGTAGTAGTCATGTAGTCTGGTGTGCATATTTTAAGGCGGCATAAGTGCCAGATTGTAGGGTTTTTCCCCCTCTTTAGTAGGGGACGTAACTATTTTATGAGGAATTATGATCTCACCTTGAAGGGTGAATGAAATGAGTTGGTCTGTGCAACTTGAATGTAAATCTGAATGTACTGCTGAATTGTGGGAGGGTAGAGACGATTTGGGGATTTGTGAATAAATTTGCTAATAATTTAGTGGAATTGGGTTTTTTTTGTATTTTTAATTCCTATTCTGTTTCAGAGTCCTAGTCCTAACATATATCTTAACACAAAACACGGTTTAAGGGTGGATTGGAATCATAGGAAGATGTTTGTTCCTTGGTTGACTGTTGTGGCGAGGTTCTCGGTAAGGGCTCACTTATTGTAAGTGAGTCCGGCCCGAGAACAGCGGCACAGCACGGGTGCCAGGGTAGTCTGGAATAATTTTGTAGAGGTTCTAGGTGATTGATTACGCTAACTAATTTTCGGTTTGAAATTGCGAACTTGTAACTAACCCCTCGACAACAAATCTGTGCTATGGCTAGACCTTGTTTGGCTTTGTGGCGTGGCTCTCGGCCGGAACTCACTTCATGTAAGTGAGTTCGGGGCCGAGAGACTCGACACAAAGTGAGAGCAGGGCGGGGTGGGTCGAGTTTCGCTACAGATTTTTGGCGTCGCCGACAGGATAATTTTTGTATTCGACAAGATAAATTTTTATTTTCAACAGAATATAATTTTAACCGATTAAATTTGGTTTGGCAGAGTAAATTTGAACCAACGTTTTGGATTGAAGGGTTGTGTGATTGAATCCGAGATATTTATATCCTAGTGACCATAATTTGTTAGGAATGTTGTAGGACTAAAATTGGACTCCTTGTTGTGAATTAATGTAATTGTTGGGGGTGTGGTCCTTACATATATATAAAATGGCTAGTGGAATTAGTAAAGAGCTAGGTGATTATATGTATGCCTCGGAGGCCTTGACCGCTGATATGACCTCCAAAGGTGCTAGATCGAAGAAATTACGTAATATTCCTCCTACTCCTGATCCTACCCCTGATGGGAAGTTTAATAAGGTTGATGAAGTTATGTTGAAATGTCAACAGTTGAGTGACGAATTGCAGAATTCTATTGTTGAGTTAGGTGACCAAACGGAGGATTACGCTGCAATCTTTGATACACCTGGGACGGTTTCGACAGGGGCCTCTGTGCGTCGAACTTCTGCAGGGCGTGCGGTTGATATGATGGGATTGCCCAGGGTGGTTCAACCTAAGAAAATTCCTGGGGAGAATCCGAAAGTATCGAGTTTGCCTAGACATCAGCATGGGGCAAGAGTTATACAGTCTGACGATAGGCATGGTGAGCAAGCTTATCCACGTAAACCGATTGTTACGCCCGATACGTTTAATGGAACCACCAGTGTAGCTGATTGGTTATCCCATTTTGAGAAATGTGTTGGGATTAACCAGTGGTCTGAAGACCGGGCTCGTCAATTTTTAGTGGTATCTTTAAGGGGCGCTGCCTTGCAGTTTTATGAAGATTTGGACCCGGAAATTAAATCCAATTCTCATAGAGTTATGCAGAGTTTGCGCGATCGTTTTGATCCATTTAAGGGGACTGCAATATATAGGGCCCAATTAAGGTCTAGACGTAGGTCACAGCGAGAGACTTTGCCTGAGTTAGCGGGAAGTATTAGACGCTTGGTGAGAAAGGCGTATCCAGGGGTTCCCCTCGATGTTAGGGATGACTTGAGTAAGGATAGTTTTATTTCCGCGTTGACGGACAATGAAGTTAGGATGCAAGTGTTGAGGGCTAAGCCTGAAACCCTTGATGCGGCAGTGCGTGCTGCTTTAGATGAGGAGTCGTACAAGAAGGTAGAGGTACCTTCTTCAGTTGGTGTAGTTGGGGAATCGGAAATTTCTAGTGAAATTGGTGCATTAACCCAGGCGGTCGAAAGTTTGCAGGAACAATTGAAAGAAATGCAGGTTGAGCAAAATAAATTGCGAGAAGAACTTTTCAGGCAGGATCGTGGTCAGGATAGGGATAGTTTTTATAGAGGTCGTTTGGGCCGAGGTGGTTATGGAAATGGTAGAGGTAGGAATAGAGGTAGAGGTAAAGGTGACTGGTCCCATAGGTCCAATTTAGATAACAATCAGGATTTAAACGGGTAAAGACTGAGGTAGGGGTCGAACCTCAGTCTGTGATAGAAAGGACCCTCCCATCAGAGAGTATCGGTCATAGTTATCTGACTCTTAAGGTCTTGAATGAAAATGTTAAGTTCCTACTGGATACTGGTTCAGCGGTAAGCTTAATCAGTACCAGAGTGTTGCATGAAACTTTAGGTATTGAGCAGTCTCGAGTTAGATAGGCTCCTCGTAGTGTTTTGGGGGCGAATGGGCAGCCCCTTGATTTAAAGGGGTTGGTGGATTTGCCTGTAACTGTTGGTAAGTATCAATATGTTCAAACATTTTACGTGGTTAATCTGTCCTTTGATGCAATTCTGGGTGACTTTATGAATAAAACTAATTCAGTGATTTCTTTGCCGGACAAAACTGTTATGATCCAAGGGGTTAAATTTTCCCTTGAGTTTTTGAAAGAAAATGATAAAATTCACGTATTATTGATTGAGGGATTGACAGTACCTCCCTTTTCTGAAGTTATAGTGCAGGGCCGAGTTGACGGTCCACCGGTTGGACAGAGCCTGTGTGAACCCGACCCAGGGTTCATGAAAGGTCATCACGGATTAATGTTGGGACGAAGTGTTGTTGATGTTAGTCAGCCGGAAGTTCCTGTTAGGCTGATAAATGTTTCTCAGACCCCTCAAAAGTTAAAAGGTGGTGAGTCTGTGGCTGTTCTTGAGAATGTTGACATTTTAGGTGAACAAATTAAGGAGGCTTCCCCTTCGGATGATGGGGAGTTCTCTTTGTTACAAACCTATGACAGAGCGGTTTTGACTGGAAATCAAGCGGAACAGGTCAATGATTTTTTAGAGAAGAACCGCGACGTATTTATACAGTTCGAACGTGATTTGGGCCGCACTGATCTCATTCGGCATGATATTTGTACGGGTGACCATCTTCCTATTAAACAGCGGGCATATCGGCTCCCTTTTCACAAAAGGTGCGAGGTTGAGCAGCAGATAGATGTTATGCTTAAGCAAGGGGTAATTCAACCTTCCTCTAGTCCTTGGGCGGCTCCTATAGTTTTAGTTAAAAAGAAAGACAATAGTTTTCGTTTCTGCGTGGACTACCGTAAATTAAATGCCATTACAAAAAAAGATGCCTATCCTTTGCCCCGTATAGATGAGAGTTTAGAGGGTATGGCGGGGGCACAGTGGTTTTCCACTCTAGATTTGGCTTCTGGATACTGGCAAATGGAGCTAACTCCTGATGCCCGGGAGAAAACGGCTTTTACTACTGGCGTTGGGCTCTATCAATTCACGGTCCTCCCTTTTGGGCTCTGTGGCGCTCCTGGGTCCTTCGAGAGGCTCATGGAGCTAGTTCTCAAAGGGCTACACTGGAAGACTTGTCTCATATATCTTGATGACGTCATCATATATGCGTGGTCTTTCCAGGAGCATATTGAACGATTACAAGAGGTTTTTACTAGAATAAGGTCTGCAGGATTAAAATTGAAACCTTCTAAGTGTGCGTTGTTTAGACGTCAGGTTTCATATTTAGGTCACATTGTTTCCGCGTCGGGTGTGTCAGCTGACCCGGAGAAAATTGCGCGCGTAAAAGATTGGCCTGTTCCGACTTGCTTGAAAGATCTTCGAAGTTTTATCGGGTTATCCGCGTATTATCGAAAATATGTCTCACACTTTTCTACTTTGGCTAGTCCTTTGACCAAATTGACTCGTAAGAATGAAAAATTTGTTTGGGGCGAGGCCCAACAGGAGGCTTTTGAGATATTAAAAGACAAATTGTGTCAAAGTCCAATTTTGGCTTACCCAAATTTTGAGCACGAATTTATTCTTGACACGGATGCGAGTGATTTTGCCTCTGGTTCGGTTTTGTCACAGATTATAGAAGGCAAGGAGCAAGTAATAGCTTATTTCAGTAAAACTCATTCCCAACAAGAGAGAAATTATAGTGTTACTAGGAAGGAGTTACTGGCAGTAATTAAAAGTGTTAAACACTTTAGACATTTCCTCATTGGCAAGCATTTTACGCTGCGAACCGACCATGGGTCCCTGCAGTGGTTGTTTAATTTTAAGGAACCGGTTGGGCAGGTGGCGCGTTGGCTGGAATATCTCAGTGGGTTCGATTTTATGACGGTTCATCGTCGCGGTGAACAACATAAGAACGCAGATGCGCTGAGTAGGATTCCTTCCTGTAACAAACATGATATTAACACTGTTGAGTTTGAGTCTGCAATTCAATTGACTATGGAAAGTCAGGGGGCTGATCCCCTTATTAAAAAATTTCTCGAAATGAAGAAAACGGGCGAGAAACCTGGACTTGAGAAATTAAAAGGAGAATCCCCGGAGCTTCAGAGGTATGTGAGTCAGTGGGAACAATTTTTAGTGGAAAATGACATTCTTCGAGAGTGGACACAAATAGGGTCCCCCAGCAAATTTTTGTGGGTGGTCCCAAAAGACTTAAGAAGTCAGGTATGTAAGGAGCATCATGACTCTTTAGTGGGTGCACATTTGGGCGTTCATAAGACATATTCTAAAATTCGAGAGCGTTTCTTTTGGATAGGTTTGCGTCGGGATGTAGAACTCTGGGTTCAGTCTTGTCCGAATTGTCAGTGTCGTAAGCCACCGGGCAAGACCAGTCGAGCTCCTATGGTAACAGATAAAGTTTCGGAGCCTATGGAACGAATTGCTTTGGATATTTTGGGGCCATTACCTGAATCCGTTCAGGGTAATATTTACATTTTAGTTATATCAGATTATTTCTCCAAATGGACGGAGGCTTTTGCTATCCCCAATCAAAGGGCAAGTACAGTAGCCGATGTGGTAATTCGAGAGTGGATTAGTCGGTACGGAATGCCGAAATTTATTCATTCAGACCAGGGGTCAAATTTTGAATCTGATTTGTTTCAGGAAGTTTGCCGCTATTTTGAAATTAAGAAGACTCGTACCTCTCCCTATATGCCCCAAAGTGATGGCCAAGTTGAGAGGTTTAATAGAACTTTGGCGGCTATGTTAGCTTGCTTTGTGGAGGATAATCATGGCGACTGGGAATACTATCTTCCATTCGCCATGATGGCCTATAGAAGTGCCAAACATGAGACGACTGGGTTTACTCCCTTTAGTGTCATGTTTGGTAGAGAAATTACTTTACCTACAGAGTTAATCGCTGGTAAGATTCCTGATAGGGATTGGGCTCCCTCTCAATATGTTAGCGATTTGGAAAGTCGTCTAGCCCAAATATTTCAATTGGTCTCGTTGAAATGTGAATCCGAGATTAAGAGAAGAAAGAAAATATATGACAAGCGAGTTTTCGGCAAACCTTTTACCGTTGGGGATAGGGTCTGGCTTTATTTACCTAGAGTAAATAAAGGTCAGACCTCAAAATTTGCAAAATTTTGGGTTGGTCCCTACATCATAAAAAGCAAACTCTCGGACGCAAATTACCTTGTGGTTCGCGTTGGAGGAGGTAAACCCCAGGTTGTACATTTCAACCGGTTGAAGAAGTGTTTTTCACGTAATTTAAATTTGGGTGCCCCCATTGCTCCCACACCTGATAGTCCTATCGAGAGTAATGTTGACCGGCCCTCGGTGGGAGATCCTGAGGGGAGAGAGACGTTCGACGGGGAAGCTCCGACTAGTAGGCGTGGTCGTACCCTCCGGCGACCACGTCGACTAGGTTCTCAAGACTTTGTTTTTTATTAAGTATTTTTTTCTTTCTCTCTGCCTGACACCACACTTGGTATTTGAGTTAAGTGGCAGTTCTCGGGGGCCTGAATATATATATATTTTGTTGAGCGCAATAAAATGTAAAAATTTGATATTATATTTAGCGCTTATGTATTGGCCTCCGAGGTGGTGCTGCCTTTGAAGTGTATTTAGTGTGGAACCAAATTTTCATGTAGATAATGGATAGATGAGCATTATTGGCTTGTCCATAATACGAGCTTTGTTGCATTATTTTAAATTGCGTCATTTCCCTGGTGTGGGGAGTTGCCGTATTGTATTGGTTCCGAGAAATTGGGGGTTTTTTTATTGGCTGTTGGAAATGGCAAATACAAGTGTGGTCGTCAAATTTCTATACCTGTTAAGATTTTTCTTAAACCCGCTGACCGGTTTGTTTTTTTATTTCGGTACGTAGGAGGGTTGGGATGTTAATAATTGGGGGGTTTTCGTGCGCGTGTGTATGGAGGGCGGTGAGAGTTATATGTTAGGGTATGATTCGGAATATAAGAGTTATGGAAGTTAAGGCACCGGTGCCAAGTATAATTGGATTTTTTTTTTTTTTCGCGAGAGATGTGTCCGTGGTAGAAAATAAATCAATTGACGGGTCAGCTTGGTTGGAGAAATTATCTTTCGGGAAATATTGAAATGGTTGTCCTTTTTAGTTGCTGGGTCCTCATCTTATCTATGTAGAATTATTGTATGAACAAAGATACTGTTCTGTTTGTAAATTTTCTTCTTGTAGCATTATGGCTTTAATAATGGGCCATTCCTTTATAAGAAGACTTGCAGCATGGTCAGGGGAAATACCTGGACGTCTGAGTTCGCTGGAAGCATATGGTGTTCCTGGTGCAACTATCCAACAACTTGAATGGATTTGTGTGGAGAGTGCAGAGACCGTACTTGTGCAGGTTGGCGAAAATGACATTGACTGTGATACTTTTTGTTTTTCACATTTTAAACTTTCTGTCGAAAGACTTTTAGAGAATTTGTTACGCCAAGGCGTTAAAAAAATTATCATTCTAGGACTGTTTCCTCGTGTGAAGACCAGAGTGTCTGGTATTGTGTACGAACTCCGTAGGGTGGCTGTCACCCAGTTTTATGAAACACTTAGAAGGTCTAATGTATTTTATAAAGCCTTATTTAAGGTGTCACGTTTACATTTTGCACGAGATGGTGTGCATTTGAATAACCTGGGTCAATGTCAATACCTAAAATACCTTGCTTTGGTCTTGGAGGAGCAGTGCTCCGTTGAATAAAGGTTCTACAAATAATCTTACCAATTTCCCGGGGAAATTGTGTGAAAGCTGAATGCTTTAGAATAAATGACATAAAAAGAATTGTATGTGCCTGATAAAGGTCATTACATCCAGAAAGTGAGATGAGTTCCTTGAGAACTTTCAGTTGTAATAGAAAAGATTTAATATTCCTTTGTTTTGGAAAGATAACCTTGAACTAAACTGGGTTCTAGATGGGACCATTATAAATATTGTCATCGTTTTATGCTTGAATGAGCTCAATCTGAGGCTTACATCTCCTGTTGCATGACCTCGTCGGCTTCAGGCAGTGCAGACCCTGTGCGTGGGTCAGTGCTGGTCGGGGACTCATTTCGGCCTAAAGCTATGACTGATTTCCTAAACGGAACCCCAGTTGGATGGATTTAAGGTGAATTATTTAAATAGTGATTTATTAATTTTTTTAAAACGAAAATACATAGAAATTATGAAGAAAAATGTATGTGTTTTATGAGGAACCAGCGACTACTTTTATTCAGCCAACAACTATTTCAATTCAACTAGCAATTATCTGGCTATTTTTTTTTAAATGGCCAGTATGACAAAATCTACTACCTTTGTTTGCGGAGGGGTGTATATATCTTTCCCCTTTTCCTTTTTCCTCTCCTATCTTTTTCAACAGGGACGTTGAATCTCGGGGTGGGGGTGGTGTAAGAAAAAGTGGAATTGTACAATAAGGGACACACACACGGTGTGTGCACAGTGGCCTATATCTATGTATGTATATTATATATATATGTAGGTATGGGTCTGTGTGTACATATCGAGTGTGTGTTTGCCCGCTTCAGTATTGAAAGTGCTAAAATACTCTGAGGTGGCCTTAAATTGTTACATTGATCATTAACTGATAGCGTTATGGATCAGTGGTTCTTACTTCATTGACCACTATTGTGAGAGACATGTAGTTTCTCGTGCTCGGCGGTGTTGACTTCGCACGAAATAATTGCGTCTGCAATATTATATTATTCTGAATCGGAGTCTAGTGGATCAGAACCGTGTGGAGCTTCCTATAGGTGAGTCGAATATTTATTTCTCCGTAGTTGTACCCTGCCGGGGCCGGTCATATTTTATGTAATTTACCGATCCTCGCCGTAAGCCGAAATATGTTATAAAAGGCTATATTAAATTGGTTCCAGGATTATTCACGATTGATCCAGGGCATCTTATTGCTGTTGCGATAGGATGCTATGGCCTAATCGTGATCTTTCGGCTTGGGGCGAGTTTCGGTGGCCCGATGGATTGTACCCCCCCCCCCCCCCCCCTCCCCCTCTCCTTTTATGGCATTAGCTTGAATGTACAGACGTGAATACTGAGATAACGCTACCCTCAGTGAATATTTAGCAATATTTAGGAGGGTAGGTGGGTCACAAATAATGAAGTAACCCTTCTGCTGGGTGACATGTGAAAGTAAATATTTGGTATTGCCGTATCTTGGACTCCCCTTCTTTAGTTAAGGGTAGTAGTCATGTAGTCTGGTGTGCATATTTTAAGGCGGCATAAGTGCCAGATTGTAGGGTTTTTCCCCCTCTTTAGTAGGGGACGTAACTATTTTATGAGGAATTATGATCTCACCTTGAAGGGTGAATGAAATGAGTTGGTCTGTACAACTTGAATGTAAATCTGAATGTACTGCTGAATTGTGGGAGGGTAGAGACGATTTGGGGATTTGTGAATAAATTTGCTAATAATTTAGTGGAATTGTTTTTTTTTTGTATTTTTAATTCCTATTCTGTTTCATAGTCCTAGTCCTAACATATATCTTAACACAAAACACGGTTTAAGGGTGGATTGGAATCATAGGAAGATGTTTGTTCCTTGGTTGACTGTTGTGGCGAGGTTCTCGGTAAGGGCTCACTTATTGTAAGTGAGTCCGGCCCGAGAACAGCGGCACAGCACGGGTGCCAGGGTAGTCTGGAATAATTTTGTAGAGGTTCTAGGTGATTGATTACGCTAACTAATTTTCGGTTTGAAATTGCGAACTTGTAACTAACCCCTCGACAACAAATCTGTGCTATGGCTAGACCTTGTTTGGCTTTGTGGCGTGGCTCTCGGCCGGAACTCACTTCATGTAAGTGAGTTCGGGGCCGAGAGACTCGACACAAAGTGAGAGCAGGGCGGGGTGGGTCGAGTTTCGCTACAATAATATGACGAACAAGTCGAATTGCCGAACGTGGAGATTCTCGCGAGCTCATATCGGAACGCAAGAAAAAGAAAAAGTGCTGCTGGAATAAAAATGCGCAGAAACAAGCCCTGAATTGCGGCTACTTCTGCTTAGGCGTGGTAAGTGCTTGTCAAGCCCTTGGGTGCTTATGCGTCCACCTCATGGCCCTATGCTCTTTTGAAGCGAGTGGCCCAAAGGGCCTAGTGGAAGGACAACAGAGTCTGTTCCACAATATTCTAGGAACGGCGACGACATATTACAGTAATACCTCACGATATGGCGAACAAATTGTTCAGTGTCTACGTGCTTTCATTTTCTTTGGCTTCTTTTATCTCTGTTCCTCAAAAGACGTTCACCTTTGGGTTCACATATGTCCGCTCGTAGTTTGGCCTTCTCCGTTTCCGACAGGTGGTGTCCGTTTTCTGTGCGGTTTGGTATTCTCAGTTTCTTGGTCCCTCCCCGTTTCGGACAATGCATTCAGTCTCTGGACCGTTCTTCCGGTATTAGGATATGCTCTCCTCGTCTGTGGACCTGTTCCTCTGTTCAGCATTGTGTGCTTCGGGTTTTGACAATGTCTACCTCCAGTTCTGTGTTTTCGTCTACCACATCGTCATACGAAGCTCCAGTGAAGTGCTCTCGAAGCTTGACGTCCTCGATTTCAAACGTTTGGTTTCGTCGTTTCCATGCGAGATCTGTGTGTATACATGTCCCTAGTGTGGTGTTATTTGCCTGCTCTCCTGCTGACTAGCGTTTTCTACTTCCAACTCTAAAACTCCCGTAGCCTTCTGTTGGGCTTCGGCTTGAAATTTGTCGATCTCCTGCTTGCAAATATCCCCTTGGACCTTGACATTCGGCTATTTTTCGCCGTTTCGACCAGAGGATGCCTATATCTTATCGGATGCGGACAATCCTGGCCTGTCAAACACCATCGAGTTTCTTTGTGGTTTTAATGTCTGTTTCTCCATTGGCGATATATAAACATATCTATGTCTCTGGAGAAAGAAGTTGTGTACTAAAAAGCCCCCCCCCCCCCCCCGCCCCCCCCCCCCTCTCCCCCATGCGGGCATAACACTGACTGCGATGTACCTATGGTGCTGCCGACCTTGGGTATACTAGTAGCCGGAATGTGTTCGATACCCTATACCTAGAGCTCTCCCATCGTATAAAAAAATATCATACTTCCCAATCATAACTGTGCGATTGTATTATCTCGGCTACAAGGACGGTTTTAAATTTGGCGTAAAACCTTGTCTTGGGCGATCGAAATTTTCTATGCCGCCACACGTGTGTCGACTGTAACAGATGACTGCGCGTAGATGCAAATGAGGCGTTGCGAATCGGCAGTAGTAACGTTACCGAAGACCTGCAATTGAAGCGTGATGTCGCCATGATAATTTCAATAAAAGCTCAAAGAACTCATTAATAACTATTACGTTCTTCAAAAAGAGGCCAATCAACGGACTCTTGGGATTTCCTTTTTCTAGTGTTTAAGGAATATGAGAATACTGGATCAGCGTGATGCAGTCTTGCCATGGTAATTTCAATAAAGCGCAAAGAACCCATTAATAACAATTACTCTTTTCAAAGAAGGACCGCTCAACAGCCTCTTGGGATTTTCTTTATAGTGTTTAGACACCACTGGGTCGACAGTATCTACTTGAGGAAAGCTTGGAACGCGATCCAGGGACTTTCTTGGGAGTCGGAATGGTTTGTTGGGTTAAGTGAACCCAAAAGTAGTTTTATTTGGCGAGAGATCGCTGGGGCAGCAAAATAAGTTATTAGACTAAGTTAAGCGAACAGTGGGGGGCTTTGAGAGCCATAGATGCAGTTGGACGAGTCCGTATAACGCAGAAGTAAAGTTACTTGGAGGGAGCTATCGATGGCTCCTAGATTAGACTCAAGCTTGCAGCTTGGAGTGGTTTAAGTGGAAGCAGGGCATAACTAATACATGAATATTATATGTTCAAGATGTTGACGGGTTTAAGCAGATCGAGACTATGCCGTGCACCCGAAAGTGAGTAAGCTGACGATAAAAGGTTAATATTGTTAAAGCTAGTAAAGCGAGTCAGAGGAGATGACGGTCAGTGACAGTTAGTGAAAAAAAGGGAACAATTAGAGTCAAAAGTGGAAACTGCTACGCGCAGGATGCTAAGAAGGAGCAAATAGACAATACGTTGAGGAGCGGAGCTACAATAGGTGACAAAATCAGCTAGAGAACGTGGGGCCCCGACGAGAATTTGAACATTCGGAGAGGGGATAAACCATGGTGATTTCTGTTGTGTATAATTATATTTTCATGGGCCTTTCTTGTGGGCATCTGAGTAAATCTTGTTTAATTATCATTAAATTATATTCAGATGAGACCCGTCGTTATGTTTTTAAATATCAAGCAGACGACGAATCTGTACCTAACACGAAGCGAGGGAGTGAGATGTATGTTCACTCAAAGGCCAGGTGGTACTCTCTGAGTACGGTTGGCTCTATACCAACACGTGCATCTCGGCCGTGGGAGATGCGCGTGTTGGTATAGAGCCAGCTATACCATGCGCGTGTTGGTATAGTTAGCTCTATACCAACACGCGCATCTCCCACGGTCATGCATGGGAGATACGCGTGTTGGTATAATTTTACCAACACGCGCAACGTGTTGATAAAATTGATAATTTTACCAACACGTTGCGCGTGTTGGTGAAATTATCAACACGCGCTATGTGTTGATAATTTTAAGTGGACTTGATAATTTAGGTCGGTCGCAGTTCAATGTATTTTACTCATACATCAAGTGTATTATTGACTTCGTTCTTTCGCTAACCCCTGAGAGCCGTGTTTTGATCTAGTGGGAATTGGTATTCATCAAATAAATGTTTACCCACCCGCCCCACCCCTCACCCACCACCAGACAGGTTTACACTCAGTGTAGCGATCTCCATGCAACTTGACAAAGATTAATTGGCCATCTGTTAGTCATGTTGCGAAGGTTTACACTCAGTGTAGCGATCTCCATGCAACTTGACAAAGATTAATTGGCCATCTGTTAGTCATGTTGCGAAACCCACTATTCCCGATGTACTTTAACCCTTAAGATTTAGTACGGCGCATAAGTGACGAATTACAGCTGTATTGGTCAATAAAGGGGTGAAAACCGAACGACCGCAATGTTTGGCCCACTGTCTCCCGGGTTAAAGGGCATTGCTATAGTGTATCAGATGGTGCTTACTAGAATTGTCAGAGCCTGAAGTGGCAGCGAAGGGTGTGTGTCTGTGTGCTATCGGAGCCAGACACCCAGCCGAGGTCCTACGGAATTACGCGATGGAAAAGTCTATTTTCACTAAAAATATGCCTGGCCCTTCAGACTAGCCGGGAAAAAGAAGCCCCTCTTAAGACGGGTTCTTTCCTTTTTCGCTTCAGATTGGTCTGAAGGGATTAAGCTGAGATTATATGTGGTCAAAACTAAGGTATTGTCTGGAAGGATTCTTCTAGCTGTAGACAAGTTCATTGTTACGCAGATATTGACTCTTGGGTCAGCTCAACAGTCCAGTGGCTAGCCTCTGTGGTGTCCATACTTCATAGCTCTTTCCATCTTGCGTCCCAAGGGTGAGAATTATGCTGCCATCTGGTACAGTCTACACTTTTCATCCATAATTTGACAGTAGATGCCCAAGAGAAGGTCCTTCCAGGTGGAGGCATTACCCAAAGTCTTCGTCAGCCAGTCGGCCAGCTCATGTCCGTGTCTGTTGCACGTGTACTTGTTGGAAACGTTACCTCATTTACTTACCGAGCTCTGGCTCTTCAGTTGCCTGTTCTCTCTGTTTTTTCTGTTGTTGGAAAACGGGGCTCCAAGGCGCAAAGGTGATTGAAGTGGATCCCCATAACTTTATGCCCCCTCTCCTCCCCTCGTCTAACTGCTGCATATACAAATGTAGTATACATATATTTAAGATCTATTTTGCAGGAAAATACCTGCCCGCCTCTTCCCAGTGTCAGACAAGCAACAGGGGCAGTTGACAGTTGTGTTCAAATTTACCGGATAGAATAATATCTGTCACGAAGTTCATATGCCATGCAACTATGGCCGCCTCTGTCATAAGCGAAAAATGAACAAACGATTGCATCACCACCTGCATCTTTAGACAGCGAAATATTCAGTAATCACGCAAGAGCCACTCCGTAGTTGTCCTCTTTGTGAAGTATGCGCTTAACTCGGTAGTTCTTGAAATCTTACCTCTAGCTTCAGTTTTATATTTATTTTAGTAGTTTTCTTTTACGTTTACGGGTATTTTTGCGCGGATTGTCCTGGACGATTGGAGCACGTGATCCACACAAGTTGCATGTCTTCCTGACGTGACTTGTTTTTTCAAAGCATGGCATATTTCCAAATTTCGCAAGAACAGTTGTTTCATTCGAGTGATGGTTGCCTGAAATTAAAGCATGTGAACGATAAATTGTTCGCAAATTTTCTGTCCTTCTTTCCAGTCACCCGTGCTCATGTGCTAAGCCTTCCGGAACAACCATGCGTCACCGAATTTGGCAATAATTTACTGCACTCGCTTTAAAACGAGCAGTTGTTCAAAATGTCCAAAAGGTCGTTTTGGAATCTGAAGCATGTAAGATTTACGCCGGATGCCACACACGGTCATACATGGGAGATAAGTTGTGGGAAATTGTGGTATTTTAGTTTAAAATTACCACATTTGACCTCATCCTGCAATTCCCCGTCTCTGTTTCAACTCATTTGTTTTGAATCTGCATTAATATGAATGCAGCTCCAAATTACACAAATGTGTTGTTTATGTAGCTTGAAATGCCAATTGCATATCTCATGAAATATAAATACAACTTCATAAAATAAGAACAAATGAGTGAAGCAACAATAAAAGATGAAAGGGTAATCCGTTTTACTCGTTAATTAGTTCTGTTCTGGATTTCCCATATGCGGCAATATCTTTTCTTCTTCTGTTATGTGGAATAAAAATTAAATACGTGAGTTCTTCCAGGACCAGTTATTTTGAATCACAAACAATTAGGTCTATTTATACAGGGAAATTCTATCGATCTTCATCCCAAAGTATGCAGTCTAACTCTACACAAGAGATTCCTACAATCAACAAGTGCAACATCAAGGGTGACCCATCCCCTGCCACCTAAGTCGTACAAGGACAATAACTCTCAAAGAAATACTTGGACCCAGCTGACTGACAATTCCATCCATGATCCCCCATCACCTAAGTCGAACAAGGGCAATAACTCTCAAAGAAATACTTGGACACAGCTGATTTGCAATTCCATTCATGATATTATCACAAAATTCTATAGATTAAATCTGGAAAACTCTTGAACGGTTTTCTTTGAAAAGAAGTGGTAATGTGATGTGGTGGCAAGTGGCAACAAATCTAAGTCGAACATGGGTAATACCTCTTGAAGAAATTATTGGACACAACTGGTTTGCGACCCCCTTCATGATATTTTCACCAACAGGCTATACAGTAAATTTACCAAAAAAATCTTGAACAGTTTTCTCAGAAATGTGATGACAAGAAATGGTTATGTGATGACAATAAATTCTTAGTCCAACAAGTTCAATATCTCTTGAAGAAATATTTAAACATGGCCGGTAGGCAATCCTTTTCATGATATTATCACCCAAAAACTGTATGTTCCAATAAGACAAAAATCCTCCTCCTCTAATTGGACGAGAGCTCGCTTAGTATATTCTATGTTTACGGCTCAAGTGGCAAATGTTACCGTCTGACGTCACAACACGAAATATTTGCAATGACGTCGCCCGTTTCGTAACTGCTTCATCAACGGAGTGGCTAGCAAGCCGCTTCATTTTTCTGAATGTTTCACGCGTGCAGCAGACGGTGTTCCGGATGAAGTGTTGTTCAAATTACAAACTGATTTACGATTTGAACTAAGATGGAATGAGTTTATCTGGTTTATTAATTATTTATCCAGTGCCGTCGTGGACACACGAGATGTTTATTTACGAAACCTGTGATCGTTAAAAGTTGCCTTGAACAAGACAACTTTTAACGATCACAAGTTTAGTAAATAAGCCTCTCGTGTTTCACGATGTAGGTTTTGGACTATTGGTAGTGTCTTATTAGAACATATATGTTATTGCGATGAATTGACGGTAACATGGTCTGAGGTTTGCGGCTCGGAGCGTGTGTTCAACCTCGACGCTCCGCGTTGGAGAGGTGGGGGGGGGGGGGGGGGGGGGGCTTCCAGAATGTCAGCAATTATCATTAAAATTTACGGAAAATGGATATTTTTGAAGTTATTAATTAACTCTGTATTAGGATAACGCAAAGGTTTTGTTGCATTAAAATGAATGGCAATCAAGGGCTCAAATCTCACTTTAGAATTTTCGATGACTGAAATTGCCAAAAATGATCATGTTTGTCTTGGTTACTGTGAAGACTATCTTCATTCAATGAGTGAATAGAAAGTCGCGGCATGATGATGATACTGCTGGGACAGAAGGAATGATTCTCTACAATGCTCGCAATATTATGTGTTAATTAAGGAGCAGTGAAAAGCCGCGGCTTTGTACCGAACCACCAGCAGAGTGACGGCGGATTCAAAACTAAAATAATGCCCGGTGTATCTGGTTTGACATCCCATCGCATATGATTGATTACTGGTCCAAAACATAACTGATGAATACTTCACTGGAATGTTCTTGATGAGTTCGTTCCAGTGGGAGGTGTGGAGGGGGTATAAACCATGCTTTGGACAAAGGAGGTGCTATTTCAGTTATTCAAGGGTGTCAGCACGCCCTTCAGTCGTTTCGCCCCGATGTCAGCTCGCATCTGGTCGTTCTCCACGACATCATTTCGCCTCATGATACTTCGTTCCCAAGTCGTTTCGTCCGATATGAGTTCGCCCGGCATGCCCAACACTCAATCCTGACACGGGTTATCAAGCTATCCTCAAATAATTTGGAGTATTTATAGTATCCGTTTTAAATCTACCTACGAATTCGTTCAGCTTCTAAACAATATTATGAAATCAACACAAAATGATTTATGTCATAATATTAATTAAATATCCCGAACAGAATTGTCATAGAAATTATCTTGCCCACTTTGATAACTTGCGCTTCATATAGGTTAGTTATTGAGAAGTCTTCAAAATCCTTTTTAGGTCTCAATATATTAAGTCTGGTAAAACTGTTCCAGTTTGTCTACGCGTGAAGTTCACGCCTTCACATTACTTATATTTCACCTATCTAACATTTATTATGTCGAAAGTCCATGCAAATCAAGGGATATATAAATTTTCACGGGAAACAAAGAACGACCGGACGCTTATTTTTTAGAAAATGCTATTGACAGCACCGCGCAGAATCATCAACGGTAACTGGCACCGGGACATATCCATGCTGATGGTAAACGGTATCACAGTACTGAATATTTTCCTATTGGCGACCATTATAACGTTCAGGCGAAAACAAATATGATCGCATCACTTTAATTTTAGCATTCAAATATCTTTGTAAAGTATAGCACTTCAGACAACGTTTTCTGGCCCGAAAACAGGAAGTTATGCAACAAATACGAGAGAAAATCTGACAGGAAGGGAGGTACCGGTCACGTGCATATATTTTTCAGGAAATTCCCAACAAAACACACCAATAGTCAACTGTATTTTTAGGTCCAAAAGTCAACAAATCACCTTCTTTAGTTATCTGGAATATTCAACAGTAATACAATGTGTCAGTAGAATGCTTCAAACGTTTATTGAAACAGTATATTTTCCAAAGGCTGGGAGTTTTGGACATTGCAGCGTTTCCGAGTTCAGTTTTTCAAGGCGGGTAACTCTACTTCAAATATTTAATACAGTGCGATATTCGCTTACAAAATGAAAACGTATCGCTAGAAGCATTTCTGAAATACCCTTACATACATTTACTGTCGTTACCATCTGAAAAGGGTTAACAAAGCACTCTTTAGCGTTCAAAAAATCACTTTTAATCTGTTGAGTAGACTGTAAACAAAATGTTCGCATCAGCATAAAAAATCGATAGAATCGTAAAAACAACAAAGAACTTTTGGGACTACGAATAATATTTTCGGTCCATTTTTTAAATATTTAATGTTTTAAATCAATAAATACGGTACCTTGCAAATTATTTTTGGTACTTAAATTCTTTTATTTTGTTTTAATTCAAATTTTGAAAATTCGATGCGAGTGGAAATGCATCAAAATAGTAACGGCGGCTCCTCACACGAGATCAAGAAATATATATATTACGGCGTACTGGCTTGACAACCTAACTTTGAGGCATAATAATAATTATGGCAAGTCTGCCATTCACTGGCTTTTTAACCTTCTGCACTGAAATATCAAAATACCAAAACATTTCAACAGCAACATTTCCCTCATGCAATTTGGAAAATAAGACTTTTAGATCTTTTTAACAGGGTACAATTTCTGAAATTTTTAATCTCAGCTGAAAAAAATTAAAGTCGTCAAATATTGTTTTGTTCTTGTTCTGGAAAACTGCGCTAAAGTGTCAAGACATTTTAAGAGAATCGGTATCACAAGTGGCCAAAACTATTGGTGACATCAAGGAACAATGATTTTGACACCAGATACTGAAACTTGTTTATCTGTCTCCTAAAGTTTTGTCTCAACCACATCATCTTGTTGCGTCGTTCATATTTATAGACTTCCATGTCGTTTGTTGGGAATTGGAAAACTTTTAACCCTTTACCTAACGTGATGACAAAATGGACAGTTTCGTTTTCATCTTTGGTTGCAATAGCCTATATGTGGCCCTATGTTCGAAATTCAATACAGAAAACACACGGCGACACATATTTTTTCTCAGTTCATTTTTAAGGAGATGGTATCTTAAGTGAAGGAGAGGACTGTTTCCAGAAAAGTGACCGCGGTGAACCGAGGAGACACGAAAAGTTTAACACTTTCGCCAGATCGTTTAGTTTTTTGTAATCTTTTACACAACACACAGATGGTGTCTGCAGTGAATAAAACTAGAGACGGTGTGTAACTTTTGCGAAAAACCCAGAGGGTTCTACACAAATAACGCAATAATGGGTACACGGATAAATTCTGCAACCCCTTCTTTCTGGGAACATCATGTTTCGCTCTACCATTGTTGATCGTTCGAGCCAAATCGATTGAAAGATAGATAGATCTTTATTTTGCAATATACGAATACATTGATTACAAAATAGCATTACAACAAAAAGGAACATAAGCTAGTATACAGCGTGGAAATGACATAGCCTGTAAGACTGTCTTCCTGCCATTCCCGTAAAAAAGAAAGATATCAAGTCTCTTTGGCATCAGTGTATCGAATTGCTTTCCCCAAAACGGGGTTGCCTGATCTTTTATTTGTGATTCAAGGCGGCTAGAATGTATTTGAGGATTAAGTGGTGGGAAGAGGAGTAGGAGATACCAGAGGATATGGCTGGCGGATGACAAAGTCGGGGCAAGTTGGGTTCTCACATTTGGAGTTAGGACAGGAATAATTATTCAAAGCTTTATCAGTTAAGGACTTTTTAAATTTGGGTCTATTTAATTGCAGGATTTGTGGATCTATACTATTCCAGGTCCTTGGGACGAAGTGTAAAGGCAGCTCAGCAGTGAACTGTGTTCCTGGATTGCAGGTATCTAATTTACCGGTTTGCCTTGTATTCATTCCTGGGGGTTTCTATATACTTGAAAGTTATCATCAAATGACATGGGGAGTTTTTTGTTCGTCCACTCGTGCATACAGAGGGAAGCGTGGAGGCTGTAGAGATCACTGAATTTCAGAATGCACAATCTCTGAAAAGGTTGTTTTTTTTTGTTATGACTCGGACAGCTTTTTTGTAGTTTTAGAATGCTACTGGTGTAGGTCGAATGGTCCCAGACCTGGATACCATATATAAGACGACAATGAATCAGTGAGAAGTATAACGTTTTCATAACCTTTGTGGGCAAGAATTTCTTTGCCCTATTTAGTACAAAAATTGCACTTGCTATTTTTGAGCACACCACAGAAATATGCCCGTTAAATTTCATATTTTCATCCATATGAAAGGCAAGAAATTTTATAGTTGTTTGTTCTTGCTCGTTACCCACTGGCTCAATATTTGTATTGTTTAGAAATGGTTTAATATCGTTTACCTTATACGAATCGTTTTGTGGATGAAGTGGCAATGTATTTGGTTTTAGCACGATTGAGGGCTAGTTTGTTGGCAGTTTGTTGGTTTATTTTAGCTAGTTCGGAATTTATACTTTCTGTAAGGGTGTCAAGATTGTTGCCTGACCTAAAGGCCGTTGTGTCATTAGCAAAGGAAAGTAATCTGAGTTCTGTAGATTCGTTAATGATGAACAATATTGATTTCGACAATGGCGGCAGCACGACAAGTTGGGATGTAGGTCGCTTGCCTTGTTTTGTGATTCTTATGGTCTTGGTGATGCGATCAGTGCTGAGAACGTTACTAAGTGGTCGATAAATGTTTGCAGATGAACATGTTGTAATGTGGGATGCGTTTTAGTACAACTTTATAAAGTTTTTCATCGATGTAAAATTTAAAGTGTCGCTTCGATGAATGCTGTGCACACAGCTGTTCATGACAACAGAGGTAAACAATATGGCGTCCGGTAGTCAGCTCGTACACGAAGCGGTGAAAGAAATTGTTATAACACCTGTTACTCCCGTTACTAGAGAGAAATGAAAGGAACCCGATGAAATTTCTCCATTGGCGACTAGACAATTACGTCGCAGGAATTCTTTGGATGATCTTATCAAAATTAAGACGGATAAATCTTCGCTCAACTTGTCAGAGCTGATTTTAACAACACTCACAAACAAAGATTTTCTAAATATAGTTATTCCATAGTTGGTACCTGGTGTTTCTGGTGTGATTAGATCTGACCGGGCTCGGGAAGTGGGGGAAATAGCTAAGAAGACAGTCAAAGAAGAAATAAGTTCTGTTTGAGGTCGGAGATCTCAGAGATAACAAGTACGTTGTGTGAGGAAATGAAAGAGTCCACCAAAATGCTGCGAGAAGAAATTAAAAATGTTTCAGATATTGTCGCTCCATTATAAAATCAAATATCTGAATTAAAGAAGGAGAATTCTGAGCTTAAAGATGAAATTTGTGAAATGAAAGGAAAAATCAACGAATGTGAAAGTGCAGTAGAAGACACCGAACAATACAGTAGGAAGAATTGTCTAATCTTTCGAAATGTGCTGTGAATGGAGATATAAACGATCTTAATACCGATCAAATTGTAGTTGACATCTGTCGCAAGAAACTCAAAAAGGACATCTCAACTCAACAGATAAGTCGATCTCATCCGCTTGGTCGAATCCGGGAGGTCAAGACAGATAGTTCTGGCAGCGCTGTACCAGATCGGAAATGTGCGAACATTATTGCTCGCTTCATCAGTTATCGTGACCGAAATGAGATCTTCAGCTCCAAAAGACAACTAAAGAATGACCGAGATAGGATATTCATCACGGAAAGCATCACCACAAGAAAGTATGAAATTATTAAGTCACTGATTGAACTGAAAAGACAGAACAAAGTTGCATCTTTCTGGACTCATGATGGGAAGATTTTTGTCAAAAACAATATATCTGATCGCAAAGTATTAATTCGGAAAATGGATGTCTTACAGTCACTGCAGTGATTCTCACAAAAACTTGCATCTAATCGGCCCAGGCCCATTTATATCTGTCTCAATTTGTTTGAGAGTTCCTGTTGCTACTATCCAATAAACCGTGATAGGCCTCATCAATGTAATCTTCATCCACCTACCCACCTACCCATAGTACCTACGTGTCCGATAGAAGTGAAGATAATCAAACCTTCTACTGTCACAATTTCTTGGAGAGTTCCGCTGGGGCTTTCCAATAAATTGTGATAAACCTAATCAGTGCTACTCTATATCACCTATAGATGAAATCTATAGGTTGAACTCATTAATAGTGTTGAAACTTACAGATTTAACTCATTAATAGTATTGAAATTTACAGGTTCAACCCAACAGTGATGATATTTTCAGGTTCAACTCTTTAACAGTGGTGAAATTAATTAAAGTGACAAAACTCTTGATTGTCACAAATTTTTGGAGAGTTCCTATTGGGTACTTACTTGTCCATTTGAAGTGAAGTCAACCAAATTTACTACTACCTACTTGTTGAATTTTATAAGTTCAACTCTTAAACGCTGCTGGAATTTACAGGTCTAACTCATCAGTGATAAAATTTACAGTTTTCAATTGTTTGACAGGGATGAAATGAATCAAAGCTTGAATACTATTTATCGATAGCGGCTTATCACAGTTTGTGGGAGAGTTCCTATTGGGAACAAACTAATCGGTACAAACTTCTACCATCTACCCCACAGTACCTACGTGCCCAATAAAAGTGAAGTCAACCAAATTTATTACTGCCTACTTGATGAAACTTACAGGTTTAAATCTTTAACAGAGCTGAAACTTACAGGTTCAACTCAACAGTGATAAGATTTACAAGTTGTTAACTTTTTGACAGTGGTGAAATCAAGTAAAGTACAGATACTATTTATTGATAGTGTTTGCCACAATTTGTTGAAGAGTGCCCTTGTGGGACTTTCCAATAAATTGCGACATGCCCCATCATTATAACCTCCTACCACCTATCCCATGATACTTACTTGTCCAATAGATATGAAGTCAATCAAACCTATTACTACCTACTTGATGGAATTTAGGCTTAGCTCTTTAATAAGTGTAATCAATCAAGGTCTGAATACTATTTATTGACAGTTGCGTGTCACGGTTTGTTGGAGAGTTCCTATTGGGACCTTCCAATAAATTGTGATATGCCACATCAGCACAAGCTTCTACCACCTACCCATGGTACTTACTTGCCTATTCGAGGTGAAGTCAGTTACAGGTTCAACTCTTAAAGGGTGTTGGAATCTACAGGTCCAACCAAACATTTTAAAAATTCACAGTTTCAACTCTTTAACAGTGGTGAAACCAATCAATGTCCAAATACATCTTATGGACAGTGTGTGTCACAATTTATTGGAGAGGTCATGTTGGAGCTTTTCAATAAATTGTGACATGCCTCATCAGTACCAATTGAAATGAAGTCCCCATAGTACCAATTGAAATGAAGTCATTCAAACCTACCACTGTGTGTCGTGATTTGTTGGAGAGTTCCTGTTGGGGCTTTCCAGCGAATTGTGGCATGCCTCATCAGTGAACCTCCTACCATCTACCCCATAGTACCAATTGAAATGAAGCCACTCAAACCTGACACTGTCGCAGCTTGTTGTTCCAATAAACTGTGACAAACCTCATCAGTGTAACTTTCTACCACCTGCCCCACGGTACACACATGTCCAACAGAAGTCAATCAAATCTACTATTGCTTACTTTTAAATTATACATGTTCACCTCATTAAGTGGGGTGAAATCAATCAATTAATATACTCTCTGTTGACAGTTGTTTGTCATGATTTACTGTAGAGTTCCTATTGGGACGATCCAGCGAATTGTGCCAAGCCTCACTGGAGTAACCCATTACTTTGATACCGACATTAAACTGACCACCCACCACTCAATAATAACATTTTAGAACAAAAATAGATCTCATCCTCTGTAGATACCTTCTTCACCACGAAGGACAGTTAAAAGATCACCCAGACCATAATCATTCACACAATCACCTGTGTCAGTTTACATGCAAGAACTGTACAATTATTACATATATCCAGTCCTTATATATTTTTACTCACCATATCTATCCCTGCACTGTACATATATGCACACACACAATTCTGTACACCAAAATTCTGAACTAATTCAGCCAACCACCGGTAACCGCCTATGTGTGAGACAATGTAACAACAGGAAGTCCATAGACATGGTAACAGATAAAGATTTTTTCGCAGCCAACAGTCATGGCGACTGATGCTGTCCAACATCGAATGTCTGTGGGCTATTTTTATAACATATGTTATTATGGAGGCAATCTGAGACGGAAAAGTTTTACTGGCGATAACAGGTACCATTTCTCCAGAATAGGAATGCCGATAGCTTGTCTAGCAAGCCTCTGTCTTAGCCTAATATGTCTGTTCCTAGCTGTTAGTGGAGATATCGAGCCCAACCCAGACCCCGATTCGGACACCCCCAATGGCGGCATTTCCATATTACACTACAATATTCGAAGTATGCGTCATAAACTTGAGGATCTTACAGACGAAATAGACGAATTTGATATTATATGTTTTACGGAGACACCTATTGAAAATGAATTTGATTCTGACAATATCCGAATAGCTGGCTTTGAGGGCCCCATTAGAACAAACAGGAATCAATATGGCGGGGGAGTAGCTGTCTATTTCTCAAGAGAACTATATTTTAACCAAATCTCTGAGTTACAGTTCGACGACGACATACTATGGTTCGAGGTGGGTGAGAAAAATAAATTCCTTCTCTGTGTAACATATAGATCACAACGACATTGTATAACTACCTATTGGTCCAAGCTGGAGGAAATGACAGACAAAGCACTTACAAGAAACTCCTCTGTGATCCTAATAGGCGACCTAAATTGCAATCTTCTGGAACAGTCAGGCCCTCTTAAAGATATTATTATGCGCTTCAATCTCCAAAATTTGATTCTGGAACCCACTAGGATTACAGCTACGACTCAAAGCTTGATAGACCCCATAATTGTTAGCGACACCATAACCTCAATAAAAGCTGATACACTTGACTTGGGTTTCTCGGACCATAAGGCAGTGTTCGCCCATATTGCCGTTCCACGACCGAGCAGGGAATCAGTTACGCGATCAGTGTGGAATTATTCCAAAGCTGACTTAGTGAAAATGAACAGAATGATCTCTGAAAATAACTGGGAATCCTTTATCAATGACACAACTAACATAAATGATTGAGTTGCAAATTTTGCAAAGGCCTACTTGGATATTGCAAAACTTTGCATGCCTCGTTATAATATAACTGTTCGATGGAACGACAAACCGTGGATTGATAGCAGCTTGAGGCACGAAATACGTACCCGTGACCGAGCAAGGAAACTGGCGCTCAAACATAATACTACTAACTATTGGTTTAAGTACCGAGAAATTAGGAACAAAGTAAACAATATGAAAAAAATTGCAAAAGAAAAATATATCTATAAATTAGACGAAAGTTTAACTCTCGAAAGTGAGCCTAAACAGTTTGGGCATATCGTCAAATCATTCATGAATAAACTGTAGCGAATCGGATATACCTTCTCTTCACTGTACAACTGAATCAGGAACTACTATAGTGGACAAAGAATTGACAAAGCAAATCTTCTGAATAGTATTTTTATTGATAATAGTAAACTTGAATCATCAGCTTCCTCCTCTAAAGCTCCACTGCACAGAGTCATTAACAGAAATAAATTGTACAGAATCCGACATTTCCAATATTTTAGCTGTACTACCAACCAAGAAAGCTCATGGCCACGATGGGCTAAGCCACAAAATGCTTCGAGAAACGCGATTTACTGTCTCTAAACCACTGAGCCAGTTGTACAATAAATCATTGCGTATCAGTGCCTATCCGGATCAGTGGAAATTAGCAGACCTCATACCAATATATAAAAAAGGCCATCGTCGAGATGGTGGCAATTACCGACCTGTATCTCTCCTGTGTGTTATTGGAAACATATTGGAAAAAGTAGTCTTCAATAAAGTTTTTCACTTCTTCAATGAGAATAATCTCTTCTACAAATTCCAATCGGGTTTCTTACCTCAAAATACTACAGTGTTCCAACTCATAGAAATTTATCATTCTCTCTGTCACGCCATTGACAAAAAACAATCAACATGTGGAGTTTTCTGCGACATATCTAAAGCGTTTGACAGAGTGTGGCACAGAGGCTTACTTTTTAAACTCCAAGAAAATGGAATAACTGAAAGACTTTTGGAATGGTTTGACAGTTACTTGACCAATCGCAAACAACGCGTTCTTGTAAATGGTTGTCACTCCAGCTACAAAGAAGTAACATCAGGTGTACCACAGGGCTCCGTACTTGGACCTTTCCTATTCTTGGTGTACATAAATGACATCGCCGAGAATATAGAATCTGTAACCCGTTTATTTGCTGATGATACCTGCTTAATTAGAAGCGACCAGACGATGGATGAAATGACGGAAAAGATAAATCGGGACATACTCCAGATAAATGTCTGGGCCGACAAGTGGCTCGTAAATTTTAACGCCCAAAAAACAAAACTGATGTTATTGTCGATAACAAAAAATATCCCATACCCAACTATCAAATTTCTAGATGAAACACTTATTTTTACTGATGAACATAAACATTTATGACTAATCATACAATCCGACTTTTATGGCACAAACACATCCTAAATATAAGTAAACGTGCTAGCTCCAGACTATCCCAACTTAGGAAGTTAAAATTTTGCCTAAACCGAAACACCTTAGAAACTATGTACAAAGCTTGTATCTTACCAATGTTAGAGTATGCTAGCCCAGTATGGGATAACGCTCCCAAAACACTACTGAAAGGCCTCGACGACATGCATTACGACGCTGCACGCATAATAACGGGACTGAAAAGATCTGTCTCGAAGGAACAACTCCTCTTGGAGTTGGGATGGAAATCATTAGAGGAACGTCGATATATTCACAAAATGTGTCTGTTTCACAAGATTGTAAATGGAAATGCTCCCGAATACCTTACTGACCTCTTACCAAGGAGAGTTCGTGACACAGCAAATTATTCCCTTAGAACGGATTACTATTCCTAGAAATGTTAGACCTATGACTTTAATTCCGAGGAATAATAGTCCAGAGGGACTAACGTTCCTACGGACTTTCATTCCTTTTACACCTGGCACAATTTTCCAATATTGCAAAGAATGCATTGAACTTGTCGGCAATTTGTTTGTGGTCGTTTAAAGTGGTATTGTTATCGACAAAGGTACTTGGGGGCTCAGTTTTTCGATCCGATTTATTCATGGCTTCACGTATTATTTTTTTTTTGTGGGGGGAGGGGGGGTAGGTCGTGTTTATCATAGTAGCAAGATATTTTGATAGTAGTTTGACTTGCTTGCTCGTTTGACACGATTGAAGATGTGACAGAATTGTATGCAGTCCGCGATATTTTTGGGTTGTCGGGGATTTCAGTTTTTTTCCTTTACAGCTTTTATTTGTGCGGGGAAGACTCTAATAGTCCGGCCGTCACCCGGTGCTCGCGTCTAATATATTTAGAAGGTACTGATGCTACTTCCAATGGGAAAGCTTCATTAAATACTTTGTAAAAGGTATGGATAAACAGATCATATGCTAGGGTAACATCGGATGTGTCGAAGACGTCTGAAAAATCACTACCTAATAGGAGACTCTTGACGAAGTCAATGTTCTCTTTCTTGAAGGTACGTTTATGTCCTTGTGTTGGGCGTGCATTTTGTTTTCCAAGTCGCCAATGCAGAAAGTTGCTAAGTGATCACTGGTGTCAGACATGACAATCCCTGATTTGTGTGTAGTGGAGTCTTTACTAAGGATATGATCTAAAAGGGTTGCCTAAGTTTCGGTAACTCTTGTCGGCGTAGTAATGAGGGGCAAGAAGCCTGAGCTGAACACAGAGTCGATAAAAAGATAGTTTTGTTGTGATTAGCGAAGTTGAGTAGGTCAATGTTGAAATCGCCCATAAGGTAGGCTTTTTTTATTCTCCAGGTTAATTTTATTCAATAGTTCGAACATTGTGGTCAAGAAAATGTCAAGGTCAGCTTTTGGTGCGGTGTTGGGTCTATAAATGATTCCAATAATGCATTTCTTTTAGAGTTTTTTTCGATGAAAAGGTATTCAAATACGTGAGCTATGAAGACTGACAACTCACTTCGTTGTTTGAAGCTAGTGTTGTCATTTATAAATTATCCGACTACTCCTCTGCCATCATCATCTGTTGGTCGTGTTGATGAATTAAAGGGTGATAGTCTTCGAATTAAATATATATATCTTTTTTGACATCATATATTTCAGTAAGTCCCACATCAAATATATTTTCCTAGGGTACATGTCACATAAAAGATTATAAATATTCTCAAAGTTAGCATTCAAACTTCGCCACTTCAAATTGAAAAGAGAGAATGACCTAGTTTTTTCTGGTATTTGCTTGCTAAACTTCTCGGGTATATAGTACTTACACCTTGAATTGTTAATAGTGTATGGTGGGTCAGTGTCACTACCATCAATACCCAGTGAAGTGTTGAACTTGGATATGAAATCATAAGCGTCAGAATTCTGGTTCTCATCAAATGGGATATTATTAGCCATAGTCCACAATCAAGTAAAATTTAGAAAAGAAGTCGAGCATTTGCGAGAACGCACTGATGACAAAGATGTATGTGTGGGAACAAGAAGTCATAGAATGACGGGAATACCCCTTAAAAGACATGGTTCTACGTATAAGACAAATGAAAGTGCATAGGCTATGATTTGGGAAGAGAGAAAGGTTTTCACCTGTTTCATTCTGTCGACGGACTTTGTGAGTATAACCGATTAGTTGGGTGAAAAATTGAATGCACTCAAAACAAATACAAGGTGAGGCAATGAAGTCAGATCTATAGATTGTCCTTTGCAGTCAATGCAATATCTGTCAACAAAATTATTCATTCCCGAGACAGCGATGGTAAAAAATAAATTAAATCTCCGGGGTGATATTATTGTCCATCACAATTTAATCAGACATAACCAATATTTACGGTAATTGATATCCTTTGTTGTGTCCTTGTGAAAGACAATTCAATCTCCATTGCCTGTGCGAGAGAACGATGGTGCTGTGTACGAAGGCGTCCGAAACGATGATGGTACACTTGTCCTCACCCGATGCTAACTGGAGATGGGCGGTATTGGAATTTTTCGTTCGGTGTCGGTTTCGGTATATTTAAGCTGGTATACGTATATATATACCGTATACTTCGGTATCGGTTCGGTATTCGGTATCTGACTTGACTGGGGTATGCTGATAGTACAAAAGGGGAATTCACACCAGGAAAATATAGAATTAGTTGTTCTTGTAACATTCTACTGCAGCGCTACAAATGCCACTGTCAATGATTTCAACATTGGCATTCTTTTATGAAAACCATATCAGTAATTTGTGACTTGTTCTATCCACACTTCAACCTTTAACCCTTTACCTAACATGAAAAGCAGACGACACTTGCAAACAAAATTCTTGAATAACTATTTTTTTCATTTTTTGTCTCAAAAATATAGGTTATGACCCCTCATTGGAACGAGCTCGACGAGCTCGTTCCAAAGAGGGGTCATAACCTATGTTTGTGAGACAAAAAATGAAAATATAATGATAATTAATTTGCAATTTTTGAGAATAGCGCTGGCCGGTTTTGGCAGTTACGTTGCCTAAGGGATTAAGGCCCATTTCAGGCGTTTGCAATCTCAGAGCATGTGCCCTGACCATGCCATTGTCCTTCTTACAATAGACAAAGCACCTTGGCAGTGATTAGTCAATTCTTAGTTACATAGCAGGCCGCCAAGACTTGACTAGAAATCACTTCTAAGCAATTGGACATATACAGGTTGTAGTCTAATGGGAATTGAGGACAATTGCCTATCCCTTAAGGGTTAACAAAACTGAAAAGAAATTCAGTCACTTCTTTCCTGAAAATGAACACTTCAGCTGGTATCAAGCCTCAGAGGCCTTGTATGGAGAAATTTTAAAATGCAGGTTTCGGTATTCAATGATTGGTTCGGTTCGTTTTTTCGGAATCCCCATGACATCGGTATCTGTTAGCTTTTTCGGTATATTGCCCACTTCTAATGCTAACCCTACCAGGTTAGTAAGCTGTTGAGCACGACTGTGTATTTCGACTTCCTCCAACATTGTTTGCGCAGCCTGAAATTTCGGAATTTGAAAAAATGGAAACTAATCAAAGCAATATAAAATGAACATAACAGACCGCTGAAGTGGCACGGTGTTGAATTGTAAAAAGCCTCGCTGCAGATAGCGTAGTTTTAAGCTCATCGGTAAGAAGAATTTTCCTCTGCACAAACCAAAAGTCATTATCAGATCCGCTGCCAAATCCACTGGGATTCAATCAATGTCATTCACATCATCACTAGTATATGGGTCAAATTCAAACTCCATTTCGACAGCGTAGTACGCAACACAAACTTGATACAAAGCATAATGCTGACACCTAGTGGCACAACATTTAACCTTTCCTAGCCATTCTTTGGCTGATTTTGAAATCCATGCAAATAAACAACCAACCATTAAAAATACATTGGATGAAACAGATGAGCCCATAAAAAAGAAGCTTTTTGGATCAATACACCCCCCTCCCCTTGGCCATTTGGTCTGAACATATCTGAGTGACAAGGCGAACCGAGGTCCATCATTCCCTTTACGCTAACACACAACAGACTGAATGTCGAAACAGCAAAAATAGTAAAAGATGAATTCAAGTCAACAAACTCCAAATTAAAAGGAATATTAAATCTTAGATTCCACCAAAGTAGTTCAGTGACTGGGGTACCTGTGTTGGGTTTCCCTCCTGTTATCGCACTACCACAGACTTTTCCTGTACGCATATCTGATTTTTCGCGATTATTTTGTTCAAACTAATGTTTACAAAACAAATCCACGGTCCACCCCTGTCATTCCATCAAGTGGAAATTTGTCCAATCATGACACAACACCCCCATTGCCCACGTGGGGACACGGTGACGTTGTGCACTAAGGCGTAGTGCACGTCGATGGTGCGCTGTCTTCAACCAATGCTAACCCTGCTTGTGTGGAGTTAGTATGTTGGGGAGCTGACAGTTGCTCCCCGTTGCTCGGTGGTTCTCTCCGGGTACTCCGGCTTCCTCCACCCGTAAAACTGTCGAGGTCATGATTAGCCATTGTGCAGAAATATGTGCCCTTAAACACCAATAAATAAATAAATAAATAAATAAATAAATAAATAAATAAATAAATAAATAAATAAATAAATCATGACACGAAATTAGTGAACTGTGCTACCATCCTGAAAAAATCATGAAATTTTCCTGATGAGGTGATATGGTTTTCTCAGACTGGGAAAATTTATACCAGGCTGAGAAAATCCATACCTAAGGCTGTCCCCACTGTTACCAAAAAAGTAAGCCATAGTGTATTCTATGGTTTACTCTTTTGGTAAAAGTATAGGGACCACACTCCATCAGTAGGTGATACGTGGGGATACAGGACCACTTTGTACATGTACGTGTACACGATGCGTTTACCAACGTGGGATTCAGTGTTGAATCGCACGCTTGTTCACAAAAATGTTCAGTGGTATTTGAATCCCCTGTTTTTGTGTGACTCCTAGATCGCACTTTTAACGTTCAAATACTCGTGGTGAACGTTGAATGTCACGCGTTTTTAAAAAAAAGTGAAATTGTTCATTTCCACCTTTTTTTACTTTAAAAATTTTGTCAACGTTCCCATCGCAGATCAGACCATCGATCCATCGTTGGTGAACGCGAGCAAAAATTCTGGTCTAGTATCAAAAAACGGTTTGGGGATTCTGGACCAGGTCCAGAATCCCCAATTGTTTTGAGGCGGTGGGTTTTTCCCATTTATGACGTCATTAGGGGAATTCCCATAGTGGGAATTCCCAAACTCAGCTAATCGACCAATCAGATTGCTTGATTCTCCGCCAATTGACCAATCAGATTGCTCGATTCTCACAAACTTGATCATACAGAGTTATCTCCCCTCGTCGTGGGGTGGGGGGAATACCCGGATTTTTTTTTCCAAAAAAAACTTGACAGACGACTGTCGAACGCTTCCATTTCTGACGTGAGCGGGGGGAATACCCGAGGAAATAAATAAAAAAAAGTGATCGATATATATAGGAGAGAAAAAAATATATAAATAATAGTTATTTAGAAAAATAAATATATCAAATCGAATAGATAATAAAAAACGTAAATCATGTGCGCTTCCCAGACTATTAGAGCGAGGATTCTTTTAAACATGCTGATGAAAGCATACGCAATCTGCGTGAACGAAGAACTACGTTCCATCTTGTTAGAACGATGCGTCGGATGTCGGGATCATCTAGACTTCGATCACGAGACTCATTCGTGTCTGACGATGGAAAGGGAAGATATGGTCGTCATGTATTTCGAACCGGCGTTCGAACGCGTTAGATTCAACGATGTGATCACGTTTTGGAAGAGATTAGTCTTCTGTAAGAATCAAGACAAGCCTACAGTTTCGGAAGAACTGAAATTGGCGGGTCAAAGTCTGACTTTAGAAGACAAGGGATGCATCAAGAAATTATTGCTGAATGAAGCATACGTCTAAGTTTTTTTCGTTGATATAAAATAAGGGAGAGTAGAAAATAAAAATAAATACACACATAAAATTTTTTATCTAATATTAGAAAGAAAAAAAAATACAAAAATGAGAACCAGAAATAAATTGTATCCGACGTTAGTGGACGACGAGGATTTGAAGCCGATCGACGTTTTGCCGACGGCACCGTCGCTAGAAGAAAGAGAAAGAGGAGAGAGGTATCGCATCGATCAAATCAATAGAATCCAAGAGTATCTAACTCGAGAGAGAGATTCTCGTCGTTCCCTCAAGAAGAAGTATTCGCGTTTCGTGAAATTCGTCAACGCGATCGACACGACACTCATCACGATTTCCATGGGTTTACACGCGGCCGGCTTCGGATTGTTGTCGACCGCGGTCGGCATTCCGATCGTGTTGACCGTAGAAGGAGTGGCTCTCGCCGCAGGATTGTTTAGCACGCTCGGAAATTTTTTGAGTAGGAAATTATATCTGAAGGCGAGGAAACACAACAAGATTCACGTCTTGGCCGACTCCAAGATCGACACGATATCCGAAATGATCTCTATGGCATTGAAAGACGGTAGGATATCGGACGGAGAATACTTCGCGAAATTGAGCGAGAAAACGAAATACGATGCCATGAAAGAAGCCGTGAGAATCAAGACTCGTCAGATTATCAAGGAAGAGATGAAGGATTCTCTCGTGGAAAAGGGGAGGAAAGAGGCCAGGGAGGAATTCAGTAAGATGATAGAACTCAAGAGCAGCGATTGAAAAAAAAATATATATATATAAGAACAGAATTAATTAATTATTAAATTTATATATAAAATAAAAAAACAAAATTAATTTAAATAACTCTTAAAATGTATTGCGTAAAGTGTAAGAGAGTTACCGAGACGAGTAATTCTAGAGAAGTGCGAACTAAAAACGACAGACAGATGCTTCGCGGAATTTACGACGTGTGTGGTTCTATCAAGACTAGATTCGTCAAAAAAAAGAACGCGAGCAAAGGTAAAGGCATCGTGAATAAAATGATCAATAATCTACCTTTCGAAATGCATCTGCCCGGTCACAGTTTCACGGGACCCAGAACGAAATTTTACAAGAGACTCAACGCCGATCTGACACCCAAATCTTGGAGCAAACCTGTGAATAGGGTGTACGCGGCCGCGTATGATCACGATCTGTGCTACGCCGGACATCCCGACACCAAGACTTGCAACGACGTCTGCGATAAAAACATGTTGGGGAAATTGAGAGGCATATCGAATCCGACCAGGGGAGAGAAGATAGAACGTTCGCTGGTCGGCAATCTGATCGGTGTGAAACGTCGATTCGGATGGGGCGTTCAAAAAAAAAAGCGCATCTGAAAAGAAGAAGAAACGATTATTGACGAGCGAATTGGCTGAGGAGTTACACAAACCCATAGTGCGTAAATTTCGAAAGAGAAGGGTGTTCATGAAGGGTCTGGATGATATTTGGTCTGCTGACTTGGTCGACATGAGATCGTTTTCGAGGTGGAACGAGGGCGTCAAATATCTATTGACGGTCATCGACGTGTTTTCCAAATACGGTTGGATCAGAGCTTTGAAGAATAAGTCGGGACCTTGCGTCGCTGAGGCTCTGAAGAGCGTGTTCGACTCGTCTTCTCGAAAACCGAGTAAATTGTGGGTGGATAAGGGAAAGGAATTCTACAACAAGCACGTTCATCGATTGGTAGACCTCTACTCGATCGAAAACGAAAAGAAAGCCAGCGTGGTGGAACGTTGGAATCGAACGATGAAGGAAAAGATGCACAGATACTTCACGGCGAATTCGACCAAGAAATACATATACGCTCTGAACAGTCTAGTCAAAGATTACAACAACACCCGACACAGATCGATCAAGATGACTCCAACGGAAGCTAGCGATCCTCGAAACGAAAAACGGGTCTACGCGAATCTATATCCTGAGAGATCTAAGATCAGGAAGAAGTCTAGAACGCCGAAATTTGCGGTCGGTGATCGAGTGAGAATTTACGCTTATAAGAAGCACTTCGAAAAGGGTTATACTCCTCGAGGGACCTCGGAAATCTTCGTGATAATCAAAATATTTCACACCGATCCGGTGACCTACGAAATCGAAGCTTTGGATGGAGAAGAGATCATCGGAAAGTTTTATGAACAACAATTACAGAAGACAAAGTTTTGATAAAAAAAACAAATTTTTTTTTATTTACTCTCTTTAACATTTTCTTGTTTACACACATATATATAAGACAGAAAAAAATAATAAAAAATAATTAAAAACTATTTTTAGATAAAAAAAGCAAGTTAATTAATAAACAAAAAACTAAAAATCCTTTAAAATGACAAATATACTAGATATAGCACAAAGCATAGTGAAAGATGAAAGTATTCAAGAATATGAGGTTCACGAATATGAACCGGTAACCGGAATGAGTTTGAACAATGCGGGAGAGATAAGAATCAACGTCGAAACTCAAGATTTATTCGTACATCCTAGCGAGAGTTACATAGTGGTGCAGGGACGTCTCACCAAGGAAGATGGGAGCGACTACGCCGACGACGACATGGTTACTCTAGCCAATAATGGCATCATGCATCTATTCAGTAATATAAAATACATGCTATCCGGACAAGAGATAGAATCTGTGTTTCATCCCGGTCAGGCCACCACGATGTTCGGACTCTTGATGTATCCTGATGATTTTTCGAAATCCAGAGGACTTAATCAGTTGTGGGTGAAAGACACCATCGGTCCTGCTAGCGCCGGCGCCGGCGCCGCCGCGATATTCGACTACGTCGTCAAGACGTCCAGACCTAAAGGAACGTTTTCGTTCAGGATACCTTTGAAACACATCTTCGGATTTGCGGACGATTACAACAAGATCATGTACGGATTCAAACATAATCTGACGTTGATTCGAAAAGGAAACGACGATGCAATAGTGAGACTCACTGCGACCGATGCGGGTAAGATAACTCTACACAAGATATCGTGGTTCGTTCCGCACGTGGAGCCTTCGATCGTGGAGAAAGTGCGTCTCTACAAGATCATAGAATCCAAGAGTAAATTACCCGTGGGATTTAGAATGAGACAGTGCGACACGGCTAGCATTCCTCTCTCCACGAATCACTTTGATTGGAGATTGACGGTGAAATCCGCTTCCGAGAGACCGCGTTTCATCGTGGATGCGTTTCAGACTGATAGGGACGGGTCTCAGGAAAAGAATGCGTCGCTGTTCGATCTCTGCCATTTGAGAAACATGCAAGTGTTTCTGAACGCCACGAGATATCCAACAATCGATTACAACGCGTCGTTCGACAAGAACGATTTCTGCAGACTGTACGGCGATGCCGCTGATTTTAGAAAGAAGTATCACGGTCTAGATGAATTGATGAGCAACCCTAACATGTCTCCCAGTGAATACAAGTCGATGTATCCCTTGTTCGTATTCGACGTCAGTAAACAGAGTGAACGACTCAAGAGTAGCATGTTAGACATTCAGATCAAGATGCAATTCGATAGGAACGTTCCGAGAAAAACAGAAGCCTTCGCCCTGGTCCTGTCGGAGAGAGAATTACAATTCAAATCAGACGGAAATAAGATGTTGATCATTCGATGAGAGACGAGTGTGTGAAAACTGGAGATTGATATATTAGTGGCATCGTTTATTTGGTATTTTTCTTTCGCGATTTTGGATTAGATTTTTGAGGGTTTTTTTTAATGATGCAAAAATAAGTAAAAAAAACCTCAAAAAATAAATTCGTTTTTAATGATATTTTTTTAACAAAAAAAAAGTTTCATCCGAGAAAAAATTTGTCTTTTTTCAACATTCTCGATGTACAAAATGTTACAATTCGTAAGTAGTCACATAGAAAACGAAATAAACGTTCCATTTTCACGTTTGAGAAAAAAGATTTTTACGATTATGTTCTGAATTACTTGAGAGATCGCGTGCTATTCACTCGAGAGAAACAAAAAGGATATTTCGTGACAAAGATATTAAAACTCGAACAGATCTTAGATTGTTCGATCCTGTGCGATCGTCTCTCCGTTTCCGTCAGATGTTCCATCCTGTGTTGCAAGCCAAAAAAAAGATCTGGAAAAATGGTTAGATAAACAGCGGGATAGATGGTTGGAAATGAAAAGAATGAGACGCTTTCCACTGTCACCACTACCTTCTAAAGAGAATGGTAATGATGCGAGTGTTACCAAGAGATGCACAACATTCGTTCATAATTATGATTTGGATAAACAAAAATGTTGTTATAAACGTATCATATCACAAAAAAAAGAAAAAAAGAAAAAGAAGAATCGACGTTGAAAATTGAGAAAAAAGGAAACGTTATTATAATATATGTTAATAGTGAAGAAGAAGGAAAACAAACAAAAAATGAGATCTAAAGATGATCTCATTACTTTTTTTTTTTGTTTTTTTGTTTTTAATAATCACACATTATTTTTTTTTAATTCATTATTTTCCACGCGTTCACTGTTTGTTCAAAGGATCTAGTTCGATCAGTAGACTCACCACGGAAGTGGCGGCTTCGGGATTATTGGTTTTCATAACGAAATTAATCCTGTCTCCAGCGTTCACTTTGAGAGGCGTGCCGAACGTGCTAACATTCGCGTGTTGATTCTCAGTCTTTTCGACACTGTATCTCTTATCACTCTCTACTCCATTCACCATGAGATTGACGACCGCTCTGTTATTCAAATCCGAGGAAGCCAGACTCATTCGAAGGATTTCACCTCCCAGCAGCATGGGATATCCCACCTGACCATGTTTCGATCCGCTACCTCCATTTCCGAAAGACCACTCAGCTTTTCCTTCATCTAAGGTGCCGGCCTCCTCGGCCCACACAGTGATCAATTGTCTAGCATATTTGACTTTCTCCACCACCGAAATCAGGGTGCAGGCATCCGTCATGTTCACGGGATCCGGTAGATTCGTGAGCGCGTGTCCACCCATGTCTAGTTTACCTTCCATGATGTCACCCTTTCTCCAGACCGAGTTGTCATCCATGTACTTTCTGCTGACCGCGCTGGAATCGAATTCGGGATCATGATCGAGACCGAATAAATTGTGACCGTTCATGTTAATGCCACTCTCCATGGTTCCGCCAGATTGTTTGTTCAGGTAGAGATCGTCCATTTGCGATTCTAGGTATTCTTGTGATTGTAGCCCTTGTTGACCCCGGTTGAGTCTGCATCCGTGTCGTTGACCCGATTTCATTTCTCGTATGTCAGACTTTCTCTGTTCAAGATCTACGTAGTGTTTGGTCACCACGTCCTTGGGATTCGTGGGAGTGGCCACGTTCGTTATCTTGTTATAATTGGCGTTCAATTCTGAGTGCATCGTTTTCTGAACGTATCTATTTCTCAGGTGTTCGCTGAATCTCACGTGAGAGTCATCCACGTATTTCTTGGTCGTGGCATCGGTGGGATCTATGGGATTCACCAAACGTCGGTCATGGTTTTATCCACGTAATTGTCTAGCATGATTCGTTCGAAATCGGCGTTCCCCTTGTCGACGTATTTTTTAGTCGCAGCATCTGCGAGATCTTATCAGCTCGGGAAGATTGTAGAGCTTCTTATCGTTCATGTTCAAAGGTTCTTCTTGAGGTTCGTATCTCCGAACGTAACGTTCATCCAAGTTGGCAACGTCGTAACCATCGTCGACTTCGAACGTCTTCCTCTTCTTTCTTGGGTTGACTTTTTCGTCATCACTTCTACCAAATTTATCGACTGGCATGTTGTTGTAGGATTTTTTGTTTTTAGAAAAATATATTCAAAACGCAGTTTATTAAAAATGAACTATGTTATTTTATTTTTCGTTTTTATTCGATTAAAATTTTTTTAAAATAATTTTTTATCTTTATATATACTATAAAAAAAAAAAATCTCTCTCTAATGTAAATCATTGAGAATGTCTTGAAATCGATCTCCTTCAGACCATCTCTTGAGAACGCAGAGACACAGGTGACCGCAAAACACTTGATCTGGTGATTGCACTTGTTCCGTGTTGTAACGAACCATCGATTTGTTGAAATAGTTCTTCATTTCTTTTGGCGGCGAGATTCCGTAGCTGTCGAAATAATAATTTTTCTTCTTCCCGTTCTTGATCCACGCCACCCAGTGAGTGCCTTCACCCAATGAATCGTCTAGATTTAAAATTCCACATTCTGATTGTCAAGGTCTTCTCTTCGGCAAGGCATCTCTGGAAAACACGCCTAGAAAATCTTTGATTTTCAAATCCTTTGCCGCATTCAACAGATCGATGTTGGATAGGGGTTCGTTAGGTAAGATGACACCTTCTACAGATATCTTTATTTTCTTATTCATAAATGCGTATATATTTTTTTTTTATTTATTTTATTATAATTTACTAAAAAATGACGTTATTTTTTTTTGTTTTTTTGTTTGTTTTTTTTAAACTAACTCTCTCGATGTCACTATCGATTTCTATAATTTTGAGTCCATCTAATTCTTCTTGATTTTCTGGAATCCTATCATACACAATCATATCTGGAATCTTATCATCCACAATCGTATCTGGAATCCAATCATCCACATTCATATCGTCTCTAATTAGATCCACAGTTCAATGTCCGAGTGCCAAAGTGCTTATTTTATCATCTAACATGAATCTCTTATCGTCGTCGGCCGTCAGCGAAATCTTGTTGACTATTTCGGTATACAAGTCGTGATTTTCGCTTCGAATCAATTTCATAATCTTATACACCAGACCACTTCCTAACAGACAATCTTTATACTCTTGGAAAGAGATGTTTTTCTTCACCACGCATGCTTTAACTCCTTTGCACTTCTTGATCTCTTCATCATCTTCTAGACGATAAGCATACAGTTTGGGTCTCAAGCCCACAAATTCGACGATTTGTTTACCACCGCTCTCGTCCTTAAATTTACCCAACACCTTCTTGTTGTCGTTCGATTGAATGTTGGACGGGTGATCGATGGGATAATTGCTCGTGTCGAACCACTCAGCCATGTCCCGAGATATATCTCGGTAGACGTCTTTCGTCTCTATCTCGTAAACTAAACTGTCTGTGTCGGTGAACAGTAGTTTGGCTTTATCACCAAATTTTCCTTTGACGTAATCGTAGTGAAACTCATACATCAATCGCTTGCTGCTATCTAAGATGATCGGTCCGAGATAATACGGTTTGTTGAACTTCAGGTGCGTCTTTTGCATGTGAACGGCCACTAGATTTTCGTTGAATATGGTTTGGTGTTTGTAATTGGGTTTCACCACTAATTTTTTAGCTCTTTTCTCAGACGTGACGAGTCGAACGTTGGTTCTCTTCCTGATGTTTTCCATCGATTTACCGTACACGCAGTTGTTCATGAGTTTGAAGAAATCTTTTTCGAAATTGTTCTCGGCTCGAATTCTGAGATTCGTGTTGAGATCGATGCATTTTTTCATCCAAGGCTCTTCGTTGAATCGAATGATGCGATGTATGTTGACTAATTTCATCCCGTAATCGACATACTGTTTCAAATTCTCACTGTAGACGACGTAGTTACGTTTGTTAAATAAATTGGGAATGAGTTTTTCCTCGTCTCCTTCGTTCGGTTCCATTCGTTCGGGAGCCAGCAGATAATCGTTGTGTGGATCGTGTAATTCTTCCAGATAGTTCAAATCGACTTCTAAAATGCAAGGATAGTCTCTCCATTTTTGCATCTCTTCTGGTTCCGTCACCCATTCGAAATTTCCAATCGGTAAAGGATGACTCATAGCCCAATCGTACAGATTATTAGCGTCCCAATACTCTATGTATTTAGTTAACCGTTTCGAATCGAAACCTTCTTTCATGTAGGGATTGTTAGCTTCAGATTATCTGTGGGAGATTATCGAGATGCCACCTCTCACCGCCCTTTCGAACATGAGCAACATGTCCACGTCAGATAATAATTCCAATTGAACTTCAGTGGTCTTCAACAGAGCGTCCCACACCAGACCAGGTGCGGTGAAATACCAAGCGGGGTCCAGATCGTAATTTCGACAACAGACGTCTCGAAAATTTTCAAACACGTCTGCCAAGAGCAGAACGTCGGTCTTCAGATAATCTCTCATGGTTTTCATATCGAATGATTTCCACACGTTTCTGGCATGTTCATAATTCTCGTCGGAAATGTCACATTTGTATAATTTTGAATAAAAATCTTCTTTCGAAGGAATGCGGTGTCTTCGAATCTCTTTAGATCATTCATGTAATCGTAAGGATAGACTCCTTTCCTCAACATGACGTCTACTCGTTCTCTGAAATGTTCGCTCGTGATTTTAAATTTATCCTTGCTCATGTTATCGACTAATTTTTCCAGAGCGGTCGACATGAATTTAAAACTGTTGATGAAACGTATGGCTCTACGAATGAATTTTGTTTTTTCTTTCAACGTCTCTCCATCGATTACTCTTTTCTTCTCCATGAGCTTCCATTTTGTGAAGGAAATGTATCTTTCTTCACTGTTTGCGATGCAATTTAATTCTTCGTGTGAGGTGCCGAGATTTTTCACGAACAGATGACTGTCGTAACCCGATAGATTGTGAAACATCACCGGATAGAAAATGGCATCTCGATATTTTAAATTACACTTGCTGTGAGCCGGACCACGATACAGACCCGTGTAATGATCATGGTCTCTGACCTTCTTTTTTTCCTTCGAATTCTCGTCGAACGATTGTTTGCATATGTGACATTCGGTGGCTCTGTTATTTTCGTCCTGCTGCTCTCGCATGATCATTATTTTTGCCGGAGTTTTAAATTTGTCATATAACATTTGAATTTTCGATTCCAACTCTTCCACGAACCTTTGAGCCACGTCGTCGTCTTCATACTGTTTCGTGTAGGTGAAGGACCCATGTCGTGTTGCGAGTCGAAAGCGCATTTCACGTAAATGCATTAGCCCGAAGGAATGTGTTTTTGATATCTTTCGACGTAACTTTGAAGAGCGTTGGGTTGACAGGAACTCATTTTCGCGGTGAAACATTCGAAATCGGCGTACACGACGAATGGTACTTTTAACCTTCTATTGTAATTTTCAAACTTCATGATGGTGTTAGGTTTGGGCATTTCGACGGCGACACCTTGATTTTCGTTGCAATATTCCGGATGTTTCGCCAACGAGTCTTCGCTGTGAAACGCGTTCATGCAATTGAAACATAAAGATATCTTTGCTTTATATTTACTATTTTGTTTCCACAGTAATCGGCTCAGATGTTTAACCCAACAATAATGACGATTGTCACCATTTGAAATCAATAATAAAATAATCATCTTTTCTCTTCCGCAATACGAAGTCTGTCTGAGAGGATAGATCTTTTGTTTTTCGTCATCGTATCCAAAGACGTTCACCGCTACGGTGGGATTTTGAGCCTCGAAACGTTCGATGTGTTTTAACTCTGTTGGAAAAGTCACTCTGGTCCAATCGAGATTTTTAGAAGTTTCCACGTAACGAGAAACTCTATCGGAGTGTATTTTGACAGGGTATAAAGCGGAGGTGACTGCCCATTTAAAACACTGATCATCTTTATTTCTCACGTTGACCACGGCGTGTTTCTTAGCCAAGAAATACGGTAATTCCAAGTATGAAGATCCTTTCAACGAATCGTTTTTAGTTATGTGAATTTCGAGTTTCAACACCTCATCGAACGTCCAATTACTACCTTCATTTTGATAATTTGCGAGAGACGTCAACATCTTGTCTTTCATCTTTTCGAAAACATCCAATAAATCTGAACCTTGAAATACGGGTTCGACGTTAGATCTGAAATATCCATTTTTCACGATGCTCTCACTGGACTTCACATCGATTTTATTCATCGCACAATGGAGTATCATCTTAATTTTTAGTCCCACGTTCATGTATTCGCGAAACAAATCCAATACTTTTTTCTTCACCCGTTCCATGAACAATTTCGGATCGATTTTCTTGAACGAGGGAACCATATCAAAAGTTTTAAAAACGCCTTTGATCACACTCTCCCGTTCTACGGGTTTCGATTGGAATAGTTCCACAACGAGTTGTGTTACATATTCTTCTCCTTTCCCTTCGTCGATTGCTCATTGAATTTCGCTCGATATATCTCATTTGTCTAGAATCTGAAGTGCATCACTCGTTTTCGTTTTAGTTTTTCTTTTCTTTGGAAACTTGATGTTCTTCAACGGCTTTTTGTTTAGTTGTCTTCTTATTTTTCACAATCGAAACGTTTTTGGTTTTTTTCGACATCGGCATTTCGATTCCTTTTACTATCTTCTCATTTTTCACAACCGATGCATCTTTTGACGTCGTTGCTATCGACATTTCGTTTGCCTTTCTAGTGTTTCGCAAATATTCTTGTATGACTTCAATTTTTTTTGATTTAGTTCTATGATTTCTGAAATGTGAAATTTGTAATAGTTTACAAATCTCGTTTAACTGAGGTATGGTTTTCTCATTTAAATTTACCATTCTTTTATCTGTTTGCTTCATTTGTAAGAATATTTTTTTTGAATTTTGTATTAAATAATTTGTTAAAAAAGTTTTGCTTTTTTACTCTTTTTATATATATAAAAAAGTTAAATTTTAACATCTTTTTTTTCTTTAATACAAAATTTAAAATATACATTATTTACAAGAATTCATAAAAACCAAATAATCGATCATGACAACAACACCTAAAAGATGCGAATTAAAATTGAAACAAGACGAAGCGTATAAGAAATTCGGTTTTAATATCTATACATTACAACAACACGATCCCATGGAATTGAACGAGGTTGAGATGGAGGAGTTAGAGCGCTACTACAACAAATATCGGATGTGTTTGAAATTGGACGAAGCCATGCTTGATTTGTTTTACGAGTACCAAAGCAATCTGCTGAATAATATCATCATCGCCGAAGACAGAGAATTTGACAAGGGCGATTTGTTGTTTTCTATGGAAGTTACATATATCCAATAATCTCACTCGAACTTGTGGACAAATCAGGTGGTGAGAGCGCATTCACCGATGTAAAAAAAACTCAAAAGAGTAAAGATAAACATTCAAAACATTTTCGTAAGTGGAAAAATGACGAATGTCAACATACTAATAACGGACTTGGAAATATAAACAATAGAGAGATTGATTTTTAGTGAAGACGAAGGAAAAAAAAAGTAATGAGATCTAAAGATGATCTCATTACTTTTTACAAAAAAATTTTTACATTAAAGAAAATTAAAATTTAAAAAACAACTTTTTTATATATATATAAAGAGCAAAAAAAAAACTTTTTAAAGAAATTATTAAAATACAAAATTTAAAATATACATTATTTGCAAGAATTCGTAAAACAAAAAAAGCTAAATAATCGATCATGACGACAACATCCACGATGGAATCTTGACATAAACATCAATGTTGTTTAATAAATCGTTATTCTCCAAAAAACCAAGAAGAAAAAAATCGTAATTTATATTTACATGTTTCAAAAGAAAACGATACGATTTGTGATAGAAAATCGAATCGTAATACTATTAGCGAACAAAAATTAATCGACAATGTCGTTCGAACTATTAAAAAAGAAGGTTTAAGACAAATAGAACTCTTACGACTTTTACGTGAAGTCTCGCACGAGGTTCAAAACAAATTTCCGCGAAGCAGACGCGAAAAAACAACTTTTTTTTATATATATATAAAGAGAAAAAAACTTTTACAAAAAAAATTTTTCACATTAAAGAAATTAAAATTATAAAAACAACTTTTTTTTATATATATATAAGGAGCAAAAAAAAAAACAAAACTTTTTTTAAACAAATTATTAAAATACAAAATTTAAAATATACATTATTTGCAAGAATTCATAAAAACAAAAAAAAACAAATAATCGATCATGAGGACAACAACACCTAAAAGATGCGAATTGAAATTGAAACGAGTCGAAACGTATAAGAAATTCGGTCATAAAATCTATAGATTACAACGACACGATTCCATCGAATTGAATGAGGTTGAGACGAAGGGCTTAGAGCACAAATACGACAAATATCGCATGCCTTTGAAATTGGACGAAGCCGCGCTCGATTTGTTTTATGAGTATCAAAACGATCTGCAGAACATCGTCATCGCCAAAGATAGAGAATTCGACAAGGACGATTTGTCGTTGCCCTATGGAAATTACATATTTCCAAACATCTCATTCGAACTCGTGAAGAAATTGGGTGGTGAGAGCAAGTTGACCGATGTAAAAAAAACTCAAAAGAGTAAAGATAAACATTCAACACATTTTCGAAAAAGGAGAAGACACGAGTGTCAACATGCTAATAATGGACTTGGAAATATAAACAATAGAGAGATTGATTTTTTAGCGAAGAAGAGGGAAAAAAAAAAAAAGTAATCAGATCATCTTTTGATCTCATTTTTTTTTGTTTCTTCGCACTCTGTCTCGCGATATTCGTCATTATCGTCTAATTGTTTCTCCACCTTTTTATCCATTTTAAATATATTATTTTATACTTTCTATGATTTATATTTTATATAATTTTATATTATAATAACATATTCAAAATCGGTATATTCTTAAACGGCGAATTCTCACCGAGCAACAAACCCTTGCCGAGTCGCTCAACGGTCTGTCCACTCTTCAGATAGATACCGTTTCCTCTCAGAGAGTTGCCACCTCTAACGGGTTCTAGATACAATCCTTTACCACTGTCGTCTACGTGGACGTGACACATGGCTCCTCCCTTCTTCAAGAACAGTCCGCTGCCACCCATTAATTTCTCAACAGCCGAACTAGCGAGTCCCGTGAGAGCTCCCACGCCGAGAGTCTTTCTGAGAAAGGGTAGTGCCTTTGCGGCGAAGGGTAATGCTTTTGCGGCAATTCCTGCCAATAGCGGTAGGAAACCACCTTTCATTCTCAAATTGTATCTCAATTGAGCGGGACTCAATCTCACCGTCAACCCTCTTCCATCGCGAATCGCTTTCTCCATCCTTTTGATTTGACTTCTGGTCCAGGCGATCGAATCCTGACCGCCTCTTGTCAGATCTTCATGAGTGAATTTGAATCTCACTGCCTCGCCTCGAGTTGTTAACGCTCTCTTAAGTTTCTTCCTCTGTCCTGCGGATATGTTCACGTTTTTAATCATGTATTCTGTCATAATTCTGTTTTTTTAAATTATTTACTTCAATTGTTTCTTGTTTAATAATTATATTAAAATAATTTTGTAAAATTAATATTGCGTTTATTTTATTTTTGTTATCTATATATATACACAATATTTTTTTTTTGCTTTTATATTTCTCTTATGTGAAATCGTATCGTCACCCTCTCTCCGCGAAGATCTAACAGTTCACCATTTTGATCCGTCAACATGGTTTTGAGACTATACAATGTGACTAAAATCACTGGTAGATAAACTAAATTTCGAAGTCGCTCCACGATCTTATAACCCAGCGACACGTTTGGAAAGAAGGAATAGATCGTTGGTTGAGCGCTACCATTCACGTAGCTTCCAGCAATCATGTCCACGTTCACCAGAATGCTATTGACTGCGAGAATGTTGACCGTATTTTCAGATGCCGCGTGGCCTCGATACATCTTTCGATCGAATCCCAACATCTTGCCTATAGAATCGTCCGTGTTGAAATCCACTCGAAAATTATCTTCCAAATCCAACATCGTCTGTAAGGTATTAGGATTGGGAGCGAGTCTGATCTTGTTGCTTCCCTTTCCATCCGTCTTCATTCGCGTCTGAATGTAATTGTTCAAATCGTCTATGTCGTAACTCCCTTTGGGAATTCGAATCTCCAACCAATCCACTCCGTCGGAATACTTGAACGAGTTATTCTTTTTGGTGACGTTGGGAAAGGAATAATAAGTCTCCAGATTCACCAACTCCATCTCGTATCTTTTCTCTCTATTCAATTCGATGGAAGGTTCGAATTTCGTAGCGAATCGAGTCGAATCGCCACTCACCACGATTTGAATGGATTGTTTTGCAGCCGTATTCTCGGCTATCCGTTCTAACAATTTTCCATGTTCGAACATTATATTTAGTTTTATTTTTTTTTATTCAAAACTAATTATTTGAAGATTTATTATTTTCTAAATTTTATTTTCACGCTCTATCTTATTATCATCAGAAACATAAAACTTGTCGAATCCGCACCGATATTTTCCGCGATTAAATTCGCTTGTCAAATCGATCACGACGAAATTGTAAAGTCCACCATCCCAAACCCTCTTGCAGAATCTCCTGAATTCCGCCGCGCTCATGTCGTTTGCGACGTGATCGCCGTAGATGTGATTGAGATTCTTGAGATCTTGGCGAAAGAGACATAGAAAATTAGCGTTCTCCCTTATCGTCTGTCTGGGCAATCGAAAATAATTCTGCGACAGGTAGAAACAGTCCACGTTGCTGTGTCGACCCCTAACGTAATACGATTCGCATCGGTTCTGTCTCTCCAAAAGCAGATCGTCGAAAATCATGAGATTCTTATCTTCCGATTTCAGTTCTCTAGGATCCGGAACGTCGCTAGCGTTCTCATAAAATCGACACTCGACGTTCGAAGATGCATTTCTCTTCATCAGTTCCATCGCCGCACCGTCCAAAATGGTCAAAAGTGGAGCTTCGCTCTTGTCGAATTCCTCCCTACTGTCAAAGATTCTGGCTATGACGTCCTTGGGCAATCTACGATCCATGCACTCTCGAAGCAATCAGTATTCGGGTTGAAACAAGCTCTTGCCAAACACGAACAATCTGTCGTAATCCAACCAGTCGGGTCGGGACAACAGATTCATCAACAGATTGGTCTTTCCACAATTCGATTTTCCCACTATCAAACCTCTTATGCTTTTGGGAAAGAACTCGTTATTCGACCTCTTGGTCGCGGCGTCGTTCCAAGACATATCTTTAATGTTCATCTTTTGTTTTATTTTTTGTTTGTTATTTTAGATTCTTTTCAAACGTAAATTTTTTATGTTTTTCAAACTCAGTTTTTAATGTTATTATTTATTTATATCACACCGTCACGAGTTCTCTTCAATTCAGATCCACACGTCATTTTGGCTAAATCTTGTATGGGTACCACAGCATCCTTAAAATCTTTCCAACTTTTCGGCGTTCGCTCTAACGCAGCTCGCTTCGCCGGCGGACTGATCAACTTGTCGATCAACGCGTCGGCTGTCCTCTTGCCAGCCACAGAAGCTATCCTACCACTGGCTTCGGAAGCGGCTTTCTTACCAGCATCCAAAGCCGTCTTCTTACCGACCTCAAACGCGGTCGATGTGAGTTTTCTACCCGCATCGCTCGTGAACGCTCGCATTATAGAATCAACGATGCCAGAACCGCCTTGAACGTAAGTTCTGACGTATCCCCTGTTCTTTATCACCAGCATATTTAAATTTTTATAATATATTTTTGTTTTTTTCACTGGTAAATCGTTTTGTTGTTTTTAAATACTTTTATTATTCTAGTGTAAAAATTTACTGTTTTATTTTTGTTTGTTTGTTTGTTTCTCTCTACTTATTATATACACATCAATCCTTCAATTCGTTCATCAGCCTTTTATAGTGGTTTTTATTCAAAACCTTCTGTCTTAACAATTCGTCAGATATAGTAACTATCTGATTATCTAATCCTGTGTTACCAGCCCGTCTGCTCGCCATCAACAAACTCAATCTCTGAGACAGAGCGTCAGAATCGCTCGGAAGAAAAGTGGTTTTCACCCCTTTGCCAGTCACCGATTCGATGAACTTCTTGTTCATATCCCATATAGGTGTCACCACTTTCGTCCACTTGTAACCTCTGTTGGCTTTGGGTCTCGTCTCTCTGGCATCGTTATTTCTCTTCATGGCGTGGGTCTGAACCAGAATGTCGCCGTAATTGTCGAAATCCTGATCCCTGTAATCGCTAGGCTTGTCGTAAAGGAGCAATCTGCGCAGTCCATCAGTCAATTCGTATCTGTTCGAACCCACGATCAATTCATCATCGCCAATATCAACTTCTGTGTCTCCTACAATAATTCTTCCCTCCGAATCCTTATAAAATCCATACAACTGATCTCTCTTACCGCCATCATCATCAGACGATGCGACGCTACTAGTGGTGATAGTCGAAGCTGTATCATCAGACTTGCTCTCTGTTTGAATTCCCGTGGGAACGTAATCCGGCGTAGATTGAACGGAATACCGATTTCCAAAACTAAGAGGTAACGAACCCATTCTCAAAGAACTCTCCTTTATGGGTCTCAATTCTTCGACTATCTCCTTCCTGCTTCGCTCTTGACCCTCCGTCACGGGTTTAAATATTTTTGTGGCTTCGCGTTTGAGTTCCATCTCACCAAGACGTCTGCTTCTATCAGCCGACTGAATGCCCTTCTTAGCACGCTCAAACTCTTCTAAAATTCGATCTCGGTGTCTAGAATCCATCTGTAAAAACATCTTTCGTTTTTAATTGTTAATGTTCCTTTAAGTATGCTAATGCGAGTTATTTTATTATTTTCAAAATTAAATGTATAATTATTTTTATGTTTATGTTTTTTTCTCTCCTATATATATCGATCACTTTTTTTTATTTATTTCCTCGGGTATTCCCCCCGCTCACGTCAGAAATGGAAGCGTTCGACAGTCGTCTGTCAAGTTTGTTTTGGAAAAAAAAATTCGGGTATTCCCCCCACCCCACGACGAGGGGAGATAACTCTGTATGATCAAGTTTATGAGAATCGAGCAATCTGATTGGTCAATTGGCGGAGAATCAAGCAATCTGATTGGTCGATTAGCTGAGTTTGGGAATTCCCACTATGGGAATTCCCCTAATGACGTCATAAATGGGGAAAACTCACCGCCTCAAAACAATTGGGGATTCTGGATCTGGTCCAGAATCCCCAAACCGTTTTTTGATACTAGACCAGAATTTTTGTTCGCGTTCACCAACGATGGATCGATGGTCTGATCTGCGATGGGAACGTTGACAAAATTTTTAAAGTAAAAAAAGGTGAAAATGAACAATTTCACCTTTTTTTTTAAAAACGCGTGACATTCAACGTTCACCACGAGTATTTGAACGTTAAAAGTGCGATCTAGGAGTCACAAAAAACAGGGGATTCAAAGACCACTGAACATTTTTGTGAACAAGCGTGCGATTTAACACTGAATCCCACGTTGGTAAACGCACCGTGTACACGTACATGTACAAAGTGGTCCTGTATCCCCACGTATCACCTACTTCCATCGTTCAACGTTGGTCAAAGGTTTTGAACCCACCACAACCACTGACCTTCTAAATATGCCGAACATTCCGCGTTTGGATCTCAGATACACCACACTTGATACAAAACGGTAGTTTTGTTTTATTTGGGTTTAACGACATTTTCGACAGCCAGAGTCACCTCGTGTCAGATAGTTTTACGGGTGGAAGAAGCCAGAGTACCCGGAGAGAACCACCGAGCAACTATCAGTGTAATAACTCCCCACAAGGTGGGTTAGCATTGGCTGAAGACAAGTGCACCACCGACGTACAGTACGCTTTAGTACAGAGCGCTTCCGTGTCCCTTGGTGGGCAAAAGACATTAAGTGTATTGCCCAAGGGTACAGCGCAGCTATCCCTGGTGGTCATGGACATTTCGGTTAGAAGTCCAATGCTGTAACCAATGAGTCATCGCGCACCCCACTTTTCTCCTGAAAGTGAGAAATTGGGATATGCAGTTTTGAAATTTTTTATCATATAACGATCTATAAGTAAGCAGAATAGCGTGAAGACGTAGATCTGTGACCTGTACCGAGTCAGCTTGATCCTGATGTATGACTGAAAGCTTAAAAATTGATTGTACAGAGTGTTTTCTGGGGAAATGTGATGGACAATAAATATTATAAATTTATTTAAAAGCCTACATCAAATAGCCAGCATTTTATTTATTTTTATTTTTAGGGGTGTGTATGCCCCCCCCCCCCCCCCCCCCCTCTCTCCCATTCTGTATCTAAGCACACTGAATAGACGCATTCTGTGAGGAACAGCGACGAATTAAGACCAGACAATTGGCGTAGTTTCAGCTATTCATAGAATTTACCGTATTGTTAAAATGCAATAGTTTCAGTTCTGGTAATATCGATACCAGAGGTATGAATACTGACGAAAAACAAGAAACACAAGTTCAGTTTTGGTAATATATTTTTTTTGATCCGTAGACCAAATGTGGTAAAATTTGTCACACAGCTATCTCAGTGTAGTAGAGTGTACTGTCTAAAGAGTCTTTGGTTAAAATTCAGTCACCCAAGACCACGGACGATGCTGCATGCTTTCAACAGATTTTTATGTGTACCCATACTATGTATGGTACACATAATGCCGGCATCCGTGGTGACCATCCGTCGTTCGTCCATCCTTTGTCCGTCTGTCCGTATGTCCGTCTGTCCGTCCGTCTGTCCGTCCGGCGTCCGTATCCATTTCTTTGGCATTCGATAACTTGAAAAATATTGCTTGGATTGTCAAGTTACTTTATATTTGTGTTCAGGTTACTGATGTGCCGAGCTGTATAGTTTTTGGTGTAAATCGGATAATTTGATCCTGAGATATTAACCCTTTATCCTTCAAATTGAAAATTTCTCCAATCCCTTTGGCATTCGATAACTTGAAAAATATTACTTGGATTGTCAAGTTACTTTATATTTGTGTTCAGGTTACTGATGCACCAAGCTGTATAGTTTTTGGTGTAAATCGGATAATTTGATCCTGAGATATTAACCCTTTATCCTTCAAATTGAAAATTCCTCCAATCCCTTTGGCATTCGATAACTTGAAAAATATTGCTTGGGTTGTCTAGTTACTTTATGTTTGTGTTCAGGTTACTGATGTGCTGAGCTGTATAGTTTTTGGTGTAAATCGGATGATTTGATCCCGAGATATTAACCCTTTTCCTTCAAATTGAAAATTCATCCAATCCCTTTGGCATTCGATAACTTGAAAAATATTGCTTGGATTGTCAAGTTACTTTATATTTGTGTTCAGGTTACTGATGCGCCGAGCTGTATATTAACCCTTTATCCTTCAAATTGAAAATTCCTCCAATGCCTTTGACATTCGATAACTTGAAAAATATTGCTTGGATTGTCAAGTTACTTTATATTTGTGTTCAGGTTACTGATGTGCCGAGCTGTATAGTTTTTGGTGTAAATCTGTTATTTTGATCCTGAGATATTAACCCTTTATCCTTCAAATTGAAAATTCCTCCAATCCCTTTGGCATTCGATAACTTGAAAAATATTGCTTGGATTGTCAAGTTACTTTATATTTGTGTTCAGGTTACTGATGTGCCGAGCTGTATAGTTTTTGGTGTAAATCTGATAATTTAATCCTGAGATATTAACCCTTTATCCTTCAAATTGAAAATTCCTCCAATCCCTTTGGCATTCGATAACTTGAAAAATATTGCTTGGATTGTCAAGTTACTTTATATTTGTGTTCAGGTTACTGATGTACCGAGCTGTATAGTTTTTGGTGTAAATCTGTTATTTTAATCCTGAGATTTTAACCCTTTATCCTTCAAATTGAAAATTCCTCCAATCCCTTTGGCATTCGATAACTTGAAAAATATTGCTTGGATTGCCAAGTTACTTTATATTTGTGTTCAGGTTACTGATGTGCCGAGCTGTATAGTTTTTGGTGTAAATCGGATAATTTGATCTGGAATATTAAACCTTTATCCTTCAAATTGCCTCCAATTCCTTTGGCATGAGATAACTCAAAAAAATATCAATCCGATTGTCATGTTACTTTATATATTTATTCAAGTTACTGATGTGCTGTGCTGTATAGTTTTTTATGTAAATCTGATAATTTGATCCGGAGATATTAACCCTTTATCCATCAAATTAGACACTCCTCCAATCCATTTCTATATGTACCCATACCTTGTATGGTGTACATAATGTCGGCATCTCCGTGATGGCCCTCCATCATACAGCTTTCTACTAGTTGCACGTATGGGTACACATCTGACGATTTCATCGGCCTATTTTTCGACAAAGCGTGCATACGGGGCACTCCCACGTGCTATAGGCTTGAAACCATACCCAATCGAAGTTTAGAACAGTACACATGGATTGTACAACATTTTATTTCAACTCGATTGAAAAGCAGAATTTCGCGAATGTCCGAAGTTGATAGGGGTAAGGCTATTGCTCTAATTATGCAGGGACAAACGCAACATCTCGTCGCCCAGCAATTTGGGGTCCATGAGTCAACGATAGCTCGTTTAGTTGGGCGTCTCAGAGCCACAGAAAGATCTGCTAACTGTCCCAGCAGCGGACGTCCGCGAGTTACGTCGCCCCGTCAGCATAGTGACATACCTCTAGATGGGTCAATATAGCGCCAAAGTAACACTACATCAAAAAAATTGCAAAAGAATTGTTTTTGATGGTTTTCTATACTCTTGGATGTGGAGAACAACATATCAAAAGTTGGACAAAATTGGTCCATGGGAAAGTCTCCAAAAATGAAAAATCCAAGATGGCCGCCATATTGGATATTAGATATTAATATTTAAGTTAGAGACGAGAATCGGGTGTAATAGACTCCCAAACTACAGCCCGATCGGTCCTCCCGATGAATGTAATCAACCTGCCAAGTGTCGTCCCGATCAGTCGAAGCACTCGCTTTTAGCGCTGTACAGGTAGTGTATTAATATTTAAGTTAGAGACGAGAATGAGGTGTAACAGACTCCCAAACTACCGGGCCGATCAAGCTGACATTTCGCGTGTAAGTGTAGTTTGTCCCCGCGATGGTTTACCACCCTTAAGCTTTTGAGTTGGTCCACGCACTCGCGCATGCGCACGAAAAAACACGTTTCCCATTGCTTTCAATAGTGAATTTCGAGCTGCCGTAAAATGAAAACTACCCTACCGAATCCTCTGACATTTCGTATGTGGGGTCCTCCCGATGAATGTAATCAACCTGCCAAGTGTCGTCCCGATCGTTCGAAGCACTCGCGTTTGGCAAGAAAAAACCCGTTTCCAATTGCTTCCATTCATTGGATAAAGAACGCTGGTAGAGTGACATCACGTCAATCTAACAACATGCTCTGAACGTCATTAGCATTTCGAGATCTCGGCGAACGGTTGCGTTTTCACTGCTTCCATCCTCCCAATTTAATTCATTCGCTGCTTCCATTCATTGTTATTGTTGCATTGCAGTTCAACGGTCTTTTTCAAGACTTGCGTGTACTCTAACCCTCCCAATCTTTTCAGGGCTAGGAAAATGAGGTCTAGCATAGAAACCTGCCCTTTGTGTCTAAGGGAGTTGAACTGTGAGGAGACAGTAGTGGTTCGTGAAAAAGGAGCTGAAGGTATCAACAATGATAGCATTGAAAGAGGTGTCGACATCAGAGTCGCAGCTGGAACTAGCATACACAAGACATGTCGGATAAACCACATAAACAAAAAGGACAGTTCAAGCAGTAAAAAGAAGCGCCCGTGTTTCCCTGGGACCCTATAACAGTAAAACACATTGCTTTTTCTATGGGATTGAAGTCAATAAAGACAAGTACACGTATTACTATGTGAAGACAGACGCGTTTGTTGAAACGATATTGGTCCATTGTAAAACACGGAGAGACGAATGGGCTATTGCTGTTCAAGGCCGAATTGAGTACTTCAAGGGTGATCTTCATGCGGCCGACTGTGTTTACCACCAGTCATGTAACGTTAATTTCCGCACAATGCGGGGAATTCCAAAACTGTTCGGATCAGTTGATTCTGCCAAACAAAGAAAACTTGGTCGACCAAAGGACAGTAGTCAGGATGAGGCATTCGAAAAGGTTTGCACATTCCTGAAGGAAAATGATGAAGAACAGCTAACGATATCAGGCCTTGTTGCTACAATGGGAGAATACTTGCCCGACAGCAAAGTGTCAGCATATGGAAATCAGTACTTCAAGGAGAAACTTCTAAAACGATATGGAGACTCTATATTCATGGCTGATGGCAGGGGTGTCAAAAACAATGAGACCTTTAGGAAAAAAACCTGTCAGATTCTTCGTGACTACTACAATTCTCCTCAGCAAGACGACGAGGAAGCACAGAAATGAGCACTTCTACCTACCACAGCAAAACTTATCAAAAGTGATATAAAAACAATGGTTGCGCCTCTGGGAGATACTTACCCAACTGTGGTAGAACTAAACCTTGCAGCTGCGTTGGATTATGTTCCAGAAAGTTTGCGATTCTTGCTGCAACATTTGTTTGTTGGCAAGGATGCGTCTAGAACCGTTGCTGCAATTGGGCAAGCAATTATCCAAGCTGTGCGCCCAAGGGTTGTAATTGCTCCACTACAGCTGGGTCTCGCGGTACAAATGCACAACTTGTATAGGTCACGGTACTTGATCGATAGTCTGTCAACCATGGGGTTTTCTTCATCTTACCCGGAAGTGCAAAGGTTCGAAGGGAATGCGGCTTGTTCACTTGCTCCGGATGTGTTGGGAAGTGACGTGGACGTTCTTGATACGTCTTTGTTATTTGCTGTAGACAATGTGGACCATAACATTATCACCTTGGATGGAAAGGGGACCTTTCATGGGATGGGCATGATAGCCACCATCACACCAGGGAAGCAAGTTAGTCACACCATTTCAAGACAGAAAATGTCCAACTTGAAACTGGTTGAACCGACAAAGATTAACATTGTTAATTACCGTTTTACAAAGCATGTCAACCGCAACACTAAATTTCAGTCTGTCCCATTCTTGTCTGCCTGTGACCGCATAGTTGACATTTTCTGGGAATTGTCCTTTAGCTTCCACCAGAGTACACCTAACTGGCAAGGGATGATGCAATTACTCCACAAAAACTGTGACCATCCAGGGAAGTCATCAGTTCTCTTTCTGCCTATGACCGACATGAATCCAGGGGACATGACCTATATTCTGTCTACCCTACACTATCTATGTAACTCGCGGCGGAACATAACATGCCAGCTATTGTAACATTTAATCAGCCACTGTATTGGAAGGCTTCTGAGATAGAGAATCAGGTTCCAGATGATAGCCCGATCAAGGATGTGGTGCTACTGCTAGGTAGTTTCCACACATTCATGAATTTGTTGAGTGCCATCGGGACTTTGATGGATGGTAGTGGACTTCGGGAGATTCTGGAGACAGTATACGGTGAAAATACTGTTGTTCATATGATGAGCGGAAAGGCAGTGCAACGGGCGTTTCGTGGGCACCTGCTGGTGGATCAGTGTCTTACACATAGGAGTGTTGCTAAAATCATGGAGGATGAGCTGATTTTCGAGATCAAGTGGAGGAACTTGAGAGACTGTACACGCTGATGGAGACTGGCGAAAGTGACTTAGAGACGGTATTGAAATCAGACAGCATTCGCAAGATTGACGAAACTGTATCTGTCAAAAGGATTGAACTGTCAGCGACCTCCAAAACCAGCTAACTGTGGGTCAACTACCAGAAGATGTTAGGAATTGCTAGGGCACTTCTTTCTGCCGATCGAATGGGGTCATGGGAGATGCATCTGAGTAGCACCTCTGCTTGCTTACCGATATTCGCAGCTGCTGGGCATCCGAACTATCTGAAATCGGCACGGTATTATCTCCAGAAGATGCATGCACTGGGTGTTGACAACCCTCAGGTTCATCAGAAGTTCCAGTCTGGAGGCCATGTAACCAGGCGCAGTAGCCAATTCTGGGCTGGTCTTGGCCCTGATCTAGTGATAGAACAGACACTTATGCGTTCACTAAAAAGTCAAGGAGGTCTAACAGTGGGATGTCGGAGCACCAGAGATCAGTTTGGCCTATGTCGTCCAATGTGTCATCCACATACAACCTTGCCATGCAAGAACTAACCACGAATACTTACACAACAGGTGAACAACATAAGGAGTTGTCCATCTCCCGAGTCAGTAGAGATAAGGCGGACGTTGCAAAAGTCGCAGCAAAACTAGACAGTTTCACGCCATTTTCGGATGACAATGCATTGCGCAACATCATTACAGGGGTCACTGCGAATGAGTATGTCAATGTTAATGATCTGTTCGCAATAGGAAACGAAATATGTAAGAAGATGGACGGACAGTTTGTTTTCACTTATTCACACAAAAGGAGATTTCTAGTTGTGTCACAGACAGGTGATCTCCGGTTAGAGAAAGTTATGAACTATGAACTCTCTCTCCCTACCCGCCATCTTTGTTTGAAGCAAAGAACATATTGCGTCATCCGGATAAGCCACCACTGGCAGAAGCGATAAGGAACTATGCTACATCCAAATCGGACATTGCTGTCACACAGACAGTCCCACTGACGGATCACTATGTTCTAGATGGGGGGGGGGGGGGGGTCACTTCTGCACCGTTTAAAATGGACAGCTGGATCCACCTACAGTTCGATTGCAGATGACTATGCCTCGTTCACTGTAAAGCATTATGCGAGAGCCACTGTTGTGTTTGATGGTTATGGGGTGGACCAAGCATAAAGGACTGTACTCATCAGCGTCGTGGTAAACATTTGAATGCGAACAAGGTCAACATTACAACGGCGACAACGTTTGTTGGAAAGAAGGAGGACTTCTTGTCGAATGACGAAAACAAGCAGGCAATAATCCAGCTTATCATGCAATGTATGCGACAGAGAGGCTGCGAAGTGATTCAAGCTGAAGGAGATGCTGAAGTCGAGATTGCAAAAGCAGCCGCCACAATGTCTGCTTCCAAATCTACCACCCTTGTTGGAGAAGACACAGACCTCCTCGTACTCTTGCTACACCACGTAGTTGTAACAAACTGCACTGAACTATATTTCCGTTCGGACAAGGCGAAATCAAATGCCTATAATATCAAAGTCATTAAGCAGTTACTCGAAAAAGAAGTTTGCAATGATCTGTTGTTTCTGCATGCCTTCACTGGATGCGACTCGACGTCCAGAATATTTAGTATAGGAAAGAAGATTGGGTTCCAAAAAGTCATCAAGAAAGAAAAGGCAATCAAAGACTTTCTAAAGCATTCTGCTCACCAAAGCAAAGTCATGGTGTTGTGGAAACCAACGGCTCTAGGGCAATGGTTGCTTTGTTCAATACAAGTCAGAATGACTCCCTGGCATCAATTCGATACAATATGCTCTGCAAGAAAGTTGCCAGAGCTAAGACTTTCGTTACACCGGAAAGACTCCCACCAACGGCATCTGCCTGTAAATTTCACTCCCTGCGGACATACTACCAGGTTATGGAGTGGATGGGCAGTAGTGCTGACATGAACCCGACAGAGTGGGGTTGGAGGGTAGAAGGAGAAAAGCTCCTCCCTGTTATGACAGACAAAAGACCTGCTCACGAGGTACTTCTTCATATGATTCACTGCAAGTGTTCGAGTGGATGCAATACGCTAAGGTGTACCTGTAGAACGCATGGGCTGGAATGTGCCAGAGCATGTGGGCCTTGCCAAGATGGCAACTGCGAGAATATGACAAATGAGCCACTGATAGAAGAGGATGAGGATGACGCATGAGAGAAACTGTACGGTAGCACGTCAGAAGTCAATACTAATGTTGCCCCCTCGTATGTACATCATTAATGAAGTGACCATACAAATTTTAAGCAGATTGCAGAATTGACATAAAACGTCAATTCAGGGACCGCAAGTTACATAGGAAACATATATCATAATAGTTTATATGACAAAAACCTAACTATCAATTTTTCAAGATGGTGAATGTTGGCCATCTTGGATTTCAAGGTCAATACCCTAACCCTAACCCAACTCTAACCCTACTAACTCTAACCCGACCTCATATTGCAATAATAACCACGTAGAATGATTGGGCATCATCAATTTAACAGGAATAGACACCTCATTCACGTCTCTAACTTAAATATTAACCGAGATATGGCAATATCTAATTTCCAATATGGCGGTCGGCGTCCATCTTCGATTTTTCATTTTTGGAGACTTTCAAATTGGCCAATTTTGTCCATCTTTTGATATGTTTTTCTCCATATCCAATAGTATAGAAAACCATCAAAAACAATTCTTTTGCATTTTTTTTTATGTTAATTGCTATATTGACCCGTCTACTCCGTAACCGATTTCTAACGGAGACGGCGAGTCAGGTTGTTGCCACTCATGGTCGCCGAGTGTGTCCAATATCAGTTAAGAATCGGTTGAGGGAGTTTAATTTAAGGCCACGGCGTCCCTACATTGGCCCGCAACTAACAACCAGTCGACATCAAAGTCGATTGCAATGACTGCGGGCACATTCACTAAACCGGTTTCACTTGGCCTACTGGAGACATGAGTTATTCACTGGCGAGCCAAGGTTCGCGCTTTACAGGTCAGGTGGACCACAACGTTGCTATCGACGGCGAGATGAGCGATATTCTGACACATGCGTTAAGGAAAACAGCAGATTCAGAGGAGGGTCTGTTATGGGATTTTTTTTCTTGGGGAGAGGGGTATTTTTCAAGGCGTGAAAACATCTCTTGTGGTCATCCAGGGTAATCTTACAGCCGTAAGATATCGGGATCAGGTCATCATGCCTCACGCCCTTCCACTGATCCATGCGCGTAACCTTACGCTGCACCAGGATAATGCGAGGCCGCACGTTGCTAGGGGTTTGTCATGACTTCCTCAACCAAAACAATCTCCCAGTTCTCGACTGGCCACCCTTCAATCCAGATTTGTCCCCGATCGAGCATTTCTGGAACGAGCTGGACAGGTCACAGGAGGGTCAGAAAACTCGTCAACATCCCAAACAAAGTCGCTTAGCTCACACAGGCCTTTCTTCGGGAGTGGAATAACATTCTACAAAGGACCATAAACAACTTGATGGGATCAATGGTAAGGAGAGTTAGCGCAGCGACTGAAGCTTTGGGTGGTCACACCCACCACTGATTATTTTTTCATTCATTTTTTTATTGGCATCCTTAGAAATATAGTACATTATATAAGATTACAACAGAATTGAATTTTTACAGCATAATATATATACATACAGAGCACAGTTCTCCAATTATTCAAAAAATGCATCAATTAGGTAGTTCCATTTTTGCTTAATACGCTCAGCCATGCCGATTGAGTGCATGTATAGAGAATACATTTCAATATTTTTGTAGGATCTCTTGCTGGACCTGAGAAAGAGGATGGTGTTACTTGGGCTGCAGGTGTAAATATATTTTGTGGCGATGAGGAGACAGCTTTTCCAGACATTTAGATCGGCATGCTCGGAAGTTTAGCCTAAAATTATTTCTCCTTTACTTGTATTTAGTTGAACTTGCGGTTCCTGATTAAGGTTAACGTTTTCCACTAGTGAAAGTAAAACTTTTTTTTTTGTATTTCCAGTTTTCCACAGAAAGAGAATAGCTCTGTTTCCGAAAGACCACATTTACAGAATTTAGATTTTGATCAGGAAATGGCGTATGGTACCCACGCTTGAACGTTATACACGCAAATGCCGTCTGTGTTATGACAACAAAACTCGTCAAAATTTAATCAGTAATGAAGAAATAACATCAAAATCCAAACAATGAAATAATCATCCATAACACATTTTAAATATTTACCACAGAAAAAAAGCGTTTCTTTTTTCCGCTAGTTTTTATGTGTGTGTTTGTGTGTTTGAACAATGTTTGCAGTTTCAAATCCGAATTATACAAGATGCTTTGTTTCAAACTAGAAAGTATGATAAAATTGCAATACAGCATAGAAAGTACCATTTCAGGTACGCAGTACTCCGCCTATTGTGTTTTTAGTTCTGGGAAAGTGACATCAAAGTGATCTAAGGCACTATCTGAAACTCACTTTTTTCAAATTTTATTACGGTCATTCTGGCGGCGTGAAAAGATATGAAGAAATTATGGCGAACTAATGCATAATTTTCTCCAGAAACACAAAAACAATGTCTTTTGCTATTTTGTATTCTTCGGTCAGAAGCTGTGGTACAAGCGAGGATAGTGCTTTATGGAAACATTGCCGAATGGCTTCCCGTTGAACTTTTTCTTTGTACCCGGACTCCCAACCCGTAGCTATCAACACATCCAGCGTGTCCGGCGTGTGTCCATGTGTCGCATGCGACGTATACATATTGTTATACATTATGTAGTAGTACACAGGCATATCCGGGATATGCGGAATGGGTAGTCCTGGGCGGACAGAAGTCATAAAATAGGAAGAACAGATCCAAGAATGTCGGTGTGAGAGTAGACAGAATAAAGCCTGGGATATGCAGTAATAGCTTGTGGCGGACAAGGTTTGAATCTAAAATTGTTGTAAGTGAAAGGATCTTCCGCGCTACCAGAGTACTCCAGAACCTCAAACTGAACTAATCAGAACTAGAAATTCTAAAAATAGTAACAAAAACAACGAAATCAAAATATAGGGCTCTTCTGCTCTACCAGATTACACCCCGAACCAATCGAATACGAATTTTGGTGGGCCTCGCGGACCAATAGCCCTATTGTATAGGAATACAAATTAGAATTCTGTGAGAATCGGAACGAGATAAATGTTTTTTTTTCTGTGTGGGGTGAGGGGGGGGGGGTTGTAGTGATTAGATATACTCCCATGCAATCTGTAACGAAATGCCCTCCACAGAGCGCGTCGGGTTAACCTCCGTGGGGTGCGTCAGAGTCTTATGATTGCACTCGAGAATCTTGGTTCCCGAAGTGTTAATGTGTTAATCAGAGTGGCCAAGTCCTACTTGGTAATAATTCTCTGTTGTATAAACTTTAATAAGTAAACGCTGTTTTCAAGCCCAAGTTATGTAATTTTATTCAATTCCTCGTATATTTGCATTGCATAATAGCAGTGCAACTGACCTACAGAAGTACTTTATGCACTTACTGTAAAAAGGTGTTTTTGACAGTAGTTGCAATTATGACTGGCATATGAGCTAGTAAAAGCCTAACCTATAATAACCCCATCAGAATGCTTTTGACAGATTTTAGCATTGTAAACTGACCCGACCTAACCTCAACACACCCAGTATCAGTTTCAGCTCTGAGAATTGTGCAATCTTGCACGTTCACAAGATGGCCGACTGGTTTTGCGGTTATACACCTATTAATTGCCAGCATCCTTTTAAATGCGAGAACGCATACTCTTAGCATAGGATACCCACCGGATGCCCTACTATTCCAGGATGGAAGTAAGGGGTTAAGAAATACCTCTCCGCCATCTTGGGGTATATGTGGTGTTTTGTGGTGTTTTATGACGTAAATTCTGCCGAGTAGACACGATTCAAATCGTATTTAAGCCAACGGAATCACCCGAGACGGGACTTCTCTCTGGTCTTCCGTATGTACAAGAAGTCACTCTCCTATTCTCGTGGAAGGACGCCGCCGAACGCTGCCAGGCCAGACAACATTTCCAGACACAGGACGCGATGAGAGCGATGCGATAATTTCGACTTAGTCTCATTTCGTATCTGATATTTTCAAACTTTTACCAGAGAGAGAATTTATTTAAAGTTTAACTTGTAGGAACTATACTTAGGGTTTTAATAAAAGTGTAGAAAACTGTAAGTACATTTTATGTGTTTTTGAATTCACCCTTTCGCTGCGGCTGCAGTTTCAAGAATTGTTGCAGACTCTACAGAAACTGGTTGCCTCTAAAGACTGAACACTTAAATTGTCCTGTGGCCATTTTTGCCACGATTATAGTCCGAACTAAAAACCACTAGACGATCATTTTTCCGGGGTACTTAACCCTGCTATGCCACAGGCCAGTTTATATGGTGCCGCTCGTCAGGATGCAGACTCTGACTTTTAACTCTCTTGAAACGATCGGGTGAACATTCTAGAAACATTTATTAACCCTAACAGACCCAGTGAAGCCAAAATTGACTTAAAACGTTGCCGCTGGGGAGCACAGTGAACTTGTGAGAACTTTTTGCTAACTATTTATGAGGGACAGACATCCCTTAATTTTACTGGTAAATTGAACGCCTGGCAGCTCAAATTTGTAAGGCAGCTGACGCAGACAGCGCCCTCTGAATCTAAAATTGGTACAACTCCATGGTGGAACTGGTTGCATGTCCAACGTGCCATTATTTACACTGACGCCGACCGCCAATTGCTATCACATCCAAACTACGCTCGACTGGTCGCACCGAGCGTTGCTCATCAGATATATCGAACTTTTGACTGAACATCAGAGAAAAACGGAAACTCAGGAAACTGTGAAAAATCTCGAGGAATTCCAGGAAATTCTGAAACGACAGCCGCGTGTGTTTCAACAGTTATAGTGCTAGCAAGGTAGGTGCAATTTTCTTCATTTTACGTTCGTTAACAGCAGAAAAATCCCAACTGTAGATTATTTCATAAAACTCATTAACAATGGCCACGCCAGCAGAAAGAGAGCAACGGTTCATTGATGAAATTACTCAACTAAAACAGGAAAGGGAAGGTCTTGTGGGTCAGTAGGAGCGCCAAATTACTGAACTGAGCTCTCAAGCTCAGAGATTGACGCAGCAGCATGCTGCCTCACAACAAACCCTTCACCATACGCAAGCAGCCCTCGACCAGGTTAAAGCAGAATTTGTACAGCAGAAAGCTGATTTGGAACTACAGTTAGCTACTGACAAAGTCGGTGCCGAAGCAAAATTACTAAAAATACAACAAAAATTGGCAGAAGCTGAAAGAAAAGCCAAGGACCCCACATCTTCTGCCATAATTGACCTGCATAAAACCGTGCGCCAAAGTGAAAAGAGTAATGCAAAGACAGCTAACGCCACTCAGGCGCAGTCCATTCATTCCCATATTAAAAAATTTGACGGGAACCCCCTGAATTTTTGGGGTTGGATAAAATCTCTTGACCTTTTTTGTGAGACAAATGATGTGGAAGAGAAGCGACGACCTAAAATCGCCGCCCAAACCAGTGACTTCGTAGTTGCTGATTTTATTTTACGATCAATGAAGAAAAATCCTGAAATGCCCTGGTCCGAACTGTATGGCGAACTAAAAAGTCGCTATAGCGCTACAATGGATAACTCCATGGCCACCAATCAGTTGCGCCATATGCGACAAGGGAAAAATCAAACTCTTGTCTCATATGCTGAGCAACTGCTTGATCTAGCGAAAGATGCCTTTGATCAGGAAATAGATAACCCCACCATTCAGAAAAACCTCTCAGATTACTTTTGTGACGGGTTGTATGACAACGATGTTCGGATGAAACTGATCCGACGCATGCCCAAAACGCTAGAAAACGCTGTTAGTCAGGCATTATTTGAAAATGCCGCAAAAATCAAATTTCGCGCTCGCTCTGAAGCCACCAGAGGAAAAGCGCCCTTTGGGAAGGCATTTGACCGACAATACGAAGAATATGAGCGCTATCGGGACCCTGTATTTCGCGACTCCATCGACGAACAGGAAGAACAGGTAGATCTCCCTCTCGAGACAAGGGACGAGACTCCCATGGACGTAGGTGTGGCACACCGACGCCATAAGGTGAATATTTTAACGAAAAATTACACTGGAGGTTATGCGCGACCTCCATATCAGAATCAGAATAAAAATCAGTACAACAGTCAATACAGAAATAGGGGAGGACAAAATTACAACAGATATCAGAAACCGACACGATTTTCACGACCGGTTTGCAATCGTTGTAACCGCGTTGGCCACGTGAAACGCGATTGCCGCGTTAACTTGACCAAGCAGGTGAGAACACTAGATATTCAGCCAGCAGGTGAAAGGTCACCAGGGGCGACCTTTTGCTGCTTTCGCTGTGGGAAGCCAAACCACTTCGCTCGCAATTGCCGAGTCAATTTAAACGAAGGGAACTCTGCCCATATGGGGCAATGAGCAGAGTTAATGAGAAGCCACATGCTCCCAACAGAAGTGAAACTGGAAATCACCAGGGAGAAGTGTTAATTAATGTAAATAATGTACAAAATGAATGTATGAATAATTGTAAAAATAAAATTGTAAATAAGAAGACAGGTGGACCTACGGGTAATAAAATATGTAATATAAAGCCAAGTATTCAGTCTCAAACAAGGAGAACCGAAAATGGTTCTCCTCCAGTGAAAAGTAAAACCATTCAATGCACAAAGTGTGGTCAGACCACACATAATAGGAAAAATTGTACAGTAAAATTCACAACCATTCCTCTGACTGGTAGGCCTAGGCCTAAGAAACCGAAGGCCAACTCACAAAATGGCTGCCCTACAAGGGACAGTCAGCAAGAAAAATTTACTTCACAAAATTGTTTCAGCTATCGGACCACTAGTGGTCTGGGAATAAAAGTATACAGGACTGGAATAACCCAGGTAGCTACTGATGCTATGGTGAATGCGGCTAATAGCCAATTGACCCATGGCGGAGGTGTTGCTAGAGCTATAGCTCTTGGAGCTGGTCCAGCCCTTGAACAAGAATGTCAACAATATATTCAACAGCATGGAAATCTTCCAGTAGGTGAGAATATGACTACCACTTGTGGAATGTTGCCATGTTTAAAAGTGATACATGCTGTGGGACACGCTGGAATGATTACAGTGATAAAAATAAATGTCTCAATGTTTATACAGTACTGTACAAAAAGTATTACAGGTATGTGACAAGGAAAATTTTGTAAACATAGCTATCCCACTCATCAGTAGCGGGATATATGGTGTACCTAAACAGAAGTGTGCAGATGTTTATGTGAGAGTTCTACAAAACTTTACTCCTAAACAATTAAAAGAAATACACATTGTAGATGTAGACCCTGATATTATGATTTATATGAAAAATGCTTATGAAAATCAAATTATAAATCAACCAGGTAAGCAGGGTTGTGTTGAAATAAATCAACAGAAACAGACAGTAAGTGAATCAGGAAATAGGAATCCAAGAATAAGGAGCCAAGAGAAATCACTTGGGAAAAACCCAAAACTACAAAACAGGAAAAACCCAAGGGGAAGTAACTGGAAAACCCATGTCAACAAGAAGTGAAACACTCTATGGAAACCAAGGGAAATAACTTAGTAAACAATGATGATTACCCAAATGAGGAACAACAGCAACAAAAACTTAGACATTCTCAACCGGAAACAGTAACCATAAATTATGGGGCTGCTTCTTTGAATAGTGTCTTAGTGAACATCAAAGGACAACGAGTACGTGCCTTATTAGATACAGGGGCACAGACTAGTTGTATTAGTACAAAATTTTGGAAAAATCTTAAACACCGACCGAAATTAGTTGGTGATAAAAATTCTTTGCCTCGCATTGCAGGTATTACTGGGAATGACACTCTCCCTCGAGGAAAAGTTAGACTTGAATTTTATATTCAAGGAATTTATCAGGTGCATGAGTTCTTAGTCATAAATGAATTGAATCGAAGTATGTTATTAGGAATGGATTGGATTAGGGGCAATCGAGTTAATTTATATTGGGAATTTCATAAATTGAGATTAGATGGTCACTATATACCCATTGTTCAAGACATACAGGTGAGATGTCTTACTCGACTGATCAATCAGGTGGAACTTAAACCACAGTCCACTTGTTTGTGTACAGCAAAAGCTTCCGGTGCAAAATCTGTCTTCGACACAAAATACTTAGAACATCATGGACTGACTAAAGGTCATGTGGCTGAACAGCCTGGCCTCTTAGTTAGTAACAGTATAGTCACTAATGGAAATGAAACCATACCTGTACTGTTGGTGAACAGTACCAACAAACACTACACCTTGAAAAGGGGTTGTTTGATTGGAAAACTTGAACCAATAAAGCAGGAAGAAAAAGTATTAGAAATTAATCAGATCCTAACTCAAAATACACCTGAAGACCAGATCACAGATGCTGACATACAGGTGCCTGAAGACAAACGGCACCTGTTGATGCCAGTCATCAATAATAATAAAGACTTGTTTGCAAAAACTGATAAAGAATTAACTCAGACAGATACAGTGAAGATGCGCATCGACACAGGTGATGCGCCACCAATCAAAAGTAGAGCATATAGAGTTCCATTACTGAAGAGAAAAATTATGGATGAAGCACTTGAAGAAATGCTTCAATCCGGAATTATCCGAAGGTCAAATAGTGCATGGAGTTTTCCGTGCCTACTCGTGGACAAGAAAGACGGCTCGAAACGCTTCTGCGTTGATTTCCGCAAGCTCAATGAAGTCACGAAAGTTACGAATTGGCCGCTTCCATTGATTGACGACATCTTTACTTTATTGAATGGATGTCAATACTTCACCACTCTTGACATGAAGTCGGGTTACTGGCAAGTCAAGATGGATGAAGAAGACAGACCGAAAACGGCCTTTGTTTGTCATAAGGGCCTTTATGAGTTCAATGTAATGGCTTTCGGACTCGTGAATGTGCCCTCGGTGTATCAATCCCTCATGACAAGCGTCTTGGAGGGCCTAGAGGATTTTTCTCTGGCCTACCTTGACGATATTTTGATTTTCAGCCGTGACATAAAATCTCATATCGACCACATTAAACAAGTGTTTGGTCGCCTAAGAAAACATAAACTGAAGCTAAAAGCTAAGAAGTGTTCCTTCTTTCAATCTGAAACATCTTATCTTGGTTTTGTAATTAGTAAAGATGGAATTAAACCTGAGACTTCGAAGGTCGAGGTCATTCGAAAATTAAATCCACCGAAAGCGGTAACAGAAGGGAGATCTTTTATGGGCATGACCTCATACTACCGTAGATTTATTCCTCGGTTCAGCGAAATTGCTCAACCACTCTTAGAACTGACAAAGAAATATGCAAGATTTCATTGGCGTGACACACATCAAAAAGCCTTTCAAGAGTTGAAGGATCGTTTAACTCAAGTTGCTCATTTGTCATATCCAAATCCAAGAAAGCCTTATGTGCTTTACACTGATGCCAGTGGCCGCTGTGTCGGAGCGGTTTTGGCACAACCATGTGATGACGAAACAGGTCAACTACCTGGAGTACCTGATGAAAAACCCATTGTCTTCCTCTCTCATAAATTGGGTGAAACCCAACAGAAATGGTCGACATTTGAAAAAGAAGCTTTCGCTATCTCATACGCATTGGATAAATTCAATAACTACCTGCAGGGAGCAGAGTTTGTTATTAAGACAGACCACGCCCCCTTGCAGTACTTGTTGAAAAGTCCGCAAAACAATACAAAAGTACAACGCTGGGCATTGAAGATAGCTAGCTACAATTGTAAGATTGAATATTTACCAGGTAGAAAGAATACATGTGCTGACCTACTTTCTCGTCTACCTGAAGGAATTGCAAACGCAGACCCCGGGTACGAGATGGATAATGTGGAAAATCAGAAAGCATTACAAATTGGAATTATAAATAGTAACAAATTTGATCCTCAAAGATATGTACATGTCATCACAGATGAACCTCAGGTTCCGCCCGAACCACAAGCAATTAATTACAAAGATTTGGACATGAAGGTAGAGCAACAGAAAGATGAAAAGATTGTTGAAATCATTAAGAAGTATCAAGGTAACAATACCCCTGCACACATTAGTAGTAGATACCTCATGATTGAGGGAGTATTATATTACATCAGTACAGTTGACGATAACCCACGGGTACGCTTGTGCATACCAGAACAATTACATGTAGATGTGTTGAAACAATACCATGACGAATTAGGTCACCTTGGCATAGACAAAGTGTACAATAATATCAGTAGAAAATATTATTGGAAAGATTTATATAAACATATTTATAAACATGTAGAAAATTGTCTTGTGTGTCGAGCTCGTAACACCAGAGCTCACACTTTGCCATTGCAAGAGACTGACAGACCTCCATATCCCTTTGCTAAAATAGCATTGGATATGAGTGGTCCACACCCTGAAACTTTATCAGGAAATAAATACATTGTGACCTTCATAGATATTTATTCTGGCTGGCCTGAAGCGTTTCCAGTGCCTGATAAAAAGGCGGAAACAATTGCTAATTTAATAATAGATCAAATTTTTCCAAGATTTGGATGTCCTTTAGAAATATTAACAGACAATGGATCTGAAAATGTAAATGCAGTGATGAAATATTTAACAGATTATTTCAAGATACATCATGTGACCACTTCCTACTTCCATCCACAATCTAATGGTAAGGTGGAGAGGCTACATAGAACTCTGAATGACATCTTAGCAAAACTAGCTCGAGAAGAATTAGAAACTTGGGATTTATTCCTAAACCAAGCTATGGCAGCCATCAGGTTTAATGGTAGTGAATCCTCTGGATTCTCGCCATTTTATCTGGTGTATGGCAGAGATGTGGTTTTACCACTCGACAATATACTTAAACCTCGAGAAAAATATGTAGGGGAAGAACCTCATAAGATAGCCATTCAGGAACAACATAAAGCATTTCGAAAACAACAAGCTGCACAAAAGAAACGAGTATTAAAACAACAAAGATTACATGATATTACAGCAAAGGATATCACCTTTGAAGTAGGTGATCCTGTTTTATACTCCTCAGGAAAATCTAAAGGAAAATTAGAATCGAAATGGGACTACCCATTTCGAGTCATTGAGAGAACAGGTCCAGTGAGTTACAAGATACAAGATCAATTAACTCGCAGAATAATTAAATGTCATGGAGAAAGACTTAGTAAAGCGCCTCAAGAATGGGAGGTGCCTCAACCTGTCCAACCTGTTAGAGCGCGATGGATACAACGTTACGCTGCCCCATCAGAACAGTCGACTACTGAATACAGTAGCAGTAGTGACAGTAATGAAAGTGACGATATGCAAGGGATTCAAGAAAAACACCCCTTAACGTCAATCATTAAGAATAAAAGACAAAGACGAGAACATTCTTCTTCAGAAGAAGATGGTGTTCCATTAGCAGAATTAAGACAACAAGTACAACAGGTACGAGATTACAAGAGACGAATGAGGGAGCTACAAGCTCCTTCCGCTGATCAACTACCATCACGGTTCATTGCTAACGATCAAAATGATCGAGTAAATGATTCAACGATGGAAGTTGACCAATTGCAAATAACTGAAGAAAAAGGCCAAAGTAGTGAGCCTCAACCAAAACAGTCAAGTAAAGATATAACTGAGATGATCTCTTGTATACAAGCTGTGTTACGAGATCATAATAAGATTAAAGAACCAGGTGAGAAATTAGAATTCGGAGCAATTATGGTACCCTCTGCCTGGAGTACTAGTGATTAAATGTTACCACAAGACTCATGATACCTAAACGTAACACATATGGCGCCTCTCCTTAAGTGTGAGAGAGACGAGAGAAAGTGTAAAATGAGTAACAAAATTGTATTGACTTATGATTTGTGCGGAACGAAACTATGAGTCTTGTCAGCCTCGCGAACTGACTGAGACTTCATGTAGTTAGAATACCTTTCTGACCTTTTACACCCGGGAAGTGAATCGTCAGAGTGAAAGTAATTGAATCGCGTATTACTCATTGCGCTAACTCTTGTTTCCTTTCTCATTGTAGGAGCAAGATGTTGCGTTGGATGTTATTAGTTGGTCTTTTGACTACGACTACAATAATAGATGGACATACTATTATTAGAAACAATGTGATTTTTAAGAAAGTGAAAGAAGTAAATATGGTAACTAGTGATTGGAGTACAATGTTTGTGTATGAGCTCCAACCTTTTATACAATATGTGCGTAGACTTGATCGAAGTATGCAATATACCGCTGGTTTGTATAATGCTACAACCATAGCTTTTCGACGAACTTTTGTCGAAGTAAATGGTGAAAACTCTACTCTTGCCGTTGCGATACAATCGATCATAACGGATATACACCAGGAGATCAGATACCTAAATAATCGTGTTAAACGAATAAAAGAGGATCTGAACGATTACCGCAGATTACATGGCCACACAATAAACTTGTCTCGGAAGAAACGAGGTTTGTTCGACTTTGTAGGTGAAGGATTGAGTTTTCTCTTTGGAACTGTATCCCAGTCAGATTTAGATGGGATAACAGAAAATTTAAGCCGTGTAAGTGTTATTCGCTATTGGAATGACCCACGGTGGGACGGAACTTATTATGATCAACGAATTCCTTATCAATCGGAGAATGGGATCGATCTATTCATCACATCGACTCCGGTCCGTCCATTTCGCCCGAGTGAATATAGTCAAATCTCCATACCCGATTTACCTCGCGATATCGAATGATAATTGGTGAAACGTTCCATCATGTGCAGGTGGAACATACCTATGAATGGGAAAATGCACAATACAGTCATCAAGTCTTGCAATACTCGCTTGAAATGTACACAAGCCTTCGAATCTTTCAAGCCAGACAAAATATAGTTGATGGAGATGGGAGACAATGTGCGATATGCTTGTTGGACATTGTTGGGCCCCGTGAAGCATATCGTTGTCCTCAATGTACTCAGCTAGTACATCTCTACTGTGGGTTAACTTGGATGCAGCAAAAACAAAGTTGTCCTCTGTGTCGATTTGACCTTCTATGGGGAACTCCTTTGAAGAAGCATAGCTTCGATTTTACGATCCGTAATTATCAGTTTTTCCCCACTAACAGAATCAGGTAGAGTTTATTGTTATTTTTATTACTTTCAGGAATTAAGAATGTAATACCTTAGGAGAAAAGGTGATTCCTGTTGTCTGGTGGCGTTCCGCTAATATTAGTCCGTAATTAGTCCATAATAAATAATTCCTGTAGTGCATTTCTTCTCCCTAAAACCGGTAGTGACTGATCCTGGTCATGGATTCCCGTCACCGTGTTGACCGTGATGCTGACAGCATCCTGGTCACCGCAGGTGATTGGTCATCCTGTTTCCCTGGATCCGGTCAGCCAGTGATCCTGGTGATCCTGGTCACTATCCTGATCACTATTGATCATTCTGGAATTCATCTGATCCAGACTCGAGCTCCGCTAAAAGTTTACCGGACCTCGTGTCTTGGTTGGGAGGATTGTAACGAAATGCCCTCCACGGAGCGCGTCGGGTTAACCTCCGTGGGGTGCGTCGGAGTCTTATGATTGCACTCGAGAATCTTGGTTCCCGAAGTGTTAATGTGTTAATCAGAGTGGCCAAGTCCTACTTGGTAATAATTCTCTGTTGTATAAACTTTAATAAGTAAACGCTGTTTTCAAGCCCAAGTTATGTAATTTTATTCAATTCCTCGTATATTTGCATTGCATAATAGCAGTGCAACTGACCTACAGAAGTACTTTATGCACTTACTGTAAAAAGGTGTTTTTGACAGTAGTTGCAATTATGACTGGCATATGAGCTAGTAAAAGCCTAACCTATAATAACCCCATCAGAATGCTTTTGACAGATTTTAGCATTGTAAACTGACCCGACCTAACCTCAACACACCCAGTATCAGTTTCAGCTCTGAGAATTGTGCAATCTTGCATGTTCACAAGATGGCCGACTGGTTTTGCGGTTATACACCTATTAATTGCCAGCATCCTTTTAAATGCGAGAACGCATACTCTTAGCATAGGATACCCACCGGATGCCCTACTATTCCAGGATGGAAGTAAGGGGTTAAGAAATACCTCTCCGCCATCTTGGGGTATATGTGGTGTTTTGTGGTGTTTTATGACGTAAATTCTGCCAAGTAGACACGATTCAAATCGTATTTAAGCCAACGGAATCACCCAAGATGGGACTTCTCTCTGGTCTTCCGTATGTACAAGAAGTCACTCTCCTATTCTCATGGAAGGACGCCGCCGAACGCTGCCAGGCCAGACAACATTTCCAGACACAGGACGCGATGAGAGCGATGCGATAATTTCGACTTAGTCTCATTTCGTATCTGATATTTTCAAACTTTTACCAGAGAGAGAATTTATTTAAAGTTTAACTTGTAGGAACTATACTTAGGGTTTTAATAAAAGTGTAGAAAACTGTAAGTACATTTTATGTGTTTTTGAATTCACCCTTTCGCTGCGGCTGCAGTATCAAGAATTGTTGCAGACTCTACAGAAACTGGTTGCCTCTAAAGACTGAACACTTAAATTGTCCTGTGGCCATTTTTGCCACGATTATAGTCCGAACTAAAAACCACTAGACGATCATTTTTCCGGGGTACTTAACCCTGCTATGCCACAAATCGAACTAGACTCCGTACACACATCATCTATATCAGAGGCCTTCCAGGCTTATAACAACCACTTACCACAACAGAAACAAAGATGGTGGCCACCAGTGAATAAAATGGACGACTGGAAACACGTGTCACCCTAGCAACGCGCGCTCCTAATGCGAAGTGATATCACCATCACTATAATGACGACACATGATCATTCACGCGTTCTACTTCGAAAGCAATCCCACATGACGTCACTGGGTAACGCCACTATAACGTCGCCTGAGATCCCATGATGCGATTCCCCAACTAAAAGATTAAAGCTACAAGCATTGCTTCTTTGCCCCTTTGCAGCATATATGTCTTTTAAAAAATATTAACAAGAGTAAATTTAAATACCCTTTAATGGACAGATACATAGTATGAGGCTCCACCTTATTTTCAATCCGCCTCCCTTGTTTCAATTTAACCTTATATATACTTTTTTTCTTCCGGGATTTTGGACACCAATCCCCACAAAATATGATTTTTGACAGAGTTTACATTGTATTCAACTAAATAAATTCCTGTTTGGATTTTGCTAGTCGTTGATTAATAAAACAAACAATGCAGTACAGTTTAATGATAATTGGTATACACAGCGCACACTGTACAATTCACTCATTCGTTCACTAATCCGTCCGTTCAGTCAATCTAATGCAAGAAACAAGTACTAAGCAACTCTGTGTTTGTCTGACCAGTATAGCTGGTGAGTTACTGTCACTCGAATTTTTTCTCCATCAAACCTTCACAATAGTCAAATGATATCTTTCACTCATCCGTTCGTTAGTTAGCTTACGGCCCCCCCCCCCCCCCGCCCCCATCCACCCGCTCAGTCGTTCATCCATACACTAGTTTAGCTATTTAACTGACGACTTCCAGCTGTAAAAGATCTATATGCTCATTCATTCCTCCCGTACTTTATCATTCACTCCTTCGTCCACTCATACACTCGTTGGGTAATGCATTCACCCATTCGTTCGAGTGGATGGGTGCATGCCAGAACGATTGGATGCGTGGGGTGGTGATCTGCTGGCTACCCCAGCCTGATAAGTTACGTTCCATTAAGCGGCTATTATTAAACCGACCTTTCCATATAGACATGCCATTGTAACCCCTGGTAGTCACTCCCATCTGATGCATCCAAGTAACAGTACTCCTTTGATGCTTACTTTATTTAAGTGCATCATACCTAGTGTTTTTAATCACTCATCTTCCAACATCCATTCATTTCTATCCAATGATCAAATTGTATAGCCTTTGCCATTTGTAAAGGCTTCCTTCATTTCTCACTCTCATTCATCCATTCGTTCATTCATTTATTTCGTTCACTATCTTTAGTGGATGAGTGGGAGTGCAAACGAATGGGCGTGTGAGTGTTCGACCCCTTGATTCTTCCAGTCTGAGAAATTACATTCATTTCTAATTCTCTCAATCTCATCCATTCGTTCATTCATCCATTCCATTCGCTCTTGTGGGTGGACGTGCGAACGAACAGTGAGTTGACCCATTGACCGTCCGAGAACTATTCAACTGACCCCTCACGATAAACCCTTCAACTCCTAGCAAATACTGTCAGTTGGAAAAACGGATTGTGTTTACTTGTCTGCCTGACACACTTTTGAATGTACCCCTTTGATTTTCATATTCCTTACATAAAGACGAGCTTGCTCATTAAATGCTGTGTTTGTTTGTACAATCAAATAAGAGAGCTGCTACCAATTGTAAAATACACCATTTGGCTTATTCATTCGTCACTTCGCATTCACTGACCCGTCCATTCGCCCAGTCGTCCATTCTTTCATTCACCTGAGTGAGAGATCCACTATTTATTCATTCATTCGCTATTATTCATTCACCCATCTACTCATAGAATCGTCCACCGTTCGTTCATTCTTTCATCCATTCAAGCTAATGGGTGGATGCGTGAAAGAGTGGATGTTTGGGTAATGAATTGACTGGCTGCCCAGTCAAAATGTTAATCAGCGACTTTTGCATGACCATTCTTGATAAACCAGCCAACCGTGGACGGTTACTGTCAATTGCAAAAAGTGTGTTCGCTTTGTTGCTTCACACAAACATTTCACAATGCTTTCAAACTGGACAATCAGACGATATAATGAGCAAAAATACTGCAATGGTTTAATCCAACAGCTCGTCAGAGATGTTGGACTAAATTATTACTGAATCTCCTAACAAACCAGGATGGTTTCGCCTATTTCTCTGTTAACAGTTTTGACTGAAATGATACATTCCAGGGCGCCAGTGTTAAAAAAAAAGTTAAGCAAGAATACCTGCTCATCAAACTCAGTATTACTCTTTCTTCTTTTTTCCGACTTCTCTTACCAATTGAACCTAGAAGGGCCATTCATTCATCGTTCACCTACCCCACCCCACCCCAACCCCTATTCATTAATCCATCCAGGATACCACAAAACCACAATTGCTTGTAAGGGGGTGTTGCATCCATCTTAAATGTATATATTCTCCACTATTTTTATGACATTTGTACAGTATAATTGTGTTTCCCTCTCAAGACATAATTGCATGTTAGAATTGCAACAACCAGTGACCAAAAATATAGCACAAGTGACGCCCTATCCATATCAAAACTGTAATGGGACCCCGATTTTGTGCGGCTCAATAATAATAAAGTTTGTTCTTTGCCCGACAATGACGAATCCCCATTCAAAAATAATGAAAACGACTGCAGTACTTCTCGCCCAGTGACTTCCGATCGACAACTAGTAAAATAGAAGTAGGATTCTCATTATTCCACATCAACTGCCAAAGTCTAAAAGCTCACTGTGGCTCATTTCAAAATATGATATGCAGTTTGCAATCAGAAGAATTTTTTTCGATATTGTTGGACTTCCCGAAATATTCCACATTTCCCCAAACACATCGTGTAACATGGATGGCTATTATCCAATTATCAATAAAATGAGGTCCGAGAATGACGATAGTCGAGGAGGAGTGGGCCTTTACATTAAAGAAGGAATATCTTATAAGTTAGAAGCGGTATACCTGTATTTATTCCTCATGTTTTCGAATTTCTGTTTATTGAAATCAAAGATAAACACAATTTCAAAATTATCGGGGTCATTTATAGACCCAACGCACCACCAAAAGCCGATATTAATCACTTCCTATCAAAACTAAATGAATTATCTGATGTTCTGAATGCCAAAAATAAAAAAATTTGAATCATGGGTGATCTTAATCTAGACCTTCTAAAAACTAGTACCCACCCCAAGACAGAAGAATATGTCGATCAGATGTTCAGAGAGGGATTCTTATCTTATATCACAAAGCTAACTAGAGGAACCAGTCATTCCGCCACCTTGATAGATCATATCTTTGCTAACATTTTTTCACAAACAGCCCTTTCCGGAATAATCATATCGGATGTTTCAGATCACTTTGGTGTTTTTTTATGTTGAAGAGACACCTAAGTTGAGTGATTCGCCAAGCTTTATTTTAAAAAGAACTATAAATCCTGAGAGTATTGCAGAATACAAAATGCTGCTATCACAAAGTGATTTTCCCCAGTATTGCAAGTACATTGTCCTGACACATTTTATGAAACCTACTAACCATCTACTTAGAAGCCTATGAAAAAGCATTCCCCTTCAAACGTGTCCACCAGAGCAAAGAAATTATCAAAAACAACCTTGGATGACCAGGGGACTTTTCATATCTTCTAACAATAAACAAAAATTCTACCACAAAGAGAACTGAAAGTGCCCACTGAAAAGAATATTCAAAACTATAAAAACTGCAGCAGGATTTTCAATAAGGTTACAAAACAATGCAAATCAATCTGTTACGGGGATATCCTAAACCAAAATGACACTAACACGCGAAAAACATGACAAATTTTAAACAAAGTCATCAATTAGGGAAAACGCGAAGTTAGCTTACCTTCATTTTTCGTTCACGATGATGCATAAATAAACGAGGCCCACGACATAGCCAAATAATTCAATTCTTTCTCCGTGAACATCAGAAAAACAATATCCGACAAGATTCCGAAATCAAATAAGTCTTACTTAAACTATACTGAGTCAAAAAAGAAACTATTATAAAAACAAATGTGAAAAAATAACATAAAGGATTAAATATAATAGTTCTAATGTTGCAAGTTTGTGGACAAGAAGTCGTGCAAAGAGTTTAAATACATGTTGTTGTTATCCACCCAACCGTATACAATTTTGCTACGGATTTCAAAATAGCACGTGCTACCCGAAAATGTCAAATTGAATGGGTGACGGGCGAATTTCTTTGTGTTATGTTGTGCTAGAGAGCCTGGGTTATTGAGAAAACACGCTAGTTTTTGTTTTCCGACATTTTAAAAAATGCCAAAGTTAACCGAAAATCAGAGGTTGCGTGCTATTGGTATGCATGAGGCTTGGATACCTTCAGATGAGCTCGCTGCTGAGTTCGGAGTCACTGTAGCCACTATTTACTGTCTCATTGGAAGGTATTGGAAGGTATAGAACCACAGGATCCGCTGCCGACCGACCGCATTCAGGTCGACCAAGAGGTACAACCACTGCACAAGACCGACGCATCAGGACGTCTCACTTGCAGGATCGCTTCCTTCCGGCGACGAGGACAGCGGCAATTACTCATGGTAGAACTAACAACAGAAGACTTGCTGAACACGGCATCCGAAGTAGGCGTCCTTACCACGGACCAATCCTTACCCAACGTAAACGTACCGTCAGAATGGAGTGGGTACGTCAGCCTGTTCGCTGGACTCAGCAGTGTTGGAGCACAGTTCTTTTTAGTGTTTTAGTGATGAATCACGATTTTGTCTTCGGCGAACGGTTTTCTGATGCTCGCGTGCGGGAATGCGATCGTTTCGGCGGGGTAGTGTAGTGGTTTGGGCAGACAGGAATTTCCATGCACCATTGAACGCAGTTGATCTTCATCGATGGTAATCTGAATGGACAGCGATATAGGGTCGAAATTCTTAACGCTGTTGTTGTCCCGTTGCTCAACGCTAACGTCGGATTGAAGTTATTCCGGCAAGACAATGCCCGATGCCACCTGGCGCGTATCTGTCGTGAATTTCTTGAGGAGCAGAGCATCGAACTTCTTCCCTGGCCACAACTTTCGCCAGATTTGTCGCCAATCGAGCATCTTTGGGATCAACTGGACCGTCTGGTTCGACTTCATGATCTTCAAACGTTAGACGATTTACGTAATGTTCTAAGGCAGGAGTGGAACGCAATACCACAGGATGATATCCAGAGACTTATCAGGTCCGTGAGCTGTCGGTGTCTTGCCATCCCAGAGACAAACGGTGGACATACACGCTATTGAATGCATGTGTGAACTTTTCATTTCACCCCATCTGAATTGCGACGTCATGACGTGACGCTGGCGACAGTAAGAACATGAAAGTATGCAAATTCATACAACTAGACTCGAAATATGAATTTACAATAATTAGTTTGGGATTAAAATCGATAATACTAAAAACATTGCTCCTCAAAGTTTATTATACTTTCTTTTTTGACTCAGTATATATGAATAGCGATGTTCCAAACAATTTTATATAACTCCTACTAACACAGTAGAAGTTCGCCACGTGATGAATAAAATGAAGCCCAAATTGTCTTACAAGACATCACCGCACGTCTTCTAAAACAAACAGTAAATGAAGTAGTTCTCTCTCTCGCACATATTCTTCCTTCATTATTGGCATAGTACCGGACGGGATGAAAATTGCGAAGGTGATACCTATTTTTAAAACAAGTGATGAGCACAGTTTTACTAATTACAGACCAATCAGTACATTACGTGAGTAGGTAATAAATGAGAGTTCGAGCTCACCTGTACATGTATGTGTACGTGTACATGTACACCTCCATGGGATTTAGTGTTAAAATCGTGTACGTGTACAAGATTTTAACGGTTTTTTAGGGTGAGCTCGAATTCTTTTAACACTGAACCCTATGGGAGGAATCCGTAGTTTTACGTACACGTACATGTACCGTTTTGATTGAAATCTGCAGATGAGTTTTCCCCATAGGATTCAGTGTTAAATTGCGAGCAAAAAAAACGTTTTGAGAGTTCGAACTCATCGTCTTGTCGATTCTAACAATCCGCGTCCGTACACGATTTTAACACTGAAACCCTATGGAGAGTGTTAAATTGCGAGCAAAAAAACGTTTTGAGAGTTCGAACTCATCATCTTGCCGATTCTAACAATCCGCGTCCGCACACGATTTTAACACTGAAACCCTATGGAGGTGTACACGGAGATCCGCTTGCAGATTTTAGGTTGGAAATCAACTCGCTTGAAGAGGTGATGTTTGAATCCGCAATCTCCACTGTAGCGTTTCTCGAAGTGAGACTGGCGCACGTTATTGCGAGGTGATCTCAACGAGCACTTGATGGAAATGTTTTGAACGAAGAGTGTTGTCGTCGGTTTGTTGGAAATTCGCGAGCCCGCTGTCACGTTTTTGATTGATATATATACAGGGGAGAAAAAAAAATATAAATAAATAGTTATTTAAAAAAAATAAATATATCAAATCGAATAGATAATAAAAACGTAAATCATGAGCGATTCTCAGGATATTAGAGTGAGGTTTCTTTTAAAAATGCTGATGAGAGCCTACGCATTCTGCATGAACGAACAACTTGGTCGTCTCTTGTTAGAACGATGTGTCGGATGTCAGGATCACCTAGACTTCGATCACGAGAATCATTCGTGTCTGTGGATGGAAAGGGAAGATATGGTCGTCAAGTATTTCGAACCGGCGTTCGAACGCATTCAAATCAATGAAGTGATCGCGTTTTGGAAGAGATTACTCTACTGTAAGAATCGAAGCAAGCCCACAGATTCGGAAGAACAGAAATTGGCGCGTAAAAGTCTGACTTTACGAGATAAGGGAAGCATCTTGAAATTATTGTTCAACGAAGCATACGTCTAAGTTTTCTCGTTGATATAAAATAAGGGAGAATAGAAAATAAAAATAAATACACACATAAATTTTTTATCTAATATTAGAAAGAAAAAAACAAAAATGAGAACCAGAAATAAATTGTATCCGACGTTAGTGGATGACGAGGACGAGAAGCCGAACAGCGTTTTGCCGACGGTGCCGTCGCTAGAAGACAGAGAAAAAGGAGAGAGGCATTGCATCGATCAAATCAATGGAATCCAAGAGTATCTAATTCGAGAGAGAGATTCTCGTCATTCCCTCAAGAAGAAGTATTCGCGTTTCATGACATTCGTCAACGCGATTGACACGACACTCATCACGATTTCCATGGGTTTACACGCGGCCGGCATCGGATTGTTGTCGACCGCGGTCGCCATTCCGATCGTGTTGACCATAGAAGGAGTGGCCCTCGCCGCCGGATTGTTTAGGACGCTCAGAAACTTTTTGAGTAAGAAATTATATCTGAAGGCGAGGAAACACGACAAGATTCACGTCTTGGCCGACTCCAAGATCGACACGATATCCGAAATGATCTCTATGGCATTGAAAGACGGTAGGATATCAGACGGTGAATACTTCGCGATATTGAGCGAGAAAACGAAATACGATGCCATGAAAGAAGCCATGAGAATCAAGACTCGTCAGATCATCAAGGAAGAGATGAAGGATTCTCTCGTGGAAAAGGGGAGGAAAGAGGCCAGGGAGGAATTCAGTAAGATGATAGAACTCAAGAGCAGCGATTGAAAAAAAATATATATATAATAAGAACAGAATTTTAAAAAAAAATATTAAATTTATATATAAAATAAAAAAAACGAAATTAATTTAAATAACTCTTAAAAAATGTATTGCGTAAAGTGTAAGAGAGTTACCGAGACGAGTAATTCTCGAGAAGTGCGAACTAAAAATGACAGACGGATGCTTCGTGGAATTTGCGACGTGTGTGGTTCTGTCAAGACACGATTCGTCAAAAAAAAGAACGCGAGCAAAGGTAAAGGCATCGTGAATAAAATGATCACAGTTTCACGGGACCCGGAACGAAATTGAACAAGAGACTCAACGCAGATCTGACTCCCAAATCTTGGAGCAAACCTGTGAATAGGGTGGACACGGCCACGTATGATCACGATCTGTGCTACGCCAGACATCCCGACACCAAGACTCGCAACGACGTCTGCGACAAAAACATGTTGGGGAAATTGAGAGGCATATCGAATCCGACCAGGAGAGAGAAGATGGAACGTTCGCTGGTCGGCAATCTGATCAGTGCAAAACGTCGATTCGGATGGGGCGTTCAAAAAAAAAGCGCATCTGAAAAGAAGAAGAAACGATTATTGATGAGCGAATTGGCCGAGAAGTTACACAAACCCATAGTGCGTAAATTTCGAAAGAGAAGGGTGTTCGTGAAGGGTCTGGATGATATTTGGTCTGCCGACTTGGTCGACATGAGATCGTTTTCGAGGTGGAACGAGGGCGGCAAATATCTATTGACAGTCATCGACGTGTTTTCCAAATACGGTTGGATCAGAGCTTTGAAGGATAAATCGGGACCTTGCGTCGCCGAGGCTCTGAAGAGCGTGTTCGACTCGTCTTCTCGAAAACTGAGTAAATTGTGGGTGGATAAGGGAAAGGAATTCTACAACAAGCACGTTCGTCGATTGGTAGACCTCTACTCGATCGAAAATGAAGAGAAAGCCAGCGTGGTGGAACGTTGGAATCAAACGATGAAGGAAAAGATGCATAGATACTTCACGGCGAATTCGACCAAGAAATACATATATGCTCTGAACAGTCTGGTCAAAGATTACAACAACACGCAACACAGATCGATCAAGATGACTCCCGCGGAAGCTAGCGATCCTCGAAACGAAAAACGGGTCTACGCGAATCTATATCCCGAGAGATCTAAGATCAGGAAGAAGTCTAGAACGCCGAAATTTGCAGTCGCCGATCGAGTGAGAATTTATGCTTATAAGAAGCACTTCGAAAAGGGTTATACTCCTCGATGGACCTCGGAAATCTTTGTGATAATCAAAATATTTCACACCGATCCGGTGACTTATGAAATTGAAGCTTTGGATGGAGAAGAGATCATCGGAAAGTTTTACGAACAACAATTACAGAAGACGAAGGTTTGATGAAGAAAACAAAAATTTTTCATTTACTCTCTTTAACATTTTCTTGTTTACACACATATATATAAGAGAGAGAAAAAAAATAATAAAAAATAATTAAAAACTATTTTTTAGATAAAGAAAGCAAGTTAATTAATGAACAAAAAAACTAAAAATCCTTTAAAATGACAAATATACTAGATATAGCACAAAGCATAGTGAAAGATGAAAGTATTCAAGAATATGAGGTTCACGAATACGAACCGGTAACCGGAACGAGTTTGAACAATGCGGGAGAGATAAGAATCAACGTCGAAACTCAAGATCTATTCCTACATCCTAGCGAGAGTTACATAGTGGTGCAGGGACGTCTCACCAAGGAAGATGGGAGCGACTACGCCGACGACGACACGGTTACTCTTGCCAATAATGGCATCATGCATCTATTCAGTGACATAAAATACATGCTATCTGGACAAGAGATAGAATCTGTTTTTCATCCCGGTCAGGCCACCACGATGTTCGGACTCTTGACGTATCCTGATGATTTTTCAAAATCCAGAGGACATAATCAGTTGTGGGTGAAAGACACCATAGGCCCTGCTAGCGCTGGCGCCGCCTTGATATTCGACTACGTCGTCAAGACGTCCAGACCTAAAGGAACGTTTTCGTTCAGGATACCTTTGAAACACATCTTCGGATTTGCGGACGATTACAACAAGATCATGTATGGATTCAAACACAATCTGACGTTGATTCGAAAAGGAAACGACGACGCAATAGTGAGACTCACTGCGACCGATGCGGGTAAGATAACTCTACACAAGATATCGTGGTTCGTTCCACACGTGGAGCCTTCGATCGTGGAGAAAGCGCGTCTCTACAAGATCATAGAATCCAAGAGTAAATTACCCGTGGGATTTAGAATGAGACAGTGCGAAACATCTAGCATTCCTCCCTCCACGAATCACTTCGATTGGAGATTGACAGTGAAATCCGCTTCCGAGAGACCGCATTTCATCGTGGTTGCGTTTCAAACCGATAGGGACGGGTCTCAGGAAAAGAATGCGTCGCTGTTCGATCACTGCCATTTGAGAAACATGCAAGTGTTTCTGAACGCATGAGATATCCAGCAATCGATTACAACGCGTCGTTCAACAAGAACGATTTCTGCAGGCTGTGCGGCGATGCCGCTGATTTTAGAAAGAAGTATCACGGTCTAGACGAATTGATGAGCACCCCTAACATGTCTCCTGGCGAATACAAGTCGATGTATCCCATGTTCGTATTCGACGTCAGTAAACAGAGTGAACGACTCAAGAGTAGCGTGTTAGACATTCAGATCAAGATGCAATTCGATAGGAACGTGCCGAGAAAAACCGAAGCCTTCGCCCTGGTCCTGTCGGACAGAGAATTACAATTTGAATCGGATGGAAATAAGATGTCGATCATTCGATGAGACACGAGTGTGAAAAAAAAATAAAAAACAAAAAAAAAATAAAAAGTAATGAGTAATTATTAAAAACAAAAAAACAAAAAAAAATAAATAAAGTAATGTGATCTAGAGAGATTGAACATTTTTCTAAATCTCATTACTTTTTTTTTTTTGTTTTTTTTGTTTTTAATAATCACACATTATTTTTTTTTAATTCATTATTTTCCACGCGTTCACTGTTTGTTCAAAGAATCTAGTTTGATCAGTAGACTCACCACGGAAGTGGTGGCTTCGGGATTATTGGTTTTCATGACGAAATTAATCCTGTCTCCGGCATTCACTTTGAGAGGCGTGCCGAACGTGCTAACATTCGCGTGTTGATTCTCAGTCTTTTCGACGCTGTATCTCTTATCGCTCTCCACAACATTCACCATGAGATTGACGACCGCTCTGTTATTCAAATCCGAGGAAGCCAGACTCATTCGAAGGATTTCACCTCCCAGCAGCATGGGATATCCCACCTGACCATGTTTCGATCCGCTACCTCCATTTCCGAAAGACCACTCAGCTTTTCCTTCATCTAAGGTGCTGGCCTCTTCGGCCCACACGGTGATCAATTGTCTAGCATATTTGACTTTCTCCACCACCGAAATCAGGGTGCAGGCATCCGTCATGTTCACGGGATCCGGTAGATTCGTGCGCGCGTGTCCACCCATGTCTAGTTTACCTTCCATGATGTCGCCCTTTCTCCAGACCGAGTTGTCGTCCACGTACTTTCTGCTGACCGCGCTGGAATCGAATTCGGGATCGTGATCGAGACCGAATAAATTGTGACCGTTCATGTTGATGCCACTCTCCATGGTTCCGTCAGATTGTTTGTTCAGGTAGAGATCGTCCACTTGTGATTCCAGGTATTCTTGTGATTGTATCACGGCAGAATCTACGTAGCCCTTGTTGACCGCGGTTGAGTCTGCATCTGTGTCGTTGATCTCTGACAGATTCAATATCTTGTGGAATCCCGCATTCAGATCCGATTTCATTTCTCGTCTGTCAGACTTTCTCTGTTCCAGATCTACGTAGTGTTTGGTCGCCACATCCTTGGGATTCGTGGGAGTGGCCACGTTCGTTATCTTGTTACAATTGGCATTCAATTCCGAGTGCATCATTTTCGTAACGTATCTATTTCTCAGGTGTTCGCTGAATCTCGCGTGAGAGTCATCTGCGTATTTCTTGGTTGCGGCATCGGTGGGATCTATGGGATTCGCGACGTTCACCAAACGTTTGGATTTCAGACCCAGATCGTCGGTCATGGTTTTATCCACGTAATTATCTAGCAGGATTCGTTCGACGTATTTTTTAGTCGCAGCATCTGCGAGATCTATCGGCTCGGGAAGATTGTAGAGCTTCTTATCATTCATGTTCAAAGGTTCTTCTCGAGGTTCGTATCTCCGAACGTAACGTCCGTCCAAGTTGGCAACGTCGTAACCATTGTCGACTTCGAACGTCTTCCTCTTCTTTCTTGGGTTGACTTTTTCGTCGTCACTTCTACCAAATTTATCGACTGGCATGTTGTTGTGGGATTTTTTGTTTTTTAGAAAAATATGTTCAAACGCAGTTTATTAAAAATGAACTATGTTATTTTATTTTTCGTTTTTATTCGATTAAAATTTTTTTAAAATAATTTTTTATCTTTATATACTATAAAAAAAAAATCTCTCTCTAATGTAAATCATTGAGAATGTCTTGAAATCGATCTCCTTCAGACCATCTCTTGAGAATGTAGACCGCAAAACACTTAATGTGGTGATTGCACTTGTTCCGTGTTGTAACAAACCATCGATTTGTTGAAATAGTTCTTTATTTCTTTTGGCGGTGAGATTCCGCAGCTGTCGAAATAATAATTTTTCTTCTTCCCGTTCTTCATCCACGCCACCCAGTGAGTGCCTTCACCCGATGAATCGTCTAGATTTAAAATTCCGCATTCCGATTGTCGAGGTCTTCTCTTCGGCAAGGCATCTCTGGAAAACACTCCTAGAAAATCTTTGATTTTCAAATCTTTTGCCGCATTCAACAGATCGATGTTGGATAGGGGTTCGTTAGGTAAGACGACACCTTCTAAGGATATCTTTATTTTCTTATTCATAAATGCGTATATATTTTTTTTATTTATTTATTTTATTATAATTCACTAAAAATGACGTTATTTTTTTTTGTTTTTTTCTCTTTTTTTTTAAACTAACATTCTCGATGTCTCTATCATTTTCTATAATTTTGATTTCATCTAATTCCTCTTGATTTTGTGGACTCTCGATATCTCTATCATATTCTATAATTTTGAATCCATCTAATTCTTCTTGATTTTCTGGACTCTCGATGTTACTATTGATTTCTATAATTTTGAATCCGTCTAATTCCTCTTGATTTTCTGAAATCCTATCATCCACAATCATATCTGGAATCTTATCATCCACAATCGTATCTAGAATCCAATCATCCATATTCATATCGTCTCTAATTAGATCCGCAGTCCAATATCCGAGTGCCAAAGTGCTTATTTTATCGTCTAACACGAATCTCTTATCGTCGTCGGCTGTCAGTGAAATCTTGTTGACTATTTCGGTATACAAGTCGTGATTTTCGCTTCGAATCGATTTCATAGTCTTATACACCGGACCACTTCCTAACAGACAATCTTTATACTCTTGGAAAGAGATGTTTTTCTTCACCACGCACGCTTTAACTCCTTTGCACTTCTTGATCTCTTCATCATCTTCTAGACGATAAGCATACAGTTTGGGTCTCAAGCCCACGAATTCGACGATTTGTTTACCGCCGCTCTCGTCCTTAAATTTACCCAACACCTTCTTGTTGTCGTTCGATTGAATGTTGGACGGGTGATCGACGGGATAATTGCTCGTGTAGAACCACTCGGCCACGTCCTGAGATATATCTTGGTAGACGTCTTTCGTCTCTATCTCGTAAACTAAACTGTCCGTGTCGGTGAACAGTAGTTTGGCTTTATCACCAAATTTTCGTTTGACGTAATCGTAGTGAAACTCATACATCAATCGCTTGCTGATATCTAAGATGATCGGTCCGAGATAATATGGTTTGTCGAACTTCAGATGCGTCTTTTGCATGTGAACGGCCACTAGATTTTCGTCGAATATGGTTCGGTGTTTGTAATTGGGTTTCGCCACTAATGTTTTAGCCCTTTTCTCAGACGTGGCGAGTCGAACGTCAGTTCTCTTCCTGATGTTTTCCATCGATTTACCGTACATGCAGTTGTTCATGAGTTTGAAGAAATCTTTTTCGAAATCGTTCTCGGCTCGAGTTCTGAGATTCGTGTTGAGATCGATGTATTTTTTCATCCAAGGCTCTTCGTCGAATCGAATGATGCAATGTATGTTGACTAATTTCATCCCGTAATCGACGTACTGTTTCAAATTCTCACTGTAGACGACGTAGTTACGTTTGTTAAATAAATTGGGAATGAGTTTTTCCTCGTCTCCCTCATTCGGTTCCATTCGTTCAGGAGCCAGCGGATAATCGTTGTGTAGATCGTGTAATTCTTTCAGATAGTTCAAATCGACTTCTAAAATGCAAGGATAGTCTCTCCATTTTTGCATCTCTTCCGGTTCCTTCACCCATTCGAAATTTCCAATCGGTAAAGGATGACTCATAGCCCAACCATACAGATTATTAGCATCCCAATACTGTATGTATTTAGTCAATCATTTCGAATCGAAACCTTCTTTCATGTAGGGATTGTTAGCCTCAGAATGTCTGTGGGAGATCATCGAGACGCCACCTCTCGCAGCCCTTTCGAACATGAGCAACATGTCCACGTCAGATAATAATTCCAATTGGACTTCGGTGGTCTTCAACAGAGCGTCCCACGCCAAACCGAGTGCAGTGAAATACCAAGCGGGATCCAGATCGTAATTTCAACAACAGACGTCTCGAAAATTTTCAAACACGTCTGCCAAGAGTAGAACGTCGGTCTTCAGATAGAGATCGTGATAATCGCTCATGGTTTTCATATCGAATGATTTCCACATGTTTTAAGCGTGTTCCTAATTCTCGTTGGAAATGTCGGATTCGTATAATTTCGAATAAAAATCTTCTTTCGAAGGTAGTGCGGTGTCTTCGAATCTCTTTAGATCATTCATATAATCATAAGGATAGACTCCTTTCCTCAACATGACGTCTACTCGTTCTTCGAAATGTTCGCTCATGATTTTAAATTTATCCTTGCTCATGTTATCGACTAATTTTTCCAGAGCAGTCGACATGAATTTAAAACTGTCGATGAAACGTATGCATCTACAAATGAATTTCGTTTTTTCTTCCAACGTCTCTCCGTCGATTACTCTTTTCTCCTCCATAAGCTTCCATTTCGTGAAGGAAATGTATCTTTCTTCGCTGTTCGCGATGCAATTTAATTCTTCGTGTGAGGTGCCGAGATTTTTCACGAACAGATGACTGTCGTAACCTGAGAGATTGTGAAACATCACTGGATAGAAAGCGGCATCTTGATATTTTGAATTACACTTGCTATGAGCCGGACCACGATACAGACCCGTGTAATGATCGTGGTCTCTGACCTTCCTATTTTCCATCGAATTCTCATCGAACGATTGTCTGCATATGTGACATTCGGTGGCTCTGTTATTTTCATCCTGCTGCTCTCGCGTGATGATCATTTTTGCCGGAGTTTTGAATTTGTCGTATAACATTTGAAGTTTCCATTCTAACTCTTCCATGAACCTTTGAGCCACATCGTCATCTTCATACTGTTTTGTGTAGGTGAAGGGACCCATGTCGTGTTGCGAGTCGAAAGCGCATTTCACGTAAATGCAATAGCCCGAAGGTATGTGTTTTTGATATCTTTCGACGTAACTTTGAAGAGCGTTGGGTTGACAGGAACTCATTTTCGCGGTGAAACATTCGAAATCGGCGTACACGACGAATGGTACTTTTAACCTTCTATTGTGATTTTCAAACTTCACGATGGTGTTGGGTTTGGGCATTTCGACGGCGACACCTTGATTTTCATTGCAATATTCCTGATGTTTTGTCAACGAGTCTTCGCTGTGAAACACGTCCATGCAATTGTAACATAAAGATATTTTTCCGTTATGATTATTATTTTGTTTCGACAGTAATCGACTCGGATGTTTAACCCAACAATAATGACGATTGTCACCATTCGAAATCAATAATAAAATAATCGTCTTTTCTCTTCCGAGATACGAAGTCAGTCTGAGAGACTGGATCTTTCGTTTTTCGTCGTCGTATCCCAAGACGTTCACCGCAACGGTGGGATTTTGAGCCTCGAAACATTCGATGTGTTTTAACTGCGTTGGAAAAGTCACTCTGGTCCAATCGAGATTTTTAGAAGTTTCCTCGTACTGAGAAACTTATTTATTATTATTTATTGGTGTTTAGGGTCACATACTTATGCACAATGGCTAATCGTGACCGTGACAGTTTTACGGGTGGAGGAAGCCGGAGTAACTGAGAAACTCTATCGGAGTTTATTTTGACAGGGTATAGAGCGGATGTGACTGCCCATTTAAAACACTGATCATCGTTATTTTTCATGTTGATCACAGCGTATTTCTTAGTGAGGAAATACGGTAATTTCACGTAGGAAGACCCTTTCAACAAATCGTTTTTAGTTATGTGAATTTCGAGTTTCAACACCTCATCGAACGTCCAATTACTACCTTCATGTCGATAATTCGCGAGAGACGTCAACATCTTGTCTTTCATCTTTTCGAAAACGTCTGATAAATCTGAACCTTGAAATACGGGTTTGACATTAGATCTGAAATATGCATTTTTCACGATGCTCTCGCCGGACTTCACGTCGATTTTATTCATCACGCAATGGAGTATCATCTTAATTTTTAGTCCCACGTTCATGTATTTGCGAAACAAATCCAATACCTTTTTCTTCACCCGTTCCATGAACAATTTCGGATTGATTTTCTTCAACGAGGGAACCACGTTGAAAGTTTTAAAAATGCCTTTGATCGCACTCTCCCGTTCCACGGACTTCGATTGAAATAGTTCTGCGGCGAGTCGCGCTAGATATTCTTCTCCTTTCCCTTCGTCTATTGCTCATCGAAGTTCATTCGATATATCTTGTTTGCCTAGAATCTGATGTGCATCACTCGTTTTCGTTTTTCTTTTCTTTTCTTTGGAAACTTGAAGTTCTTCAACGGCTTTTCGTTTAGTCGTCTTCTTATTTTTCACAATCGAAGCGTTTTCGTTTTTTTCGACGTCGGCATTTCGATTCCTTTTACTATCTTTTTCTTCTCATTTTTCACAACCGATGCATTTTTTGACGTCGTTGCTATCGGCATTTCGATTCCTTTTACTATCTTTTTCTTCTTCTCATTTTTCACAACCAATGCATTTTTTGACGTCGTTGCTATCGGCATTTCGTTTGCCTTTCCATCATTTCGCAAATGTTTCTGTATGACTTCAATCTTTTTTGATTTAGTTCTATGATTTCTGAAATGTGAAATTTTTAATAGTTTACAAATCTCGTTTAACTGAGGTATGGTTTTCTCATTTAAATTTTCCAATTTTTTTTTATCTGTTTGTTTCATTTTGTAAGAATATATTTTTTCGAATTTTGTAATTTAAATAATTTGTTTAAAAAGTTTTGTTTTTTAATGTGAAAAAAAAAAAATTTTTTGATGAAATTAATCGATTTTTTTATGTTCCTTAACGTTAAAAAAAAAACGAGAAAAAAAGGATGTTAAAAATTTAACTTATATATATAAAGAGAAAAAAAACTTTTTAAACAAATTATTTAAAATACAAAAATTTAAAATATACATTATTTGCAAGAATACGTAAAACAAAAAAAAACAAATAATCGATCATGACAGCAACACCTAAAAGATGCGAATTGAAATTGAAACGAGTCGAAGCGTGTACGAAATTAGGTTTTAAAATCTATACATTACAACAACATAATCCCATCGAATTGAACGAGGTCGAGACGATGGGCTTAGAGCGCTACTATGACAAATATCATATGTGTTTGAAATTGGATGAAGCCATGCTCGATTTGTTTTGCGAGTACCAATGCGATCTGATGAATAATATCATCATCGCCGAAGACAGAAAATTTGACAAGGACGATCTGTTGTTGTTCTTTAGAAATTACATATATCCAATAATCTCACTCGAACTCTTGGACAAATCGGGTGGTGAGAGCGCGTTCACCGATGTAAAAAAACTTAAAAGGGTAAAGATAAACATGTCAACATGCTAATAACAGACTTGGAAATATAAACAATAGAGAGATTGATTTTAGCAAAGAAGAACGAAAAAAAGTAATGAGATCTAAAAGTGATCTCATTACTTTTTACAAAAAAAATTTTCACATTGAAGAAATTAAAATTAAAAACAACTTTTTTATATATATATATATATAAAGAGCAAAAAAAACAAAACTTTTTTTTTTTTAACAAATTATTAAAATACAAAATTTAAAATATACATTATTTGCAAGAATTCGTAAAAACAAAAAACTAAATAATCGATCATGAGGACAACAACACCTAAAAGATGCGAATTGAAATTGAAACGAGTCGAAACGAATAAGAAATTCGGTCATAAAATCTATAGATTACAACGACACGATCCCATTGAATTGAACGAGGTCGAGACGAAGGGCTTAGAGCATAAATACGATAAATATAAGATGCCTTTGAAATTGGACGAAGCCGCACTCGATTTGATTTACGAGTACCAAAGCGATCTGCAGAACATCGTCATCGCCAAAGATAGAGAATTCGACAAGGACGATTTGTCGTTGCCCTATGGAAATTACATATTTCCAAACATCTCATTCGAACTCGTGGAGAAATTGGGTGGTGAGAGCGAGTTGACCGACGTAAAAAAACTCAAAAGGGTAAAGATAAACATTCAACACGTTTTCGAAAAAAGGAGAAGACACGAGTGTCAACATGCTAATAACAGACTTGGAAATATAAACAACAGAGTGATTGATTTTTAGCGAAGAAAAATGAAAAAAAAAAGTAATAAGATCATCTTTAGATCTCATTACTTTTTTTTTTTTGTTTTCCTTCTTCTTCACTATCACCATATAATATAATAACGTTTCCTTTTCTCTCAATTTTCAGCGTCGATTCTTCTTCTTTTTTTCTTTTTCTTTGTGATATGATACGTTTACAACAACATTTTTGTTTATCCGAATCATAATTATGAACGAATGTTGTGCATCTCTCGGTAACACTCGCATCATTACCATTCTCTTCAGAAGGTAGTGGTGACGGTGGAAAGCATCGTCTCATTCTCAACCATCTATCCCACACTTTATCTATCTCTTTCATTAGTTCTTTCCTTAGATATCCATCATTAGCGTCTAACCATTTTTTTATTTTTTCGCTCTCTGTCTTGCGATGTTCGTCATTATCGTCAAATTGTTTCTCCACCTTTTCATCCAGGTGATAAATTTGTTTCTCCACCCTTTTACCCATTTTAAATATATTATTTTATACTTTCTATGATTTTATATTTTATATAATTTTATATTATAATAACATATTCAAAATCGGTATGTTCTTAAACGGCGAATTCTCACCGAGCAACAAACCCTTGCCGAGTTGCTCGATGTTCTGTCCACTCTTCAGATAGAGACCATTTCCTCTCAGGGAGTTGCCACCTCCAACAGGTTCTAGATACAATCCTTTACCGCTGTCGTCTACGTGGACGCGACACACGGCTCCTCCCTTTTTCAAAAACAGTCCGCTGCCACCCATTAATTTTTCAACTGCAGAACTAGCGAGTCCCGTGAGAGCTCCCACGCCGAGAGTCTTTCCGAGAAAGGGTAGTGCCTTTGTGGCGAAGGGTAATGCTTTTGCGGCTATTCCTTCCAATAGCGGTAGGAAACTGCCTTTCATTCTCAAATTGTATCTCAACTGAGCGGGACTCATTCTCACCGTCAACCCTCTTCCATCGCAAATCACTTTCTCCATCCTTTTGATTTGACTTCTGATCCAGGCGATCGAATCCTGACCGCCTCTCATCAGATCTTCGTGAGTGAATTTGAATCTCACCGCCTCGCCTCAAGTTGTTAACGCTCTCTTAAGTTTCTTCCTCTGTCCTGCGGATATGTTCACGTTTTTAACCACGTGTTCTGTCATAATTCTGTTTTTAAAATATATTTACTTCAATTGTTTCTTGTTTAATAATTATATTAAAATAATTTTGTAAAATTAATATTGCGTTTATTTTATTTTTGTTATCTATATATATACACAATTTTTTCGCTTTTATATTTCTCTTATGTGAAATCGTATCATCACTCTCTCTCCGCGAAGATATAACAGTTCACCATTTTGATCCATCAACGTGGTTTTGAGACTATACAACGTGTCTAAAATCACTGGTAGATAAACTAAATTTCGAGGTCGCTCCACGATCTTATAACCCGGCGACACGTTTGGAAAGAAGGAATAGATCGTTGGTTGAGCGCTACCATTCACGTAGCTTCCAGCAATCACGTCCACGTTCACCAGAATGCTATTGACAGCGAGAATGTCGACCGTATTTTCAGATGCCGCGTGGCCTCGATACATCTTTCGATCGAATCCCAACATCTTGCCTATAGAATTGTCCGTGTTGAAATCCACTCGAAAATTATCTTCCAAATCCAACATCGTCTGTAAGGTATTAGGATTGGGAGCGAGTCTGATCTTGTTGCTTCCCTTTCCATCCGTCTTCATTCGCGTCTGAATGTAATTGTTCAAATTGTCTATGTCGTAACTCCCTTTGGGAATTCGAATCTCCAACCAATCCGTTCCGTCGGAATACTTGAACGAGTTATTCTTTTCGGTGACGTTGGGAAAGGAATAATAAGTCTCCAGATTCACCAACGCCATCTCGTATCTTTTCTCTCTATTCAATTCGATGGAAGGTTCGAATTTCGTAGCAAATCGAGTCGTATCGTCACTCACCACGATTTGAATGGATTGTTTTGCGGACGTATTCTCAGCTATCCGTTCTAACAATTCTCCATGTTCAAACATTATATTTAATTTTATTTTATTCAAAACTAATTATTTGAAGATTTATTATTTTCTAAATTTTATTTTCACGCTCTATATTATTATTATCATCAGAAACATAAAACTTGTCGAATCCGCACCGATATTTTCCGCGATTAAATTTGCTTGTCAAATCGATCACGACGAAATTGTAAAGTCCACCATCCCAAACCCTCTTGCAGAATCTCCTGAATTCCGCCGCGCTCATGTCGTTTGCGACGTGATCACTGTAGATGTGATTGAGATTCTTGAGATCTTGGCGAAAGAGACATAGATAATTAGCGTTCTCCCTTATCGTCTGTCTGGGCAATCGAAAATAATTCTGCGACAGGTAGAAACAGTCCACGTTGCTGTGTCGACCCCTAACGTAATACGATTCGCATCGGTTCTGTCTCTCCAAAAGCAGATCGTCGAAAATCATGAGATTCTTATCTTCCGATTTCAGTTCTCTAGGATCTGGAACATCACTAGCGTTCTCATAAAATCGACACTCGACGTTCGAAGATGCATTTCTCTTCATCACCTCCGTCGCCGCACCGTCCAAAATGGTCGAGAGTGGAGCTCCACTCTTGTCGAATTCCTCCCTACTGTCAAAGATTCTGGCTATGACGTCCTTGGGCAATCTGCGATCCATGCACTCTCGAAGCAATCTGTATTCGGGTTGAAACAAGCTCTTGCCAAACACGAACAATCTGTCGTAATCCAACCAGTCGGGTCGGGACAACAGATTCATCAACAGATTGGTCTTTCCACAATTCGATTTTCCCACTATCAAGCCTCTTATGCTCTTGGGAAAGAACTCGTTATTCGACCTCTTGGTCGCGGCGTCGTTCCAAGACATATCTTTAATGTTCATCTTTGTTTTATTTTGTTTGTTTGTTATTTTAGATTCTTTTCAAAAGCAAATTTTTTTATGTTTTTCAAACTCTGTTTTTCAATGTTATTATTTATTTATATCGCACCGTCGCGAGTTCTCTTCAATCCGGATCCACTCGTCATTTTGGCTAAATCTTGTATGGGCACCACAGCATTCTTAAAATCTTTCCAACTTTTCGGCGTTCGCTCTAACGCAGCTCGCTTCGCCGGCGGACTGATCAACTTGTCGATCAATGCGTCGGCTGCCCTCTTGCCAGCAACAGAAGGTATCCTACCACTGGCTTCGGAAGCGGCTTTCTTACCAGCATCCAAAGCCGTCTTCTTACCGACCTCAAACGCGGTCGATGCGAGTTTTCTACCCGCATTGCTCGTGAACGCTCGCATTATAGAATCGACGATGCCAGAACCGCCTTGAACGTAAGTTCTGACGTATCCCCTGTTCTTTATCACCAATATATTTTATTTTTATGATATATTTTTGTTTTTTTCACTGGTAAATTGTTTTGTTGTTTTTAAATACTTTTATTATTCTAGTGTAAAAATTTACTGTTTTATTTTTGTTTGTTTGTTTGTTTCTCTCTACTTATTATATACACATCAATCCTTCAATTCGTTCATCAGCCTTTTATACTGGTTTTTATTCAAAACCTTCTATCTTAACAATTCGTCAGATATAGTAACTATCTGATTATCTAATCCCGTGTTACCAGCCCGTCTGCTCGCCATCAACAAACTCAATCTCTGAGACAGAGCGTCGGAATCGCTCGGAAGAAAAGTGGTTTTCACCCCTTTGCCAGTCACCGATTCGACGAACTTCTTGTTCATATCCCATATGGGTTTCACCACTTTCGTCCACTTGTAACCTCTGTTGGCTTTGGGTCTCGTCTCTCTGGCATCGTTATTTCTCTTCATGGCGTGGGTCTGGACTAGAATGTCTCCGTAATTGTCGAAATCCTGTTCCGTGTAATCGCTGGGCTTGTCGTAAAGGTGCAATCTGCGCAGACCATTGGTCAATTCGTATTTGTTCAAACCGACGATCAATTCATCATCCCCAATATCCACTTCCGTATCACCTACAAAAATCCTTCCCTCCGAATCCTTATAAAATCCATACGACTGATCTCTCTTACCGCCATCATCATCGGACGATGTGATGCTACTAGTGGTGATAGTCGAAGCCGTATCATCAGACTCGCTCTCTGTTTGAATTCCTGTGGGAACGTAATCCGGTGTAGATTGAACGGAATACCGATTTCCAAAACTAGGAGGCAACGAACCCATTCTCAAAGAACTCTCCTTTATGGGTCTCAATTCTTTGACTATCTCCTTCCTGCTCCGCTCTTGACCCTCCGTCACGGGTTTAAATATTTTTGTGGCTTCGCGTTTGAGTTCCATCTCACCAAGACGTCTGCTCCTGTCAGCAGACTGAATCCCCTTCTTAGCACGCTCAAACTCTTCTAAAATTCGATCTCGGTGTGTAGGATCCATCTGTAAAAACATCTTTCGTTTTAATTGTTTTTATTATTTTCAAAATTAAATGTTTAATTATATTTTTGTGTTTAAAGTAATAAAAATCTTTCCGTCTTAATATATTAATCTGAAAATATTCACATCTCAACTGACTGTGTTAATTGAAGTTTAAAAATACGTTTAAACAGTACATGACAAACCGGTTTCTGATTTAACGCATTTTGACAGTAGTTTTTATATTTGTCAAAAGATCACCATTCACACATCAAACAACCATTCACTCAGTGTCGAATTAAGAGAGAATCCCTTTGATGACTGTTAAACAGTTTCAACACACAAAGGAAAACTGATTTTAACGCTGAGAACTTATTCATTACAAAATCTCTCTCCGATTTCTATCATGAATATATTAAAAATTTTACCACTCAAAACCTAATTGAGCGGAAAATGCGTTTTAAACATTCCGATAACGCTTAACAGTCAATCTCTCTCATCAAGACAAAACACGAATATCTATTACAGATCAACTCTTTCGAACAAAAAACCCTCAAAACTCAATTTCTATCCGTCCCATCAAGAGAAAACATGAATGTCTATAATACAGACCATATTCATAATCGACTCTTTTGAACAAAAAACCTCATTCACTCATAACGATAACATGTGTTAGTTTTTACTTCAGGAAGACGTGACTGGGTTCGCGAATTTCCAACACACCGACGACAACACTCTTCGTTCAAAACATTTCCATCAAGTGCTCATCGAGATCACCTCGCAATAACGTGCGCCAGTCTCACTTCGAGAAAAGCTACAGTGGGTTTGCGGATTCAAACATCACCTCTTCACGCGAGTCGATTTCAGACCTAAAATCCGCAAGCGAGTTTCCCCCTTAGGATTCAGTGTTAAAATCGTGTACGGACGCGGATTGTTAGAATCGGCAAGATGATGAGTTCGAATTCTCGAAACGTTTTTTTGCTCGCAATTTAACACTCTCCATAGGGTTTCAGTGTTAAAATCGTGTACGGATGTGGATTGTTAGAATCGACAAGACGATGAGTTCGAACTCTCAAAACGTTTTTTTGCTCGCAATTTAACACTGAATCCTATGGGGAAAACTCATCTGCAGATTTCAATCAAAACGGTACATGTACGTGTACGTAAAACTACGGATTCCTCCCATAGGGTTCAGTGTTAAAAAAATTCGAGCTCACCCTAAAAAACCGTTAAAATCTTGTACACGTACACGATTTTAACACTAAATCCTATGGAGGTGTACATGTACACGTACACGTACATGTACAGGTGAGCTCGAACTCTCATTTATTACCTACTTACGTGTATTCTCAAACATAACAGAAAAATAGCAAAAAAGCTCATGGAGGTGAGACTTGTAACCTTCCTAAACAGGTTTAATATTTTATACCCTCACCAATACGGATTCCAAAAGCGACATAGTACAAACCACTCAGTTCTTCAGCTCCTAAATAGCACCGCAATAGAAAATAATAAACCGGACAAGAACAGTACCTTGGCATTGTTTTTGGACCCACATAAAGCATTTGACACGATAAATTATGAAATACTATTAGGCAAACTGAAAAAGTATGGCATGCGTGGTCTCACTAACAGATAGTTCAGATGCTACCTGTCTAACAGATCGCAGTATGTTATGCATGGAGAACAGAAACCAGACCTTGCCAACCAATGCTGTGGTGTACCACAGGGTTCAATTCTAGGACCGGTGCTTTTCCTTCTTTATATCAGCGATATCAGTAACTCAGCCTCACTCAACATTTTATCATTTGCTGATGACACTACTGCGCACTACTCAGGGTCCCATAATAGTCCCATAACAAGGTATTTAAATGATGAAATTAAAAAAAAAACAATTTGAATGGTGCTCTACTAATCAGCGAATGTTGAATGCGAAAAAAACACGTACATTGTGTTGAATCCAAATGAAAGAAGCAATAATAATGTTTGCCAAGAGCTGAAAATAAATAACCAAATAATAAACAAAGTTGGGGCAACCGAAGCCGAAAAATCCCTGAAGTTTCTTGGAATAAACACTGCTGATCATTTGACCTTCAAGGCTCACATATCTCAATTATGCTCCAAAATAGCACTCGCGAACTATAGTTTTAACAATGTTAAGAGAATTCTCCCCCAAGGAGCCATGAAAATACTATATTACACCTTAAATACTATATTGGCTCCAGAGTGACAAAGAAACTTGTGAACCTGCAAAAGCGATCACTACGAATTATTAACAACAGAAAATAAAATGCAAAGCCCATACAGACCCCCTATTCAAGAAAGACAGATTACTTAAGGTTGATGGCTTGTTTAAACTACATGCTTTGCTGTTCGTCTTTGACTGGAAACATGGGAGATTAGTGATATATTTAGTGTAGTAGACAATCAATCTGGTATGAGTACTAGAAAATCTGGTCACCTACATATAGAGAAAACACGGACCAAATCTCTGGATAATCTCCCTTTATACTCCTTTCCGAAACTTTGGAACGCCCTCGATGACGCCACACGAATTATCAGAAACAGAAACGAGTTTAGGAAACACTTGGCTTCCAAGTTTCTTTCATCATATTCCACTTTTGTCAGTTGTGATAATCACTACTGTCCGGACTGTACGTGTACGTAGTAAACGTGTAATCAGGAATATCTTTAAAAGGTGTTTACATAACGGAACAGACGTACCCTCTACTCTGCTTTTATCTGGAACCCTCGTCCTGGCCAAACTTGCTGCTCACTTCAGCTGTCCAACAAGTACACCAAAGAACACGCTCAATACCCCAATAGGAGTCTGTTGTCAGTAATATCGACACAACGATACTGTTAATTCGAAGAACACAAAGCTCCTAGTAGCTATCTGTCAAAGGGGCTAAGTCCAAAGAGATTAATGAAAAACATTACTGCTAGTGCTCAGTAAGTTATTCGTGCACAAGAAAGACGAGAGACTTGTCTGCAGGCGCATTCATTGAAAGACCCCTGCATGATGCCCTTTGAATTCGCCGGCCGACAAGAACGCCCAATGCAAGCAGACTTACCCCTCTACCACTCCTAGAAAGCCATGGAGTACTGGAAGGGTCTTAGTGTCGAGTAATGGATTAGTTAACAGAGCAGCTTGTTTGGTATCAATGTATGAATCCCTAACTACAATCTCCTTCTGGCTTTTTATGTGCTGGAAAACATTCCGCTATTACATCTTGACATTGAAATAACTTGAGCTCCACCCCAACTTAGCGTCACAGCCTTTTTTCACTTTTTTGAGTGAGAACGATTTGGTCACAGTCTGTTTACAGCTACTACACACCTTTCCAGAGGGGTGACAGGGAGACAGCCAATCTGGCAATGCCACTCCCTACAGTATACTGTTCATTAAACTTATGAATTATATGTATTTGTAATCATTATTGTATTTGTAACCATCTATGTACACTGTGAATAAATTATCTGAAACTAAATCTGAGCCAGCGCACATAAATTACCAATAAACCCTCCCTGACACTGTACAAACAGTTGCCGACGTACATTCACAAATCTGGTTGCCGACAACTTGGTGTTGTTGTACACTGACGTCTTAAATGTGACAGTTCTGGAAAAGGATTGAGTACAGTTCGTCTGCCGTGGACTGCTCACTTTCCACGGGTGGACAATATTTCTACGGACGCAATAATATTAGATTCTAAACACAAATTATAGGAATAATCATTAAAAATTTAATTAATGAAGCACCGGGTACAACCCGGTGCTTCATTAATTAAAATTTTGCCGATGATAATTTTTACAACCTCGTAAACGCATGAGAGGACATCACAGCCCACGGCGACTGTTCTGTCCGTGTAGAATCCTTCTCCGACTGAGAACAGTGAGAAAAGAGTTGAACCCTCGACAATGAACTATTTTCGATCATTAACATATTAGAATAATCTATCCTCACTTAATTTGGTTCACATCATTTTTGACGCGTAAAAATATCATTCCATTCTAAACATAACATACTTTTCTAATGAGTGTTAATCAAGCTTTTTCTGTTTTTTATTCTCGAATGACATAGGACGTTTTAATTTGGCTCCACGTCTCATCACCTTAGACCATTCAACTTTCCAAATTCAAGATCTGTTTCCTCATATCAAATCTCGTCACGTCTGTCCATTTAATGTCCAATCAGAAAAATAAAACCCGGATATTGAGAACGATGTGAATCAATGGCAAAGCACGGACGTCAATTATTGCAATCCTCTAGGGCTTCCTTTATAATAAATAAATGTTTTTCAATGCTCCGAGTGCCTTCAGGCATACGTATTATATCGACAACTCGACTAATACTTGAAATTTAACATTGTCTACACAGCACAAGGAGGGGTGATTAACTCTTTACCCAATGTAACGTCCAAAAACTGGCCAGCGCCTTTCACAAAAATCGTCAATTAATTTTTAATATTTTTTCATTTTTTGTCTCAAAAACATAGGTTATGACCCCTCTTTGGAACGAGATCGTCGAGCTCGTTCCAATGAGGGGTCATAACCTATGTTTTTGAGACAAAAATGAAAAGAATTAGTTATTCAAGAATTTTGTTTGCAAGCGTCGTCTGCTTTTCATGTTAAGTAAAGGGTTAACTCTTTCCCTAACGAATCGGCTGCATCCTTCCGGGTAATTTACAAACTAAGCAGTTAAAAAAACAAGTTTTCCAAAAATTTCAACAATACCATATCATGTGACCCTTCATTGGAACGAGCTCGTTCCAGTGAGATGGTCATATGATATGGTTTTATTGAAATTTTTGGTAAAATGTTTTTTAAAAGAATATGATAATATAACAAATTTTGATATCGTGTGCTTTTGTATAAAGGTTAACCCTTTTACAAAAAACGTAACGGAACTAAACGGCCAGTGTTATTCACAAAAATCGTCATTCAGTTTTATTATATTTTAAATTTTCGCAACAAATACCTTGCACATGACCCATCGTCGAGACTGGCTCGACTGAAGGGGTCCAATGAAGGGGTCATAGTGTATGTTTTTGAGAGAACCATGACAATTTTGTTTTTTAATATGTTGAAAGTGATATCTTTTTCGTGTTGTGTAACGGAGTAATTTTAAAGTACGGCCTGTGGATTCACCATCCAATGGATGTTTAATATGTCTGAGACTATTTCACAAAAAACACCAGCAAGCCAACAGCACTTTGACCACCAGATAGGCAAAAAACAAACATACCTGCTCTCAGAAATGGTCCCGTTATCACTTGCTTGGGTACTGAGTTGGTAGATACCCCCCCCCCCCCTCCCCCTCCACCCTCCTTCATCCCAACTTTCTTAACCCTTTACCCAACATAACGGCCAAAACCGGCCAGCGCTATTCACAAAAATCGCCAATTCATTTTCATTATTTTTTTTATTTTTTGTCTCAAAAACATAGGTTATGACCCCTCTTTGGAACGAGCTCGTCGAGCTCGTTGAGCTCGTTCCAATGAGGGGTCATAACCTATATTTTTGAGACAAAAAATGAAAAAAAATTAGTTATTCAGGAATTTTATTTGCAAGTGTCGTCTGCTTTTCATGTTAGGTAAAGGGTTAATCGAACATTCTCTGGTTTGGGGGGTTGTTTCGGTTTGTTTGGGGTTTTTTGTGGGGGGGGGGGGGGGCGAATGCTAATTAGCATGGTTTCTCAGACGACAAGCCACCAGTCAGTTTCTTAAACGAACCTGACACTGTTATGGTCTTCAACCTGTCTAACCCTTTTAAAAAATGGTCTTAACTTATTTTATATTCAATCAGATGGAATATTTCAGTCGGTCGGAAAAGAGAACCAAAACGATTGAATTACTATAAACATTCATTTTCTTTGAATCAACGCAAGAAACGATTCTCAACCGAGATTTAATTTGACCGAATCTTTGATGATATCATCATTACCATTAGACACGTCTGTTTACTAAACAACATGAATGAAAACTCACTACAGCTGTAGTTTTATGATTAGTTTAGTTTAGTTTAATAGTTCAATGCATTACACGATAATGGCAGTTGCACAATACAAACATAACAAATAAGAAGATATAATAAACATGATGTTTTATATAAAGTACTGGTGACTTTTTTCTTTAACAAGGTGACCAGATCATGTTCGAAATAATATTTATCGATTTACTATCACAGTTTTTCAATATATAATAGTATTTCACCGATTCATTTAATTGTTCAAATTCTTTGTTTTCTCTTATAATTTTTTCGAACCCCGTTTCCCTAATTTTGACATATGCCTCACAATCCGTAACAAAATGTTTTTCGCTCTCTATTTCACCGGTATCGCACACATGGCATCACCTATCATTTAGGGGCGTTGGGGGTTGTTTATGTTTTCCCTTTTCTATTTCTAAATTATGGTTACTAACCCTAAGTCCAGTAAACAGTTCACGGGCCTGTCGATATGGTGATTTTCAGATAAGGTTCAAGCTGGTATTCATTTTTAACGAATCGATACGTTCGTAACTTATTACTGCCTTTCATTTTGTCATCATTAAACATATCTTTAGTAAATCTTTTTCTATGTTGAGATTCCAGTACATCTTTCAGGCATTTTCCATTACTATTGGTTAACGTATTAGCATTGGAAACTTTGATATTGTAACGAGATAACTGAGTTATCTAAGTTTTCGAAAGTTTACATTTGAAGGACTCCTTGAATGAGTTGGGGAGTATGTTATCGCCAGCAATTTTGGATAATTTATCGACATATTTATGGAGATGTTAGATGGCAATGTTCACAATAGGATATCTTCTCAACTCTCCTCGTGCTACGTGATTAGATGCTTCACTATTGAACATTGATATTTGTTTACAAAATTGCAAGTGCACTTGTTCACAGGCTGTTGTGTCCGCAAAAGGAGTATTAAGGTCAGGGGACCATATCTTGCAACCATCTTATAAAATAGGCTTAATCAGTTTATTAAAAAGTTTACATTTTACATCAAGAGTAAAGTCAATTGGCTTTCTGAGAGCATTTGTAAGGAAAAATATCGCTTTCGATCCTTTTGTACTTAAATTCTCTTGAACTTGTTTTGTGTTTCCATTGTATGTGAATTCAAGACCTAAGTATTTATATTGATCTACGATATCTAATTTGATTATGTTGCGCAGTACCATGCACATGTTTAATGTGTGAGGGTGAGTATGACGGTGCATGCAAGAAGGAAAATGTGCGTGTTAGGGAGTGGGGGCACGCGATGGTGTGAGTGAAAACGAATGCGTGTATGTGTGACTGTATGTGTATGAGAGAGAGAGGGAGAGAGAGAGAGAGGAGAGAGTGGGAGAGAGAGAGAGATAGCTAGAGAGATATGGAAATAGAGAGAGAGAGAGAGAAGATCGTGGGGGTCCGTGCGTATGTGTATGTATGAAAGTGAGTGCGCGTAATCTACCTTGCTCACAGTAAACCTCTAATGTTTAAAGTGTGACATATAGGCCTAAAAGTCCGGGTGTGTTATGTAACGAATCTAAATATACTGTAAAAAAATAATATATGCACATGTCACATAAATAAAGATTACTACTAGTACTTACTACTACTACTACCACTCATTGTGTTAATATCTTGCTGTTTTCAGGGTGAAATTGACACTTTTAGAGGAATATCTATAACGGGTCTACGAAAGAATATCTGTTTATTTCGTGAGCGAATGAACATCACATTAAATCAATTTCATGTCAATTCGCGACGAATTTGAAATTTTTTTTTATCACATAATGGGTAATTTAACTTCTTACCTAACGTAACGTATAATATCCGGCATGCGCTGTTCACAAAAATCAAAAAGTTTTACTATTTTTTCAATTTTTGCCTCGAAAACATAGCTTTATTCGGAAAATAGTTTTACAAATGTCGTTTGATAGTCGTACATGTATTTGGTAAACCGTTAACCCTTTACCTAACGTAAAAAGCGGACGACACTTGCAAAATTATTGAATAACGTTTTTTTCAGGGTTTTTTGCGTCAAAACTATAGCTTATGACCCCTCATTGGAACGAGCTGAACGCGCTCGTTCCAATTAGGGATATTTAAGTTTATCTAATCCATATCGTGTTCTCATTGTCACATTTTCTCCTTTATTGACTCGTCCATAGGACGAGTCAATAAAGGATAAAATGTGTCAAGGTCACGATGTGTTTGCCCCTTTGCTGTGTAGACTATGTGACGTGAGTCCATAGGTGTCACTAGTCCCATTTGCGCCCAGTACGGTAGTTTGATCAGTTTATACACGAACTCACTAAAACCGTTGATCGTTTTTTGTTGGACGTATAAGGTTATCTCCTCTAACCATTTATTTATTTGTTTGTTTATTGGTGTTTAAGGTCACATACTTATGCACAATGGCTAATCATGACCGTGACAGTTTCACTGGTGGAGGAAGCCGGAGTACCCGGAGAGAATCACCGAGCAACGACGAGCCTGCAGCTGCCAGCTCCACAACATCGTAACAACGCACTGCAGCACACGCAGGGTTAGATTGGTTGAAGACATGCGCACCATCGACGTGCAGTACGCCATAGTACACGGCGTCATTGTGCCCCCATGTGGACAATCGGGGTTAAGTGCCTTGACCAAGGACACAACACGTGAGTCCGAATCGATCGCTCTGACGGTCACCCATCCGAGGACAAACCGGGCTCGACGTTGCTTAACTTCGGTGATCTGACGAGAACCGGTTACCGCAACGCCACCGCGCCCCCTCCTCTAACCATAGATTTTTCAACAAGCTGTGAAATAGCGAATAATTTACTGATCCTGCTCAAATACAGTTAAAACTAGAAGTCCTGTCCCGTATTCTGGGCTATTTTGAAATAATAGCGCATTAGGTTAGCGCAGCAAATTCCTAAAGAATCACATCTGATGCACGGTAGTATATCGCGATTTCTGCAGAATAGTAACGTGCGACGGCTGATTGATATTCAGTACTGGTAACATGCAATCAACATTAATTAAGTCTCACCTCCTACTGTCATAAGGTGGCAATTAAATATTAGAATTCTGATACTCAGAGGACGAGATGATGTTCATTCATCTAAACGGCAAAATTGCGTTATTGTCATTTTCTAGTTGTCTTAAGTAAAAAGTTAAAACTAACACTAAACCCGAAGATGCGAATATTCTGATGTGGTGATGTCTCATGAGACAGGCTACCGTAATACAGTTCATTAAAATAAGAATCTTGATTGAAAAAAAGACATGAATGAACTATCTGTTTTGTACTTCAACGGGAACTCTTCTCCGATAGTCTTGTTTGTGCAGGTATAGTGCCCGAGAACTAACTACTACAGAACAATACATCAGGCTTAGTTCTTCCCCTATCCATGCGATTTCGTTTATCGTTTCCTCACTTAGTTGGTGGGGCGGAGCGCTAGCTCCACGATAGTTATTTCCTATATGGAATACAGATATGGGCATTATGGGGGCACTCAAAATCTATCAATAAATTATTCCTTTTGCAGAAACGTGCACTCCGTATTATAAACAACAAAAAATACAGGGCCCATACCGATCCTTTATTTCGAAAGGATAAAATTCTAAAACTCAAGGACCTCCACATCTTGCATATTGTGCTATTCGTACACGACTGGAAACACAAGCACCTTCCCGCAACATTCGATCACTATTTCAGTGAAAGGATCACGCCAGGACTAGCCACAAGACAGTCTGGTGGCCTCCAAGTGAAGAACACAAGAAATAAATCACTAGATCTGCTCCCCGTTAGCCTCTTTCCCAAAACATGGAACAGTATGGACAAAAGTATAACTAATTTATCAAACAGAAATGAATTTTAAAAAACTATAATAAGACAAATGTTGGAAGAATATCCCAGTGAAGTAAACTGTAATGATACTAACTGCAAGGACTGTAATCGCCATTACTAAACCACACCCTACTTTGAGGAGCCCCACATGTTGGTTTATTCCAATACGTGCGTATGTGAGCACGGTTATATGTGTGTGTGTGTGGGGGGGGGGGGGGGGGGTGTCTTACCAACTTGACGAGGTAACTAGACAAAAGAGTTTGCGTGTTTCGCCTTACCGAGGTACAAAAGACAAAAGAAACCCTTTACCTCGGTTGTTTTCCCAGAACTGTACCGGCAAAACGAGGTAGAAACCGTTAGTCCACACAAAGGACAAACAATGGGGTACCTCGGTATGTAGGGAAGACAAGACTGTGTGTGTGTGTGTGGGTTTGTCTTACCAACTTGACGAGGTAACTAGACAAAAGAGTTTGCGTGTTTCGCCTTACCGAGGTACAAAAGACAAAAGAAACCCTTTACCTCGGTTGTTTTCCCAGAACTGTACCGGCAAAACGAGGTAGAAACCGTTAGTCCACACAAAGGACAAACAATGGGGTACCTCGGTATGTAGGGTAGACAAGACTCTGAGTGTGTGTGTGTTGTGTGTGTGTGTGTGTGTGTGTGTGTGTGTGTGTGTGTGTGTGTGTGTGTGTGTGTGTGTGTGTGTGTGTGTGTGTGTGTGTGTGTGTGTGTGTGTGTGTGTGTGTGTGTGTGTGGATTTGTCTTACCAACTTGACGAGGTAACTAGACAAAAGAGTTTGCGTGTTTCGCCTTACCGAGGTACAAAAGACAAAAGAAACCCTTTACCTTGGTTGTTTTCCCAGAACTGTACCGGCAAAACGAGGTTGAAACCGTTAGTCCACACAAAGGACAGACAATGGGGTGCCTCGGTATGTAGGGAAAACAAGACTCTGTGTGTGTGTGTGTGTGTGTGTGTGTGTGTGTGTGTGTGTGTGTGTGTGTGTGTGTGTGTGTGTGTGTGTGTGTGTGTGTGGGGGGGGTTGTGTGTGTGTGTGTGTGTGTGTGTGTGTGTGTGTGTGTGTGTGTGTGTGTGTGTGTGTGGGGGGGGGGGTTGTGTGTGTGTGTGTGTGTGTGTGTGTGTGTGTGTGTGTGTGTGTGTGTGTGTGTGTGTGTGTGTGTGTGTGTGTGTGTGTGTGTGTGTGTGTGTGTGTGTGTGTGTGTGTGTGTGTGTGTTTGAGGTTAAAAAATCGCACTGGCACAGACATTTCCTACTGAAACGTTTTTTTCTTTTAATATGCCGCTGAAAAATTGTTCATTTACTGAACCCTGATGGGTTTCAAACGTAACAAAAAAGTACATAAAATTGATTTAAACTAAGTGATGAGCTTAGGAACTGGTTAAACTGACTGGCAAAAATTGATGTTATTCATTGATGGGCTCTAATTTGATGAAATAAATAAAATTGGAAAATTAAATATTACCTATTAAAGAAGATACCTGGATTGGTTGCAGTCTTCAGCAAAGGTAGAAAATAATCCGTCTGTCTCGACGCGTTTCGCTTGGTTTGGCTTTTTCAAAGAGACTTTGAGGAAAATGAATCCAACTTTGGGAGGGCATGCATGGTATATATCCAAATGTGGGCTGGGGGTGTTTTTCACAGCTCAGTACATAATTAAACTCAGTAACAAGCTGACAAATGTCACTCATCTAATTAATTCTTTTCAATCTGAGATGTCCCAAGTTTGTTTTTCACAACTCAGTTTGTGTGGTCCAAACAAATTAGATGAAGCCCTATTGATTGGCTTCCATTGAATTTTAATCAGTCAGTGAGTGGTTTGCTTTACTGACCCCATGAAGCCCCATTGGTTGGCTTTGATTTAAGTAAAACCAATCGGGAGCGGTTTGCTTTACTGGCTTCAGAAGTATGTGAAAATAATATGAAAAAATGGTTTGATAAAATATATTGAGACTAAAGAAATAAATGAAAAAATAACGCCAAAGATCATGATGCCTCACGAATGTTATCAGTTGGAATGAATATCCCCCGACGGAGGTTTATGACGGAAAATATTTTACACCACGTAGAAATTGTGTTTTTTACCTTGTGAACCTCTACATTGTGTGAAAGGTATGAAAAATTAAAAATAAAAATAATAATTTAAATAAATGAATCAACCAAATAAGTAAATAAGTAAATAAATAAATAAATAAATAAATAAATAAATAAATAAATAAATAAATAAATAAATAAACATTACTAAAAAATAAAAAATAATCAATAAATAAATATATAAATAATAATTTTATTTAGGAAATACATACACATGATTGAAATTGGAACCTATTTTGTTTTGGGGCATATATGAACTCTGGCACTCGCCTGTGTGTGTTTGAGGTTAAAAAATCGCACTGGCACAGACATTTCCTACTGAAACGTTTTTTTTCCTTTTAATATGCCGCTGAAAAATTGTTTTCATTTACTGAACCCTGATGGGTTTCAAACATGACAAAAAAGTACACAAAATTGATTTAAACTAAGTGATGAGCTTAGGAACTGGTTAAACTGACTGGCAGAAATTGGTGTTATTCATTGATGGGCACTAATTTAGTCCTTACAAGGATGTTACGCAAGCTTTTGTTTTTCTTATAGGCGATGACAGGTCGAAGATTCAAAGGTTCATTTAATTTAGCATTGGTAAAATTGAATTCATCTTTTAACATTTTTGCTATTTCGATATTCATTCTGTTGTACGTTAAAGTGAAAGGAATGATGGACCTCCTTTCGCATTCGCCCTCTGATATGTTCATACCAAATGGCCAGAGGGTTTGAAGCGTATTGATCCAAAAAGCTTCACGTTTTTTTCTAAATTCATCCGTTTCTTCTAATGTGTCTTTAATTGGTGGTTGTTCAATAGGATGGATTTCGAAATCGTCCAAAGAATGGCCAGGAAGGTTAAAATGTTGTGCTACTGGGGCATCAGCATTATGTTTTATATCCTGTTTGTGTCTAGTAGCACGTTCTCGGAAAGGATTTTGACTTTGACCAACATACTGTTTCCGACATCGCTTACAAGTGATAAGGTAAATAATGTTTGGTGAATCACAATGGAGGGGGTTACGGATCTGATAATGATTTTTCGTTTGTTCGGAGGAAAATTCCTCTTTCTGATCAGGCATAAAAGTATGCAGTCTACAACGAGGCTTTTTGCAATTAAATACCGCGCCACTACTATTTTGCAACGGTCTGTTGTGTTCAATCTTCAGTGGTTCGAAATCGGTAGTTTCAGCTGGACTTTCGAGCTTTTTCAGGGTTTGGGATTTCAGGCTACGCAGAAGGCGCAGCGAGTACCCTCTCGATCTGAGGGCGCCAAATAGAGTAGAACAAGCCTCATTGAAATTTACCTTATCACTTGAATTGCGGTGGAAACGAATGAGTTGTGATTTGATGATACCTTTAAATGTATGTTGAGGATGAAATGATTTTGTGTGCAACAGTTGATGTGAATCAGTTGGTTTAAAATACACTTTATAATCTAAATGACCGGACGTCTGAAATTGCTTGCCTTTATACACGGTCACATCGAGAAAATCAACAGAATTTTCACTGATAGTAGCTTTCAATTTAATATTTGGATCGTGATTGTTCAAAATTTCTAAAAATTCATCAAAATCTTCTTTTGAATGTTCCCAAATAATAAAAATGTCATCTAAATACCTGAGATATACGAGAGGATGCTTTGCACATTTGCTTAAGGCATTTTCCTCCCATTCCGCTACATAAATGCTTGCAAAATTAGGACTGAATCTTTTGCCCATAGGACAACCCATTATTTGTAGAAAATATTCTCCATTGAATTGAAAGTCATTACCTTTTAAGCTCAGCTCTAAAAGATCCAAAATTTGTTCATCCGGGCGTTTCGCATCCGGATATTTTTCAAATGCATTTTTAACTGATTTAACACCTTTATCAATATCAATGTTCGTATACATACTGTCGATATGCAAAGTAGCCAGAATTGCATTTTTCGATATTTTCAATTTCGAAATTTTTGACAGGAAATCCTGTGTATTTTTTAGATAGCTCGGATGTCTATTTGCTATAGGTTTCAGATGATAATCAATTAATTCCGAGATCGCATAAGATTCCGAATTACAATCTGATACAATTGGCCTCCCGGGTGGAGTTAAGTCATCCGTCCATGAAGAACGGTCCTTGTGGATCTTTGGTAGGATATAAAATTGTCTTGTTTGAGCACTGAGCTTAGCTGTTAAATATTTCAATTGTTTTTTGGTAATGTGACCTTCGTCGAGGAGAAAGCTTAAGATCTTATTGAATTTTTCGATATTACTAGGCCAAATAAGTGAATCTATTTTCTTATAATGTTTAGTATTGCTGAGTTGTCTCATGGCTTCCTTTATATAATTATCCCGAGATAGAACAACTACCGACCCACCTTTGTCGGCTGGTTTAATCACTAATTTCTTATTTTTTCGAAGTTTCGTGAGGGCTCTCCGTTCACCAGCTGTTAAATTGTCTTTATCGGAGAGTATGTTCATGCTGAACACCTTTTTGATGATTCGTTTGCTAGCCTCAATAATTTCGGGATCTACTTCACTATCTGGAGGTGACCAACCAGATGATTCTGTAAAAGGAAGTTTCCGACCGCTGGAGTTTCTAAAGCGGTCGGCTAATTTCATTTGCCTAAGAAAATTACAGTTGTATGATGGTAAATTTGTTTGGTTATCAGTTTTAGGCTTTGGTGCTGGTACAAAAGTTAAACCGCGATCTAAAAGAGATTTCTCTTGGGTTGTTAGGTCATTGGTGCCAGACAGGTTAACCACATTAGTTCCTAATCCCACATCTGTTAGGCGGCTGTTACCTTTGCCTTTACTTAGTTTAAATTTAGGTGGTTCAACCAGTGATCGTACATAATATTGGCGGTTCTCGTGGTCCAATGGATTAAATCCTGAGCAACATCAAACTTCGCGTCATCAATTTTTGGTATCACGTTAACGTCCTTCACTTTCCGAATGGTTTCGTTGATGATGCTCAGGGTTCTCCTCTCAGCCTGAGGGAGTTTTTGCGAAAAGTTTAGTTCAGCGAAATAAATTTTTGCTGATCTAAACTTGACCCTGATATCGCTAAGCATATTCCGCAACTGCTTAACTACGAGATCAGAATTATCGTTTCGAGAATTCACGCCAATATTTAATAATATTTTTTGGGGACTGGACTGGCCCCTGTGCCCTTTAAACATAGAGCGCAGATGATTGAATTTGGCGCCGGGGTAACACTCCACCTGGATGTCCGGATGGGGATTTCGATCAATGCGTCCTAAATTTGAACTTCCAATCATAAGGATGTTTTACAAACATCGGGGAGGCGCCAATTCCTTTTGTCAAAATTAACTCCGCTTTTATGCCGAAACTGGGAGAATTTAGAATCAAATGAGCGGCCCGAGTTGCGGCTCGGTGATTTGACTTTCTCTGAGTACGATATACCTGGTTGAACCACACTAGAGGCAGGAGAAGGGGCAGAAGAAACAGAAGCAGGAGAGGAAACAGAAGCAGGAGGAGAAACAGAAGGAGGAGGAGGAGTTCTAGTGAGAGCACTAGGAGAACCAGAGAAAAAAGGCTGAGGAGGAGTAGGAGGTAGAGGAGCAAGACGAGGCGAGACAGCGTTAGTCAATTTGCGAGCATCTTCAGTCACAATATGGACCGGAGATGTTTGCAAATTGAGGCGCTTACTCTGAGAGAAAGAAGTAGAAGGAAAAGAAGAGGGAGAAGTGCTTTGCCTTGATCTTTTCTTATTTTGCTTTTCGCGTTGGGGTAGAGGGACAACACGGGCCGGAGTTTGCTTGCTCCCTCCCGTATTGTTCCTTACTCCAGACGCTGGGCGAAGTTCCGAAATGTAAGACTCATAGGCCGAAATCGTCTTATCTGTCAACTTATTTTTAAAGTTCTTTTTAGCCCAGATCAAGGCACGCGCCGAAGCGCTGTTGAAGTCTATTTTTTCGAGTCCAGGAGGTGGTCGCATAGCCAAAGTTATCTTAGACTTCAACTGGTTTAAATTTATCTTATAATGCTCAACTAAAGCATTTAACGTTTGATTGGCCCATCCCACACTAATCTGTCGAAAAACAGAAAAAAATGTGTGGGGTGGGAAGAGCTGGCTTTAGGAAGCCACCTAACTCATCTACTTTCTTCTCCAGCTGTTTCGGGAAATCCCGATTTGCCAAATGGTGCTCTAATAGCCCAATGTGGTGCAAACATTGAAGCACCTGAAACAAAGCCTTGACCAGCCTAGAATAAGCCTGGAACGATAGTTCCTGGCCAGTTCCGGACTGGGCAACTCTCTGCCTCTGATGCATCTGCCCTTTTCTTGCCATTTTTAAAGAAAGTAGCTGAATTAAGTATAAATAAAATATAAAAGTGATGAAATAAATAAAATTGGAAAATTAAATATTACCTATTAAAGAAGATACCTGGATTGGTTGCAGTCTTCAGCAAAGGTAGAAAATAATCCGTCTGTCTCGACGCGTTTCGCTTGGTTTGGCTTTTTCAAAGAGACTTTGAGGAAAATGAATCCAACTTTGGGAGGGCATGCATGGTATATATCCAAATGTGGGCTGGGGGTGTTTTTCACAGCTCAGTACATAATTAAACTCAGTAACAAGCTGACAAATGTCACTCATCTAATTAATTCTTTTCAATCTGAGATGTCCCAAGTTTGTTTTTCACAACTCAGTTTGTGTGGTCCAAACAAATTAGATGAAGCCCTATTGATTGGCTTCCATTGAATTTTAATCAGTCAGTGAGTGGTTTGCTTTACTGACCCCATGAAGCCCCATTGGTTGGCTTTGATTTAAGTAAAACCAATCGGGAGCGGTTTGCTTTACTGGCTTCAGAAGTATGTGAAAATAATATGAAAAAATGGTTTGATAAAATATATTGAGACTAAAGAAATAAATGAAAAAATAACGCCAAAGATCATGATGCCTCACGAATGTTATCAGTTGGAATGAATATCCCCCGACGGAGGTTTATGACGGAAAATATTTTACACCACGTAGAAATTGTGTTTTTTACCTTGTGAACCTCTACATTGTGTGAAAGGTATGAAAAATTAAAAATAAAAATAATAATTTAAATAAATGAATCAACCAAATAAGTAAATAAGTAAATAAATAAATAAATAAATAAATAAATAAATAAATAAATAAATAAACATTACTAAAAAATAAAAAATAATCAATAAATAAATATATAAATAATAATTTTATTTAGGAAATACATACACATGATTGAAATTGGAACCTATTTTGTTTTGGGGCATATATGAACTCTGGCACTCGCCTGTGTGTGTTTGAGGTTAAAAAATCGCACTGGCACAGACATTTCCTACTGAAACGTTTTTTTTCCTTTTAATATGCCGCTGAAAAATTGTTTTCATTTACTGAACCCTGATGGGTTTCAAACATGACAAAAAAGTACACAAAATTGATTTAAACTAAGTGATGAGCTTAGGAACTGGTTAAACTGACTGGCAGAAATTGGTGTTATTCATTGATGGGCACTAATTTAGTCCTTACAAGGATGTTACGCAAGCTTTTGTTTTTCTTATAGGCGATGACAGGTCGAAGATTCAAAGGTTCATTTAATTTAGCATTGGTAAAATTGAATTCATCTTTTAACATTTTTGCTATTTCGATATTCATTCTGTTGTACGTTAAAGTGAAAGGAATGATGGACCTCCTTTCGCATTCGCCCTCTGATATGTTCATACCAAATGGCCAGAGGGTTTGAAGCGTATTGATCCAAAAAGCTTCACGTTTTTTTCTAAATTCATCCGTTTCTTCTAATGTGTCTTTAATTGGTGGTTGTTCAATAGGATGGATTTCGAAATCGTCCAAAGAATGGCCAGGAAGGTTAAAATGTTGTGCTACTGGGGCATCAGCATTATGTTTTATATCCTGTTTGTGTCTAGTAGCACGTTCTCGGAAAGGATTTTGACTTTGACCAACATACTGTTTCCGACATCGCTTACAAGTGATAAGGTAAATAATGTTTGGTGAATCACAATGGAGGGGGTTACGGATCTGATAATGATTTTTCGTTTGTTCGGAGGAAAATTCCTCTTTATGATCAGGCATAAAAGTATGCAGTCTACAAAAGAAACCCTTTACCTCGGTTGTTTTCCCAGAACTGTACCGGCAAAACGAGGTTGAAACCGTTAGTCCACACAAAGAACAGACAATGGGGTGCCTCGGTATGTAGGGAAAACAAGACTCTGTGTGTGTGTGTGTGTGTGTGTGTGTGTGTGTGTGTGTGTGTGTGGCTTTTATGTGCTGGAAAACATTCCGCTATTACATCTTGACATTGAAATAACTTGAGCTCCACCCCAACTTAGCGTCACAGCCTTTTTTCACTTTTTTGAGTGAGAACGATTTGGTCACAGTCTGTTTACAGCTACTACACACCTTTCCAGAGGGGTGACAGGGAGACAGCCAATCTGGCAATGCCACTCCCTACAGTATACTGTTCATTAAACTTATGAATTATATGTATTTGTAATCATTATTGTATTTGTAACCATCTATGTACACTGTGAATAAATTATCTGAAACTAAATCTGAGCCAGCGCACATAAATTACCAATAAACCCTCCCTGACACTGTACAAACAGTTGCCGACGTACATTCACAAATCTGGTTGCCGACAACTTGGTGTTGTTGTACACTGACGTCTTAAATGTGACAGTTCTGGAAAAGGATTGAGTACAGTTCGTCTGCCGTGGACTGCTCACTTTCCACGGGTGGACAATATTTCTACGGACGCAATAATATTAGATTCTAAACACAAATTATAGGAATAATCATTAAAAATTTAATTAATGAAGCACCGGGTACAACCCGGTGCTTCATTAATTAAAATTTTGCCGATGATAATTTTTACAACCTCGTAAACGCATGAGAGGACATCACAGCCCACGGCGACTGTTCTGTCCGTGTAGAATCCTTCTCCGACTGAGAACAGTGAGAAAAGAGTTGAACCCTCGACAATGAACTATTTTCGATCATTAACATATTAGAATAATCTATCCTCACTTAATTTGGTTCACATCATTTTTGACGCGTAAAAATATCATTCCATTCTAAACATAACATACTTTTCTAATGAGTGTTAATCAAGCTTTTTCTGTTTTTTATTCTCGAATGACATAGGACGTTTTAATTTGGCTCCACGTCTCATCACCTTAGACCATTCAACTTTCCAAATTCAAGATCTGTTTCCTCATATCAAATCTCGTCACGTCTGTCCATTTAATGTCCAATCAGAAAAATAAAACCCGGATATTGAGAACGATGTGAATCAATGGCAAAGCACGGACGTCAATTATTGCAATCCTCTAGGGCTTCCTTTATAATAAATAAATGTTTTTCAATGCTCCGAGTGCCTTCAGGCATACGTATTATATCGACAACTCGACTAATACTTGAAATTTAACATTGTCTACACAGCACAAGGAGGGGTGATTAACTCTTTACCCAATGTAACGTCCAAAAACTGGCCAGCGCCTTTCACAAAAATCGTCAATTAATTTTTAATATTTTTTCATTTTTTGTCTCAAAAACATAGGTTATGACCCCTCTTTGGAACGAGATCGTCGAGCTCGTTCCAATGAGGGGTCATAACCTATGTTTTTGAGACAAAAATGAAAAGAATTAGTTATTCAAGAATTTTGTTTGCAAGCGTCGTCTGCTTTTCATGTTAAGTAAAGGGTTAACTCTTTCCCTAACGAATCGGCTGCATCCTTCCGGGTAATTTACAAACTAAGCAGTTAAAAAAACAAGTTTTCCAAAAATTTCAACAATACCATATCATGTGACCCTTCATTGGAACGAGCTCGTTCCAGTGAGATGGTCATATGATATGGTTTTATTGAAATTTTTGGTAAAATGTTTTTTAAAAGAATATGATAATATAACAAATTTTGATATCGTGTGCTTTTGTATAAAGGTTAACCCTTTTACAAAAAACGTAACGGAACTAAACGGCCAGTGTTATTCACAAAAATCGTCATTCAGTTTTATTATATTTTAAATTTTCGCAACAAATACCTTGCACATGACCCATCGTCGAGACTGGCTCGACTGAAGGGGTCCAATGAAGGGGTCATAGTGTATGTTTTTGAGAGAACCATGACAATTTTGTTTTTTAATATGTTGAAAGTGATATCTTTTTCGTGTTGTGTAACGGAGTAATTTTAAAGTACGGCCTGTGGATTCACCATCCAATGGATGTTTAATATGTCTGAGACTATTTCACAAAAAACACCAGCAAGCCAACAGCACTTTGACCACCAGATAGGCAAAAAACAAACATACCTGCTCTCAGAAATGGTCCCGTTATCACTTGATTGGGTACTGAGTTGGTAGATACCCCTCCCCCCCTCCCCCTCCACCCTCCTTCATCCCAACTTTCTTAACCCTTTACCCAACATAACGGCCAAAACCGGCCAGCGCTATTCACAAAAATCGCCAATTCATTTTCATTATTTTTTTTATTTTTTGTCTCAAAAACATAGGTTATGACCCCTCTTTGGAACGAGCTCGCCGAGCTCGTTGAGCTCGTTCCAATGAGGGGTCATAACCTATATTTTTGAGACAAAAAATGAAAAAAAATTAGTTATTCAGGAATTTTATTTGCAAGTGTCGTCTGCTTTTCATGTTAGGTAAAGGGTTAATCGAACATTCTCTGGTTTGGGGGGTTGTTTCGGTTTGTTTGGGGTTTTTTGTGGGGGGGGGGCGAATGCTAATTAGCATGGTTTCTCAGACGACAAGCCACCAGTCAGTTTCTTAAACGAACCTGACACTGTTATGGTCTTCAACCTGTCTAACCCTTTTAAAAAATGGTCTTAACTTATTTTATACTCAATCAGATGGAATATTTCAGTCGGTCGGAAAAGAGAACCAAAACGATTGAATTACTATAAACATTCATTTTCTTTGAATCAACGCAAGAAACGATTCTCAACCGAGATTTAATTTGACCGAATCTTTGATGATATCATCATTACCATTAGACACGTCTGTTTACTAAACAACATGAATGAAAACTCACTACAGCTGTAGTTTTATGATTAGTTTAGTTTAGTTTAATAGTTCAATGCATTACACGATAATGGCAGTTGCACAATACAAACATAACAAATAAGAAGATATAATAAACATGATGTTTTATATAAAGTACTGGTGACTTTTTTCTTTAACAAGGTGACCAGATCGTGTTCGAAATAATATTTATCGATTTACTATCACAGTTTTTCAATATATAATAGTATTTCACCGATTCATTTAATTGTTCAAATTCTTTGTTTTCTCTTATAATTTTTTCGAACCCCGTTTCCCTAATTTTGACATATGCCTCACAATCCGTAACAAAATGTTTTTCGCTCTCTATTTCACCGGTATCGCACACATGGCATCACCTATCATTTAGGGGCGTTGGGGGTTGTTTATGTTTTCCCTTTTCTATTTCTAAATTATGGTTACTAACCCTAAGTCCAGTAAACAGTTCACGGGCCTGTCGATATGGTGATTTTCAGATAAGGTTCAAGCTGGTATTCATTTTTAACGAATCGATACGTTCGTAACTTATTACTGCCTTTCATTTTGTCATCATTAAACATATCTTTAGTAAATCTTTTTCTATGTTGAGATTCCAGTACATCTTTCAGGCATTTTCCATTACTATTGGTTAACGTATTAGCATTGGAAACTTTGATATTGTAACGAGATAACTGAGTTATCTAAGTTTTCGAAAGTTTACATTTGAAGGACTCCTTGAATGAGTTGGGGAGTATGTTATCGCCAGCAATTTTGGATAATTTATCGACATATTTATGGAGATGTTAGATGGCAATGTTCACAATAGGATATCTTCTCAACTCTCCTCGTGCTACGTGATTAGATGCTTCACTATTGAACATTGATATTTGTTTACAAAATTGCAAGTGCACTTGTTCACAGGCTGTTGTGTCCGCAAAAAGGAGTATTAAGGTCAGGGGACCATATCTTGCAACCATCTTATAAAATAGGCTTAATCAGTTTATTAAAAAGTTTACATTTTACATCAAGAGTAAAGTCAATTGGCTTTCTGAGAGCATTTGTAAGGAAAAATATCGCTTTCGATCCTTTTGTACTTAAATTCTCTTGAACTTGTTTTGTGTTTCCATTGTATGTGAATTCAAGACCTAAGTATTTATATTGATCTACGATATCTAATTTGATTATGTTGCGCAGTACCATGCACATGTTTAATGTGTGAGGGTGAGTATGACGGTGCATGCAAGAAGGAAAATGTGCGTGTTAGGGAGTGGGGGCACGCGATGGTGTGAGTGAAAACGAATGCGTGTATGTGTGACTGTATGTGTATGAGAGAGAGAGGGAGAGAGAGAGAGAGGAGAGAGTGGGAGAGAGAGAGAGATAGCTAGAGAGATATGGAAATAGAGAGAGAGAGAGAGAGAGAAGATCGTGGGGGTCCGTGCGTATGTGTATGTATGAAAGTGAGTGCGCGTAATCTACCTTGCTCACAGTAAACCTCTAATGTTTAAAGTGTGACATATAGGCCTAAAAGTCCGGGTGTGTTATGTAACGAATCTAAATATACTGTAAAAAAATAATATATGCACATGTCACATAAATAAAGATTACTACTAGTACTTACTACTACTACTACCACTCATTGTGTTAATATCTTGCTGTTTTCAGGGTGAAATTGACACTTTTAGAGGAATATCTATAACGGGTCTACGAAAGAATATCTGTTTATTTCGTGAGCGAATGAACATCACATTAAATCAATTTCATGTCAATTCGCGACGAATTTGAAATTTTTTTTTATCACATAATGGGTAATTTAACTTCTTACCTAACGTAACGTATAATATCCGGCATGCGCTGTTCACAAAAATCAAAAAGTTTTACTATTTTTTCAATTTTTGCCTCGAAAACATAGCTTTATTCGGAAAATAGTTTTACAAATGTCGTTTGATAGTCGTATATGTATTTGGTAAACCGTTAACCCTTTACCTAACGTAAAAAGCGGACGACACTTGCAAAATTATTGAATAACGTTTTTTTCAGGGTTTTTTGCGTCAAAACTATAGCTTATGACCCCTCATTGGAACGAGCTGAACGCGCTCGTTCCAATTAGGGATATTTAAGTTTATCTAATCCATATCGTGTTCTCATTGTCACATTTTCTCCTTTATTGACTCGTCCATAGGACGAGTCAATAAAGGATAAAATGTGTCAAGGTCACGATGTGTTTGCCCCTTTGCTGTGTAGACTATGTGACGTGAGTCCATAGGTGTCACTAGTCCCATTTGCGCCCAGTACGGTAGTTTGATCAGTTTATACACGAACTCACTAAAACCGTTGATCGTTTTTTGTTGGACGTATAAGGTTATCTCCTCTAACCATTTATTTATTTGTTTGTTTATTGGTGTTTAAGGTCACATACTTATGCACAATGGCTAATCATGACCGTGACAGTTTCACTGGTGGAGGAAGCCGGAGTACCCGGAGAGAATCACCGAGCAACGACGAGCCTGCAGCTGCCAGCTCCACAACATCGTAACAACGCACTGCAGCACACGCAGGGTTAGATTGGTTGAAGACATGCGCACCATCGACGTGCAGTACGCCATAGTACACGGCGTCATTGTGCCCCCATGTGGACAATCGGGGTTAAGTGCCTTGACCAAGGACACAACACGTGAGTCCGAATCGATCGCTCTGACGGTCACCCATCCGAGGACAAACCGGGCTCGACGTTGCTTAACTTCGGTGATCTGACGAGAACCGGTTACCGCAACGCCACCGCGCCCCCTCCTCTAACCATAGATTTTTCAACAAGCTGTGAAATAGCGAATAATTTACTGATCCTGCTCAAATACAGTTAAAACTAGAAGTCCTGTCCCGTATTCTGGGCTATTTTGAAATAATAGCGCATTAGGTTAGCGCAGCAAATTCCTAAAGAATCACATCTGATGCACGGTAGTATATCGCGATTTCTGCAGAATAGTAACGTGCGACGGCTGATTGATATTCAGTACTGGTAACATGCAATCAACATTAATTAAGTCTCACCTCCTACTGTCATAAGGTGGCAATTAAATATTAGAATTCTGATACTCAGAGGACGAGATGATGTTCATTCATCTAAACGGCAAAATTGCGTTATTGTCATTTTCTAGTTGTCTTAAGTAAAAAGTTAAAACTAACACTAAACCCGAAGATGCGAATATTCTGATGTGGTGATGTCTCATGAGACAGGCTACCGTAATACAGTTCATTAAAATAAGAATCTTGATTGAAAAAAAGACATGAATGAACTATCTGTTTTGTACTTCAACGGGAACTCTTCTCCGATAGTCTTGTTTGTGCAGGTATAGTGCCCGAGAACTAACTACTACAGAACAATACATCAGGCTTAGTTCTTCCCCTATCCATGCGATTTCGTTTATCGTTTCCTCACTTAGTTGGTGGGGCGGAGCGCTAGCTCCACGATAGTTATTTCCTATATGGAATACAGATATGGGCATTATGGGGGCACTCAAAATCTATCAATAAATTATTCCTTTTGCAGAAACGTGCACTCCGTATTATAAACAACAAAAAATACAGGGCCCATACCGATCCTTTATTTCGAAAGGATAAAATTCTAAAACTCAAGGACCTCCACATCTTGCATATTGTGCTATTCGTACACGACTGGAAACACAAGCACCTTCCCGCAACATTCGATCACTATTTCAGTGAAAGGATCACGCCAGGACTAGCCACAAGACAGTCTGGTGGCCTCCAAGTGAAGAACACAAGAAATAAATCACTAGATCTGCTCCCCGTTAGCCTCTTTCCCAAAACATGGAACAGTATGGACAAAAGTATAACTAATTTATCAAACAGAAATGAATTTTAAAAAACTATAATAAGACAAATGTTGGAAGAATATCCCAGTGAAGTAAACTGTAATGATACTAACTGCAAGGACTGTAATCGCCATTACTAAACCACACCCTACTTTGAGGAGCCCCACATGTTGGTTTATTCCAATACGTGCGTATGTGAGCACGGTTATATGTGTGTGTGTGTGGGGGGGGGGGGGGGTGTCTTACCAACTTGACGAGGTAACTAGACAAAAGAGTTTGCGTGTTTCGCCTTACCGAGGTACAAAAGACAAAAGAAACCCTTTACCTCGGTTGTTTTCCCAGAACTGTACCGGCAAAACGAGGTAGAAACCGTTAGTCCACACAAAGGACAAACAATGGGGTACCTCGGTATGTAGGGAAGACAAGACTGTGTGTGTGTGTGTGGGTTTGTCTTACCAACTTGACGAGGTAACTAGACAAAAGAGTTTGCGTGTTTCGCCTTACCGAGGTACAAAAGACAAAAGAAACCCTTTACCTCGGTTGTTTTCCCAGAACTGTACCGGCAAAACGAGGTAGAAACCGTTAGTCCACACAAAGGACAAACAATGGGGTACCTCGGTATGTAGGGTTGACAAGACTCTGAGTGTGTGTGTGTTTGTGTGTGTGTGTGTGTGTGTGTGTGTGTGTGTGTGTGTGTGTGTGTGTGTGTGTGTGTGTGTGTGTGTGTGTGTATTTGTCTTACCAACTTGACGAGGTAACTAGACAAAAGAGTTTGCGTGTTTCGCCTTACCGAGGTACAAAAGACAAAAGAAACCCTTTACCTCGGTTGTTTTCCCAGAACTGTACCGGCAAAACGAGGTTGAAACCGTTAGTCCACACAAAGGACAGACAATGGGGTGCCTCGGTATGTAGGGAAAACAAGACTCTGTGTGTGTGTGTGTGTGTGTGTGTGTATGTGTGTGTGTGTGTGTGTGTGTGTGTGTGTGTGTGTGTGTGGGGGTGTGTGTGTGTGTGTGTGTGTGTGTGTGTGTGTGTGTGTGTGTGTGTGTGTGTGTGTGTGTGTGTGTGTGTTTGAGGTTAAAAAATCGCACTGGCACAGACATTTCCTACTGAAACGTTTTTTTCTTTTAATATGCCGCTGAAAAATTGTTCATTTACTGAACCCTGATGGGTTTCAAACGTAACAAAAAAGTACATAAAATTGATTTAAACTAAGTGATGAGCTTAGGAACTGGTTAAACTGACTGGCAAAAATTGATGTTATTCATTGATGGGCTCTAATTTGATGAAATAAATAAAATTGGAAAATTAAATATTACCTATTAAAGAAGATACCTGGATTGGTTGCAGTCTTCAGCAAAGGTAGAAAATAATCCGTCTGTCTCGACGCGTTTCGCTTGGTTTGGCTTTTTCAAAGAGACTTTGAGGAAAATGAATCCAACTTTGGGAGGGCATGCATGGTATATATCCAAATGTGGGCTGGGGGTGTTTTTCACAGCTCAGTACATAATTAAACTCAGTAACAAGCTGACAAATGTCACTCATCTAATTAATTCTTTTCAATCTGAGATGTCCCAAGTTTGTTTTTCACAACTCAGTTTGTGTGGTCCAAACAAATTAGATGAAGCCCTATTGATTGGCTTCCATTGAATTTTAATCAGTCAGTGAGTGGTTTGCTTTACTGACCCCATGAAGCCCCATTGGTTGGCTTTGATTTAAGTAAAACCAATCGGGAGCGGTTTGCTTTACTGGCTTCAGAAGTATGTGAAAATAATATGAAAAAATGGTTTGATAAAATATATTGAGACTAAAGAAATAAATGAAAAAATAACGCCAAAGATCATGATGCCTCACGAATGTTATCAGTTGGAATGAATATCCCCCGACGGAGGTTTATGACGGAAAATATTTTACACCACGTAGAAATTGTGTTTTTTACCTTGTGAACCTCTACATTGTGTGAAAGGTATGAAAAATTAAAAATAAAAATAATAATTTAAATAAATGAATCAACCAAATAAGTAAATAAGTAAATAAATAAATAAATAAATAAATAAATAAATAAATAAATAAATAAATAAATACATAAATAAATAAATAAACATTACTAAAAAATAAAAAATAATCAATAAATAAATATATAAATAATAATTTTATTTAGGAAATACATACACATGATTGAAATTGGAACCTATTTTGTTTTGGGGCATATATGAACTCTGGCACTCGCCTGTGTGTGTTTGAGGTTAAAAAATCGCACTGGCACAGACATTTCCTACTGAAACGTTTTTTTTCCTTTTAATATGCCGCTGAAAAATTGTTTTCATTTACTGAACCCTGATGGGTTTCAAACATGACAAAAAAGTACACAAAATTGATTTAAACTAAGTGATGAGCTTAGGAACTGGTTAAACTGACTGGCAGAAATTGGTGTTATTCATTGATGGGCACTAATTTAGTCCTTACAAGGATGTTACGCAAGCTTTTGTTTTTCTTATAGGCGATGACAGGTCGAAGATTCAAAGGTTCATTTAATTTAGCATTGGTAAAATTGAATTCATCTTTTAACATTTTTGCTATTTCGATATTCATTCTGTTGTACGTTAAAGTGAAAGGAATGATGGACCTCCTTTCGCATTCGCCCTCTGATATGTTCATACCAAATGGCCAGAGGGTTTGAAGCGTATTGATCCAAAAAGCTTCACGTTTTTTTCTAAATTCATCCGTTTCTTCTAATGTGTCTTTAATTGGTGGTTGTTCAATAGGATGGATTTCGAAATCGTCCAAAGAATGGCCAGGAAGGTTAAAATGTTGTGCTACTGGGGCATCAGCATTATGTTTTATATCCTGTTTGTGTCTAGTAGCACGTTCTCGGAAAGGATTTTGACTTTGACCAACATACTGTTTCCGACATCGCTTACAAGTGATAAGGTAAATAATGTTTGGTGAATCACAATGGAGGGGGTTACGGATCTGATAATGATTTTTCGTTTGTTCGGAGGAAAATTCCTCTTTCTGATCAGGCATAAAAGTATGCAGTCTACAACGAGGCTTTTTGCAATTAAATACCGCGCCACTACTATTTTGCAACGGTCTGTTGTGTTCAATCTTCAGTGGTTCGAAATCGGTAGTTTCAGCTGGACTTTCGAGCTTTTTCAGGGTTTGGGATTTCAGGCTACGCAGAAGGCGCAGCGAGTACCCTCTCGATCTGAGGGCGCCAAATAGAGTAGAACAAGCCTCATTGAAATTTACCTTATCACTTGAATTGCGGTGGAAACGAATGAGTTGTGATTTGATGATACCTTTAAATGTATGTTGAGGATGAAATGATTTTGTGTGCAACAGTTGATGTGAATCAGTTGGTTTAAAATACACTTTATAATCTAAATGACCGGACGTCTGAAATTGCTTGCCTTTATACACGGTCACATCGAGAAAATCAACAGAATTTTCACTGATAGTAGCTTTCAATTTAATATTTGGATCGTGATTGTTCAAAATTTCTAAAAATTCATCAAAATCTTCTTTTGAATGTTCCCAAATAATAAAAATGTCATCTAAATACCTGAGATATACGAGAGGATGCTTTGCACATTTGCTTAAGGCATTTTCCTCCCATTCCGCTACATAAATGCTTGCAAAATTAGGACTGAATCTTTTGCCCATAGGACAACCCATTATTTGTAGAAAATATTCTCCATTGAATTGAAAGTCATTACCTTTTAAGCTCAGCTCTAAAAGATCCAAAATTTGTTCATCCGGGCGTTTCGCATCCGGATATTTTTCAAATGCATTTTTAACTGATTTAACACCTTTATCAATATCAATGTTCGTATACATACTGTCGATATCCAAAGTAGCCAGAATTGCATTTTTCGATATTTTCAATTTCGAAATTTTTGACAGGAAATCCTGTGTATTTTTTAGATAGCTCGGATGTCTATTTGCTATAGGTTTCAGATGATAATCAATTAATTCCGAGATCGCATAAGATTCCGAATTACAATCTGATACAATTGGCCTCCCGGGTGGAGTTAAGTCATCCGTCCATGAAGAACGGTCCTTGTGGATCTTTGGTAGGATATAAAATTGTCTTGTTTGAGCACTGAGCTTAGCTGTTAAATATTTCAATTGTTTTTTGGTAATGTGACCTTCGTCGAGGAGAAAGCTTAAGATCTTATTGAATTTTTCGATATTACTAGGCCAAATAAGTGAATCTATTTTCTTATAATGTTTAGTATTGCTGAGTTGTCTCATGGCTTCCTTTATATAATTATCCCGAGATAGAACAACTACCGACCCACCTTTGTCGGCTGGTTTAATCACTAATTTCTTATTTTTTCGAAGTTTCGTGAGGGCTCTCCGTTCACCAGCTGTTAAATTGTCTTTATCGGAGAGTATGTTCATGCTGAACACCTTTTTGATGATTCGTTTGCTAGCCTCAATAATTTCGGGATCTACTTCACTATCTGGAGGTGACCAACCAGATGATTCTGTAAAAGGAAGTTTCCGACCGCTGGAGTTTCTAAAGCGGTCGGCTAATTTAGTTTAAACAATATTTATTCATGAGAAAATATGATACATACATATCATTATCTACAAGATGGTTGTTACACAGAATACGTAATACAATGGTATGCATTAAAGTTATGTGTCAAGAACGAGATTTGTTGGAAGGATTCAGCATTAAGCTTTTAGCTTGTATAAGCTGTCTCCTTGGGAAGACTGACGAAGTTTAAAGGTAGCTGGAGACACTAAGTAAAATATTGTTTAAACATGAGAAATAGAGAGAGTAAGGAGAGTAATAGAGAGAATAGAAGAATAAAAAGGGACAAGGAACTTAACCCCTTTCCCAACACGTGTGGAAGACGACACTTGAAGAATAATTTTTGAATAACTAGAAATGTTCAATGTCCGTCTCAAAAGCACAGCCCATGACCCCTCACCGGAACGAGCTCATCGAACTCGTTCCATTGAGGGGTCACTAGACATGTTCCTGAGACGAAAACTGAAAATATAAAGGGGGTTAAATGGTGATTTTCTTGGATAACACTGACCGTTACATTGGGTAAAGGGTTAACTAGGAAATGGGGAAACAACCTGAATTCAATGTTGGCTATCACAGAATATTCAATAGGGCAGCCTCAATGAACAAATCGGTAACGGTGGCCCATATGTATGGCAAATAATACCATAATGTCTTTGGGCTCACTGTTACGTATTAAAACGTCCACTCACCATGATGAAGTCCTGCACAGCTCTGAAGACAAGAAAGTTTTCATTGTTATTCAAATGTTCGGATCCAAATAAAAGTGTTGAAAGCTCAAAAGTAAATGGCAATGTATTGATTGTGGAATCACGAGCATCGTCATAGATTGGGCAATGCATAAGAAAGTGCTCAGTATTTTCAAGATCCCCACACTGGCAACGTGGAGATGGTGAGAGATGGTTATCGTATAAGTGGGCGTTGATATTACTGCAATGCAGGCGTAACCTGCAATGATAAATCTGGGCAGCACGAGATTTGGCGCCATAGTAGAAAATTGGTGGTCGCAGGTTCGCACTATTTATAAACGTCTTGAAGTTTATGAGGGAACAATTTTCTCTTACTGAGGGGGGTATTCCATTCCACTGGTCGGTAACTTGCGGGATAAACGAGGACTTATATAAATTGGTGTGGCAAAAAGGAACACGGTGGTTATTTTCCGATCGCAGATTGTGGTTTTGGGTGATAGATGAGATAATTGGTGGCACCTTGTTGGAGATATATGGAGGCGTTAATTTATGATACATCTTAAAAAATTGGATAAGCTTGTGCTTTCGGCGTCTTTCTTCCAGTGAATCCCATTGAGTTTCTGTGTAGAGAAGTTCTTTTCTGCAGCTCACAGTGGCGCCAGTGACTACTCTTGCTGCAGCTACTTGTATTTTCTCCAGGTCAGCAGCTTGAGTTGCTGAGCAGTTGTCCCAGACAGAGTCAGCGTATTCTAAAAGAGGTCGGACAAATGCGAAGTATATCTTTTCAAGGACTTTCCGGTCAAGTGTAAACTTATGGGCCCTGAGCAAGTCAATACGTGTCCAGGCTTTAGCGCACATATCATTGATATGGTCGTTCCATGTACAACCTTTATTCAAAATTACACCCAGATGCTTGTGGCTACACACCTCCGAGATTTGAGTTCCGCTTAAATATATTGGTGGGTGCACTGGAACGTTACTTTTACGTGATATGATCATGGTTTCCGTTTTATGGGGGTTGAACTCAACGAGCCAAGTTTTAGCCCAATGTTCAATTGTGGCTAAATCACGGTTGAGTATGATGGCACCTTGGTCAGGATTCTCAATTATAAGATAAAGGGATGTATCATCTGCAAATAAACGTATGCTGCTAAGTAGGTTTACAGTAATATCGTTGATGTAAATCAGGAATAACAGGGGACCAAGGATAGAACCCTGTGGAACACCAGACGTTATTGGTTTCCAAGGAGATGCCTCAGAGGCTACAAGGACGCGCTGGTACCGATCAGAAAGGTATGATTTTAGGAAACAAAGCAAGTCCCCAGATATTCCTATTCTCTCGAGCTTGTGAATAAGACCAACATGCCAAACTTTATCAAATGCCTTACTAACATCACAAAAGACGACCCTTACTTCCTTTCCTTCGTCAAGAGCATGACAGAATTCATCATAGAGGTCTGTCAGTTGTAGAACCGTAGAGTCACCTGGAGTAAAACCAGACTGAAACTGGCTTAGTATGTTGTTATCACATAAGAAATGCCATAATCGTTTGAAGATACATTTTTCAAGTAGTTTACCAGTACAGCTAAGCAAAGATATTGGCCGATAGTTAGTAACTACATTAGACGGATTCTTTTTCAGCACCGGTGTCACATTGGCTTTTTTCCATAAATTTGGAAAGTAACAGTTATCTAATAACCTATTGAAGAGGGCCGTAAGTGGGTCACACAATGAGTCTTTACATTCTTTTAAAAGTCTGGGACTTATTAGATCAGGACCAGACGCCTTCGATACCTTAATACTCTTGATTGCTTCGTACACTTCCTTGCTTTCAAGTGTTATTTTGTCAAGCGATTGTAGGGTAGGCAGGGGTGGATCTGGCAAGGATGCATTAGTGTCATCCAATGTCGAAATGGAACAGAAGTAATCATTGAACACTTCCGCCTTTTCTAGATTGGTTGAATAGAGTTTGTTGAGGTGACTTATAGTCGGGATTCCATAGATATTTTTACAGATAAATGTTTTTAATGTTTTCCACCACACTGACGATGGTGTATCCGGACAACTTAGTTCTGATTGGACTTTTGATATATATGTAGATTTGGCTTTCCTAACAGCTGATACGACTTCATTTCGTTTATGCTTATATCTCGCCCAGTCTTGCAGTTGGCCAGAGCGCTTTGCTCTACGGTATAAACGTGTTCTTTGCCTTATTAATAATCGAATTTGATTATGCATCCATTTAGGCTGGTTAGCCCTAGAGGATATCAATTTGTTGGGAATAAATTTAGATGCCGTTTCGAGTAATTGATCGGTGAAGGTGGATACTACAGTGTCCAGGCACGAATGAGCAAGCAGTCTTTCCCAGTCTACGCTATTGTATGCAGTGTTCAGACCATCAAAGTTTCCCTCTGCATACAACCATATGCGTCTCTTAAAGTTTTTAGGCTTTTCTTTCTTGAATTCAATGGCAATATAAATTGGACAATGATAGCGAGTCATGTCAGGTACAAGTGGTTCTAGGGCTTCACAGTCCAGTACATGTACAGTATTACTAACCGCAAATAGGTCGAGCAGAGTTGCAGATGATTCGGTAAAGCATGTTGGTTCTTCCACAAGCTGTCTAAGATTGAAATAATTACTTAGTTCCCGGAAGCAACCATTGGGAGAACCATATTGGTTGTCGTTGAAGTCACCAGTAATAATTATGTCTGAAATTAAGGTATCTTTGGCTTTGTCAATAGATGCCGTAATTTTATCCCAAACATCTGAGGGACTACTGGGTGGGCGGTAAAATACTCCTAGCAGCAGTGACGTACCATGGGTCATGAACACTTCAGCCCAGATGCATTCAATGTCATTCACCTCAAGATCAGTTCTATGCCGAAAGCACAAGCCGTCTTTCACGTAGACGGCAACACCCCCTCCCCTCGACAAACGGTTAAATCGTACAGGTTCTTGGAAGCCATGGATCATAATATCTGATGTTGGGTCCGAGCATTGAAGCCATGTCTCAGTAAATGCTAAGATATCATAGGAAGATGATTCATATTGAACAATGTCTACTTTAGGCTTCAGGCTTTGGATGTTCAGGTGAAAGATTTTTAATGCATCATGGTTATTTTCTCTGTACACAGAGTCTGGTCCAGGGTTTGATTCAATGTCTCCGGACAATAACAAGACCACAGCCAATACCAAAGTCATAAAATATATAAAATAACAGATGGCTGAGGAAGTTGGCATTGTATATGGTACATTAAGTGTCGGTGGGAGATTGGGTCTTTCAACATTCGTACAAAGATCATTACTGCATTGGCAGCGTAGGATAAATTTGTTGAATAAAAGATGAAACAGGGCTGATGTTACAGTAATGCTGATCTGGACCTTAATACGAATAGACCACATGTAAAGATACACAAGAGCACAAAGGGACTGGTGTTTTGTTAGTCTTCTTTTCAGGCCGCGAGCATGAACTACAGTATTGAATGTACCAATCCTGGCGCGGTAAGACTCAAGACTATACATTATGTAATCTGTGGGTGGTAATAATACACACGTATGCACGATGCCCGGAGATTGGTAACTTTCAATGACAGGATCATTTCGCAGAGGTGCGAGTTGAATTCAGGTTGCTTTATACGAGAGTTTGGATGAAAGTGGAGAAGGTAACTCAGAAGAAACAAGCAAGAGAAAATAGTAAAGAAAAATAAGGAAAACAAGCTGGAAAAACAATTCATATTCCGAAGGAATGAACCGCTTATTCAAAGTCAAATGTCAAACTAAATAACAAAATAGTAGTGGATATCATACGTAGAATAATTCGGGAGTGGGTGAATTGTGACGCAAGCGACAAACCAAAGGTGAGGAGACACACACACACACAAAAAAGGGAAGACTCTAATATTTGCTAAAATAATAGAGTTGTGTTATTGCTGCTTGGCACAGGCTGCATATATGCACATATACGTCCTCTCACACACACAAGCGTATCTACACACTCGCACACCCTCACACGCACACGCTGCCCCGCATCCTCACACACAACCTGTGCATTCTTTCTCTCTCGTACACACACATACGCATGTGCACAGGCTCTAACATAATTTCATTTGCCTAAGAAAATTACAGTTGTATGATGGTAAATTTGTTTGGTTATCAGTTTTAGGCTTTGGTGCTGGTACAAAAGTTAAACCGCGATCTAAAAGAGATTTCTCTTGGGTTGTTAGGTCATTGGTGCCAGACAGGTTAACCACATTAGTTCCTAATCCCACATCTGTTAGGCGGCTGTTACCTTTGCCTTTACTTAGTTTAAATTTAGGTGGTTCAACCAGTGATCGTACATAATATTGGCGGTTCTCGTGGTCCAATGGATTAAATCCTGAGCAACATCAAACTTCGCGTCATCAATTTTTGGTATCACGTTAACGTCCTTCACTTTCCGAATGGTTTCGTTGATGATGCTCAGGGTTCTCCTCTCAGCCTGAGGGAGTTTTTGCGAAAAGTTTAGTTCAGCGAAATAAATTTTTGCTGATCTAAACTTGACCCTGATATCGCTAAGCATATTCCGCAACTGCTTAACTACGAGATCAGAATTATCGTTTCGAGAATTCACGCCAATATTTAATAATATTTTTTGGGGACTGGACTGGCCCCTGTGCCCTTTAAACATAGAGCGCAGATGATTGAATTTGGCGCCGGGGTAACACTCCACCTGGATGTCCGGATGGGGATTTCGATCAATGCGTCCTAAATTTGAACTTCCAATCATAAGGATGTTTTTACAAACATCGGGGAGGCGCCAATTCCTTTTGTCAAAATTAACTCCGCTTTTATGCCGAAACTGGGAGAATTTAGAATCAAATGAGCGGCCCGAGTTGCGGCTCGGTGATTTGACTTTCTCTGAGTACGATATACCTGGTTGAACCACACTAGAGGCAGGAGAAGGGGCAGAAGAAACAGAAGCAGGAGAGGAAACAGAAGCAGGAGGAGAAACAGAAGGAGGAGGAGGAGTTCTAGTGAGAGCACTAGGAGAACCAGAGAAAAAAGGCTGAGGAGGAGTAGGAGGTAGAGGAGCAAGACGAGGCGAGACAGCGTTACTCAATTTGCGAGCATCTTCAGTCACAATATGGACCGGAGATGTTTGCAAATTGAGGCGCTTACTCTGAGAGAAAGAAGTAGAAGGAAAAGAAGAGGGAGAAGTGCTTTGCCTTGATCTTTTCTTATTTTGCTTTTCGCGTTGGGGTAGAGGGACAACACGGGCCGGAGTTTGCTTGCTCCCTCCCGTATTGTTCCTTACTCCAGACGCTGGGCGAAGTTCCGAAATGTAAGACTCATAGGCCGAAATCGTCTTATCTGTCAACTTATTTTTAAAGTTCTTTTTAGCCCAGATCAAGGCACGCGCCGAAGCGCTGTTGAAGTCTATTTTTTCGAGTCCAGGAGGTGGTCGCATAGCCAAAGTTATCTTAGACTTCAACTGGTTTAAATTTATCTTATAATGCTCAACTAAAGCATTTAACGTTTGATTGGCCCATCCCACACTAATCTGTCGAAAAACAGAAAAAATGTGTGGGGTGGGAAGAGCTGGCTTTAGGAAGCCACCTAACTCATCTACTTTCTTCTCCAGCTGTTTCGGGAAATCCCGATTTGCCAAATGGTGCTCTAATAGCCCAATGTGGTGCAAACATTGAAGCACCTGAAACAAAGCCTTGACCAGCCTAGAATAAGCCTGGAACGATAGTTCCTGGCCAGTTCCGGACTGGGCAACTCTCTGCCTCTGATGCATCTGCCCTTTTCTTGCCATTTTTAAAGAAAGTAGCTGAATTAAGTATAAATAAAATATAAAAGTGATGAAATAAATAAAATTGGAAAATTAAATATTACCTATTAAAGAAGATACCTGGATTGGTTGCAGTCTTCAGCAAAGGTAGAAAATAATCCGTCTGTCTCGACGCGTTTCGCTTGGTTTGGCTTTTTCAAAGAGACTTTGAGGAAAATGAATCCAACTTTGGGAGGGCATGCATGGTATATATCCAAATGTGGGCTGGGGGTGTTTTTCACAGCTCAGTACATAATTAAACTCAGTAACAAGCTGACAAATGTCACTCATCTAATTAATTCTTTTCAATCTGAGATGTCCCAAGTTTGTTTTTCACAACTCAGTTTGTGTGGTCCAAACAAATTAGATGAAGCCCTATTGATTGGCTTCCATTGAATTTTAATCAGTCAGTGAGTGGTTTGCTTTACTGACCCCATGAAGCCCCATTGGTTGGCTTTGATTTAAGTAAAACCAATCGGGAGCGGTTTGCTTTACTGGCTTCAGAAGTATGTGAAAATAATATGAAAAAATGGTTTGATAAAATATATTGAGACTAAAGAAATAAATGAAAAAATAACGCCAAAGATCATGATGCCTCACGAATGTTATCAGTTGGAATGAATATCCCCCGACGGAGGTTTATGACGGAAAATATTTTACACCACGTAGAAATTGTGTTTTTTACCTTGTGAACCTCTACATTGTGTGAAAGGTATGAAAAATTAAAAATAAAAATAATAATTTAAATAAATGAATCAACCAAATAAGTAAATAAGTAAATAAATAAATAAATAAATAAATAAATAAATAAATAAATAAATAAATAAATAAACATTACTAAAAAATAAAAAATAATCAATAAATAAATATATAAATAATAATTTTATTTAGGAAATACATACACATGATTGAAATTGGAACCTATTTTGTTTTGGGGCATATATGAACTCTGGCACTCGCCTGTGTGTGTTTGAGGTTAAAAAATCGCACTGGCACAGACATTTCCTACTGAAACGTTTTTTTTTCCTTTTAATATGCCGCTGAAAAATTGTTTTCATTTACTGAACCCTGATGGGTTTCAAACATGACAAAAAAGTACACAAAATTGATTTAAACTAAGTGATGAGCTTAGGAACTGGTTAAACTGACTGGCAGAAATTGGTGTTATTCATTGATGGGCACTAATTTAGTCCTTACAAGGATGTTACGCAAGCTTTTGTTTTTCTTATAGGCGATGACAGGTCGAAGATTCAAAGGTTCATTTAATTTAGCATTGGTAAAATTGAATTCATCTTTTAACATTTTTGCTATTTCGATATTCATTCTGTTGTACGTTAAAGTGAAAGGAATGATGGACCTCCTTTCGCATTCGCCCTCTGATATGTTCATACCAAATGGCCAGAGGGTTTGAAGCGTATTGATCCAAAAAGCTTCACGTTTTTTTCTAAATTCATCCGTTTCTTCTAATGTGTCTTTAATTGGTGGTTGTTCAATAGGATGGATTTCGAAATCGTCCAAAGAATGGCCAGGAAGGTTAAAATGTTGTGCTACTGGGGCATCAGCATTATGTTTTATATCCTGTTTGTGTCTAGTAGCACGTTCTCGGAAAGGATTTTGACTTTGACCAACATACTGTTTCCGACATCGCTTACAAGTGATAAGGTAAATAATGTTTGGTGAATCACAATGGAGGGGGTTACGGATCTGATAATGATTTTTCGTTTGTTCGGAGGAAAATTCCTCTTTATGATCAGGCATAAAAGTATGCAGTCTACAAAAGAAACCCTTTACCTCGGTTGTTTTCCCAGAACTGTACCGGCAAAACGAGGTTGAAACCGTTAGTCCACACAAAGGACAGACAATGGGGTGCCTCGGTATGTAGGGAAAACAAGACTCTGTGTGTGTGTGTGTGTGTGTGTGTGTGTGTGTGTGTGTGTGTGTGTGTGTGTGTGTGTGTGTGTGTGTGTGTGTGTGTGTGTGTGTGTATAAATTAAATTCAAGCAGTTGCATCTTCACGGATCTTCCATTAATTGATATTCCTGTGTTTAATAGGTGAGACCAAATGCCATTACATATATATACTTGCCCACTTGTGCACACGCGTACACATGCACAGATATATGTATATGTGTGTCTATGTATGAATACATATACACTTTTGTGGCCGATGCTGGATGGAAAGACGATTTTTATTATCTTTTCATCCATTATCGATAACACAAGTGTGAAACATCCATTCTACCTCACCACGCCCTCATCACCAACGTGCAGATACTGTCGTTCATCAATACCAGTTTCTTATATTTACTTGTATCCATCCATGCAATCCACAAACAAACCACAGGGAATGACAGGAAGACAGCCAATCTGGCCAGGCCATTCCCTGCAGAACATGTATGCTGAATATCTTCTTATAATTTATAAATACTTCATAAAAATGATTAGTACATTCTTGTAGAACTTAGTCTTATGTAAATGTAAATACATGAGCTGCAAATAAAGTATCCTCTCTCTCTCTCTCTCTCTCTCTCTCTCTCTCTCTTTCATACGATCTCCATATTCTTTTTTGACCGTTTCACAAACATAACAGCCATACTCGACCAGCGCTATTCACAAAAATCTCAATTCAAATTTAATAGTTTTTTTCAATATTTGTCTAAAAAGCATAGGATATGAACCATCACTGGAAATGGTTCGTTTAGTTTGATCAAGTGAAGGGTCACAGGCTATGTTTTCAAGAACAAAATTAAACGTTTCTATTGTTCAAGAATTTTGTCTTCAAATGGGACACCTTTTCGTTTTTCTCATAAATGATGAATAAAAACTCTTTTTGCACAAAGAGTAACTTCCCTTGCATTGTTGAGAGCGTGTTTCTGATCAAAAAACGGCCCAGTAATTGATAGAACGACAGGAAAAACGGAGTCGGGGAGGAAGAATAGAAAGTGGAACAGGCAAAAGATGAGAGGAAATACACATATGCGGCATGGGTATATAGAAGTCGGGAATTGTGATTCGTTGGACCGACGTAGACAGAATCCACCTGATTAAATGATTAAGGAACTTCACATAAAGGAACTTCAGATATTTCCAAGTGCTGAGTTGTAAATATGTTGCATTTTCAGACCACGTGGTTGTTTTTTTTTTTTTTTACCTAGCTTACATTTCTTGGATGGTTAAATCTCTTGTTTTTACTTGAGTCGAGCATTAAAAGAAATAAAGAGCGAATGAATGTAACTCACCATTCTATTCTTCAACCAAAACTATTGTATACTAGCGGAAAAAAGAAATTCAAGTTTATTTCTGTGGTAAATATTTCAAATGTGTTATGGGTGATTATTTCATTGTTTGGATTTTGATGTTATTTCTTCATTACTGATTAAATTTTGATGAGTTTTGTTGTCTTAACACAGACGTCGTTTGCGTGGATAACGTTCAAACGTGAGTATCCTACGCCATTTCCTGATCAAAATCAATAGCGGGTGTGCCCACCCCGGGCTTCAGTCGCTTCTCTAACTCTCCTTACCATTGACCCCCAGTAAGCTGTTTATGGTCCTTTGTGTGATGTTATTCCACTCCTGAAGAAGTACCTGCGCGAGCTGAGCGACGTTGTTTGGGACGCTGACGCGCTTCCTGACCGTCCTGTCCAGCTCGTCCCACAAATGCTCGATCGTGGACAAATCTAGACTGCATGGTGGCCAATCGAGAACTGAGACATTGTTTTGGTTGAGGAAGACACGACAAGCACTGGCAACGTACGACCTCAGATTATCCTGATGAAACGTAAGGTTACACGCATGGATAAGTGGAAAGACGTGCGGCATGAAAACCTGATCCCGATATCTTACGCCCTGGATGACCACAATATGTGTTTTCACGCCATGAGTAATCCCCCACAACCATAACAGATCCCCCCCCCCCCCCCCAACGTCGATAGTAACGTTGTTGTCCATCTGACCTGTAAAGCGTGAACCTAGGCTCGTTAGTGAATACCAATTTGGCGCATGTGCCCGCAGCCATTGCAATCGACGTTGACGTCGCCTGGGTGTAAGTTACAAGGCAACGTTGAGACGTCGTGACCTTAAATTGAACTCCGATTCTTAACTGTTCTTGGACACAGTCGGCGACCATGAATGCCTACAACCTGACTCGGCGGCGGAGACGGAGGTTACGGAGGTGTGAGAGACGTCTGCCTCTATCTTGATGTGGCGACGTGACGCGTGGACGTCCGCTCCTGGGATGGTAAGCTAATCTTCCTGTGTCTCTGAGACGCCCAACTAAATGAGCTATCGTTGACTCATGGACCTCAAGTTGCTGGGCGACGAGTCGTTTCGATTGACCCTGCATAATTAAATCAATACTCCTACCCATATCAACTTCGGACATTCGCGACATTTTGCTTTTCAATCGAGTTGAAATGAAATGTTGTACAATCGACGTGCACTGTTCAAAAGTTCTATTTGGTATGGTTTTCAAGCCCATAGCACGTGGGAGTGCCCCGGATGCACGCTTTGTCGAAAAATATGTTGAAAGAAAGATGCAGCGTCGCACGCAGTCATGGTTGACTGAATTTTAACCAAACACTCTTTAGACAGTACACTGAGGTGGCTATGTGTCAAATTTTACTGCATTTGGTCTATGGATAAAAAAATTATATTACCAAAACTGAACCTTTTCCGTCAGTATATTAATGATTCGGGTGATTTGGGGTGATAATAAAAGTTTGAACTTCAGGAAGCTGCATACACAATAATCATTGAAAACTAGAGACGAAAGTGAGTCAAAAATGCCCATCTGGATCAAGTTGTCAACCGGGAATGTGTGGTGGGTGAGAGGGAGTAAGCGAGAAGAATGGGTGAATTTTTGTTAATTTGTTTAGCTAAGATAAGAATCTTCATTAAAGCGAAGAGAGTATTTTTTCAGTCAGTTTGATTGCGGTACTCAAAAGGATATTAAAACAAACCACAAACAAATATCTATCCCATGCAGCTCGACACAATACAAATGGCGCTGTTCAGAATCGAACTCACAAGTTGTGAGTTCGATTCTGAGCAGCGCCATTTGTATGTAACTGTGCATGGGTCTCATTGGTTAGTGCATCAGACTTTCAGTCGGATGGTTGTAAGTCCAAACCTTCCAACTGTAAGTCTGATGCACTAACCAATGAGCTCCATGCACAATGACTTTAACCTTTCAACTCGTGTTCCCACATGGTAAGCTCCCATGCAGCAATGTATACATCCAATGCACAATTCCATTCTGCATCTACAGGGAGGTTCCGTAACCATTTCATCATTCGGTCCTATTGGGTTGTATTATTAACCCTTTACCCAACATAATCCTCAAAACCGACCAGCGCTATTCACATAAAGCACCATTCAATAATTGAATGGTGCATTTTGTGAATAGCGCTGGTCGGTTTTGAGGGTGAATTTCAATTTTTATTATTTTTTTCATTTTTTGCTTCAGAAACATAGCTTATAACCCCCTCATTGGACCGAGTCCGCTGAGCTGGTTCCAATGCGGGATCATCAGCTATGTTTTGACGTAAAAATGGAAAAAAAATAGTTAACTTATCCTCGCCAGTAAGTTCTTGTTCACTCTGTCTCCTGTTTCGCAAGTGCTAGCCTTTTTAATCAAAACATAATAAGGCTACAGGGGTGAAGGTCTTACTTGTTCGGATGAAATTCAAGCTTCAAGTAAAGCACCTCGCCCCTGTAGTTGATGATGTGTTCCTTGTTGATAATTCGAATGACGTTTCAAAACATTGTGTATTTAACTATCCCTCTGTGGATACTTTGAATATTTGGAGATAAGGTTGATATTGTGTTCTCCGAGAGGTTCATTTACACTCTGAAATCAGTTGGGTTAAGAATTAACCCAAATCAAGTGGGCTGAGTGAATATGAACTCAATTGGGTTCATATTCAGTCAACTCAGTTGATTTTGGTTGATTTTTAACCCAACTGAATTTAGAGTGTAATGATGCATCGATAGGCTTTCATTGCTATGGATTTCATTATTCCGTCAGCATTCTTGTATCAATTTTCCGAATATTATATTTTTGCCAGTTATAAATGATTCAAATTATAATGCATTGTAGCCTGTCGGCCTAACAATTAAAGCGAATCCAGTTAAATTATAAATATTCAATATTCAATTCCTACCATCAAAATTCAAGGTCAAAATAAATTAATAAACACCCAATCTTCAATGTCAATTAAATCAGTAAATAAGAATTAAAATAAAAAGTAAGTCCAAATGTCATTAAATAATGAGTTCGTAATTAGAAGAAAATTGTTAGTATTTAGTGTAGACTTCAATTGTTCATATATATATAATTAACGTACAAAAGCAATTTCGTAAATAAACTCACTTCTGTCATCGTAATAACCCTTGCCATAGTATTCATTCCCATGTTTTCCTCGCTTCGAAATTTCACATTTCCTTCATGTTACCCATTTAAAGTAATTATCGCCAATAAACACTTATGCCAATTAATGGTATGTAATCCCATTGCTTCAAATTCCATGTTAATAATAGTTGTTATAGTCATAAACACTAAATCTTTGCTAATAATCACGTTGTTTTGTGTTAAAAGTTTTTGTAAACATCCGCCATTACTGGTACCTTCTCGCTAAGAATGCTGGGAGTATCACCGCTTTTCTCAGCATATTGCCCAATTATAGAAATTGTTGACATTACCACACTCGCCTAATACGGCAATTGTGGTAATAGTTTCCTACGGGTGTGGAACAACCGCTGATTTTCATTGACAACGTTTTTGGTGGTCACATGCTATAAAAGCGACGCGTTCCGTTTTCATTGCATCATTTATCGGCTTGCACAACTTGTGATAAATTCAGACGACAAAAACATCAACTAAATTCGTAATAACAAAACAATTAAAGGTAATTTCCAAATGAAATTGGAGAGAATACATCGCCACATTCAGTGACCATGCAGTAACGATTACACAACGGAAGTTTTGCTTACACAAGAAATCCATCGGATCCTCCTCGAGCAGTACATATTACGATAATCAAAATTATTAAATGCGCACAAATATCCATAACAAAACATGATTTAGCCAGTATTTTGACAAGCACAAGTATTAACATGGCTATTTATTTATTTATCGGACAATTTTATGGGTGGAGGAAACCGGAGTACCCGAAGAGAACCACCGAGCAACGGCGAGCAACAGCCAGACTCCGCAACATACTAACTCCACTCAAGCAGGGTTGGCAATGGTTGAAGACAAGTGCACCGTCGACGTGCAGTACGCCTCAGTACATAACGCCACCCTGTCCCTACGTGGACAATTGGGATTAAGTGGCTTGCCCAGGGACTTAACGCAGTTATCCGTGGCGTGGATCGAACATAGCCCTTTCGGTTTAAAGTCCAATTTCGTAACCACTGAGCCACCGCGCACCCATTAACATGGCTACATTACCACCCAGTTACCATAGATGAGAACACAATTCGTCAAGCAGGCCATTTACACCAATAAATATTTTGTTATTGTGTTACTATCTATATGTCTTTGAGTTGATTCCAAATATCATAGTCATAGTACAACATTCATATTGACTGGTACTATACTGAGTACATGAATAAGTTCAATAACTGTATGCCAAAATAATCTTTATGTATGTTTATTACTTTCCAAAGAGTGATTTACTGGGATTTCCGGGTTTGATTATAAACGATAACTTCACAAGTGAATTATGCAATCAACAATTTGTAATTATCGTCATGTATCCGTGCGCGCAAACGAAGACGCTTTGCCGTGTGTGTAATGGGGACTTCATTGTGTTTTGTTTTTTAACCCTTTACCACCTAACATGAAAAGCAGACGACACACTTGCAAAAAAAATTCTTAAATAACTATTATTTTAATTTTTTGTCTCAAAAACATAGGTTATGACCCTCATTGGAACGAGCTCTACGAGCTCGTTCCAATGAGGGGTCATAACCTATGTTTTAGAGACAAAAATTGAAAAAATAATGAAAATTAATTGGCATTTTTTTAGAATAGCGCTGGCCGGTTTGGGCCGTTACGTTAGGTAAATGGTTAAAAAGTATAATTATCGTTAATAATGAAAAGTAATAAACAGAGTAATCGCTTGACTGGACTGGTTACGTGAAATAATTCATTCGAGGCGAGGGACTATATTGTAAAACATTCGTGCGCACTCGTGTTTGTACAACGTCCGTCACCTCTCATGAATTATTTCACGTAACCAGTCTAGTCAAGCGATTGCTCTCTCTGTTTATTTTGACTCCATGGAGCTCTGTGATTTAGTAGGATTATTTGTAAATCGAGTAATGTTATCTTGATATCTTCTGTAATGATCCAAACTCCAGCCTGAACACCTACTTCTAATTTTGGTATATCTTGGTCTGGGGAATAGCCCAGTAAAATATAGTGGGTAGTCTACAAGAGTGGCCCTAACTCCAAAACATATCCAGCCATATACTAACACAAGCCAGAAGAGAGAACTCTGCTGTATTATAACAAAGAAACTATCTTGGTAACCAAATATAAATCAACTCATAACCTATCCACATCTGTTGAGCTGTGCTTACCTCAATATTATTATTTATGGAGTATTCAAATACCAGAAGTTATACTTACCCGAAGAACCACTCTCCAATATATATATATATATATACATCAAAATGAATTAACCCTTGTCAGCATTCCACCAGTACATTATACATACATGCAAATAGAGCCATTGTGTACTACTGTCTCTTTATTATCTCATTAACCCATTACCTAACATGAAAAGCAGACGACACCTGCAAAAAATATTCTTGAATAACTATTTTTTTCATTTTTTGTCTCGAGCTCGTTCCAACGAGGGGTCATAACCTATGTCTTTGAGACAAAAAATGAAAATTAATTGGCGATTTTTTTAGATTAGCGCTGGCCGGTTTTGGCCGTTACGTTGGGTAAAGGATTAAGGGAGTTGAAGGGTTGTGGGCGTTTGATACTTAACGGGTAATCCATGTCCCACGGTTTCCTTATAACGGGTTTAGCGTCCCCGGGGGCCTGGCCCGTTACAGTAGCTATGTTCCTCGGGAACTTCAAATGAATAACCAGAAATGTCATTGATGTGATTATAGGGGCGCGGTGGCGTTGCTGTAACCGGTTCTCGTCAGATCACCGAAGTTAAGCAACGTCGAACCCGGTTAATCCTCGGGTGGGTGACCGTCTGAGCGATCGATTCGGACTCCCGCGTTGTGTCCTTGGGCAAGGCACTTAACCCCGATTGTCCATATGGGGGCACGATGACGCCGTGTACTAAGGCGTACTGTACGTCGATGGTGCGCATGTCTTCAACCAATCTAACCCTGCATGTGCTGCAGTGCGGAGTTACGATGTTGGGGAGCTGGCAGATGCTCGTCGTTGCTCGGTGGTTCTCTCCGGGTTCTCCGGCTTCCTCCACCCGTTAAACTGTCACGGTCATGATTAGTCATTGTGCATAAGTATGTGACCTTAAACACCAATAAATAAATAAATAAATAAATAATAAATATGATGTGAGTATAAGTAGTTTCCATCTTTTCATGAAGAAAATATCCATGTCGATATGTTTCGACTTTTAACCTCGAACTTTTAGTTTCGTGTGGAACGTATTTTCTGTATTCGAAGATTAGCAAACCATCGCGGTGTTCAATTTATACAGGTGTTTTATATACGCTTCTGATTACTTTGGGAATAGGCTGTATCAATAAATAGGTTATCTCCGCCTGATTCCTTGCACTTTTCTGCGCTGTGGAGACTTATATTAATTAATTCTAGTTCGTGTGTGGAATTGTTGGTTTCTGAGCGTGTGTTAGTTTACATTGTGAAGCTATTGGATAGTGTTGTTAATACAACGATTAGACTGATGAAAAACTCTTCCATTCCGTGCCAAATTGTGTTTCATCATTTCACCGACAAAGTTGCCAAGGGACATGTCGTCGCTTTGTGTGATGTGCAATGTACAAGCCGTATGGCCTTGCAAACCACACACTTTCGATTAGAATCGAATCTCGAATCGAATCGGGTCAGCTATTCGAAATGGAATTGAACCTCGAATCGAATTAGGGGCGACTTGAAGATGAGGATTGGGGGAAAAGTGATGCTGTAAACCTGACTTCTTTCGACTGTGATGCCTCAAGTCTCGACTGATAAAATATTCCTAATATACACCTGGATCTTAATTAAGACCCCCTGTTTTTTCGCGGTGGTGTTAATAGAAACTGTCATTACTTTCATGCTATCTTTCAGATGGCCAAAGTGATTGTTTGCGGAAAAAATGGTCTATCGACAAACGAAAGACAACACAATGATGAAAATATGCAGTATTTTAATGGCGCAAATTACACATGTCTTTCACTAAAGTTTTTGATGGAAAAATGTTCTCTCGACAAGTATGGTGATGGAACGGTCCATGATGAAACAATGCCGGTAATTACTGACAAAAATGTAACTTGTGATCTTCTGAACACGATAGCAGTGTCTGACGTCAGTAGCGCGTATATTCACTACGTTCCCGGATGACAGCCTGAACCCTCTTTCTAATGCTACCAGTACGCCTTCTGATACGGTCCAGAGGCAACTGCTGCCACTCCTCGTGCAATGTAGCTTCTAAATCGGCCAAAGTATGTACAGGCGGATCCCTTGATTGCACACGATCTTCAAGAAAGTCCCAGATGTGTTCTAAGGGCTTCAAATCGGGCTCATTTAGGCCAAAGTAGTGTTGAAATGGCGTTGTTCTGGGGGAATGCTCTCACAGCGTGGGAACGATGTGACCTTACATCGTCGTCCATTGATACAGGGCGAGTAGCCAAAGGGTGGTTGTCAAAGTAAGGTACGACAACCGGATTGAGAAGGACCCGAATGTACTGATGACCATTGAGATTCCCACGTACAGTCACCATATCAAGTTTACAATCATGAGAAAGGCACTCACAAATCATTACTGATCCTCCACCATAAGAAACAGTTGGTCTGATGTTCCTGGGCACTAAGCAGTATTCCTATGCCTCCGCACTCTCATGCGACTATCTGTGACATGAAGCAGAAATCTATTCTCGTCTGACCAATGTGCTCTCCTCCACGTCCTGTGATTTCAATGCTGTCGTGCGATACACCACTCCAAACGTCGTCTTTGATGCTGATCGGACAGAGCTGGACACTTCATGGCCCGTCTGGACCTCATACCCAGTGCTTTGAGACGGTTTCGGACAGTTCTGTTGCACAAACGCCGATTGAGGGAGCCAAAGGCGTTTCGAAACCCCACTTGAAGCAAATGGTTCACGGTGAACGAGGCGTATCAGACTCCGATCTTCCCGAGGAGAGGTCTTTTGGGGTTGTCCCGGCTTTGTTCGGTCCTTAACATCGTTGCTTTGTTGATGTTTTCGGACAAGTCTGCTGATGACAGAATGACTATGTCCAAGTTGCCTTCCAATAGCTTTGAATGACATGCCTGTTGCATGCATGCCAATGATTTGCCATCTTAGTGTCTCTGACAGTCTCCTCCTTGCCATGTCAGCATTTATTGATAAAAGAAGTGACAAATTTTCTTGTTTTATACCCAGATATTGCATGTGGATGATAGTGTTTTTTTGTGACATTCGTGGGAAGCATGCTTTAAGTGGTCGAGGGGATGTGTCTGAGATACACTATCAACCAGAAACATCATGTTTCACTAGATGAAATGCACTGCAAGACATATATATATATATATATATATATATATATATATATATATATATATATATATATATATATATATATATATATATATATATGGAAAAATTATTTATTTATATTTATTGGTGTTTAAGGTCACATATTTATGCACAATGGTTAATCATGACCGCGACAGTTTTACGGGTGGAGGAAGCCGGAGTACCCGGAGAGAACCACCGAGCAACGGCGAGCAACTGTCAGCTCCCCAACATACGAACTCCACACAAGCAGGGTTAGCATTGGTTGAAGACAAGTGCACCATCGACGTGCTGTACGCCTTAGTACACAACGCCACCGTGCCCCCATGTGGGCAATGGAGATGAAGTGTGTTGCCCAAGGACACAACGCGGTTGCCGCAGGTGGGATTCGAACCGAGGACCTCTCGGCTAGCAGCCTGCACCTCTACCTACTGAGACACCGCGCTCCCACTGCAAGACATAGTAATCATTAAAACATAATAATCAGTAACAGTAACTTCACTGTCATGATACATTTCTGGGTGTGCTTAATTAACTCCCAGGGATACGGCTGGCTTCGGGTAGGTAAAAACCCGTACCATGTGATCAGACACGGGGTAACGAATTTATCTATTGACTTTCCGTTTTAGAAGTACAATCTATTTCATGTGTGAACACACACTGCATGAGATCTTTTATCTTCCATTGTTGAGCCCTACAGGTTTCTGTGGAATTTTTGTGCAAAAGAGTTTTTGTGAAAATATGCCGATATAACTAGTATAAAAAAAATTATTGAATTTCTTTTTTCTTTTTTTTTTTTGTCTCAAAAACATAGCTTATGAACCCCACATTCGAGGGTACTCGACAAGCTCATTCCAATAAGGGGTCATGAGCTATATTTTGGAGATAAAAAATTAAAATATAATACATGTACACTGTAAAACTGGAATGACGCGTCTTCTACGGGGTATGGACAATTTGTAGATTTCGGAACGAGGCTTCCTTCCACTGGGTGTGGGAAATTTGTCAGTGGCTGGGTGGACATATCGTGGGTTTCAATGAATATGGTCTCATACCACGTATCTATCAACCAATCAAATCAAAAAATTCACTTTAGTCAATAGATAACATATATTCCAGTAAATGGATTCGAAGGGAGACGAATCGGAAAGCCGATTTCGAATCAAATCAAATACAAACTTGAGATTCGAAATCGAATCGAAGCTTCGCAGAGCTCTAACAAACCGATCTTGATTGTCACTTTGATTGTCATTCATATTTTCTAAAAGGAGAACACCCCACGATCCCCGAGATATTCTCCCCTGGGGAAAATTTGCAATCAAATTGATTCATAATGTTTGCAATACCGCAAATATCAACCGGTAATAGTTTGTCGAAGAACGACAAGTCACTTTCCGATTTATACGCTACACAAAGCATAGAAGGGGCTACAGAAGACATTGTTTTTTTCGACGCAGTTAACCATTTGAACACGAGGAGCTTATCCGGTCCAGAAACATGATAATGTATAATTTCATTAAGTAGGGTGGCTGCTAAGTGAGTGTGTGGGGTAGACCAATCAATATTTTCAACGTGCAGCCTGGGACTGAACGATGAAAATATTAATTGGTCGAACTCCCAAATAATGAATAAGGACTCTTCTAATTGCTGCCATTAAACTGATATGGAAGATACCACCAGGGTTCAAAGGGTTAAACGCAAGAGTGAACTCCTATCATAGTCGGTCAATTCAAATTGCCAGAACATTGAATGGTTCGGTGTATCGCCTCTCACTGGCCAGGCTGGAGGGTCAATCCAAACAGACGTCTTGTTTGGTCCTTAAAATTACCTCAACAGTAACCGAAATTATGTCAACCTATATTAATAGTCAGTTTTAACCGATTTGTTGTTTGATGATTGTTTGAAAAATGTACATGGAACCAAATATTAGTACGTACTGTGGACAGTGGGAATGGGAGCATCGTTGTCTTTGTCTCTGCCTATTGCACAATGAACAGAAATCTTAAGAATACTCCCAACAGTTTCAAGATGATGTATAAATGGAAGAATTATTGAACATTTGTTTTTCGAACTGAACATAATTTTCGAGACGCAATATAATTTTAATGGGCCCTTTAATGCTCAGACAGACGAGACTCAGTCCCGGAAATAACCCGCGAAGGATAGTATTGGTTCTGCGGTGGTTTCATTAATTGTAACATACGCAAAGGAACTACAGGTTACCAAAAATAATGCAACATAAATTAAATTCCTAATCCCTCAAATTTGCGGCTCAGAACTAACAATCTTTTGGGACTAACTCAACTAAAAGGTTGCCCATTGCATCCACACACACCGTTTACATCTCAACCGAACTTCTGCCAAAAATAAACATTTACATGCGATCTCGTCAAATCGAGTCCGTGCATTAACTGGTTGAAGACTAGATTATTTGGGGTGATCTGAATTTGTTATTCCAAATTTGTTGTATTACAGATTATTGGAGAGTGCCCACAGGTACTCTCCAATAATTTGTAATAAAACAAATTTATATTAACAAAATATTATTTGAGTTTGACTGAATATGAAACGTGAGCAGTGAAAATGTTGGTACCCTCATTTTTCTGAAAGCCCTGATGGTGGCTTCCAGTACTCAACCAGTTAATTGTTGCTGTTATTTATTTATTTAGGTTTAACGACACTTTAACAGCCAAGGTCATGTCGTGTCGGTGAAGCCGGAGTTCCCGACGAACAGCTGCCAACTCTCCAACATCGTAACTCCGCACTGCAGCACAGGCAGGGTTAGATTAGTTGAAGACATGCGCACCATCGTCGTGCAGTACGCCTTAGTACACGGCGTCATCGTGCCCCCATGTGGACATTCGGGGTTAAGTGCCTTGCCCAAGGACACAACGCGGGAGTTCGAACGATCACTCAGACGTTCACCCACACAAGGGCTAATCGGGCTCGACGTTGCTCAACTGACGAGAACCGGTTAGCGCAACGACACTGCGCCCCCAATTGTTGCTGTTTATTTCAGCGAAATGTCTGTTAACCCTTTACCTAACCTGAAAAGCAGACGACACTTGCAAAAATAATTCTTGAATAACTAATTTTTTTCATTTTTTGTCTCAAAAACATAGGTTATGACCCCTCGTTGGAACGAGCTCGACGAGCTCGTTCCAACGAGGGGTCATACCCTATGTTTTTGAGACAAAAAATGAAAAAAATAATGAAAATTAATTGGCGATTTTTGAGAAGAGCGCTGGCCGGTTTTGGCCGTTACGTTGGGTAAAGGGTTAAGATGTGAATAGCATGGCTGGCGTGGTAAAAGCAGATAAAGTAGATGCGTCACAACACATTTTCCATGTTACCACCATGTTTTATGGCGTAATCTGCTAATGGATTACGATATAAACCTTTTTCCAGGCCTGAGACTGTAGTATGATATCCAAAGGTCTTGGTATTCGGTTCAGTAATCGTTAAATAATATATTTATTTTATTCATCTGTAAAGTGTGTCATATACTTTTATATTGGATTTAATTCTTTCCTGCATATCTCATATCTCATGAACATGTGCCACTGCCACACGATAAAAAGCTAACAATAACAAATCTGTAATTTTGATAAAAAGGTCTTTCATATTCATTGAAGCAAATATTATTCTATTCATCTCAAAGTAATACTCAAACAGAATATATTGTTCAGATGTAATATTATTTGAAGTAACATATATAGTTATTTTAAGGCGATTAACCCTAGAGTGAACTGAGCGAATGAATATTGAGGATAATAAAGCCCTGTTCTCAGAACAGAAGTACCTGAATGGGCCACAATGGAAGGTTGTATGTGGTATTGGCGTATCAAGATAACGAGAGTTGAGTGATATGTGTCACTACGGCTTTTTCATTACCTTTCACTGCATTGTATAGCTCATTTGGGAGAATCTTAACCCTTTACCTAACACGAAAGGCAGACGACACTTGCAAACAAAATTCTTGTATAACTGTTTTTTTCATTTTTGCCGTCAAAAGCATAACTTATAACATCTAATTGAAACGAGCTTAACGAGTTCGTTCCGATGAGGGGTCATAAGCTATGTTTTGGAGACGAAAAAATGAAAATATAATGATAATTGAATGATGATTTTTGGAATAGCGCTGGCCGGTTTTGACTGTTACGTTTGGTCAAAGGGTTAAACATACCAAAATCTCAACCCAGGCAATTGTCCGATTAACCTCTCTATGTCTGTGTGAAGAAATTATTATCAATTAACCTTAAAAATGCAGTGTTGAGGTTTGGTACCTCTCTCTCTCTCTCTCTCTCTCTCTCTCTCTCTCTCTCTCTCTCTCTCTCTCTCTCTCTCTCTCTCTCTGTCTATCTCTGTCTCTCTCTCTCTCTCTCTCTCTCTCTCTCTCTCTGTCTCTCTGTCTCTCTGTCTATCTCTGTCTCTCTCTCTGTCTCTCTCTGTCTCTGTCTCTCTGTCTCTCTCTCTCTCTGTCTCTCTCTGTCTCTCTCTGTCTCTCTCTCTCTCTGTCTCTCTCTGTCTCTCTCTGTCTCTCTGTCTCTCTGTCTCTCTGTCTCTCTCTCTCTCGAGAGAGAGAGAGGGGGGGGGGGTCTTCTTTATCCAAAATATATGAGTACGTATTGAAAGGATTGTTGTTCTATGATAATGTTAATTCAAGATTAACTGCGTGGCAGGGCGTTGTGATGTAATTGCACCGAAATCACTGATGTTATTTCTCTGTGTATATTGAAAGACTTAACCATCCTCATAGCTTAAACCTTGGACGTACTGTGATCACAACAATTTGGTCTATTTTGCTATCGGATGGCGGTTTACTGTCGTAAATGAGCCTAGGTTTCCTCAACAAAATACTGCGAAATCAAGACCGCATAAAGATAAACAAACTTAAATAGCATCTAAGGTTCAATGTTCTCACATTTCTTTTTCAAGAGGTGAGATTTCATGCTGTTTCGGGGAGGAAAATGGACATAGAATTTCAATCAGATCTCTTATGGGTCGCGACCCGGTCGAAATTCTCTGTCCACTTTTGTGTTCATAGTACTACACCTGATGCAATGGCCATATCCAGTCAATTCTATTCACAAAATCGTCATTCAGTTTTTACATAGTTTGCCTAAAACTCGTTGTGCTCCTTCCAATAAGGTGTCATAAGTTATGTTTTTTGAGGCAAAATATTTATTTTTTTGTTAGTGATGGTAGGTAAGTGGTTAACTGAGTTCGGCGAAATAGGCATCATTGTTTGAACCAAATTTAATCTACTGCGAAGAAAATTTGACAGCAAAGTGTCACTTCAAACCTCGATCGTCTCAGATAATCGACAACTGGCGCCTGGTCAGATGAAAATGATATTCATCGATCATTTTCACAACAATAGAACTGCAAATTAGACTGCAACGAACATACATGGAGTATGTGACCAGGCGAGTCCATAGGCGGACAAGGCTAAAAAACGTCACCGGGAAATGTACCAAGAGGGGCTCGGACCCGGACAAATTTTCGATATTTCGAATTGAAAGAACGCTGCTGCCTTGCATCTGAGCTATCAATGGTGGTGCACATAGAGGGTATATCGATGGCATTTTGGTACCATCTTTGTATCTCCTTTGGCAAGAATGGTTGCACCAAAGAGGGCTCCGGACTCATCGCGTCGATCATAGCACGGCCCAAGTGAACCGAAAGAACACCGTTTCCTTGCATCCAGGCAATCAATTGGCAGACTAGACTGTGGGTATATCGAAATGCCCTCCATGTGGGCTGCCAATGCCAACATAGAGGGCATATCGATAAACCGACATTCTATGCAATCAGATCCACTTTGCCTTTTGGCCATTTTCACTAAATTTCATGCACCAACAGGTGTTGTGCTGCATCAATTTTAGGGACTCCCAATAGGGGGAGGGGGCCACCGCGTAATTTTCCGGTGAACCATATGGCAGTCCGCCTCTAGGCGCGTCTTGCTGATTGTGCATTACAAAGCTTTCGAGAAGGCAGGGTTTGCTGGTCTACTCATTTCAGGAGTAAGCGCCGTTTTATGACAGATGGAATAACAACAAATAACCCCATTTTGTGAGTTTGCCTTGTATTTACCCATGCACTGGTTAAATAAATTATTCTCTAGACATTTTAGAGTTAAAAGGGGAACATAGTCATAAAAGATTTGATTAGTTGTTTACAATGAATTACATGGTATAATTCATTGTAAACAACGAATTCTGGGGGATACCGAGTAATTTCGTGTGGACTGTGCCAGTTCCATGGACGCTCGACCTGCTAGCATGCCTTTGGTGGGGCTTGTCGGTAGCCGAGTGGTCTATGGCGCTGGTCCAGTTTCGCTAGGCGATTGGTGCCGCAGAAATGTACTCTCATCAAGACAGTGGTTCGATCCCCGTCGGCGTCAGAGTCTTTCATCCTAAAAATGCATAACAGAAGTGCCGAATTCTGTATTCTGTACCTTAAGCAGAAAATTTGAAAAAGAGATTGATTCTCACTGATTTCATCTGCATTACATGGTATAATTCATTATATATATATATATAAAGTCAATAGTATTGAGTGTCACATCACAACTTATGATATGTTGTAAACTCCGGGTCATAACTCATATCCAGAGTCGAGTTCCCTTTTTGACACCCATGCCCAGCCATTCTCGACGGGTGGGTGAAGCTGGAGTACCGGAGATAAACATCGAGCAACGGTGCTCAACTGTCAGACACTTCAACTCACTAAACGGACTCGAGCAGGGTTATCATCGGTTGAAGGCAACCGTACCGTCGCCGTGCCTGACGCCGTAATACACAGTGTCACTGTGCTCCTATACAGGCAATCGGGGTAAATTGTCTTTCGCAAGGACACTAGGCAGATGACGCGGGCAGGATCAAACCGTCGACCTTTCAAGCTCAAGTCCACGCAATGCCAGAGGCAGAGGGAGCTCGATAAAAGTGGAAGGGCACAACTTTTCAAGGCTACAATAGTTCCGCCCAGTGGGAGAAAAGTTACAATGGTACATCAGTAAATGTTCAGTGACATACTATAGTCTCTCGATTAGATTAGCATACCGTAGTGTGGCCATGTCCGTTCATTTCTTCCATTTCAGTCACCTTTCAACCCAAAGGCTAGCCTTCGGGTTGGAAGATGGGTGAAGTAGAAGAAACGGACCGAAGGAGGGATTCTTTTGCCAAATGTTGCTTGGATTTGCAAATAATGCATCACAGGAATGACTGTATATTGACACGTTTGGTGCACCCATTTTTAATCATTGTGTACCCGCGCAACATGTCTGTGGAAAAAAGAGGAGGGGCACGTGTCCCTGTGCCTCCCCTCCCCCTATTTCCGTCGCACTTGCGCAATGTTCTAACCACTCCATTGCGCCCATGAGAGTACATGATTACGAGCGAGAGGAAATCGATTTCTATGACTCTACTCCAGACGAAAATGTCTTTACTGGAAAAGTAATTGGGGGTCACACTCCACTATCCCCCCCCCCCCCCCCCCCCCGGCCCCTTCACTCGCCACTTATAATTATATGGGCACTTATTAGACGACCAAGGAAATTTTAGCAGGTGCGCCCAGTCTCCTTTCCACCACGCCTGAAAACTTAACTTATTAGTAAGAGAAAGGGTTCACGAGTGAAAAGATTTTCCACTCGTCTTTGCACGTTATCCATACAAATAAAATTTAAAATATTTAATGAAATGCGACAGCCAGTATGAAAGGTGATTTTCTGTATCAACGCGGCTACCCCATTATCTGACAATGTGTTTCTTGCCAACAGCACCGAGCATACCTGTAGATAATGAGCGACGGAGATTCTCATTCAAACAAAAGAACACTTAACAATATATATATTCAGTTTCACAAGTTTGTGATTATCGCACAAAGGGATCCGCTTCCCATAGATGACACATTGATTTGTACAAGCCTGTAAGACATATTCTGTACGAGTTCCGCACATATATAACAGTAGATTTGATTGTTGCTACAACAGTGCCTCGTCAACAAATGGTTGCTGTCGTGTTTCCCCGTACAATGAACACGAATGATCGTTGGCGACATGCTGAGATAAGGCAGAACTGTTTCACACACAATTGTGCACAACGCAGACGCCAATCGGATTTTAAACAATTAATTACAGAGTGGCGGGGTACTACTAATCAGCAACCCAAACAATCAAATTTATGCGATACAGGTAACAATTTACTATATACAGTTATCACAACTATTTAAACGAGCTTTTTTTATGAAACGACATTTTCTCTCATGAATTATTAATGGATGATTGATTAGTGAGAATATTATGATGAGATTTAACTTTCGAACTGATATCCTTTTTCGTTCTATAAATGATCAATGTTTTAAATTTAGTTTGCTCGGCAGATCCACCGTGTTTCACATATGTATTGACGTGATTTTTTTTTCTACATTTTTCCATTTGTTCTTTTAGGTTTTTTAATTTTGTTTTTCCTGAAAACAATAATTATTACCAAGCTAGGTTGAAACTCGCCCCATTTCTACATTGCATCTACACTTCCCACATGGTCAGAAGACTGTCACCTTTAAATTATTTTTTAAATTTTTTTCGCAGTGGTGTTAATAGAAACTGTCATTACTTCCATGCTATCTTTCAGACGGTCAAAAGTGATTGTTTGCTGAAAGAATGGTCTATTGACAAATAAAAGACAACACAATGATGAAAATAAGCAGTATTTTAATGGCGCTAATTACACATATCTGCCACTAATGTTTTTGATGGAAAATGTTCTCCCGACAAGTATGGTCCTGGAACGGTCCATGATGACACAATGCTGGTAATTACTGACAAAAAAGGTAACTTGTGATCTCCTGAACACAATAGCAGTGTCTGACGTCAGAAGCGAGTATATCCACCACGTGCCCGGATGACAGCCTGAACCCTCCTCCCGATGCTACCAAAAAGGCTTCTGAAACGGTCCAGAGACAACTGCTGACACTCCTCATGCAATGCAGCTTCCAAATCGGCCAATTTCTTTACAGGCGGATCACTTGCTTACACACGATGTCCAAGAAAGATGTGTTATAAGGGATTCAAATCGGGGCTCATTGCAGGCCAAGGTAGTTGTTCTGAAGGAATGCTCTCACGGCATGGGAACGATGTGACCTTGTATTGTCGCCCATGAATACAGGGCGAGTAGACAACGGGTGTTTCTCAAAATCAGGCACGACAACCGGATTGAGAATGTCCCGGATGTACTGATGACCATTGAGCTTCTGACGTACAGTCACCATATCAAGTTTACAATCATGAGAGAGGCATCCCCAGATCATCGCTGATGCTCCACCATAAGGAACAGTAGGTCTGATGTTCCTGAGCACGTAATCAGTATTTCTAGGCCTCCACACTCTCATGTGACCATCAGTGACGTGTAGCAGAAACCTACTCTCGTCTGACCAATGGTCTCTCCTCCACGTCCTGAGATTCCAATGTTGTCGTGCTATAAACCACTCCAAACGTCGTCTTTGATGCTGATCAGACAGAGCTGGACTCTTGATTACCCGTCTGGGCCTCATACCCAGTGCTTTGAGACGGCTTCGGACAGTTCTGTTGCACAAACGCCTGTTGGGGGGGGGGGGGGGGACAAAGGCATTTCAAAACCCCACTTGAAGCAAAGGGTTCACGCCTATGAAGCGTGTCAGACTCTGATTTTCCAGAGGAGAGGTCCTTTGGTGTTGTCTAGGCCTTGGTCAGTCATTAAATCGTTGATTTGTTGATGTTTTTGGACAAGTCTGCTGATGACAGAATGACTCTAGCCAAGTTGCTTTCTAATAGCTTTGAATGACATGTCTGTTGCATGCATGTCATCGATTTGCCATGTTAGTGCCTCTGACATGTGGATGATAGTGTTTTTGTGACATTCGTGGGAAGCATGCTTCACGTGGACTAGGGGATGTGTTTGGGGTACGCTATCAACCAGAAACATTATATTGCACTAGATGAAAATGTACTGCAAGACATAGCAATCATTAAAACATAATAATGGGTAACAGCAACTTCACTGTATTGAAACATTTCAGGGGGTGCTTAATGAAGTTCCAGGTGTATATTTTGGATTGTCAAAGTTTGTTCACATGTCCTCGCCTTTTTGCAATCTACGAGAGAGTGCCTACAGGCACTCTCCCATAAACTGTAACAAAGCACATCCACGCAGACTGAATAATTTCACTTTAAAATTTAAAAGAACCACACCCAGAGCATATGAAGCCATTAAAGTTGCGATACTTGTACTAAAGAATTAAGACCAAATTTGGCTTCCAGCATTCAACCCTTTAAAACAGCCAGGTCAAGTTCCAAAGCCCTCAACCATCATGCTTGTGGTCTTACTGTGTAACTTATTTACACATTTTTCAGTTCTTCTGAGAAATGGAAAAAGGCGTGGATAATTTTTAAAATAATCTACAAATACTTTAAATTAAAGTGCTTTGGGCTATTCACAACTGTTGTATACATCACGACCCACTCACATAAAGAAGGGGACAACGATCTTTTTCAGGTGTGTTAATTTAACATATTGGTTAAACAAAACTAATGGTATATAGGCTACTCGTAAGTTACTTATTAACATGTGCCATAATACAATTTAAAACGATAAAAACGACAAATGCATAAAGCATAAATATTATATTGTTGTCTCTAGTAACAGGGATACTTTTGGGTCTCTACAGGGGCCGATTTTGGGACCCTTTCCCAATGGCATTTTGGCATGATTTTTCCCAATTCAAACCAAAAAGTTTCCAATCTCAGCTCTCATTCAAATAAAATTTTTAATACTTCCTAATTTTGTCTTGAGTCACTGTTTTACTGCAACAAAACAGAACCTTGTTAGTTGTGTCTAGGCAAGTCTCGGCTGCCTATATAGGCAGCCAAGATTTGCCTAGAAACAACTGCCGAGCCACAGAACATACACTGTCGAATCGTGGGGGAAAGGCATAAATATCTTCATCATTTAAAACAGTATAAGAACAATTTGTTTAACCCTTTACCTAACATGAAAAGCAGACGACAGTTGCAAAAAAAAATCTTGAATAACTAATTTTTTTCATTTTTTTTCTCAAAAACATAGGTTATGACCCCTCGTTGGAACGAGCTCGAAGAGCTCGTTCCAACGAGGGGTCATAACCTATGTTTTTGAGACAAAAAATGAAAATATTTAGAAAATTAATTGGCGATATTTGGGAATAGCGCTGGCCGGTTTTGGCCGTTACGTTGGGTAAAGGGTTAAAAAGATTACAGAGATTGATCGTTATTTCACGCGACTGCTTTGTAATAAAACCTACGACATTCAGGCGAGTGTTTTGTTCTATACATGTAGTAGCTTCTGTATTAATGTTCTCAGTTCAATATGAAGGTAACATTTCTTATTATGTGTGTTTCCTCTCCGAAATAAATTCCAAATTGGAGCATTCATGACGCAAGTTTTCCAAAATGCATGGGCTCTGGACCCTTTCCCAAAGAGGGCAGAAAAATCCCTGTGTAATAAATGCACCACACCATGACGACGGTTCCAGATACAACTCCCTGTCAGATACGCATAATTTGGATCCATTTACTTCCTCAGTGTGCAGTGTTATGGGCTGTACAGTAACAATGCGGACAGTCTTCTATACAACATTGTAGTCTCACGTTCATTTGCGTAAATCCGGGGCGGGGGCGAAAAAAATAATAATTCATTGTATTGTAGGGCTATAGTCGGGCAGAGTACTATTTCCCAGTACCGTCATGAAACAAAGACCTCTGTATGGCCACAAAACTGTGACAAGTTGATTGCCAGTATAGTGATATGTGAGTCGTATCAGTCCTTGAAATTTTCCAGAAAAAATATCGTTGCAAACCCGTGGCAGTGTACTGTGTACCAGTATAATTTCCGTAACTGTACACTCCTTGTCTGCATAGCTCTCTGAGAAACATGGGTATGTGTATGTAAGAACCACCAGGCAAACTCATGTCATGGTCAGACAATCCTGGTCCGCCCCCACTGCCACCCCACTATCTGAAGATATTTACGGTTCTTGTCACATGGATAGATCCATTAATATATGAACTTTCCATGTAGAATGTTTCATCTTAAACACAACATGACGAAAAAAGTATCTGTAAAGATTTGGCACTCTAAACCAGCGTTTCTAAAGTATCGCCGATACCAAGGTAAGCCAGTAATAGTGCTCAACAAGAGGTAGTACCGTGATACCTTTCTTATACAACTGGATTGCTGGAACGCCCATTGGTCACATATGGAAAAATGTCTCTATCGCATCCATCTTTGCTTGAAGACGAAGGTTTCTTAAAATAAACAGTGCTCAACATCAATAAATTTCTCTGTTTTCAATTTCCCTACCCGCAATCGCGAACCGCTTTTTAAAGACTATACTTTGATGTCTGTGAAAAAAAGAATATTTTGATAATGTGCATATTTTTCGCGGTCATACAAATTGAATATTTTCGTCATATTTAAATTATTATTGACCAAAAAGACAAGAGCCGAGACTGGAAGTTGATATTGCGTAATAAGTTCTCGTGCCAGAAAAACACTCGACGTTTGATGAAGTGAAAGTTGTTACGCTGTGACTAGTCAGAGCGTAACTCTTTCCACGTCATCAAATTCAAATAAATATGGGTATCGAGTCAAAACCGGTTTACCGTACCGAGGGAATCTCAAAACACCGAAATTTCAGTATTGAAAAATATTTCCGACATTTATAGCAGACATTAGTTAAAAAATAAAAGGACAAACAACAGAACATAACGCAACATTCATGACATGAACTATGCATTTCTAAGGACACTCACAACCGGTCATTTGATGCAACAAAGACGCCGAGAGAAAATACCCAGGGGTATTTTCTCTCAGATTTTTTGTTACATCAAATGACCGATGGCGAGTGTTGCTTCTAACATTTTGACACCATTGCGACTTTGTCAACAGTAAAACGGTGAACTATTGCTGTGAGATTTACCAAAATGTCATTTGATATTTGTATCGGTGTGGGTACATGTATGTTGTTCACACCGAATACCGTACTGATACCGAAGCAAATCATTCTAAAAATACCGAAACCGAACTTGAAATTTCAATATCGCCCAACTCTAAATTCAAAGGTGGGAAGAGTTAGATTCCGCTCTATAGTTTCGCAGTATTGCACAGTGGTAAAATTGTAAACATAGGGCATATGTTGAAACCACTGCCATGGAAACTGGAGATATATTTTTAGTATGAGATATATGATTACATTAGGCTATTTATTGGACAAGAGCATTTCAAGTTTTGGTTACAGAGTTGGAGTCTGATGCATAGGGGTAAATCAGCAGATGAATTATGGGAAACAGTGGCTTCGAAAAATTGGCTATTTTTTAAAATGTCATTTTTAAAGGAGTTGTTACCAGACATACAACTAAAAAATGAAATGGAAACATACAATTTTTTTCACATTTTAGAAATAGGGGGTTATATGCTCCGGGGTTAGGTAAGTGGAGGTAATGGGAAAAGTCTGCTTTTTGGGGGCTGCTGGGTGGCTGAAAATGACTCGTATCGGCATTTTTTCATGCAATTTTGCGGGTTGAAGTCTTGCATTTGACAATAAATCATTTCACCCACATTCAGATTGTTTATTTCTACTTAGTCGGATAGTGTTATATGTTTTTAGTGGATTTGAGAAATGTAATACATGTTATGGGTAAGATAACTAAGTTAAAAAATATTCGCATTTGAAGAGAGTGTGTGGCATGTCATTTTTGGAAATGCCTGGAAAATTGTGGAGCGGAACCATACCTCGTTGATTGATTAGACGCCCTCTTAAGGAGGAGTGGCGACGTTTTTCGCTGACGTTTCAGCAATCCAGTTGTGTCGAGATCAGTGCGTGGTACAAGAACTATTAGTGGTACTGACATCCGCTAAAACAAGTGAGCGGTGAATTGTTAGGCCTGATGTTAGAGTTAGAATGGTCGAGATTTTAGGAGCGAAAGTCGCTAAATCATCGACACTAGAGGCTTTGAGAGAGACATTTCAAACGTTCGAATTTTCCATTACTTTTCTCCTGTCACCGTTGATCATGGCTCTTGGAATAGATAACTGATGCAATCACATTGGGCATCATAAATGTTATTGTTTCCTGTTATATCTTCCTTTCTATTTATTTATTTATTTATTTATTTATTTATTTATTTATTTATTTATTTATTTATTTATTTATTTATTTATTTATTTATTGGTGTTTAAGGTCACATACTTATGCACAATGGCTAATCATGACCGTGACAGTTTTACGGGTGGGGTAAGCCGGAGTACCCGGAGAGAACCACCGAGCAACGACGAGCAGATGCCAGCTTCCTAACATCGTAATTCCGCACTGCTGCACAGGCAGGATTAGATTGGTTGAAGACATGCGCACCATCGACGTGTAGTACGCCTTAGTGCACGGCGTCATCGTGCCCCCATACATGTGGACAATCTGGGTTAAGTGCCTTGCCCAAGGACACAACGCGGGAGTCCGAATCGATCGCTCAGACGGCCACCCATCCGAGGACTAACCGAGCTCAACGTTGCTTAACTTCGGGGATCTGACGAGAACCGGTTACCGCAACGCAACGCCACCCCACCCCCACCCCCACCCCACCCCCGCTGTCTTCCTTTCACTTTTGGTTTTCTTTTCTTCTCCCTTCCCATCTTATTTAGCCAAAAGATATCCATATACTACTACCCAAATATTGAATATGGACAGTACCTTTGGGCCGGGACTTACTCTAGTAACCCCTAGTACCTGTAGCCAAGTTGCTTTCCAATAGCTTTGAATGACATGCCTGTTGCATGCATGTCATCGATTTGCCATGTTAGTGCCTCTGAATGTGGATGATAGTGTTTTTGTGACATTCGTGGGAAGCATGCTTCACGTGGACGAGGGGATGTGTTTGGGGTACGCTATCAACCAGAAACATTATATTGCACAAGATGAAATGTACTGCAAGACATAGCAATCATTAAAAATAAGAATGGGTAACAGCAACTTCAGGTTAGCAGCCAAGTGGGCGCATGCCCTGGTCAAAATTTCGTGTATGAAACGTCTGTAATAAGTGCATGCACGCGGTCATAATCAAATATTTTGCTTGTTTTTTCAGAAAACTGTAATCAAATTACAAACTTGCTATTATTATTACAAATGTTTAGTCCTTTTACCCGTCATGCCAGTAACCTCATATACAATGGCCGTGATTGCACCAGAGGCAGAAACTCCCTTGTAAAACAATGCTATGGTTCATAATGCATTGTCCCAAACATATCCTAGCATCCCAGGGTATTTTGAGACAATACCTCGAGGCTCTATCATCCTACTTTTCATTCGGATTATTCGGCAATTCGGACTGGACTCTTACGACCCAATTGCACACAATTTCTGAATCCGCCTCAGTCAATCAAATTTATAGGGTTAGTAATTGGGAGCACGGTGGCTCAGTGGTAGACTGTTGGACTTCTGTCCTAGGGGTCCCGAGTTCGATCCCCGTCCGGGATGACCCGCGTTGTGTCCTTGGGCAAGGCACTTTATCCCGGTTGCCTATATGGGGGCACGATGACGTCGTGTACTAAGGCGTACTGCACGTCGATGGTGCACATGTCTTCAACCGCTGCAACCCTGCTTGAGCGGAGCTTGGTCAGAGTTCGAATGTTGAGGAGCTGACAGTTGCTCGTCGATGCTCGGTGGTTCTCTCCGGGTACTCCGGCTTCCTCCACCCGTAAAACTGTCACGGCCACGATTAGCCACTGTGCATAAGTATGTGACCTTAAACACCAATAAATAAATAAATAAATAAATAATAATGGGGTTAGTAAGTTAGGTGAATCCAAATATAAACAGAATAATATGAAATTAAATAACGCACAAATTACACACCGTCAATTATTTCTTTACCCGCCTGTGATAGAATTAAGTGATACGGTTTGTAATTTTGGGACACGGCCGTTAGCAAATGGTGAGGTGTGCCTCCGACGTTGTGTGCGTCATATCTCTGGTATCTGACATCGTATTTTCAAAAGTTGGTCAACTTTTGTGTTTGGGACCATGGATGCTAAAAGGCTACATGAACAATCCTTCCGAAAGTGGAATTCAATTTTTACGTGTTTTTTGCACCCCCCCCCCCCCACCCTTCAGCGTCAACTGACGTCATAGCGTCCGGCTTATTGCGTCACTGAGCACGCAAATGTGCCTAAACATCCTTCCAACTATCCTTTGCGCTGTGTGTTTCTATAGGGGTATCTATTGACGTTGTGGGGGTAGGTGTATACAAAATTGGAGTGGGGAGTGAAAACATAAACAGACATAAAACGTCGATAATTACGTCAAATTCCAAAACTTTTGTCTTTTTTATTTTTCGAGCTCTACAACATACTAAATTTTTACGTAAAGCGGGCAACCTTTAATTTTTCCGACGTTGACGTCCTATCGTCACCCCAACGTCTAATTCTTCGTCGGCTGGAAATGATATGGTTTGTATTCGATAATATATTTGCAATATTTCGAGAGTGAGTGTACGATGAGCGGGCAGAAATGAAACGTCCATGAAAAAAGCGTTAAATTGACGTTATTTTGGATAAAGGTTTAAATTTTAAACTGTAACAAATGCAATTTCAACCAAACCGTATCATGTGATCCCTCATTGGAACGAGCTCGTCGAGCTCGTTCCAACGAGGGGTCACATGATATGGTTTTCATGAAATGTTTTGAGAAAAAATAAAAACAATAATTAAAATTATAAATTTTGATATCGTGTTCGTTGGGTAAAGGGTTAATACAGGAGTAGATATTAAAAGATAAAGAAAAAGAAGTAAAACTCGTATCACTCAGATCGGGGACAGAAATTCGGGAATTTCGTCCAGCAGTTTTCAGAAGAAAACAAAGCGTATAAGTGTACCAAATTTCGTGAGAATCGGTGCACGTTAAGTACCCTAAATCGTGTCTGAATAAAAAAACGGAAAAAGGGTTAGGAATCGCTACAAGTCATTCCAACTTCGTTGGATGATTTGTCAACAAATTTTGATATCGAATGCGTTGGGTAAAGGGTTAACCCTTTTCCAAATATGAGAAGTGGAAAACACGGACAAAAATATTCCTGACAACATTTTATATTCCCCCCAAAAATATGGCCCCATCATTGGAACGACCTCAACGAGGTGTCATAAGCTATGGTTTGGAGGCAAAATTATCATAAGTGCAGAGTGCATTATGACGAACAATACTTGTAAAAATATTCTTCGTTTTTGAGCGGCTACCCGACGCCGTTAGAAATATCCTTTTTTCAGTTTCCTACAGTGACGATGGGTAAGATAGCTTCTCGGGCAAAAATTGAAACATGGAACAATTGGACCTTATGGGAGACCATAACAGACTATTGACACTGCATGAACTTGAGAGCAGGTAGTTTTAAACTGTACGCGATTCAATTTAGCACCCACCACTCCCTCCCGAAAATTCGGAATTTGTAGCTGCAGGGTGAGGTAGACCCAGATTAGAGGAATATGCCCTGAAATATACTTTGACCATGACCCCCCCCCCCCCCCCCCCTGCCATGGCCACTGGTCCGTCCATTCAAAACATATCCGATGTGAATAGGATAAATAGTGAGATCATTATATCTCGTGAGGTTATCTCAGGCTGTTGTTGACAGGGCATACACTTGATATCAAATTGTTTTTCAACTGGGCGTGATTATTTTACACACCTCAGGCTGCGCTGGAAAAATTCTGAATTGGTAGTTGGGGCAACCCCAGTGGCAGCTCTAGAAGGGTGAGGGGGGCTCCTCCGCGATATAGGCTTTGCTCATTGCAGTATAGCATATTGAAATTATTCGTCAATTGGATGATCGCATGAGTGATCTCATGGGACGTCTGTAACGTCCTAGTCTCGGTACATTATATGAGACACCTGCGTTTTCACGGTAGCCCGCATAGCTACGCGGCCACGTTGTAACGTTACTGTGATTGGTGGACCTTGGGCCAGGACTTTATGAAGGGCATGATGTGAGGGAAGAGGATGGGATGAAGGGGACGTAGAGCTATGGGATCGTGAGGTCTTTAAAAGTTGTGTTCGATTGTGTGTGAGTATATCTAATTACCGAACACGATCCGACTATTATGTTTTATCCGAGTTTTAACCTAAATGGAGTTTAAATCCACTCTAACACTGACCAATATCACTAGCACTTAGGGCTATAGGGCCGTTATCCAAGTAGGGTGTGCCCAAGGGTACGTTCAATTGGTCCGGGTTTTCGCGGTAGAGACGAAGAGCCACAAACTTGGAGTAGAATCGGTGTTTTGTCACTATTTTTAGCTTTTGTGGCCACTTCTGACTACCCTTGACCTTACCATTCTATCTACTCTTGGCATCTGTGTATTGGCTCCTAGACCTACGAAGAGGTCCAAGAGACAATCGAGGGGTAACTGAAACAAATATAGAAACTGATATCCCTATACTGTTCCCAGCTCCTATGGTGTCGGCCAGACCACCTGTATGGTTTCGAGCTCCTAGACAATTACGTTGCCTTCATCTTAGCATCAGGACCAAAATTCGGTCAGACTACTCTATTCCCCTTAACCCATATCAGTCTACACAGGTCCTTGTTGAGGTGGAAGCGAGGCTTCTATACCACTGCTACTGACTTGTCCGCATGCAGTTTCCGCTCTGTCATATGATCAGCTCAAACTGTCTTCATCCAGTACTATGGTCTTCTTACACTCATGCGCGCTTCAGTGACGACACACGTGGCACCCATAATGCACCGCGTTTATGACATCCCATGAGATTATACATGACATCATCCAAATGAAGGATAATTTGAACATGACAAACACATGTACAAACAAACTTGCTTCCCCGATTGGGAACCTATCCACTCTTTCCCCATCTCCCAAACAAACGTCTGTCACCGTTAATAATAATAATTTAATAACAATAATTTTATGGCCTTAAATTATCAGTGGGAGTTAAGCATTATTTGTTTTCTGTGGTAAACAAGCTCTGTTTTACTGGCAAAAAGGGCCCAGTCACGAATGCTTGGCGTCGAAATCTTCTAAAATAGGCAACTTGTATATACTCACCCAAAAAAGAAAGTGTGCATTGCAGAAATTGATCAAACTCCCAAAAAATAATTTCGTAGGTGAAAAGAGTGTTAACCTGTTCATGAATAAGTTATATTGAACACAAAAACAGCTTTACCCGTTAAAATTGCATTAACGTTAAATGACGTGCTGCACGTTTGTGAAAAGGCATGTTTTGCACGTGGAAGGTCTGAAAATTCATGCAGCAGTGTGAATCCTTGGGTATTTAAACACTAAAGTAAGGCCTTCCTATTGTCCACATTCAAACTGCTGTTAAAACGACTCCACATTAGCATGCCAAGATTGACAATGAATCAACGTCTCCTTGCCCTGGGTATGATTAGAGCTGGCAGAACACACAGAGAAGTTGCCCAGCATTTGAACTGCCACCGTAACACTGTAGACAGGCTAGTCCATCGACATGCACAACATGATGACGTTCGAGACCGACCCCGCTCTGGGAGACCCCGAGTTACCACCCCTGCACAAGATCGGTATATCCGTGTCGTCCATCTCCGGAACTGGCAACAAACGGCAACGACGACAGCCAGGAGCATCCCTAACCTGAGACGGATACATCCTCAAACAGTAATCAACCGGCTGAGAGAATACGGCTTACGTCCTCGAAGACCTGCAATTCGTCCGATTTTGACGTTACGTCATCGTCGTGCTCGACTGCAGTGGTGTAGACAACATCTCAGGCATCTCTTACACTGGTGGCGACGTGTTTTATTCACAGATGAATGTCGTTTCCATCTTTCATCATCAGATGGCCGCCAGAGAGTGTACAGACGTCGAAGCGAACTCTACGCAGATCCATGTGTCGTGGAGCGAAACCGTTATGGGGGAGGGTCTCTCATGGTGTGGGGTGGCATCACTGCCCGTAACTGAACTGAGCTGGTCATTATTGATTGCAATCTCAATGCAGCCAGATATCGTGATGAAGTGCTTACACCTGTTGTTGTCCCATTTCTGCAACGTCACGGCCCCGGCGTCATTCTACAGCAGGACAACGCCCGACCCCACGCAGCTCGTGTTGTTCAACATTATCTGCAGCAACAACAAGTGGATGTTCTTCCCTGGCCCACAACTTCGCCCGATATCTCACCCATTGAGCACGTATGGGACGAAATGAAACGTCAGCTACACCGGCTTCCCCATGCACCGTCAACGCTTGTGGAACTCTAAAGACAGCTTATCAGAATATGGAACAACATCCCACAACACTTCCATGCTAACTTGTTCGCTTCCATGAGGCGTAGATGCACAGCAGTAGTCGATGCAGACGGAGATCATACCAGATATTGAGTGTGTGACTTTTGTGTTTGACCCTTAGTGTCTTTGACTCTCCATGGCACCAAGAGTATTCGTTGTTGCGTAATGAAATTTCTCGTGTTGATCACAAATTGATTCATCTGTGATTGAATAAAATTTCCATGAATGAAAATGATATATATCTTTTTTAAGTGTTATTTTTTAGCATGCACGTTTTCTTTTTTGGGAGAGTATATAAACGATTGACTAAACTTAACTTTTTTTTCCATGTTGCGGTCATGATCAGTATCGTGCATAAATATGTGAGGGAGAGTGAACGGAGTTTATATGGTCCGTCACTATCATCTATCCGTATCTACTCGGGCCTGACTGCATGTTTGTTTATAGATGTTCTGCATTTGATGTTGTCGCAGTGTTAGCGAATGTACTGCTATTTTGCATTGTGATTGTTATGAGTCCGTGATGACAGGGTATTTATTATTTATTGGTGTTTAAGGTCACATACTTATGCACAATGGCTAATCGTGACCGTGACAGTTTTACAGGTGGAGGAAGCCGGAGTACCCGGAGAGAACCACCTAGCATCGACGAGCAACTGTCAGCTCCTCAACATTCTGACTCTGTTCAAGCTCCGCCCAAGCAGGGTTACAGCGGCTGAAGACGTGTGCACCATCGACGTGCAGTACGCCTTAATACACGGCGTCATCGTGCCCCCATGTAGGCAACCGGGATAAAGAGCCTTGCCCAAGGACACAACGCGAGTCGTCCCGGACGGGGATCGAACTCGGGACCTCTAGCATAGAAATCCAACAGTCTACCACTGAGCCACCGCGCTCTTGTGAGGGAAGGATCAAGTCACGAGTAGCACCCAGCAACCATGCAGACATCAATTGTGGAGGTGGGGGGTACTGAACAAAGTTTTTCGCCGCTATTGCGTTGCGTATCCAATCTGTCGTAGATGCGTGTGTGTGTGTTTATAGCTGTTCTGGGGTCGATGTTGTCGGAAAGTACGCGAATGTGGTGTGATTTTACAGTGTGGTGCTCATAAGAATAATAATTTCATAGCATTAATCCCATTAACCCTTTACCAAACATGAAAAGCACAAGACGCTTTGCAAAGAAAATTCTTGAATAACTATTTGTTTTCATTTTTTGTCTCAAACACATTGGTTATGACCCCTCATTGGAACGAGCTCGGCGAGCTCGTTCCAAAAGGAGTCATAACCTATGTGTTTGAGACAAAAAATGAAAAAATAATGAAAATTAATTGGCGATTTTCATTATTTTTTCATTATTTTCTCATTTTTGTCTCAAAAACATAGGTTATGACCCCTCGTTGGAACGAGCTCGTTCCAACGAGGGGTAATAACCTATGTTTTTGAGTCGTCGTCTGCATTTCATGTTAGGTAAAGGGCTAACATGGTAAGCTCGGAAGTTTATGTGATTTTCGTATTACAATTTGTGCACATCGATTTCTGTTTGGGATATACTGAGCATCGAGTGCACCGAATACTCGTGAGACAAAATCTGCATCATTCCTGCACAACGAACAATGGGATACATATAGGGGTCATTATGGGGGCACAGAGCGATCTCCTCCCACTAAATATTCTTTTGAATAGCTACTGTTCTATCGGATGTTTTAAGACTCACACTACGGGCGCGTGGTGGTTCAGTGGTTAGAGCAGGGCCTTTAACCCGAAAGATCTATGGATCGATCGATGCGTTATGTCCTTGGCAAGAAACTTAATCTCCATTGCCACGTGGGGGCACGGAGGCGATGTGTATTAAGGGGTAATGCGCGTTGATGGAGCACTTGCCTTCAGACTCTGCTAACTCTGTATGTGCAGTGTGACCGAGTCGATAAGTTGAAGAGTCTGACAGTTGCTCGCCGCCCCAGCTTCCTCCATGGTTTTGTTGAAATGTTTTGAAAAATAATTTCTTTTCAACTTAAAAATTTATAAATAACGCAGCGGATGCGTTGGGTAAAGGGTTAACTCCGGTCTCAGCGAAAGGTACACTTCTTTTTGAAGGTTCGCAAGATCAAATTTAATTGAAATCCCGCCTGCCAAGATACACTCGGTCGTACTGCAGATGATTTCGAAAACCTTTATTCACAAAACCTTAGTGAGAAAATCTCAGACAGTTTGTTAAATTTCGAAACAAGATTCTTTCATTCCAGTCCGTTTCGCTAGAGTACCAGTTGAATAGATTTTGTTTAAAGTTGGAAAAAGACTGAAAGCAGACTTTAATCAAAAATACGCCTTCGTCATCACGAAAAAGAACGCCCCACATAAAATCATGTTTACGGGCTCGATACCCTTACATGATCGAGCTCGATTTGTTTCCATGCAGTCATGGTTAAGAAACTATATTGTGGGCGTAGCAAACGAAAAAAGTTAAATATTTTTTTTAAAAAAATACTGCACGGCTTCAATTGTTGTCGTATGCAAAATATTGATTTAATTAGTTTAGAGGGAGTTGGTTACCCGCGACTACCAATGTTTATTTCCCAAACGTGAACATAACAATGGTTCTGCATAAAGGGCAAATGAAAATGAAGTTATTCATCAGGATTTCCAGAACAGAAAATCTATCTCAGTTTACAAAGATAATTAACTCTACAGGTGAGCGCAAGATATGGATATAGAAAAGTAATATTTTTGTGAACCGCGAATCATTATTTTTCAGTTAGAACAACCATGGGCGTGGATCCTAAAAGACTAAAGAGTGAAGTGGACACATTTCCTTCTGTGATTTTTTTTTTTTTTGTTTGTTTCTATGGAATTGTCTCCTTACTTATGTTCAACAAGAGTTGAGAATAGAGATGGCCGGCATACCGTAAACACCGTTCGACATCGACTCAATACCGACTTACCGCACAGAGCAATTCTCAAACTACTGAAATTTCGCTACTGAAATTTTTTCCCCTCATTTGTTAACCCTTTGCCTAACACAAAAAACAGACGACACTTGCAAAAGAAATTCTTGAATAACTATTTTTTTTTCATTTTTTGTCTCAAAAACATGGGTTATGACCCCTCATTGGAACGAGCTCAACGAGCTCGTTCCAACGAGGGGTCATAACCTATGTTTTTGAGACAAAAAAAATGAAAAAATAATGAAAATAAATTGGAGATTTTTGAGAATAGCTCTGGCCGGTTTGTGGCGTTATGTTGGCTAAAGGGTTAAAAACTAAAAGGTATACAACAGAACATTCCGCAAAATTTATGAAAAGAAGAGCCCATGGACTGTGTATTTCTAAAGGCAGTCGCCACCTACAGGGTATTTTATCCCAGCTTTTTTGTAACGTCGAATGACCGAAGGCGATTGCCTGTATAACTTCCAACATTTTGAAAATTCGCGGGCTGCCCTAAAACGAGGATTTGCGACTGGACAGTATACCAAAAATACTATTCCATTTTGGTGTGGGTGTGTGTGTTGGGGCGGGGGGGGGGGGGGGGGTTATATGTATATTGCTGATACGGAATATCGTACCGATACCGAGGTAAATCACTCAAAAAATATCGATGTCGAAACCGAACTTGAAATATTAATACCGCCCAGCTCCATTTGAGAAGTATCAGAACTTACATAACGAGTCCTCCAGTACATTTAATTACATGTATATGTATTATTTTTACATGAATATGACCGATTAGGGCGAGGGTCTAAATTTGATTTGTCCCAACTGAGACGTCTCAAGTCCAAAATGATAAAATATTCCAACTTCGTCATCAAGACATACCTTCGTCGAAGGCATGCCTTGATGATGTAGTTGGAATATTATTCGTGAATATAATTCGAAACCCAAACGTTCTTGGAAATTTATTTGAGGACAAATACATGTAGTAATCGTCCCCCCCCCCCCCCCCCAACATTTTATTTAAGAAGCAGAAAATTGTGGTTACACTGGGCCCCCGACTGTCCGAAACGGGCACCACAACCGTGAATTTCTATGACCGACAGAGAGTATGCCATTAAGTACAACACCAAATCTAGTTTTGTTAGAAAATGCATGATTACTTCCAAGATCTAATCGATATCCAGACTCCGATCCAGGCGAACAGTTCAGATTGGAAAAATTATTGTGGGATGGAATACCTTGCTAACCTCACCCCATCCCTTCACTACTCTCCTGTCATTGGCCGCAATTTCGGACCTTACTTATGATTCTTATTCTCTTACCGAAAATTTAAAAGTTTCTTTCACCTTGTTGGTATTTTCGTTGGAAAGTCGCCCTGCTTGTGCTGTACATATATCAGTGTATTCAGACATTTAAAATTCGACGACCATGTGTTAGTCCAACTATCTAAATGTACTTTCAGATACGATTGCGCTTAAACTCCACAGTTGTCGGAATTAGAGAGAAAAAAAACACTACCACAATTACAAACACAAGGATGACATAACGACAATGACTTCATATAACAACGAACAAACCGGTGAGTGTTTTAGTTTGGTCAAGTTACAATACAAACGCTGGGCGCCTGCCTTGGAACCTTCTATCGTTGAACTAACAATAGCTCAGTGAAGATTTTTGCAAAGAGTTTTAGTCTCTTTTTTCTCTTTTATGGCTGCATGGATGGCGCCTGTGTGGATGGGTGATTTGAAGGCTAATATATGCAGAAGCCCGATCAGAAATCTTCTCAGCGTATCTTGATGCATTTTGGCTAGGAGTAGTAGTGTATGTTCCCCTTCACCCCTAGGTTGCAGGATCTCATTGCAGGATCTCATGTGACGTCATAGTCACGTGACCCAGTGGCGCCATGTTGTGTTGTCATGGTAACCCGCGTGAGCGGCCATGTTGTGACGTCATCTCCATAGAGATACGTGGTGATAGTGCGCATGCGCAGCGCGTGTTGTTAGGGTGATACGTGTTTCCGTCGTCCATTTTGTATACTGGAAGCCGCCATCTTTGTTTCTATGGTAGCACGTGATTGCTATGTTACCCAATTTTTCTGCAATATGACGGGGTATGTTCGGAGGGTATGTTCCTTTGTAGAAGAGTATTTTCCCGATTCGTAGAATTACCACAAACAACCCGTCAACTTTTACTATTTCGAATTCTTTCAGAATTCTCTGCTTCTATCTATATATGTAATAGTTATCGTTTATCTGGCCATGTTCCTTTATTCTGGAGTATACTACCATCCCTCAATGAGGATAATCCCTCAATGAGGTCTAATTTACTACGACTCTTATCCTCATTTGACAAAAAAGGGATTCTCCAGAAGGCACCCCAATTTCGGCACCCCTTTTTTAAGAATACCATTTGTGGAATCCCCTTTTTCTGAAATGAGGATAAGAGTCGTAGTAAATTAGACCTCATTGAGGGATTTTTAATACGACTCTTATCCTCATTTCAGAAAAAAAGGGATTCCACAAATGGGATTCCTAAAAAAGGGGTGCCGAAATTGGGGTGCCTGGGAATATGGCCATTGGATATAGGCTTTTATTATACAGAAAGGAGATAACTCTGCATACAGATTATCGGAAATCAAGCAATCTAATTGGTTAATTATAATTTATATAAATGATCTAGATAAATGAAACAACAAGAGTACTCGGAATAAGGTAGGAACTGCTGGTATTACGTACCACCTTACCAGTAACATGATGATACAAAGCATTTTGTAGGTTAATTCTTTGAACGGTTAGGATGGGACCTATAGGGGAATATACCAACCATACTCTGCTGCCGTTCTATATTACCAGGCATTGACCCCACCCCAGAATACCGCTCAATAATATGAAGCATCTGGTGGATCAGTAGTACCAAGGGCCAGAAAGAGACCTACAGGGATATGTACAGCCTATGCTAAACTACCAAGCATTAACCCCACCCCCACAAAATCACTAGGTCTACCATAACGTACTACATATACCAGCCATATAATAAAACCAACAATAGTACCAAGCACTAACAGGGGTCTACAGGTGTATATACCGCCATACTATAGTACCGTTCTAAACTTCCAGGCAGTCCCCCTACCCATAATACCCCTATGTCTAGCATTGCATACTACCTATACCAGTCATAGGATAACATAAAGCATCAGGTGGATTAATAGTACTAAGAGCCAGCAAGAGACCTATAGGGATATGTACAGCCTATGTAGTATCCTCAGATAAGTATCCTATGAAAGGTATCCTCGATAGGTATCCTCGAATAATACAATACCAGGCCATGGGTATCCTCAAATACCGAGATGAGGCTAAGAGTCGTTCTAAATTATGCCTCATTTAGGGATTTTTAATGGTCCTCATAACCTCACAATTCAATGAGGCTATGAGGGATAATAAATGAGGACTCATTGAGGGCTTTTACATAGCCCTCATGGCCTCATACGACAAAAAGGGATTCCAGAGTCACAGGCGTTTTCCAAAATGGGATTCCATAGGATATACCTGTCAAATACTGAAATGAGGCTAAGAGTCGTAGTAAATTATGCCTCATTGAGGGATTTTTCAAGGTCCTCATAACCTCAAAATTCAATGAGGGTATGAGGGATAATAAATGAGGACTCATTGAGGGCTTTTACATAGCCCTCATGGCCTCATACGACAAAAAAGGGATTCTATAGCCACGGGTGTTTCCCCAAAATGAGATTCCATGGGATATGGCCATTGGATATAGGCTTTTATTATACACAAGGGAGATAACTCTGCATACAGATTATGGGAATCAAGCAATCCGATTGGTTAGTTATAATTTATATAAATGATCTAGATATATGAAACAACAAGAGTACTTGGAATAGGGTCAGAACTAACAAGAATAGACCAGAAATAGCTAAATATAGTAACAATAAGCAAAGCTGTTCCAACTAATAGGCTCTTCTACGCTACTGGAATATACTCCAGAATAAAGGAACATGGCCAGATAAACGATAACTATTACATATATAGATAGAAGCAGAGAATTCTGAAAGAATTCGAAATAGTAAAAGTTGCCGGGTTGTTTGTAGTAATTCTACGAATCGGGAAAATACTCTTCTACAAAGGAACATACCCTCCGAACATACCCCGTCCTATTGCAGAAAAATTGGCTAACATAGCAATCACGTGCTACCATAGAAACCAAGATGGCGGCTTCCAGTATACAAAATGGACGACGGAAACACGTATCACCCTAACAACACGAGCTGCGCATGCGCACTCACACCACGTATCACTATGGAGATGACGTCACAACATGGCCGCCCACATGGGTTACCATGACAACACAACATGGCGCCACTGGGTCACGTGACTATGGCGTCACATGAGATCCTGCAATGAGATCCTGCAACCTAGGGGTGAAGGGGAACATACACTACTACTGCTAGGACACCAAGAAAGCTATAGTTGAAGGAACTTCTGATACACTCTCTAAAGTGCCGATAGCGTTAATTATCCTAGTTTTTTTCGTCTCTTGATTGTGGAGGACGAGGTCGAAAGTGGGCAGGTATAAGTGTACGGTGTGATGTAGTTCGTGTCTGGCTCACAGCTCACCTGTCTATCCACCTCCTCGAGCTTCTTCGATGGACAAGATTGAATGTAAGATGGGATGAAGCGAAGGGGGAGTTTAGAGGTCATAACCCTCTTCTCCTTTCTTCTCCATTTCCCTCTTTTTGTCTCAAACCATGCCTTGTATCGTTTGACGTCCCGACCCTCATTAGAGGTATTTTTGGCTTATTTTTATTTGGAGACGGTTCCAAATGAACTTCCGCGGCGTCCGTGTCCTTTTTCGGGTGTTGCTAAGTTCAGGAAGGAGGGTATATGAGAAAGGAGTGGGATATATCTGAATTCGATTGTAAACCGAATGCGATTTGACTGAAGACGTCAAACATCTTCAAATTGGACTTGATCTCTCCGATGAGAAGATCGAGTTCAGACTATTTCCGGAGCGATGATGAAGTGTGCCTGCTCACGTTGCACTCACGAGTAAGAATTAAACAAATGAATTCACGCGTGATGTTTTCGAATCTTCGAAATTAATGGTTTTTGCGCACCGAACGCGCGCAGGGGAGGTGTGGGGGCAATCCCCTTTCGACCCTCTTCAACTGTAAAAGAAAGTTAGTTCTGAGTCATGTTCAGGCGTAGCAAAGGAGCAAAAGGTTGAAGTACTCAGTTACGCCGTCTGTCTTTCCTTCTGTTTTTTTTTTTTTTTTTTTGGTTGGGAGGTGGTGGCCGGGAGGGAGAAATTTCTTTTGGCGGAGTTGATGGAATTGGAGGGGTGTTTGAGGGATGACTCGATTGATAGGGTCTAGTCCTTGCAGCTACCGATTAAGGTGGGTTTATGATCTCCCGATTCTCTCTGTCGATTTTTTCGTGAATTCCACGATACTTCATGTCACTTAGTAGTAGGTCATTGAGATTTTCATGGTCTACCCCCTGCTTTTGTGTAGGTCCGGAGATTTCGATGCAGCTGTAATCGCAAATTCTGATTGTTGACTTCCACTCCGAGAAACGCTTCCACGGATTCCGTGAAGCACACCTCCTGTTCGTGGCTCCAGTTGGAAAAAGCTGGAGCCAATACTATAAAAGTTTTACAATTGTATTTTATGAAATTGTAGTTTCTACCTATTAATATAACTGACTAAAATGAATCATTAGCATTATAAAAGATATGACAATTTGCCTAACTGGCAAATTGCCAGATCTCTGAAAATGCTAATGGTTCATTTTAACATATTTAAAGTCATAACTAGAAAATCCAATTCTAGAAAATACAAATGTAAAAGTTTTATAGTATTGGTCCCTGGACTTGTAAAAGTTGGAAGGATGGAATTGTCAAATCTGTTTAGCGTCAACATAACTTATTCATAAGTATGAACGCAATAGAGAACTTTATATTTACATTAGATCTTGCAAATGCGGCATTCACAATGAAAAGTGTAACAAAGCAATGGGTAGAAAGGGATCATATTCGTCTTTCTCCCTTCGTAAGGTAGGAAATTCATGTATAACAAATAGTAAACCACTTTAACCACTGAAGAATGGCCCCCTCTACACCCAGCAGCAAAATACTCGCCTCGGTGTCATAAAATTATTATAATTATATACTCTTATTATTTTATCCCGGAGAATATGATAAAATTAGGTAAATATCAGAAACAGAGAAGCCGGATTGTCGCAGGTGGTCGTAGCGCGAATTTAGGTATATTATAGTTCCCTATTTTATCAGTGCGCATGTCGTCGCCTGAGTGCTAGAATGTCCTTTGTCCCCTAAGGGCATAGGACATTCTAGCACTCAGGCGACGATGTGTGCTTTGTTTTTTTGCGAGGGGGTTAATAGATCAGTTATGCGATGAATGGGATTTTGTGCTCCTTCTTTTGACAAACGTTAGTCGAACCGGTAATATATCAAACCGCTAAATACATGGACATTAAACAAGAGGAAGTCTTGGATGGAAGAAAATACATGGTCACATCAAGAGGAAACTTTTGAACCATCGAAAATGTGTACAAACATAGTGGTCCGCTTACGATTGGCGAGTGCTAGTTCATGTATAGTCTTAAATGTGTTCGTGTGAACGCCCGGGATATTCGCATCCGTCTGTGGAGGAACTTTTCATTTGTGAAGGGCACTTTGTTTGATAAAAGTGGAAGGCATAATCTCCCCTTGCCCACTCCCCACCATCCCGGTTTCACGTCTCTGATTATTGGGTGTACAACTTGTTAGTGACCTAATGCTGCAAACATACGTTGTTAGTAAATTCTAAATATTGTGAGATACTATATTAGGCCACTAATTCGCTGTGTTACGGACATATTTTACTATTTTTCTGTATGATGTATCAGCAATTGCAATGATTAATACGTGATAAAACTCTCTCTCGTTTAAATTAAAGCGGTTATTATCTCCGCCATTTCGTTAAACAAAATAAGCAAAGGGGAGATCACTCTAATAGCCATGAATTGATTTCAAGATAGTATGTTTGGTGCTTAATGTTATATCTCCAATGGTGCCGAAAAAACAATGCTTTTGGTATTATTTTTATCTTCTGTTTAATAATTTGTTTGTGTTTCAATGTTGAACATTGGGGTTCGATCGAAATTAAACACCTCAGAAAAGAATGCGAATATATTGGTTAATGAATACATAGCCAGCGCAGTCTTCATAAAAAAATACCGGGTTCCATTCCCATATAACTTTCAAACGACCTCTCAAGACCTTCCAAACCGTCTCTGATTCTCGAATTGTACGACGTGAGAGAGGTCATCATTTTTATTTGTAAAGAAAAGAGCAGAAACTATTAACTACATTTCGCATTAATCCGTTTTTTTCATTACTGAGTGTTAGTGTAACTTCGTCGTTGGAGTTATTGATAAAATGCATTTGTGTGACGCACTGAAAAGACTTTCCAATTCCAAAGTCTAAGTGAGAGTTACCAGTTCACGACGCACCAGAAAGGGAAAAAGGAAACCTTCGGATAGAGAAAAAATAAACAGAATTGAGGGCGGAAAGAAGTCTAGGATAATAATCTTTATTGTTGTATTTTCTTTTTTCTGTAACTGGGTGAATAGCAACTCAACTACGCATGGAATGGTGATGTTATATATACTGAGTCAAAAAAGAAAGTACAATAGAAACAAATGTGAAAAAATAGCATAACGGATGAAATTTAATAGTTCTAATGTTGATTGTTTGTGGACAAGAAGTCGTGCAAAGAGTTTAATGACATGCTGTTGTTGTCCACCCAACCGTATACAATTTTGCTACGGATTTCAAAATAGCACGTGCTACCCGAGAATGTCAAATTGAATGGGTGACCGACGATTTTCTTTGTGTTATATTGTGCTAGAGAGCCTAGGTTATTGAGAAAACACGCTAGTTTTTGTCTTCCGACATTTTGAAAAATGACAAGGTTAACCGAAAATCAGAGGTTCCGTACCATTGGTATGCAAGAAGCTGGGATACCTCCAGATGAGCTCGCTGCTGAGTTCGGAGTCACTGTGGCCACAATTTACAGTCTCATTGAAAGGTACAGAATCACTGGATCTACTGCCGACCGACCGCGTTCAGGTCAACCAAGAGTTACGACCCCTGCCCAAGACCGACACATCAGGACGTCTCACTTGTGGGATCGTTTCCTTCCGGCGACGAGGACAGCAGCAATTACTCCTGGTAGAACAAACAATAGAATCAGTGCTCAAACTGTCCGCAACAGACTCGCTGAACACGGCATCCGAAGTAGGCGTCCATACCACGGACCAATCCTTACCCAACGTCATCGTATCGTCAGAGTGGAATGGGTACGTCAGCGTGTTCGCTGGACTCAGCAGCGTTGGAGCCCAGTTCTTTTTAGTGATGAATCACGATTTTGTCTACGGCACGCTGATGGTAGGACAAAAGTGTACTGCCGACGAGGAGAACGGTTTCCTGATGCTTGCGCGCGGGAATGCGACTGTTTCGGTGGGGGTAGTGTAATGGTTTGGACAGGAATTTCCTTGCATCATTGAAACCAGCTGATCTTCATCGATGGTAATCTGAATGGACAGCGATATGGTGACGAAATTCTTAACGCTGTTGTTGTCCCGTTGTTCAACGCTAACGTCGGATTGCAGTTATTCCAGCTAGACAATGCCCGATGTCACGTGGCGCGTATTTGTCGTGACTTTCTTGAGGAGCAGAGCATCGAACTACTTCCCTGGCCCCCACTTTCGCCAGATTTGTCGCCAATCGAGCATCTTTGGGAACAAATGGACCGTCGGGTACGACTTCATGATCTTCAGACCTTAGGCGATTTACGTAATGTTCTAAGGCAGGAGTGGAACGCAATACCACAGGGTGACATTCAGAGACTTATCAGGTCCATGCGCCGAAGATTTCTTGCCATCCAAGAGGTAAACGGTGGACATACGCGCTAATGACTGCATGTGTGAAGTTTTCATTTCACACCATGTCTGAATTGCGACATCATAAACTGACGCTGGCAACAGTAAGAACATGAAATTGTGCAAATTCATACAGCAAGACCCGAAATGTGAATTTACAATAATTTGTTTGGGATTAAAGTCGATAATACTAAAACAAATGCACCTCAAAGTTTATTATACTTTCTTTTTTGACTCAGTATATTCAGATGAGATATGAGATAATTGCTTTAAAAGTCATTTCAGGTGATTTTTTTTTATTGGGGGGAGGTGGGGAGGTGGGGGGTGGGTTATAGGTTTTTCTACCTATCGCATGTGTTGTCCAAATCAAATAAAAAGTTGCAAATGCCAACTAATATTTTATTATCATATGGTGAAATTCTTTGTTGTACTTGGGGCATTCTATGAAGCATGACCGTGAAACATTGACAACTCTGGAAAGAACAGTTACAGTAACGGATAATTTAAGTCGGGAAACACCAACGTTATGGTAGATCGAGAGATTAGGATACGTAAATTACACATTTATTGAAACGAAACATATCTTCTCGATACTTTTTACTCAAAATGTGCTTGTTCTCCCTGGGTACAGACGTGAAATTACCCAGCTTGCACCCCCTCCCCTCTTTGATGCCACCTCTGTCATGGTTTGTGTTAACTGGAAAAGAACAATAAACTGTCCGGGCAAATTCATTTGGCTTATAAATTTCAAATGTTAAATACTGATGAGTGTTACCTTTCAAACATATTTTGCACCATAGACATTTGGAAACTTGTACACTCTAAAATCAGTTGGGTTAAAAATCAACCCAAACCAACTGGGTTGAGTGAATATGAACCCAATTGGGTTCATATTCACTCTACCCACTTGGTTAAAATCAACCCAAATCAATTAGGTTGAGTAAATATGAACCCAATTGGGTTCATATTCACTCAACCCAGTTGGTTTGGGTTGATTTTTAACCCAACTGATTTTAGAGCAATTGGGTTCATATTCACTCAACCTAATTGATTTGGGTTGATCTTCAACCCAATTGATTTTGTGAGTGTAGAGATAAAAGTTCAAAAACATCTTGAGTGGATACAGATCCGCCATTGTTCAGTGTCATATGTTAATAAATAACTGGGTAAAGCTGACATGGGCATGCTATGTCAACACTTAACGGATTATTTATAAATGCTCCACAAATGTATTTACACACCCTGTGGGGGTAAGTAAATCAAACTATCTGTATCTATGAAAATGACATCTATTGGCAATAAAATTATCACTTCTGCAAACATATATAGTAAACTTTAACAAACACGTCCCTTTTACGAACTCGTCGTTTCTGCCTGTACGAGGCACAGAAGAAAGTTTTCATAGTCTAGCTGTTATTTTTGAAGATTAACTCTTTGCATGACGCTAGTGGATATTACCACACAGGACAGGATTTCTCGTACCACTGAATTAAGTATAATTTGGGTCCACTTAACCCTCTGCACTCCGATGTCAAAATGGCAAAGTTATCAGTAGCAAATACTTCCTATAGTGCAGTTTGATATTTAACCAAATATACCTTGTTTGACAGAGCTCAACTGGTTAAATTCATAGTTAAACCAGGGGAGCGGGGGGGGGGGGGGCACCAAAAATTTGCAAGACGTGACGTGGGGGTGGGTGGGTCTCTTGAGTGCGCCAAAAATGTGCATTTCCAACTTGTGCAATTTTTTGAATTTTTTAAAAATACAGTAGAATCCTCTTAATTGAATATCAATTTTGCCAGTGAAAATTTTTCAATTAACAGGAGTGTAGAATTAACAGGGATTTGGTCAGTTTCATGTGTTCTGGAGGTAAACTGAGCATTTATTCTATTATATCTTGTTTGACAGAGCTCATAGAGCTCTGTCAAACAAGATATAATAAAATAAATGCCTGTATTGGATGTAGTGAGGCCAAAAAGGTTGATAAATAAGGGGAATTTGGTGCGTGTCACAGTAATTTTTTCGACATATTACAAAAATTTATATACAATTAACAGGAGTTTACTCTACAACCCATATGCAATTAACAGATCAAATTTGTACTGAAGATATGGTAAATGGTTTTGTGTTTGAAAATTATATTCAATTAACAGGGATATACAATTAAGAGATATCCAATTAAGTGGGCTCGACTGTATATCAATATATCAGCTAATATATACCATCATTTGTGTTTCAACCCTTAAAGATGATGTTGTACATCACACTCTTAACATAAATACAACATCAGGAGGCTTTATATGTGAGAATATTGGGCTTAATCTGGGAAAATGTCACACGTTAGTAGGAAAGTAGCAAACACCTGAGAATACTGACAGAACAATTCAAATGAAAATTTGTTCCCGAATATGTACACCTGCTCTGGCCAAGCAAGCCTGATAATGAACAGCTTGTCATTTGTAGATTGGGGCCCACAGAGGTTTAAATGTGTGGTACCAGTTTAAGAACATTATGAAACCCCCCTAAAGACAGCTGTGCCTACTAAGTTTATAAGTTTATTTTGGATTTTAATGGGAGAGTGGGGGGTGGGTGTCTGAGAACGGCAGTAGAAAATTTGCATGTAGGGGTGGGTGGGTATAAAAAGGAGCTGAATAAAAAATAGGACGTCACGTCTTGCAAATTTTTAGTGCCCCCCCCCTCCCTCCCCCCCCGCCCCCCCCCCCCCCCCCCTCTGGTTAAACAAGAGAAAAATAGAGTGAAAGGCAGATGCGGGGATGAAGTTTTTCAGGGATTTCCCTGAATTTAGGAATTTCCGTTTCAGGTATTGTCCGTAAAGTGTTCAGGGATAGTGATTTTCAATGAAGGCAGGCTTCATTTTTTTTCTTAACACACATAGGTCCATACACGTATGACGAGCACTCACCCGTGGTTCCTCTCAGGTTCTGTCTTTGGTATTAAGCAAGAGCCTTCAGCTCCCGATAAAAGATTTTCAGGGAATTTTGTCTCTGGTCATTTTCATCTTTGATGACACTTGCAAACAAAATTCTTGAATAACTAATTTTTTCATTTTTATTTTCGACACAAACATAGCTTATAGGCCCCCTCATTGGAACGAAATCATACTTTCTCATTAACCCTTTACCAAACACGAAAGGCAGACGATACTTGCCAAAAAATTCTTGAATAACCAATTGTTTTGTTTTTTTCATTTTTTGCGTCAAGAACATAGTTTACGGACCCATCAAGGAAACGAGTTCAACGAGCTAGTTCCAATGAGGGGCCATAAGCTATGTTTTTGAGACAAAAAATGAAAAATAATGAAAACTGAAGGGTGATTTTTGTGAATGTCGCTGGTTGGTTTTAGTCACTGGATATCAACTGGATATCCCCATCCCGTTTTAGCAGTCAGTCTTTTCACTAAATGATCTTTCGTTTCTCCTTAATCCAGTTTATCCGCTTTGACTCCCTGTTTTCGTTGGTTTTACCCATTTAAGACACTTCTGATTTACTTTGGTACTTTGACCTCTTATCCAGCCTTTCTAGACGTCATGACATCTTTAACAGCTGCAAGAACAGCTTTAACTCTTTATCCAACGTAACGGCCAAAACCGGCCAGCGGAATTTACAAAAATCACCATTCAATTTTCATTATATTTTTATTTTTTGTCTCAAAAAAATAGCTTATGACCCCTCATTGGAACGAGCTCATCAGCTCGTTCCAATGAGGGGTCATAAGCTATTTGTTTAGACAAAAAATGAAAACATTTAGTTATTCAAGAATTTTGTTTGCAGGTGCCGTCTGCTTTTCGTGTTAGGTAAAGGGTTAATTACTTTAGGTTTATATTTTTGTACGATGTATCCCCTAGCTTTGGTTTATACTTGTCCCTAGTCATTTCACCAAACTGTCAATGTTTTCTGAAATCACAAACTTATTGTTGACATCCTTGTAACTATGTTATAGGTTCTTTATCCACCCCCCCCCCCCACCCCACCCCCTCCCATACACACACACACTGAGAATTTTACAACATAAGATGGACATTCTGAAAAAGAAAACATTCGTTCGATTCTTATTCATTTCTCCTAAAGGATTCAAACAAAGTTTACACAAAAATTGTCCCATTTGTCAGCTGCCAAATTTCAGCTCTCAAACAGGTCTGGGTTAGTCATTAACCACTACTGCGTGACCTTGACCTCCAACTGAAATGCACCTGACTGGATACAGTTTGAATCAAGACCAGTGGCGGATTATTGTAGCCATATCGCCATTAATCAGCATTATTTACTTTACTAACTAAATCCAACCCATCACAAAATAACATTATTACCCAAAATAGCCATTTGGACGAGGATATCCAATGATCCCGGATATGACCCTTTAATAGGGAATGAGACCGCAAGTAAAAAAAAAACAAAAAACAAAAAATCCACACATTCCTAAAAACAGTATATTATGTATGACACATGTAAAAATTGTTAACTGAGTGCCTTTTAAGCCTCATGAAAAGTGGCAGACCGAATTAATATGGAAGCATATGACACCAAGACAATAACTGTCATGGCAGTTGTGTGTGTGTGGTATGTTGCCAATGATTACCCTAAACCGATGGTTATTAATTATTTATTTTTGGTCTGTAAAGTCGCTTTCAGCACCAAGAGCTAGATCAGGAGCTAATACAGTAAATATTTTACAATTGTATTTTCTAGAATTGTATTTTCTACCTATACTATTCAAAAAAGTAGGGGATATCCAAACTCATGTTGATATTTTCGGAAAATGGTACTGGATACGCGTGATAGGACACATCAATATGTTACCAAGTTTAGTGTGGATCATGAATATCACGGGCCCACAAAAAGTTCATGCAGGTTTTTCGCAGGAGCGCCGCGTTAATGTCTTGAAACGTTTTGAAATTTTCATTTGTACTGGACGGGCCTTTTCGGAGGTCTCATCGTTCTTTTCTTGGTATAAACTCCTTCATCAATAGTTTCTGGTCGAAACGTAACTTTTCAGGTATGCGAAGACTGACACGTGACGAACGTTTGGCATGTTGGAAGCTGGCAACAGATAGACTGCAGTGACTCAACTTCTCAACTTTACTAAATCGGTGATTAGCAGGTTGCGGTCACGCTACCGTTAGACAGGCAATGAAGATGACAGACGTTGGTCAGGTCGTTCAATAGCGATAGCTGCTAACCAGGATCATTTCATCCGAACCACAGCATTACGTAACCGCCATCAAAGTGCCTCAGAAAATGGACAGCAGCTGCACCGAGCGACAGATGATCGAGTCAGTGGTCAGACTATCCGAAATCACCTACACAGCTGGAATTTGTACGCTCGACGACCTCGAATAATTCCACGTTTGACTGAACGTCACATAGCAGCAAGGCGTAATTGGTGTGGAGCACTACTGTGCTAGGACAATCGTCGGTGGAGCAACGTCATGTTTTCTGATGAATCGAGGTTCACTCTCGATTTCCACGACAAGCGAAACCGAGTGTGGCGGCGGCGGAACGAACGATACCATGACGTAATCGTTATGCAGCACGATCGTTTTGGTGGTGGATCGGTTATGGTGTGAGGAGGCATAACGATGACAAGCAGAACAGCATTACATGTCATCTAAGGGCGTGTCACATGGCAGTAATGCCGTGACAGCATGTTAGCAGCTCATGTGGTGCCATTTGCGCGACGTCACGGCCGTCGATTCATTTTCCTAGATGACAATGCAAGAGCACACAAGGCCCCGTGTCACTACAGGCCCGTGTCACCTTCGGGAGCAGAACATCACTACACTGCCCTGGCCAGCACTAAGTCCAAACTTTTCACCAATCGAGCACGTCAATGTCCAGGAATTCGCCGCTGCATTTCAGGAAGAATGGAATAACATCAGTCAAGCTGATATTGGACGTTTGGTGAGGAGTATTTCACGTCGGATCCGCGCTTGTCTCGCGAAACGAGGAGGATTTACAAGGTATTGAGGTCTTGGACTGAACGTGATAAATTTTCTGACTGACTGTCCATGTCTTCTACAGCTCAGCGCGTGGAATGTGTGCTTGTCAGACTCCCAACTATCGCTGAAATCATTCACCAGATGTCACAGGGCAATGCCTCATCTGTCTTTTTGATGAAAATATAAATATATTTCTTCATATATCTCACTTTTATCAAATATCCCCTACTTTTTTGAATACTATATTAATATTACTCACTAAAATGAATCATTAGCATTCAAAAGATATGGCCATTTGCCAACTGGCAAAGTGCCAGATCTTTGAAAATGCTAATGGTTCATTTTACCCATTACCCATTTAAAGTCATAACTTGAAAATGCAAGCCTAGAAAATACAATTGTAAAAGCTTTATAGTATTGGCCCCAGAACCACACACTAACTGAGCAAATATGAAGAAAGACCAGAAATTACAATTATTTGTAAATAAATTCCTCTCTCAAAAAACCCATATTTCTGCCTCCACCCTCTCCACAACCACCTCAGCTCACTTACCTCAATTTTGCCAAGCTATGTCAATTGCTGACATGATCCAATAAGCTGACATATAAAGTGTATGCCATTTGAAAGGCACTGTACAAGTATAACGATTGAGGATATTCAGTCCTAAATTATCTTAACTAACTAGATCTGATCCTGACACAATTCCCTGAAAAGTTCTTAAAATGAGTTCTCCATATAACTAAATCAGTAAACAGAATAGTCAAACAAAAGAAAAGAATACCTTGTATAATTCTCTTGATACCATCTCAAAGGGGGAACATTACAGGAACTTATATCTGTTCATGGTTCATGAAATCAATGTACAAGGAGAAACATGTTTCAATATTTCTTTTAGTTATCCTCCAACGTATCCCTACTGATACAGTTGGTTGCTATGGAGATTAGAGGCCAGAAAATGAAATGAAAGTAAATACTGTTTCTACGTAGATCTCGTTATACCTTTCTGGAAGCACTCAGTGTGACCTTTTCTGGAGAAAACAACACATGATCACAATCTTACGGCATCATTCAAATACTCTCAGCTGAATGACACAGCTGATTGCTAAAAAATGAGCCAAAATATTCTCATTTTGGGATTAATTTCCAATTTTCGTGCATCGATAGTATTAAAACTGTGTAACTTCAATCTTCATTCTCCACTGAGAATTTTACAACATAAGATGAACATTCTGACAAAGAAAACACATGAGTTTTTCATTTTTTCAAAATGATTTCTCGAAGCAAATTTACACAAAATTGTCGCATTTGTAAACTGCAAATTGAAAGAGTCAGCTTCAAACAGGTCTGGGTTAGACATTAAACACCCCCGTGTGACCCTGACCTCCAATTGAAATGCACTTGAATGTGCAGACTCAGCTTGAATCAAGGCCACCCGCAGATGATTTTGGCCCTACCACCATGAATGGGCATTATTTACTAAATCGACATCATCATAATATAAAATTATGGCCCTAAATTGCCATTGAGTTGAGAGATATCCAATGACACCGGATAAATGACCTTTTAATAGGAAACGACACTACAAATGGAACAGGTCAGAGATAATTTTATCCATTGGCTGGACAGGAACTTTACGAGTAGTAAGGGATGCCACTTGGGCGTACTAGGTTAACGCTGAAATTCCCATACAGATTTATTGGCCAGAGTACATCCACGGTCGTGTGTACTTGGGCGAACTGCTTTAACACTGAAATTTCCCATAGACATTTTCTCGCCAGAGTGCCATCGGCCGATGGCACTCTGGCGAAAAGACGTATATGGGAATTGTCAGTGTTAAATCAGTTCGCCACAGTACACACGAAAAGATGGCACTCTGGAGACAAAATGTCCATGGGAAATTTCAGTGTTAAATCAGTTCGCCTAAGTCCACATGACCGTGGCTGTACTCTGACGAACAAATGTCTATGGGAATTTCAGTGTTAACCCTTTACCTAACATGAAAAGCAGACGACACTTGCAAAAAAAATTCTTGAATAACTAATTTTTTTAATTTTTTGTCTCAAAAACATAGGTTATGACCCCTCGTTGGAACGAGCTCGACGAGCTCGTTCCAACGAGGGGTCATAACCTATGTTTTTGAGACAAAAAATGACAAAAATAATTAAAATTAATTGGCGATTTTTGAGAATAGCGCTGGCCGGTTTTGGCCGTTACGTTGGGTAAAGGGTTAAATTAGTTCGCCCAAGTGGCACCCCTTACTACTTATACGAACCTAGTCCACAGAGTGGCCCGAGACTGGGGAGATACTATACCTAAACCTGCTTTCCGTAACCTATTTTAGGAACATGTTTTTGAGTTAAGAAGACGTACGCATAGTGTCTCCCAAGTCTCCAGCCACAGCTTTCAGTCCATGGACATATGTTGCTTAGCTCTCAAGCCATCAGTCTAATTCTTTAACAGGTAGAGTACTAAATTTTTTGGACACCCAAATTTGTTCATATGTCTTTGCTTTCTTACAATTTATGAGAGAGTGCCTGCAGGCACTCTCGCCTAAATTGTAACAAGGCTAATCTATACAAACTAAATAATTTCACCCCAAAGATAATATGAAGCATATCTACTGAATATGTAGCCTTTATGTAACGGTACCTGCACTTCGGGGTAAAGCCCAAATATGGACTTCCAGCACTCTACCAGTTAAGGAAGTCGACGCCATTATGGGCTGTTTATCTACCCACTTTTCGTGTAGCTTGCTCACAGACTACCATTGATTTAATGTGATGTTCCTTCACTCACAGAGATATACAGATATTCTGTTGTGCTCCAGTTATAGATAATCCAATCAACGAATATTTAATTCAATTTGAAAACATCAAGATAATAACACAATTAGTGGAACTACGAGGCGTAATTATAAAACCCCGGTTGTGATGAGTCTTCTTTCACTAATGGTAATGTCTTCAAAAACGTGGCCAAATCAAGACACGCTTGGGCGGCATTTCTTGCAATGATTCAAAGAAAATGAATATTTATGGTATATTTTGGATTCAGTCGTCTGGAATATATCATTTGGGCGGAAAAGCGAACCGTATGTTTCGCTTTTCCAGCCAACTGAAATATTTCAGACAGGTGAATCTAAACATGGACTACTCAGCAGCTAGGCTGGTTCCAGGCCATAACGGCTCTGAATTCCTTTCAGAATTAGACCGGTCCTTCGAGAGCCAGGTATGTTGCATGACCAACCAATCCATAGGTTTGACAGAGACAATTACTACTGTCCGGTAGTACATATAGTGCCTGCCTACACTACAGACATCAATATTTGTGGGGCTGTATTTCTAAATGCTAGAGCTAGGAAAATACAATTTCGAAATGCTAGAGCTAGTATTATACCTTCATACGGGTCGGCTGAACTATTGAAGAGCAGAAGTTAGAATTGATTAGAACATGATTGTGAATATCTATCTGGGATTTTGTCGTTCTCGTGTTTGTTGTTGACTGTGCTTTTCTCTCCGACCTCCAAGCGTAACAATTTGAATCCATTCGAAGTTCAAAAGAAATTTATTTTGTGAGCCAAGCACTGTTAATCTGGTGCAAGATATGACTGAAATTGGTATGCATAATTCAGCAGGTTATTATTGATTTTTACTGAATATAATTAAGGATAGTGTGTCTAATTATTCTAATATTGACAGATTTGCTATCGTCGTTCCAATGAAGTTTTATAAACACATTCAGTGAATTCGACGTATCATTAATTTTTTTCTCAGTACATTTTCCAAGGTTTAAACACACAGGGAAGTGGCTAAATATGGCGATTGCAATGTTTTCATGTCACACCCAATTCAAAATTGTTAATAAAGAATGTATTTCTTTATTTATTTGATAATTTATTTTATTCATGAGTTCAAGTAGTTATTTATCTTGTGGTGTAGTTTGGATACTTGTAGTATATCCCAAATGCACAAGTGTGTGATTATATCCATCATCCAAATACTTTAGTTCATTCTTGTACCTCAGCTCCTCACCCCAGAAGCTCCAACCTTAATTTACATTATACATCACCACTTCGTCATTTATCATAAAAATAGCACTTTACCCATCAAAGAGTCGATCTCGTTTCGAAACAATGAAATGCACATTGTTGAGAAGTCAATGGAATTTTTGTCTGAGGGAATGCCTTTCGGGGATGTGACCTTGTCTATAAAATCCTTTTCATCCTTTGAGGCACGAGGGCTATGAAGAAATAACTCACCGAGATATTTTCTTTATTGCCGTCATGACATATTGCGATGAAAAAGAAATTCCAACGATCGCCAGTCTCATGCTCATGGGTATCCTACTCCCGGAATTAAGATCTGACCCTGTTTAGGGAACACCCCTTTCATCGTGTCAGGCTACGGGGGTTACATGGAGAGTGGGGCATTTCTATGGCACCATAGCGCCATACAACGAAAAAGGGATACTAATCTCACGTTAACAGGTACCCAACTTACGGAATCGTTTTCTGAGACCTCGCGTTGCCCATGGAATCCCCTTTTTAATGGATGACGGAGACACGTGTGACACTTGCAAGGCGACATGCCGTCACTTTGGGGATCATGTGCGAGGTTATCCAACATGGAATATATCTGGACCACACCGCAGACCAGCGGACACAATCGGCTTACGTTTTGCGGACATAATCGCCAGCTCGCTGACATAATCGGCCTGCGTTTGTGAGCGTAATCGGTGCGAGGTGTACCTGTAGGCACAGACGGTTCGTTTGCGGACACACTCGGCTCGCGTTTTGTGGATGTAATCTGCTTGCGGACACCACTGTCGGCCTTGTGGATCTGTTCGGTCGAAACCTCCATTATTGTTTCGAAATGTCTTTTGCGACGAAACTCCTTCTTCTTGAGCCCTTCCGTAACCAGGATGCGTCAACTACCACGATGTACAGAACCAACTGGTTCGCTTATCACCCCCCCCCCCCCCCCTTCCAAATAGATTTCATCTCCCAATACGAGCCCTTTCTCACGTTTTGCGAACAACTATCCCGCGTCAGAGGCGGGCTGGCCGTATGGTCCGACGGGAAATTTCCCAGGGCTCCCAAAATTGATGCAGCACAACATCTGTTGGTGCATGATATTCAGTGAAATTGACCAAAAGGCGAAATGGATCTGATTACATAGACTGTCGGTTTACCGAAATGCCCTCTATGTGGACTGTCATTGGCATTTCGATATACCAGCAGTCTAGTCTGGCATTGATTAGCCAGTTGCAAGGAAACAGCGTTCTTTCGGTTCCAAAAATCAAAATTTTCTTCCATTGGGCCTAATTATGATTGGCACGGTGAGTCCGGGTCCCTCTTTGGTCCAACTATTCTTGTCAAATGAGCGACAAAGATGATATAAAAATGTCATCGAAATTCCCTCCATGTGGACTGCCAGAGATCGCCCAGATGCAAAGAAGCAGCGTTCTTTCAGTTCGAAATAACGAAATTTTGTACAGGTCCGGGACCCCTCGGTACATTTACTGGCAATTTTTTTCGCTCAGTCCTCCCCTGCCCCGCGTTTCTAGAAGTTATAGAATGTACCTCTGCCATTACAATGTTTGCTCAGCGCCAACGACTACAAATGAGATATATACAGGAAGATACAGATACATATACGATAATACCATAGTGTGTTTTGATATGTTTGATATCTCAACGAGTTGAAAGTGAGTTTTTTTCGCGAGGCTTGCCGAGCGAAAAAAACTCACTTTCAACGAGTTGAGATATCAAACATATCAAAACACACTATGGTATTGTTGTATTTATCTTATACCGACCATTTTTGTTCTTTTCTGCATTTTTAAAAGGGTTTTGGGGATGATTTCGTGTCAAAATGTCGACTCATCTGGAGTGGAGTCGACTGCTTTCTCTTGTTGGGCATGAATACATGTGATGTGCCCGGAAAAGCTGTTGGTGCGTAACAAGGCTACAAATTCAAGTGAATGATAGAGTATAGTTCCCCTTAGAAAGTGGCCCTGTAACTGGGAAAACAATTACAGAAAATATACTTACGCCTCAATTCTTATGATTTATGACAAAAATATGTTTGATAATCAATTTCACCAGATTTGACACGATTTATAAACAATTTTGCGAATGTCATCATTATATTATAATATAGAAAAAGACTATAGTCCGTTCTCCAATCTATATGACATAGGGGTATGTGTTATAGATAATCTATAACACATGGGCTATATCTTCAACAGGTATAAGATAAATTGATTTATACAATGGTTACCTATTCTACTATACATGAAAAGCCTATGACATAAATTTTAACTTTACACACCAACCGTGGTGAACACGTCGGCAAAGGGATTTCAGTAGTTAAAACTTAAACCTACAGTTGAACAACATCCAAGTTGATCTTTGGTGACGTCGACCTGAATGCGAACTTGTCTAAATTTATCGCACGTCGCCTCACGAAGAGTGAAATGAAAGTGGCAATTATTTATTACGTTTTTAAATGAGTTTAACCCCACAAGACACCAAAAAATAACAAACATGCATTGTATCATGTTAATAAAGCATCTATAACTCGAAATAGTATGTTATTATGTTGTTAAAATGAAAAAGGTCATCTTTCTTTTCCAATTTCGTTTCGGTGATAAAACTGACAGCGGAAGTACCGCCCACCGATCCTCATGTAAACAAAAACAAATTCGCACGTATTTACGGCTGCTGTTCAGTAAAATCGAGAAAAAATAATAGCGACACTTAATAATCTGACGATCATGGTATAAATAAAATATACCCAAAGTAGCTTTGTATACAAAATGTTCACCACTCGTGGTGAAGTGGTGTTAACCGCGCGCCGAAGGCTCGCGGTTAACACCACTTCACCACTCGTGGTGAACATTTGGTACACCAAGCTACTATGGGTATATTCTATATATCATATAATTTTTTTTTTAATATTTCTGATATCACGATCGGCGATACCTACACGACCCCTTAAGGCGCGAAACTGCAACAGAAGATGTTCAGAAGCGAATACAACCGTCAACAGCAATGAAAAATACAGGTGTTGAAATATACTCGCCTTTGCTATTGATCGCTAATGCCTGTCTGCAACTTTATAGCTTCTGCAGGCTCTCACTATATCAGAAAAGGGTGCCATCTCCCTAAACTTGAAAGATTTACCTTTAAGTCTCATGATCTCTCGACGAGCTCGTTCCGATGAGGGACCATTAAGCTACGTTTGGAGGCGAAAAATTGAAAAAAGATAATTAACATTTGAGGGAGGGTTTTTTAATTAACTGCATGGCTTGTTAATTACGTGCCGTTAGGGAAAAAGTTAACTCCTCGCTCCAACGTCTAACACTGCTTCAAAACCATGCTGCATACCTTCTCACTGGAATGTCATGATGATTTTGGTGTAAAACTAAATTGGATGGAATCCTCATAATTTAACCCTTTATATATACCTAACGTAACGGCCAAAAACCAGACAGCGCTATTCGCAAAAATCACCATTCAATTTTCATTATTTGTTTCTTTTTGTCTCAAAAACATAGCTTATGTACCCTCATTGGAACGAACGATTGCCAGTGCCAACGAGTTGGAATAATGGACAAGAAAAGATTCCAGTATATTATACAGTATATTGAGCCCCTTTTAAAGAGATAATTCAGCATACTTATTCTTTCATTCTGCATTTACAAATGAAGTAACTTTTCGCAGTAAATTAATTTCACTTAATTTCTGGAGGCCTTCAGCTGGCGGAGGCCCCTGGGCTGCAGTCCATAAAGCCCATGCCTTAATACGGCAGTGGTCATACGATGTGTTTTGGAGGCACGAACTGAACAATTTAATTTAAAGTCATTTTAATACGCCGTTCAGCGTTGCCAGCCGCTTCTATCCAGAAAACGACGGTTGGTCCCTATTGTCTGCAACGAAGAGTTATATTTGAGTAACCCAAAATTCCATTTGAAACAATAGAGCAGTCTACTTTTCGCATCTGTTAATATGGCTGTTGAAATCATATTAATATGTTTTTGCAGGACAAGACTATGTGAAGTTTGAAGGGCATGCTTCCTATAAAGGTAAGAGGATTTCTTAAGGTCTTCCTTGGATTCTAAATTCAATAATATACTGTTTGTTAGTTTGTCTGTCTGACTGCTGCATTCTTGTATTATTTATTCATTTATTTATTAGGGTTTAACGACACTTCAACAGCCAAGGCCATATCGTGTCGGTGACAGTTTTACGGGTGGAGGAAGAGTACCCGGTGAGAACCATCGAGCAACGACGAGCAGTTACCAGCTCCCCAACTTCGTAACTCCGCACTGCAGCACAGGCAGGGTTAGATTGTTTGAAGACTTGTGCACCATCGACGTGCAGTACGCCCTAGTACAGTGCTCCCAACTGGACACTCGGGATGAAGTGCCTTGCCCAAGGATACAACGCGGGAGTCCGAATCGATCGCTCAGACGGTCACCCATCCAAGTACTAACCGGGCTCGACGTTGCTTAACTTCGGTGATCGGACGAGAATCGGTTACCGCAACGCCACCGCGCCCCCTAGAACCGGTTACTGCAACGCCATCGCACCCTTGCGTTCCTGTAGGTTCCTTTGACTTTAACCACACCCTAAAATCAGTTGGGTTATTTATTTATTGGAGTTTAACGACACTTTCGACAGCCCGGGTAACCTCGTGTCGGACAGTTTTATGGGCGGAGGATGCCGGAGTACCCGGAGAGAACCACCGAGCAACGGTGAGCAACTGTTAGACTTCCCAACGTACTAACTCCACACAAGCAGGGTTAGCATTGGTTGAAGGCAAGTGCACCATCGACGTGCAGTACGCCTTAGTACACAACGCCACCGTGCCCCGCGTGAACACTTGGGATTAAGTGTCTTGCCCAAGGACACAACGCGGTTGCCGCAGGTGGGATTCGCAATGAGAACCTCTCGGCTTGCAGTCTGCATCTCTACCAACAGAGGCACCGCGCTCCCAATCAGTTGGGTTAAAAATGAACCCAAATCAAATGTGTGGAGTGAATGTTCATATAACTTCATACATGAAGTCAACATTGCCGCACCCAATATCAGTTACTTGAGCAAGACGACATGGGCGACGCAGAAACTAACAACGTCAATAAATAGAGATTATTACCATTATGTGGATGTACATAATATGTATCCGAGTCGAGCTCCGGGTTCTGAGGGCAGATCACGACGAGTCGAAGACGAGTCGTGATCTACCCTTAGAACCCGGAGCGAGACTCGGATACATATTGTGTTCATCCCCGTAATGGTAATAATCATTTTATCTTACAATATATTGGGTATAAGTCAAGAATGTAGACGAATATATAATGAACTATTTATTCGTTCGGATCAACAAAAAGAAAAAAATGGAACTCACGCGAAAGGAACGTGCTTGTATCCGACCCCCTGATACAAACATCTGTATCAGGGGGTCGTATACACGACAGTTGCGGAGTTAATACAGACAAAATACATGTTGATTGTAAGATAAACATCTTTATCTTATAGTTTAACCCGTTACCCAACGAATCGCCCGCACCCCCCCCCCCCCACCCCACACCCACGTAATATCCAGATTCAGCAGCTCGTCGAGCTCGTTCCAATGAGGGGTCACATGATATGGTTTTGTTGAAATTTTTCGAAAAAAAATTAAAAAAACGATATTTAAATTAATAAATGTTGATATCGTCTGCGTTGGGTAAAGGGTGAGCAGGGAGCGCGGTGGCTCAGTAGGTAGAGGTGCAGACTGCAAGCCGAGAGGTCCTCGGTTCGAATCCCACCGGCGGCAACCGCGTTGTGTCCTTGGGCAAGACACTTCATCTCCATTGCCCGCGTGGGGGCACGATGACGCCGTGTTCTAAGGCGTACTGCACGTCGATGGTACGCATGTCTTCAACCAATCTAACCCTGCCTGTGCTGCAGTGCGGAGTTACGATGTTGGGGAGCTGGCAGCTGCTCGTCGTTGCTCGGTGGTTCTTTCCGGGTACTCCGGCTTCCTCCACCCGTAAAACTGCCACGGTCATGATTAGCCATTGTGCATAAATATGTGACCTTAAACACCAATAAATAAATAAATAAATAAAGGGTGAGCACGAGAAAAACGAAGCCATACAAGTACTAATGACGTGTTTACCTACATGTTTGTCCATAGTATGAGATGAGCAATCAAATAGAGTGACGATATCTTGTGATGTGAAATACTGTTGGAAAGATCTCAGAGAGAGATCTTCCCAAGAGTGTATGACATCTTAATATTTCATCGCAAAAGTTAAAAAATATTAAATTTTACCATCATAAGTATTGAACAGAACATGGATCTAAAAAAAATAACCCTTCGAACACTGGTGGTATCTTCCATGTCAGTTCAATGGCAGCAGTTGGAAGAGTCTACATTGATTGGAGTAGATCAATTAATATTTTCAACGTTCAGCCTTGGGGCTGCACGTAGAAAATATTGATTGATCGCAAGTGCCCCACATATCCACTTAGCAGTCATCATTCTTAATGAAATTATGACGTACCATGTTTCTGGCCATGAAAGGCGGCTTCTCGGGTTCAAGGGGTAAACAAATGGAATCTGGGACAATTTGAGTACACTTTGTTTTTTTCATATTGGGCCACTAATGTTATAAAGGGTGAACGGATGTGCCCAAATTTTGTTACTCGCTATTATTACCACTCAATCTATAAGTTACTAGTCGATTAACATGATTTTGGAGGGCCGTTAAAACTCCATAATTTCAGTGACGTCATTCGACGGAGCTGGGCCGCGGGCGATAATGGTATAAATAGCTATTAGCGGCCCGCGGCCCGGCTATTTTTAGATTCCATGGTCTAATGAATTACTCCCATTCAGATAACGTCCTTTTGTATTTCTGAACTGAAGTCGAACGCACGATCGAAACAGAAATATCGAACCGACTTTGGTGATTATTTCTTCCAGAAATTCCCTCGTGCGGTTAGCTGTAACAGGGAGTGGTAATAATAGTAATAACATCATGATTCATTAGCGGCCCTGCAGCAATGATGAACAGCCCTTGGGCTTATTAATAAACCATCGGGCTGTTCATCATTGCTGCAGGGCCGTTAATGAACCATAATGCCCTCCAAAATCATGTCATTGTTATATTATTGAGGCAGAGATTTTAGGAAGCCGAAAAATCTACTTCCGTGTTAAAAAATTTTCAGGGGCGTATAATGTTTGTCATTTCCGTTCCTCTGTCTGTCCGTCGGGAAGATTTTCGTGTCCGTTCCATAACTCTGAGATGCTTCGTTGGATTTTGTTGAAACTGGGCATACATGTTGCTTATGGGGAGATGGTGTGTCGCCGCGCACAATTCTTTTTTGTTCGATGGAGGTCAAGGTTACAGATCAAGGTCATAGTTCGGAGTATCCGTGGCCGTGCGGTCACTGTTCGTATTGTTTTATATATATCTTTTCTATATTAGGGACTCAGTACGTCACCTATGGTTTCTTTGAAATGCGTTGTTTCTATGAGAAGCGTTTCGATTTTTATTTTCGGTTTTGTTTTTTTATGGAGGCGGGTGTTTCAATTTTTTCGCCGTGTTTGGTTAACCTGATTTTCGAGTGGTCGTACAACAATATGCGAACGATATTCAAGTAGTTGTACAGTTTTGGTTTTTTTTTTATAAATACGAATTTTGGGAGACGGTGATTATTCGGAGAATTTTCTAATTTCACTTCACATATTAGGACACCCAATTGCAGAACAGATTTATTTTTTAAACTAACGACACACGAAATAGGATAATTAAACCAGCTACAACAAGGGCACTTAAAGATTTTGTGCTTCCAAAAAGTGCTATCTTCTATTCGCGCGAGGTTCAATATTTATATCTGGTATATGTGCTGAACAATTTAAAAATGATTGGCTCTCTGGATTCCAAAAAATAACCAAAGAAACCATAGGTGACATACCTATCTTGTAAAGCAGAAGAGGCTTCACGAAAACGCAGCAATATGTCGGTAGATTATCCCGCTTGCTAAAAGTCTATACCTAAAAAATAGCGAGTAACAAAATTGTAGGTTGTTGTTCACAATAATAGGGAAATCGTTCACCGTTATTCGTCGTAAGCAATAAAAGGTAAAATTGGCGTTGCCAGACAAAAGGGAGTAGTTTTTGTATAGCAAGGAATTAATAATGACAAAAAGTATGGATTAGTTGGGTGAAGAGAAAATAAGAAGTGCTTGTTGAGCTATATCCACTGGAGAATACGAGACGTTCGAATAGCTGGACTAGTTTAAATATTATTTTATTTCAACGTTAACCCTTTACCCAACGCAGACGATATCAAAATTTATTATTTTAAATATCATTTTCTGAATTTTTTCAAAAAACTTCAACAAAACCATATCATGTGATCCCTCGTTGGAACGAGCTCGTTCCAACGAGGGGTCACATGATATGGTTTTGTTGAAATGTTTTGAAAAATAATAATTTTTCGACTGCTGAATTTGCATATTACGCGGGCGGATGCGGCCGATTCGTTGGGTAAAGGGTTAAACTGATACCTCATAGTGTAAAATCGTAATGATCAACACGAATAGCAGTATAATCGATTAAATTGGATTCAGCAGCAAGCATGAATGCTTATGTAAGCAGGCCTGGCATTTTCAGGAGAGCGATTTATTCGCTCGCGTACTGCTCGCCTTAAAAAATTAAGAAGGGCGAAGTCTAGCCTTCCTGGCCTAAGAAAAAATGATTACCATAACAGCCTATTCCTGAAACCCACATCTTTTCAGATCTCTGCTATGTTAGTATCTCTGTAAGACGGGCATCCGGATCTTGCCGAGGCCTGGAGGTATGGGAGGGGCAGTGTAGTCGTCTCCCATAGACTACCTTGTTAGCAGCACCAAATAAAATGTACAAAACCCACAAAGCAGAATTCATTAATATAACAACTTCATTTTGACACTTATAGCCTTTGTAAAGTTGAGTTGAGATCTAATCGCTCCCCTAGGCCATGTGAGGGGGCGATTTTTAGCTCTCCTGCATTTTTAAGAATGCCAGGCCTGTGTAAGTTGTCTCCATAACGTCCCCTGAGTTCCAATGTGTTCTATGTGCCTACTGGCACATGTAACACATTGGTACTCAGGGGACGATAAGACAAATTGAACATTAGTGTATATAAATATGGCGAGTCGGTCATGTAATGTATCAAATTAGGCTGAGAGGCAGAGTTAGATTTCTGGAAGGAGATGATAAGACTGTGAGAGAGTTATCGGAAAAGAGGTCACTAGTGAAGAGAAATTAGGGAAGAGAAGAGAAGAGAAATGAAATACCCAGGTTAGACAGATGATTACACCGTACTTTAGAGGAGGTCCACGCCCCAGACATTTAATCCATCTTCTAAATGTCTGTGTACGACATTGCACTAGAAGCGCTTTGCCGCTATGATAAATTCGTGTACACTGTTAAATATTTCCTGAACTCGGAGAAGAGGAAACTTATGTAAAAACTGTAACAGGTCTGAGAACGTTTTGTAATTATTTATTTTGGTATAAAAAAGCTGTTATCACTTGGTTCATTTCATATCGGCCCAGATATCAGCGCTCGGTAACCTCATTTCAGCCTTCGACCTTCGGTCTCAGGATGGACTAAAGTTAACTTGGGCTGATATCTCGGCCACCATGAAACTAACCAAGTAATAACCTTAAAATATTTTTATTTTCATTATTATTATTATTATTATTATTATTATTATTATTATTATTATTATTATTATTATTATTATATCTTATTATTACAGACGACTATCCAGAATGGCCTTTAGAGACTCGACGTCAGCCATATAATGTAAAGCAGGAGTGGAGACCATCGTCACAGAAGTTTGAGTCCAACACAACAGCAAAACAGGATTTCCCAGTCCATGAGCTTTCGCCAAGACAAACATTAAGACCAGTAGAAGAGAATAGACGCGCAACAGATCCGTTTGATAGCAAAACTGGCTATAACGATATTTACGTGCAACATCCAATCCCCGAACGGCACGAAAGAGTGAAGGAAACATATAAAGCTCCAACTGAACCATTCAATAGCGACACATCAAATCGTAAAGACTTCCCAAAATGGGATACAGATGCCAGACAAAAGCCCTATAAGATGGATCAACCGTGGCGCCCCCCATCCAAGAAGTTCGAAGCGGACACAACGGCAAAAAACGACTTCAAGGCATACAATATATCGCCACGAGAAAGTATGAAACCTCTTCAAGACCCAATACGATCTGATCAACCAATGGGTGACCGAACAGGTTACAAAGACACATATAAAGTACACCAACTACCAGAACGAACAGTGAGACCAAAAGAGGAATATAAACAACCCACTGAACAATTTAGTGGTGAGACAACAAACCATAAAGATTATCCAAAATGGGGCATTGATGGCAGGCAGAAAGGTTACCGTGTTGATCAAACGTGGAGACCACCATCAAAGGGATTCCAAGTGGACACTACTGCAAAAAGTGACTTCAAAAAGTACGAAAATATATCTCCTCGAGAAAGTATGAAGCCCTTACAAGAACCTTTAAGATCGGATCGACCCATGGATGGTATCACGGGTTATAAGGACACATATAAAGCACATGAGCTGCCAGAACGAGTCCAGAGGCCGCGAGAAGAATACAAACAACCATCGGGTCCTTTTGGAGGCGATACAACAAATCACAAGGACTATCCAGATTGGCATGTTGATGGTAGGCAAAAAAGTTATCGCGTTGATCAGAAGTGGAGACCGCCATCTAAAGATTTCCAAGTGGATACCACTACAAAACATGATTTCCCACAATACAATATTCCACCAAGGAAAATTATGAAACCTGTTGAAAGACCTTTGAAGTCAGACCGCCCGATGGATGACTTAACTGGTTATAAGGACACATATAAAGCCCACCAACTACCAGAACGAACAACAAGACCGAAAGAAACATATAAACAACCAACTGAGCCATTTGGTGGAGAAACAACAAACCATAAAGATTATCCAAAATGGGATGTTGATGGCAGACAGAAAGCTTATCGTGTAGATAAAGAGTGGAGACCGTCATCAAAAGAATTCCAAGTGGATACTACAGCAAAAAGTGACTTTAAAAAGTACGAAAATATTTCTCCAAGAGAAAGCATGAAGCCCCCACAAGAACCTTTAAGGTCAGACCGACCTATGGAAGACATGACGGGTTATAAAGACACATATAAAGCATGGGGAATTGATGGCAGACAGAAGGGTTATCGTGCGGACCAAAAGTGGAGACCACCATCAAAAGAATTCCAAGTGGACACAACGGCAAAAAGTGACTTCAAACAGTACGAAAATATTTCTCCTAGAGAAAGCATGAAGCCCCCACAAGAACCTTTAAGGTCAGACCGACCTATGGAAGACATGACGGGTTATAAAGACACATATAAAGCATGGGGAATTGATGGCAGACAGAAAGGTTATCGTGCGGACCAAAAGTGGAGACCACCATCAAAAGAATTCCAAGTGGACACAACGGCAAAAAGTGACTTCAGACAGTATAGCCACATCTCTCCTCGTGAGAGCATGAAACCTGTTCAGCAACCCTTAAGGTCGGACCGACCTATTGATGATAGAACGGGTTATAAAGATACATATAAGGCACACCAGCTCCCAGAACGAACCAAAAGACCCCGAGAGATTTATAAACAGCCAACAGAACCCTTTGGTGGAGATACAACAAATCATCAGGATTATCCCAAATGGAACGTTGATGGCAGACAGAAGCCATTCGGTACGGATAAAGAATGGAGACCTTCGTCAAAGGAATTCCAGGCCGACACTACAAATAAAAGTGACTTTAAACAGTATCATGTTTCTCCAAGAGAAAGTATGAAGCCTGCTCAAGTACCCTTAAAGACAGATCATCCCATGGAAGACAGGACTGGATACAAAGATTCGTTTGTATCTCACCCAATTCCAGAACGACAAAGAAGGGAGAAACAAACATACAAACCTCCTTCACAGCCTAGTGAAACTGTAACTACAAATCGGGAAGACTTCAAAAAGTGGGATGGGGACGTTGGTCGTCAGAAACCGTATGGAACAGATAGAAACTGGAAACCTCCATCGGGAAAATTTGAAAATGACACAACGACGAAAGGTGATTACAGAGCCTTCGATATCACTCCACGAAAATCAATGAAACCTGTTCAAGAAACACAAATGTCGAATCAACCTATGGATGCAACAACTGGATATAGAGATCTGTATGTGCAACATGAGCTACCTGAACGTCAGAGAAGAGCCCAGGAGGTTTATAAACCGCCGTCGCGGCCGTTCGATAGCGAGACAGTTAATAAGCAAGAATACAAAAAGTGGGATACTGATGGAAGACAAAAGCCCTATAACCCGGATAGAAGTTGGAAACCATCCGTGGATGTATTCGATGATAACACCAATTACAAGAAAGATTTTACAGGTACAAGGGCCGAGGTTTGTCCGGCTAGTCTGTTAGATTCGAACTCTTCCAACTATCAATATCTGAGAGTGAATTCAAGGGGACATACCGAATATCACCCCTCTTTCGGTTCGGTGCAGGAAAGAAATATACATTCCCATCCACAGAAAATGGAAATTATGTCCAAAGCATAAGTTTCAAATGATATCAGCGCATAACCCTGTGTCCTTCGTTTGCAGACTGTGAAATAGGTTGATCTAATTCTACCAGCACTGAATTTTCGCATCAGTAACACTTTCCACTTTAATGACAATGATTGGAAAAGTTCATATTAACTCTTTGGACCCTGAGGGTATATTCCATGTCAGTTCAAAGCAATCAACTGGTAGAGTCAATCTTCGTTACTTGGGGAAGACCCATCAATATTTTCAACGTGCAGACTTGGGGCTGTTCTTTGAGACTCTTGATTGGTCTACTTCACACATTCATTGAGCAACTATGTATATACTTTATGAATTCATGTTGTATCGCGGTCCTCGACAATAAAATCGCACTTCCACGTTCAAAGGGTTAAGCATTAACTGGTAGAGTGCTGGAAGCCCATTTTTGGGCTTTATTCTGACATGCAGGTGCTTCAACTTAAATGCATCATTTTTGGTGGATGAGCTTCAAACTACCTTAGAAGCTAAATAGTTTTGTCTGTTAGGTTTTGCCTTATTACAATTTATGAGAGAGTGCCCATAGGCACTCTCTCATGAATTGTAATGAGGCAAAGACTCACAAACAAATTTTGATGACCAAAAATAATTCAGCACTCTACCAGTAAATGAAATGATCATGTGACTTCGGATTGGAAATAGTAATGATAAACAGCTTTCGTTTTAACCCTTCCAACAATGAGTTCCTGGTTTAAAGTTAAATACAAAATGCAATACTGATTACTGGCTGAAGAAATTGGGAGAATCAATTTCACATGTGCAGTAAAGCTCAGGAATAATTTATTCCTACAGACCTTTACGACAGTAGGACTGTAGGATTACATTGTTACTGATCTCACTATTTATTATTATCTTATTATCTTGTTTCCAACTTCACAACTGAATTTCATTCTTCAGGCTTTTTTTCTGCCTGCCGCCATGAAAGGGTTAATATAAAAAGGTTCACCTAAGAGGTATGTCATGCACGTTTCATCCCATATTTGGGGGATCTCATCGGGGGATCTCATGTGACGTCATAGTCACGTGACCCAGTGGCGCCATGTTGTGTTGTTATGGTAGCCCGCGTGAGCGGCCATGTTTTGACGTCATCCCCATATTGATACATTGTGTTAGTGCGCATGCGAAGCGCGTGTTCTTAGGGTGATGCGTGTTTCCGTCGTCCATTTTGTATACTGGAGGCCGCCATCTTGGTTTCTATGGTAGCACATGGTTGCTATGTGACCCAAAGGCTTCTTATAGGATAGGGGTATGTTCGGAGGGTATGTTCCTTTGTACAAGTGTAATTTCCCGTTTCGTAGAATTACCACAAACAACCTGACAATCCTCGATGAGATTCGCAAATGGGGGATGAAAGGTGCATGACATACTACTCACCTACGATGGTATTGGGCAAGTTGTTTGCCTTGTTCAAAACATCACATCATAAAACGTCAATAACGCCACGTGCATTACTGATGAGAGCCCATAGAATTTCAGCGAGTTGAAACAAATCCCAATAGTGCTGCATTAACTGTTCGTACTGAGGTAGTCGATAGACTTGCATTTCTTAATATGTGTGGAGGAGTTGTGAAATCGAAGAACACAATACTATGGGTACTAACTAGCCTTGATCCAAAAGCGGCAATGGCACTCTTGTGTGAAGAAGAATGTTTTAGTGTTTTAACAAACAAATGAACGTGCAGACACTTCGGGGAAGGGGTTCTCCTACATATTGTGTGTTTCATTGCTGTTATAAAATTAATGATACACAGACAAATCATATAAAACGACACTGACCCAACAGCGAAGTGTCTTCTGGAAAAACTGTATTGTCAAGATTCAAGTGAGAGAAAACTAGGAGTTTCCCGAGACTACACTCCAAAATTAGCAGGGCTAAAAATTAGCCTACATCAAATGGGTTGAGTGAATATGAGCCAAAATGGGTTCATATTCATTCAACCCAGTTGATTTTGGTACATTTTTATCTCAACTGATTTTGGAGTGTAACCAACAACGAAGTGTCTTCTGGAATCAGCTGTTTTGTCAAGATTCAAGCGAGAGAAAACCAGGAGTTTCCACAAAGGTACTGATTGCCCTGCTCTCTTCATCTCTCACTGTTTTTTTTTTTTTTTTTTTGTCGCCAGTGAACATTTTTCACCGAATGATGAAACGGACATTTACCAAGCTCTATTCATGGATGCCTCTAGCACAATGGCAACTAAGAGGGCATACCCCAAGACATTCAGGACTTAAGGCCCAATAGTTGTTTCTAGTCAAGTATCGTCTACCTGGCGAGGCAGGTGAAACTTGAATAGAAAAAAACAGCTCAGATTCTACGGCTTTTTTTCTTGTCATATCTGGACCGCCAATGTCAAAGCACCTTCTTTACAGTATCCGAGGCGAGTGGATTGCGCTTCAAGTTTGTGTGCGTTAACCCTTTACCTAACATGAAAAGCAGACGACACTTGCCAAAAAATGATTGAATAACTAATTTTTTTTCATTTTTTGTCTCAAAAACATAGGTTATGACCCCTCATTGGAACGAGCTCGACGAGCTCGTTCCAATGAGGGGTCATAACCTATGTTTTTGAGACAAAAAATGAAAAAATAATAAAAATTAATTGGCGATTTTTGAGAATAGTGCTGGCCGGTTTTGGCCGTTACGTTGGGTAAAGGGTTAAATAATAAAAGGCATCAAATTAGTTGCACAAAATTATTATGAATTGTAATTCATCAGTTAAATTTGACCTCGTTGTTCTTTCGGAACCCGTAATTTGATTGGCTGAGAGCCGGTCGGTTCTGTTCTCTAATCTCAGGTAAATTCATTCTTATCGTGCTCTAATTGCCGGAAGCGGGTGAATTAGAACATGTTTGTATCGGAGCTACTTGCAGGAGATTGAACTCTTATGTTACCCGAGTCACGAATCGAACACACCCTGTAAATCAGATCATGTCAAATAGACGGTGATCGAAAATAACATTTTTTGATTGTTTTTCTTCAAATTAAACGGGTTTGGAGAATATTTTCGATGACAGGAATTACAATGGAGATAAACGTTTCTTGTTTAGTTAGTTCGTTAGACAATCGGGAATTTGACTATGGAAACTATGTTAACAAATGGTTTTCCATCGTTAAATTCCCGAATGTCTTATTCAACAAGAGACGTTTATCAATACTTTAGCACTCCAATAATTAAAAATATGCTTCGATTTCTACCAAAAATGAATACGATGATGATGTGCATATTTTTTGCGACAATGCAAGCCGAATATTTCCGACATATTTTAGTTATTATTGACAACAAACCAGTACTTAGATTGGAAAGTTGATACTGGGATTACTAGTATTAGTGCTAGATTAACGCCATCACGTGACGTTTGATGAAGCACAATCCCAAGCACTCGGGAATTAGACTGGTGGCCTCGGGGATTGGTAAAACTGTTACGCTGTGGCTGTAGTCACAGCATAGGCCCTAACAGCTTTCACGGCATTAACTGGTAGAGTGCTGGAAGCCTATATTTGGGCTTTATTATGAAGGACCAGAGCCACAATTCAACGGTCCCATATTCCATGCATGTTCTGTGCATTGTCTTTGATGTAAAACTATTTATTCTGTAAGGATTTGCCTTGTCACAATTTATGGGAGAGTGCTTGTAGGCACTCTCCCATAAATTGTAACAAGGCAAAGATTTGTGAACAATTTCTGATTACCAAAAATAATTTAGCACTCTACCAGTTAAACATCATCAATTGAGAGGAGGTATCGCGTTGATTGTCTTGACGCCATCAAATGTAACATAGTTAAGAACATATTTTGTAAGATTCGTAGCATACAGGTCGCCTCTAATTGTTTAGACAGGCTATTAGAATTTGCCGATCTGGTCATTATTAACATTTAACCATTTACCCAAGGTGACGCCCTAAACTGGCCAGCACTACTCTACCCGAGTTGCGTTTTGTGTTTACTTTGATTAAACATGAATTGAGAGAATGAAGCTTAGATTTTTAAAGGAAATATCACCTTCTGCAGTCTGTTTACTTTCTTCCGTGACACTGTTTTGTGTCGATGCATTTCATTCATGGCATTACGTCAATAAGAAACATAACGACCAATCAGGTGCGTTCTTACATTGCGTCAAAGGTCTCATTCCACGCGTGGTTGTGTATCAAGCACATTGCTCAAGGGTTGTATTGTGTCCGGTTGGCCTAAACATCTCAATTTCAGGCATAGACCTACAGCAACGAACAATAGAACATATTCGTCCTGGGCCAGGGTTTTCTACCCCTGTCATTAGATTTGGAAATATACAACTCACAATTCGCAAATGATCATCCCTAATCATGGGCATATTTGTGCACAGAAGCTAATATGTACATTTGTATAATTATGCATGTGAATGTCATTGGGGTTTAACGACAGATTCAACAGCCGGGTTCATATCGTGTCAGTCAATTTTACAGGTTGAGGAAGCCGAAGTATCCGGAAGGAACAGTTGTGAATAACTGTCGTACTCACAAAATGATTATCCGGACACAAGCGGGGTGGTTGAGGGGAGTGTGTCGAAGGCGTGCAACACGTCGACGATATAAGGACCGCCAACCAATGCTAGCCCAGCATGTGTCGGGATAGTAAATTGCAGAGTTGAACAGTTGTCCTCGGGAGTCTGTTGCCTGGTGGTTCTCTTCGGGTACTTCAGTTTTCTATACCTATAAAATTGTCCGACACGATCTGACTCAGGCTGTTTGTCAAATATAATGAACAAACAGATATAAAAATGTAAGCTACATATATCACAATTCTTGTGCAAATAAGCAGACGGGTAGAAGAGATACTTAGCAAATTCTAAGTAATAGTCTACATCAAAATTGTATAAATCTTTTCGCGAGTGCATTCTACACTTGTTAGTCCATATTGCGAGAGCGAGCTTTTGCCACTGGCGTCTATAAAACTGGACTGCTGGAGCGTCACATGAAAACGTGCCCCCACCCCCATCCCCACCCCACCTCCCGGATGGTGTCAAGACAACCAACGCGATACCTCCTCTCAATCAATGACGTTTACTGTCGTGAAAGCTGTTGGGGCCTATGCTGTGACTTCAGCCACAGCGTAACAGTTTCACCAATCCCTGAGGCCACCAGTCTAATTCCTGACTGCTTGGGATTGTGCTTCATCAAACGTCAAGTGATGTTGTTAATCTAGCAATAATACTAGTAATCCCAGTTCAACTTTCCAATTTCTGTACAGGTCTTTTTTGCCAATAATAACTAAAATATGTTGGAAATGTTCGGCTTGAATTGTCGCAAAAATGTGCACATCATCAGCGTATTCATTTTTGGCAGACATCGAAGCATTTTTTTAACTAGTGGAGTGCTAAAATATTTTTGTTGTCACAGTTTGTTGATATGTCTTTGATTTGTTACCATTTATGGGAGAGTGCCTGTTGGCACTCTCCCATAAATTGTAACAAAGCAAATCCACACAGACTAAATAATTTTTCTTCAAAGGTAATATAATGCATATACACAGAATATAAAGCCGTTAAGTTCTGGTACCTGCACTTCCGAATAAAGCCTAAATATGGACTTCCAGCACGCTATCAATTAACAGACGATCAGCGACTGCGAGGCGGAGAAAACATTGAAAATTTTCGCGAAATTTCTTTTTGTTGAACTTTGTTTATTTATATGAACACCCTCCCTCTACAATGCGCCGGAAGAGGGTGCCGGGGGCAGCAGGGGGCAACGCATGCCCGTTTTTCAGTACGGTAATGCGCTAGTGGAATAGACTTTCCTTTTCGAGAACTGAGAAACTCTCAGAGTATTCGTTTCTGTCGCATTTACGTGTGTCAGTGCCAATGGGCAGTGTTCACGGGTTATAAGGTGTAGTGACGACACAAATGAGCTATTTACTATTGGCGGGGCAGTTCTAAAGATTTATATTTACAATGCTACTGAGTGTTACATTACAATTTATGATAGGTTGTAAACTCCCGGTCTTAACTTGATCGATTGCCTTTTTTGACCCCCCTGTCCCCATCGGATGCTTCCAGTGCCCTTGACCCACCCCCATGTATTGGGGCGGACTCAGCCAAGAGAAGTTACCGGGAAATTAACCAGGGCGGATCCCGGGCCCAGAGAAAATTTTGATTTTTCGAACTGAACGAACGCCGCTTCCTCGCATCTGAGTGATCAATGGCAGTTCAGATAGAGGCCATTTTTGTGTCATTTTTGTATCATCTCCATCACTCATTCGGCAAGAATGGTATCATCTGGGGGTTGGAGTACGCGGTCCGGTCGGGTCGGCCATAGTTCGGCCCAATGGGAGAAAAATTTGATTTTTTAATATAGAAGAACACTGTTTCCTTGCATCTGAACGATCAGTGGCAGACCAGACTTATCGAAATTGGCAGTCCACATAAAGAACATTTCAATATACCAGCATTCTATGCAATCAGAACCATTTCGTCTGTTTTCACGAACGTCAAGCACCAACATGTGTTGGACTGCATCAGTTTTTGGGGCCCCATGGGGCCACCCAATAGGGAATCACTTTTGGGGCCCTAGGTGCCACCAAATAGGGGACCAACCGGGAATTTTCCCGGTGAACCATACGGCCAGTCCGCCTCTGCCCACGTAAGATGGTGGCGGTTAATGCGCTTTCTCTATGTGACCAATGAGCGCTACAGCAATCCAGTTTTGAGATCAGTGGTTTTTGCACTTGCAAACTGTCGACTAAATTTTTTTATGAATGATGAACCTAAAGTAAAGAATCGTCCAAACAGTCCTGAATAATATTTAAAAATCGACGCTCAATTCTTTGTTTTTTCTTTTCCAAAATATAATTTATGCCCATGATCCCTCATGAGAATGAGCTCGTCTAACTTGTTTCAGTGAGTGATCACAAGTAATCTTTTGAAATAAAAATTTATGCTGTGATACACTAAGTCGTGTTTAGCGTCGGGTTAAAGTTATTTCGACAAGAAGTTTACAGGAACAATTTCGAGGAGTGTAACTGTGGAGAAGGGTTTTTCGATGTGTTGCGGACGTTTTGTGAAAAAAGCAATGTCAATCAAGACAGATGGACGTCGTATCACATTTCGGCTTTGAAATAAGAGGGCAAAGAGGAATATCTGTATGCAATGAATTTTATCTGTTTTTGTTTTCAACATCATATTTATATATTATTGTTGACTATTATGAAATAAATATGGGAAATCCCTCGATAAAATTTGTTTTCTTGCAAAATCAGCTTTTGACTTACAACTTCAATGAGAATGCATTGAAAAATAGTTGAAATTGGTTGAAAGTACATGTTCTTTTCTCCCATCGTTACTGCCGAGACACGCAACTGAGTCAGCTTGTTGAGACATCATCTTACCTGAATCATGTAACACCCCTCTCACCACCACCCCCAAACAGTGGCGCAGATAGCTTGTCTTGGTGGTGGGTCAAGACCATAAAATTCCCGACACAATTATCGATGCACCGCATAACACGTGCCACATTCGCTCACATATTGTTTTGCATCGCTATTCTTTGTCAGAAATGTTACTACCTCGCCTCTCTCCCTCGATATTAGCATGGGGTCTGCGTCTCAACTCGAAAACGAAGATGAAAAATGGATGTATAAGAGACATAATCTCTTTTAACCCTTCACCTATCATTCAACTTAACGATAAAAAAAACGAACAGCGCTTTTCACAAAAATCAACATTGAAATTTTATCAACTGTCGTATGCTGCTCAGGACGGGTAAAGCTTTCGGGTTAATATAAATGACAAGGCGGCCATTTTTAACGTAAATAAACAATGTTTAAATAAAAGATTTTTAAAATGCGAAAACTATCAATATCCTATGTTATTTTGACTGCTGTTTCCACATATCGTTTCATTTGTTTATGTCTTCCTTGTCAATGTGTCCGATATTTGGAATAGAGAATTATTTAGTTCCGACGTTTGTAGCCATTTATTTATTTATTTATTTATTTATTTATTTATTTATTTATTTATTTATTTATTTATTTGGGTTTAACGACACTTTCGACATCAAGGACCACCTTGTCAGACAGGCGGAGGAAGCCGGAGTACCAGGAGAGAACCACCGAGCAGCAGCAAGCAACTGCCAGACTCTCCAACGTACTAAGAAGCAGGGTTAGCATTGGTAGAAGTAGTCATTTCTAAAGATGAAAAGGTGTCGGAAGCAAAGCTCCCCCTGCGCCTGGGGCGATGTTAATTGAAAAATAATCCACCCATGACTGCTATATAAATCTCACGGTCGGGTCTGATTGCGTGAATTCGATACAGACTACTCGTGATGTTACCATCTGCCCTTTATGGTGTGACCTTTGTTACCATCTGCCCAAATGTGATTTTTTGTCCAACTCTGGCAATCATGTTGGATTATATCAAGAACTATTCATATATCAGTTTGAAATAATTAATGCTAAATGCAAACAAACTTTTAAACACAGATCAAATGATTTTAAAATAATGCCCGTATTTCAGTTTTCATAGTGATTCGCTGATAGAAGATGTTGTGCGATTCACTGTGTTTGAACTGGAAAGTAACAGCGGTGTGTTGAAGAGAACAGTTCTGTTTTGAAGGTTCGCGAGTGTAAAAACAGGTAAATGAAAACGAACTCGAGCTTTCTCCCATGATGTGATTGTGGAAAATTGCATCCTCTCCAGTTTTACTGCCTTGTTTTAATGAGAAAAAATGTATATTGTAAAATTTAAATGAGAATAAAGTCTATCTTCTCACTGCAAAATTCGTATACGGTAATAAACATTTTTCAGACTACGAATTTCGCTACCAGTTATCCGTCGACCATGGCAAGAGTGTGGAAAGCTCTTGTATCGATGGATTCAGACAACGGAATTGCGCAGAATGGACACAACTTATGCAAATCTAGCAACATACTCGGTCCTGCACGGTCTGTGTGGAATCGATTAAAAGTGTTATCATAGCTGACGTGACAACCGGTACTTATTCCCAGTAATAAGTAAGGGTTGTCACGCCCCCGTTATTATATATCATTTTCGACTTTCAGATCTGTGTCAAACACATTTAATAACCAAAATATCACCCATCTTTCAAAGACAGGGGAGTGTTAACACGTTTGATTGATTATTGACGAGTTGGGTTTTTTTTTAATTTAAGGCGTCTTTGTCCTTTTTAAACTCATTTCCAGTGAAGAGCGACGGAATCAAATTTAGGCGGTGGAACAGTTTAATATGGAAAAGCACCGATCGAGCCACACCACATCTCTCCCAACATGTTGAAACTGGAACTTAAATGGGGGACTATTCTCTGCTCCTGGTGAACACTCCAAAAACAGATGGAGGTGTCCTGTTTGGAATGGGGTTTCGGCGACACTGTTTCCAGAGCGTTATTGGTAAAAATAAATTTGTTTTCAAACCTATACACGACCGACCGATCTGTAGCCATGCATACCTCCCGAACTATCAGATACAGTTCGTCTTTCGGATAATATGTTGCCGATTCCCAAGGAAACGAGACGTGATAGGATCTCAGTGAATTGGTCTTTCAAAACATCATGACTTAGTGTAGCATAATGAAAATTTGGCAGTCGACTTACAGATGACATAGAACTATTCATTCACTTATGGATGCTTAACAGTTTACCCAACGAATCGGCCGCATCCGCCCGCATGATATGCAAATTCAGCAGTTGAAAAATATTATTTTTCAAGAAATTTCAACAAAACCATATCATGTGACCTCTCGTTGGAACGAGCTCGTTCCAACGAGGGGTCATGTGATATGGTTTTGTTGAAAATTTTTGTAAAATTTGAAAAAAAAATATTTGAAATAATAAATTTTGATATCATCTGCGTTGGGCAAAGGGTTAAGGTCACTTTTAGCATCCATTGATTCGGCTCGAAATTGTTCCGATGATTCGATTCGAGTCGCGCTGTTTCCGAAAACTTCGAATTGTCGACATGTTCTCAAAATCCCAGCAAGTGTGTCCTCTAGAACTTTCCTTCTGTCATCGGATCTCCAGTAAAGGAGATATGGTGACAGAAGAAGGCGACGCTTCTGAAAATAATTTATTCCGTTCTGTAATATTCTTTTTCTGTTAAATTGATTAATCCAAATAGACGAGTAGCCTTTAGATACAATACTTCAATGCAATTCGAGGTTGAATTTGATTCGAAATCCTCTGCTTGAATCGATTGGAGATTCGATTTGACCCGAAGTTTGAGATTCGCTAGCCATACTACGCTGTGCGACACCGACCTGATAAGTTCCATAACAGACCAATGTCGCCGTGGTAGATAAATGCCGTCGCAAACGTGTATTATCTGTCATTTTGTAGACAGAATCACAGCCCCCTACCTAACACGAAGAGAGGACAACACTTGCAAAAGAAATTCTTAAATAACTAAAAAAAATGTCATACTTCGCCTCAAAAACATGGCTTATGACTCTTCATTTCAGCGAGCCCGTTCCAGCGATGGGTCATAAGCCATGATATCGAGGCAAAAACTAAAAGACGAATAAAATCCGAACTGCGAAGTTTGTTAATAGCGTTGGTCGTTCATGGTCGTTACGTTAGATAATAAGATGCGCAACAAAACGCGCTTGAAATTAGCAAAACAATGTGGCGGCTACTTCAAACTACCAGAGTTATCTCCCTTATATCGCAAAACTTGAAAATAATTCCTGAAGGTATCACGGAACTAAATATTTTCCCATAGGCGAAAAAAATATGATCGCATCACTTTAATTTTGGCATTCAAATATCTTTGTCAAGTATAGCCCTTCAGACAACTTTTTCTACCCGAGAACAGGGGGTCGTGCAACAAATAAGAAAGAAAACTGACACGAAGGGAAGTACCGGTCACGTGCACATATATTTCAGGGAATTCCCAACAAAAAACAAACAAAAAAGTAAATTGTATTTTTTAGGTCCAAAAGTCATCAAATCACCCTATTTTTATCAGGAATATTTAACACTGATGCAAGATGTCAACATTATGTTTCAAACGTTTATTGAAACAATATATTTTCCCAAGGCTGTTTATTTTTAGAGATTGCATCATTTCCGAGTGCAGCATTTCAAGGCGGGTAACTCTAATTCAAATATTTAGTTCCCTGATACCTGAACCGCAGGCTGGAAGAGAACACATGAATCGTGCTTCATTACTCGGAGCTTTGCCGAAGCGGACATGATACCTGTTTTGCTCCACCTATCTGTATCCAGCAAGTGGTACATGTACTGCGTGCATACTGCAGTATAGTACGCTATATTCCAGTTATGTGTAGCTATGAGCGCCCATGGCTATAGGCATACAGTGTGGGTATGGGATACAAGAGTCATGGTGAAGTTTTCTCAGTGGTTTTTATCGCGATAACGTTGCTGATAACGTCCAGACGTCATAATGCGCACGCGACGCCAAGTAAACCGTCCTGACCGACCAAACACTACAATTTCAAGTATTATCATGCACTTGGTTTAGCAATGTGAAATAAAGGAAACAGGTACACATGCTCGGTCAGGATTTCTGACCAATGGAATTTTCCAGTTGGCTAATTTAGTGATGAATTCTCTCGAATATTATCGAATGAAGTGTTTGACTGATTGTATACAAGGAGCTTTTCCTGTTATTTGACACAACATTTTACATCACAGGCCAGGTTCTTTTACGAAGAATAATAAACAAACAAATTAGGGACCTGGACGGGTTTTTCATTCTCATACGAACTGATTTTCATACCACTGTTAGGCAGACAACGCAATATTGAATTTCATCTTATATATCATGTACGCCTTTAAAATTTAAAATACATCACTCGTTTTTCATTTCGCTTGGGTGTGATTCAAATAATGGATGGGTAGGCTTGTCTTTTAAGACCCTGAACATCAACTCCAAATTGGTGTTTAACCCCTTACCCAACGTAACGGCCAAAATCGGCCTGCGCTATTCTCCAAAATGACCAATTAATTTTTCATTATTTTTTCATTTTTGTCTCAAAACATAGGTTATGACCCCTCGTTGGAACGAGCTCATCGAGCTCGTTCCAATGAGGTGTCATAACCTATGTTTTTGAATCAAAAAATGAAAAAACAATTAGTTATTCAAGATTTTTTACAAGTGTCGTCTGCTTTTCATGATAGGTAAAGGGTTAAGGTCACATATTTCTGCACAATGGCTAAACGTTACCGCAACATGGAGATAAAGTCAAGTTCAGTCAATCGTTTATACTCATGTTACCCATTTCCACCCCAGCCATTGGGTCTGGGTGCTAATTTACCAGTAAAACAGAGCTTGTTAACCACGGTGAACAAACACTGCTTCACTTCCCGGGGTTCCCGACAAATACGCGCGATTTAAAGTCGCGTTAAACATTACCCAGCTTGACACATTTAAACGGGCATTATGGAGTGGATCATGCCTTCAAAAGGCAAGTCCAGTTGGGTTAAGTAACGCGTACATAACGCACAAAATATAGCGTTGTATTCAGATTGCCTGGATTTCTATCTAAGGTTCCGATCCACAGATTTCCAGGCATTTCCAAAAACGACATGCCATACATGCTCTTCAAATGCAAATATTCTGTAACTTAGTTATCTAAACCATAACATGTATTACATTTCCCAAATCCACAAAAAACATTTAACACTACTTGACTAAGTAGAAATAAACAATCTGAATGTGGGTGGAATAATTTATTGTCAAAGGCAAGATTTCAACCTGAAAAATTGTATGAGAAAATGCCGAAACCAGTCATTTTCAGCCACCCAGCAGCCTCAAAGGCAGAATTTTCCCACCAACCCCAACTACCTACCCCTGGAGCAAAGCATCCCCTGTTTCTAAAATGCAAAAAAAAAACTATATGTTTCTGTTTCATTTTTTAGTTACCTGTCTGGTAACAAACTCGTGTAAAAATTACTTTTTAAAAAATAGCCAATTTTTCGAAGCCACTGTTTCCCACACTTCATCTGGTAATTTACCCCTTTGTATCAGACTCCAACATTGGGACCAAAACTTCAAATTCTCTTGTCCAACAAAAAGCCTAATGTAATCATATATCTGATACTAAAAATATATCTCTATTTTACATGGCCTTAGTTTCAACATATGCCCTATGTTTAGAATTTCACCCCTGGGCAATAGTGTGAAACTGTAGAGAGGAACCATAAGTGATCTCCCCTTGCATTTCACTCTGGCAAAAGAATCTGGAGTCTATCCGGAGTTGAATGAACAAAAACCACAAATCTCTATTTTCAACCAGTAAAAAGATACAGCATGGCCTTTCTGACTGCCGAATAGCCGTTGCGGCCAGTTTTTGCCTGATTTCCATAACCACACCACACCACCTCAACCCTCACATTTCTCTGAGCCACTCCAGACAGCATTTTTGTTATTACCACCAGCCACAATGACTACCCAGGCCCTGTCAATAACACTGTTAAATACAATCAAAATGTAAAACAATAAGCAGTAATAGCCATTGCTTTGGGGGTGGGGTGTTGCTCTTTAGATATGAAAGTATAAACAGCTTAACGGACGGATGACACACAGACATGACACCAATGACCAAAAGGAAAAATTAGACACCATGACTGCAAATCTCTGGTCAACAATAACAACCAGGCTGTTCATATTTGCATATATTTGTTATGAATACAAGGCTCGGAGTTTAGGAAAGGCAGTGCTCTACTTTAATGTGTTTTCGAAATCTTGACAAAAATTCAAAACAGGTGCGAAATTAGGCTACATCAAGAAATTTCTCCCGATTTCCACTTATTTCCTCCCAGTTCTGCTGAGATATCACTTGAGGTTCCGCTATACAGTTTTCCAGGCATTTCAAAAAATGACATGTCGTACACCCTTTCAATGCAAATATTCTGTAACTTAGTTATCTAACCCATAACATGTATTACATTTCCCAAATCCATAAAAAAAATTTAACACTATCTGACTAAGTAGAAATAAACAAACTGAATGTGGGTGGAATAATTTATTGTCAAAGGCAAGACTTCAACCTGAAAAATTGCATGAGAAAATGCCAAAACCAGTCATTTTCAGCCACCCAGCAGCCTCAAAAGCAGAAATTTCCCACAAACCCCACCTACCTACCCCTGGAGCAAAGCATCCCCTGTTTCTAAAATGCAAAAAAAATTTATATGTTTCCGTTTCATTTTCATTTTTTAGTTACCTGTCTGGTTTACAGATTACATTTTAAAAAATAGCCAATTTTTCGAAGCCACTGTTTCCCATAATTCATCTGGTAATTTACCCTTATGTATCAGACTCCAACATTGGGACCAAAACTTCAAATTCTCTTGTCCAACAAAAAGCCTAATGTAATCATATACCTGATACTAAAAATGTATTTCTATTTTACATGGCCTTAGTTTCAACATATGCCCTATGTTTAGAATTTCCCCCCGTGCAATAGTGCGAAACTGCAGAGCGGAACCTAATGTCAAACGATGTACTTCATAAAATGACGCCAATTTCAAGATATACTTTGGCGTCATTTTTCACGAGCACTCAGAAAAAGAAGACTCGCGTGCAGGGGTGTCGCTACGCCGTGTTTTTTTTTTTGCTGTTGTTGTTTTTTTGTTGTTTTTTTTTTTTTGTTTTTTTTGTGTTTTGTTTTGTTTTGTTTTTTTTGTTTTGTTTTTTTTTTTTGGGGGGGGGGGGGGTTGATACCCGCAATAATGTTTCCAGTCAGGACATTTTCTTGTGACTTGAAGTCTTACATATATCGATTCGCTTTTGCTAGTAATCATTTACTTTCTTTCGAGACAAGATTTTATATTTGGACTTACAGCACAAATACTGTCGATCAAAAATAAAGGGCTCTCTTGTACTAGATTCGGGCTATTGGAGGTCAGCACGGTCATTTTGGAGTGCTGGTACGATGTATGTAAATTAAATAAGGCTCCATGTCACGAGAGATGGGCGTGATCGGGACCAGATCATGTTTGCATGGTGGAAAGGTTTCAAAATCAAACTTTATATCCCCATATAACTGAAATCCTGTACAAATAAAGCTTTTGGTTGCATTTTATTTCTTTGAATTTACATGAAAATGGTCAAATGAAATCAGAAAAAACGGAAAAATGACCCCCTGACGAGAAGTCATGAGTTTTTTTAATTATAATTCCTACTGATTAATATTCCAACTACACCATCAAGGTATAACTTCGACGATGGCATGCCTTGATGATGCAGTTGGAATATTTTATCAGTCTAGACTTGAGACATCACAGTCGCAGCAAATCCGGTTTACAAAAACACCCACCCCCACCCCCCCCACCAATTCGGTCCTCCTGGCAACGCCTCCTGCCCGTGAGATACACTTGGTGTATCTCGCGTTTTTTTTTTTCTCTGTGCTAGGTAAAAGTGAGAACCAATTTGAAATGATATACCCATGTTACCCTACTATATACTGTTTTCACTATTGTGATAACAAAATGGTATTATTCTCGATCAGGTCAGGATCGGGTCGTGCGACACGTGACACACTTGTCCACACGTGGGACGACACTTCATTCATTCATTGAAATACTGCGAAGTCAAAACTAAATCGCGAAAAACAAACGTTAAGGGGTCGTCCAACTTTGGGCATTGTTTGTGTCAGCAAGGGATTAATACGCCACCGATTCGAACTACTATTATTTGGTTGGTGACGATGATCAAAACATAAAGTGAAAAATTATATTTGAAAACAAAAATATATTCACATCAGTATACATTACAGTCCTCACAATTGTAAATTTACGAAAAAATAATTTTTCTGTCGCCGAATTATATTAGTGACGTAAAGAAGGCTTGATGAAGTCTGCTACGAAAAAAAAGAAGACCAATGTCAAGGCAAATTATCAGAAAGGTTTCTTCCTTTTCACCAAATATAGCGAAATGTCTTACCATCGTAAATTTAAATATCTTCCTCGACAAAACGCATTGTGTATAAGATGGATCAACGTCGAGCGCTGTTAGCACCAAAAGGTTGCGGAAATCTATGTGTGTTGACACTCTGTGGACAGAAATAGAAAAAATCCACCAAGCGGACAAAAATCACATGAATTACCGAAATGAAACCACAACGTGTCATAAGTGTTTAGATAAATGAATTTAATAACCAACATAATTCCGATATTGTTCAGGCCGGTAACCCTCCGCCTATAAAATTAGTATTGGTAAGCAGATCAGTTATTAATGTTCTTAAATCTCAGGAGAAAACAACAGTCAAGACTCCCCAAATAGCAACTACAGAAGGCCGATAGTTCCAAAACAAATGAAGCATACCAAATCATGTACATAAATGAATTAGAACCCATGCTTTCTAACCCAACGAAGCCAATTGATGTAAATATTCTGCATGCAGGTAGGCCATTTTTGTTGTTATCCATACTTGAGCATTCACATGGCACTCATGGCAGCGGTCATGGCGCATGCAATCCCAGAAATGGACACATATAATACCAAACCAGGAAGTTTGGCAGTTTTCCCTTTTTGGTGTATCAGTCTCTTCGTCTTTTACTAATTTGATACAGATCTCATGCAAAATGACACAGGATTGTGGGGGTGGGGGGGGGGGGTGGGGGGGTGGGGTGGGGGTGGGGGGTATGGTCACAGCAGACTCACAAAAGCCACATTGGACATTCTTTATTTTTCATTGATACACTCTCTCGTGACTCCACACTTGTTCTTCTGAACTGTGTGGATTTGACCCTTGGTGAACTTCATAAAAGATAAACAAATACAAGAAAAATGACAGCCATTTTGAAATGTAGGCATCCTAAATTACAGTTGGTCTTGCAGTCCGTTCCCTGCAAGAATGAGAAAAGGATTTCTCTGAGTCTGTACTAGAAGGATTGCAGAATTTAACTATTCAATAAATTTAAGGTATTTTATTGTATAAAATCTGATCTCTTACTTAGGCCATAGCAGACTTTCAGGCAGTGCTTTCTGCCACATGGTAATGGTTCCATGGCAAATATTAGTTTCCACAAAAGCTATGTTTCATTCCAAACAAATTGATATATAATTTATTGGGGTTATTCCTTTCTGATCTTCTCTGGACTTTGGAGAGAATTACCTGGAATTTGACCAAAGCTAGGTTGGACGTCCCTTTAATTGCATCTCAGCTTCAATGTTCTCACATTTATTTTCCGTCGTGTGAGATTTTACATTCTACATTGTTGTAGGCAGAAAAGCGGAAAGATCACGATCCAGTGGCGAAACGATGGAAATTCTCAGAAGGTTTTTGTGAACTGTGTCAGTACTGTATATGTGATTCATTTATTTATTGGTGTTTAAGGTCACATACTTATGCACAAGGGCTAATCGTGACCGTGACAGTTTTACGGGTTGAGAAACCGGAGTACCCGGAGAGAACCACCGAGCATCGACGCGCAACTGTCATCTCCTCAACATTCTATCTCTGTTCAAGCTCCGCTCAAGCAGGGTTAAAGCGGTTGAGGGCATGTGCACCGTCGACGCGCAGTATGGGTTAGTACACGCCGTCATCGTGCCCCCATGTAGGAAACCGGGATAAAGTGCCTTGCCCAAGGCCACAACGCGGGTCGTCCCGGACGGGGATTGAACTCGGGACCTCTAGCATAGAAGTCCAACAGTCTACCTACCACTGAGTGTACACCTATACTGCCGGTGCAATACTCGATATATTTAACTGATTGAGTACTAGAAGACACTATCAGGGCTTTCAAAAATGAGGGTATCAGAGGAAAAGCCAACATTTCCCTTGCTCATGTTTCATATTCATTCAATCGAGAATAATATTTTGTTCATATAAATTTGTTTTATCACAGATTATTGAAGAGTGCCTAATTTGTAATATAACAAATTCTGATGAACAAATTCAGTTCACCAAAAATAATGTAGCCCTCAACCAGTTAATAAATAGGTGAGAATTTATTTATTTATTCATTGGCGACACTTTCGATAGCCAGGTCACCTCACGTCGGACAGTTTTCGGGTGGAGGAAGCCAGAGTGCACGAGTGAACCACCAAGCAGGCTCCACAACGTACTAGCTCCACACAAGCAGGGTTAGCATTGGTTGAAGGCAAGTTTATCATCGCCCTGCAGTAGGTCTTAGTACACAGCGCCACCGTGCCCCCACGTGGGTAATCGGGATTGTATTGCAAGGATATAAGGCCACAAAATGGGCCTTCATCGCTCAAACTGAGAAAGCTGCTCAAAGAAGGATTTAAGGTTACATTCAGCATCTATGGTTACTTAACACTACAGAGGAATGAAGTTATGTAATATTTTTTATAACACTATTGTGCACATCAGATGATTGAAATACCAGGGTTTCCAGTTACTCTAAAAAACGGGCCATTTTTCTAGAACCTAGAATTCTATATATTTACTTTCTAGGGTAGGCGCTGTTTGGGGAAGGGGAAGGGTACAGAGTCTCTTGGGGGATTTTTGGTTTTCAACTTGAGTTGGGGAGGGGCGGGGGGGGGGGGGGGGTCAAGTGACTTTGAGTACGAAATTGTTCACTTAACTGATTTTCGGAAGATGGAGTGGGGCAATAGGGTGGAGAAGGTGGGTCAGAACAGTGAATTTCATTTTTTTGGCATGAAACCACATATCCTTCAAAACTCATTTAAAAGCAAGAGAAAAAAACAACCTGTGGACCCCCATCCCAAAGAGTCATCGGTATGACAATAATTTTAGGCACAAATCCCTCATGAAAGTCCTTCAAAAGTAATTTAAAGCAAAACATTTAAAGCAAAACATACCCTATAGCCCACTCCTCATGGGTGAGGGGAGTTCAGCAGGGTGATTTTGTTTTAAGAAAATCACGTAAAATCCTCAAAACTCATTTTAAAGGAAGAAAAAATAATTCATCCAGAGGACCCCCTCCCACCACGTTCTGGGCCTCAAGCAACCTGGTGAGCCCCATTTGTGCAAACGTTAATTTTATTCGCCCATATTTTCATCTGACAAAACATGCCCAGCCCCGTTATTCGTGGGCAGAATTCATTTGAATAAACGAAGATTCTCCATTGGGTTATGTGGTTCCACACCCCACCCCCTCCCCACCCCCACACCCAAGAAAATAAATAAATAAATAGTCGGCTCTAAAGCCTTAAAACAAACTTTACATCAGAAGTCATAGCAATGCAAAAACCAAATATCAAGAGATTCTGCCAAGTGAGTCTAAAGAAAAAGATTATTCCTCATATTACACCAAATTCAAATTCGGACTCCCATAGGGAGACTAAATACGAACCTGGGGACTTGATTTGGACAAACTGTAATCCACCCTCCTCCCCAAAGGATGTAGAATACCAAATTTTGACTGGTGAATCTGAAGAAGATTTTTAAAAAATTTAAAATATATTGGACTAAGTTGAAATTTTAGTTCCCATAATATAAACACAGGTACTTTATGTTAACAAACTTGAATTTAACGCCCGTAAGGGTGTTGGATACCAAACATCAAAAGATTCTGATTAGAAGTTCTGGAGAAGATTTTTAAAGATTATTCCTCACATTGCAATAATTGAATCAAAATTTCGGCTCCCGTAGGGGGGTCAAATATAAACCCAAAGACTCGATTTGGACCAACGGAAATCTGACACCCCCCCCCCCCGCCCCTCCCATCTCCCCACCCCTTAGGAGGTTGTATACCAAATGTCAAAGGGGTCTGGTTATTCTGAAGATGATTTAAAATATATTAAACTAAGCTTAAATCTGAACTCCCACAAGTGCCCAAAAATGAACCCAGGGATTTGATTTGAGGAGCGAACTTGAATCTGACCCCTAACCCTCTCAGGATGCTGTATTCCAAATATAAAAGGATTCTGATTGGTGGTTTCAGAGAAGAAGATTTTTAAAGATTATTCCACATATTGCACAAAGACAAAATTCGGGCTCCCATGGGAGGGGGAGGTAAATACTGATCAAACCCAGTGACTTGATTTAAACCAACTTGAATCTGACCCCAAGGATGTTGTATACCAAATATCAAAAAATTCTTGTTAATGGTTCGGGAGAAGATTTTAACAGTAATATTTCTCATATTGCACTGAGATAGAATTTGGGCTCCAAGGGGAGTCCAAATATAAACCAAAGGTCTTGATTAAATCTAAACTAACTTGAATCAGACCCCCATAAGGATGCTGTATACCAAATATAAAAGAATTCTGATTGGTGGTTCTGGAGAAAAATATTTACAGATTTTTTAAAAGCCCAGTTATTCCCCATCTGATGCCCCCTCTGGGTCTAACCTTTTTATTTGAACATTTGATAAGGAACATGCATATCAAATTTGGTCCAACCAATTTGGTTCAGAAGAAAAGGCAACAATGTAAAGTTCAAGCCGGACGGACCGCCGGACGACGGGCGGTAACTGATCACTAAAGCTCCCCTTGAATTCCGCTCGGGCGGGTAAACTAAAATTTAGGTGGCATGTGTTTCCCATCACATGTCCCCAAAATAAAGTAGGTAGGCTGGCCTGTAAATTCCGCCAAACTCACCCCGGTAAATGATGTGCCTAAATTACAGCAATGTGCCCAAATTATAGGTTATAACACATAGCATGACTTGATGCTTTCTTGATAATTTTTCTTCGAATTAATTCATCCACAAAGGCCTTGATATCTGTATACACATTCTGCTACTCAATAACAGTCTTAATTCCATGGTTTTACAGTTGTTTCTAGGCAAGTTTCGGCAGCTTATATGGGCAGCCGAAACCTGCCTAGAAACAACTACAAATACACTTATAAATTTAGATTAGAGTTTACCCATCATTGCCCGGAGACCCCATGATATGGCACCTGTCCTGTTGCAGTGAAAACTAATTAGAATTGGAACAAGAGGCTCCAAAGGGCCTTAACCCTTTACCTAACACGAAAAGCAGACGACACTTGCAAACAAAATTCTTGAATAACTAATTTTTTTCATTTTTTGTCTCAAAAACATAGGTTATGACCCCTCTTTGGGACGAGCTCGACGAGCTCGTTCCAAAGAAGGGTCATAACCTATGTTTTTGAGACAAAAAATGAAAAAAAATAATGAAAATTAATTGGCGATGTTTGTGAATAGCGCCCGCTGGCCGGTTTTGGCCGTTACGTTGGGTGAAGGGTTAATTGCTCACCTGGCAAAATGGTTCAAAGAAGTATTTGGGATCACATTCAGTTAGACATGGTTCAGCAACACTACAAAGGAATGAAGTGATGAAAGGCAAATTTTATTCAAAACACAAAAGAGTGGATTTGAGCAACTTGAACCTAACCTGCCTAACCTGAAATCAGTGATGTTTGTTTATTTTTTCTTGAAATGATAAAAGCAATGCTATCAACGTCTACTGACTATGAAAATAATTTGTCAGACGTAATCTGATTTGGATTACCTCTGCCAGTTGTTTCAATGAGTTTGATGGCATCAGTAGCAACTTGGTCAGAGCTGTGACAATGAGGTGTTGATGACCTGACATGACAAACCAGAAGGTCTAGGTCACTGTTCCTTTACAAGATTCACTTATACCTAAGTGAAGAATGAACAGCTTACATAGAATTTAGATTCTGACTGGTGGATTTGAACAAGATTTTTAAAGAAATTTTCTCATATTGCACTAAGTTAAAATTTGGGCTCTCATATGGAGCCCAAATATAAACTCAGGGATTCGATTTGAACAAACACGAATCTGACCCCCAGAGATGTTGTATACGAAATATGAAAGGATTCTGACTGGTAGATCTGAAGAAGAAGATTCTAATAAAAAATTCCTTATATTGCACTAAGTTAAAATTCAGGCTCCAATAAGGAGCCCAAATATAAACTCAGGGACTTGATTTGGACAAACATGAATCTGCGCCCAAGAGATGCTGTATACCAAATAGGAAAGGATTCTGACTGGTGGATCCGAAGGAGAAAGATTTTTAAACACATTTCCTCATATTGCACTAAGTGAAAATTCAGCTCCCATAGGGGGGCCCAAATATAAACCCAGGGACTCAATTTGAACAAACATGAATCTGACCCCCCCCCCCCCCCCCCCCCAGAGATGTTGTATATGAAATATGAAAGGATTCTGACCGGTAGATCTGAAGAAGATATTTAAAGAAATTTTCTCATATTGCACTAAGTTAAAATTTGGGCTCTCATATGGAGCCCAAATATAAACTCAGGGACTTGCTTTGAATAAACATGAATCTGACCCCCCTAGAGATGTTGTATACCAAATATGAAAGGATTCTACCAAATATGAAAGGATTCTGACTGGTAGATCTGAAGAAGATATTTAAAGAAATTTTCTCATATTGCACTAGGTTAAAATTTGGGCTCTCATATGGAGCCCAAATATAAACTCAGGGACTTGCTTTGAACAAACATGAATCTGACCCCCCTAGAGACGTGTATACCAAATATGAAAGGATTCTACCAAATATGAAAGGATTCTGACTGGTGGATCTGAAGAAGAAGATTTTTAAAGAAATGTCCTCATATTGCACAAAGTTAAAATTCGGGCCCCCATAGGAAGCTCAAATATTAACTGAGAGACTTGATTCGAACAAACTTGAATCTGATCCTCGTAACAATGATGATTACCCACTATTAAAACATTCTGACCAGTGGTTCTGAAGATGAAGATGTTTTAAAGCTTATTTCACATATTGCCCTAACTTTAGTTTTGGGCTCCTGTATTTACCCCAAATACGAACTGAGGGGCTTAAATTGAACACACTTGTATCTGACCCCTATGGATGCTGTATGCTAAATATAAGATTCTGATCAGTAGTGGTTCTGGAAAAGAAATTTGTTTTTAATATTTGCAAATATGTTGACTCAGCATTTTTTTTTTTCGATGCCTTCTACAGAGCACCCTAACAAAACCGAAGACATTTTTTATCAAGCGATTCTACTGGACCTAATGATGCTTCATACCAAATAACAGTTCTCTGTTCCGTGTGGGTTGGGAAATATGGGCGTTTGAAAATATGTTTAGCTCCTGGGGTTCCCATGGGAAACATGGGACATGTTTTTAGCACGAATCAAGTACTTATGACTCAATAATACCACATACCGAAATTCGTTCAAATCGGACCATCGGTTCAGAAAATAGAAATTTTGGGTGGGGCCAAAAATCTCGCCCCTCGCATTACGAAGGCAAATATTGCTCCACGAACTTCGTTTGAACAAACTTGGTACTACACCCTACACCTCAGAACGAAGCTCCATACCAAATATCAAGTCATTGTACCCACCGGTTCATGAAAAGAAGATTTTTCTAAAATTTTGGAGCATTTCCCCCACCCCCTCCCTATTGAGCGTGGCAACTTTATTTGAACAAACTTCAATAAACATATGATAAGGGCCATGCACATCAAATTTGGTTCAATTTGGCCCAGAGGTTTAGGAGGAGAAGTCGATACTGTAAAGGTCACGACGGACGGACGACGGACAGAAAGTGATCACTTGAGCTCCCCCTCCCCCCCCCCCTCCCCCTGACTTTCAGTCAGGTGAGCTAAAAAGGCTCCCTAGATATTCTGAGAGAGGAATACAACCCGAAGAAACCAGGAAATGACATTCCAGGCAGACAATGTTGAATAAAAGCAGCTGACTTGATAAGTCTGCGGTGTCCCAAATTTAGACCAATCTAAAGCCCTGGTAGGTGAAATATTATGATATTTTTCAACCTTCCAGCACCGATTTGTGTTCAAGGAAAGCTGTATATCCAGTATCCACAAAAAATGCTGAATATTTCAATGGGAAGCCAATATAAACAGATATAAACGACATGGCATTGTTATGAAGGTCTCGAATTATGCTAAAGACCAACACCCGAAAGTGTTGAAATTTCTTCAAACTGAAATCTCAATAATGGTTTAGGGGTGGGTCCTAAAATGTGATAGGTCGAGAGACTGAAAACGTATATTGGGAGTTGGGGGGGGGGGGGCTAAATCGCCGCCAAACACTACGAAGATGTCCAAAAGGAAAAATAATTAGCATGTAATAAAAATGTTCATTGTTGCTGAGCTTGTCGAGGTAGAGTTCAAAGAGCTTTCGTTTTAACGAAATAATATTTCGAAATAACGAAATAATATTTCGTTTTAACGAAATGATATTTCGTTTTAGCGAAATAATATTTCGAAATAACGAAATATTATTTCGTTTTAACGAAATATTATTTCGTTTTCACGAAATATTATTTCGAAATAACGAAATAATATTTCGTTTTAACGAAATAATATTTCTAAATATTATTTCGTTTTAAAGAAATAATTATTTCGTTTTAACGAAATAAGTATCTGTAGCGGTAAGCAGGGCTAGATTACACCGCCTCGCTACTTTTCGATTGCAAAGTCTGCTAAGTTAGATACATGTAAGTAACACGGTTACGTCTTCTAGCAAAATATGAATTTGACTCATTAAAATTAATGACTTCACATTATTGTGGAATAAAATTAGTGGTATTCACTTGAAACACTCTCCAATCAATTAACGTTATGTTCTCTCCGTTTTTCGCCGCACCAAAAAATTATATTACGGACTTTGGGTACTAGTTTGGACTACAGTCTTATCAGGGTGATGACTTTGGATACGCGGGCCTAACAGTTTTAAAAAAAAACATTTCCCGAGAGGGCATGACCCATGCTGTTGGGAGAGCGGGGAGGGGGGAGGGGGGGGGGCGCCAGCTGTAAACATTTCTGTCGAAAATTTTCACATTCTGTCGGAAAAAAGTCGGAAACTATACACTCTCGCACCTCGGTGTTGGACACCTTGAGTATGCCTTCGGCACATACAGAAGTCCTTCCGTCCACCCCTTCCAATATGTCGGATTTTTAAATACGGTTGGCTTCGGACCTGCGGGAGAGGGCCGCCAGCCCTCGCCCACCCACCTTGGTTTCACTTGCCTCAATGATGCCTGCAGCATCATTTTTCGGTCAAAATCTTCAGCCCTTCTTGAAAAAATGCCACCCGTGCACCCCAAACAGCATGGAGACATGCTTTCCTGAGAAATGTTTTAAAATAAACTGTTATGCCTGTGTGTCCAAAGTCATCAGACGCGTTTTCACCCTAAGACTGTTGTCCAATCTAGCACGCAAAGTCCGTAATATCATTTTTTGGTGTGGCACGTCCTGTGAGACGAACCACGTCAAAAAAAAATATATTACGGACTTTGGTTCCAAGTTTGGTCTTATAGGGCGGCACCCCTTATATGAAGACAATAGACTGGGTGTTTGAAACTACAGGAAGGTCGATGAAGCTTGGCTCAAAATATTCTGAAAACTGCCAGAAAAAAAGTTGATTTTTCCCGACATGGCAGCAGTAGTAGGAGATGTATGGATCGGCCCATTTCAGCAGGACCTAGTGAAGGACCTAGGAAGTGACGCCATGTCACGTGACCCGGTGGCACCACGTTGTGTTGTCATGGTAACCCGCGTGAGCGGCCATTTTGTGACGTCATCTCCATTGTGATGTGTGGTGTTGATGCGCGTGCGCAGCGCGTGTTGTTAAGGTGATACGTGTTTCCGTCGTCCATTTTGTATACTGGAGGCCGCCATCTTGGTTTCTATGGTAGCACGTGGTTGCTATGTGATCCAAAGGCTTATAATAGGACAGGGATATGTTCGGAGGGTGTTTTCCTTTGTACAGGAATAATTTTCCGATTCGTAGAATTACCCAAATAAACCCGACAATCCCCCCCCCCCCCCCCAAATCACCAAAAACGACTTTATTTACTACGGATTTCCCATTTTATCGGCTTAGCACCTAGTGCTATAGTACCGAGGGGCACATGGGGAGTTCGATTGAACAGGAGTATTTTTCTGGCTTGGATTTTCCCCCAGAATCCTCGTTTAATTCGTAGAATTACCACAAACAACCCCCGACAAAATATACTATTTCGAATTCTTTCAGAATTCTCTGCTTCTATCTATGCAATAGTTTTGTCTACACGACCAAGTTCCTTTACCTTGGAGTATACTCCGGTAGAGTGGAAGAGCCTATCAGCTGGAACAGCTTTGCTTATTATTACTATATTTAGCTTTTCTGGTCTGTAGAAACCAAGACGGCGGCCTCCGGTATACAAATTGGACGGCGGAAACACGTATCACCCTAACAATACGCTCTGCGCATGCACACTAACACCACGCATCACTATGGAGATGACGTCACAAGATGGCCGCGTGACATGGCGTCACTTCCTAGGTCCTGCGCTAGGTCCTGTTGCATTGGGCTGATCCATACATCTCCTACTACTGGCAGCTCCTCCCCCCCCCCCCCCCTCCCCAGGCCCCCATTGCCGTACACCTATGCATCTTATAATTACTTCTCTGTTTTCCATTTCTACTTTTGTCGGCCATTTATAGTCTATCGGTATCGGGCCTGCAATTAGAATGTTTTTAGGTGGGGAGGGACAAGCCATGTAGGGCGGGGGGGCAACCATGGACATTCCGCCACTTCAATTTTTTCTGTACCGATAAACCACTCTATAATATACGGAATAGCGCGAAAAAATACTTGGAATATTCCTTCATACACATATCGCTAAAAACAGAAAGCTCATAACGTTAATTGATTGGTGAGTGTTTCAAATGAGTACGACTAAATTTATTCAACAATCAAGTGAAGTGAGTTATTTTAATGAGTAAAATTCATATTTTTCTAGAGTACGTAACCGTGTTACGGTGTTACCAGCTATGCGGAATTTGCAATCAAAAAGTTGCGAGGCGGTGTAATCTGGCCCTGCTTACTGCTAGATACTTATTTCGAAATAACGAAATAACATTTTGTTTTAACGAAATATTATTTCGAAATAACCAATTATAAATAACGAATTTATTATAGCTAGGTCATTAAAACGAAATATTATTTCGTTAAAAAGAAATAATTCGTTATTTCGAAATAATATTTCGTTATTTCGAAATATTATTTCGTTAAAACAAAATATTATTTCGCTATTTCTAAATATTATTTCGTTAAAACGAAATAAAATAGGAGTGAAACCTGTCATCTACCGGACTCCATAGTTAGGTCGAGGCAAAGCATTGCTTATTAGTCTCTCCAAGAACGTGATCTGTGACTTTGTCGGCTTATTCTCACTTACCCAGCAGACTGCAATTTCAGTCCAGTCCAGAATTGGTTATGGTCTGTTTTTATATTCACCGGGAGCAATTCTCACTTACCCAGCAGTGTTGTTTTAGCGAGAGTTAGCCATGTATTTGTTGACAAACGCTTCTCGTGCCGCGGAATGTTTGGTCAATCTTATCAGTAGTCATCAGAAGTTACTGATTAGTATTTGCACTGATTATTGTTAACCTTTATGACAAACATCTTTGTGCGGGTAGCTTTGATTATTATTTTTTTTTTTTATTATTATTATCGCTATCATTTGTAATGTGAGTATTATTTATGTTGTTGTTTTTTGGGGAGCATATAAGACGATCCGCATCCGTTCAATCATTAGAATATTTCTACACATCAGAATGGCTAACGCTCAAGTAAATGTGCATTATATTCCAAATGATAGAGGAGGTCGATATCTCATATACAACAATTTCAAATTCAGTGTCAAGACTCGCAGAAATGAATCCGTCCATTGGAAGTGTTGTGTGAAAACTTGTAGGGCAACTGTCAACACAAAAAATGATATGATAACTTCAGTGAGAGATGTCCACAACCACGCAGCCGACAGTTCCAAAATAGCTGCAGAAGCAGTCATTGCAGAACTCAAAGCTACTGTCCGCAAGAATAGCAGACCGATCAGCACTATATTCCAAGAAGAATTAGCCAGTAAGTAATTTTTTAATCTTTGTTATAAAAAAATAATTAATTTTATTAATTTATAATTTATAATTTAAAAATTTGAAATTAAAATTAAAGGTAAATGTTTTCAAAGTTTTAAACCTGATTCTTGAATGTTTTATTTTGATTAATTAATTAATTCATTCATTCATAATTTTTTACAGGTCTGCGAACTGACGAGACTCACCCTGATATTTTAGCCAAGATGCCAACATTTTACTCGGCAAAAGCATCTTTGTACAGATCTCGAGCCAAAATGCAACCCAAGCTTCCAAAACGACGTGAAGACATCGTTCTCCCAGAGCATTACACAACAACAACTGGGGCCAATTTTCTACTTGCCAACGACGGTTCTAATGAAAGACTTATAATTTTTGCTACAGACGAAAACTTGTGTCATCTTTCACAGGCTTCTGTTTTTTATTGTGATGGAACATTTGAGAAATCACCAAAAATTTTTCATCAATTATATACTATTCATGCATTCGTCGATGGTCAAATGCGACCACTTGTCTATGCTCTGCTCCCCAACAAAACCCAAGTGACATATGAGAGATTCTTCACACTCACCAGCCAACGTGCCGCAGATAGCCAAACACCCCTAACGCCGAGAGAAATATTCATGGACTTTGAAATTGCAGCCCAGAATGCTGCAGCGACAGTTTTTCCGTTGGCTAATTTGAAAGGGTGTTTCTTTCATTACAGCCAGGCTGTGTATAAGTATGCTACAAAAGACTGTAAATTGCCGTACCAGGAAAATCTTGAAATAAGAACACTTGTGAAACGATCGATGGCTTTGCCGCTTTTGCCAGTAAACAGAATCAGTGATGCCTGGTTTGAAATCCTAGAGGAGTCGCCGGAATCTGAGGAAAGAAATGTCACCAAGTTCACAGACTATATGACTACCTACTGGGTAGAAGGAAGTCACGGACGTAACCTCTGGAACCACCATGAGACAGAAGGACCTCGCACCACCAACCATGTCGAGGGTTGGCACCGAAAATTACAACTGTTCATACCACCCTCAAAACCAAACATCTTCACATTGGTAGAATTCATAAAGAAGGAACAGGCTTTCCATGAAGTGGCAATCTTACAGACGGCAGCCGGTGCCAAGAACCGTCCACGACAGCGACGCTACCAAAGGATCGATCAATCTCTAAATCATTTCAAACAGCTTTACCGCCGCGGAGAATTGGGAAATTTGGCCTTCTTAGACGCTGTGGGCCATGGAACAGGTTTTTAATTTAATTATAAATTAAATAATATATATGTATGAAAACATTGTTACATGCAGCTTGTTAATTATGAAAAACAGATTCATTTTTTTGTTGGTATTTTCTATCATTATAAATATCATTATAATTATGTGTTTGAAAATTATTATTGATGATGATCACGGCACTTCGCTAATAAATGGTTAATATAATATGGTATTTTCTATCATTATAAATATCATTATAATTATGTGTTTGAAAATTATTATTGATGATGATCACGGCACTTCGCTAATAAATGGTTAATATGAACACTGGTCTTCTTCTTGTCTGTAAATTAATTATAAATATATGGTCGTCAAACAGTGAAAAATAGCGATATGGACTATAGTCGGCAACCCTTTGATATCGGATCAATTAGCACCTATACCGAGAACAATACCTGCTGGGTAAGTGAGAACATCCCACTTCAAGTTCAGCCTGTCACAGCTGAAGTGGAAGATGAAGAAGTAATGGGTAAACCTAAAGTGTGGTGGGTTAGAAATATTTCAATCCACTCTTTGGGGAAGCCAAAGAATGAAATGCACGATTAATGTCAAGTGGGCTGGCGTAGTACTCGACCTGAGTGGATATGTTGTAAATTCTTCACCGAGATAATACGTGATGTGAGTGCACATGCATAGAATGTTTTGTCAGTGTGACATGCACCGCCACAAGTCACGTTCCTGGTATCCTATCCAACTCCTCCAACATTGAAATATTGAACAAACACGCGTCCTCGCATACCCATAATCTAACACAATCAGACAATCACAGACATGCATACCCACGCACACGCACAAATATGCACCTCGCACACACATGCACATTGACTAACCCCCACATGCAAGCCTACCCTCACCCCCAACATATCGCACCATTACACACACACATCCTTGTTTGTCTGTGTCGCCCAACGGGGGACACACACCAAAACGGAAGGTACCCCGCCCACTTGTCTGTAAAAAGCCCAAAATATGTCTCAGTTGTCAGGAATTTCACCCAAGGAGTGAATACTATACAACTTGTACAATTGTATTTTCTAGAACTGTATGTTTACCTATTAATATAACTGACAAAAATTAATCATTAGAATTTCAAAAGATATGACAATTTGCCAACTCGCCAATTTCCATATCTTTGAAGATGCTTATGGTTCATTTCAACCCATTTAAAGTCATAACTATAAAAATACAGTTCCAGAAAACACAATTGTAAAAGTTCTATAGCATTGGCCCCAGTTCAAAACGCAATAGTAACCGAAGGTTTTTTTCACTGTGTGTGTGTTTGTGGAGGGGGTGGGGTGGGGGGGTGGGGGTGTCTATTCCAGCTCTTTGGTCGTTTTCAACACAGTGTTACGCCCAAAAACGGGAGCGCATGGAAAACGGGAACGTCCCCATTTAGAAAGTTTTAGAGTGAAAAAGCCAACGATTGTCAGCAATTGCTAACGCACCCTAACACACACCAGACCCTCACAAACACACACTGGAAGAAAAGTCTAACTGCGGAAAAGTTTTATGCATAGAAAAGTTTATTGTTTTCTTTTTCAATGTCGTAATACCAAAAATTTATATACACTTAAGATAAACCGAGAAAATTACTGTTTGCACCTGTTTCGTCATTTATAAATCAGCTTTAACTGGTTGAAGGCTAGATTATGTTTGGTGATCTGAATTTGTTATTCAAAATTTATTTACTACAAATTATTGGAGAGTGCCCATAGACGCTCTACAATAATTTGTAATAAAATATTTTTATATAAACAAAATATTATTTGCGTTTCACTGAATAGGAAACATGGGCAAGGAAAATGTTCGTTTTTGCTCTGGTATCCTCATTATTTTTATAGCCCTGATAGTGGCTTCTAGCACTCACCCAGTTATTAGTTTCGGGGCGAAAGGCCGTCGGCAACTGTTAATCACCGCACACAAGAAGAAGAGATCTGACCGTCGTGGGGGAGGGGTGCGTAGGACATAAGCGGACTATCGACACTAACCAGGGGCATGTAGTCCACCAATTCCCTAAAAAGTCCAGCTTGCACAGTTTGCCTATATTATGTAATCTGGCACGCTATTTGGGCAGTCGTCACTCCGCCGCCACACTAACTTGAAACATAAAACACGAAACATAAGTTCTTTTGTATTAATAAAGGTTGACAAGTGGAATAGTAAGCAATAATAAGTGTAAAAACACATCATCTAGAATGATAATGTGAGTGATGTCTCAACTCATTTGTTTGCTACTTTTAAATCTATTGTTGGTCAAAACAGTGAAGGTGGGCTGTAGCCCCCTTGCCTCTTCCCGGCTCCTTGAGCCTATAAGTATATAATCCGACCGAGATTATTGATGCAAAACAGGATAGCGTTTTTCTTTGGAAAATTTTAAAATCTCGACATTATTCGACGGAGATTAACTCTTAACCCGCTGAGTATTTTCAAGATATTTTCCTTCAAATCTAGCCATGGCTGCTATGAAGCAGCCATGACTAGATTTGATGGAAAATTCATTTAAATTTAGCTCAAGAAATCATTGGTCAGTTCAGCTTACAGGAGAAAAATTTTGGTTAAATATGTCCAAATTATACTTATTTCATCGACAAGAGGAATTCGGTCTCGGGCAGGAACATCCTCCAGGTGCATGGGAGGAGTTAAACCATGTCACGCTACACCTCCATTAAAAGTATAAAAATGCATGTCTAAAAAGTCGTATTCTCTTTACAAATGACATAAATCAATTTCAGCGTGATTGGGACATCGTGTAATCTTTCTGGGGCGGTCGCCTCTCTTCTCGCCGCAATCTACGGACATCATTCTTGGCTAATGTTTGTATTTAATGCTTTGTATATCATGGTTCACAAACGATTCCAAAATAATATTTCATCATCCCGGTTTTTGTTATTTCTGATTTGGAATTATGTATTTATTTATTTATTTATTAGGGTTTAACGACACTGGTCATATCGCATCATTAAGGGCTAAATTAGATGAGCTGCCCAGACCATATATTGTAATTCATAAATAAGGTTCCCGCTCGAGCTCCCGAGCCTCCAGTCAACGTCTGTGAGGAATTCGATGCTGTTATGGCCAGAATAGGCTATCGCCTGTGTTTAGATTAAATCGTCTGCAATATTTCAGTTGACAGGAAAAGCGAAGGTTTGGTTTGCTTTTCTTACCAACTCAGACGAATTGAGCTAAAAAATACCATAAATATTCATTTTCTTTGAATCAAAGAAAGAAATGTGTCCCATTCGAGACTTGTTTTGGCCTAATCTCTAATGACTTTATTATTTCTTGTGCATGGGCGGATTTTAATGGTGACTCATGTCTTTGTAAAGAATAGCAAAGGATGCGACACAATTACCAAATTTTCAGAAATAATCCGAAATATTGCTACCAAACATGTCGATTTAGTTATATCCGATAGAAATACATATTCCCACCGAGTTTAACCCTTTACCAAACGCAGACGATATCAAAAGGTATTATTTTAAATATCATTTTTTTTTAATTTTAAAAAAAAATTCCACCAAACCATATCATGTGACCTCTCATTGGAACGATCTCGACGAGCTCGTTCCAAAGTGTGGGTCACCTGATATGGTTTGGTTAAAATGTTTTGCAAAATAACATTTTTTCAGCAACTGTAGCCGATTCGTTGGGTAAAGGGTTCGATCGGGCTCGTAAAGGTTGAAGGGGTAGGGCACATTACAACAGACAAAATTTATTTATTTATTTATTTATTTATTTATTTATTTATTTATTTATTTATTTATTTATTTATTAGAGCTTAACGACTCTTTAACAGCCAAGGTCATATCGTGTCGGTAACAGTTTTACGGGTGGAGGAAGCTGGCGTCCCCGGAGAGAACCACCGAGCAACGACGAGCAGCTGCTAGCGACAAACAGAATAACTCAAATTATACTAAGATGACTGAAAACTCACCACAGCTCACAACTTTAGTTTTATGATTGTGCGGCATAGTTCATCTCAGTTAATACCTTAATTGTTTCAATGAGAATCAAATACAAATGGATTGGAATATCTGTAACTGGAGCGCGAAAGAATATATGCCTATCCTTGTGAGTACAATGACATCACATTACATCAACGGAAATCTGAGCGCAAACTCCATAAAACGGGGGTAAACAAAGAGCCCAGAACAGCGTCGAACACCGACCAGATTTAGACTAGTAACCAAGCCAGAAAATAAGCAGACTGTCATCTGCAAAATGAGGTCCACAGAGGGTGAATTTAGTGATGCTACCCTGCACAGCAGGATAGCATCACTAAATTTACCTTCTGTGAACCTCAATCTCAATCAGGTTTCTCAAAACTAAACAGAAAGAGGTACCCAGAGGATAAATTAGCCCACTGTATGGGACAGCATCATCAAATTCACCCACTGGGGACCTCATTCTGCAAATGTCAGACTGCTTATTTTTAGGCCTGCTGGTAACCCGAGAACTTAGTTGAAAGTTTCTGTTCTCCAACAATATTTAGTTATTTTGTAAGTTTCTTGAGTAGACTGTATTACTGTAACATTTTTCTTAAATGACACTAGTTTGATAAATTGTTTCTCAGGGAGATCTCACAAACTCTATTCCCCAAAATGATGTAGGTAACTGGGTATATTAATGTCGGAAAAGCGGTTGCAGATCCAGGATTGGGGTGGGGTGGGGGGGCACATTTTCAGTCATCGGCCATGATACGAAGTAATGGCGAGTCGAGGCCGAGAACGAGAGGGGATATCCCCTCTCATCGGCGGAATCTCGTGGCCTCCCGTGGACAATTTTGGAAAATGAGAGGTCATTGTAGCCCTTTGCATATGACCATCAAAATATTCCAATAGTTTTATTTAGACTCATTCAAATTTTGACCTGAGATGGACGCTAGCGTGGATAATCTCACCGAAAAAATACCCCTATACAGTAATTTCATCCATATTTAAACTTATGAAGCAAAAACCAGTTTCAAGTTGAGGCCACTGTGACTTTGACCTTGGATAAACTATTTAAGGTTCTTCTTCTCAGCAAACCCAACCGAGATGTGAAGTTTGGTTTCCATTGGCCTGGCCGAATATTGATCAAGGAATGCAAAGGAACCCAGGGAAAATAATTGACCTTAAACTTTGACACAATGACTCCAGACTAAATAGGTTTTTTCACTCACCATACCCAACGCAAAAGTCAAGTTTGTTTCGATCGGCCAAGCGGATTTTTAATAAGAGAAGTAACCAATTCCAGAGGTTTTTTTTGTATGTGTGACCTTCACCTTTGGCACAATCACCCCAAAATCAATAAGGTTCTTTCTCTCATCATACTTAACCCAAATGTCAAGTTTGGTTTCGATAGACAAAGCGGAATTTAAATTAGAGAGGGGAAAGAAACTTGCTTAAAAATTTTAAGTTCAAGGTCACTGACCTCGACCTTTTGCACAATGACATCAAAATAAATAGGCTCCATCCTCTCTTCATACCCAACACATATATCAAGTTTGGTTTCGATCAGCTTGGTGCAATTTACAAGGAACGCAAACGAACCCTGGGAAAATAGATTAAGTTTAATGCCATTGTGACTAACTTTGACATAATGACCCCAAACTATATAGTTTTTTCCCTACTCATCATGCCCAACACCCCCGTCAAGCTTCTTTAGATCAGCCAAGAGAGTGGTGGCCGAGTAGAAAAGTGTGCTGGTCATGCCGGTCCCGGTCGGGAATTCTTGAGACGTCCGAACACTCTCTGTCAGCATCAATTGTGGGGTTGATGCTGACACAGCGTACCATCCCATCGGTGGGATGGGTGGGGACGTAACGTGGCTGATCCTCTGTGCGGAGAGAGAACACTCCGTGCAGGATAAAGATCCCATCGTGGTATTCGAGAAGAGCGAGGTTACGAAGGTCATCGCACACACCTGTGCCACTGGGGAAGGAGGGGGCGTTAATATAAGTTGCATAACTTGTTCACCAGTTCTTGTAAAACAAATAAGATTAAATAAAAACCAAGCGGAATTTTATTAAGAGAAAGGAAACGAACTCCTGATTTTTTTAAGTGTGACTTTTTTTTAATTGCCCCAAAATAAAAGGGTGCTTTCTTTCGTCATAGGCAATTCACGTGACGAGTTTGGTTTCGATAGACAAAGCAGAATTTAAATCAGAGAGTGGAAACGTTCAAGTTAAGTTCAAGCTCACTTTGACACAATGGCCAAAATAATTGGGCTTCTTCCTCTCATCTATTTATTTATTGGAGTTTGACACTTTCGACAGCCAGGGTCACCTCGTGTCGGACCGTTTTACGGGTGGAGGAAGCCGAGAGAACCACCGAGCAAACAGGGTTAGCATTGCGCCGTTATACACAGCACCACCGTGCCCCAAATGCGCAATCGGGATTAAGTGCCTTATCCAGTGACGCAACGCAGTTACCCCTGGCCGAGATCGAACCGTGAACCTCTCAGTTTGAAGTTCAATGTCGTAACCACTCAGCCACCGCGCTCCCCTTCCTCTCATCATACCCAGTCCACATACCAAGTTTGGTTTCGACCCGCCAATTGGAACTTTATCCCTTTACCTAACAAGAAAGGCAGACGACACTTGCAAAAAGATTTCTCGAATAACATTTTTTTTTCATTTTTTGTCTCAAAAACATAGGTTATGACCCCTTGTTGGAACGAGCCCGACGAGCTCGTTCCAACGAGGGGTCATGACCTATGTATTTGAGACAAAAAATGGAAAAATAATGAAAATTAATTGGCGATTTTGGAGAATAGCGCTGGCCGGTTTTGGCCGTTACGTTGGGTAAAGGGTTAATTAGAGAACTGAGACCGACTCAGTCTACAAAGTTTTTTTTCAGAGTGATAACAGGCCCCCACAAGAACTATAGCTATGTTTATCCATTTACCAACGTAACGGCCAAAACCGCCCAGCGCAATTCACTAAATCACGGTTTGGTTTTCATTATTCTCTTCATTTTTTCTCTCGAAAATTTAGCATCTGACCCCCCCCCCCCCTCACTGGGACGAGCTCGTTGAGCTTGTTGAGCTCGTTCCACGAGGAGTCATACGCTATGTTTTTGACGCAAAAAAATGAAACAATTAGTCATTTGAAAATTTAGTTTGCTGGTGTCGTTTGCTTTTCATGTTTGGTAAAAGATTATGCGTACAGTATTACCCGCTTTCACACATGGATAGACAGTGATGCACTACTTCTGGTAGCCGATGTCCATGTGTTATCACGGATAATATCTTGTCTCCTGGTCTCGATCCTTGTACAAAATTCAAGTTACACAAATGGGAGGGGTGTCCCCGTCCCCCACTCATGGAAAAGGCGAACATATCAAAACGGTTACCCTGTGATAAAGCGTCAATGGTGGGCTTTTGTTAAAAATTTCACTCGATGATGTAAGTCCTGATCCCGTTGTATAATTCTCGTTACCATTTCATAGCGTTTGTCAACGTTAGATGGTGAAATAGAAATATGGACGCCCACAGAATCAGTTCCGTTCTATTTCACTGTTCTTATCTGAAGTGTCCAATGTTTGTTCGGTTTGCTCCATCGACACACTCATCTCTTCTTCCGACGACGCGATAGAATCATCGATGAAAAGCTTGACTCTTTTTTCATGATCATCAATGTTTGTTGCCGTCGTCAACTCGCAGCTTGTTTCTGGAGTGGCAAAACGCACGTGCTCCGGCTCCTTTTTCTTTCTGCACGGTTGGCAGCAAAATAGATCCATGATGCTCTGGCGTATTTGTGGATCGATCAGCCAACCGATTTGAGCAAACCCGGGGGCTATATAGCAGAGGACGATTGCTATTCTCCATGTACTGGCCAAATACAAATCCGGACAATCATCAGGATCATCAGCACACGCCGCACCAATGGTGAGCAATAAATAATATAGAAACATAAGCGGTAGAAGAATAAGATCGACAACTATAACAGCGACAATGCTCAATAGAGCATTGGACTGTTCACGACTCAGTTCTTTAGAGATCACACAAGACGGACGCCGATGTCTCAACTGCAGAATAAGAGCAAGAGCGTCAAGAAACAGAATAGATAACAGTGGCACGAAATACGTTACAATGTTAACAGCGTACACAAATTCACTTTCAAACTCGTAAAAGCAAATGTTTGGTGAAACATTATGTTTGTCTGGCTGTAATGCGACAGGCAGTATTATCACCAGTCCGATGATCCATGGTACACTTATCAGAGCAATCGTGAAGAGCACAATCTGACCCTTAAATAAAGTCGGGGACATGGCATACAGCAATCGTTCCAATGACACCATGAGTAATCCAATAATCGCAGAAGCGTAAAATAGCACCTCCATGAACACGTAAGCTAAGCAAAGGTCTCTGCAAAATAACCACTCTCCGTAGACATAAGAAAGCACGCCAAATGGCACAACTAGTGCTCCGATAAGTAGAAACGTTAATGACGTGTTGCAGACTAACAAATAGAATACGTTTCCCCTTATTTTCTTGTTCAGTAGAATGCTGGTTATGAGAATCAGGTTGAAGAGAATTATCCAAATGATTAAAATGGTCCCAACAACGCCGATAAACACTTGTCGTTCATTTGGAGGTCTGAGTGTTGGCTCGTGAAAACTTGTTTTGTTGAACGTCTCAAATGTTACATTGAGAGAGAAAGCCATCTGTAAAAGGAGAGAAAAAGTAATTGTTAGTGATACTAAAGCACATGTCGATCCCTTTTTGTCAATAGGCGCTAGTCGTGTTATCAGAATACAACATAGCCAATAAATCATATATTATTTTATATCAACACTTCAAAAACACAAGGTATGACACTTTCCTGATTCCATGTCGAAAGTTACAACGAACTGTGAAAGGGAGAATAATTTACCAATCTTGCTCAAATAAACGGCAAATGATATCAAGTTGAGCAAAGGTAAACCCTCATCCTCGCCCAAGGGAGTCACTAAGGCGTTCGGGGTGAGAGGGAGTGTGTGACCCCCCCCCCCCCCCCAACACACACCTGGCCTGGCATTTTTAAAAACGCAGGAGAGCTAAAAATCGCCCATCGCACATAGCCTAGGGGACGATTAGCTCTCCTCAAGCCTTCAAAAGCTAAAAGTGGCAAAATGAAGTTGTACTGTTAATGAATTCTGCTTAGTGGACTTAGTACATTTTATTTGGTGCTGCTAACAAGTTAGTCTCTTCTCTGTGAGACGACTACACTGCCCCTCCCACACCTTCGGTCCTTGAAGGCCCGGAGGTGTGGAAGGGGCAGTGTGGCCATCTTACAGAGACCACTAACATAGCAGAGATTTGAAAACCTGTGGGTTTTAGGAACAAGCTGTTGTGGTAATCGTTGTTTTCTAAGGCTAGGTGGGTTATTTTTCGCTCTCCTCAATTTTTTTAAGGCGAGCAGTAGGCGAGCGAATAAATCGCTCTCATGAAAATGACAGGCCTGACACACACACACAGACAAACACACACGATGGTTTCCCAGTCGGGACATTTTCGTCAGGATTGGGATCTAAGATGTCTATGCTCTCTTACTAGTACTAATCTACTTCATTAACAGACTGGATACATGGACATTGAAGTTTGACTTGTGTCACACGCAGTCGGCCGTACAAATAAATGAAGGTATGCAGTACCAAGCCTGGAAATAAGAAATCTGTCATTTACAGAATGAGGTCCCCCAGAGGGAGGGTGAATTTGTTGATGCTATGCCATACAGTGAGCTAAAATCATCTGTGTACCTTTTTTCTGTTTAGGCCCGAGACCTTGATTCACATTGAGGTTCACAGTGGGTAAATTTAGTAATGCTACCCTGCTGTGCAGGATAGCATCATCAAGTTTATCCCCTGGAGACCTCATTCTGCAGATGACAGTCTGCTTATTTCCAGGCTTCTGTAGGACCCAATTCTGAGTGTTGGAGGCCCAGAAAATCCAATTTGTAGTACCGATACAAGACGTGTACAAGACGTTGTGTTACAACAACTACATGTATATTTTATTTATCCACTGACTGATACATTTCCAAGAAGTCCTAAGTTTATTAACCCTTTACCTAACATGAAAAGCAGACGACACTTGTAAAAAAATTCTTGAATAACTATTTTTTTGTCTCAAAAACATAGGTTATGACCCCTCATTGGAACGAGCTCGACGAGCTCGTTCCAATGAGGGGTCATAACCTATGTTTTTGAGACAAAAAATGAAAACATAATGACAATTAATTAGCGATTTTTGAGAATAGCACTGGCCGGTTTTTTCCGTTACGTTAGGTAAAGGGTTAACTAAAATCCCGACTGACTAACATTGCAACGATATTGTCAAAGCATGCATTCGACGAAGGTAAGCATTGATGATGTAATTGAAATATTAGTCAGTCGGGACTTGTACCATCACAATCTAGACAAATTAGGTTTACACTCCTCCCCCAATCGGTAGGTAATCTTCGCGACGCCCAGCCCTAGTCGAGTGATATTATTACAAAGGTAAATGCTGTATTCATGCAATACTTTTCATACCCCTGTTTACGGATTGGTTGACAAACTGTCACTAACTATCACTTTGGCTTTTAGTTGGATAATTCAGAATCCCATTTGCGTCTGTTGAAAGGTAGAAGAATCCCAATCCTCAATCACGTGAAGTTTCAAAACGTTCGACTTTGTAGTTTCAGAGATGAGTTTTCAAAATTGACCAATCAGAATCAAAGAAAGAATGCTTCTGATGGTCACGTTTTTTCATCCAGCAGGAATAAAATGAATAACAGTTGTAGAAAACTTTCCATAGACCATGCCTGCCTGCCAAGTTTGGTTCACATCGGCTCAGTAGTTCCAGAGAAGAAGATCAAAATGTGATTTCCTATAAGGTTTCTATAGTAACTATAAGCCGCAATTGCTGCCATAATTCCAATCCGATGAAGATTAAATGAGGTTCATCGGTAGAGGGTGTTCCAGTCATCCGTCGCATTAAGTTTCAAAACATTTGGCCTTGTAGTTTCAAAGAACATTTCTTGAAAATCCACACATTTATGAATTGCTTCAATAAAAACAATCAGTAAAAGAAGGTTAACCCTTTACCCAACGCAGACGATATCAAAATTTACTATTTTAAATATCATTTTTTTCTTTTTTGATTTTTCAAAAAGTTTCAACAAAACCATATCATGTGACCCCTCGTTGGAACGAGCTCGACGAGCTCGTTCCAACGAGGTGTCACATGATATGGTTTGGTTGAAATTTATTGAAAAATAATATTTTTTCAACTGCTGAATTTGCATATTACGTGGGCGAATGCGACCAATTCGTTGGGTAAAGGGTTAAATGTTTTGAAAATTACATTTTTTTCCGACAGTATTCTCTTTCAAATAGCTGTGGATAGGTAAAGGCTTACAGGAAACACAACATTTTATTCAAATAATTTGTCATATCTTAAATGATATCATAATTGATTGGTCAGCTCTACATGATGGTACAACAAAATAACAAAAAAAATTCCATGTTTTTCAAACACCTTGCACCAATCAATATTCAAGTCAGCTGAGCGACGGTTATGGTTTTGAACATAAGGTGATATGGGATCCGCCAGCGAATTTGAATCTGGTCTCTTATGGTGCGAAAATCATAATAGACGAGACGACGGTGGTATTAACGCCAGGGGAGCGTGTCAAAGTCAGACGCATGTGAACTGTATTGTAAGTACGCTGTGAACATTTAGTGGTGTACGAACCAGTAAATGTAAAGGTCACGCAAACAAAATCCTATGAACTCTCAACTGATGACGATATCAAAGAGAATGGATTGTGTTTGAATTCAGGGAATAATTGTGAGTAATGTTTATATACATGTAAATAAATTGTTGTGGTGAATAGTGTGTTGTAAACACGCCTCTTTTAAATAATCTAAGTCAGTGACATCTTAATTTGGTGACTTAAAGGAAACATACACGCACGCACACACAAACACACGTACGCACGCATACGGGAAGAGAGGGAGAAAGAGAGAGGACATTTCTTACTCCCTCTGTTGAAAAACTGAGATGGGAGCTTTTAACCATCCGGCCGCTTTTCCGGGCAGGAACATGATGCGTTGCAACGTTATTAAATAGGATGGTTGTTCAGTACACTAGTGAGTGAGTTAAAACAATCTATATTATCAACATGCAGCCCTGAGGCTGTTCGTTGAAAAATTTGATTAGTCTAACCCAGTAATGAATATGTACTCTTCTAATTGCTATCATTGAACTTGCATGGAAGATACCTCTAGAGTTTAAAGGGTTAAATGTTTATAAGCAATTTCATCCATTTTTAAGATGGTCATGTGGCCGTATGCGTTGTGCTTGCTGCATCTAAATAAAAAATGAAAGTGTCAGTGACACTGTAGCTTAACTTGGCTGTGTGTAGTGTTTGGTGAAAAGGATGAAAGGATTATGAAACAAGTGTTTGACCACCGAGGTGGTATTAGTCCCCTACGGCGCTTTTGTGACATAAGGTGTTTTTGTCACAGAAGACACTAGAGTATATAAGCATCTTGGATTTTGAAAAAAAATATTGAACGTGGATAATCCCCTCACAACCCTTTATCCATGTACCATATATGAAAGGCGTAGCTTGAACCATGTTGGAGGGAGGGGTGGTAACATAAAATAGAGCAAAAGCTTAAAAAACACAACAAAAATGGCCGCCATTCTGCCATCTTGGATGTTGAAACATAAATATTGACTGTGCATCATCCCCTCAGAACCATTTATCCATGTACCAAATATGAAAGGTGTAGCTTGAAGCATATTAGAGGGAGAGGTGGTAACATAAAAACAGACAGATAGACAGACAGACAGATGTTAGATTTTGAAAAAAAATATTGAGCGTGCATAATCCCCTCACAACCCCTTTATCCATGTACCATATATGAAAAGTGCAGCTTGAACCATGTTGGAGGGGGCAGTGGCAACATAAAATAGAGAAAAAGGCTTAAAAAACACAACAGAAATGGTTGCCATGGCACCATCTTGAATTTTTGAAAAAAAAATATTGAACGTGCAACATCCCATTACAACCCTCTATCCATGTGCCAGATATAAAAAGTGTAGCTTGAACCATGTTGGAGTGAGGGGTGGTAACATAAAATAGAGAAAAAAAGCTTAAAAAACACAACAAAAATGGCCGCCATGCCGCCATCTTGGATTTTGAAAAAAAAATATTGAACGTGCATCATCCCCTCCCAACCCTCTATCCATGTACCAAATATGCAAAGTGTAGCTTGAACTATGTTGGTGGGAGGGGTGGTAACATGAAAATAGAGAAAAAAAAGCTTAAAAAACACAACAAAAATGGCCGCCATTCCGCCATCTTAGATTTTGAAAAAAAAATTTTGAGTGTGCATCATCCCCTAAGAACCATTTATCCATGTACCAATTATGAAAGGTGTAGCTTAAAGCATGTTGGAGGGAGTGGTGGTAACATAAAAAACAGACAAACAGACGGATGGACGGACGGACAGACGGACGGACGAATTTTTGAAAAAAAATATTGAACGTGCAACATCCCATTACAACCTTCTATCCATGTGCCAGATATAAAAAGTGTAGCTTGAACCATGTTGGAGTGAGGGGTGGTACCATAAAATAGAGAAAAAAGCTTAAAAAACACAACAAAAATGGCCGCCATGCCGCCATCTTGGATTTTGAAAAACTAATATTGAACGTGCATCATCCCCTCCCAACCCTCTATCCATGTGCCAAATATGCAAAGTGTAGCTTGAATCATGTTGGTGGGAGGGGTGGTAACATGAAAATAGAGAAAAAAAGCTTAAAAAACACAACAAAAATGGCCGTCATTCCGCCATCTTGGATTTTGAAAAAAAAATTTTGAGCGTGCATCATCCTCTCAGAACCATTTATCCATGTACCAAATATGAAAGGTGTAGCTTAAAGCATGTTGGAGGGAGAGGTGGTAACATAAAAAACAGACAGACAGACAGACAGACAACAGACGGACAGACGGACAGACGGACAGACAGACAGACAGACAGACAGACAGACAGACAGACAGACAGACAGACAGACAGACAGACAGACAGACAGACAGACAGACAGACGGACGGACGGAGTGCAAACCTATAGACCCCTTACGGTTCCCGTAGGGGACTAATAAGATAAGAATTGTGATAAATCAGAATAAGTTTATTTCTGTTCCCTGCATGCTATGTTTTCCATAGGAATACTTTGAGGTGTAGACTATACTGAAGAATTGAGGCCTGGGTTGATGTGGCCCTCGTAGTTAACGTATGTCAACCAAAGTTACCAAAATACAGTAAAATCATTCCAAAACGAGGCATCCTACACAGTTACATTGAAATCACTTTATAAATATGACTCGTAGACCTTTCTAAAGGAATGTAGGTCACGTGCCGGTCCGGCGATCACGGTTGAACCGATCGTGACTAAAATAGGAAGTCTCATCTAGATATCATACCGAGCTATCCTACCAAGTTACAATGGAATCCCTTCATAAAAGCAAACAGTGCTAAAAGAATCTAGATCACGTGACCAGGCGGCGGTAGCGGAAGACCGATCGTGACCAAAATAGGACAGTCTCACCTAGACACCATACCTAGTTATCTTTCTAAGTTACAATGAAATCGCTATATAAATATGAACTGTAGACTGTGCTAAACAACTCTAGTCTAGGTCACGAGAATGAGCGGCTGTCACGGTTGACCAGTCACGGCTAGGTTAAACATATTTTTATTTGCCAAACAAATAAGTTGCAAATAGGGATTGGAGGACAAGTGCTTTCCACTTAATATACCCTCCGCTCCCTTAACATGATACAAAAAATCAACATAATGGCGAAACAAACAAATGAGAGAAATGTAAAAAAAACAAAAAACAAAAAAAAAATATATATATATACTAGAAAATCTAACTTCTCAATAAAAAGAGTGAGAGAGAGAGAAAAAAAAGTGATTAATTGATTGATGTCCTTTCTGCACCTTGAGTCTGTCTCTGTTAATTTGATTTGATTTTCCATGCCGAGGGTCGACCAGGCGCAGCACTGAGTGGTTGCTACTACTACTACCACCATCATTACTGCTACAACTATAGATAATACTTTTACTATCGCGTTCAAATCTTACCACCGACATAACTCTCCTGCGGCGAGTAATAATAATAATAATAATAATAATAATAATAATAATAATAATAATAATAATAATAATATTTACATATTAATTTCCGTAATCATCCATTGGTTACACTTTAGCTGCCTAATCACGCGCCTTAGAAGTCGCAATGAACTGCATGTGTTAGACAATACTAGGATGGAAACTCATTATCGAATCTTCGAGTGTTACGAATAAATTTTTGAACAAATTTAAAAAGTGAGGTATTAGTTTTATGTTCTAAAATGGGATCGCCGTACAATAAAATATCAACGGAGTTCAAATTAACATTAATTTCCAATAGTTTACCAATGAGAGCGTTGCGAGATTCTGAATAAAAGGGGCAAAAGAGAAAATAGTGCTCTGCGTCCTCAACAGCAGCTGGACAATGGGAACAGTATGGAGATTCGGAGATGTAATTGAGAAACTTATCACTGTTCAAATCGCTGCAACAAGTTCGAATTCTACTATGAATAATGTTATATTTTCTGACACCACAGGAGAAGTATCCTGGAGGTCTCCCTTCAGGCGGTGATATGGGTTTTTTGAATTCATTGAGTGAACTGCTGTTTCGCACGGACACTGGTAGACTATTCCATGTTCCTGTACACGAAGGGAAAAATGATCTTTTGAATAGCTCTGTTCGCATGCAATAAGGCATAAAATCTGCCGAATTTCGAAGGTTATAACCAGATGTGTCACGAACTCTTCGTGGTAGTAATTCCTGCAGATAATCGGGCGCATCGTTGTTTACGATTTTGTAGAAGGTACACATCTTTTGTATGTGTCTTCTTGTTTCGAGGCTGTCCCACCCAACTTCAATCAAAAGGAGGTCTCGCGATACTGATCTCGTCAGCCCTGATACGATTCGTGCGGCATCACAGTGTATATCCTCTAGACGCTTCATCATATATTGGGGAGCTCCGCACCACACCGGACTCCCGTATTCCAATATTGGCAAAATGAAGGCATTGTACATCTTATTCAAAATCTGTCGATTGAAAATATGCTTTAGTTTTCTTAACTGTGAAAGTCTAACACAGGCTTTTTTACAAATGTCGTCAATATGCGCTTCCCAGCCCAAGTTAGATTGGATGGATAATCCCAAGTGTTTGTGGACGCCAACAAAGTCAAGTGTTTCGCTGTCGAACAAAACACTTGGAATAATGACATCTCTATTGAGTGTAAACAAAACAGCGTTGGTTTTTTTAGCATTAAATGTGACCAGCCATGTATCGGCCCATTTGTTGATTTTTTCTAGTTCGATGTTCATTTTTGACTCAATGCTATGAATGTCAATAGATGATTCGGTCAAACAGGTATCGTCAGCGAAGAGTCTAAGAATGGACTCAATATCGTCGGCTATATCATTGATGTAGACCAAAAATAAAAAAGGGCCAAGAACAGACCCCTGAGGAACCCCCGCTTCTATGTTTCTATACTCGGATTTACATTCATTAATTTTCACCCTTTGACTTCTGTGTGCCAAATAGCTTTGAAACCATCGCAGCAAGGGACCAGAAACCCCATATTGCTTCAGTTTGAAAATTAGACCGGTGTGCCAAACCCTGTCAAAGGCCTTGGAAATATCACAAAAAACACCACAAGTTTGCATATTTTTATCTATGGCGTTGCAAAGGTTATGATATACCTCTATCAACTGGTACACTGTACTATTATTCGGCAAAAACCCTGACTGGAATTTGTAAAATAAATTATTTTCAAGGAAATATTTGTGGATATCTCTAAAGACAACTCGTTCCATTATTTTACCGATACAGCATAACAACGATATGGGCCTATAATTTTTCGGGTCGTATTTGTCTCCTTTCTTATAAAGAGGAATCACATCAGCAAGTTTCCACTCGTCGGGGTAGACGCACTCTGACAATGATTTATTAAAGAGGAGAAAGAGGGGTCTGCTAACAGAATATTTTGTTTCCTTCAACATTTTGTGACCTATTCCGTCGTGACCATGTGACTTTTAGTTTTTAAACTTTTTAGAATATCCGAGATGTCCTGCTCAGAGAACGATACGCTGCTAATGGAGTGAGGGCATCTCCGTTTGAAGGGCGGAAGGGTTTTTGAACTCGAGTTTAATGCACTGTTACTTATAAAAGTTTCGTTTAGGAGATTTGCTTTCTCTGTATCGTTCTCGATAATTTCACAGCCTTCCTCGGACAGGCGGTAAAGATGGGTTATGCCAGAAGTACTAGAAAAATTTTCCAGAAACTTTTTAACAATATGCCAAAACTGCTTAGGTTCCGTGTCGTGTGATAGAGATTCGTCAACTTTTTCCATGTATTCATTCTTCGCAATTTTTTTCATGTTGTTAACCTTGTTCCTGGCTGTTTTATATTTTGCCCAAAGCTGGGGTTTATTATTTTTGAAAGCTAATTTTCTTAATCGGTCACGGTGGCGTAACTCTTTTCTAATAGCGCTGTCAAACCATGGTTTGTCTTTTTTTCGCACTGTTATTGTGGAATTGGGGATACATTGCTTCGCTATTTTTAAGAACTCCGATACAAAGTTTGACACAGCATCATTTATGGAGGGCGCGTCGCTTATTAAATTTTCCCAATCGGACCTAGCTATCATTGTATTCATTTGTTGGAAGTCGGCTTTGTTGTAAAGCCAGACGTCACGAAACGTAACGGGGTTGTTAAAATGCGAGTTGGCAATATGGGCATAAGTAGCTCTATGGTCGGATAACCCCAGTTCCAATGTTCCTGAGTTGAACACATTAACAGTGTCGCTGACGATTATCGGATCAAGCAGTGACTGCGAAGTAGGAGTTACTCTGGTGGGTTCTGTAATTACGTTGTTTAAGTTGAATAATGTCATGAGAGAATGTAGTTTGCTTTGGGGGTTTAGGAGATCAGAGTTGATGTCACCTGTAAGTACTATCGCGGGGTTAAGGGATAATGCCAGATCTATTTTATCTTCTAGTTTAGACCAATAGTCGGCAGCTGATTCTCTCTCGGATCTGTATGTCAGGCATAAAATAAATTTTTGTTTAACCCCAACCTCAAACCAGAGAATGTCGTCGTTAAATGAGAGATAGTCTAGCTTTCTATGGTATATACTGTCTGAGAAATACACTGCGATGCCGCCACCGAACTGATTCCTATTGTGAGTAAATGGTGCGGAGAAGTTAGGTAGCAAAATATTACTAATATCATACTCATCGTCAAGGTGAGTTTCCGTAAAACAGAGAATGTCGAAATCATCGATCTCGTCGCTGAGAAGAGGGAGTTTGTGGCGAATACTACGAATGTTGTAGTTCAGAATCGAAATCGCAGATGTTTCATTAGTTGACATGTCCTTATTGTATGTGGGGCCAGGGTTAACCTCAATGTCCCCACTCCTAATGATTAATAGTTGAAAGAAGAAGCTGGTAGCAATTAGAAGAAATGTGGACAAATATAATTTATTAACAAATGAGGACTTTCAACAGAACCCATGACGAACCCTCAACATGGAGTACACGGAGTTGTAGAAAACGCCCACTGACTGCCTGTATTGTGCTAATTCAATCCCCATGTTTATTCGACTGTAAGATACTTAGTAGAAAGTTGGAGCAGGCAGTGGGAGTCACTGAAACATAGTTTTTACTGTATTTAATTTGGTGTTGCCAACACAGATCCAGAGTGAAAATGCAAAAAAGGACATCACTGAAAAGAAGAAAATGAACAAAACAAACTGTACAAACTGTTATGGAAAGGATAATGGTATTTATAATGGAAACGATGTCAAGGGTGGGTTCGGGTGATATAGAGTACTAAACCTAATTGAGTTAGATCCTCTGCAAACAAGCACGCTCGCTATCTTACTTACTTACTTTACTTGCCTTACTTACAGACAGACAGACAGACAGACAGACAGACAGACAGACAGACGGACAGACAGTCAGACAGACAGACAGACAGACAGACAGATAGGCAGACAGGCAGGCAGGCAGGCAGGCAGGCAGGCAGACAGACAGACAGACAGACACAAACACATGCAGATACATGCAGATAGAGGGGCATGGCAGACAGACGGAGAAACAGTCGGACAGGCAGACAGACAGAAGGACAAGCAGACAGACAGACAGACGGACGGACGGACAGACAAACAGACAGACCAACAGACAGACCAACAGACAGACAGACAGACAGACAAGCAGACAGACAGACAGACAGACAGACAGCGGTCGGACGAACATACGTCCGTGCTGATGGGCGGGCAGACATATGTATGAGCGGACGGGCGTACGTGTAGACAGACAGAGGAGGACAGACGAGTGGTGACGGGCGGACAAAAGGATAGATGGACGAACACACAAACAGACGGACTGACTGACCGTCTGTCTGTCAGACTGACTGAGAGACAGACGGACAGACGGACGGACAGACACTCTTACACACACCTCTGTATGAGGTGAGGTCAATGTGGCGTAACCGGTTTATCGTAGTCAGTCCACAACTCGTCTCGACCCGCACTGTGCCGGGTGTGGTAAAGGTCTCTTTACTTTGTTCGATTAATCGGACGGACATGTAGACAGACAGAGAGAAGGACAGACGAGTGGTGACGGGCGGACGGACGGACAAAGGGATAGATGGACGAACACACAGACGGACTGACTGACCGACAGACAGACAGACAGACAGACAGACACCTCTGTATGAGGTGAAGTCAATGTGGCGTAACCGGTTTACCGTAGTCAGTCCACAACCCGTCACGACCCGCACTGTGCCGTGTGTGGTGAAGGTCACTTTACTTTGTTCCATCAATCAGCTATAACAGAGTTGTTTCACTCAGACAGGGACTGATGAGTTAAGCCATGTTGTCTCAGTGAAAAATACCCGATTCCGCGTGAGATCTTGAACTGTCATGATTGTCACTCGATTCACTTTGTTCAGTGGAGTGTTCAGTTCACTAAACTGTTAAGTTTTGAGTCATAGTTGGCCAGTTTTGAGTTTCCAACTTTAGGTTTATCGGGGAATAATAAAGATGAAATACAGGATATTTCAAATAAAGAAAAAAAATCGTAGTTGAAGTGAAATATTTCTACTTCGCAGTGAATATATTGAGGACTGTAGGACCGTAGTGGTAGAGCTATAGGCTGAACATTCTCGGAAGCTCGGGTACGTTTATGTACAAAGTGAAAAAAGTGGAAGAACGGATGACCTTTCAAACATATCCACCAAAAAGCTGAGGGGGGGGGGGGGGGGGGGCATATCTCAATTTCGACCTATTCCCTGGAAAAAACCTATAAAAAGTAGAAAGCTTCCTCATGTTCAGTACACCTATTTTCAACTGTTATATATTAGTAGTATTGCAAAGCTGAGGGGTATGAATGGTTATACGTGGTTGCAGATGGAGATGAGCTACAACTGCCTGAGTTGTGGGACGTATGAGTGGTGATATATGGTTGCAGGTGGAGATGAGCTACAGCTGCCTGAGTTATGGGACGTACACTCAAGGTTTTAAAATGAAACGAAGATGGGGTGGGGGGGGGGGGGGGGTTCTTGAACCAAGACGTTTTTAATTCAGGAGAATATGCATCATTAAGATTCATCAGGGATTGCCCATGAACACTCTCCAATAATTCTCAATAGAACATATTCTAGCAAACAATTCTGTCGTCTAACACAGATCTGACCTCAATGAATTAACAACAATAATAATACATAACCCTATGTCTTGTTATCAAATTTTTATAGTGCATTGATTTTAGAATTATGGGTTTGGGTGGTGATTTATGGTTGCAGGCAGAGACGAGCTAGAACTGCCTAAGTTGTGGAAAATACACTCACTCAAAGCTTCAAAGAGAAATAGGGGTGTCCAAGGGGGATAATAGTAAACCGAATGTATTTTGAGCTACATCTGCCTGAGTTCTGAAAAGGTAAACTCAATGCTTTAAAGAACAAGTGTGGGTGTATATTGGGGGGGGGGGGGATATTAATTCAAAATGTATTTACTTCAGCAGAACATGCCTCATTAAAATCAGTTTTTCTAATAAAATATATTCAAGCAAACGATTCTGCTGTCTAAGATAGAATAAATCTCAGTCTATTTACAAGAATAATAGTACTTGGTGATATGACCAGCTACCACATTTTTATGGTGTATTGAGTTTAAGTCACGGCTGACCAATCACGGCCAAAATAGGACGTTCTCATTTTGACATTATACGGAGTCATCCTACCAATTTACAATGAAATCCATTCATAAATGCAACCTGCTGACTATGCTAAAGGAATCTAGGTAACGTGCCCCTGCAGCCGTCACGGTTCACTGAAGCCGATCAAAATATGATGTTCTCATCTGGATATAATACGAAGTCATTCTACCAAGTTATAATGAAATCCCTTCATAAATACGACCTGTAGACTGAGCTAAAGGTTTTCAGATTTCGTGCCAGCGCTGCCATCACGGTTGACCGATCGCGACCAAAAGGGGACGTTCTCATGTAGACATGACCGCGAACCTGCATATGACATTTCGTGATGATCGCACAAGTACTACGGGGTGTAGCCTGTGCTAAAGAAAATGTTAACAGACTAAAAGACTCGCATACTTCCACACACGTGATGGCAATAGCTTACCTTGACTTTGTCAAGTTAACCCCAAAACGATTAGGTGATTAGGTAAACCTCTCATGAGGAAAAAGTACGTTGGCTTTAGATACTGAAATTCGTTGATGGTACAAATGCACAGTGCAGTAAACAATATGAACATCTTTCATCAAGACTGCCAGTAAAAACGGAATATAAGATTACACCCAATCATCGAACATCGTCAATTACGATAATGAAGAATGTTAACTCGTTCTGAACGTGTGGATTAATGTGTCAATCCTCAGTTTATTTATGTAGATCAGTGGGTTTAAAATCTTAGATGTGTTTTAACCCTTTACCCAACGTAACGGCCAAAACCGGCCAGCGCTATTTGCAAAAATAACCATTCATTTTTGTCTCAGAAACACAGCTTATGACCCCTCATTGGAACGAGCTCGGTGAGCTCGTTCCAATGAGGGGTCATAACCTATGTTTTTGACGCCAAAAAAGGAAAAAATATAGTTATTCAAGAATTTTATTTGCAAGTGTCGTCTGCCTTTCGTGTAAGATAAGGTTTAAATATCTATATCTGTCTATAGTGTTATGGCGTTTCAACTTCCAGCACTGTGGTCAGATCGTTCGGCTAACGTGACAAAAATAATCCACCCAATGCTTCTCATAGAAAGAATGAAGGATCCATTTAAATTTTATTTTCTTTCAATTTTGGCCTATAAAAACATAGTGTGGTTTTATGTGAAAAGGAAAAAAATATAAGTTGTGGTACAATTTGAACAACCAGTGCCCAACGTTGCTCTTGTTTTTTATTTTGGAACAAATGCAGATTCTGCAGTCGGTAAATTATGTGAAGTTTACTTTTAATTCTGTCACGTTATATTGTTGAACGAACAAATGAAATCCCTTGGACTCTTAACCCACTAAATATTTTAAACATATTTTTCAGAAAATTAGTCATGACAGCCGTCAAACAAATAACTCATGAAATCATTAGTGAGAAAATCCATTCAATTTTCAGGAGTAAAATTTGATAAATTGTATCTAAATTATACTTATTTCAGTGGCAAGACAGAAATCCTGTCAAGGTAAGGAGGATCCATGGTTTGATGTTGAGAATTTAGAAATAAAGGATTTGAACAGGTTTGCTACCTCAGGGTTCACGCTAAAAACTAAAGAGTTAAAAACTACACTTGAAGTGCTGTATTTAACACTTACTAAGTGCTGAACTAGCACTTTGTTCAAGTGTAGATATTCCAGAACTTGACAGGTGTTACAATAAAACCACTTGACAAGTGTAATGTCGCGACACTTAAAAGGAAACAACGCAGATGACGCGGATCAGGCTCGAATTCTCGAGCCTGATCCGCGTCATCTGCGTTGTGTCCTTTTAATTATGTACCCACCAAGCGCTAATCAAATTATGGACGATTCTGGAAGAACCACCAATGCTAGACACATGGGAAGTGCCAGCCATTCAAGTTTCAGATGTCTGACGATTGTAATGTCTAAGTGCTTAAAGCATTGCACTTTGAATGTTAAAATCAAACCCTAAGTTTTAGAATGGGTTTAACGCCTTGAAAGTGTCAGTTTTAACACTTTAGTTTTTATTGTGTTCACAGGGGACAAGGACCCCAGCCACCTCAGTTAATTTTTTGTAGTTTGAAAACGGCCGTTGCTTTAATATACTCACCAGTATGTGTGATATAGCTGCCATACCTTAGCCGAGCTGTTTTACTACTTTTTCGCATGGTGATAATCAGTCAATAACTGTGCCGTAACTCCGCCCTAATGATAGGGCGGAGCTGGTTTTCGAACCTGACCTGCAGATTCTTCGGTTCCACTGAAATACAGAATATTGGCCCATTCAATTAATATTTGTTGAAGTTATCGCGCTAACGAACCAAAACTTCGTTAAAATCGACTAATATGGGTCCTAACTCCAGGCCAATTATCGGACTTGGCTGGTTTTCGAACTTGACCAGTAGATTCTTCGGCTAAACTCATATACCGAATAGTGGCCAATCAATTGGTATTTATTGAAGTTACCGGGCTAACCGTTAAAATCGACTAATTATGGGCCGTGCAATCGCCCATTATCATCGGATTGGGCTGGTTTTCGAACTTGACCTGAAGGTTCTTCGGCTGAACTCGAATACAGAATATTGGCTCAATCAATAAATATTTTTCAAGTTATCGCACTAACGGACGAACAATTAGGAGCCGTAACTTCGCCCCTAACCATGTTATTTTTTTTTAACTTGATCTGTAGATTCTTTAGTTGAACTCAAATACCGGGTACTGGCACAATCAATGGATATTTGTTGAAGTTTTTGCACTAATGAAAAAAAATCGTTAAAATTGACTAATTAGGGGCATAACTCCGCCCCCTGATCATCGGATCGGGCTGGTTTTCGAACCTGATCATGAAATTGTTAAGAACAACTCACATATTAAACATCAAACCAATCGGATAATAGTTGTTGCAGTTATAATTCTAACAAGCATATTGTACCGGAATATCAGAATGATGGAATGACGGGCGGGCAAGGGTAACTGTATATGCCTCCGGCCATGTTAGGGCGCCATAATGGCGGGGGGGTGGGTGGGGGTCATAAAAAGTGGGCAGAGCGAAAAATATTCAATTCAGATTCCTTAACAGAACACGTTAAATGCTATGCACAGAAGTTATTTCTGGTTTCTTGAAAAATAGTTTAGATCTGATCCTTTCAAAGGGGGGGGGGGGGGGGGGCGGATTCTTTTTGCCAGACGTTAGGTTGAATTCTTTTGCATACCCATTTTTAACACCCACCAATCATATTTTTCCATCGAGTTTTGGACAACCGCCTCGAAAAATAATTGATTTGCAGGATTTGTTTTTCTGATAGAGTTTCTGACATCTCAAAAATAACTGGACTGTAAGTCCCGTTTACACCCTTTGATGGCACCTATTCTCCAACCATTCACCTATAACATGAAAAGCAGACGACACTTCCAAGCAAAATTATTGAATAACTATTTTTTTTATTTTTTGCGTCAAAAAAATAGCTTATGGTCCCTCATTGCAACGAGCTCAACCAGCTCGTTCCAATGAGGGGTCATAAGTTATGTGTTTGACGCAAGAATTGAAAAAATAATGAAAATTGAATGCCATTTTTGTGAATATTGCTATTCGGTTTTGGCCGTTACGTTAGTTAAAGGGTCAAGTACAAAGTAAACAAATTTTACACAATTCAAATGGCAGCATGTGTTGCTGAGTGTTTCTGAACCGTTTGGTTGTAAACTAAGTTCAATTTCCACCATATCATGACTGATAATTATCAATCAGAATAGATTATGACCCATCGTTTATAAATTCATGCAAGACAAGTATAAATGCTAGGAATGCTGTCGAGTGCCTTTGTGTTAGCTAAAGTTAAAGTCCACATTTGATTATGACAGCCAGAGAGCATATCGAGTTAAGAACAGTTCGAACCATCCTATATGAACCATCCTATATGAACCACCCTATATGAACCGCCGGTTATAAATTTTCTTTTGTTCATACAGATAGATCAGAGATTGCCTCTCGTGTCTCCTATTATGTTGAGTTTTTGTTTATTTTTACTGATTTTATGGCATTTTGCCTGTTTTTATTTTCAATAAACATAAAACGTTATTGATTAGAATCTTTATATATTTACAAGTCTTTGTCTTGCCCCTTATGCTTTAAATGAGATAAGTCTAATTTGTTTGATCCTAATACTTGAATCTGACATTTTTCAAATTAGTTTGGCCCATTCAAACAATGTAGAATGTTCTCTTGGCCAAACCCAAAGCAAATTCATGCAACATCCTGCAAAATCTAACCCGAAACATGAACAAAATTTAAAATGCCTGTAAAAAAATTCCTCCCCGATAGTGGTGCCCATACCCAAGCGATGACTCGTTGAAAACAATTTTTCTTGAAAAAATTAAAACATGGGGCTAAGCTACCATGATAGTGGATGCATTATTGCTTTTCTCATCACAGGCGATCGTAATAAATAAAAAATACGATCAAGGCTTAACTCTTTACATAACATGAAAAGCAGACGACACTTGCAAAAAAATATTCTTGAACTAATTTTTTCATTTTTTGTCTCAAAAACATAGGTTATGAACCCTCATTGGAATGAGCTCGACGAGCTCGTTCCAATAAGGGTCATACCTATGTTTTTAAGACAAAAAAATGAAAAAATAATGAAAATTGGCGATTTTTGAGAATAGAGTTGGCCGGTTTTTGTCGTTACGTTGGGTAAAGGGTTAATAAAAAAAATTGCACAATCCAGAAAAAAAGTGTTCTCTGAGCTCAGGTACCCCCCCCCCCCCCCCCTTGTAACATCTCGCACCCCAAACATCCCCCAGCCCACCCCCACCCCCACCCCGATGCTTTCACCATCTTCCCACAGACTCGAATTTACTGATGACGGTAAATTCAGTTTCTCTCGTTTTTACAAATTATTTCACACACCTGGCGCGAAGTAACTTAATAACACCTACCTCTCATAGTGAAATAAATATCTTTTTTTCCTCTTGCCTGTCGATCAGTATGATAAGCAACAAAACGTGAATTAACCAATCGAAACCTCGAATTTATAATTACTTCATCCCCTACAGGCGTACAAATTGTACACATCTCTGGAAACGTGAGTTTAGTTACTCCTTGTCTAACATATCGTCAACAGTATACACAAAAATCGTCATTCAAATTTTATACAATGTTTGCTTCCAAACAATAGCTTATAACCCCCCATTGAGACGATATCATAGAACTCATTCCAAAGAGTGGTCATCAGCTATATGGTTTTGATGTTTTAGTCATTTAGTCATTCATCATTCAAAAAAATTAAAAGAACATGTGTTGTCTGCTAGCCTTGTTTGGTAGGTTTAACCCTTTACCTAACATGAAAAGCAGACGACACTTGAAAACAAAATTATTGAATAACTATTGTTTTTTCATTTTTGTGTCAAAAACACAGCCTATGGCCCCTCATTGGAACGAGCTCAACAAGCTCGTTCTAATGAGGGGTCATAAGCTATGTTCTTGACGCAAAATAAATGAAAAAATAATGAAAATTTGAATGGCATTTTTGTGAATAGCGCTGTCCGGTTTGGGCCGATACGTTAGGTAAAGAGTTAAAACAGTGAGTGACTTTCACCCATTTTATTAGTTTCTGGTAAAACATAGGAAGCACTTAGGGGCCTATAAAATGAGGGTACAAAATTCCAATCCCGACCAAAACATTATTGATTTTGTGATACTGCTTTCGTTTGTTTTTTTTTTCCTTGGCGCGATCTTGATTGCACAATATTTTATTTATGACACTTGATCAAATAGCTCATGACGTTTAAGTGTTTTGCGACCCGATCGAAATCAGATCGAGAAAATCCCAATTTTGTGATCACCGTACTAGTGGAATATTTTATCAGTCGCTACTTAAGCCATCTGCCTAGGCAAATCAGGTTTAAATACTACCCGACCACCCACGCCCCCCTCCCCTCCCTCACAATGTTTTTTTTTCTGTGGCAAGGCGATTAAAACCCAAATGACATTAGCACCGAAAGGGAGTAACTTCACAAGTGCTCGTCGTATTGTCAGAAGTTAATATGTTAAATAAAATATGTAGTTTTTTGTGTTGATAATTGGATATATGTTTTATTAAATCCGTTAAATTCTGGTAATACAATGATCGCTGTGACTGATCTCAAATCTTGGGTTTTTACTTCTTTTGAGCTTTCCATGTTCTCGCAACCAATATTACCGGTATTTGCCAGAACAAATTATTTATCTTACAACCAACATGTATTTTGTCTGTTTTTAACTCCGCAACTGTCGTGTATCCTACCCCCTGATACAGATGTTTGTATCAGGGGGTCGGATACAAGCAAGTTCCTTTCGCGTGAGCTCCATTTTTTTTTTCTTTTTGTTCATCCGTACGAATAAATAGTTTGTTATATATTCGTCTACATTCTTGACTTATCCCCAATATATTGTGAGATAAACTGATTATTACCATTATGTGGATGTACAAAATATGTATCCGAGTCGAGCTCGAAGACGAGTCGTGATCTACCCTTAGAACCCGGAGCGAGACTCGGATACATATTTTGTACATCCACATAATGGTAATAATCTCTCAAAATATAAGCACATCTGGAAAATAGAACTGGTTTCGGAATGTCATTCCACCACATGTGTTGGCGAGATTAATTTCTTGAAAGTTTTGGCGCCGGAGCTATTACCATACGAAGTTCACAAAAGCAGTGGCGGAATTCTAATATATTCCTTTTGGAAGAGTGTAGCACGAACAACATAACACACATATATCACTTAGATAATATCCAGGGTATTCTTAGCTAACATCTTAATACATAGATACGTACCTTACATACAGAAATTCCTCCCACCGTTCAGGAGACTTGCTGAGAGACGGGATTTTTACCTCTGCACTTCTGTAAACAAAGTTAAATTCTTGGCAGCTAATACTGTGAGATTCCCAGTTGGACGAGTCCATAAAATTTTAAATCGCCTGAAAATATGTTGGCGTCAATCAAAACAGGCAGCGCGGTAAAAGAGATAAACACATCCATCAATGAATTGCGGGAGATAGTGTTTCAATATTCACTGAGGCAACCGCAGTCGTAAAATACTTCGTACAAGTGGTTCTAGTTGATGAACGATGCCACGAATTCACTGCAGAAATCATCACTCGAGCGTCCTCTGTGGATTGGGAATTTCATCGTAACAATCATAAAATGTTATCATATCCTCTTTATTTCCCAACTGTGTATATTTTACGTGGATGGATGTATGGGGTTGTATCGTTTGCGAAAATAAACGTCAGTGACCTCCTGAAAATGGTAAATATGCTTATTTTGTAATAAGTATACTGGAAATGTTCGTGGACAGTGATACATTCATGAGGGTTGCGGGGGGGGGGGGGGGGGGGGTCCCTACCTTTTGTCAGTGTCGGAGCGCAGTTCTCTAACAGTTTCAAGATCTAGAATGAATTGTTCTGAACGAATATCCACCACTCCGAACACTCACTCGTCTAGCTATAGTAGCCACCCCCACTAAACCCGTCCAAAAAACAATGCTCACTTGTTTTGGATGCTAAGATTCAAAATACAATTTTCCCAGCAGTCAAATCCTTAACGCCCTTCTACGATAGGGAATTAGGACTACTCCCCATCGGCCTGTCTTCAAAGACGCGTCCAGCATTGGCCATCGATGCTGCGCGTTGAGCGCCAGTTCCAAGCGGGCGCTCAAAGAGAGCAAGGCGAGGCGATGGCCGACGCACGACGCAAAGTATCACTTTTCGTGGACCTTAAAAATAAACCACTACACCCCCCCCCCCCCCCCCCCCCCCCCCCCCCACCATATACACATCCCATTCTGGGTTTCGCAGAGTATTATTCCATTAGTCGCATGTTTGTGTGTGTGCTGGTGGTAGCGGGGATTTGTACATTTATTGGGGATTAATGGCACTTTCGACAGCCAGGGTCACCTCGTGTCGGACAGTTTTACGGGTGGAGGAAGCTGGAGTACCCGGAGCGAACACCGAGCCACGGCGAGAAACTGTCAGACTTATCAACGTATTAACATCACATAAGCAGGGTTAGCAGTGGGTTGAAGACAAGTGCACAATCGTCGTGCAGTACGCCTTAGTACACAATGCCACCGTACCCCCACGTGGGGGCAATTGGGATTAAGTGTCTTGCCCAAGGACACAACGTGGCTGCTACGGGGGGGGGGGGGGGTATTCGGATCGAGGACCTCTCGGCTTGCAACCTGCACCTCTACCTACCAAGCCACCGTGCTCCGGGTGGTAGCGGTCATCGACATCCAGCCAAACGATGCTCGAAAAGTGACGATTGTGCTACCTAAAAGCGGCACACGCTGTGACACACAGAAGAGTTTTTTTTTGTACACGGCTACTTTTTAGCATATGAAATCAAAATACCGTAATTTCAAGCAGAAATTTTCAAGAATATTACAACAATGAATTTAACCAATTCAATTTTGTTTGACAGAGCTCAATGAGCACTGTCAAACACGATTGAATTGGTTAAATTCATAAATGCATTGTGGGGGTGGGGGAATTAACAGACATAAACAAACAAAACTGGATTAAACTATGACGTGTGGACCCACGCAGATTCCGACTCCAGAATATTTGTGGACTGAAAATGTTATACTGGTCATTAAATAAATCGTTGTTCTGTTGTGACTATTTTGTTTACACGATAGTGTCATGTGTTATATACAATTAAAATAGGAAACAAAATTTGGCAAAAAGGCATTTTTTATAATTTTAAAACTTTCCCAGCCCAGTTAAAGAGTGCAGACAAACTGTCAATTCGCTCCCATTAAGGTTTTTCAAAATGAATTTAGCGCCGAGGTGAAGTTAATTTCTCATCATAAAATTATATAATGATAACATGAGCTTGGAGGACGTTACGATTTATGAACGGCCTGAGAGGAAAGAATAACAGCCCGAGGGTTTTATTATCGGCCCGAGACGAAGTCGAAGGCCGTAAAAAAGCCAGAGTGCTATTATTCAGTTTTCAAGGGCCGTTAATAAACTAGGACGCCCATCAAAATCATGTTATTACTATTATTACCACAACCGGAAGCGGGCTATGGGCTGTTTATGAATTTTGTTTTCATTTATGCCCGCCGTCCGCTTCCGGTTGCATGATGTCGTGAATAAATGAGTTTTATCATCCCGCTAAACTCTGTTAATATACTAGAGAACGTCCGCTAAAGTGGTAATAATATAAAAATAACATGAGTTTGGCAGGCGTTACGGTTTATCAACGACCCGAGAGAAATGAATAACAGCCCGAGGGTTTATTACCGGTCAGAGACGAAGTCAAAGGCCTTTAATAAGCCAGATTGCTGCAATTCGGTCCTCCAGGATCATTAAACCGGGACGCCCGACAAAATCATGTCATTACTGTTATTACCATGACTGGAAGCGGACGGCGGGCTGTAAATGAATTTTGTTTTCATTAACGTCCGCCGCTCGCTTCCGGTTGCATGACGTCATGAATTACTGAGTTTTACCGCCCTGCTAAATTCCGTTAATATACTAGAGAACGCCCGCTAAAGTGGTAATAATATATTATATACTTAATATTTTCTTAAAAACAGGTTAACAAATTAGAGATGTCTCCAACATAATAGCTCATAAATAATGTGTCATGCATATTCGATGACTGATGGCCACAGCCCTGTCGGATAATTCAGTTTATTGTTCCACGAAATCAGATACAAGTGACTGTATCAATAATACACTCCCAGAAAACAAGAAAATGGCATCGCACAGCGAAGCAAATCAGCCCCGCCCCGCTTCACCCCCGCCTCGCCCTCCAACTCCGATGCACTATAACGTAACAAAATGTGTAATGAACTCTGATAATTGTTGTTCAGGTTATCACATAATCATCAAAATTTCCAATGAAACGAAAAAAGGTAATAACATTTATCAATTTCAAACAAATCACCATGGTTTACAAACTTGTCCAAGAGAATGCCAATGTAAAGTAGCATGCCAAAAGTTATCGAAATCTGATGATTACTTTTCATGTTATCACAAAAACAAAATCAGAAACAAAAGTAAAACGATACACCCGAAGGATGATAACTCTCTCAATTTTCAACATCGTTATTTTCGATCTATCTGATGAAATACATTGTTAACCCTTTACCCAACGTAACAGACAACACCGGCCAGCGCTATTCTCAAAAATCACCAATTAATTTTCTTTATTTTTTTCATTTTTTGTCTCAAAAACATAGATTATGACCCCTCTTTGGAACGAGCTCGACGAGCCCGTTCCAATGAGGGGTCATAACCTGTGTTTTTGAGACAAAAATGAAAAAAATTAGTTATTCAAGAATTTTGTTTGCAAGTGTCGTCTGCTTTTCAGGTTAGGGAAAGGGTTAATATTAAGCAGCACATAAACATTGAATGGAATCTAATATTCACCCAATATTCAAGAATAATAGAACCAACGAAGGGCAGTAACACACCAAATTTTCAAGATGGCATCGTATTTTTTTAACTTGGCCGAAACATTATGAATACAAAACAGGATATCAAAATTTACTGAGATCGCGTGTCTACTGACTAAGTTATTGTGTGAAAAATGAAGGCCTCGTTTCCTATTAAAAGGTCATTTCCTTTGATATTCTCGCCCAAATGGCTATTTTGAGCTATAGTTGTATTTTGTGGTGGTGTGGATTTAGTAAATAATTCTCATTTATGGTGATATGGCCAAAATAATCTGTTGATGGTCTTGATTCAAACTATGTACTGTCAAGTGCTTTTCAGTTAGGGGTGAAGGTCACACAGGAGAGTTCAATGACTAACCCAGACCTGTGTGGGACCTGACAATTTACAGGTTACAAATGGGACAATTTTTGTGTAAATTTGCTTTGAGAAAGTCTTCTGAAAAAATGAATAAGAAACCCATATGTTTTTTTTTATTTATCAGAATGATCATCTTATGCTGTAAAATCCTCAGTGGAGGAATGAGGAATTCCTATAACACAGGTTTATCACTATCGATGCACGAAAATTGGAAATTTATTCCCAAAATGAGAAAATTTTGACCGTTTTGAGCCATTTTTGAGCCATCAACTGTGTCATTCAGCTTAGTGTATTTGAGTGATATTGTAAGATTTTTATTGTATGCAGTTGTCTCCAGAAACGGCCATATTCAGAACTTTCAGAAACTATACATTGTGAGTATTGTGAATAGGGGAGGTAATTTAAATGCGAAATATCCTCGGCCGTGTTAATGAGAAGCCGTGCATTTTTTTGAAAAACAAACGTTTTTACCTCAATAACTGTTACGAGACCGGAATTCCTAGCAAAATTCCACAAACAATGGGCGATAACTCTTATTTTTTCAGAAATTTCCTTGTTTTTTAACTTGTTAACTCATTGACCACGAAAGAGAGACGACATTTGAAAATAACTTTCTGGAATAACTAATTTTTAATGCATTTTTGGTGTAAAAAAACATACCTTATGACCCTTCATTGGAACGAGCTAAACAAGCTCGTTCCAATGAGGGATCACAAGCTATGTTTTTGAGACAAAAAATGAAATTTAAATGGTGATTTTTTGTGAATAGCGCTGGTCGGTTTTGGCCGTTACGTTGAGTAAAGGGTTAATATAAAGCAGTATATAAAGTTTTATTGAAATCGGGGGTCTTCTACCCAATGTACAAAATTTATTTCAAAAGATTACAAATCAAGGGAAGAAGGGTGTATGGTTAGGATGCTGAATAACCAAGAACCACCATCTCTACAATCGGAAAACAAAAACATCGATTAATATTCTTCCATAAAGTGGTTGAGAGGCTGATACCAGCAATTCAAACAGGCCAATTTATAAAGCTTCACAAAGCAAAACTACGCATCCGCGCAGAGAAATTCGATAACTGCATCTCACAGAACACTGTTACACCATCTTCCGAAATAATAACAGAGCAGCTACTGTGCCAACGAACAAGACCGAACAATATAAACAATCAAGTTTTGTTCGAGCCGCTGTAGACTGGAACCGATTGGATGACAGCATGGCATCAGTAGGCTCTATTGATACTTCTAAGTTTGCGCTCACAAAATAATAACCCTAAGACGTTCTCTCAATCCATCACACCAAAGCCAGTGGGTTTTATACGTTGTAGGACTACAGCTACAGAAGTTAGTGCATAAGCAATGACAACTAAAGGCACAATTTATTTATTTATTGGGATTTAACGACACTTTTGACAGCCAGGGTCACCTCGTGTCGGACAGTTTTACGAGAGGAGGAGGCCGGAATACCCGGAGAGAGCCACAGAGCAACGACTGCCAGACTCCCCAACGTACTAACTCCACACAAACTGGGTTAGCATTGGTTGAAGACAAGTGCACCACAGACGTGCAGTACTCTTCAGTACACAGCGTCACCGCGCCACCATACCAACGCGTGGGCAATTGGGATTACGTGTTTTGCCCAAGGACACAACGCAGTTACCCCTGGTGGGGATCGAACCGTGGACCCTTCGGTTTGAAGTCCAGTTCCGTAACCACCGAGCCACCGCGCTCCCACCCAGGCACAATTCAACAGAGGTTAAAAATAACATTAATTTTCATCGAATAATGGTAGTTATGTTAGCAAATGCTGGAGATTCAACAAAACAGACGTGAGAGCACTGTCAAGCTTCCATCATGGCTGTCTTCGTAGAATATGCAAAATATTCTGCCACAGAGGATCTCCAACCAAGACCTGCTTGACTTGACGGTGTCATCCCGCATCATCCAATAAATACAACAGAGACGCTGGAGATGGATGGGTCATGTTCTCAGAATGCCCAGAACAAACACCACAAGGGTAGCCCTCCGATGGACTCCACTGGATAAAAGACCAAAGAGGTAGGCCAAAAACCATTTTGCGAAGAACCGTAGAAGGAGAACTAAATGAGCAAGGAATGACCTGGGGAGATATAGAGATGAAGGCAAAAGACCGCGCTGGGTGGAGAACTCTTGTGATGACCTTATGCTCCGATCGGAGAGAAGAGGATAAGTAAGTATTATTGTGGCTATCAAACAAGACATTGTTGACCATTTACCCAACGTAACGGCCAAAACCGGAGAGCCCTATTTACAAAAAAACACCAATTTGTTTTTGTCTCATAAACATAGCTTATGGCCCCCTCACTGGAACGAGCCCAATCCAATAAGGGGTCGTAAGCTATGTTTTTGACGCAAAGCGTGAAAAAAAATTAGTTTGCAAGTGCCGTCTGCTTTTCATGTTTGGTAAAGGGTTAATATAGAACGGCACACTCGAATTAATCCAGGTCCGATATCTATTGATCAGGTTATCCCATAAACAAACTTCCGGTCCGCTCGACTGACGGATGACCTGACGTACGAACGGAATGTTCTTGGTCATATATCTTCCTTTGAGTGGGGGGGGGGGGGGGGGGTAATAAGGAACAGCTGCATTTACTGGTGTGTAAGATAGCGACTCAAAGCCCACTTTTGGGTAATCATTTTTCAGAGACAGGAAGAGAATGACTTCTACACCGACAGGTAGTGTACGAGGCTCTCATGCCACAAGTCCAATTCGGCTCAGGTTCGACCTTGATGTGGGTTGTTTGTTTACCCACTTTTCTTGGAAATATGCGCGTAGATTGCCATTGGTGTAATGTGGTGTCCTTTTATAAAGATATATAGATATTCTTTCGGTCTTCAGTTATAGATATTCCAATCAATGAGTATTTAATTCCCTGAAAACACCAAGATATTCACGCAATTAGTGGAACTACGCGGAGTAATAATACAACTACGGCTGTAGTGAGTGTTTATTTCCAATGATAATGCCATGAAACATTCGGTCAAATCAAGACTCGGTTGAGTAACAACTTTAGCGTTGATTTAAGGAAAATGAAATTTTAATGTAATATTTAAATAAATAAATAAATAAATAAATAAATAAATAAATAAATATGGTATTTAGATTCAATCGTTTGGAATATATTAGTTGGTCGAAAAAAAATCAAACCATAGATTCGCTTTTCCGACCAACTGAAATATTCCTGACGAGTGAATATAAGCATAGGCGATGGGCTATTTACACGTAAGGGCTAGAATGGGCCCATGCAATAACAGAGTCGTCAAATGTCTTTCAGAATTAGACTGGTGGCCTGGGAGTTTGGTATACTGAACTTGAATATGTTTTGGTCGAACGGGTCTATTTACACGTAAGGGCTAGAATGGGCCCATGCAATAACAGAGTCGTCAAATTTCTTTCAGAATTAGACTGGTGGCCTGGGAGTTTGGTATACTGAACTTGAATATGTTTTGGTCGAACGGGTCAAAAGACCACACATCCATTTCGTCTCCCTTGCTACTCTTTAACTGACAAAGTATCCAACTGGGCATACCTGCAGTTTGCGCTCTGGAGGATCCCCATTCCACGAATTGAATAAGGGTCGTTTAAAAAGTGTGTGTGTGTGTGGGGGGGGGGGGGGGGGTAATCGCAGACAAAGGGCTCAATGAACAGTAGATTTCGCTCGTCATATCACGTCAGTCTGTAAGGGCAGTGTGAGTTTTTTTTACAAAGAGTACAAAATGAAAGTGTCAATGACATTGTAGCTTAACTTGTCTGTGTGTTGTGTTTGATGAAAAGGATAATGTTCAATGTTTATGAAAGGATTATGAAATAAGACAAGAATTGTGATAATTGGGAATATGTTAATTTCTGTTCATTGTATGCTATGTTCTCAAAAAAAAATAATATGAGATGTAGACTGTACTAAAGAATTGAGGGGGTGGGTTAATGTGGACCTCGCAGTTAATGTACGTGGCCCTCACAGTTGATGTATGTCAACAAAAATTACCAAGTTACAGTGAAATTATTCCAAAACGAGTTATCCTATCAAGTTACAATGAAATCCCTTCATAAATACGGCCTGTAGACTGTGCTAAAGGTTTTCGGGTTTTGGGCTCGGGCAGCCGTCGTAGCTGAATGATTGCGACCAAAAGGAGGACGTTCTCGTCTAGGCATTATCTGGAGTCATCCTACCAAGTTGCAATGAAATCCCTTCATAAATACAACCTGTAGACTGTGCTAAAGGTTTTCGGGCCCCTGTAGCAGTGACAGTTGACCAATCGCAACCAAAAGGGCACGTTCTCATCTAGGCATTACAATGAAATCCCTCCATAAATACGACCTGTAGACAGTGCTAAATGTTTTCGGGTTTTGGGCTCGGGCAGCCGTCACGGCTGCATGATCCCGACCAAAAAGGGACATTCTTATCTAGACATTATATGGGGTCAACCTACCAAGTTACACTGAAATCCCTCAATAAATACGACCTGTAGACTTTGCTGAAGGTTTTCAGGTTTTGGGCTCGGGCAGTCTTCATGCTTGACAGATCGCGACCACATGGGGAAGTTCTCATCTAGACATCATAAAGAATCATCCTACCAAGTTACAATGACATCCCTCCATACTAAATATGACCTGTAGACTGTGCTAAAAGTTTTTGGGTTTCGGGCTTAGGCAACCGTCACGGTTGACAGATCCTGACCAAAAGGGTATGTTCTCATCTCGATATTATACAGAGGCATCCTACCAAGTTACAATGAAATCCCTTCATAAATACGATCTGTAGACTGAGCTAAAGGTTTTCGGGCTTTGGGTTCGGGCAGCCATCACGGTTGACAGATCGCGACCAAAAGGGGACATTCTCATCTAGGCATTATCTGGAGTCATCCTTCCAAGTTACAATGAAATCCCTTCATAAATACAACCTGTAGATTGTGCTAAAGGTTTTCGGGCTTCGGGCCCCTGTAGCCGTGACAGTTGACCAATCGCGACCAAAAGGGGATGTTCTCATCTAGACATTATATGGAGTCATCCTACCAAGGTACAATGATATCCCTCCATAAATACGACCTGTAGACTGTGCTAAAGGTTTTCTGGTTTTGGGCTTGGGCAGTCGTCACGGTTAACAGATCGCGACCAAATGGGGAAGTTCTCATCTAGACATCATACGGAGTCATCTTACCAAGTTACAATGATATCCCTCCATATTAAATATGATATGTAGACTGTGCTAAAAGTTTTTAGGTTTCGGGCTTGGGCAGCCGTCGCGTTTGACAGATCATGACCAAAAGGGGACGTTCTCATCTAGATATTATACAGAGGCATCCTACAAAGTTACAATGAAATCCCTTCATAAATACGACCTGTAGACTGTGCTAAAGGTTTTCGGGTTTTGGGCTCGGGCAGCCATCACGGTTGACCGATCGCGACCAAAAGGGGCAGTTCTCATCTAGACATGACTTCAAACTTGCATATGAAATTTCTTGACGATCGGACAAGAACTACGGGGTGTAGCCTGCGCTAACGGAAAATGTGAACAGACTCACAGACTAACAGACTTCAGCACGCGTGATGGCAATAGCTTATCTTGATCTTGTTAAGTTAAGTTAAAAATCAAGTTTGTTGACTAAACAAAAAAAGGGGGGAAAAGTTATTTGATTGATTTTATTTATTTAAAAACCGATAAGCTCAAACCAAAGTTTTTTGAAGGAAACGTACATCGAATTGAATTTTCAAAATCGCACAGCTCCAACAAACATGATCTCAATACTTACCACAGAAATGGAGATTGATAGAATAGGTAACGAGGAACGGAAATAGTCTGTTACTGTCTGTAGGCAAACTTAAAAGGAGTTATTCATACCCTGTCTTGCTGTCGATTACAGCTGACGCTGATCTATTGTGACGTATAGAAGAACCCTCAGATTTTTTGTTTCTGTCCATGTGAGTTTATATGCGCGGTTGCAATCCAGAGGCTGGGGTAATTGTAATTTGTAATTGTAATAAGTGTAATTAATTACATGATTTCAAAGTAATTGCGTGTAATGTGCAATTGAGACCTTTGTCAATTACATTTAATTGGAAAGTAATTAATCACATTGGCAAATACCATGTAATTTCAATTACTTTTCAATTACTTTCAGTTACATTTAGTCACAAACATGAGTGTAAAGAATCTTTACATCAAAAATCAAAACTGAATGACGCTTTTCTAAAAAAATCTTTCCATTTCATGAAACTTGCAATGCAATCTAGGTTTTGTCATTTCGTCACACTTGGTCAAGCACTTTGCTTCGGGAAATGAAATGTGGTGGTGACAGGATTGGGGATTCGATCATATACACAGATGAACCTGCATATTCCAAAACGATAGATTCCAAATAATAAGCAGTGGAATGTTGGAAACACACGCACACTTTCAAGGCGTTGCATTCTAGGATGAGCGGCAGGGCTTAACCCTTTACCCAACGCAGACGATATCAAAATTTATTATTTTAAATATAATTTATTTAAATTTTTCAAAAAATTTCAACAAAACCATATCATGTGACCCCTCGTTGGAACGAGCTCGTTCCAACGAGGGGTCACATGATATGGTTTTGTTGAAATTTTTTGAAAAATAATATTTTGTCAACTGCTGAATTTGCATATTACGCGGGCGGATGCGGGCGATTCGTTGGGTAAAGGGTTAAAGTTCCCACTAGAATCAGAATGAGAATGCAAGGAAATAATGAGAATCAATTTTGATTCTCGCGAATTTCCATTTGGTTCCCCTCATAGGTACTAAAAGTGTCCTTAACCCTTTACCCAACGAATCGTCCGCATCCGCCCGCGTCATGAATATGCAGATTCAGCAGCTGAAAAATTATTATTTTTCGAAAAATTTCAACAAAACCATATCATGTGAACCCTCTTTGGTACGAGCTCGTCAATGAGGGCTCACATGATATGCTTTTGTTGAAATTTTTCGAAAAAAAAATAAAAAATGTTATTTAAATTAATAAAGTTTGATATCGTCTGCGTTGGGTAAAGGGTTAAAGATCTGGGGAATTTTATCACTTTTTCTTCTCTCATAATAAGGTAACTCTTTGTGACTCAGCAGTGCTATTAGTGACGTTTGTTTTTTCAAGAGATTACGAACTGGCTGCATCCACAAGGACAAGCGTATAACAGTGCACTCAAAGTCTAAATGAAGAACTGAAGGTTGGTACTCACAGCGAATAGTTCACGAGAATCAAAACTGATTCTTGCGAATCGAGATGAATTTTAAGGCCTATGAGGGAGCATGAAGTGTCTCTTTTATATAACTATCCTCACATAACGACCTGATCAAAGAGATCTTTCTTTAACCCTTTACCTAACGTAACGGCCAAAACCGGCCAGCGCTATTCTCAAAAATCGCCAATTAATTTTCATTATTTTTTTCATTTTTTGTCTCAAAAACATAGGTTATGATCCCTCGTTGGAACGAGCTCATCGAGCTCGTTCCAACGAGGGGTCATAACCTATGTTTTTGAGACAAAAAATTAGTTATTCAAGAATTATTTTTGCAAGTGTCGTCTGCTTTTCAGGTCAGGTAAAGGGTTAAATGTATGCGTCGCATTATCCTATTATCCCCCACATTATATAATCACCCGAATGCGCATTGTGAAACGTTAAGTATTTTATAGTCGCCTATGAATTCTTACACGCAATGCTTCGACGTATCGGCGGCAGCTTGTACTTTTCTGAAATCGTCGCAGCATGCCAGAGTCAGCCCAGCTTTAAGCTTGGCGCCGACTCGACACTTCGCTGAATGAACAATTTACACTTTGGAATTCTGAATTGAAATTTTCAATCTCACAATGCAAACTACCCGATACCCTTTTAAATTCCCTCACCCCCACCCAAATTTACTTCCGGTGCACCAGAGGATCTTAGGTTTTCAATGCCCACATCAATTGGCCTTACAAGTGTCATAAGTGTATGTTATACCAACTGGATCAAGTTATAAGTTGATCTGCTGGAAAACTTATTCCGCTATGTTTTTGGAGTGATACACCTTTTCTTAACTGAACAAAGTATTTATTTATTTATTTATTTATTTATTTATTTATTTATTTATTTATTTATTGGAGTTTAACGACACTTTCGACAACCGGGATCACCTTGTATCGCACAGTTTTACCGAATAACGGCAGTCTGCCAGACCCCCCCCCCCCCCCCAACGTACTACCTCCACACAGGTAGGGTTGGTTGAAGACGGTGCACCATAGACGTGTACTACGCCTTAGTACACAGCACCACCATGTCCCCACCAGGGCAATCGGGATTAAGTGCCTTGTCCAAGGACACAACGCAGTGGACCTCTCGGTTTGAAGTCCACTGCCGTAACCACTGAGCCACCGGGTTCCCAACTGTACAAAGCACACCTCAAAACTCTCTGATATCAAATGCAAGCACTGAAGTGTTATATATCGATTAGCCAGCGGTAGTATTCGTGTGCATTCTTGGGTAACCAGATTTTATATCCCGGTACTTGGGCTCATGTCACACACACACCCAGTCGGTCATAAATATAGAAACGTACGTCTATGCTACCCGATTCGGGTAGATGTGTGTGTGTGGGGTGGGGGGGGGGGGTGCAGTATTGCCAGTTTGGTGTACGGTACGAGCTAATAAAACAAGCTGCGTCACTACTACTGCGTGTGCAATTTATTTAGAGCTGTCACGATTTTTTAATTTAGGCATCGATTAATCGTCGCAAATAATCGATTAATCGTATCTAGATGACCCCCTCCTCTCCCTCTCTTTGAAGTAGTTAAAAATTAGTTCAAGTCAGTTGACCTACCTTGGGTAAACAACGAATACGATCCTCTTTCAGGTACATTCAAAGCTTTGGTGTTCTAAACTTTTGAACCGTCAGTGTAATTATCAAGACCGGTCGGTCGTCAGTTGCGAACTTCACAAGTTCGCAACTGCCGACTGGTCTTGATTATTACACTGACGGTTCAAAAGTTCAGAACATCAAAGCTTTAAATGTATCTAAAAGACAAATGCTTCTAACGGATTCTTGGGGTTTAACTTCGATTTCCTTGACCTTTTATACCTTAAGAAACAATAGTTTTTTCATCAAATTTTTTTTTAATTATTAAACGTCTAAAAAGTGGTAAAATTTATTGATTTTTGACAACGAAAAATACAAATCGTGACCGATCGATTAATCGTGACAGCCCTAATTTTATTTATCCAGAAACAAACTGCAAAGAATTTTTGAGTTTATTAAAACTCCAACTGATGTGATCACTCGAGTCCCTGTTGATAAAATATTCCATCTACATAATCCATGCCTTGATGATGTAGTTGGAATATTTTATCAGTCGGGACTGGAGCTATCACAGTCGAATAAAATCAGATTGACCCATCCCTCCCGCCCAGATCCCAATCTGGCATCTTCTCGATCTGGCCCCCCTGTTCCGTACTTCAATTTTGCCAGAAGAGACAATATATCATACGCAACATCACCACTATAAAATGGAATTTGAAAAAATATATTTCAAGTAACATTAGGTAATCGGTCGCGACTACAGATTTTATAAATTTGTTTTCTTTAGTTAACCCTTTACCTAACATGAAAAGCAGACGACACTTGCAAACAAAATTCTTGAATAACAATTTTTTTTGTCTCAAAAACATAGGTAGGTTATGACCCCTCTTTAGAACGAACTCGACGAGCTCGATGAAAAAAATGAAAAAGATAATGAAAATTAATTGGCGATTTTTGTGAATAGCACTGGTCGGTTTTTACCGTTACGTTGGGTAAAGGGTTAAGTGGACACAGGTGTGGTGTATACGATATCAAATTTTCTTTGAAAATCAGCGATGTTTTTTCACTTTTTCAAATTTTTTTTTTTTCCAATTCAATGTCTGGCACTATCAACTAAATTATAAATATGTACCATGTTGTTCATGAGCTCATATGTATGCCGATTGGGAGCGCGGTGGCTCAGTAGGTTGCAGGCTGCAAGCCGAGAGGTCCTCGGTTCGAATTCCACCTGCGGCAACCGCGTGTGGGGGCACGATGACGCCGTGTACTAAGGCGTACTGCACGTCGATGGTGCGCATGTCTTCAACCAATCTAACCCTTGGGCAAGACACTTCATCTCCATTGCCCGCGTGGGGGCACGATGACTCCGTGTACTAAGGCGTACTGCACGTCGATGGTGCGCACGTCTTCAACCAATCTAACCCTGCCTGTGCTGCAGTGCGGAGTTACGATGTTGGGGAGCTGGCAGCTGCTCGTCGTTGCTCGGTGGTTCTCTTCGGGTACTCCGGCTTCCTACACCCGTAAAACTGTCACGGTCATGATTAGCCATTGTGCATAAATATGTGACCTTAAACACCAATAAATAATAATAATAATAATAATAATGTATGCCGATTATGCCTATATCGAGTTCAGCAGGAGTCGGGATCCCACCCCCCCCCCCCCCCCACCAAAAAAAAAAACCCAAAAAAAAACACAAAAAACTTACTTACCAAATCCACAAAACACTCCGGGGAGGGCTCTGCGAATCTCAAATATTATGTCGACTTGAATCGAATCAAGCAGAGGATTTTGAAGCGAATCAGATCTCGAATCGAATCTCGACGCTTTTCAACCGTGAATCATGGCAAATAGTATCAGTCTCCACCCAGATATTTGACTCAACCCACACGCTAAAAACTAAAGTGTTAAAAACTACACTTGAAGTGCTGTATTTAACAGTTTAGGAGTGCTGAACGAGCACTTCGTTCAAGTGTGTGTAGATATCCGAGAACTTGACAGGTGTTACTATAACACCACTTGACAAGTGTAATGTCGCGACACTTGAAAGGACACAACGCAGATGACGCGGCGTCTACGTTGTGTCCTTTTAATTATGTACCCACCAAGCGCAAATCAAATTATGGACGATTCCGGAAGAACCACCAATGCTAGACACATGGGAAATGCCATCCATTCAAGTTTCAGATGTCTGACGATTGTAATGTCTAAGTGCTTAAAGCATTGCACTTTGAGTGTTAAAATCAAACCCAAAGAGTTAGAATGGGTTTAACACCTTAAAAGTGTCAGTTTTAACACTTTAGTTTTTAGTGTGCATGCGATACAAATTTCAACGACGGCTGGTTCTACATTTTGGCGAGTCAGTACAACACTTTTGAATATCCCAGAAACGGAACTGATATAGTTTCCGAAACGAAAACTTGAGTCATCTTCTATCATCAGGTCCCATGAGAACATATCGGCAATTCGAAAAATTTTTAATCACGTGACTGTACATGACCACCATCCCACCCACCCCCACCTCCACACATTGGTACGCCTCGCGATGCTCTTGCATTTCATATAGAAAACGTCTGCTTAAGAACCCACACTATAATTCAAACCTCCCATTGGGTTTAACTGCGACTGTGTTAATATCAATATAGTCATTATAGAAAATCCGATGCGTTTTGGAAACACAGGGACCCTGGATTAACATGTATGAAATTCTGTTAGAAAATGGACAGTTGCCAGTACAAAAAATCTGATTGATGAGTTAGATAAAAGAAATGTTTTCGGTATTCTACTTTGTATCGGAATGAAAAAAGATAATATTACACAATTCTACAAATACACTCACATTTTACAGTTAATGAAATTGAAAGAACGAGAATTATCATGATCAAGTCCGATGATGTATTTTCTGATTTTGTTTGTTTTCATTCTGAGAAGTGAACAAAATTGATTCCGGTCCGAGTCAATTAACTCATCTTTAGCTTAACCAGGGCTTATATGTATTTTAGTCTATTCATACCTTATTCTCTCCATTCTTTGGTCTGACCTGTCTATGTTATGATGTCCCCGATCTTCCTACCTTGATGTGTTTGTGTGCTAGTGTACAATGTGTAGACCTTACATGTAGCACATGCTGGATGTGCCGATATGTGCGCTTATGCACAATGTGCGCACATGACATGCAGCACATATGCAAATACGGGTATTTGAGGATACCTATGACTTGGTATTGTAATATATGAGGATATCTTTCGAGGATAATTTTTGGGGACACCTTATGGGGGATACCTTTTGAAGAATGTCTGTCTTAAGATGGTTGTGGTTCCTAGTACCTGTTTGGCCTAACCTTCTGGGCCATCCAAGACCTTCATAGGTCTTAAACCACCACTATTGATTTGTCCATAATCAACACCATCTGTCGTGTGATCCAATACTATTGTATTCACCCAATACTATAGTCTTCTATCACCGTTGCAGTCTTGTGCCATTATTATGACAGTTGCAGTCTTGTGGCATTACTGCCTTGTACTATTACTATAGGCTACCGCCATTCTGTCCTGTACTAGAGTGTCTCCCAATTACTGACTTGGAGCACTACTGCAAACTTAGTAGCTACACCCGATTCTGTTTCGACATCTACTCTTGGTCAAATATTTAATAGGCTCTATCAGATCACTCGTTCATCTAACCCTGTACCAGTCTATACTATGCCTAGACCTAGTGCAAGACAGGCTCATTACATATAAGAAACTGTAGGTTGTTCTTATCGAGATGTGTTATGTGTTAGTGCAGCACATGGGCACATCATGTGCTTGTGTGCTAGTGCACAATGTGACACATTGTGCATTAGTACATAGGCAGGCACGTACAGGTATTTGAGGATACTTATGACATGGCAATGTATCATTTGGGGATCCTTTTGAGGATACCCTTTGCATGAAAGCTTATCTGAGGATATCTATTTGAGGATAGTTATGGCTCCTAGTACCTGTTTGGTCCGGCAATCTAGACCACCCCAGGACCGTCATAGGTCTTAAACCACCACTGCTGATTTGTCCACAGTCACCGCCACCTGTCGTGAGGTCCAACACTGCACCCAATACTATTGTCTTCTACTACCATTATAGCTTTGTACCACTATTATTGACTTACAGCACTACTTTGTACTTCCTAGCTATGCCTGACCCTGTCTGAACTCTGCTCTCGGTCAGGTCTTTTTACAAGTGCAATCAGATTGCTCCATTCATTTAGGTCCTTGACCTAGTGCTCATTTAGGTATCACCAATAGAATGTTTTTATATGTAATGTATCCTAGACGTGCATAGGGCTGCACGATATTCGGATTTCAATACCGGTAACGATATTTAAAAAATATCGCGATATACCGGTATATCGTCAAGTTCAAAACATGTAAGATTCTCACCCAAATTGTCCCAGTATTTTTTTGACATTCGAAGTCAATAATTACGTTTTAAAAGCATTGAAATAATAAGTCTAGTAACTTGTCTTAATTCATTCTTGTATAAATATTTGGAAATAAACTTCATGATGGCACAACAAATATCGTTTTATTTTGAGTCGATAATTTCAAATAAATATATACTATTTGATCCATCGCTTTACAAAACAAAAACGCTTCACCTGCGTTTTGTCGTGTGCATGTGAATAGATCACCACTAGATGGCGTTTGCCATGTACTGGTTAAGCAGGACGCCGCTAAAGGGCTAGGAGTTTGTACACTTTTCCACAAATGAAAGCAGTCAGTTTTGTCACGCGGTATCACAAACAGCTGAAACGCACATGCTCGATAGGCACGTTTTGATGTACCGGTGAACCACCTCGTGCAGTGAGTGAATGCTGGCGATGTATAAATACTATTTCAATATTAAATCACTCTTAACAAAGTGAAAATAAACAATATTATTCCCTTTATATTTTTATTAGTGTTTTGATGACTATCTGTCTAATTTTTAAGATGTGGCATACAAGTCAGATCAAAACGTTCACATACTTTTCAAAACATTAACACGCGCGAACTGGTTTTGACAAAAATGAATATTCATTACCGCAGCGCTTGGAATTGTGGGTTCATTAATACGTATGCGATTTGTTCATATTGAAAAGCACATTCCAAGTGTGCCGGTTATAAAATAAAAAAAATATTACTGCAGCGCTTGGAATTGTGAGAACAGGTGCAATGAAGTGGGAGGAACTATTAGTATCAAACAGAAATTTCCCGGTCCAACAAAAGCCATTATTAATGGAAATACGGTAATCATTCTTCACGGTTTACGTTCGAAGCCATACTGTTTGGGGAAAATCTGTACTTACCCGTGTCATCGGAGAAACCAAAATAAAACAGCTTATATGGGAGAATATTTTACTAGTACCAGGACAGGAAGTGTACTGATAAAATAACAAACTGCTTTCACAGTTTCTGTTTATATACACGTCTTTCAATCAGCTGTGAGATTAAATAGAATTTTTCGGAAAATGTCTGTCACAAAAAACCGCGGCTCGAAATGAATATCGTCACAGACGATATACCGGTATTAAAAACAATGGACGATATTTAAACCGGTTAAGATTTCAATACCGGTATTACCGGTATATCGAAATACCGTGCAGCCCTAGACGTGCACAAGGTCAAGGAAATGTAAAGATCGAGGGCTAGGCTGGATGGAGGAAAAGGGTAGCTAAGCCATTCTCCCTTGGTCTTCTACATGTGCCATCGACCATCACGCATGCCAAATATTGATACTATTTCACAAATAAAACACTGTACACGTTGTATAATACGGGCTGCATCCATTAAGTGAAAAACATACTCGCACACTCAAGTAATAAGGGAAGGCACTATGGGGAACTGATTTAACCCTTTACCCAACGTAACGCCAAAAACCGGCCAGCGCTATTCTCAAAAATCGACAATTAATTTTCATTATTTTTTTCATTTTTTGTCTCAAAAACATAGGTTATGACCCCTCGTTGGAACGAGCTCGTCGAGCTCGTTCCAACGAGGGGTCATAACCTATGTTTTTGAGACAAAAAACGAAAAAAATTAGTTATTCAAGAATTTTTTTTGCAAGTGTCGTCTGCTTTTCATGTTATGTAAAGGGTTAACACTGAAATTCTCATAGACATTAGAAGGAATATGGCGAAGTGGGTCTAGAAGGAATATGGCGAACTGATTTAACACTGCAAATTCCCATAGATATTTTTTGGAATTTCTTTAAAAAATGTATGGCGAAGAACTTATAGCGAACTGATTTAACACTGAAATACCCCATGGACATTTTTACGCCAGAGTGCCAAGGGCACACCCACTTTTCTGTATTCCTTCTAATGTATATGGGAATTTCAGTGTTAAATCAGTTCGCCACTGTTCCTTCTCTTACTACTTACGCAACAGTTCTTCGAAAGACACAAACCACACATCGTATCACGCGGCACATAAGTAACCCGTAGCTAAGCGCGGCTTACAACTGAGACAGTACACTCTGTTTACAGAAGCCGTGGAGAGTTCTATAACTCCAAAAGGTGTGGTGTAAATCCACCCATAAGAGCATTCTAAACATGGACAAATATTTACAACAATTTTCAACCCAGATCCTTAGCGTACATAGTGTCATGACCTCATACTCTACCAGTATTGGAGAGGCAACTTTCTCCCCACATACACACTGGGCTGGACCCACCGACCACCGTATGCCTGCACACTGAACGTGCGGTGGTAAACATGCAACCACAAAGCTAGCTCTGGAGACATCCTAACTCTCTTTCCAAAATGGCATGTAACGGACTCCCATAACTGCCTGAAAGCAGGCCCTTGTTTCCGCCTCCTACTTTTCCATCAATCCTTAAAACACATTTTAAAGAAAAAAGAAAGAAATCATCCAATACACTACCCCCCCCCCCCCCCCCCCCACACACACACACACACACACACACACGATTCTCGTAAATGATCCTCGCAAGGAAAACAATCAACTTTGATGTTCATTTGATTCTTGTCATGGATTCTGAAGGAGTCTTCACAAGCCTGGAGAATTCAACCTATTTTCGCTCCCTCACAAGGTAACACTATAACTTAGCAGTGTTGTATGGTGAACTCTTAGCTGCTTCTACAGGAACCCAAGACTTCACTTGAAACCAATGCTAAGGTACTTCCACAAGCAAGACCGCCAAAGGCGAATGCTGGAACATGTGTTTTACATGTAAGACAAGAAACTCATTAAACAGGAACTTGGTCCTCGAGCATTAAACTCTAGAAAGTACAAAAAAATATGTGGTTTATTTTTACTATAAAATATGTACCAATTGCACCCAAAAGCGTTAATAGCACGCTCAAATTTTGAATTATTTAAGAACTGGAAATTAATTCTCGTAGCAGGAGTTCACGAGAATCAAAACCGATTTCCGGAATTCGGGACACATTTTAAGCCTGTATCTAAGATAACACGATAGACAGGTGACATTTGCAAAGAAAATTCTTAAATATAACTTTTTTTGTGCATCAAAACATAGTTTATGACCCTCATTGGAACGAGCACAGCTAGATCGTTCCAATGAGGGTCATAAGCTATGATTTTGAGACAAGAATTAAAAAATAATAAATTGAATGGTGATTTTTGTGAATAACGTTGACATGTTTTGGCCCTACGTTGGGTAAAGGGTCAAGGCCTAGGTGTTTTATTAGAGCATGTTCTGGCAGAGTCCATTTTCATTATTTGAGGGTAGACTAATTAATATTATCAGTGGGCCGCCTTGGAGCTGCTCGTTGAGACTACTGAATGATTGGTCTACCTCACACATGCACGTAGTAGCCACCCTAATTAACCCCTTTACCTAACACGACAAGCAGACGACACTTGCAAACAAAATTCTTGAATAGCTAATTTTTTTTCTCAAAAACATAGGTTATGACCCTTCGTTGGAACGAGCTCGTCGTGCTCGTTCCAACGAGGGGCCATAACCAATGTTTTTGAGACAAAAAATGAAAAAATAATGAAAATTAATTGGCGATTTTTGAGAATAGCGCTGGCCGGTTTTGGCCGTTATTATATGTTGGCTATATTTTTGGTCTGCTGGATTTTTCAGGGAAGATAATTTGCATTTTATGGACTTCGATGACCGCGGCTCCCACTCTCTTTGGTGGGAGCCCGGGAGGCCTACCCTAGGAAATGTTTTGAAATTTCTAGCCCCTGAGTGTGAATCTGTGACCCCAATGCTCTTTTTAGCAATTTAAATGAGAAAATTTTGTTGATTAAATTAAAATCAAGCAGGCGTGTGGACGTATCACACGAAAACATAATATTACGGTCTTTGGGTCAAAGTTTGGACTAATGTTTCATTTGTTACATAAAGTTCAGCATGGTTATAAACCTCAGAACACTATAGATCCTGTACTGAAAAGAAGTAGTACCTTTTCCATATCACAGTAATAGAGTTCTCTCCACTGGAAGAAAGTTGATAACATTTAGAACTGAAGTGTTTGCTGGTCAGTTTCCACTGGATCAACAATAACAAAAAATCAGATCACAAAGAGATCTTACTGGAAGCGTGCGTGGTTATTTTTTGAAAGTGAGAATTTGTGCGTGAATAGCTGTTTTGATTCATTTTACTGGAGACTACCTGTATTTATTTATTTATTTATTTATTTGCGTTTAAGGTCATGACCACGACAGTTGTATGGGTGGAGGAGGCTGGAGTACCCGGAGAGAACCAACGAGCAGCGACGAGCAACTGTCAATAACCTAACATACCAACTCCACACAAGCAGGGTTAGCATTGGTTGAAGACAAGTGCACCATCGACGTGCAGTACGCCTTAAAACACAACGCCACCGTGCCCCCGCGTGGGCAACGGGGTGGAGTGTCTTGCCCCAACGCGGTTGCCGCAGGTGGTAGACTACCTGTAGACATTCACCAAAAAACGAAACTAAATAAATTCGTGTTCACCCTTAACCGTTTGAATCCGGGAGGCCGTTTTTCCGAACCAGGAACATGATACTTCATAATTTCATTAATTAGGGTGGCTACTACGTGCTGTGTGAGGTAGACCAATCATTCAATAGTCTCAACGTGCAACTCCAAGGCGGCCCACTGATAATATTAATTAGTCTACCCACAAATAATGAAAATGGACTCTGCCAACTGCTGTCATTGAACTGGCATGGAAGATGATACCAGTGTTCAAAGGATTAAAACCATGACGACACTAACAAAACAATTCTTGAACAACAAAATATACACCTGGAAGTTAATTAAGCACCACAGTTTTTTTCGCAGTGGGGTTATTAGAAACTGTCATTACTTTCATGCTATCTTTCAGATCATAGCCAAAGGTGAGTGTTTGATGAAAGAATGGTCTATTGACAAATGAAAGACAACACAATGATAAAAATATGCAGAATTTTAATGGCGCTAATTACACATATCTGTCACTAATGTTTTTGATGTTCTCTCGACAAGTATCGTGCTGGAATGGTCCATAATGAAACAATGCTGGTAATTACTGACAAAAAATGTAACTTGTGATCTCCTAATACAATAGCAGTGTCTGACGTCAGTAGCGAGTATATCCACCACGTGCCCGGGTGACAGCCTGAACCCCCTCCTAATGCTACCTGGACGCCTTCTGATACGGTCCAGAACCAACTGTTGCCACTCCGCGTGCAATGCAATTTCCAATTCTATACAGGCGGATCCCTTGCTTGCACACGACGTCCAAGAAAGTCTCAGGTGTGTTCTAAGGGATTCAAATCGGGGTTCATTGCAGGTCAAGGTAGTATTGTAATAGCATTGTTCTGAAGGAATGCTCTCACAGTATGAGAACGATGTGGCCTTGCATTGTCGTCAGGGCAAGTAGCCAACGGGTAGTTGGCAAAATGAGGCATAATAACCCGATTGAGAATGCCCCGGATGTACTGATGACCACTGAGATCCCCGCGTACAGTCACCATATCAAGTTTACAATCACGAGAGAGGCATCCCCAGATCATTACTGATCCTCCACCATAAGGAACAGTAGGTCTGATGTTCCTGGGCACGTAAGCAGTATTTCTATGCCTCCACATTTTCATGCGACCATCTGTGACGTGAAGCAGGAACCTACTCTTGTCTGACCAATGACCACGTCCCGAGATTCCAATGTAGTCCTGCCATACACCACTCCAAACGTCGTCTTTGATGCTGATCGGACAGTGCTGGACGCTTTATGACCCTCCTGGACCTCATACCCAGTGCTTTGAGACGGTTTCGGACACTTCTGTTGTACAAACGCCTGTTGGGGGAGGGGGGGGGGGCAAAGGCGTTTCAAAACCCCACTTGAAGCAAAAGGTTCACACATAACGAGGCCTGCCAGACTCCGATCTTCCCGAGGAAAGGTCTTCCGGGGTTGTCCAGGCCTTGGTCGGTCCATAACATCGTTGGTCTGTTGATGTTTCGGACAAGTCTGCTGATGACAGAATGACTAGCCAAGTTGCCTTCCAATAGCTTTGAATGACATGCCTGTTGCATGCATGACAACGATTTTCCATTTTAGTGTCTGACAGTCTCCTCCTTGCCATGTCAGCATTTATTGATAAAAGAAGTGACAAATTGTCTTGTTTTATACCCAGATATTGCATGTGGATGATAGTGTTTTTTGTGACATTCCTGGGAAGCATGCTTCACGTGGAAGAGGGGATGTGTTTTGAGTACGCTATCAACCAGAAACATCATGTTTCACCAGATGAAATATACTGCAAGACATAGCAATCATTAAAACATAATTATCAGTTACAGCAACTTCACTGTCATGAAACATTTCGGGGGGGGGGGGGGGGGGGGGTGCTTAATTAGGTTCCAGGTGCACATGTTCAATTTACGCCTAAAACATATAGCTTATGGCCCTTCATTGGAACGAGTTCAACGGACGTGTTCTACTAAGGGATCAAAACCTATGTTTTTGGAGACAAAAATTTTAAAAATAAAAAATATGAATGCAAATATTGTGACCTGTCCAGAAGGCGTTTAGACTGACCTAAGTCAGCTGCCTTTCAGCCTCCTTGAAAAAATATTTGGAATAACGACTGCTTGAAATACCATGTTTTTGGTTTCTTTGGGCTTTAATTTAGACTCGGAATAACTGTTATTAATTCCATTTTGGTCGTTTTTTTTACTGCAACAGAAGAACATGCATTTTCTGGGTAACCACGAAGTTACAGTTTAAGAACCTGGACAGTTATCTCTAGGTAAGTCTTGACTTCCTATATAATAAGCATCAAAGACTTGCCTAGAAACAACTGCAAAGCGACGGGGTGTCGAATGTCAATGTATGGCAAAAATGTAGTTAAATCACTTCTTATGAAATTAGACAAAAATATTAAAATAAGCTGAACTATCTGTTATGGACTCTAAATTCAGAAAATCTCTGTAAATTAGGGATATCGGTTACACCTGTAAGTTTAATTCAATTTAAAGGTCAGCGCTGGTCGTTTTTGCCGTTAGCCTTGGTAATGTGTAAACAAAATACCATGAGCTGCATTCACAAGTTAAAAGTCATATCATTGTGACACCCACAATTGCCAATAAAAGGTCCTAACATGGCCATTTAACACCGGAACTGGGGGAATATTTAGCACCGGAACTGGTGGAATACTGAAGACCTTTTTTAGAAATACATATTTTGTCTGCAGTCAAACTGATTTTTTTAACCTGCGGTCGGAAAGAGCAGCGAACAGGGAAAGGACTTGCTGAGAAGATATTTGGATTCCCCGGCCAAACGGTTTCGGACGTAATCCTCTTGCCACATACTGCAGTCAAGGGGACGTCCAACTTAACTTTGGTCAAATGTCAGGTAATTTTCTCCAAAGTTCAAAAGAGGCCAGAAAGGGATAATCCCAATAAATTAGATATCAATTTTTTTAACCCTTTACCTAACGTAACGGACAAAACCGGCTGGCGCTATTCTCAAAAATCGCCTCTTTATTTTCATTATTTTTTTCATTTTTTGTCTCAAAAACATAGGTTATGACCCTCGTTGGGACGAGCTCGTCCAGCTCGTTCCAACGAGGGGTCATAACCTATGTTTTTGAGACAAAAAATGAAAACAATGAGTTATTCAAGAATTATTTTTGCAAGTGTCGTCTGCTTTTCAGGTTAGGTTAAAGGGTTAAATGAAACATAGATCACGTGAAACTAATATTTGCCATGTAACTGTTACCATACGGAAGAAACCACAGTCTGACAGTCTGCTCTGGCATAAGTTGGAGACCAGATTTGGTACAATAAAATACCTTAAATTTAATGGATAGTTATATTCTGCAATACCTGAGGTCTGGAACCGGAGAAACCTTTTTCGCATTCTTGCAAGGAATGGAGAGCAAGACTAATTATAATTTAGGGTGTCTCAATTTCACAAGGGCTGCCATTTTTCTTGTTTTTGGTTACCTTTTATGAAGTTCACCAAGGCTCAAATCCACACAGTTCACAAGAACAAAGTATGGAGTCATGAGAGAGAACATCAATGTAAAGTGAAGCATATCCAATGTTGCTTTTGTCAATCTGCAGTTATCATGCCCCCGCCCACCCACCACCCCCCCCCCCCCCCACACACACTCAATTCTCTTCTAGTTTGCATGAGATTTGTGTCAAATTGGTAAAAAACTGATCTGCTTACCGATACCAATTTTATAAGCAGCGAATTACAGGCCTGAACAATATTGCAATTATGCAGGTTAAAAAATTCATTTATTTAAACCCTTTACTTAACACTATCGAAAAACGACACTTGCAAATATAATTCTTGATTTTTTTTTATTTTTGCGTCAAAAACATAGCTTATGACCCCCCTCCCCCCCCCCCCACCCCCCCGTTGGAACGAGCTCAACGAACTCGTTCCAATGAGGGGTCATAAGCTATGTTTTTGAGACAAAAAATGAAAAAATAATGAAAATTGAATGGTGATTTTTGTGAAAAGCGCTGGCCGGTTTTGGTCGTTACGTTGCTTAAAGGGTTAAATAGGTTAAATTTCTAGCTGCATTATGAAAAAAAATTGCTGCTTGAAAATTGTTTGTTTTGACATTAGTGCGCGGAGGGTTGGGAAGAAAAATGAGAATATATAAAATCATTGTCTGCAATTTCTAGCCAGCTGTTAGCCTTGGTTTGTAGATCTCTAGAGGCCTCAGCTTAACCCTTAACCTTTGCTCTATGAGCTCGTTCCAAAGAGGGGTCATAACCTAGGTTTTTGAGACAAAAAATGAAAAAAAAAATAATGAAAATTAAATGCCTAATTTTGTAAATAGCGCTGGCGGTTTTTTACCGTTACTTTGGGTAAAGGGTTAACACACTAGCCCCCGAATGGCATGACCTCATACAGTACTGTTTAAAGCGAAGTATGCGAATTCGTTCTGCATTTCTAGGGAGGATCAGTAGTAATTTTATCCAACAGCTCTGTAGAGCTGTATGATTAAATTACTACTAATCCTCACAACCAATTTATTATTCAATGTTTCCTCTGTTTTTCTACTGCCACTTTTTCTTCAAGAAAATGTTTATCTGTTTCCGATTGAAATGGTTAAAGACCAAATGTTTTTCGCCAATTTTAAGAATAAACCGCTGTCAAATTGATAAAATATTTGTTCAGTCTTTTGTTCTTACAATTATTATAAATGACGCTTTTGCAAATGTAATGATAATTTCCTGCCAAATCATTTCATTTGTAAATGTTTTATGCACTCATCGAAGTTGATATGGCAGTCTGCCATGTATTTTGACTGTATTCGAGCAATTAGCCCAAAGAACATTCAACTTCAATCATTACGTCTGTGATTGGAAAACACTTAGTAGCACAATTGATTGATATTTTCCTCAACAATTAACCTATATTGGCAAGTTACTGAACAACACAGTTAGACTGGGAACAGATGTCGTTATCTGCACTGCAAAATCCAGCTGAACTCAGAAAAGATAATCCTTAAAAGCCCGTCAGATCATCTCAGATGGTAATATTATATGTATGGCAGAAAATGTGATACTGCATGAATGAACAAGCTGGAAAATAAGCAGACTGTCATCAGCAAAATGAGGTCCCCAGAGGGCGAATTTAGTGATGCTACCCTGCATAAAATTTACCTTATGTGAACCTCAATCTGAATCAGGGTCCCAAAAATAAACAGAAAGAGGTATCCAGAGGATAAATTGGCCCATTGTATGGGATAGCGTTATTAAATTCACCCTCTGTGGACCTCATTCCGCAAACGTCAGACTGCTTATTTTCAGGCCTGTGAATGAGATGAAAATTAAAAGCATTTTCACTACCACAAGGGGCATAGGGGGGTTATTTATTTATTTATTTATTTATTTATTTATTTATTTATTTATTTATTTATTTATTCGTGCTTAAGGTCAATGTCTGCATTTCGGCTATCTCATGGCCGCAACGTACGGAGGAAGTCAAGTTTAGCCTATGGTGCCCACTTTAGAGGACTACCACCCCAAGGCGTTGGTTCCAGGTCCTATTTTACCTGCAAACAGAACTTGTTAACCGTGGTAAGCAAGCATTGCCCAAATTTCAGGGACTTCAACAGGGTAGGTAGGGGTTGAACTAATTCATTCAGATTCATTATAACGGGCTGACATGGGTAGACGCTGCGGCACATCAGGTGGCACACGCGTTAGGGTAAGAGCACGAATGAGAGGTATGTGCTTTTCTTATTAACGATATTGGTGGTAGGTTGGAGGAAATATAAAGAATGAGAGAGAGTCCACCTTGAAAATGGTTTTGTATAAAACGAGGCAGTTGGTGCAGTGGCTTAGCTAGTGAGCAATGCCCTTCACCCCCCCCCCCCCCCCCCCAAAAAAAAACATCCTCATGCCCCCTAAAATTCCTGAATTCTGCGATCTGCACAGGACGTCAACTAATGACATTATAGTTGGCACACCACGTTTGATGAAAATTGGAGTTCGAGCCTCAAAATGTCTCCTAATAACGTCATTTATGGACTTTTTTAAACAAGTGCTCCCCTCCCGAGACTTTTGGGGGAAAATAGCCTTTCCAACTGAAGTTTTCGATTTTCGGCTATATGGCTGCGGCATAAAAATATTTGAATCCCCCCCCCCCCCCCCCCCCCCCACACACACACACACTTGATGGACTACTACTTGCAGGGCCGTCGAGAGCGAGGACGGACCCCGGAGTAATATGTAGAACGGACCTGCGAGCTCCGAAGGCGGGACGTGATAAGCGGAGGTCTAGAGGACCTCCTCAGAAAACTTTTTTAAATTAGTGCTAAGAGAAGTATTCTCCTGCATTTCCTTGACAATATCTACTCAATTAGTATCCGCCGCTAAAACGAAGTTTTGCAGGGGATATAGAAATGGGTTCCGTCCGTTCGTTCGTTCGTTCGTCCGCCCGTCCGTCCGTCCGTCCGTCTGTCTGTAACAACTTTGGACCTTCATATCTCAGTCAATAGATGTTGAATTTAAATGATCTTTGGCATGCTGATAGATCACCATGGGGGAAAGGATATTTCACAAGTAACAGGTTTTGTCCAATTTTTTCTACAGTCATGGGCTTTTTCTTACTTTTTTCAACTTAGAAACCCTTGTTTCCTTACAATTTGGGTAATTATTACCTGTATATCTGTGTGTATGCATTTTTTTCTCCAAAGATACTCGTGACCACCACGACGTAGAAAAGACCGGTGGAAAACGAACAAACAGGAACAAGCGTTTCGACAGGTCAACCTACACTTTTTAAAACACCAAAAAATCATGGGACAACTGCACCCCTTTACCCCCACTCCCCCACCCCCGGCACTAGTGACTACTTGTTTGTTTAATATGTTAAAAAAAATTCAGTGTCGAAAACTTATACTCTAAAATCAGTAGGGTTAAAAATTAACCCAATACAACATGTTGAATGAATACGAACCCAATTGCGGTCATATTCACTCAACCCAGTTGATTTGGGTTAATTTTTAACCCAAGTGATTTTAGAGTGTAGGAACAACAAGACTTCTCTCAAGATAAGAGAGGGAGCGTGTTGGTGTATTGAGGCGATGATATATACTGAGCAAATGTAATCTATTTATTTTTATTAACTTTTTGGTAAATACATTTTGGTGGCGTTGAGAAGAAAAAAAAGCTGGCACGAATGTGGTGTATGGAGAAGGTCAAGTTCACCTTGCAATGAAATGATTCTTCGAAATATAGCTGGCATGAATAAACTTCGTTATCGTGCTGTTTTAAGGAGTACACAATCGCTTGTTGATAGTGTTTACATTGGGTGAGCAATGTTAGTTCAGAAACATGAAGTAAACATTGATATATTTCCCAAATATACCACGAGTGTTATACACTAAAAATCGAGGTAATTTCGGATTTTATGTATGCCTTGCATTTTGTACTTACTAACAATATTCAGGGCCAGGATGGGTCCCGGGACAATGTGTATACAGTAGAACGGACGTTACGGGCCCTGCGAACGCCGCAGGCGCAAAATGATGAGCGTGAGATCTTCGGGTCCTCCCCCAGAAAATCTTTTAACCCTTTACCCAACGTAACGGCCAAAACCAGCCAGCGCTATTCTTAAAAATCGTCAATTAATTTTCATTATTTTTTCATTTTTTGTCTCAAAAACATAGGTTATGGCCCCTCATTGGAACGAGCTCGTTCCAACGAAGGGTCATAACCTATGTTTTTGAGACAAAAAATTACAAAAATTAGCTATTCAAGAATTTTGTTTTCCAAGTGTCGTCTGCTTTTCATGTTAGGTAAAGGGTTAAGCAGTCATAATTCCAATTATTTCTAAAAGCGGACTGATTACTGACTTAGGTCAGTCTGAACGCCTTTTGCGCGAGTGACAATATTTGCCATTCATATTTTTTAAATTTTCGTCTCAAAAACATTTCAATGACAGCAATTGGAAGAGTCCCTGTTCATTATTTGCGAGTATAGACTAATTAAATTTTTTAGCGCCGTGCAGCCTGGGAGCTGCACGTTAAGACTATTGATTGATTGGTCTACCCCACACATTTACTTAGTAGCCATCCTATTTAACCCTTTTCCCAACAAATCGGCCACATCCGCCCGCCTAATATTCAAATTCAGCAGCCGAATATTGATATTTAAAATAATAAATTTTGATATCGTCTGCATTGGGTAAATGGTTAATGAAACTATGAAGTATCACGTTTCTGCTTCCGAAAAGCGACCTTCCTGTTCAATGGGTTAAGGGTGAACACGAATTTATTTAGTTTCGTTTTATTGGGAAATGTCTACAGGTAGTCTCAAATAAATTGAATCAAAACAATTATTCACGCCTTCGATATTAACCATACAGGTATCACGGAACTAAATATTTTCCCATAGGCGACCATTATAACGTTCAGGCAAAACAAAATATGATCGCATCACTTTAATTTTGGCATTCAAATATCTTTGTCAAGTATAGCCCTACAGACATTTTTTTTACCCCAAAACAGGGGGCCATGAAACAAATAAGAGAGTAAAATTGACCGCAAGGGAAGTACCGGTCACGTGCACATATTTTTCAGGGAATTCCCTACAAAAACACACAAAATGTAAATTGTATCTTTTAGGTCCAAAAGTCACCAAATCACCCTCCTTTTATGTGGAATATTCATCAATAATGCAAGATGTCAATAGAATGCTTCAAATATTTATTGAAACAATTTATTTTCCCAAGGCTGTTTATTTTTAGAGATTGCATCACTTCCGCAACATTTCAAGGCGGGTATTTCTATTTCAAATATTTAGTTCAGTGATACCTTTACCCGACGCACATGATATCAAAATTTATTATTTTAAATTGGGCAAGGCACTTCACTCCGATTGTCCACATTGGGGCACGATGACGCCGTGTACTAAGGCGTACTGTACGTCGATGGTGCGCTTGTCTTCAGCCAATCTAATCCTGCCTGTGCTGCAGTGCGGAGTTACGATGTTGGGGAGCTGGCAGATGCACGTCGTTGTTCGGTGGTTCTCTCCGGGTACTCCGGCTTCCTCCACCCGTAAAACTGTCACGGTCATGATTAACCATTGTGCATAAGTCTGTGACCTTAAACACCAATAAATAAATAAATAAATAAATAAATAAATAAATAAATAAATAAATATATTAATTTAAATATTAATTTTTCAAACTTCTCAAAGTATTTCAACAAAATTGTATCATGTGACCCCTCATTGGACCGTAGTACATGTATCAAACTGGGACATTTCGACCCTCAGTCTATGCTGCTCTCCCACGTTGGATCTCAACTCCCCTCCACTTTCCTTCCTACCTATTACTAATATTTAGTACGTTCTAGGAACGTTTTTGCGCCACACACTTCTTTATGCTAAGTTTATAAAAGATAGCTAAGTTGTTACCACAAGATAATAATTACACTTTGTCTGGCCGCTGATTTGTTACAGTTCTCGTATGAGAAGATCTTGATTAACAATGTGCTCCCAAACGCCTGTGACAACCGATAATGTTACAACGCCGCATAATGTTACACCAACGCATAATGTTACAAAAAATGTAGTAAACAACCGATAATGTTATAAACTCCGCATAATGTTATAACTTTATTCAACCCGTTATGTTATAAAAATAGACGCATAATATTATAACTTTTTTCAACCCGTTATGTTACAACAAATTAACCGATAATGTTATAACTTCTGTATACTAATTCCAGTTACAGCTATTGTAGATGGACTTTACCACTTACCATTTATTGCCGCATAATGGTATGTAATATTTATACTAAAGGTTTCTGCTCTGGTTAAGGCGAGGAGACCCCCCCCCCCCCCCCAACTCCCGGGGATTTATCATAGAATGACCTAGTCACGTTACATAGACGCGGATTATCCTGGTAACTCAGTCGTGTGACGTCATTACCATGATCATCCAGTGCCCAACATGGTGAAGGCGGGGTGGTGGAGGAGGGGTGCTATTTTATCCGATTGGTACGCTTACCAACATGCGTAGTCTCCGCTTCCAGAAATGTAGTGTACCATAGTCCCCTGACGCCTTTAGGGATGGGCAAATGCCTCTGTTTCTGCTTGTTTTGGCCATCTAAAACTCATTTGCCGCATATTTCTTAGTCATAAGAATATCTTATTGTTTATTAATTTGACATTTTAACAACTAACAGTGAACAAAAATGAGGTAGAGTTAAAAGAGGCCAAAAAGTTGGATGGAGCGAGGTGCATATGGTAGATGTGGCAGGTTGGTAGTGTCGCACGGAAGCCGAAGAATGAGATGCGAGACTGGGTAGGAAGAGGAATGGGGTTTTGGAGGGTTGAAAGGGGTGGGCAGGAATTAGGCTGAGAAAGAGAGGAGGTCATGGATTAGTACATCAGGGTGATTGTGCAGAGAAAGCTATCTGAGAATACTATAAGAGAGTAGTGCTAGACGGTATGATAATATAGATGGTGGAGATGTTGGAAGAAGTGGAAGTGATGAATTTGGGATTACAGGTTCTGAAAAAGGCGGAGTCACTAGAACAGGCAGTATAGGGATAAGGAGGAGATTGTGGAGGAAGAGTTGTGTTGATGTTGGTGTTGTGGCAGTGTTGGTGATGGTGTTGAGTAGTTTTGTATGTTGAAAATGAGCCATTTTGTAGGACCCCGGGGCAGGACCCCGGAAGTGACGTCATGTCACGGGATTGGGCGATCATGTTGGGTTGTCATGATAGTGCACGTGGGTGGCCATGTTGTGATGTCATTATCATGATAATAGGTGGTAGGAGTGCGTATGCGCAGCGCGTTTTGTTATGGGGACACGTGCTCCGTCTCACCCCTAACAACCCGACAATAGATATCGAATTAATCCAAACATCCCGACAATCATCAGAAAACTGACCCAAACACTCCCGAAAACACTCCGAAATAAAGGTAGGATAGTATCCTTAATGAGGATATGAGACGTATGAAGAGGTAATCATTGCGCTCATTTTCATAGCTTTCATTTTGAGACGTATGATTTTGCGCGCATCGTGCTCATTTTCATAGCTTTCATTGCTTCATACGACGAAAAGGGGGATTCCGTGGGTTTAGTATCCTTAAAATATAGGACAGTATCGTTACCTAATGTCCGACCATATAATGGACGCGTAATTTATCACAGAAATGGGTTTATTACAATAATGGTTGGTTTATTACAATAGTGTTTTATTAACTGAGAGATAAACTGGAAGGGGGGGGGGGGCGCACCTGTCCCCTGAGGCGCCCTACTGCCCCTTTCCCCCTGTAGCTCCTGAAGTCCCAGTCCCTCGAGTTTCTGGCGAGTTACTAAAGGGAGTGTTTTCGGGAATGTTTTGGACACTTTCCTGAAGATTGTCGGGTTGTTTGGATTAATTCGATATCTATTGTTGGGTTGTTAGGGATGAGACAAAGCACGTGCCCCTATAACAACACGCGCTGCGCATACGCATTCCTACCACCTTTTTTCATGATAATGACATCACAACATGGCCACCCACGTGCACTATCATGACAACCCAACATGACCGCCCAGTCACGTGACATGACGTCACTTCCGGGGTCCTGTCCCGGGGTCCTACAAAATGGCTCATTTTCAACATGCATAACTACTCAACACCATCACCAACACCGCCAAAACACCAAGATCAACACAACTCCTCCTCCACAATCTCCTCCTTCTCACTATACTGCTTGTTCTTGTGATTACGCCTTATCCAGAACCTGTAATCCCAAATTCATCACTTCCACTTCTTCCAACATCTCCACCATCTATATTATCATACCGTCTAGCACTACTCTCTTATAGTATTCTCAGATATCCTTCTCTGCACAATCACCCTGATGTACTAATCCATGACCTCCTCTCTTTCTCAATCTAATCCCTGCCCACCCCTTTCAATCCTCCTAAACCTCATTTCTCTTCCTACCCAGTCTCGTATCTTATTCTTTGGCTTCCGTGCGACACTACCAACCCGCCACATCCATCATATGTGCCTCGCTCCATCCAACGTTTTGACCTCTTTAACTCCACCTCATTTTTGTTAACTGTTAGTTGTTAAAATGTCAAATTAATAAACAATAAGATATTCTTATGACTAAGAAATATGCGACAAATGAGTTTTAGATGCCCAAAACAAGCAGAAACAGAGGCATTTGCCCATCCCTAAAGGCGTCAGGGGACTATAGTACACTACATTTCTGGAAGCGGAGATTACGCATGTTGGTAAACGTACCAATCGGATAAAATAGCACCCCTCCTCCACCACCCCCGCCTTCACCATGTTGGGTACTGGATGATCGTGGTAATGACGTCAAACGATTGAGTTACCAGGATAATCCGCGCCTATGTAATGTGACTAGGTCATTCTATGATAAATCCCCGGGAGTTGGGGGGGGGGGGGGGTGTCTCCTCGCCTTAACCAGAGCAGAAACCTTTAGTATGAATATTACATACCTTTATGTGGCAATAAATGGTAAGTGGTAAAGTCCATCTACAAAAGCTGTAACTGGAATTAGTATACATTAGTTATAACATTATCAGTTAATTTGTTGTAACATAACGGGTTGAAAAAAGTTATAACATCATGCGTCGATTTTTATAACATAACGGGTTGAAAAAAGTTATAACATTATGCGGAGTTTATAACATTATCGGTTGTTTACTACATTTTTTGTAACATTATGCGTTGGTGTAACATTATGCGGCGTTGTAACATTATCGGTTGTAACAACGCCTCCCTATTCCCATTTACCACGCCTCTCCTCTTCTCCCAACACCCGGACACGAATGGTTTGACAAAAACCCGTACTCCATTCTTCCCGATCTCAACGATAAGCACACTAACACTGTCCTTTATGTCACCCAATACCCATATTTTCTTTATTCTTCCACCCTACTTATTCTGTTAGACGAATATTTTGGACATTCCAATAGAAAGTGTTCCAGGGTATTCACTAGTCACGAATTACATATTTGGCACTCCCTTTCATGGTCTTTCCCAATTTTTCCCCAGCGACCGCGACCTCAGCTTAAACGGTGGAATATCGGACCCTTGGAGTATTGGGTCTTCGGAACAGCGGATCTTCGGAGTATTGGGCATTCGGAATATCAGACAATTGGAGTATTGGGCCTTCGGAATATCGAATCTTTGGAGTAATGTGTCTTCGGAGTAATTGTTCTTCGAAAAAAAGGGTCGACGCCGAACATACACCGATGCGTGTGGTTTGCAGCTCAGATTATCTGAAATTACACGCACTACAGAGTTCTGTTCTCTGCGGTGACGTCAAAGGGGGGGGGGGGGGTCATACGGTCAAAAATTAAAATGTTTTTAAAATTGTAGTAGGTTATAAACCTGAAAAATAGGAGATAGCAGATTTGTTTTTTTTTTTTCGGGGGGGGGGGGGGGTGTTTGGGTTTTTTTCGATAGTAGTATACGATGTTGCGATTTGTCCCCACCTTATGGACCCCGCAGGTGACGTCATTGTTTCCCCCAAAATGCCGCGAAGATTGTCACGCTAGTGGTCCTCTTGTTATGTCATGGACGATGGTGATACATGATTTTGTCTAAGAATATCTGCACACAAATAATAATTTTAGAATTTATTTTCTGACACGGTGAAGTTGGATTTACAATCACAAAAATGAAGTAACATACTTTTTTATCTCGTCTATCAGTCTGTATATCCAGACGTTTGATCGTCACATCGTCTTCTTGAACTCTTCATTTGGGGTAGAAGTCGGATAGACCACCTTTACTCTGTGTATACGTAAACATATTGCTGTCATTCATTCTAAATCATCTGATACCACTGCCTGTCTGTTGGGTTTTGGTTATTTTCAGATACGTGTCCTTGGTCAGTTCATTCCCGGGTTTATTGATACCTTTACAGCTCAACTTGTCGGATGCACCGAAACAGTAGTCAGTCTTGCTGCACAATCCAATTGTACCATCAATCCTGCCATTCGACTTTAAAAAGTCTTGGTGTTCTTTTATCAAATTTCTGTTTACGTGTGCAACATGAATGGGGTGTACGGGATTCGTTTTATACATTCAATTTTACGAAGTCTTCTCTGTGAATGCTGCTTGCCTCAGATACCATTCATGCCAGAGCGGAGGACGGACAGCTTCCTGGTTTTGATAAAACAATGTACAAACTGTCGGTATCGGATTCGCATAATTCAAAGTCTGGACGATCCACATATACATCCAGAAAATAATAATAGAATTCCAGCATTCGAAGCTTTATTCATCTCCACTTCATACAGATCTTCGATCAATTTGCTAAATTTTCTGAACGCCATGTTATTGATACAGTTTGACACATCGTTGACATCACAATCAACAACGTTGTGATGTTTGTCTTTACTTGTGACAGTTTTTCCATTTCCGCTGTTTCCAAGTAACTTCATTGTGTCGGTCATTATTGATTTGTTGGGGTCGACATCACAACCCCGTCTTGCATCTGACACTTTCTGAAAACAAGCATTCGGCTGGTACTGGATCATTTGCTTTTTGTGACTCACTTCCAGTCCGTGTCCAATCCAATATACCTCTTTAACCTTTACCTAATAGGAAAAGCAGACGACACATGCAAACAAAATTCTTGAACAACTATTTTTTTTTTTAATTTTTTTGTCTCAAAAACAGAAGTTATGACCCCTCTTTGGAACGAGCTCGACGAGCTCGTTCCAAAGAGGGGTCATAACCTATGTTTTTGAGACAAAAAATGAAAAAATATTGAAAATTAATTGGCGATTTTTATGGATAGCGCTAGCTGGTTTTGGCCGTTATGTTAGGTAAAGGGTTAAAGGGGGTGTTGCTGGAAGAATTCTCTTTTGATAATAGTTGGCGATCAGGCACCGTCTTGGCTGGCTCATTATTTTATTTTCTTCTGCGTATGTTCTCATATGATCCCAGATATCCGATCTTAAAACGTTCATGTTCTTGAAGATTGAGGGGGTGGGGGTGGGGGGGGGGGGTGGTAATCTCTTGGAAAAGTTGTGTTAAGCAATCTAGTACATGCATGTAGCATTCAACCAAGCCGAAAATTTTGTTGGCGAGAATATTACCAGTTAATTCATCCATGGTCTTTCTTCCATCGGGTGATAAGTTGAAAGTTTCTCTTAGGAATGTTTTCAAGATTTGAAGAGACTTTTTTCGTATCACGTCATTCACATTCTCACACCGCTACAAGCTTATATCCGAGGTTTACGGTGTATTTGGAATATTTGATGTGTCTGTTCTGAGCTCTCTCGCTGGTTTCTAGCAAACTGTATTGAAGAGAAGAGTAGCCCCGTTCTTCATGTTCAAAGCACACTCATCTCATGACCATGCCGGAAGCGTTGAGAAACTTGAGTCGTCTTACACCAGCCGTCCATCGGCAACTGCCGTATTCCGATTCTCTTTTCAACACCATTAAACTGACGTCTGATGTGAATACCGTCTCTTGTGGCAACATACTCCATCCACCGGTGAGCCATTCGTCCGTAGGTTTGCGAATATTCAGGCTTGAAGTCGTATTCTTCTTTGCAGCGGATATAGCAACTGGTAGGCATTTCGTGCATAAATGCTGATAGATAAATATCATTCGCATCGAATCCAACGATACCAACACATCCCTTAGCTTGGTCCCCTAGTTACAGTCTTTCCATAGTACCGATGATGAAAATGATGGATGGCTCACCAACGATGTTGTCTTTCACAAGATGGTGTAAGCCCTTATCTTCTCGTCATTAACAATTTCAAACATCACTCCTTCTTTAACCATGTTGAACAGATATTTCATGGTTAGCCCAGGTACGCTGATACCATCATAGAGATTATCGATCTATCGTTCTTGGTAGAATACAGACAGCTCTGTCGCAGCTTCCAATTACGGCTTCCCGTCTCTATTCTTATTCGTATGGCAGGTAACTCATGGTAACAGAGCACCCAAAGGCCTTCAGAAATTTATCGTACGCAAACCCTCCAGCCATGTAGTTCATGATGCCGAGGAATTTCAATTGATCTGTCTTCAGGCACATGAAACCATTCGATTTTTCCCCCAACAAACTTCAGTGTATCTTGCCTCCTGAAATAACTCATCACTTCTCGCTTGACAATGTTCACATCATATTTTCCGGAATTAATCCCAAGGACTGGCACCTTCATCATATAACTATGGAATTCGGGTAGAATCTTTTCCATCAGGTGGGGTTTCGAGTTATCTTCACATGTAGCCATGGATTCGTACTTAAGTGCATCTTGGAATTTCTGCTTATTTCAAAAATAGAAGATGAAAGTATTTCTTGCATTAGCGACTAGCTTCTGTGTGAAATTTTCTTGAGATAATTCATCATGCGTTCGACGAGATCTTAAGTGTCGCCTTCTGTAATAAAGCATTGGGCTTCTTTAAAACCAAGAACATTACTGCAGATACTGACACATAATGGTGTGTGTTCAGCTTCAAACGTCAACGTATTACTATTTTCAGGTAAATTCGTTTTGTAGAAGCAGCGTTCAAAATCTAATGTAGCTCTGTATGGAAAATACTGATTCAGGTTCATCAACTCCTTGATCTTCTAATGTTTCGAAAATAGTTTATGATGCATGGTATATTCCCCCAACGTATTTGTACGTAACATCTTCTGCGTACATGTTAGCTCGAGGCGCTGAATCATCCAGGTAGACTTCCATAATTTACCACATTTGCGGCAAACAAATGATTTACTCTATTGATCGACATCAGTTATATAGCTGAAGTGATTCTTGTAAAGGCTGATATAAATCATACCGGCTGGAAATGAACAAAATTGACGGGTGCAGTTTTAAGCTCCCTTCAATTCAGAGGTGGGAGTAAAATGCACCCGTAAAATGTTAGTATATGAATTTTCGAGGGAATACTGTCACCAAACAACAGAACCATAATCCATTAAACTCTAGTGGTATCGTCAATGCCACTTCAATGGCAACCATTAGAAGAGTCCATATTCATTATTTGGGGTAGACCAATCAATACTTTCAACGTGCAGCCTCAGGGCTGCACGTTGGAAATATTTTTTGGTCTACCCCACACATATACTGAACAGCCATCCTATTTAATGACGTTATGACGTATCATGTTCCTGGCCAGAAAAGCGGCCAATTCGGTTCAAGGGGTTAAATGTATAAGGAATTGCTGAATTGTGACAGTAACTTGCCACTGGCCGCAGGATGCTGCTTTCTCAAAACAACAGATTTATATGCCCTTACAGTGTATTAGTGTTCCACAATATTTTTCAACAAGTGCCTTTTTTAGCTCCCGTAAAATAAAAAACACCGGTGCTGACGGGCGCAATTGCACTAGCACCCGTCTTATTTCCAGGACGGCATTACGTCTACTGGATCTCTGAACGATTTTGGCAACAAGGTCATCATTTCTCTCAACCAAATACTTTGATGACTTCAAACATTTTCTCCACATCTTGCAGTTGGTCGAATTTTACGCCAACGAATTTCTCTTTGGGTTCATTAGTATATTTCTCGAACGACGTTTCAGTTGTTTTGTTCAAATTGTGATGGCCAGCACCACACCACAGCACCAGGCATCAAAACAGGCAGATATTGTCGATGTAAAAGAAGTAGTGATATTCACCTTTTACTAAAGCCGAGGTGAATCGATTATGCAAGATGCACTGGGGCAAGTCTTCAACCACTACGCCGATTGAATGAGTCTGTATCTTATTGACGTAGGATGTGATGTTCGTCAGTTAGTCAATGGCCCGCTTGGAGCCGGGTCTTTTCTGTCGGGCCCATTCAAGGATCTCTTCTTCCTAGGTAGTCTGTAGAAACTCTTCAAAGTCGCCTTCATTACAAAACAAATGAGGTACTTTCAATACTCGGGCGTGGATTTGAGAGGCATGAAACTACCGCAGTTTTTCAGTTTCATTGTTACGTAGAATAAAATTATAACCCAAGTTGATCTTAAAACGCAGCTCTGAGCTCTAGTGGCAGGAATACATCAGTGGACAGCTCACTTGTCATTATTGATAAGTCCATGGACTGTAGGCGGTAGTTGTAAACATCTTGCACTTTTCTGTTTGAAATATGATGGGTTCGTATAGCGTTCCAGTTTTCAAGGTCCTAGTACATTGTTTTCATCTCACCCGTCTCTTCTAACAGTGCATTTTTCATCGCGTTCTATGGGATCAACATCGATAGTAGCAGTTGGTCTAGCAATCGTGACTGTTCTCGATGGTACTTGATCTTCAAATTTACGCTTAAAGGGCGTTGATCTATGCGCCACATTCTTGTGCCTTTTGAAATGAATCACTTGATCACATTCTTTTCCACAACCTCACTTTTCTTGTGAGGCCTAGTGGCAACGTGTACACCCAAACGTCTTTGCTTCTCCTTTATATAAGCTGTCCGTATATGGATGTTTCGGTTGTGGTGGTCCGAAAAGCTCTTTCCACAGTGGTCAAATTCAAAGTGTGCTAGTTGCATTGTCAAAACGTTGGCGAAGGCAAACGTACAATAGAAAATTCTCTTGTGATGTGGTAGGTCCGATGGTTCGAAACAGAATGATGAAAGACAAGACAAATGGTTTTAGCGCGACGAGGAGCGCAGGGACGTTGTGAGGCAAGCCCCTTTCGACCCTCGGTAACAGTATGTAAGTTTTCCTTTATGTCTGAGCGTGGTAAGGGAGCAGAGGGTTAAGGTACTCAGTTGCGATTGTGCCGTTTCTGCTTCTTCTTCTTAGCAGGAGGTTGCTTGGTAGGAGAAGGCGTGGCAGTTGTTGTTTTTGCGGTGTGGAGGTAGGGGTTGCGGACCTTGGCTGCATCCAAGTGCTCAGGTTTGTTTAGAAGAAAGTCGTATGCTCCATCAGCCCATCCTTCCTGAAGTCTTATGAATTCCCAGTTGTCATCCGTGGTACCATTAAAATCCAGCTTGAGTTCGCCGAAGCGCTCAATGACTCGTTCGTCTAGGCTTTCCATGTACATTCCCATGGACATGTCGGAGTCCGAGGTCGAACTGGAATTGTGGTTCGATTAGTTGAGGTTGGTTGGAGGACTATGTACAGTTTGGGTAACTTCCATCTCCTCTGCCTCCACCCCCTGCTTCTCCTCTCCTCCGACCTCTTTGGTGTAGAGGTACGGTTTGGGATTGATGATGCAGGTTTAGGAGGTGAGTCGACAGCCGTCACTCTCTCCGTCTCCTGTTTCCCGGTAACAGCCCGATTCCGCTCGATCCACGCTTCCATTCGCCTGACATCCCGACGTTTGGGGGTTGGTGACTTCTTCGTCTTTTGCTTCTTCTTGTTTTCCCACGGGTGTCTCGGTGGCGGTCTCCTTTCCCTTCCTCTGGAATGGACCAGTGCGGGTGGGCACGCAAAAGGTTCTACCATTCCCAGAGGTGAGCTTTGTCTTGTATTTAATTGTAAGCTGGACGCAGTCACTCTCAACCTGGACATTCCAGTTGAGAAGAGAGCTAGCATTCAACACCAGCAATGTGTTCTTGATTTTCTTGGGCAGGTTGTCCATGGCTAATTGGTTGTTCGCACTTTGAAGTCAGAGGTGTGAATCCGAATGTCAAATGAGTGAATCAATGAATGAATGTAACCATCAATGAGGAATGAAATGAATGAGAATGAATGATGAAACGTGATACGTTGTCGTATTTATTCACAACTGACAAATGTTTTTGACCAATCTGAAATCAGGTATTCTGACTGGTATATTTCCCTGCGTTTTGGTTGGTCGATTTGGGACAAATCTCGATCCTCTGGTGGAAGAAACTTGCTCCCGGTGACGACGGTGTTTTGTTTGTTGGCAACAACAGGCGGGTATATCAGGGAAGAAAAGCATCAAGCAAGAGTAAGTGGTGGTCAGACTATTCAAGGAATACACTGGAACTAAACGGAAATAAAGACTCAAACGCCCACAAACGAACCAGTTAGTGAATCCTTCAAAAATAATTAGTGTCTTGTATAATTGAAGCTGGGACAGTGGTTCTTAAGAGGAAGGGTGATATGTATAACAAGCTAGCGGGTGCCAAGTGATGGCAATATCTCACACTGGCCATTGGTCAGGCGAGTAAAAAAAAATTGTGTAGACCCTATTTCCGGTGGTAAAAAAAAATTGTGTAGACCCTATTTCCGGTGGTATTTTAGCTCTCGCCTTTTGCCAGGTCACCAAATGCCACCTGTACCAATACATCAACACAAATCCAAAGGCGGCCAAGTCGGAAATACATGTATAAAATGGGCTAAGTAAAAATAATAATAATCATATATAATAATAATAATAATAATAATAATAATAATAATAATAATAATAATAATAATAATAATAATTAACTATATATAGCGTGAAACCACCAATGGTGCTCTAAGACTCTTTACAGATTGTAAAACACAAGATATGAAATAAATGATTTGAATATGTGAGGTTTAAGCTGTTTCTTGGACCAGGAATCGAGAAAGCCCGCTCACTCGCCAGTGCAGATCGCGCATGATCAGTGACAAATGGCCAGAAGAACCAAGACTGCGCATAGGTATGCGGCGAGAGAGAAGCTCACACAGGTATGCAGGTGCAAGACCATGAATGCATTTAAATACCAGCATGAGATTTTAAAATTGCACTCGACTTTGGACTGGACGCCAATGTAGATTCTTCAAGTTGGGAGTGATATGGTCGAAGTGTTTAGCACCACTGATAATTCGAGCAGCAGCAATGTTCTGGATTCTCTGCAATTCCTGCAGCAAAGTACATGGCGGACCAAGGAAAAGAGAATTGCAATAATCCAAATGAGAGATTATGATGAGTGAACCAGTTGCTCCAAAGCGCTCTACCTTTGAGGAATGGACAGAGTTTGCTCAGCTTTCTGAGTTGCGAGTAGCAACTTTTACTCTTTTTTTAATTAGGTCCAAGGGTGAGATTGACATCAAAAAGCACCCCAATATTTCTAGCACTATTAGTGACCAGAGCAGTAGAATCACCAACATCAACTGACTGAATAGAAGAGGGGAAATGTGTTCTCTTCCTTGCAATGACCAATACCTCTTCCTTATTTTAATCGTTCATTTTGACCCGGTGACTGGACATCCCCTGTACAATGGAGTTAATACATTTTTCCATTTCTGGCAGAGTACCGACTGTTTCAGAAACATCAGATGGATTGAATGTCAAGTAGAGTTGGGTATCATCAGCATAAAGATGGTATGGCACGCTAAGATCTCTCAGACTTCGTCCAAGTGATGCTGTGTATATGATAAATAATTCGGTGCCAAGAACTGAGCCATGTGGCACACCGCAATTCAATGCTTCATTTTCAGATCGAGTGTTTTCAATATAAATTGAACTAAAAAAGTGGTGTTACCTGGAAAAAAATTGATACAAGCTGATTTTGGTGTCATTCGGCGCGGAATTTATCTGGGAACAACATATCCAAAATCCGCTAAAATCCGCCTTGGGGGAAATTTTTCATAGCGTCTCAACTGAGGGTGGGGTGGTGGCCATTTTTACCAATTTCCTGATGTCATTTTCCAGGCGGTTCTGTATTAAGGGCAGGAATTTGTCTCTTCTCAGATTTTTCCTGTCAGTAGAATACAATATAATGACTATAGTATTATACCAGCCCACGTAATTGATGTACACCGCGAATAAAGAGCGTTGTATAGCACACTGGAGAAAGATAATTACATCATATCAGTCGCGGGTATTCCAGCGATTCTGTTACACACAGCACATCGCTATAAGCTTATCGCCACGTGCTCTCGAATTATTCGATTGTTTTGTCATTCTGTCATATTTTCTTTGTTTCGGTGTTAACATACACAGGAAACAATTCTTAGTCACATTGTCCTTTTTCATATTTCGTCAATATCATATTTCTTGTCTATTAATCCAGTTTCGATAATCCGCCTCAGGATCCGTACTACTTATAGCTAAGAGAAAATAATCTGTTCCCTCCATCGGCATATTTCCACCATTTGATTAGATATGGCTTCACACCAAGGTGGTCGCTTTCGAGATGATACCTGTGTAATTTGCCAGGTTGGTTTCGATGAATTCAAATCAGTTAAAGTCACCAAGAAAGGTTGTCATACCATGCTTAATTTCTGTAATGTCAGGGAGAGATCAGACCTTGAAGCACACCTTTTGGACAAGCTTCAACAGGACCCCGTAGGTGTTGTTCTGGTTCATTCAGATTGCCGTAGGGATTTCACTGATGCGAAGCGGGCATCAGCTGCAAGCTCTTCTGACATCGAAGCTCCGTCGGCCAAGAAAATGAGATGTAATGTGCCTGTATTCGACTTCAAGACACACTGTTTGTTCTGTGGTAGCGCCGCAAAAATTGATCCACGCCACCCGATAGGAACAAAATTATCAGGACCGTCGAGACACTACCTATACGAGAAACCCTCCTCGAACATTGCGAACTGAGAGGGGATAGTTTAGCTTCAGAAGTAAGCGTTCGGCTATTGAGTTGCATTGATCTGGTAGCTGCCGCGGCTGTCTATCATCCACTCTGCCATACGAAATTCCTAAACTATAGACAGTTGAAAATTGCGAGACCAGCTGGTCGAAAACCTGACCATGGCATGGAACATTGGTTTGGGTGCATATGTGAATTCTTAGAAACTCATTCCGATTCAGAACTGTACACATTGACCGAGTTGCATTCGAAGATGGAAGAGATCGCAGGTGAATCAACTGTGTACACAAAAAAGAGACTGAAGCAGAAACTAGAAAAGCGATATGGCGATTATATCTTTTTCGCCAGGGTACAGGGTCGCGACTATGTCCTATGCTTTCGCAACATGGCTGAATATCTGATAAATGAAAAATGGTATGCGGACAAGAAAGAAAGTATAAGTGATGAAGCTGAAAGGATCATTGTTACTGCAGCAAAATTGATCAAGGGGCAGCTTAGAGAGATGGAGTATGATATAGATTGGTATCCAACCCCTGCTGACATACAGGACATTTCGCGAGGCAAAACCTGGATCCCAGCCTACCTACAGTCTTTTCTCCAGTGCTTGATACCAAATGATATAAAACGAAACAGCATAGGTCACTCTATAGTCCAATCGGCTAGACCAAGATCAGTCATAACACCTACCCTATTCGGGTTAGGAGTAGAAATGGACCATACTTTCGGGTCAAAATGTCTCGTTAATGAACTAGCTAGGCTTGGGTTTTCTATCACCTATGAGGAGGTCAAACGGTATAAGCAAGGTGTGATGGAGCTAGATTCTGTTGACAGCTATACCTCTAACTATTTCCCCGGAGAATTCGTACAGTGGGTCGCAGACAACGTCGACCATAACGTTGCGACTATCGATGGGAAAGGTTCACTTCATGGTATGGGTATAATCGCCGTGTCAACCCAAACTCAGGTGCCATCCACCCCTATGTCGCATACATCGATAAAACGCAGAGCTCGAGTTGGCGTTGAACAAATGTTGGTGAATAAAGGAATCCCAGTGGTTGATTACTTGGAATCAACGAGGAGAGGCTTTGGTGGTTTGAGGTACAAACCAGTAGTAGAGCTGCAATCACCACATACACTTCCATCTAGCCTGAGTACTGACGTTCTATGGCATTGTGGGTGGCTATCTAGAGCAGTAAATGACACTGTTCCTAACTGGTCCGGCTTCATGCAACTTACGCATTCTGTGCACGGTTCAGAGCATCAAGCGAAATCAGATATACTCTTTCTCCCAATAATAGATCTCAGCCCAACAGACAGCACATGCATCTTTTCCACATTGAAATTCATCTCAGAGCAAGCGATCAGATTGAACATCCCATCCCCGTACGTCACGTTTGACCAGCCTTTATGGTTGAAGGCAAATGAGATAATAATTGATCAATCCATGAACATTGTCTGCAGGTTGGGTGGTTTCCACACAATCATGAGCTTTCTCGGCAGTATCGGCTCGATGATGGCTGGATCAGGTCTTGATGAAGCTTTGCAGGAAGTTTATGGTCCACTAGCAGTTCGGTCGATGTTGACCGTCAAAGCTGTTTCCAGAGCTATGCGAGGCCACCTCCTAGTAGAAGCTACACTGACGAATAAATTATTGGGTGCCATAACCACATCCGAAATGAGCGCGAATGTTTCTCCTCCGATGAGCCCACCCACTGTTGAGAGTGTACAGATAAACCAGAGGGACTTAGATGGTGTGAAGGAGTTATACAAAGGTGTGCTTGAAGGCGCGGTCACCCTTTCTGATGTTAGCAGCTCATCAGCTCTCGTGACGGTGAACACTTGCCTTGACAACTACAAAGCCAAACTGTCAAGAGAATCACGCGCCGCTAAGCTATGGGTACAATATCTAGAATATATTCAGGTACTGAAAATGTTCATCCGTGGAGAACGTCTTGGCGATTGGAATCTCCATCTCATTGCTGTTGGTAGAATGCTGAACCGTTTCGCCACAACAGGGCATGTACACTATGCCAAGAGTTGCAGAGTCTATCTGCAAATGATGCTTGAACTACCAGAAAAACATCCTTGGTTGTATGAGAGATTCTACTGTGACGGCTTTCATGCTATACGTCGAAGTTCTAGGATTAGGGCAGGCCTCTCTAGTGATCTTGTTATTGAGCAAGTTCTTATGCGTTCAATTAAAAGTCGGGGTGGGTTGACGCGAGGTCGTGGCGTGACGGAATCTGTACGACAGGAGTGGATTTACACGATGCATAAATGCGCAGAGATACATGAAGCCATGACAACGTTGACCGACCTAAAGCTCAATACCAGCGAACAGCATGTAGATATGGGCACATCTCGTCGAAAACGAGACAACTTAGACATGGCCAGAATACTAGAGTGGTTTGACACACACAACCCGTTCGATGGAAACGAACGATTGCGTTCTCTGTCATCTGGTTTGTTAGCTTCCGAGGGAGATGGTATCAACTGCGATATCACTGAGTCTGTAGGGGCAGAGATACACTCTAGATTAGACAACGCTATTGTTTCCGATGCCACTATCAAACGAAGTGATCAAATCCGTACCCTAGCTCACCTCACCCCCGGGTTGAAGCTAGATAACCAGAGGGTGACAATTGACCCCTCAACTTTGTTTACTAGACTGGTTGCTATTGCCCAGAGAGAGCAAGACATGGTACAGTTCTTTGCGTATGAACTAACTGTAATGCCAACAACCCTCTTCAAAGATTTTTTTCCTCAGAAAAGCAAACAAGGCGGACCTAGCAACTGCAATAACTGATGGCCTATCCCTTACTAAACCACCATCTGACGGTCTGTACGCGCTCGACGGGGGCGCTCTCCTCCACAGAGTTAAATGGAAGACAAACACCACTTACTTGGAAGTGGCAAACCAGTATGTTGGATACGTGACGAAGAAATATGGGCAGAATTGTCGAATTGTCTTCGATGGTTATGGTCAACGACCAACAACCAAGACTCAGGAGCAGAGAAGAAGAGCTCTCCACGTTTGTGCTGATATCCGTTTGACGAACAACACGACTGCCCACAAAAATCAGGAACTGTTCTTATCGAATGGAAATAATAAAATGCAGTTTATAAAAATGCTTTCCACATCACTGAGAGAGGCTGGGCATATTGTCGAATGCAGTTCTGGAGATGCTGACACTAACATTGTTGACAATGCAATTCAACTTTCATTGTTGCAGATGATACAGATGTACTAGTTATGTCCGTATACCATTGGGATCGTACTTGGTCTGATATCTATTTCCAGTCAGAAGCACGGAAGTCACACAGGGGTGGAGATGCATGGAAAATCGCAGATATAGTAGAGAAGATTGGAGAAACAACTCAGAAGAACCTCCTCTTCATTCATGCATGGGGTGGGTGTGATGTCACATCAGCAACGTTTGGGCACGTGAAAACGTTGCTTCGCAAGAAGTTAGAGAAGTCATTGCCTATTCAAAATATATCAGAAGCAATGCACGACAGTACCATTTCTCAGACAGAGGTTGGGAAAATGGGGACTGAACTGTTCGTTATGTTGTACTCTGGCAAACATTCAGACACTTTGAATGGTTTGAGATATTCAAAATTTATGACAATGGTCACCTCCAGCAAATCGGGAATTGAACCACAAAAACTTCCCCCGACTGAGCGTGCAGCACATTTCCACAGCCTGCGAGTTCACCAACAAATAATGGTTTGGAAACTATTGGATAACGATGCCCTAGATCCTGAGGAGTGGGGCTGGGAAAGTCGTGGGAATGAGTTGATACCTGTGATGACTGACCTGGGCGCAGCGCCTGAGGCTTTTCTCAAAGTTATCCGCTGCAAATGCAAAATGACATCCAAAAAGCCATGCGGAACAAATATATGTTCTTGTAGAAAGAATGCGCTCAAATGCTTGTCTGCCTGTGGAGACTGTCGGGGTGAGAATTGCTTCAATGCCGAGCCGATTGAGATCGGGGAGGAAATCGGCGACAAAGAATAACCGTGAAGAACACCAACAAATGTCTTGTTCGACCTCATCATGTAGTTAAATTCCTGTTATTATACTGGACCAGTCAACATTATCTGCACCTCATTGTATGCGAAAACATCCATCAAAGAACCATTTCCAGTTTTGTATTCTGTGCAGAAGTATCTTAAATCGGGAGTGAAAATTTGAGAAAAAAATGTGATTGTTGGGCTTATTAACCCTTTTTCCTCATAAAAAGTGTGAGGATTTCATCAGGCAATTGCCTCTCAATATAATTAACATTTGTATCTGGTCGCCTGCGACACAAAATAATATATAAAACTCAATCTGTGACATATAAACGGCCGAAACCCCGGAAACACAATTTTCCCCCTTCACGAACAACCCCCTGATGGGAAATCTGACATGAAAAATTTTCCCCAAGGCGGATTTTTGCGGATTTTGGATATGTTGTTCCGAAATAAATTCTGCGTCGAATGACACCAAAATCAGCTTGTATCAAATTTTTTCCGGGTCGAACCCTACTACGCCTCTACTATACATCGGTGTAGAAAGTCGTGATCTGCTGTATCAACTGCAGCCGAAAGATCCAAAAATACAAGAACAGCTTTACCATCAGATAAGGCCATAGATGAAGTCACCGTGCACCCGTAATAAGGCAGTTTCTGTTCTATAATTGGATTTGTATGCTGGTTGAAAGGGTTCTACTAGACCATTAACAGATAGATGCTTGTTAAGTTGACTGGCAGCGATCTTTTCAGTTTTCAATGACTTGAGAAATAAATGCCTGGTTTGAGACAGGTCTGTAGTTCTTCAAAGTTATTGGGGCCAAGTGATGGTTTTTTAATGAGTAGTGACACTAAGGCTAGTTTCATAGCATCAGGAACATGTCCTTCAGAAAGTGAAGCCTGAACAATGTTAGTGATTATCGGAACAAGGGGTGTTAACACAGACTTTAAGAGCGACGTAGGAATTGGATCAAGGTTATTAGATTTGTCGAGTGATGAAAGAATGAACTTGGACACCTCGGCCTCAGATGCCGGAGAAAATTCTGAAAGATAAGATTTTATGATCAGATTTGTTTGTCGATGTTGATCTGTTTCACTAATACTTTCCTGAATAAGCCTGATTTTGGAAATAAAATAATCACTGAATCTGGACACCAGATCAGCAACAGTTGGGTGTTCAGGAAGTGTTACATGTTTCGTGTCACCAAGTAACTGGTTTGTGATGTTAAATAAAATTTTACTGTCAGACGTGTTTACAATCAAGCTGTTGTAATAGTTATGTTTAGCATTTTTTATCAAATTATTTGTCATGTTCCTTTGTTGTTGGAGCATTTGATGGTATAGGCCTTTTTCAACTTTGGTTTTATTGTAGAGTCACTCCAACCTGCGTCGCTTCTGTCTGGCATCTCAGATGTTCTTGGTAAACCAGGGTGCATGTTGTCTAGGCACAAGTGTGTAAGTGTAATTAGTTGCAGGCCTAAGGGCTTCATCCAGGTTCTTGTCACTCTAATCATACATAGCTTACCTTGCGATACCAAAATGTTTTCTATTGTGCTCTAATGCATCCATGTGATACGAAATTATCTTTGCAGTGTCGTTTGTGTCCTTAACTGGTTCTTTTTGACCAGCGTAGTTCGAAAGAGTCAGAGGGTTCATCAGTATTCAGGAGACCTTATAAAATTAGAAATTAAAAACATCTCTCAAAATTAATGGCGTTTCAAATTCAGGAACTTGACAGGAGTTAGAGGAAGTCACGTTTTGTCAGCTGCAGAGCGGTTGAAAATAATTTTCCTTCCACTTCATAACTGCCGTGTACGAACCGGACCCGTGGTCAAGCCATTCCGCGCCGAATTTGTGAGGAGCTGAACACTCTTCCGAGAAATTATTTAATTTAAAATCGCAAAATTGTTCAACAGTCTGTTGTTTGAGGCAGTTTTTAAATATTTCCTTCGATATGGTTGCAGTTATCCACCTGATTTCCCTCGTTCAGACAATGCCGTTTTGACTTTTAGAGTGGGTGGGTTGTTTTTGGTTTTTGTTATGTTTTTCTTGGGGGTGGGTTATAACTCATTCAGAGCTATGCTCCTGGAGCGCAAATGATTGAGACGGGAAAATGATCAATAGATCTGTCTCTTATGAGTGCAAAATTTGAACCTGCTAGGCTGCTACCCAACATTACATTAACCCTGCGCCAAAGGAATTTCGCTGTTTGAACATCCAGTCAACGGATTATTTTATTTATTTATTTATTTATTTATTTATTTATTTATTTATTTATTTTATTTATTTATTTATTTATTTATTTATGAGATAAAGTCATTTTTAGTCAGTCGTTTATACACATGTGGCCCATTTTAAAGAAATTCCATCGCAAGCATTGGTGACTGTGTTCTATTTTAGCAGTAAAACAGAGTTTGCTTACAACAGTAAACAACCACTGCTACACTTCCCAGACCTGGGGTTCCCATGGACATTCAACAGTTTAAATTCGTAACATCATCATATTATGTGCCATTTCAACACGTCTCTGTATCTTCAACCAGGTACAGCGGTATGACTTCCACTTCACAGCTGCAACAATCTGAAACTCTCCCCAACAGTTCCAACCAACCTAGCACTTAACTAAGGGAGGTGGAAAAGGCTGGACACACCCAAATCCCAATCCACCCAATAATTTTAATTTGATCTTGCCAGAAATCATGTTTCTCACATGACTGCTGCGGAGAATACTGTCGCGACCACGCAACAAGTGAGCCAAAATCTAAAGCACTATTCCATTTGAGTACAGTGATCTATACTGCGCGCTATTCACATACCCACCCTGTGTAACAGCATTTTCAGACAGATGTTCAGACTGAATAACACTTTTCTTCTGTAAACATTTACTTTGTTTCTCACCAGGGCAGGGGCATAGCTAGGTTTTCTCTTGAGTGGGGGGGGGGGGGGGGGGGGGGGGCATAATTGTTTTAGGGGTGCCAAATCGATATATGCCACAGGCATATTCGAAGGCCGCAGGCCTGGGGTGAGGGTAGATATGACGCTCCCACTTCCCGAACCCTCACCAATGGGAGGGCCATACCCACCCCCACCTCAGATCTAGGGTATCTCCCCCCCCCCCCCCCATTAGTGGGGTTTCGGGGGCGCACCTCCTAGAAAAGTTTGAAAATTCAATAGCCTGAGAGCAAATCTGGGGCCCTCTGGTGCGTTAACATTCCCATTTTGAATGGGGGACTGTAATTTTTAAGGGGGCCATGGCCCTTATCCCCCCCCCCCCACCCCCCCCCCCCTGGCTACGCCACTGCATCAGATAGGCATAATGCAGTTTCTCACTCGTTCTCACGGAAAATCTGAGTCCACCGCGATGTTAACTGGGACGTATCAAAGACGCTGGGCAAGTTTCCACAGATATTTCGCGTTACTGTCTGTCATAGAACAAAATATTAGCAACCAGCAGTATTTGGCTGGTCAAGTCTGTACCTTCCCTAATGTGGTAAGACATGTTGCTCAACAATGGAACGCCATGCAATTTTTGGGATCCGAAAGTAGCAGGATGGGCAGTGTATCTCCTGACGAGAATGTGTAGCGTATTTCTAGGAGATAAAAATCGGGATATCCGACTGTACCAGTATATGGATATTGTGTCCAGGCCTGAAAATGAGCAGTCTGACATTTGCCAAATGAGGCCCCCAGAGGGTGAATTTGATGATGCTATCCCATACAGTGGGCCAATTTATCCTCTGGGTAACTCTTTCTGTTTAGTTTTGAGACTCTGATTCAGATTGAGGTTCATAGAAGATAAAGTTAGTGATGCTACCCTCTGCAGGGTAGCATCACTAAATTCACCCTCTGGGGACCTCACTTTGCAGATGACAGTTTGCTTATTTTCTGGCTTGATTGTGGTCAACTATACTGATATAAGTTTTATTTCAAGTTCTCCATAGGGCAAAAATGGTATGTTTCGGGTTATATGCAAGAAGAAAATGGGGTAGGTACTTTGGGGGGGGGGGGGGGTCTTTTTTATTAGCTCTCGGAGTGGAGTTGCATGGATAAATGCACTACAGGAAAGGAAAAAAAAGGAGATATGAATGTTTCAGGCAGATAGCAAATACAATGTAGACATTAATACTACCCCCCCCCCCCCCCAACCCTCATTGGTTCACAGTCTGCAGTTATTCATTTCCAAAACCGACAAACACATGTTTACTATATGGGATACCATGGGAATATGTCAGTATATATATATTTTTCAAAGCATGTCATGTATCGTGCTGAATTACCCCCGGGGGCGGGAGATCTGGCAGAAGAACAGAATAATACCGCACAAAAAAGTAAAAGTTTTGGAAACTACTTCGCTAGCAAGAAAACTGGGTGCAGTTCTCGTCAGTCATTGAAACTGCAAAGTGTCGGCATTCCCTTTTAGATCGCCTAACTGGCAGATACAAGTTTGTTAAAATTAAGCGCTTTGGTTCATATTTGGGCTCAATACAGGATCCCGAATTTTAACTTAGGGCAATTTGGGGAATATTCTTCAAAAATCTTCTTCTTCAGAACCACCAGTCAGAATCTTTTAATGATTGGCATGCAATCATTGATATGAGGGTCAGATTCAAGATTGTTCAAATCAAGTCCCTCGGTTAATATTTGGGATTCATATGGGGGCCCGAATTTTAACTCAGTGCAATATGGGGGATAATCTTTAAAAATCTTTTTCTTCAGATCCATCCGTCAGAATCTTTTGATATTTGGTATACAGCATCCTTAGGGAGGTCAGATCTCATTTTGTTCAATCCAAGCCCTGAATTAATATTTGGGCTCCCTATTGGAGCCCAGATATTAATTAGCCCAATATGAGGAATAATCTTTAAAACTCTTCTTCTCCATGAACACCAGTCAGAATCGTTTAATATGTGGCATATAGAATCTTTACAGGGGTTGGATTCAATTTGTTCAACTCAAGTTCATCAGTTGATAATTGGGATCTCCAAAAATGACCGAATTTAAACTTAGTACAATATGAGAAATAATCTTTGAAAACTTTCTTCTTCAATTCCACCAGTCAGAATTGTTTTGATATTTGGTATCCTTTGGGAAGTCAGATCTAAGTTTGTTCAAATCAAGTCTTTGGGTTGTTTTTAATAATTAACCCTTTACCTAACGTGAAAAGCAGACGACACTTGCAAAAAAAATTCTTGAATAACTAATTTTTTTCATTTTTTGTCTCAAAAACATAGGTTATGACCCCTCGTTGGAACGAGCTCGACGAGCTCGTTCCAACGAGGGGTCATAACCTATGTTTTTGAGACAAAAATTGAAAAAAATAGTGAAAATTAATTGGCGATTTTTGAGAATAGCGCTGGCCGGTTTTGGCCGTTACGTTGGGTAAAGGGTTAACTAGCAGAATGCTAGAAGCCACTATCAGGGCTTTCACAAAAACGAGAGTACCAAAGCAAAAGCCTGCATTTTCCCTGCTTATGTTTCATATTCAGTCAAACGCAAATACAACTTTGTTTATATAAATTTGTTTTATTACAACACATTGGAGAGTGACCGTGGACACTCTCCAATAATTTGTAATAAAAAAAATTGGAGTAACAAATTTAGACCATCAACAATAATCTAGTCCTCAACCAGTTAAATAAATAACTCCTCTGTGGTGATAACTTGCCATAGATGCTCATTAAATTCTTCTTTAAACAACTGTGGTCAGGTGAGCGTCTCAGGCCCCGTGGGGCCTCTTGTTTATATCCAGGTTTGTTTACTTTGACAATAAAAAGTTTGAGATAGGTACTGAAAATGGGTAGGATCGGGTAACCTGGAACACACTATTTCTCTGTTTAACGTAGGGGGAGGCCACCAAAAATTTGCAAGACGTGACGTGGGGGTGGATGGGTCTCTTGAGTGCGCCAAAAATGTGCATTTCCAACTTGTGCAATTTTTTTAATTTTAAAAAAATATATCAATATATCAGCTAATATATACCATCATTTGTGTTTGAAACCTTAAAGATGATGTTGTACATCACACTCTTAACAAAAATACAACATCAGGAGGCTTTATATGTGAGAATATTGGGCTTCAACTGGGAAAATGTCACACGTTAGTAGGGGGTGGGTGTCTTGTTCGAAATGTAGAAAATGTGCAGACAATATTTTGGGAACAATTCAAATGAAAATTTGTTCCCGTATATGTACACCTGCTCTGGCCAAGCCTGATAATGAACAGCATGTCATTTGTAGATTGGGGCCCACAGCAGCCCACAGAGGTTTAAATTGGTGGTACCAGTTTAACCCATTATCTAACATGAAAAGCAGACGACACTTGCCAAAAAATGATTGAATAACTAATTTTTTTCATTTCTTGTCTCAAAAACATAGGTTATGACCCCTCATTGGAACGAGCTCGTTCAAATGAGGGGCCATAACCTATGTTTTTGAGACAAAAATGAAAAATTAATAAAAATTAATTGGCGATTTTTGAGAAAAGCACTGGCCGGTTTTGGTCGTTACGTTGGGTAAAGGGTTAAGAACATTATGAAAACCCCCTAAAGACAGCTGTGCCTACTAAGTTTATAAGCTTATTTTGGATTTTAATGGGGGAGTGGGGGTGGGTGTCTGAGAACGGTAGTACAAAATTTGCACGTAGTGGGTGGGTGGGTTTTGTAAAAAGGAGCCGAATAAAAAATAGGATGTCACGTCTTGCAAATTTTTAGTGCCCCCCCCCCCTCCTGTTTAACGTAGTAAAATTAGTCTTTGTTGGAATTACCCTGCAAAGTTAGAAGGTACTCCTAATTCCCCATCTCCATGTAAAAACTTTGAGGAACTTCAACAACGGTGCCTGTTTTCACCTCAACACTTGATTTCAAAAATACGTGTTATCAAGTAATATTCTGTTACATTTGGGTTCTTAACCCTTTACCTGACATGAAAAGCAGACGGCATTTGCAAACAAAACTATTGAATAACTAATTTTTTTTTTAATTTTTGGCGTTAAAAACATAGCTTATGGCCCCTCATTGGGACGAGCTCAACGAGCTCGTTCCAACGAGCTTTCATATTCTATGATTTTGAGACAAAAATTGAAAAAACAATGAAAATGGAATGGCATTTTTGTGAATAACGCTGGCCGGTTTTGGCTACGTAAGGTAAAAGATTAATGGGAATGCGATGGCTCAGTGGTTACGGCACTGGACTTGAAACTGAAAGGTCCGATCGACTGGCCAAGTCACTTAACTGGTTGAGTGCTAGAAGCCAATATCAGAGCTTTCAAAAATGGGGGTACCAGAGCAAAAGCCTACGTTTTCCTTGCCCATGTCTCCTATTCAGTCAAACGCAAATAATATTTTGGTAAAATAAATTTGTTTTATTACAAATTAATGGAGAGTTCCTGTGGGAACTCTCCAATGATTTGTAATAAAACAAATTCTAAGTAACAAATTCAGACCACCAGAAATAATCTAGCCCTCAAATAGTTAACCTTTTCCCTAACATGAAAAGCAGACGACACTTGCAAAAAAATTCTTGAATAACTAATTTTGTTTCATTTTTTCGTCTCAAAAACATACGTTATGACCCCTCGTTGGAACGAGCTCGACAAGTCATAACCTATGTTTTTGAGACAAAAAATGAAACAAGGGGCCCCAGGGGGCCTGAGGGCGATCACCTGGCATGGTAGTCTAAATATCAAACCAGGGACTTGACTTGAATAAGCTGCATACGCCCCTAGTAAGAAAAGCATATACCAACTAGATGAAGCGATTGTGCCCACACAATACACAGGATTTTCCTTCTATTTTCAGTTCAGGCACTTTTACATCCCAAAATTGAGATAAACGCATAAAAAAGAGATTTTTTTTTATTTTTGTTCGGAAAAAGTACCAAACAAAATATTTTCAGACTAAAATTTTTGTTTCTTCTTTTTAAAATTGACCAAAACGCATAAAAAAAACAAAAAACTAATTTCCGTATTTTGGTCAAAAATTTCTGTCCCACCCGGAACCCAAATTTTCACTGTAAAAACATTTCTTTTTTGGGGTCTTAAAATTGACCAAAATGCACAAAAACCAAAAAAAACTCATTTCCGGAATTGGGTCCAAAATTTTCTAAGTCCCTTCCGGACCCCAAATTTTCAGTGTAAAAAAAAAAAAAAAAATTGTCTTAAAATTCACCAAAACGCATAAAAAAACAAAAAACTAATTTCCGGATTTTGGTCCAAAATTTCTGTCCTACCCGGACCCCAAATTTTCAGTATAAAAAAAAAAATTTGGGGTCTTAAAATTGACCAAAACGCATAAAAAAAACAAAAAACTAATTTCCGGATTTTGGTCCAAAATTTCTAAGTCCCACTCGGACCCCAAATTTTCAGTGTAAAAAAAAAAAAAAAATTTTGGTCTTAAAATTGACCGAAACGCATAAAAAAACAAAAAACTCATTTCCGGATTTTGGTCCAAAATTTCGAAGTCTGGACCGGGACCCCAAATTTTCAGCCTAAATATGAACCCAGGGATTTGGCTTGAACAAACTTGAATCTCACCTCTCTAAGCATGCTGCATACCAAATATCAAAAGATTCTTATTGGTAGATCTCAAGAAGAAGATTTTTAAAGAATATTCCTCATACTGCACTAATTTAAACATTTGGGCTCCCATAGAGAGCCCAAATATCGACCCAGGCAATTGATTTCAATAAACATGTGAAACAATCTTCCAAAGATGTTATATGTGAAATTTGAAAGCTTTTGGAGCAGTGCTTTTGGCAGAAAAGTAGTGTTAAATGTTTTTCCCATTACCCACAGTGTTAAAAAATGCTGACTCAGCACTTTTTCAAAGTCCCCAAAAAGTACCCCATGATAAAACCGATAGCAATTTTTTTTTACCACTCCATTCTGTTGGTCCTAATGAAACTTCACACCAGATAAGAATTCTCAGTGCCGTGTAGTTTTGGAGATACAGGCGTTTTAATTTTTTTCTATTTTTAGCTCCTGCTGTTCCCATGGGGCGACGGGAAATTTTTTGTGTGTGCATATTTAAGTACTTATGACCCAGTAAGCCCTCATATCAAATTTGGTTCAAATCTGCCTCTCGGTTTGGAAAATAAAAATTTGGGGCAGGGCGAAAATTCTTGCCCCTCCCATAACGAAGGAAAATATATCTCCTTGAACTTCTCTTGAACAAATCTGAGTCTACACCTCAAAAGGAAGCTGCACACCAAATATCAAGTCTTTGCTACTGCTGGTTCATGCGAAGAAGATTTTTTAAGATTTATGCATACTTTTTGGGGCGTGGCCCTACCGAGGGTCGGGTCAACTCGATTTGAACAAACTTGAATTGACATATGATAGGGAACATGCACAGCAAATTTTGTTGAATTTGATCCAGCAGTTCGTGAGAAGTCGATAATGTAAAGTTAACGCCGGACACCGAACGACGGATGGACGGACGAAAAGTGATCAGTAAAGCTCCCCTTGAGCTTCGCTCAGGCGAGCTAAAAATAATGAAAATTCATTGGTGATGTTTGATAATAGCGCTGGTCGGTTTTGGCCGTTACATTGGGTACAGGGCCATGGGGGCGCACAGTGATGTTGTCCAAAGGCGTACTGCACATCGATGGCGCACTTGTCCTTAACCAATGCTAAACCTGTTTGTACGGAGTTAGTACGTTGGGAAGTCTAACAGTTACTCGCCGTTGCTCGGTGGTTCTCTCCAGCTACTCCGACTTCCTCCACACGTAAAACCGGTCGACACGAGGTGGCCCTGGATGTTGAAAGCGTCGTTAAACCCCAAGAGTAAATAAATAAATAATGAATGTTTCTTAATGTGTAATGAAGTCATATCGCTCCAAGTGAAGACTCACCAATTTTCCAAGGCACGACGTTACTTATAAGAATATTATTTGAATTGCTCCATTCCATGGCATTATTATTATTACGCTCACTTTGTAATAACTTACTTTTTTGGTCACAGCATACACTTTTGTAATAGAAATCACCAGGTTTTGTCATAGCTCACCAATTTTGTAATAAAATCGCCAGGTTTTGTCCTAATCCGAAGTCACGAGTTTTGTAATAAAAATGCACAGGTTTTGTCATAAAAAATCTCACCAGTTTTGTTTTGATTTTGCTTACATGATGAACATGTCAACAAATAGAACTGCGTGACAAATTTGGTTAATTCGATCCTAAAAATTGAAATTTACAGTGGGGTTATATTTTTTTTACCTTCAGTATCAGTCTAAATATTGCCAGGAACGTTTTCGAACAAACGTTAATCTTGGTGACTCAGGGAAGTTACATACCAAATCTCAAAGTATTGAGACTGGAGGTTTTTGAGATTTTAAACGAATTTTGGGATTTAGAGGAGAGGTATTTCCCCCATTCCATTGGGTTTAGAAGCGCCTATCGAAAGAAACGTTGTGCCTGGTTTGGTTGAATTTGAGCAAGGAGTTCTGAAGAAGGCCGATGTGCAAAAGCTAACGGATGCCAAGTGTTGGCAATATCTTAGAGTCAAACTGGCTGTCCGCCAGGCTAGTAAAAACGCTGTCTACACCATAATATTCCGGATGATATTTTAGCTCCCAGTCTTTGCTCAAGCAAACGTGGCCAAGTCGGCAAAATAAAAATGTGTTTCGCCAACACATGAATTTACTTGTTGTGGGCCTAAAGGGGCATAACTTCGTCCGGGTTCTTGATTCAGTATTTAAATATTAATTCCTTTCATGCTGCTGTCGGACATTCCATCCCAGGACAGAATTGCTCCTACCACCCACGTATAATTTGTGCATATATATATATATTTACACTTCATCAAATATTTTATATTACTTCGTCAATTTGCCGAACATGACTGCAAATTGACGAAGTTATATATTATATATATATATATATATATATATATATATATATATATATATATATATATATATATATATATATATATATATATTATAGTCAATTAAATTTTCTCTCTGTAAATTGAATTGATTTTTTCACCAACGATTCCCTGAGTTTAATTTAGATGAATGTTTCTAAAATCTAGTCAAGGCTGCTTTAAAGCAGCCATGACTAGATTTGATGAAAATTATCTTGAAAATTCTCAGTGGGCTACGAATTAATCATACATATCTGCACGGTACCAGTCGCAGTGTGCTTTCCAGAAAACCAGTGCGCTCTTTGTTGCACGAAATTATCTTTGCAACGTCGTTTTTGCTCTTTACTGATTGTTGCTAGTTTTGGGCCAGCAAACTTACGGTTTTGTGCACTTGAGTTCGAAAGAGTCAGAGAGTTCAAAAGTATTCTGACCTTTTAACCAAAACATGGCACAAATTTAGTGGCATTTTACTCACAGGAAGTCACGTTTTGTCACCCGCAGTCCTGAGTTCGGTTGCAGTTGAAAATTTATTATTTATTTATTGGTGTTTAAGGTCACATACTTATGCACAATGGCTAATCATGATCGTGACAGTTTTACGGGTGGAGGAAGACGGAGTGTGCAGTTGAAAATAATATTCCTTTCACTTCGTTACTGTCGCGAAAGAACTGAACCAGTGGGTATGTCATTCTTCATTTAATTTGTTATTAATTGAATATTCTCCCAATATAAACAATATAAATATGCACATTTTGATTATTTTCCATTTAAAATCTCAAAATTGTTCAGCTTTCAATTTCACGCCCTTTGCAATTGAAGGGAAATAATTCATTCTCTCCAGATTATACTTGTAATAACTTCCCCTGTTTTTCTTCGTGTTGCAGACTGCACGAGTTTTGACGTTTGAAGAGAGAGTGCACTGGTGGGCATCGCTGTCTTGCATTTCCTGTTCCGTGCAATATAATCCTAGATAGTGCCAACAGACGCCATGTTTAGTGCGACATTCACATTGGACCATTGGGGTCAACTTGTTTTGTATTATTTTGTCCTTTTTGTACCTTTAAAAAAAATCGAAACGCACTTTTTACGTAGAAATAATAGGCTTACTAGTATTTTTTTTAAAACATTTTCTTGTGTTTTTTCTTAAAGCTTACTTCTGCATCCACCTCAGTCATTCAAACAAATGAATAATCTTGAATATCCATTGTTGAGGCAAAATATGAATTGATACTAAAATTCTTGACTTTCCGAGAAGTTTTTAGCCTTTCTTGAGGGTGGGGTAGAAAAGGTTCTCGGACGAAGAGTGGAATAGCCAGAAAACATTGTTCGATTGAAGATAAATTTACGCAAAATATCTGGGTCGAAGCCAAATCCCACAGGCAATCTCAGTCGAAGACGAAAATTACAGAAATGGTATCAGTGGTATGGTAGGTTTTCGACCCTGATTACCTGGCGCTTGGGGTGGAGCCGCCAATGTTAAATCCTCATTGGAACCTGACCTTTGGTGGTGCCGACATCAGACATGTTTTACGCCCCATCCAACAGAAACTGGACTCGGCAAGTGGTATACGTACTGCATATTATTTATTTATTAGGGTTTAACGACACTTTAACAGCAAGGGTCATATCGTATCGGTAACACTTCTACGGACCGAGGAAGCCGGAGTACCCGGAGATATCCACCGAGCAACGACAACCAGCTGGCAGCTCCCCAACATCGAAAGTCCACGCTGCAACACAGGCTGGGTTAGATTGGTTGAAGACATGCGTACTTTCGACGTGCAGCACGCCTTAGTACACGGCGTCACCATGCCCCCATGTGGACAATCAGGGTGAAGTACCTTGACCAAGGACACAAACGTACTGCATATATACAATAGTATAGTAAGGTACACATGTATGCATTGTATGGCTTTGGGTGTATAGTATCAGTATGTGATGGAAGACTGGTGTGGGAAGTGGGATTTCTTGAAATGTTTTCTCTGCGAAACTATTGACGTTGTCAATATCACCGTGACGTTATTCTGTGCACACGACACCATTGAAACACTGACCGCTGTTGAGGGCCAATGTATAATCCGATATGACGTTCTTCAGGCCAGGATGTGTGTCGGGCTACTCGTACTTGGGTTTTATATGGTAGCATAGTATGGGCGGAGCTTGTTCATTGCAGTAAACAAACATGGCCCCAGTTTACAGAATTCAAACTTTGAAGACAGTCTTCCTCATAGTACATCATTGCTCGTTGCAACATTTAGCGAAATGAAAATACATGGCGGCCACAGAAACGAAAAAATTCATTGTGATTGTAAAATGTGAAAAAATCCATTGCAGTACTCCCGCACCATCGACAAAACCTCTAGTTCATGTGATCAGATCTATCAGTAACCTGCTACCCGAATAAACGAAACCAATATGGCTTCTGGCCCCAAATGGCTTACACCTCACGTATGCTGCGTCCGGGCATTTTCTCCACACATCACCAGGACAGTGGCACAGAGCCATAGAAGTCAACCAGGAAAGCCCACACGAGCCCAATTACACACATTATGTGAGATTATTTTTCAGGGATAGAAAATCACCCAAACACCTCAAACTTTACAAATCAACCCTTGCCAAGACCGACAATTGTTGAAGATAGTGCAGGTGGTAATTTTTATAATCGTATTCGACTATGATTATTGCTCTTTAAGCTGTAACATTGATTGAAAGGACCTTCGTCGCAGGAGAATGAAAATTATCTACGTTCTGATAACGAACTTGTGGATGGATTGGAGCCTGGCGAAGCAGCACGGTGCCTACAGAGCCTATCTCAGCGTCATGTCACGTTATGTCAATCTCCATCTGTGTTATGTTCTTGGGCAAGACACTTCATTCCGATTGTCCCTGTGGGAGCACAGTGGCAATGTACTACAATCATCATAGGACGATACACTACCCTTGAACTGGAGAGTCCGGCAGTTACTTGCTTCTCTTCGGGTACCGTGGCTTCTTCCATCCGTAAAACTGTCAGACACGACATGATCATTGCTACTGAAACTCACATGATCCACATAACACATTGCATTATGGCTATCACCTGGAATTGCAGTTAACCACAATAAACAAACAAGAATATGGTTTGCTACTCGAGATCGGTCTTACCGTCAGCGCACGTTTACATGATTGGTTTGCTTGTGAAAAGATAAGGGAAAAAACAGACGAAAACCATTCTGACCTTCACTGGATTTGACTGACGTGCCTTTATTAAGACGAGGGGCGTAGGAAGCATTTCGGATTTGAAGGGGTATCAGAAGCGCTTGGATGATGTGGGGGAGGCAGAATATGTATGGGGAGCACGGCTATGGGGCATGTAACGCACCGGTCCTATCCTGGTTACACTGATGTCAAAGAAACAGAACCCTTCGCTCTCGGAGTCTAAGGGTTGGGAGAGGGGTATATTACTCAACGAAATACCATATTACCATTATTTTCCTTTCGATAATTGAAGTTGCATCAGTTTCCTATATAATTCCTGGCAAATGGGCAATTAATTGTTCAACGATGTACAAACTGAATACACAAACAATTCATAATTAAATATCGACGGCCAGAAAAAAAATAGGGCCCTATTGGTCAATCGAACCCATTCCCAAACCTGGCTCCTGGCCACCCTGACCCACAGGACGGGCCGCCACTGAGAGATACGGTCGTAGAGTGCATCCACACCACACCCGTTATCTGACTCAGTCGGGAGCGAAGGATTTATAATGTGCGCGGAGGAGAAAAGAAGCATTGAGACGAACAGATGAGTCATAATTCTGAATATCAAAATAACTTCACTGGCAAATAAATAAATACGCAATCACACAATTTGTAGCGGATGCTGCCACGTCTGCGTGCAATGTTTGTCCCAAATCCCCCGTTTGTTAATATCACTGCCTGTTTGTAGCCAAAAGATTCTGTTTTTGAACAGCTTTTCGCAACTTCAGTGGCTTTTTGTGTTCGATAAAAATGGCTTGACGGTACATTCCAATCAAATATTTAAAGAATATTACGTTTTGCATCGTTTGTATCTACCAACGTTGTCGATTTGTCGAAGGTGACGCCACAGAACTGAAATCTGTTAGGACGCATGCGGTTCAAAACGGATCACAAAAGAATCTCGTCCGCATGGAATGATAACGTTCTGCTTAAAATTTAATATCACGTGAATAACCTGCGCAGACATGGTTCTCACCTGTTCCTCGCTTTTAGGTTGTGATTTTAGCTTCTTCGGACACTGTTGAAAAACAGACATTCTGTTCTATATTGAATAGTCTCTATTAACTCCTTAATTTGCGTAACTTACCTTGCCTGTATTGTAGAATTCCATATATACACCTGGAATTCAATTAAGCACCCCATGAAATGTTTCATGAAGTTGCTGTGACTGATTATGTTTTAATGATTGCTGTGTCTTGCATTACATTTCATCTCGTGAAACATGGGGTTTCTGGATGACAGCGTACCCCAAACACATGCCCTCGTCCACGTGAAGCATGCTACCCACGAATGTCACAAAAAAACACTATCATCCACATGCAATATCTGGGTATAAAACATGAACATTTTTCACTTCTTTTATCAGTAAATGTTGACTTGGCAATGGGGAGACTATTAGAGGCACTAAGATGGCAAATCGTTGATATGCTTGTAACAGGCATGCCATTCAAAGCTTTTGGAAGGCAACTTGGCTATAATCATTCTGTCATCAGCAGACTTGTCCGAAAAAAAATCAACAAACCAACGATGTTTAGGACCCACAATGGCGTGAACAACCCCGAAAGACCTTTCCTCGGAAAGAACGAAGTCCAACACGCCTCGTTAGGCGTGAACCCTTTGCTTCAAGGGGGTGGGGGCGCATTTAGCTCCCCAACAGGCGTTTGTACAACAGAACTGTCCGTAACCGTCTCAAAGCACTGGGTGTGAGGTCCAGAAGGGTCATCAAGCGTCCAGCTCTTGTCCGATCAGCATCAAAGACAACGTTTGGAGTGGTGTATGACACGACACACAACATTCGAATTTCGGGACATGGAGGAGAGTCCATTTGTCAGACGAGAGTCGGTTCCTGCTTCACGTCAGAGAGGGTCGCATGAGAGTGTGGAGTCATAGAAATACTGCATACGTGCCCAGGAACATCAGACCCCTACTGTTCCTTATGGTGGAGGATCAGTAATGATCTGGGGATGCCTCTCTCGTGATTGTAAACTTGATATCTTTCCAAAAGTTTCAACAAACCCACATCATGTGACCCCCTCGGTGGAACGTTCTCAATGAACTCATTCCAATGGGGGCTTTCGTTGAAACTGGAATTGTTTGAAATATATTTATTCAATTGCTCAGTTTGTACATAACATGGGCGGATGCAGGTAAAGGGTTCACTGGCTTATACTGCCTTAACCTAACTATGCATAACAGAGAGGGTTTTATATGTTACCATCTATCATTTAGCATAGAATCTTGACAGATGGGTCATAAATTTAAGCAACCCAGTTCAGCACAGTGCACAACTGTAAAACCGTTGTGGCGGCTTAGTGATTAAAGCACTGGATTTCAAACTGAGAGATACATGGCTCGATCGAGGCCTGCAGCAACTGCATTCTGTCCTTAGGGAAGATACTCAATCCTAATTGCCCATGTGGGGGAGCAGTGGCACTGTGCACTAAGGCATACTGCACATCGGTGCACTTGCTTCAACTGCTGCCGAAAAGCAGCTTGGTGGTTCTCTGAGGGTACTCCAGTTTCCTCCACCCATAAAACTGTCCAACAGGATGTGACCTTGGCTGTTGAAAGTGTCATTAAACCCCAATAAACAAACAAGTGTAAACTGTTGCCAGATGTTAGAGTCAAATCCAGGATGGTGCAATGGAAGTGCTAGATTTCATATGATATAATTGGGGTTTTACTGAACATTTTCCTGCAGGGTTGAGTCAATGGATGAGAACATACCCAGCCAGTACCCCCCCCCCCCCCCCCCCCCACACACACACATACATAATATGTATATAAACTAATGTCACCTAAATATTCCGTGGGTACTGAATATACAAGAGGCCCCATGGGGCCCAAAACGCTCACCTTGAACTGAACAAAACATGATATAAACAGAGTCCATGAATGAAATAGAGTCCAAGAATAAATATACATTAAGCAATCCATCTCCATAGGATACATTGTCAATCCTTGAACCCCTCAAGAGTGACAAATATAGTCCAAGCATCATGCCTTTTCTTCAGTTGATCATAATGTAAAAATTGGACCTCCCCTATGGAGCCCCTTGATGCAACCTATGTGGATTAACCTTATTTACACACATCTAGAGGGTTCTGAATACAAAATTTCTAATTCTTCAGCTGCATGGCCAATTCTGGTTCCCACAGAGAGCCCAAATGTTAATCCAAGCACTCAATTTGAACAAAATTTAATGTGACCTTGGCTGTTGAGGGTTCTGAATACAAAACTTCTAATTCTTCAGTTGCATGGCCAATTCTGGTTCCCACAAGGAGCCCAAATATTAACCCAGGCACTCGATTTGAACAAATTGAATGTGACCCCCCCCCCCCCCCTCCCCTCCGAGATGTTCAAACAGCGAGATCAAATATTAAACTATGGACCCGATTTGAACAAACTTGAAACTGACCCCCCCCCCCCTCCCTAGAGATGTTGTATACCAAATATGAAAGCATTCTGACTAGTGGATCTCAAGATGATTTTTAAAAACTATCCCACATATTGCACTAAGTTAAAATTTGGGCTTCCATAGGAATAGAATATTAATCTAGGGACTTGGTTTGAACAATCTTGAATCTGACCCTCAAAACAATGATGTATACCAAACATTAAAAGATTCAGACTGGTGTTTCTGAAGAAGATTTTTAAAGGATATTCCCCATGTTGCCGTAAGTTAAAATTCAGGGCTCCTGTATTGAGCCAAAATATGAATCAAAGGGCTTCATTTTAACAAACTTGTATCAGACCGCCCTATGTATGCTGAATACCAAATATCAAAAGATTCTGACTATTGGTTCTAGAGAAGATTTTTTTTAAGTTTAGCAAATAAGCTGACTCGGCATTTTTTTCGATATCCACTATAGAACATCCTGACATAACTGATGCCAATTTTTTTGTACCATTTAATTCTACTGGTCCTAAGGATGCTTCATACCAAATAACAGTTCTCTGTTCTGTATGGTTTGGGAAATATGGGCATTTGAAAATAATTATATTTTTAGATCCTGGGGTTCCCATGGGGATGCAGGAAATTATTTTTTTTTTTTGCACAAGTCAAGTACTTATGACCCAATAATACCACAAACCCAATTTGGTTTAAATTGGACCATCGGGGCTAAAAATCTTACCCCTCCCATTACCAAGCCAAATATTGCTTCATGAACTTTGAACAAACTTGATTCTATACCTCAAAAGGAAGCTCCATAACAAATCAAGTCATTGTACCCACTGATTCGTGAGAAGATTTTAACAAGAGGCCCCACGGGGCCTGAAGTGCTCATCTTGAACAGAACACAAAATAAACAGTCCAAGAATGAGTCTTCATTGAGCAATCCATTTCCATAGGATACACTGTCAATCCTTGAGTCCCGCAGGAGTGACAAAAATAATCCGGGCATCATACCTTTTCTTCAGTTGATCATAATGTAAAATGTAGAGATCCCCTATAAAGCCCCTTAATACAACCTATGTGGATTAATCTTAGTTACACACCTCAAGAGGGTACTGAATACAAAATTTTTAATTCTTCAGCAACATGGCCAATTGCGGCTCCCATAGGGAGCCCAAATATTAACCCAGGCTCTCGATTTGAACACAGTTGAATCTGACTTCACTAGAGATGTTGTGTACCAAATATGAAGGCATTCTGACTGTTGGATCTGAAGAAGAGAAATTTTAAAGAAATTTTTTCATATTGCACTAAGTTAAAATTTGGGCTACCATAGCGAGCCCAAATATTAACCTGTGGATCCGATTTGAACAAACCCCCCTAGAGATGTTGTATACCAAATATGAAAGCATTCACTAGTGGATCTGAAGAAGATTTTTGAAGAAATTCCCTCATATTGTATTAAGTTAAATTTCAGGTTCCCATATGGAGTCCAAATATTAACCCAGGAACTCGAATTGAACAAACTTGAATCTGACCCCCCTAGAGATGTTGTATACCAAATATGAAAGCATTCCGACTGGTGGATCTGAAGAAGATTTTTAAAAAAATTTCCTCATATCGCACTAAGTAAAAATTTGGGCTACCAAGGCGAGCCCAAATATATACCCAGGGATCTGATTTGAACAAACTTGAATCTGAACCCCCTAGAGATGTTGCATACCAAATATGAAAGCATTTTGACTGGTGGATCTGAAGAAGAAGATGTTTTAAATTATCCCCCATATTGAACAAAGTTAAAATTTGGGCTTCCGTAGGGGATCTTGGTTTGAGCAATCTTGAATCTGACCCTCATAACAATGATGTATACCAAACATTAGAAGATTCTTACTGGTGGTTCTGAAGACGAAGATTTTTAAAGAATATTCTCCATATTACCCTATGTTAAAAATTCGGGCTCCTATATTGAGCCCAAATATGAACAAATTGGCTTTATTTTAACAAACTTGTATCTGACTCCCCTATGAATGCTGGATACCGAATATCAAACGATTCTGATGATTGGTCCTGGAGAAAAGATTTTTTAAAATTTTTTTGCAAATATGCTGACTGATTATTTTTTCGATGCCCATTACAAAACACCCTAACGTAACTGATGGCAATGTTTTTTTACCATTCAATTCTACTGGTCCTAAGGATACTTCATATCAAATAACATCTCTCTGTTCCATGTGGTTTGGAAAAAAAAGGCGTTTGAAAATATTTCTATTTTTAGCTCCCATGGTTCCTATGGGGATGCGGGAATTTTTTTTTTTTGCATGAGTCAAGTACCTATGACCCAATAATACCACATACCAAATTTGGTTCAAACCAGACCATGGGTTCAGAAAATAGAAATTTTGGGTGGGGCCAAAAATCTTACCACTCCCATTACAAAGTCAAATATTGCTTCACGAACTTCGTTTGAACAAAAGGAAGCTCCATAGAAAATATCAAGTCATCGTACACACTCATACCAGAAAATAAGTGATCAGACAAGGACAATGTCAGGTACAAAAAAAGCCAATGTCTGACTCAGGTTTAAAATCATCAGACAAAATGCCTGATGACAAAAGTTGATCAGAACATTATGCATGCTGGAAATCATGTACATAACTAGCAAGCCTAAAATTAATTATTAATGTGATTTCTGGTCCTGGCAAGTTGGGAAGTGTGAAGAATGTGACTGTACAGCTCATCAGTATTAACCCTTTACCCAATGCAGACGATATCAAAATTTATTATTTTAAATATCATTTTTTTTAATTTTTCAAAAAATTTTAACAAAACCATATCATGTGACCCCTCATTGGAATGAGCTCAGCGAGCTCGTTCCAAAGATGGGTCACATGATATGGTTTTGTTGAAATGTCTTTGAAAAATAGTATTTTTTCAGCTGCTGAATTTACATATTACGCGGGCGGGTGGTGCCGATTCGTTGAGTGAAGGGTTAACAGTATGTGAAGGAATACGATTTGATATAGCCAGACATGTATCTAAATTATGTCTGAAGGGTAATTCAGTTCCAATTCAGAATAAAACCCTGTCAAACAAGGCATAGTTGGATGAATTCTGAGCAGTTTTAAGATGAAGGTACATGTACACCCAAAACACATTATTTCGAATACTCAAACTCGATTTTGTAATATGTCAGATATCATTCTTAAATGACAGACATGATTCATTTGGTGTCTGACATTTTGTCTGGAAGCGCAATGAAAATTCTTTTCAGGCCTGTACACACTGGTTCATGAGAAGAAGATTTTAAAAATATTTTGGAGCATTTTTTCCCCACTCCCTCCTTTTGGGGCTTGGCATGCTGAGTTGAACAAAAATGCAATACCCCTTCGAGACCATCACACACACAAACTTTCACTTGAATTGGCCTAGTGGCTTTGGAGGAGAAGACTAAAACACGGTGTTGATGGACGACGGTCGGACGATGGATGACAGACAGCGGACAGACGATGGACGATGGACAACGGACGGAGAGCGATGAGATTAGCTCAGCTTGACTTTGTCAAGATGAGCTAAAAATATTTTGGAGCATTTTCCACCACCCCCTCCCTATGGGGCTGGGCATGTTGGGTTGAACAAAAATACAATGCCCCTTCGGGACCATCACTCAAACAAACTTTCACTTGAATTGACCTAGTAGTTTTGGAGGATAACACCAAAACACAGTGTTGATGGATGATGGATGGGCGGACGGATGTATGCCGGACGGCGGATGGAGAGCGATGTCAAGGTGAGCTAAAAATGGAATCCTTTTTTGGCCAATCCATTACTGGACGGAAAAATAGAAGAGCAAAGATAACAAACTAAATTACGCTACATATTAAATCTTTCTTGTTAACAAGTGTCCATGATTAAATGTCCAAAATACATAGTAAGATATTTATATACAGAATTTAACTTTTTCGGTGAAGCAGCCATTTGAATAATTAGTCTAAATGCAAGACTTTAATATCACTGATGCAATATCAGGTATACCATTGTGGAAATGTCTTCAAATGGTTCTTTCTATCAGGTATATAAAACACAAATGGATTGGCGTAAATCACAAGATACACAGTGCAATAGTTTAATCCTTTCAACATGAATGCACAAATCTTTGCATCACAGAAAATATTACAGCCCATTGATCATGACACAACCAAGAGCATGTTAGTAGTGAGGATGGGTTTTCAGCTCAAAAGATAAATAGGTTATCTCAGAACTTTTCGGTGCTGTGGGGATGTTGAGAGTGGATTGTAACTAAAACAACTGTGGCATGAAAGTGTCAACGAGACTGCAGCTCAACTTCACCAAGAAGGGACTGAACTAAATAACTAACTGTAGAATGTGCTATAGGAATTGTTGACAATTTAATTGCAAAATCTGAGATAGCTGCTAAACACCCATGTTTTTTAATGAAATTAAAAAAAAAACATGATAACTGCCAGGTAAACATCAACCTGAGGTTCCGCTCCACAGTTTTCCAGGCATTTCCAAAATGACATGCCACACACTCTCTTCAGATGCGAATATTCTTTAACTTAGTTCTCTAACCCATAACATGTATTACATTTTCCAAATCCACTAAAAACATATAACACTATCTGACTTAGTAGAAATAAACAACATGAATGTAGGTGAATAATTTATTGTCCAATGAAAGACTTCAACCTGCCAAATTGCATGAAAAAATGGCATACCCCTCATTTTCACCCACCTAGCAGCCTCAAAAGCACAATTTTCCCACTTCCCCATTTACCTAACCCTGGAACATATAACTCCCCGTTTTCTAAAATGTGAAAAAAAATTATGTTTCCATCTCATTTTTTAGTTACATGTCTGGAAACAAAAAATGACATTTTAAAAAAATAGCAAATTTTTCAAAGCCACTATTTCCATAATTCCTCTGGTAATTTACCCCAATGCATCAGTCTCCAACTCTGTGGCCAAAACTTCAAATTCTCTTGTCCAATAAATAGCGCAATGTGATCATATATGTATCTGCAATTTACATGGCATTAGTTTCAACATATGCCTCATGTTTAGAATTTTACCCCTGTGCAATGAGGTGAAACAGTAGAGCGGAGTCTAAAACCACATAAGAGAGTTGAAAAAGACTGAGTGAGAGGGGCACCCCAGGGTAGGCCTGTTGGGTGTGCTAATGGAATTGTTGACAAGTTCTATGTCAAATCCAAGATGGATGATAGTAGACATGTTTTTCAAATAAATTGAATAAAAGTGATAGCTCCCATTTAGACATCACACCAAAGCTACATTTGAAACCTGAAAACGATCGGGTGAGGGATGCAGCCTGTAGGGTGTGCTAATGGAATTGTTGACAATTTATATGCCAAATCCAAGATGTCCATGTTTTTCAACGAAATTCAGAAAATTTTGATAGCTACTATCCAGATATCATACCAAAGCTTCAAATAACATTTCAAAAAAGAATGGGTGATAGGTGCGGCCTGTAGGGTGTGCTAATGGAATTGTTGACAATTTATATGCCAAATCCAAGATGTCCATTGGTGGCCATGTTTTTCAATGAAATTCAGAATAAATTGACAGCTCTCATCTAGACATTACACCAAAGCTACAGATGAAATCTGATAAAGCTCAGGTGAGAGATGCACCCTGTAGCCTGTGCTAATGGAATTGTTGACAATTTATTTGCCAAATCCAAATTAAAAAAAATTTGAAAGACATTACCCTAAAGCCACGTATGAAATTTCAGACTGAGATGCAGTCTGTAGGGTGTGCTAAATGAATTGAATTGACAGAGGAACAGATGGATGGTAGATCACATCATCCCATTACAATATCTCATACTTGACATTGTCAAGTCGAGGTAATAAAAGCCTATACCAAGTGACAAGCATTGCATGGGATACAATGCAGTAATAACTACCATTTTTTCTCGTTCATTTGGAAATTTCAACAAGGTGTGGTACAGTCTGAAGCACTCAACTGGATATATATATATACTGAATAACCCTGTAAATCACATATAAATTCTAAACACAAAACCATTTACTCTACATTCTGTACAAATTTGACCTGTCAGTTGTATATAGGCTATAGAGTAAACTCCTGTTAATTTGAATAAATGAAAGTGTCAATGACACTGTAGCTCAACTTGTCAAGACAAAGACATGCACATGTATAGTATGTGACACAGCAGTGACAAACATCTAGGTAATGACCTGATAACAAAGGTACATATAAAGTATTGTAATGGTCTGTACATAAATACTGACCGTTGCCTGTAACAAATGTATAGGTAAAGTATTGTAAAGGTGGGTGACAGTGAGATGCTAAACTAGAAAAGAAAACTTTGAGCCCCAGAGTGGGTCTGACTGAACCCCAAAATATTTGTTCTCATAGCACAGTGATAACAAAGGCACCCAAAACACACTCGTTCCTGTCCCAAGGTGAAAACAAAGGTACCCAAGAAGTTTTGTGAAGATCAATTCATAAATACGAGCTGTATAGAACTTGTGACAAAAAACTGATTGGACCTAATTTTGGTACAAAATGGCCACTGGCAGCCATCTTGAATTTTGGACCATACCCAGAAACACTCATTCTCGTCCCAAGGTGATAACAAAGGTACCCAAGAAGTTTTGTGAAGATCGGTTCATAAATACAGCCTCTACCCTGAGCTGTATTGACATGTGTGCTCACATTGTGCAAGTAGCACTGAATAAGTCAAAGTTCATCTAATTTGCATAATTTCTGCACGAAAAAAAAACCCTTAGAATATGTGATGTATTCCATGTTACTAAACATTCATACAAAAATTTATTCAAATCAGAACTTTCATATAGAAGTTCTGTACAAAAGACTGATTGCACTAATTTTGGTACAAAATGGCTGCTGGTGGCCATCTTGAATTTTGGACCACACCCAAAAACACTCGCTCTCATCCCACGGTGATAACAAAGGTACCCAACAAGGTTCGTAAAGATTGGTTCATAAATATGGCCTCTAGTCTGAGCTGTATAGAAGTTGTGTACAAAAAACTGATTAGACCTAATTTCTGTACAAAATGGCCACTGGCAGCCATCTTGAATTTTAGACCGCATCCAGAAACACTCGTTCTCATCCCAAGGTGATAACAAAGGTACCCAAGACATTTCGTGAAGATCAGTTCATAAATACAGACTCAAGTCTGAGCTGTATTGACATGTGTACTTAATGTGTGTAAGTCGCACTGAAATATCAAAGTTCATCTAATCTGCATAATTTCTGCACGAGAAAAAAACCCGTATTATATGTGATGTATCCCATGGTACTAAACATTCACACAAAAAATTATTCAAATCAGCGCTTTCATATGGAAGTTCTGTGCAAAAATCTGATTGCACCTAATTTTGTACAAAATGGCTGCCATCGGCCATCTTGAATTTCGGACTGGACCCAAAAACACTCGTTCTCGTCCCACGGTGATACCAAAGGTACACAAGAAGTTTCGTAAAGATCGGTTCATAAATACGGCCTCTAGCCCGAGCCGTATTGGCATTTGCACTTACAGTGCTGAAATTAACACCAAAAAACATAAAAATTAGTCTAATTTGCACAATTTACGCACGAGAAAAAAACCCGTATTATATATGTGATGTACCCCATGGTACTAAACATTCATACAAAAAATTATTCAAATCAGAGCTTTCATATGGAAGTTCTATACAAAAAACAGATTTCTGCATCATCGGTACAAAATGGCGGCTGGCAGCCATCTTGAATTTCGGACCGCACCCAAAAACACTCGTTCTCGTCCCACGGTCATAACAAAGGTACCCAAGAAGTTTTGTAAAGATCGGTTCATAAATACGACCTCTAGCCCGAGCCATAGCCAATTGTTGATGTACGGACAGATGGACAGACGGACGGACAGATGGACGACAGACGACGGGCCATGACAATAGCTCAAATTTGACTTCGTCAAAGTTGAGCTAAAAATCTTGTGCTCCATTGAAGAATTTCTCAGACAACAAATGAAATCCCCATGCCCACAGACCTATTTGGCCTCAGTACATTCAATATAGGCATTTAATTTATTGTATCGTTTTGTAGAGCTCCTTGCGCTTTGTGAAACAGGATATAATATACTACTCAAAGTTTGCTAAGCACCAAATATTTGACACATCATTGTGAAATTTGCTTGTGGCCTATTTGCGATATTTTTGGTGGATATGATTCAGGAATGTATTGAGATGGTCCCCCGTGTTTTCATTAGCTCTCTTGACAGGCAGACTTTTCATGACAGTCATGGAAAGCATGTACCCATTGATTTTCATGATGTTTTTGTGTACTGTCTACATGTACATGACATATGTAGGGTATTCAATCTTCATTTCAACACAAACCCTTATGATTTAATGATTGAATATGACAAATGCAAATGTAAGAAGACATTTGTCTGAAGCAGAAATGTGGCGGGTTGTAGGGATGGTGGAGCAAGGGGCTACCCATCGTCAGGTTGGTGAAGCCCTTGGTGTGCACCATACGGAACTGAAGGAACTGCTTTGTGACAGCAACCCAGCTTCATAGTGACCTTCAGAATGCATCCGGGGTATATGCTTCAACGCAGACTATCTGGGCAAGGCTGCACGAAGGTGGTCTCCGATCGAGAAGACCATGTATTCGCATTCCGCTGTCCCAGAACCACCACCAAGCACGATATGAATGGTCCATGGACCACGTTGGATGGACCAGAGAAGATTGCCAACCTGTCCTTTTTACAGATGAGTCGAGGTACTGCCTAGACCACACAGATAGGCTTTCTGGGGTACGGAGAAGACCAGGAGAGCAATTCCATGCAGCCAACATTGCTGAGCATGACCGCTATGGTGGAGGGTCAATCATGGTCTAAGGCGGCATCAGCTGGAATGGACGTACAGAGCTCTGTGTCCTTGAACGTGGTACATTGACTGCACAACGGTATATTGATGAGATCCTGGATGTCCACGTCAGATTGTATGCAGGTGCAGTGGGTGATAGATTCATTCTGATGGATGAAAATGCCCATCCTCTTGTTGCCCATGCTGTCAGGGAGTACCGACAGAGGGAGGGGATTGAGTGTATGGACTGGCTAGCAAGATCCCCTGACCTCAATCCAATCGAACATGTCTGGAATGAGTTGCAGCTTGCAATTTCAGCCCGTCCAGTTGAGCCAAGAAGTGTCCAGGAGCTTGCTGCCATGATGGTCCAAGAATGTAACAACATCCCACAAAGGACCACCAGGAACATGATTGGGAGCATGAGAAGGCATTGTCAAGCTGTAATTAAGAGTAATGGGTCTCATACTCGATATTGAACCCATACCAGTTCGCTCCGTCAACTTTTTGGCAAGTTTGGAAAATTTCCTCTTTTACCAATAATATCCATTTTCCATGGTTATCGTATTCAAAAGCTAAAAAATAATGTCAAACACAAATAAAATCTTAATTTCTGCACTTAAATCATTAAAGATATAATTAAATAAAAAATATATACACTTTTCATTACAATATTTCAACTAAAACGTAAAACAGGGAATTGGATATACTTGGTGCTTAGCAAACTTTGAGTAGTATAGAATAAATGCTTAGTTTATCACCAGGAGACCAAATCACCAAATTACTGTTGAATGAATACTCCTGTTACTTGAATAATTTTGATTGGCAAAGTTGGTGTTCAATTCATAGAGTTCCATTGTACCTCTAACTTGAGCCTCCCTGTCAAATAAAGACCACATTTAACTTAGCTGAGTTCAGTTTTCCAAGTATAAAACAATCCCTGAATGTAAATTTGACATAATTTGTTGCATTGAAATTATAATTTGTAATTTTATGTTTCAATTTGAAATTAGTTTCAGTGCAGTCAATATTTGTGTTTGTACAGCAAGGCTTAAATCTGAGATAAATTAAGAAGCCAAAAACAGATGTTCAAATTTTATTATTTTTGTAAGTTTTTCTTTCAAAGACATATCTAAAGACCCTCACTGAGTTTTTCATAAGCTGTGTTTCTGAAGCAAAAAATGAAAACTTCTAGTTATTCAATAAATTTGTTTGCAAATGTTGTCTTTACTTGTGTTAGGTAAAGGGTTAATAACAAGAACAGGAGACAAATGGAAATCCATTTATTAGAGTTTAATGACACTTTTGACAGTCAGGTTCACAACAAATCAGACAGTTTTACAGATGGAGAAAGCCAGAGCACCCACAGAGAACCACCAAGCAGACACAAGCTTTAAGACTTCCCAGCGTACTTACTCTGCACAAGCAGGGTCAGCATTGGTTGAAGGTATGTGCACCATCGATATGCAATATGCCTTAGTACACAGCACCACAGTGTCCCACATGGGCAATCAGGATTAACTGCCTTGCCAAACAACACAATGCAGTTACTGCTGGTCAGGATCGAACCATGAACCTTTCAGTTTGAAGTTAAATGCACTGCACTACAAGCAGTTCGGACCTATAACACTATAGGGTTGCTGGATTCAGTTTATATTCATTCAAAATGCAAAATGTACATACTTTTCTTGTGGACAGTATTGGTAGAAGGATTAAAGCAGCTGCTCCTCTTCCGTCTATAAGAAGCAAGAAGTTTTCACTTATGAAACCACTTCTCTGAGGAATTGCATCAGATTTCAGGAGCTCACTCCCCAATGACCAAAAATATAAATGAAGCAATCTCATGATCTTTATCCTGAAAAGCTGGGGAACTGTTTGAAAAAGAGTTTAATTCTATTGATACTGGTAGGGTGCTAAATTATTTGTGACATTCAAAATTTGTTCACATGTCTTTGCCTTGTCACAATTTGTGGGAGAGTGCCTCAAGGCACTCTCCCATAAATTGTAACAACGCAAACCTACAGACTAAATAATTTCACTTCAAAGATAATATGAAGCATATCCACTGAATATGAGGCCTTTACATTATGGTCCCAACATGTCAGCGTAAAGCCCAAATATGGGCTTCCAGCACTCAGTTAATACAATGCAACTATGTATAAACCCTTTACCCACTGTAACAGCCCAAACCGGTCAGCGCTATTCACAAAAACTCATAAGGGGCCGTAAGGTATGTTTTTGAAACAAAACTGAAAAAAATTACTTATTCAAAAATCTTGTTTGCAAAGTGCTGTCTTCCTTTTGTATAAAGTAAAGGGTTAATTGGTCAAGTGCTAGAAACCCAATTTTAACCCATTCCATATTTAGGATTCATTCTAAAGTACAAATACAACAACTTGAAGACTTCATATTCTGTGGAAGTGCTTTATGTTATCTTTAAAGTGAAATTATTTAGTCAAACAAATTTTGCTTTAATATAATTTAGCACTTTATCAGTTGATATCACAGATAGTCACTTTCAATGTGATGTCATCTGAGACATTATCTTTCATATATTTTTTTTTACAACGCACATGTGTTTACTGCTTGGTGTAGCTATAAAAATCTTCATTTATTTTTTCCTGAAATACAGCAGCTAATTTAATTTATTACTCATTAGGAATCAGCAACAATGACCAAATTGTGCCAATAAATACCGGTTCACTCAAGATTAAAAATACAACGCTATTGCCATTTACACATATTAGTCCACCACTGAAGATATGAATAGCTGTATTCAAACTGTTTGCTATCAAAATTCAAAGTAGAGGTTATGTCTATTTTACCCTCTATCTAAAAGCCCAGGGAGGGAAATACAAATACAGTGGCATATGAGATATTTTGAAGTGGAGATGGAAGTGGTGGAGGTCAAAACCATAAAATTTCTGACATAGACTGGTGATGCAAGGAGAATATTTGAAATGGGTGTTTTCCCTTCAATCTCTTACCTTACATTATGGCCATATCTGGTCAGTAGAATTCAGAAAAACTATCTTTCAAAATTTATTATTTTTATCATATTTGGTCTCAAAAACAGAACTTATGACCAGTTCACCAGAAGATCTCACTGAGATTGTTCCAAATGAGTGGGTCCTGAGCTACGTTTTTGAGTTGAAAAAAAAAAATGAAAATTTTTAGTATTGGAAGAAAATCTTTTGCAAGTGCCGTCTACTATAAATTCAGGTTGGGTGAAGGGTTTACCAAATGGGGGATTTAACCAATTCATCCTGATAGGAATTCATCTGATGACCATGTTTACAGATTCAAAACAAATGACAAAACAAATGAATATCTTGAACCTCACACTGGCATTTTTGTTGGTTTCATGAAATAAAAATATTAGCACAATGCAAGCTTCAACTTACAAGGGTTGGTTGAACAACTTCTAATCCTAAAGAACTTATAATCATCCCCCCCCCCCCCCCCCCACACACACATTAACCCTTTACCCAACGAATCGGCCACATCAGTCAGCATAATATGCACATTTAGCAGCTGAAAAAATATTCTTTTTCAAAAAAGTTCAACAAAATCATATCATGTTACCCCTCTTTGGAACGAGCTCGTTGAGCTTATTCCAATGAGAGGTCACATGATATGGTTTTGTTGAAATGTTAGGAAAATTTGTTTACAATATTTAAAAAAATAAATTTTGATATCGTCTGCATTGCGATAAGGGTTAACCCCAAGCACACTGGTGGTGCAACACAATTTTTTCCCTTGTTTGACTCTTTCAACACGAGAGGCCATTTTTTCCAGTCTGGAAACACGATATGTCATAATTTCATTATGTAGGATGGCTACTGAGTGAATGTGTGTGGTAGGACAATTAATATTTCAGGCTGCACGTTGAAAATATTAATTGTTCTACCCCCAAATAATGGATATAGACTCTTCCAATTTCTGCCATTTAACTGGCATGGAAGATACCACCAGTGTTAAAAGGGTTAACCATGAATTTAACCAATCATATAACAAGCTCTGTCAAACAAGGTATATTTGGTTAAATATCAAATTCCTTTGTGGGAAATATTTGCTGTTGAAATCTTTGCCATTTTGACATCAGAGTGCAGTTGGTTAAGTGATCCTAAAGTGATCAGTAAAATAAATAAAATAATGACTCAAAAACACTTTGATTCATGAAATATAAAATAAAATTTGATACATTAAAAGTCTATAAATATACATACAAGATAAGATAATAGGTAATACATCAGAAAGTACAAATATATCACAATTTACAATGGCTAAGTATGAACATAGTTTGCCACAAACCATTTTTCTAACTTCACTGGTAAATGGCAGATTACTTTTGGTGGCAAAGACTTGTTCACAAATTATTGTTTTGTTTCAGTAAATGGAAAATGCAATAAACTGAAACAAAACAATGAGGAACAAATAACTATTTACTTTGAGTTGAACTTGGACATACAGTGGAACCCTGTAAATTGATGGCCACTTTGTCAGTGAGCATTAGTCATTTAACAGGAGTATTCAATTAACAGGGAAACGGTTGCTTTATTACATTTATTCTATTATATCGTTCTGATATTATAAACTAAATAGATTTCTCGGCATATTAGAAAATTTGTTATTTAATTAACAAGTGTTTACTTTATAACCTATATGCAAGGTATGTTAAACGGGTTTGTGTTTGGAAATTATAGATCAATTAATAGGATAATTTACCTAGCACAATATTTTTAAAAAAGAGAATTAAATTTCACATTATTCGAAAAAAAAATTTCACAATTTTTCAATAAAACCATACAAATATGGATATCATTAGAACCAACTTATCGATTCTAATGATATCCATACTTGTATGGTTCTATTGATAAACTTTTGAGATATTTTAGGCTGTGGTAGGCTTATTCTGATCAATTTTCCGACTATTTTTGGCCAATATAGTGGGTGAAGGGTTATGCGATTTCAATCAAGTGGGCTCCACTGCAGTTGCAAAAATGAATGGGCCTTTATTACAGTGAGGGCATTTTTATTAAAGCCCCAATAGAGACCTCTAGCACTAAGACATTAATGGTAGAACATCTATGTTCCTTTGCTCTCAATGGTAAATATATCAGAGCAGAACTGTTGTTTGTTTATCATTAAAAAACATCAATTGATGGTCATGGTCATTTTCATCATCTTAGGCTGTAGCGTGACTACAACACATGTATTAACCCTTTGCCTGCCATAGTGGCAACAACAGCCAAGAAATAGAGCAAAATAAGCCTACCACAGCCTAAAATATCTGACAACTGCCTCGATAAAACCATACCAATATGGATATCATTAGAACCAGCTTGTCGAGCTGGTTCTTATGAGAGCTCTATTTGTATGGTTTTATTGAAAGTGAGAATTTTTGTCAAAAAATGTGAAATTTAATTATTTTTTTTTAAACTGTGTTAGGTGAAGGGTTAAGTGAGGTTTAACCAATCGTTTAAAATTATGCTGTTCACTTCAGAGGATTTTAACATTAGCACTGGTTACCAGATTCTATTTTACCAGTAAACCATAACAGTAAACAAACACTGCTCCACTTCCTGAGGTTTCCACAGGAGACATACAAACATTTTCATTAACCCTTTAACTAACAGTATTTTAAAAAAAAATTAAATTTCACATTTTTCTAAAACAAATTTCACAATGTTTCAATAAAATATTACAAATATGGATATCATTAGAACCAGCTTCATGAGCTGGTTCTCATGATATCCACATTTGTATGGTTTTATTGTGAAACTTCTGAGATATTTTAGGCTGTGGTAGGCTTATTCTGGTTAAATTACTGTTTGTTTTTTCCAGTATGTTAGGTAAAGGGTTAACAATTAAGTTAAAAACATGCTCTGATTATTCACTTCATCAAGAAATTTACAGTTGGAGCGTTACAATATGTAAAATTTAGTTTTCAAATTTTGATTTAAAAAAATAAATTCACTCAGATTAAAGTTTCTAGTTAGTGTCAAATGATTACATACCCAAAAACATGCTTAATCGATGTACAGCCTGTAAATTGGGTTACTATCCCCCCACCCCCCCCCCCCCCCCAAAAAAAAAAAAAACTTTGTGGTGACATGTCATTGGTCATTTTAAATAATTATCACATGCATTTTATTCATCACAGTCAGTGCTTCAAAACAACAAACATATTGACAATATAACAAATACATTAACATAAATATTTAAATATAACAAATATCATACTTCAACACACAATAATATTCAATCTTTCAACCCTGATTGTACAAATAAAATGCGCATTGTTTTCCTGGAGTGTTACTTGGAGAGAGAGAGAGAGAGAGAATTTTTAAAACAAATGTTTCTCATAAAGAATCCTAAAGGGTTCCTGCAGGCAAGGGCTGATAAAATTCAAGGCTCTTCCAGGCCATTTCTGTATACTTTTCAGCATTTTTCAAGGCCCAACAATAGTCAAGTTCAAGTATTGCCCATCTTAACTAGTCCTAACTTCATCATTACTCACTCTTCCCACTTTGCTTCAAGGGAACTGGGAAGACTGATTTACAATTAAAGGTCCATGTTAGGACTACCCATTCACAAACTATGGCATGTAAGGCTAGTGAATATTTGAATATTTGCTTTTCAAGGCCTCCCCATCCATTTTTCAGGATTTAAATGGTCCTTTGTTAAATTCACGGCCATTCCTTGAATCCAATGCCCTGCAGGAACTCTGTAAATTATATGTCATACAATCTTAGAAAAAATTTAGTCAGAGAATATTACCAGCCAGTGATATTCACAATTTATTGGTGTTTATTGTCACTTTAACATCTATGGCTATATATCATGATCCCAAAAAAGTATGATCTCAAGTTTAGCCAGGCATTTATATCTATGATGCCCACTTAACTTGTGGAGTGCTAAATTATATTCGGTCATCAAAATTTGTTTACATGGTTTGCATTGTTACAATTTATGGGAGAGCACCCATAGGCACTCTCCCATAAATTGTAACAAGGCACATCCTGACAGTCTAAATAATTTCATTTTGAAGATAATATGAAGCACAGTAACAGAATATGAAGCCTTTCAGTTGCAGTACCTGCTTTTTAGAACTAACTCCTTGCATGTAGATGGTGGATATTCCTACCCACTACAGGGTTTCTCTTGTTAGTAAGTATAATTTGGTCATATTTAATAATGGTTTCCCACTGTATATTGAATTGTTTTTTATCAATGATTCCTGGTGTTACATTTAGATTTAATTTTTCATCAAATATAGGCTAGTCATGGATGCTTTACAGCAAGTATGACTAGATGTGAGGAAAAATATTCTGAAAATCATCAGCAGGTGAAGGGTTAGCCGGATATTGGTTTCCTGCACTCTAACAGTTAAAATGACATCAACCTCAGCCATTGGTTACCCAAAAAACAAACCTTGCTCCACTTCTCAATCTTGTGATCCCTCCATGGAACAAGCTCAATGATCTTGTTCCAATGCGAAATTATATGTGATTTTTATGGAAAGAATTTAAGAAGTAATAAAATTTGAATGAGGATATTTGTGAATCATGCTGGCCATTACATAAGGTAAAGGGTTGCAAAGACATATTCATCAAAGAGAATTTCTGCTGAGGCACAGGACTGCAATTCAGTAAATTAATTTACATGAACTTTTCTGTCTGGGAACTTCTAAATCACGTGGCTCAATCCATATGGCAAAACTTAACTGATTTTTTTTTAAATCTTAAACAACTAAAAAGGTTCCAATTTTTTACTCAAAAACACAGCGTATGAACCTTTTTTTTGAACCAGCTCAACATCTTTGTTTCAATGAGAGGTCATAAGCTGTGTTTCAGGCAAAAACTGAAAAAGTAATAATATTGGAATGGGGATATTTATGATGAGTGCAGACCATTATGGTAGGTAAATGGTAAAAGTTACATATTTTTTAAAAGGAATTTCAGTCAAGTTAAATATACACTACATATACAGTAAACTAATTAATATAAACTTTTCTCTCTGAAAACCTCTCAATGACAGAGCTCAATTCATACAGCAATACATGCCGATGTAAAACATTTCTGTAAAATTGCTTTTCTTAATTTTTTGGTGTGGAGACAATGTAAGCAATGTGTTGAATAGTTTGATGTTGATGAAAATAAAAAAAATGATAAATGAAAGTCCCTTGTAATTCTGCTGTAATTGGCACATGTATAGAATTGGTGTGATATTCAGCTCAAACCATCCATACCTTTCATAGAAGTTTTTGTGAGTTCCTACTCTGCTATGGCATTTGGAAGCAAGTCTATATACTGTTGCACCCAAATAATCAAGAAAGAAAACTCTTCTTGCAATTTTCCTATATTCATGCGTAGGACATTGCCTCCACTCTTTTCTGGGATATAGCTACAGGTGTGATTGACTCGGAATACACCTGATGACCTCTTGAATTGACTCTGTCAAATCTGTAATGGGTTCGGTTAGTCTGCAAGAGACCAGCTGGGCATGCATCAGCTCTTTTAGGTGTATAATCTGTTTTGTACATTGTATGATCATCAAATGGACTATCACTCTGGTAGGCAGCACCATCAGGTTTAAAGCTTTTGTTTAGCTGTGTTGGATGTGGTATATAATGTGCTTTCTGTGTGGAGAGACCTTCAAATTTTGCACTCATAGGCATATATTGATCTCTCGGTTTTGGATAGGCTCTTTCTGTAGCCCACTGCTTATAGTCTTGATGGTGCGTAGTTGTATCATCAAAAGGAGCCGACATGATCTTAGTTGCAGATCGTGGTCTTTGTCCAAGCACACGCTCAAATGGTAATGGACGGTAGTTTACATTGTATGAAGTTGTGGTATCAATTTCTCCAGGGGGCCTTTGATAAGCTTCCCTTTGTATAGCAGTGCGTGGTTTTGCCTCCCATGCTTTATAATCAGCTTTAAATGTTGTATTTTCATCAAAAGGTGCATCTGACCGGAAAGCTTCTCCTGCAGGCTTGAAGCTCTCTGTTTTCTCACCAAGTTGACCACGATAATCATTGTGATGTGTTGTTAAGCTATCAATAGGTTGAGATGGAGGCTTATATGTCTCTGCAACCCTCTGTTCCTTTTTTGGTAGTGGGTATTTTATGTAATTTTCCCTGTACCCTGTCATATCATCAATAGGTTGACTTGATGTTCTATTTGCTTCAACAGGTTTCATGCTCTGACGTGGTAGTTGGTTGTATTTTTTGTAGTCTCGATTAACTGTGGTCTCACTTTCAAGTTTCTCTGTAGGCGGCATCCAGTGTGCAGAAGCCCCATATGGTGTTGTTCTCTTTATGTCCCATTTCTGGTAATCGTCTGAAACAACAAATAAATCCCTATCAAGTCTTTAAACCCTTCAAGGCCAGGACATTTTCCTTCAAACTTTGACCATATTTCAACCTGTAAGCCTAGTGATTTGGGAGTCATTCTGTTGATTTTATTTACTGGTGTTTTAGGTCACTTTCCAAATCTATGGCTTTACTGCAAGAAGCCACGATCAGGGCTCTACTGAAAAGTGTTGAAAGCCACTATAGTGGCTTAACATTGTTTGCACTAATTTGTTGTTGGCTGAACAGAAGAAAAATGAAATAAAATTGGCACTCTTCAATAAATTGCAACGAAACAATTATTTATGATTAAAATCTTGCTATACTAAGGCCTTTCTTCAGGCAGTGTGATATTTTTTTAAAAAAATACTTGCGTTAAAAATGACCATTGAAAAGTAATTTAGCACTCAACCAGTTAATTAAAGACCAATATTCAGTCTTGATACTATCCTTACATCGGTCTCCCTTGATACATCAGCTATCCATGGTTGATATTCCCCTAAACTACCTAGAGGAGATTTCAACTCTGCTGATTTATTTAGTTTTGGGGGTTTAACAACATTTCCAACGCCCTGAGTCACCGTGTGTCACATAATTTTATAGGTGGAGAAAGCAGGAGAGAACAAACGAGCAGTGGAGTGTAACATATTAACTCTGTATAAGCAGGGTTACCATTGGTTCAAGGCACCACCAATGTGCATTATGTTTCAGTTCACAAACACACCATGTGCTCCACATGCACTACAGTGACTCAGTGGTTACAGCATTGAACTTCAAACCAAAAGGATCATGAATCGATCCCCTTCAAGGGTAACTGCATTGTGTCCTTGGGAAAGACACTTCATCCTGATTGCCCATGTGAGGGAACGGTGGCACTGTGTACTAAGGCATTCTGCACATCAATGGTACACTTGTCTTCAACCAATGCTTACCCTGCTTGTGGGGAGTACTGTGGGGAGTCTAGCAGTTGCTCGATCTTTCTCTCTGGGTCCTCAGACTTCCTGTAAAACTCTCTGACTCGATGTGACCCTGGCTGTCAAAAGTGTCAAATAAATAAACTCCACATGGACATTTGGGATTAGCTCAGCAGATACAAGTTAACAGGGCAATTATTGTGCATGATTCTTCTTTTACTAGGCACCACTACCAATGCATATGTGTTCTCCTTGTCAACGATACTGTTTACACTTCGCTCTGTGTGTTTCTCGTTGAATATACATGTATTTCGAAGTGGTAAATTTATTAAACTAATATTGATATAAATATCATATGCAACAGTGAATTCTTTCCTGCAGTCAATTGCAGATGCATCAATAAGTGAGAATGAATAATGGATGCCATTAAGTATGAATCAGGAAACAAAAAAACTGTTCGACTGAGAGGTGCTCCAATTTATAACTCCTTGATTGTATCGAACTATGACACACAATTACAGTCAAACATTATCAGAATCTAAACCTCAAATAAGACAAGATTACACTAACATGAATATATAAAGCAACAAGAATAAGTAAGGGTATGGCCAAACTTAATCCGAAAAAAATGACAATTTTTTTCCATCTTGTGTTTCTGATAAAGTAACTACAGTAGCATAGGCCTGTCTCCAAGGATATTATTTATGTGTCGATAATTTGCAAGTTGCATGCCTAATGTAAGTAACATTTCAGCTTAAACAAATGGCGCTTGTGTGGCTTTTAAATTTTGTCATCTAATTAGCAGGTTATTACTTGTTTCTTTAGTTTTAATTTAGTTACCTATTTTAATTAACAGGTTATTATTTGTTTGTTTTATTTTAATTCAGTCATCTAATTTTTTAACAGGTTATTACTTGTTCCTCTTTCCCATGGCAAAATTATCAGCCTTTGACCTTTGGTCTCAGACTGATAACATGTTACCTTGAACTGATATCAAGACTGATATAAAATCAAACAAGTGATAACTTAATATCATCAATGTACAGTCCCTGCTTAATTAATTGCATACCTCTTAATTGAATAGCCCTATTAATTGACTATTACTTCAAATCACCATTCCATTTACAAAGCCTTCAGTGCAAAATTGGCCTGTTAATTACCTACATGTTAAATTCCTGTAGAGAAAAAAAATCTTGCCATCTGTAAAAAAAATCTTGACTCAAATAACCACTGAATTCCACACATTTATGTAGTTTTTGTCTTAACCCTTTACCCAACGCAGATGATATCAAAATTTAGTATTTTAAATATTTCTTAAAATTTTTCCAAAAATTTTAACAAAACCATATCATGTGATCCCTCGTTGGAACGAGCTCGACGAGCTCGTTCCAATGAGGGGTCACCTGATATGGTTTTGTTGAAATTTTTGGAAAAATAATATTTTTTCAACTGCTGAATTTGCATATTACGCGGGCGGATGCGGACGATTCGTTTGGGTAAAGGGTAAATGCATCCAATAAAGGCATTTAATCTATCATATATCTTGTCTGATAGATCTCAAATACAATATAATAGAAATGCTCAGTTTATAACTAGGAGATGAAAAAATTCATGTTAATTGAATACTCCTGTTAATTGAATATATTTCTCTGGCAAAGGGGCTATTCAATCAACAGGGTTCTACTGTGATACAAGTATGAAGTCAAATTTAGCCAATCATTTATATGTATGCTACCCACTTAACAGACTTCCAGCCCTAGGCCCTGGTTAGCAAACTCTATTTTACCAGAAAAATATAACTTGTGTACTACAATAAACATGGACTGCTCCACTTCCTGGGGTTCTCAGAGAGAGCTTCAACTATTATTTGAAAGACCAAATCAAGATTTCTTACACGGGTAGATGGGTTCCTGTACCAATGCAAGAAAATCAGTTAAAATTGGGCCTTTAACAGTAATTACAGTTCTGTTTTAAGTAACAATAGAATTCTGTTTTACAGAGAACTTCATGGAACTGATGTAAAAAAAAAAAAAAAAAAAAAAGCATTTGAATTTTAAAAACATAGGTGCACAGTGGAGTATTTCTGCAGAAATAATTTGGTATGCACAATTATTGCCACAATTACAAATTTTCAATTCAGATGACCAAGAAAGAAGTTATAAAAATATGAAAAACAAGAATAAGACACTTTGTTGACTAATGAAGTACCGGTACAGTTCATATAATGTTCATTTTGAGATCATTGCAATATAATTTGTGCAGTGCAATTTGTAGATACATGAAAGCCAATTTGTCACTTTGACCAGAGCTTAAAATTCTTGTAAGAATCAGAATTGATAGTGCAAAACATTCTCGCAAAATTTTCATTTGATTCTCGTCACTGTAAAAGTGTCCTTAAAGCCCTAGAGAATTATATTTATTGTTTGCTTTCTAATAAGATTACACTTGGACTTAACAGTGGTGTCTGGTGAAGTCTTGGTTGCCCATAAAGGCAGCAAAGACTTCACTAGACACCACTGCCAAGGTGCTCTGTTTCCACCAGCAAGACACAAAAGCCTGCATGTTGGAACGTATATGTATACAAGTTTGACAACAAACTCACCAAAATTGGAACTTCACTCAAAACGGCTAAATTTTATTATATACAAGAGCAACGCTAACGCGTGTGCTGATGCCCCCGAAGGTAGCAAAGTCAGACTTGCATGTAAATAAATAACTTCTGAATGTTTGAAGAGAATTGGTTCATCCAACAACTTTGAATGAACGGAATTAAAAAACACTATGATTCTTGTGTCATCCATATTTATATGAATATATCGATATGTAGTAGGTTAAAATGACATGCAAACCTGCCCTGCAAACACTGGGCAGCAGTGGCGGTGCCATGGGAGGTATGGGGGGGGGGGTACTTACCCCTCCACTTTTTTCGCCAAGCATAGTAAAAAAATACTATTATTTTAATTTTTGTATTGAAAGTTGCGGTGTAATGTTGGGTATGCTTAATTCCATATTCCCAAGTGCACTAAATCAGAGAAGTTTTTAAATTATGTTTGTGTGTGCACCCCCCTCCCTCCCCCCCCCCCCCCCCCCCCCCCCCCCCCCCCCCCACACACACACATTAGCTGCAAACAACAAACAAGATTCGAGGGCCCAAATTGCAACAAGGCATGCCATGTTCAAATGGTCGGAAACATACCGCTTAAGAGTATTCAAGGAATGCTAGAATCGAGAGCATGCAACGCATCCATTTGGAATGCAGCCTACTTTCATTTTCGATTTGAGTGTCGTTTGTGCTTTGTGCTCGCACTTTACAACAGCGTTCTTCCATTGAAATGTCACCATGTACGATGTTTTCTATAACTGAGAGACCTAACCAATAAGTTTCAAAAGGATAAAATTGTTTTAATTTAATTGTCTGAGAATGCCCCAGAGAACACCATTTACAACTTAAGTTTTAAAAATTTTCTCAACTTCCGGAGGGGACAGCCCTCCTGAAACCCACCCCAGCTCGACGCTGAGTCCAACTACACCCCCTCACTTCTGTAACTCTGGCGCTGCCACTGCTGGGCAGTACAGAAATAGTGGACTAGAAAAAATTGGGATAGTGGACTAAAAAAAAAATTGGGCAGCACTTCCCCTATAAGACAGTGGCCAGTAAGAATAAAGCTGAAATTGGCATCCATATTTATATGGTTATATCGATATGTAGTAGGTTAAAATGACATGCAACCTCCCCATCAAGCTCTGGGCAACACAGAAATAGTGGACTAAAAAAAAATTGGGCAGCACTTCCCCCATAGGCACTGGCCAGTAAGAATAAAGCTGCAATTGGCATCCATATTTATATGGTTATATTGATATGTAGTTTAAAATGACATGTAACCTCCCCTGCAAGCACTGGGTAGTACAGAAATAGTGGACTAAAAAAATCGGGCAGCACTTCCCCTATATGCACAGGATAGTAAGAATAAAGCTGAAATTGGGAAATTTGTGAATTTTTTAATTCAAAAAGAGGCATAACTCTTGCAAGAATGGTCTGAGTGAACCTCCAAATCAAATTTGACTTGTATTTTGACATTAGTAATAAGCAAATAAAATTTGAAATCGATTGGCGCGGAGATACAATTTTAAATGGTCTGGAACCAAAATGACTATAATTCTTGTGCCATCCATATTTATATGGATATATTGATACATAGAAGTTAAAATGCCATGCAACCTCCCCTGCAAGCACTAGGCCGCAGAAAAATAATGAACTAAAAAAAAGGGTTTAACCCTTTACCTAACAATAGCTGCAAAAAATTACAAGGAAATTGACCAAAATAAGCCTAGCACAGCATAAAATATCTAACACCAGACAAATATGGATATCTTGAGCCAGTTCTAATGATATCCACATTTGTATGGTTTTATTGAAAAAATTGTGAGAACTTTTTTCGAAAAATGTGAAATTTATTTTTTTAAAAAGCTGTGTTAAGTAAAGGATTAAATTACTCATTACGTCATAAATAGAATCTTAAATCACCAAGATCTGAGAAATTTTGTAACCTTGTTCACTAACATCACTCTTGTCTCAAAAAACCTCAGCTCAAATTGATTTTTAGTGAACTCTGTTCAGAAATTTCATATCAAATCTTCCCTCATCAGAGATCCTCTATTTTCACGCCAAATGCTGCAAATACATGTATTTCATAGCTAATGACACCCACCCTACAAAATGGGTATTCAGAAGATTTTGGGCATGTGATCTTCAACCCTCACTCCATGAAATGGATTATAAAAGTTATTCCCATCACTCACGTTTGTAGGTTGGCTCTCCTTGAAACCCTGCAAGTTGCTGTCTTTCAGGTTCATGTCTGACAGCTTTAGCTGGAGTTCCTCTTTTCGCTGTAAAAGAGAATTGTACAACATGTAACACTTCGTAATAAAGAAGGTAAATAATATCAACATTAATTGTTGGTTACTGTTTCAAAACAAGGCCAGTCTGATTTACCTTTTTGTAAATAACCATTTTCATTTTCGTTTCCAAAGTATAGCTCGGCAAAAAAAAATGATAACAAAAGCTGAACATGTAATTTGTCAAGCTCTCAAGTCACCAGTCAGATACTGTAAGGAATTTGATGCTGTTAACCCTCTGCACACTGATGTCAAATTGGTGAAGTTTTCAGAAGCAAATATTTTCCTATAATGCAGTTTGATATATAACCAAATATACCTTGTTTGACAGAGAACTTCGACCTCTGTCAAACAAGATATAATTGGTTAAATTCATAGTTACATAAGAGAAAAACAGAGCGATTGGAGAAAATTCTGTTGTACCACCAGAGTGCTAGGGGTTTAGGGCTGGTTCATGTCTAATCTTGAAATAGTACATCGCCTATGTTCAAAATCACACGTCTACCACTACATTTACCCTCTGTCAACATCAATCTGAATCAAGGTCTCATGGCTTAACAGAAAGGGGTACCCAGAGGATAAATTGGGAGGAATCTTGCCCACTACATGGGGTTGCATCAGCAAATTCATCATCTGGGGACCTCATTCTGCAAATGACAGATTGCTTATTTCCAGGCTTGGTTCAGTTGATTAAAAAGCAAACTGAATGTGAAAAAAAACTAATAAACAAACATTTTCTTTTTATTACACACCTGTTCTATGAAATCCCAATCTACAGCAACACTGAACTATGTTGATGGACTATTTTTATACGGAAGCGAAATTTCACTTGAATTTTCTACAAATCTTGCACCGAAATTACAATTTGAATCACTAGCAATAGCTACAAATCGTCTTCCCCAAGTTCCAATGTGTTCTATTGGTTGGCGATAAAATGTGTTTTTTTTTGTTGATTGTTGTTAAATGATTTGCTGAGTGTTCTAATAACTGTTTTTTATAGGTGTGAAGGCAAGTAATAAATACAGAACGACACGTGTGTGAATGGGTTAATCAATATGGTGCTTGTACTCCTGCCACATCAATTAACCCATTCACACACATCATTCTGTGCATGTATCAATGCAAGAAATATTTCTCAATCAAGACTTATCTTGAATGATTTTTTGAAGATATTTACCATTATGTATGAAAACTCTCCACATCTGTAGTTTTATGATTATGCTGCATAGTTCCTCTAATTGATGTTAACATGTTTATATTTTCAAGGTGAATAGTGCTCAACTGATTACCAAAAATGGCCACTGACCAATTACTGGTTTTGTGGGCTCACAAGCAGCCGATTCCAATTGTAATACTGTGCACTATTAGACAAGTTGAGGCTCACAAAAAAACTAGATCAAATTCAACATATTTTACAGTGTTTAGAGTCCATTCACTGCTAGATAAGTCGAGACTCGAAAGAACTACATTAAATTGAACATATTTCACAGAGTTAAACTCTGTTGACTCAGGTCCAGTAAAATTACCAGTCGCACACACTTGGGCGTTAAATGTGGGTCTCGGAGCCAAGTTTACCACCCAAGTGCATGCAACTGGTAATTTTTACTGCAATCTGAGTCAACAGAGTGCAACCTTCACTTTTCCAGTATGAACTGGTGATTGCCGCAAGTACGCTTTACATGAAATAAATACACATTTTGTTGTTTTTTCAACTTTATTGAATGGTATCAATTGAACAATCGCAGAAGATAATAAAATGTGGTTTATGAACCAACACAAAATGCTTGGCAACAATCGGTTGAATCAATGTTCCAGAAGCCATCAACATAGTCATCTGATTGCCCACAATCGGCCAATTGTGATGGCCAGTTCTGATCATTGGTTGAACATTAAAGGTGAATTAAATACTTATTGATTGGAGTATCTGTAATGATAGCACAAAAGAAACTCCATGAAAAGTGGGTGAACAAACAGCCCAAAACAGTGTTGAATTCCAGACAAAATTAGTCTAGTGACCTCAGCGCTTGGCAGCTTGTACCAAAAGAACTGGTAGCTTTCACCAACATGATGGGCAGATGATTGAGACGACTATGATTTTGTTTTGACAACTTGTCCGAAATGCCTCTTAAAATCTTTTTCCAACAGTTTGCATCAAAACATTTTATCCCTCCCAAAAAGGACGAAAGTATGTGATGCTCACATTTTCTGTTAAATCAAAGCACTAAAATAGTTAATACATATCGTTTTGTTTAAAAAAAAAAAACACCTGTTGTTGCCGGTACAATGAAGATGTGTGTGGTTGTGGTAATTTCATTTTTGTTTTTTATTATTTATTTATTTACTTATGCACAAAGTCGTTCTGTATTTATTACATGCCTTCACGCCTATAAAAACAGTTATTAGAATACTCAGCAAAAAATAGTTATACAAATACAATAAATCACAGCAGCAAAACCGGTAACTCTGTACTTAACCCTTTACCCAAGCATATGATCTCAAAATTTAATATTTTAAAAATTATTTTTTAAATTTTTTCAAAAAATTTCAACAACATCATATCATTCTCTGGAACAAGTCTGGTGAACTTGTTCCAATGAGTGGTCACATGACACAGTTTTCTTGAAAATATTTGAAAACAAGTGCAATGCTGATCGCCCATGATCAGACAATAGTCTGGTTGAGTGTGTGAAAAAATTCGAAAAAATTGCAACAAAACAGCTCCCATTCAGCCAGGTATTTTATAAACAAAATTTGACATGCATCATTTTTACATGATTAATGTTAAACTTAAAGGTGTGACTGTCACAGATGGACCTGTCCATACCACCCGCCACCATATACTAAGATGAAAAGGGGCATAACTCCGGGAAAAAAAATTCCCATAGTAGTGATCATCCATTACAGGTTTAATCGAAATCGACCCATAAACATCTGAGAAAATGTCTGGACAAAATTCTAGGTAATACAGGCATTCTAAGATGAAAAGGAAAATAACTCTAGCAACAAGTGTTTGACCACCGAGGTGGTATTAGTCCCCTACAGCGCTTTTGTGACATAAGGTGTTTTTGTCACAGAAGACACTAGAGTATATAAGCATCTTGGATTTTTAAAAAAAAATTTTGAGCGTGCATAATCCCCTCACAATTCTTTATCCATGTACCATATATGAAAGGTGTAGCTTGAACCATGTTGGAGGGAGGGGTGGTAACATAAAATAGAGAAAAAAGCTTAAAAAAACACAACAAAAATGGCCGCCATTCTGCCATCTTGGATTTTGAAAAATAAATATTGACTGTGCATCATCCCCTCAGAACCATTTATCCATGTACCAAATATGAAAGGTGTAGCTTGAAGCATATTAGAGGGAGAGGTGGTAAAAACAGACAGACAGACAGACAGACAGACAGACAGACAGACAGACAGACAGACAGACAGATGTTAGATTTTGAAAAAAAAATATTGAGCGTGCATAATCCCCTCACAACATCCTTATTCCATGTACCATATATGAAAAGTGCAGCTTGAACCATGTTGGAGGGAGTAGTGGTAACATAAAATAGAGAAAAAAGCTTAAAAAACACAACAGAAATGGTTGCCATGGCGCCATCTTGAATTTAGGAAAAAAAATATTGAACGTGCAACATCCCATTACAACCCTCTATCCATGTGCCAGATATAAAAAGTGTAGCTTGAACCATGTTGGAGTGAGGGGTGGTAACATAAAATAGAGAAAAAAAGCTTAAAAAACACAACAAAAATGGCCGCCATGCCGCCATCTTGGATTTTGAAGAAAAAATATTGAACATGCAACATCCTATTACAATCCTCTATCCATGTGCCAGATATGCAAAGTGTAGCTTGAACCATGTTGGTGGGAGGGGTGGTAACATGAAAATAGAGAAAAAAAAAGCTTAAAAAACACAACAAAAATGGCTGCCTTGCCGCCATCTTGGATTTTGAAGATAAAATATTGAACGTGCAACATCCCATTACAACCCTCTATCCATGTGCCAGATATGCAAAGTGTAGCTTGAACCATGTTGGTGGGAGGGGTGGTAACATGAAAATAGAGAAAAAAACAAAAATGGCCGCCATCCCGCCATCTTGGATTTTGAAAAAAAAATTTTGAGCGTGCATCATCCCCTCAAAACCATTTATCCGTGTACCAAATATGAAAGGTGTAGCTTAAACCGTGTTAGTGGGAGGGGTGGTAACATCAAAATAGAGAAAAAAAAGTTTAAAAAACACAACAAAAATGGCCACCATTCCGCCATCTTGGATTTTGAGAAAAAAAAAATTTTGAGCGTGCATCATCCCCTCAGAACCATTTATCCATGTACCAAATATGAAAGGTGCAGCTTGAATCATGTTGGTTGGAGGGGTGGTAAAATAAATATTGACTGTGCATCATCCCCTCAGAACCATTTATCCATGTACCAAATATGAAAGGTGTAGCTTGAAGCATATTAGAGGGAGAGGTGGTAAAAACAGACAGACAGACAGACGGACAGACAGACAGATGTTAGATTTTGAAAAAAAAATATTGAGCGTTCATAATCCCCTCACAACATCCTTATTCCATGTACCATATATGAAAAGTACAGCTTGAACCATGTTGGAGGGAGTAGTGGTAACATAAAATAGAGAAAAAAGCTTAAAAAACACAACAGAAATGGTTGCCATGGCGCCATCTTGAATTTTGGAAAAAAAATATTGAACGTGCAACATCCCATTACAACCCTCTATCCATGTGCCAGATATAAAAAGTGTAGCTTGAACCATGTTGGAGTGAGGGGTGGTAACATAAAATGGAGAAAAAAAGCTTAAAAAACACAACAAAAATGGCCGCCATGCCGCCATCTTGGATTTTGAAGAAAAAATATTGAACGTGCATCAACCCCTCCCAACCCTCTATCCATGTGCCAAATATGCAAAGTGTAGCTTGAACCATGTTGGTGGGAGGGGTGGTAACATGAAAATAGAGAGAAAAAGCTTAAAAAACACAACAAAAATGGCCGCCATCCCGCCATCTTGGATTTTGAAAATAAAATTTTGAGCATGCATCATCCCCTCAGAACCATTTATCCATGTACCAAATATGAAAGGTGTAGCTTGAACCGTGTTAGTGGGAGAGGTGGTAACATCAAAATAGAGAAAAAAGTTTTAAAAAACAACAAAAATGGCCGCCATTCCGCCATCTTGGACTTTGAAAAAAAAATTTTGAGCATGCATCATCCCCTCAGAACCATTTATCCATGTACCAAATATGAAAGGTGTAGCTTGATCCATGTTGGTGGGAGGGGTGGTAACATGAAAATAGAGAAAAAAAAGCTTAAAAAACACAACAAAAATGGCCGCCATTCCGCCATCTTGGATTTTGAAAAAAAAATTTTGAGCGTGCATCATCCCCTCAGAACCATTTATCCATGTACCAAATATGAAAGGTGTAGCTTAAAGCCTGTTGGAGGGAGAGGTGGTAACATAAAAAACAGACACAGAGACAGACAGACACAGACAGACAGACAGACAGACAGACAGACAGACAGACAGACAGACAGACAGACAGAGACGGACGGATGGACGAATGGACGGACGGACGGACGGACGGACAGATGGACGGATGGACAGACAGACAGACGGACGGACGGAGTGCAATCCTATAGTCCCCTTACGGTTCCCGTAGGGGACTAAAAAAAAGTCTCATCAAAACTATAATTGCAGGTGCACAGGATCCCATGATTTTGAACATCCATCAGACCTGTTAACCTCTTAAGGTGACTGTCAGTGAGATTTTGATGCTTGTCAGTGAGATTTTTCCGTGCGGCCATTACATCAATATTTTCCTTGTTATGCCTCCCACGGTCCCACCCCCTCCCCCCACCCCCACAACCCAAATGCATTATATTTCATATTAATAATTTATTTCAACACTTTTAATGGTATTTGTCAGTAAAAGCATACAAATATGGATATCACTGGTCCACCCCCCCCCCCCCCCCCCCCTCTTAGTCTGGCCATTTTTCCTTGCTCATGCAAGCCCATCCCGGTGCTTCAATACATGAAGGCTGAAACATCTTGGGCCGAAACGTTCCATTACAAAAACGTTCCAAGAACCAACACAAGCATTCCTTCTTCACTCATGCTATTTATTCATGTAAATTCTTTGTTCAATCTGTACATTTTTGGTGAGAAAATATTCGGGGCGGGGGGTGGGTGTGGGGGGGTATTAATTCATATTTATTTTTGAGCAGCTATTTTTGCAGGGATAACCTTTTGTTTTCAAAACAGTCTTTCATGTAGCATGGATCAAGCTGGATATTACAACTCGGGAAGGGGGGGGGGGGGGGGGGGGTGTATTAATTCATATTTATTTTTGAGCAGCTATTTTTGCAGGGATCACATCAGGTAATAATAATAATAATTGGGTCTTCTTCCTTGCTCCAAAAACCTTGGGACAAACCGTCCCAGTCCAGCATGGCTTTACGAAAATAACGTCGTTAAAAACAGACTATAATACACTCGTTTTCAAAAAGCTACTTTCGATTTCCATGACTTTTCCATCAACAACATGGGAATTCTCGGAACTCATTGGTAAAACTCAATGTGTATCTTTGATAAATTATCGATTCCAACAAGCATTCAGCATTATAAATTTATATATCATGACCAACTTGTTTAATTTTCAAAATAGAAACTATTCTGAAAAGTGTCAAATCAGGAGAAAATAGGATGTGACCGTGAGAGCGTGAGTTGGTGCCTCAAACCAGGAGACTCACTGTGAAACCGGGAGAGTTAACAGGTCTGACATCCATCCCAAGTTTCAAAGGAATCGACCCATAAACATCTGAGAAAATCTCTGGACAAAATTCAGACATTCTAAGAAGAAAAGGGGCATATATCTGCCAAAAAAACGTCGAATTGAAACTATAATGACAGGTGCACAGGTTCCCATGGTAGTTAACAACCATATCAAGTTTCAAAGGAATCAACCCATAAACATTTGAGAAAATCTCTGGGCAAAATTCTAGGCCTCTGTTTTCAAGCTGAAAAGGGGCATCATTCTGGTAAAAATAATCCGATCGGAACTATAATTGCAGGTGCACAGGTTCCCATGGTGGTAAACATTCATACCAAGTTTCAAGTAGACTGGTCCATAAACCTCTGAGAAAAAAATTATATTTACGGATGGATGGATGGATGGATGGACGGTTGGATGGCAAGACGAATAGATGGAAGGACAGGCAGAGAGATGGATTGACAAGGTGATTCCAGTATAACATCTCCCCCCCACAACTCATTGCAAGTGGAATAAAAATTTTAAATGCCAACAGCTAAGCATCTCAGAGATAGAGGTGGTAAGATATAAAAGTATGAAAAATTAAACAAAAATGAACCGCCATTCAGGTATCTTTAATTTTTTTCTACAAAAATTTATGTGCATCATATTTTCATAAAGTCTGATTAATGTTAAATTAGAGTACCTCCTAGCACTCTCCAATAAATTCCAAAAAACAAATCTGGCTCAGCTGAATATGAAATGTGCTTAGAATAGCATATTTATTGTGGAATCTATACATGTTAATCAAGCCCAATTATGGTCTCCTAACACTGAGTCTGTTAATGGGTCTGTTACACCAGTGAAGCAGAACTTTCTCACCACAGCAGATAGACAGCAGTCCACTTCTCACAGGATGATACAGTTGGTAAAACCTTTGACACATGAAGGAGTTTCACGCATCTCATGCGGGGAAAGGATTTTTTTCTTTTTACTCTTTTTTTTTCAAAAAATGTGTATGCATAATTCTTTATTAAATTGAAAATTTGAAAAGCTGCTGTGTAAATGTAGATAATGATCAAGCTGGATATTCTACTTACCAATGTACTCTTTTTTGTAGGAGGTCATGTTATCCATATCTCCTTCTGGTTTTATGTACTGATCTGGATTGTGAACAAATGGACGTTGAAGAGGGTGCTTGATATAATCTAACCTAAAATAGTAAAAAGAAATTCTATTTTAAACCTTTTTCTTCACAGAAGCAGTTTTCTGTTTAAAATGTTTTTTCCTCTCCCATTTAATCCTTTGTCAAATATTATTCCCAAACCGGTCCAGTGCTACATGAAAAATTGCTATGCACATTGTGTTATTTGTAAAATGCTTGTTTTCCTAAGGCTGTGTTAATTAACTCTTAACCTGCTGAGATATGTATCGTCAAATCCAGTCACGGATGCTGTGAAGCAGCCATGACTAGATTTGATGAAATATTCATCTGAATTTAACTTTAGAAATCTTTGGTGGAAAATTGATTCAGTTTACAAGGGGAAAATTTGGTTAAAAATGCCCAAATGATACTTATTTCAGTGCCAAGAGAAATCTTGTTCCTGGCAGGAATAAACACCACCAGCATGTAAAGAGTTAAGGAGTTAAAAATACTTTAGTGCCATAATTTAAAAATGGGATACAAATTTGTATCTTTGTTTTTGCTGATGAAATGCTACTAATTGAGACACATTGTTAAAAAAAGGTTCTCTAAACTCTTTGAATTTCTACCAAACACGAGCTTGTTCCAATGAGGGGTCATAACCTATGTTTTTGAGACAAAAAATGAAAAAAATAATGAAAATTAATTGGCAGTTTTTGGAGAATTGCACTGGCCGGTTTCGGTCATTATGTTGGGTAAAGGGTTAAACAATTTTTTTGTGTGCTGGGTGAAGAGAAGAGCAGGGATTATATTTCATCTAAATCTGGGAGAATCCATTTGTGGATTCTTGCAAAAATGATTGCAAGAATCGATACCGGCTATGAGTGTCCTATGATCCCTTGAGGCCACAAACCCCTGTTGTGTACTGATAATAACTCATGTTAACCCTTTACCAAACACATTTTTTTTAATTTTTTAAAACATAACTGAATTTGCTAATTTTTAAAAAAATATACAACATTTACTAATAAAACCTTACAAATATGAGTGTCAGTGGAACAGACTCATTGAGCCACTTCCAATGACCACCATATTTGTACAATTTTATTGACAAAGTGTCAGGATATCTCAGGTCATATTAGCCATGTGTAAGGATTAATTTCCTGCCGGTATGTTAGATAAAGGGTTAAACTGACTCAATTCCTTTCACGCAAATCCGAGTAGTGGTGCAGCAAGAATCTACATGGATTCTGGTTTTGTTGCACAAATCTTTGTGTGAATTGATTCTCGGCGAAATTTAAGCCCTGCAGAGATGGGGAACTGGGCAACATTTGGGAACCCTGGGGCACTCAAGGTCATTTCATATGAAAACTGTGGCAAACATGCAGATGCTTAAAAAGTTATACTATTAACTATTATAACAGTGTGAAGCACAAAACTATCCACAAGGATTTATTTGGCAAGCACTATGTAAGCATATCTGTAACAGATATCTTATTCTCTTTATAGCAGACCTGGATACACAGTTAAAACAAGAGTTGGACTGTCGTCCAGTGCATACCCCCACGTGGTGTACCGTCTAGTGTGGGCATACCTATGACCAACAAATATTATTTATGAATATTCTCATATGGACTGATGGACGGATGCACAGACAGATGGATGCAATCCAGTATATCCCCCCCCCCCCCCCCCCCAATTTCTTCGAAAGTTTTCAACAATTTCTAAGTCAAAAGGTATGGTAAATTGTTTGGTGTTAGGAAGTTTTATGCAATGAGGAAGAAGCCTTTGTCATAGGCAAACTGCATGCCATATTTCACTGAAATCCGATAACCCCAATCCAGTATACACCCCCCCCCCCCCCCCCCCCCCCCCATTTTCTTCAAACGTCTTCAAACGCCAATTTCATTGCAATAGAACATTCGATACCCGAGATACATGCTGAAAAGACAAAATTTGGCGGACACAATTTCTAAATGAACAAGTAATAAAAAAAAAAATAAATGAAAGTGTCAATGACACTGTAGCTCAACTTGTTAAGACATGTACATGTATAGTATGTGACACAGCAATGACAAACATCTTGGTAATGACCTGATAACAAGGTACATATAAAGTATTGTAACTGTCTGTACATAAATACTGACCGTAGCCTGTAACAAATGTATAGGTAAAGTATTGTAAAGGTGGGTGACTGTCAGATGCCAAACTAGAAAGAAATCTTTTAGTCCCAGAGTGGGTCTGACTGAACCCAAAAATATTTGTTCTCTTAGCACAGTGATAACAAAGGCACCCGAAAACACTCATTCCTGTCCCAAGGTGATAACAAAGGTACCCGAGAAGTTTCGTGAAGATCAGTTCATAAGCCGTATAGAAGTTGTGACAAACAATTGATTGGACCTAATTTAGGTACAGCCATCCTGAATTTTGGACCGCACCAAGAAACACTCGTTCTCGTCCCAAGGTGATAACAAAGGTAACCAAGAAGTTTCGTGAAGATCGGTCCATAAATACAGCCTCTAGCCAGAGCCATATTGACATGTGCACTTACTGTGTACAAGTAGCACTGAATAAATCAAAGTTGGCAAAAAAATAAAGAAAAATTCCTCATATTGACTAAGTTAAAATTCAGGTTACCACAGTGAGCCCAAATATGAACCCAGGGACTTGGCTTGAATAAATTTGAATCTCACCCGCCTAAGCATGCTGTGTACCCAATAACAAAAGATTCTGCCTGCTGGATCTTGAGAAGAAGATTTTTAAAGAAATTTGCCTGAAATGCACTAAGTTGAAATTGGGCTCCTATACTGAGCCCAAATATGAACCAAGGGGGCCGACTTGAACAAACTTGAATCAGATCCACCCCACAATGCTGCATACCAAATATCAAAAGATTCTGCCTGCTGGATCTGGAGCCCAAATATGGACCCAGGGACTTGGCTTTAACAAACTTGAATCTCACCCCCTAAGGATGCTACACACAACATATCAAAACATTCCGACTGCTGGATCTGAAGAAGAAGATTTTTTAAGAAAATGCCTTATTTCGAACTTAGTTACAATTCAAGCTCCCACAGTGAGCCCAAATATGGACCTAGGAACATGGCTTGAACAAACTTGAATCTCACCCCCTCTAAGGATGCTGCATACCAAATATCAAAACATTCCAACTGCTGGATCTGAAGAAGATTTTTAAAGAAAATTCCTCATTTTGAACTAAGTTATCATTCGGGCTCCCACAGTGAGCCCAAATATGGACCTAGGGGCATGGCTTGAACAAACTTGAATCTCACCCCCCTAAGGATGCTGCATACCAAATATCAAAACATTCCGACTGCTGGATTTGAAGAAGAAGATTTTTAAAGAAAATTCCTCATTTTGAACTAAGTTATAATTTGGGTTACCACAGGGAGCCCAAATATGGACCCAGGGACTTGGCTTTAACAAACTTCAATCTCACCCCCATAAGGATGCTACACACCACATGTCAAAACATTCCGACTGCTGGATCTGAAGAAGATTTTTTAAGAAAATTCCTCATTTCGAACTAAGTTACAATTCAAGCTCCCACAGTGAGCCCAAATATGGACCCAGGGACATGGCTTGAACAAACAGTGGAGGAGAAGTCGTTTGAAAACTGTTCACGACGATGGACGCCGGACGACAAGTGATAAGTTGAGCTCCCTTCGGTGAGCTAAAAACTGATCAGACCTAATTTTGGTACAAAATGGCCACTGGCAGCCATCTTGAATTTTGGACCGCACCCAGAAACACTCGTTCTCGTCCCAAGGTGATAACAAAGGTACCCAAGACGTTTCGTGAAGATCGGTTCATAAATACAGACTCAAGCCCGAGCCGTATTGACATGTGTACTTACTGTGTGTAAGTAGCTCTGAAAAAATCAAAGTTCATCTAATTTTCATAATTTCTGCACGAGAAAAAAACCTGAATTATATGTGATGCATTCCATGGTACTAAATACTCACACACAAAATTATTCAAATCAGCACTTTCATACGGAAGTTCTGCGCAAAAATCTGATTGCACCTCATTTTGTACAAAATGGCTGTCATCTGCCATCTTGAATTTTGAACTGGACCAAAAAACACTTGTTCTCGTCCCACTGTGATACCAAAGGTACCCAAAAAGTTTCGTAAAGATCACTTCATCAATGTGGCCTCTAGCCCGAGCCGTATTGGCATTTGCACTTACAGTTCTGAAAGTAATACTAAATACATGAAAGTTCGTCTAATTTGCATAATTTACACACGAGAAAAAAATCTGTATTATATGTGATGTATCCCATGGTACTAAACATTCACACAAAAAAATTATTCAAATCAGAGATTTCATATGGATGTTCTGCGCAAAAATCTGATTGCACCTAATTTTGTACAAAATGGCTGCCAACGGCCAACTTGAATTTCGGATAGGACCCCAAAACACTCGTTCTCATCCCACAATAATAACAAAGGTACCCAAGAAGTTTTGTAAAGATAGGTTCATAAATATGGCCTCTAGCCCGAGCCGTATTGAATTGTTGATGGACAGGCCGAAGACTGGCCATGGCGTAAGCTCAAATTTGACTTATGTCAAAGTTGAGCTAATAACTAGTGTGGACATACCTATGACCAACAAATATTATAGAAAATAATAATTCATGAAAGTTATGAATATTCTCGGACGGACGGACGCACAGATGGATGGATGGACGCATGTAATCCAGTATACCCCCTTTTTCTTCAAAAGTTGGGGTATAACTACAAGTCCTTTCACAAACTGTGCTAATCTAGGCTTAATTGCACGTAGGAATTGCAAGCAATTGCCATATCGAATGGCATCCAAAGTCTGGCAGGTTCTCCTTGTTACTCGTACAAACACAGGCAATGTCTCTGCCAATGGACCTCCGGGTTACCTGGAGGTCCACTGACTGAAACATTCCTTGTGCACAGGCCATATGTACAGAATTTGATAGCCTTACTATAGTCATAACGCGTAGGTCAATGTGCAGATCAATGTGCTGTTTGTGCACATTTCATGACAGAACTTCTAGTTTTAACTGTAACCCACGAATGACCGTTCAGGTAGAGTGCAGGTTATGTCAGCTGTAAAATACTTGAACAAACTACAGGTTACAACAAAGTAATACAACATAACTTATTAAATTGCTAATCTCACACATTTTACCAGAAAGACTTGGCAAATCTTTTGGAACTATCTCAAGTCAAAAGTTGAGTGTTGCATCCACATATGAATAGAAAGGTATGCTGTTCCATCTTAAAAGTAATTCCACAACAAGAGGGATGTTACATCCCAACGCTCACCTACATTCGCACTTGATAATGTCATTCCAATGTAACATGCCTAATATTTAGTTGATATAAATCATTAACTAGGCATCAAATGATTAATGTGGTTTATGTGATGGCTTTGGAAAGTCTATATTTCTGCATTTATTCTATATCAATTCAACACAGAATCATTGGATATAAAAGCAAAATTGAGTAAGTCAGAGAAAAACGTGAACATTGTGACTGAAAAAAAGAAAAGAAATCAGTTAAATTTCTGCATACAGTAGGGTTAATACCTAAAGTAGTTATTGAAATGAGAAAATAAACAGTAATGAGAGATGAAGGCACCACAATCTGCACAAAAGCTGACTTTAACGCAAATTCTTACAACACCTAAACGCCAATTCTTACAAGTTTTGGCAGAAAATCAGCCTCAAATTCCTCAAATATGCATGTAATGAGGGTTAAATATTACTGCAATGGAGTTCAGTAACCTAAATGTAGAATATTAACCGCCTGGAAAGACACATAGAAACACAACTTACCTAAACACAAAGTTTACAAAGTTTTACAACTTAAAATTTACTAAGTCCGAGAAAAACATGAAAATTTTGACTGAAAAAAAAGAAAATTTCCGTTAAATTTCTGCATACAGTAGGGTTAATACCTACAGTTGTTATTGAAATATGAAAATCAACAGTAATGATAAGTTAAAGCAGCACAATCTGCACAAAAGCTGACTTTAACGCAAATTCTTAGAACACCTAAATGCAAATTCTTACACAAGTTTTGGCAGAAAATTTCAGGTGAAATTTGGAAAAAAGTCGTAGTGTCAGGGTTAAATACTGTTCTGATAGTCCCCTACAACCTACATATGCAATAACAAAGGCCTGAGCCCACTGATCTTTGAGAAATTAACCTTAACATTAAATCTTACAATATTGGACACGCTGGACGCCGACGCTGACGCCCTAGGTCATCATATAAGCTCACCACTTCTAATAGAAGTAGGTGAGCTGAAAATAAATAGTATTATATTTGTATAGCAGGAAATCCTGTTAAGAAGTAAAAAAAGGATGACTGAAGAAGTAAAACCAGAGAAGGTGGAGAAGCATCACATCACCCCTTTTCCTATGGGTTACCACCATGCTATATTCTTTAATCTGTCAACAGGTTATGATATAAGCCCTTTATTTTCAGGCTGCTATAACTGTGGTATTTTTTATCAACTGGTCGAGTGCTGGAAGCCCATATTTGGGCTTTATTCTGACATGCAAATGCCAATTTTAACGGCTTCATTCTCTATGGATGTGTTGCATATTATCTTTGAAATTAAATTATTTAGTTATCATGAATTTGCCAAGTTTAGGAGAGTGCTTATTTTCCAAAAAATTGTAACAAGACAGTCATGTCAACAAATTCTGACAACAATAATATAGCACTCATTTTCAAATAGAATTTTGAGTGATGCAAGGAGAAATTACAAGCTTTCTGAAGAAAGTGTCAAGCTCAAAGGGGATACCATGAAAAGCAGTGAAGTCACATTGCAAAGATCCTGCATGGTAATCTTTTTAATGCTTTTCCAACCAGTGACACCTATAGTCATCTTGTTGTGTTATAAACCAAGCAACAGAATGGAAGAGGATTTTAAATTTAATGTTGCTCACTCCTTTATTTTCAAAACAGACTTTCTTTTCGGTCACAACATTGCATAATTGGACTTAATCATTCAAAAGCTGTAGTACAGAAAGAGTTAACAGGAGAAATTAAATGAGAAGTATCGCCGACATCTGTAGCGGAGGCAAAAATAGTGTTTTATTTCTATCATGCCAAACAGCTATTGTCAGCCTGGTGGATCTGTATTCATTCTGCTGTGCCCAAATTAAACCCATCTAAAATCAAAACATCAGGTTAATTAAAGACTATTCAAAATGGAGGGAGAATATTATGAGTCAAACTGGTCAGCCATCACCCTCAGCACCTGAAGATGTATTGCTGTTCTGAACCCTTCTTAACCCTTTGAACCCTAGTGGCATTTTCCATATCAGTTCAATGGCAACAATGGGAAGAGTCTATATTCTTTACTTAGGGGTAGACCAATTAATATTTTCATCATGCAGCCTTGGGGCTGCACGTTGAAAATATTGATTGGTCTACACCACATCTTCACTCAAAAGTCAACCTACTTAATGAAATTATGAAGTATCATGTTACTGGGCCGGAAAAATGGCCTATTGGGTTCAAAGGGTTAAAGTTATTTAGTCCCCTTTTCATAGTTCTGCGTTTTCATTTTATTTAAAAAAATATATTTAACAGATTTATCTACCTCTCTTCCAAGTTTAAAAGATCTGGGTGAAATGCTTGTGGGTGTGAATGTAATAGCACTTTTGTTAAAACCAAGATGCAATGATGGCAGGGCCTACCAGTACATCTCCATGAAGAGATTAATGGGGCCTACTTTGGTATTGTTTTAACTTTTAACTCTTTTGTTTTAACTTACCTATGGTAACAATAGTATGTTATTCTCACAGGGTCTACAGATTGGTCTTAAGAAACAAATTATGGGGCTGATCACAAGGCCAATCAGCCTCAGCCTTATCAAAATGCAAGACCTGCTGCTGTTCTGTTTTGATTGCTACATCTGTCAGGTACTCTGGTGAGATCCACATGAGAAGGGCCACAGGTCAATGGGAAAGATTCCCATATCTGACCCCTTTCAGTGGCATAACTGTAGAGGAGAAGAATGGGAGCGAAGGGAAGCCTTTGTAATATCAAAGACTAAGGTAATAACTTCAATTTTACATATTTTTTTTTTGAGGGGGTGGGGGTCTTAATAGTGGCCTTTTGAGTTTCAACAACTATTTTTTGTCATGTGTGAGAGGACAGAGTGAAAACATAATTCTGAGGCCTGTTGCTGGTCTGGTGCTGCAGAAAATATGCAATCATTATATCTAGGAATATGGAATTCAACCAATTCAATTTGGTTTATCAGAGAGATAAATGAGCTCTGTCACACAAGACTGAAGTAGCTCAATTTTAAATGACATTATGGGAAAAAATTACAGTTTGAAATTTTGATATTTTGACATTGTGCAGTATGCATAGGGATAAAGAGTATGCAGCTGAGAAGAGAACAAAGTAGTTGTTTCATATGATGATTTATTACATGCCCGTTCTAAGATATCCCCATCTACAGCAACACTGAACCATGTGGAAAATGAAAAATCTGTTCCGTGCACATGTGCGGAATGGAAATCACTGACAGACTATTTTTATGAAGAAGCGAAATTTCACTAGAATTTTCCACAAATCGTGCACTGCAATTACAATCTGAATCGCTAGCGACAGCTAAAAATCGTCCCTTGAGTTCCAATGTGTTCTATGTCCCAGCCGGCACAAAGAACCCATTGGAACTCAGGGGATGAAATAGTAACACTGGTTCCCCTCGCAAATTTGGTTGGCGATAAAATGTGTTCTTTTTGTTGATAGTTGTCAAATGAATTGCAGAGTGTCCTTCTAATAATGTTTTTTATAAACGTGATGGCATGTAACAAACACAGACTGACATGCGTGTGTGAATGGGTTAATCAATATGGCACAAGTGCCGTAGGCCTCTCATTTTATCCTTCTGCACTGGCACTGGTGCCATATCGATTAACCCATTCGCATGCGCATGTTGTTCTGTGTATTTCCATTTTTAACATCTTTCAAAGTTCCGTGCAGTGGAACACACCGTTAACTGAATAAACACTCTGCCCATGACAAATATTCAATTAACTGGACTATTCAGTTGGGAGAAATTTGGTCCTTTTAACGTATTCTGGTGATAACTTTGTATTACTGGTGATAAAATGACTATTTAATCTTTGATAACAAGGAGCTCAGTCAAAAAAGATATCCCAAATAAATGTGTAAAATGGATGTACTGAGTCCAAATCTATTATATAAATGGGAAGTCTGTGATTCTGTCAAGCAAGATATTCTAGCATTGATTATATCCCTTGATATACACTAGGGAATTTTTCCATCCATTTGCAAGCAGGGCCAGTTTTTTGTCCTTTGAAGGGCAGGACAGCTATTTTTCCATCCTTGGATGGGTGGGCCAGCTGGCACGTCTATAAATAATACAGCAAATCAGTGGTTGTCCAACCGATTTTCAGACTGCCTCAGAGAACAAGATTTTTTTTCAAATAACTGGAGTTTACTCTACAACTTATATGCAATTACCAGGTCAAATCTGCACTGAAGGTATGATAAATGGTTTGGTGTTAGTAAATTGTATATAATTTACAGTTATTCAATTAAGAGATATCCAGTTAAGTTGACTCCACTATACATGATATCTTTTGTGTACCAATTGTAAGCTATGCCTGCAAAATCTAGACACAAGCCCCCTTTATGCAGCTCTGAAACCATTTCTTTCTTCATTTAATATCTTCAACAATACACATTTAAAATTCCTAATCAATGCATTAATGCCCACAGTACTGGTTTGCCCTTGTGTATCCACTTTCATTGTTCAGTTGAATGCACAGTGCCATGACAACAATCAATGAGAAGCATTCAGGTTAGTCTTACAGCTCGCAACTAAATTAAATTGTAGAATAATCAAAGTATTAAACTCAATGATTGGAGCTTCCTAACAAAACCAATAAAGATAGTCTCCAACCAATAATAATGATGAGGAAATAAAGAGGTGTGTTAATCCTCAGGCGTAAAAACAAAATATTCAAACTACTGGACCTTTAACCACAAGAACAAGATTGAAGCATGCAGCCACACAGCACATGGACACAGGAGGTTGAAGAGCAAGCTTTTTTGTTACACATACATGAGCTGTGCCTGTAAGACACATATGATGCCCCGCAAAGTCTACCACACACAAACTGCATATAACACAGATTCTACACCAAGTTCTGTAATTTTGTTAAATATTGAAGCAAATCAAAATCCTGACAATATGCACACCACTGGTATATGTACAAACATCCAGTGAAATAAAAGTCCTAGCTTGAAAACTGTGAGAGGAGTTAGCTGGACAAACAATGTATCCTACCCGGAAAGATGGATGGATGGACAACAGACAGTTGGATGGACAGTGGGTGGTGGACGGACAGATGGATGGATAGACAAGGGGTAAAACAATATGTCCCACTATTCATTGCAGGGGCTTAAAAACACAACTGGTTTGTGCAGAAAATCACCAACATTAACCTTTGAAAGGCTCCCACAGATCAAAATCAATAAGATTCAAAGTTATTCCAGGTCATTTCATGGCAATTTTTCAAGAATTTCCAAGGCCGCACATTATAAAATTCAAAGATTTTCAAGGATCACAGATTGATGAACACAAGGTACCCAAAATTATGTGCAGCATATTACTTTCCCAGAGTTCAAAGTGTTGTGTTCCAATTCGCCAAATACAAACTGTCTGGTGACCGTGCCACAACATCTCACCACTGACAGCAGTGGATTCTGATGGTGGTTTTGTAAATGAATTCATCATATTTATTTTTATTCGGTTCATGTGTGAATCTTCTTTAGTCAGGCATCATGTGAGTTTTTATTGCAGATTCCCCCATGTTTGAAAGTGACTAAAATACCGAAATCTTTCTGGAATTTCTTGCATTTCACAGAAAAATTGAACTAGAACCAACAAGAAGCAGCAACTACATTATGGCAAAGCAGAACTGAGCGACACCAAATTCTTTACTGATTGATTTGTGTTTGAGGCCACATTTTTCTGCATTATGACAAATTAAGACCACAACAAGGAAATAAAGCCAAGTTATATACCCATGTTACCCATTTTAGAGGACTTCCATCTCAAGCATTGGTGACTGGGTCAGATTTTACCAGTAAAACAGAGCTTGTTTACCACAGTAAACAAGTGCTGCTTCAATTCACGGGGTTCCCATGGGGAAATTTCGTTTTTTTTATCACTGCTGTCAGTATCGATACTTTTGGGCTGATTTCTTGGGGTGTCGGTATGGTATCTGGTGCTGACTAGATAACAATACCAATATTACTGAATGACATTTTTGGTATTTTGCTCATCTATAGGTCATCATTCTATAGTACATGTAGACAGAAAGTTATTAACTCCTGATAAGACATGTCAAATTTAGACTAACAAATGTAATAATTGCAAGAAAGTTGGAAATAACAGACATTTGCCACCTATCATCTCATGTAACAAAAAGCGTAGAGATTTCCTCTGGGATATTTTCGCTCAGCCTTTTTATTACATCAAGTCAAGATGTAAGGCAATCAGTCTAATTCTGTTAAAAATTTGAAGCTGTTGTAGCTTGTTTGTTTAACCACTTTTAGTGGAGTTCGAGAACAGATGATAATTTATACAATATGATGTCTCTTCACTACCAAGATAAGCAGATATTCTTTTGTGCTCCAGTTATAGATATTCCAATCAATAACTAGTAACACAATTCATGGAACTATGCAATATATTCTTAAAACTTCTGCTGTGGTGGGTCTTCATTCATAATGATAATGTCATCAAAGATTTGGTTAAATTATGTCTCAATTGAGAAACATTTCTTACCTCGATTCAAAGAAAATGAATGGGATATTTTTTCAACCAACTGAAATATTTTAGACATACACAGAACGACACGATATGGCATAAGTGCCAGCACGGGAGGATATAACTAGAGGCCACAGGCCTAGAGTTTTATCCTTCTGCGATGGCACAAGTGCCATATCAATTAACCAATTCACACAAGGGTGTCCTGTGTTTATTACATGCCTTCACGTAAAAAAAACCCAGTTATTAAAGGACACTCAGCAATTCATTGATAACTATCAACAAGTTATTTCACAATTGGTTCAGTTCCAGGTTGATCAATCGTCAGCTAATGTTTACAAACACATGTGCAATTTGGGGGGAATTCCCATGGGCAGATTTATAAACAGGCCAAAAATCATTTTAAATGTGGTGAACGTATGTTTGTACTATCGTAGTACATGCATATTTGAGCTTTGTTCTCTTCAATTTGTTATCATTATACAGTTAATAATGTTTGGTTTGAACTCTCCCTTCCAAACGTTATAAGTAATTCTATACACAAAGATGTTTTTATTGAGTTTATTGTCTTTGCAATAGCTTATTAGAATGCAATCACTTCGTTTAAACTGCACGGCTTCCGTAATTGTAGGTCAAATGGAAATTCCAAATAGACGGGGTTATGTTAAGTTTTGACAGATGACATAATCATCTAAAAATATTCTGTCAATGATTTCCATTCGGCACATGTGTGTAGAACGGATTTTCATTTTCCACATGGTTTAGTGTTGCTGTAGATGGGGATTTCATGAACAGACGTGTAATAAAAATTAATCTAAACATGGGCAACAGACTATTTAAGGACCAGAGTGATTCTAGGCCATGACAGCATAGAATTCCTCACAGAATTGGACTGGTGGCTTCTTCATTTGACATTAATTGACAGGTGGTGAATGCTTGTAGAAATTAGTGCTTGTAGAAATGAGAAGCGCACACACTCTTCTTGTCAGACATTTCTTATTAATGTTGTTGTCTGAACTATTTTTAGCTGATGGTTGGAGTATTTTTCAAAAATTTCAGAATTTTTATATTCCCTCACTACAGTAAGCTGGTATTGGCAAGGTATCAGTAATGTAGGGGGGTTTTTTTGCTACACTGTGCTGTTCTATGACAATTGGGGCCAAATATCTTGATAAATGCACTTGCATATATAATTGCCGGGATTTTCACTCTTGCCTCCTCTTTCAATGCAACAATCAACCACTGTTTCCAAAAAATCTTTCATCTCATGTAAATTGTTAACTGGCAGATATTCCATTAAATTTTATGATTGACTTAAACATGCCCAATTGTACAGGTCTACTAAAGATGCCTCACTGTCATTATATTATACAATGTTCAATTAACCCTTTACCTAAAATAAAAGGTAGACAACACTTGGAAATAAAATTCTTGAATGACTAATTTTTGAAATTTTTTTGTGTCAAAAACATAGCTTATGACCCCTCAACAAGCTCATTCCAATGAGTTGTCATAAGCTATGTTTTAGACACGAAATGAAAAAAGTAATGAAAATTGAATGGTGAATTTTGTGAATAGCACTGGCTGGTTTTGACCATTATGTTGGGTAAAGGGTTAATATGTGCACAATCACACCACAAGAAAAATCACTGGTCAAATAGCCCATCAGTTATAAATAGACTCATTTATGAAAAATACATTGCTAACTTCAACAAAAATATAGCTTATTCTGAGCTGTGAACCTTTTTCTTTTGAAAAATGTTGTAACTGTGAATTCACCGAGGAGCAATACATAATAGGCAATACATAATAGTTTGTTCAGTTACTTTATTGGGGTTTACGGTAACTTTCGGGGTGTATGGATGTAATAATAATAATAATAATAATAATATAATAATAATAATAATAACACTTTGGCCAACTGCTGATTTGTTGCTGTTCTCAGGTCAGAAGGCCTTGATTAGCCCTGTTCTCCCAAATGCCTCCTTATCCCCATGCCTCTTCTCCCCTCCCAACACTTTGAGACGAACTGCTCAATTCACATAAGCATACTAACCCTATCATTTGTGTCACCCACTAATCACATGTCCTTCATTCTCCCATCCCACTTGCCCATCATAATCCTGGTGAATCTTATTCTATTACAATGGTATTTTGGATATTCTAATAGAAAGTGTTCCAGGGTTTCCTCGATGCCTAAATTACACATTTGGCACTCCTTTGCAGTGTCTCTCCCAGTTTTTTCCCGTAAGCTCCAGCAACCATATTACAAGTCCCATTATGATTAACCCATTCACACGTGGGTGTCCTGTATTTATTACATATCTTCATGCCAAAAAAACAATTAACTGAAGGACACTCAGCAATTCATTTGACAACTATCAACAAGAACTAAAGCAAGAGCACTGTAGATTGTTCTCACAAATTCCGGAATGTACATGCTTAAACTGACAGGATTCAATTTCTACTACAAGACAAGGAATTTTTCTTTCCCCTTTATCCAAATACTATTTAAATTTTGTTATTTTTTTCACTTTTGTCAATTAAATCATAGCTTATGATCAACTAAATGTAACAAGCTCTTTAAAAAAAACTCTCTTAAGCTATGTTTACTGCAAGTGTACCACAATATAAGAACAAATACCTATTTGTGCAGTGCCAAGGCCACAGAGGGGAAGGAGGGTGAGGGAATACTCACTCCCTCTCAACTCTTACTGAAAAACGTCAATTTTATACAAGTATCCATCACTTAATGCCTAAAAACCCTAAAACTAATTCTGGACCTGGAAATAAAGGGCTTATATCATACCATAACCTGTTGGAGGGCTCATAACCCATAGGAAAAGGGTGTAGTGCTGCCTCTATTTTTACTTTGCTAGTCATGCTTTTTTAATGTCTTAATGGGATTCCTGCCTATATAAATATCAAAGCAAGATTGCATGTTAGTTGTTGCTATTTACTTTGGAAGAAATTCTTTTAAGATGGTAATTTAATAAACTTATGTTGTATTACTTTGTTGTAACCTGTCACAAGCTGTCATAACCTGCAGTTCATTTGTGTATTTTACAATTAACTTAGCCCTTTGAACCCTCGTTTCCTGGAGTGGTATTGCCTTTGTGTACACTTACAGAGAGATGGGCCAGTCCAATATCAATATTCAGGGGGGATAAAATAATAACTGCAGTCTGCAGCCAGTTATTATTTTATCAGCAATGCCCCATGTATAGACCTCTTATAATAAGACAAAAATGGGACGAAATTATGCCTTGGACTGAAAAATCGGTTTTACAAGTTCAAAGGGTTAACCCACATGTAACCTAAACGGACATTCGCAAATTATTTCTAGGCCTGTGTACTCTTGTCCTGATAATTCTTTTACTTTAGTTATACCTCCACTTTCTGGGAACTTCCACCTTAAAAAAAAGTACTAAGGGTGCTCCAATTGGCATGAAATGAAAAGTTACTTTTTGCACTGCAGAAGACTCTGGTGCTTAACCTATGGGGAAACTCTTAACCCAAATGAGGTGAAATGAAGTGAGGGGAAAAATGTTTTGTCCCCTTCCCCTACTTCAATTAGCTTGACTACGCCCCTGCCTACTGCATACAAGAGATTTCTTACCTGTGTGTTGTTCTGTCATCACATGGTTCATCACTTTTTAATGCCTCTTGTTTAGGTTTGAAGCTGTCTCTCATTTGGATTGGTTTGGCGTTGTAAGTTGTTTTGTATTCTGAGGCCAGACATGGCTCATCAGTCTTGTGTAAAACACTATCATGGGGTCTGTGTGGACACCTGTGTCGACTGTAAGAGAAAAATGTTTTGCAATAATAATATATTAACCCCTTACCTAAGCACAGGATTATCAAAATTGACTATTCTAATTATTATTTTTTTTTTCAAATTTTTCAAAAAATTTCAACAAAACCATATCATGTGACCCCCTCATTGGAATGTGCTTGATGAGCTTGTTCCAATGAGGAGTAACATATGTTTTTCTGATGAAATGATTTTTTTAATATTTTTTTTTCAACTGCTTAATTTGTAAATTACACAGGTAAATGTATCCAATTTGTTAGTTAAAGGGTTAATAAAAGGGACATTCCATAACAGAGAATTCTGGAAATAGCATTTTTCTACCAATATTTCAGTTAACTAGATGGGGTAGCAGTACCCCGTGGCTCACCAGCAGGTGGCCAATGTAAAGGGGTGGGTGGCTGGAGTAAAAAAAAAAAGTCCAAAACCTGCACACAAAAGTCAAAAATTAAAGTAAACAAGAGGCCCCGGGGGCCTGAGGGCGCTCACCTGACATGGTTGATTAAATATCAACCCAGAGAATTGATTTCAACAAGTTGCATCTGCTCCTCCTAATAAAAGCTTATACCAAATATCCAAAGATTCTGACCAGTGGATCTAAAAACAAGAGGCCCCAGGGGGCCTTAGGCACTCACCGAATGTTCCATATACTGTTAAGACACAAATTTTATCAAAAGCTATTCTTAAGGTTCTACAGAGTAAATCTATACTCTCTGTGGAGCTAAAACATCAACAGGACTGAATGGGACAATGCTGCTGATCAAATATCAAAAGATTCTGCATGATGGTTCTGAAGATTTTTAAAGAATTTTCCTTGAACTGCACAAAGTAAACATTCACGCCCCCATAGTGAGCCCCAATATTGATCAAACGACTTAATTTGAACAAACGTGAATCCAACCCATACCAAGATGCTGCATGCCAAATATCTAAAGATTCTGCCCACTGGTTCTCGTGAAGAAGATTGCTAAAGATTTTTTCTTAAATTGCACTAAGTCAAAATTCAACCCCCCCCCCCCCCCCCCCCATAGTGATCCCCAATATTGAACGGGAGATTCAATTTGAACAAACTTGAATCAGACCCATACCAAGATGCTGTATACCAAATATCAGAAGATTCTGCCCACAGGTTCAAGAAAAGAAGATTTTTAAAGAAATTTTCTTAAACTGCACTAAGTAAAAATTCACACCCCTTTAGTGACCCTCACTACTGATCGAGGGACTCAATTTGAACAACCTTGAATCAGATCCATACCAAGATGCTGTATACCAAATATCAAAAGATCCTGCCCATTGGTTCTGGGGAAGAAGATTTTTTAATTTTTTTTTTTAAATTGCACAAAGTAAAAATTCAGGTCCCCATAGTGAACCCCAAAACTGATCAAAGGACTTAATTTGAACAAACCTGAATAGACCCATACCAAGATGCTGCATACCAAATATCAAAAGATTCTGCCCATTGGTTCTGAAGAAGAAGATTTTTAAAGAATTTTTCTTAAATTGCTCGAAGTAAAAATTCACGTCCACATAGTGAGCCCCAATATTGGTTGAGGGACTTGATTTGAACAAACTTGAATCAGACCTATACCAAGGACCCTGGGACTTGGCTTTAACAAACTTGAATCTCCCCCCCCCCCCCCCCCCCCCCTCCTAAGGATGCTACACACCACATATCAAAACATTCCGACTGCTGGATCAAAAGAAGATTTTTTAGGAAAATTCCTCATTTCGAACTAAGTTACAATTCAAGCTCCCGCAGTGAGCCCAAATATGGACCTAGGGACATGGCTTGAACAAACATGAATCTCACCCCCCTAAGGACGCTGCATACCAAATATCAAAACATTCCGACTGCTGGATCTGAAGAAGAAGATTTTTAAAGAAAATTCCTCATTTTGAACTAAGTTATCATTCGGGCTCCCACAGTGAGCCCAAATATGGACCTAGGGACATGGCTTAAACAAACTTGAATCTCACCCCCCTAAGGATGCTGCATACCAAATTTCAAAACATTCCGACTGCTGGATCTGAAGAAGATTTTTAAAGAAAATTCCTCATTTTGAACTAAGTTATAATTCGGGCTACCACAGTGAGCCCAAATATGAACCCAGGAACTTGGCTTGAACAAACTTGAATCTTACCCTCCAAAGCATGCCGCATACCCAATATCAACAGATTCCGCCTGCTGGATCTTGAGAAGAAGATTTTTAAAGAAATTTGCCTGGATATAAAAAAAAAAGATTTTTAAAGAATATTCCTCATATTGAACTAAGTTATAATTCAGGCTCCCACAGGGAGCCCATATATGAACCCAGGGACTTGGCTTTAACAAACTTGAATCTCACCCCCCTAAGGATGCTGCACACCAAATATCAAAACATTCCGACTGCTGGATCTGAAGAAGAAGATTTTTAAAGAAAAGTCCTCATTTTGAACTAAGTTACAATTCGAGCTCCCACAGTGAGTCCAAATATGGACCTAGGTACATGGCTGAAGAAGAAGATTTTTAAAGAAAAGTCCTCATTTTGAACTAAGTTACAATTCGAGCTCCCACAGTGAGTCCAAATATAGACCTGGGGACATGGCTTGAACAAACTTGAATCTCACTCCCTAAGGATGCTGCATACCAAATATCAAAACATTCCGACTGCTGGATCTGAAGAAGATTTTTAAAGAAAATTCCTCATTTTGAACTAAGTTATAATTCGGGCTACCACAGTGAGCCCAAATATGAACCCAGGGACTTGGCTTGAACAAACTTGAATCTCCCCCCCCCCCCCCCCCCCCCCCCCTAAGCATGGTGCATACCCAATATCAGAAGATTCTGCCTGCTGGATCTTGAGAAGAAGATTTTCAAAGAAATTTGCCTGAAATGCACAAAGTTCAAATTCGGGGTCCTATACTGAGCCCAAATATAAACCCAGGGGGCCGATTTGAACAAACTTGAATCAGATCCACCCCACAATGTTGCATACCAAATATCAAAAGATTCTGCCTGCTGGATCTGGAGAAGAAGATTTTTTAAGAAATACGCCTGAAATGCACTAAATTAAAATTTAGGCTCCTATACGGAGCCCAAATATAAACCCAGGGGGCCGATTTGAACAAACTTGAATCAGATCCGCCCCACAATGTTGCTTACCAAATATGAAAAGATTCTGAAGCTGGATCTGGAGAAGAAGATTTTTTAAGAAATTTGCCTGAAATGCACTAAGTTCGAATTCGAGCTTCTATAGTGAGCCCAAATATGAAACTAGGAAGCCAATTTGAACAAACTTGAATCAGATCCACCCCACAATGTTGCATACCAAATATCAAAAGATTCTGCCTGCTGGATCTGGAGAAGAAGATTTTTTAATAAATTTGCCCGAAATGCACTAAGTGCGAATTCGGGCTTCTATATTAAGTCCAAATATGAATCCAGGGGGCCGATTTGAACAAACTTGAATCAGATCCACCCCGCAATGTTGCATACCAAATATCAAAAGATTCTGCCTGCTGGATCTGGAGAAGATTTTTGAAGAAATTTGCCCGAAATGCACTAAGTTTGAATTCGAGCTTCTATAGTGAGCCCAAATATGAATCCAGGGGGCCGATTTGAACAAACTTGAATCAGATCCACCCTGCAATGTTGCATACCAAATATCAAAAGATTCTGCCTGCTGGATCTGGAGAAGATAATTTTTTAAGAAATTTGCCTGAAATGCACTAAGTTCGAATTCGAACTTCTATAGTAAGCCCAAATATGAATCTAGGGAGCCGATTTGAACAAATTTGCATCAGATCCATCCCACAATGTTGCATACCAAATATCAAAAGATTCTGCCTGCTGGATCTGGAGAAGAAAATTTTTTAAGAAATTTGCCTGAAATGCACTAAGTTCGAATTCGAGCTTCTATAGTGAGCCCAAATATGAATCTAGGAAGCCGATTTGAACAAACTTGAATCAGATCCATCCCACAATGTTGCATACCAAATATCAAAAGATTCTGCCAGCTGGATCTGGAGAAGAAGATTTTTTAATAAATTTGCTTGAAATGCACTAAGTTCAAATTCGAGCTTCTATAGTGAGCCCAAATATGAATCTAGGAAGCCGATTTGAACAAACTTGAATCAGATCCACCCCACAATGTTGCATACCAAATATCAAAAGATTCCGCCTGCTGGATCTGCAGAAGAAGATTTTTTAAGAAATTTGCATGAAATGCACTAAGTTCAAATTCGAGCTTCTATAGTGAGCCCAAATATGAATCTAGGAAGCCGATTTGAACAAACTTGAATCAGATCCACCCCACAATGTTGCATACCAAATATCAAGAGATTCTGCCTGCTGGATCTGGAGAAGATTTTTTAAGAAATTTGCCTAAATGCACTAAGTTTGAAATCGGGCTCCTGTACTGAGCCCAAATATGAACCCAGGGGGCCGATTTGAACAAACTTGAATCAGATCCACCCTACAATGTTGCATACCAAATATCAAAAGATTCTGCCTGCTGGATCTGGAGAAGAAGATTTTTTAAGAAATTTGCCTGAAATGCACTAAGTTCGAAATCGGGCTCCTATACTGAGCCCAAATATTAACCCAGGGAGCCGATTTGAACAAACTTGAATCAGATCCACCCCCACAATGTTGCTTACCAAATATGAAAAGATTCTGCCTGCTGGATCTGGAGAAGAAGATTTTTTAAGAAATTTGCCTGAAATGCTCTAAGTTCGAATTCGGGCTTCTATAGTAAGCCCAAATATGATCCAGGGGGCCGATTTGAACAAACTTGAATCAGATCTACCCCGCAACATTGCATACCAAATATCAAAAGATTCTGCCTGCTGGATCTGGAGAAAAAGATTTTTGAAGAAATTTGCCTGAAATGCACTAAGTTCGAATTCGAGCTCCTATAGTGAGCCCAAATATGAATCTAGGGAGCCGATTTGAACAAACTTGAATCAGATCCACCCTACAATGTTGCATGCCAAATATCAAAAGATTCTGCCTGCTGGATCTGGAGATGATTTTCAAAGAAATTTGCCTGAAATGCAGTAAGTTCAAATTTGGGCTCCTATACTGAGCCCAAATATAAACCCAGGGGGCCGATTTGAACAAACTTGAATCAGATCCACCCCACAATGTTGCATACCAAATATCAAAAGATTCTGCCTGCTGGATCTGGAGAAGAAGATTTTTAAAGAAATTTGCCTGAAATGCACTAAGTTCGAAATCGCGCTCCTATACTGAGCCCAAATATGAACCCAGGGGGCCAATTTGAACAAACTTGAATCAGATCCACCTTACAATGTTGCATACCAAATATCAAAAGATTCTGCCTGTTGGATCTGGAGAAGAAGATGTTTTTCCCATTGCCTACAGTGTTAAAAAGTGCTGACTCAGCACTTTTTCAAAGTCCCGAAACTGTACCCTATGATAAAACCGATGGCAATTTTTTTTTACCAATCCTTTCTGTTCGTCCTAAGGAAGCTGCACACCAAATAAAAATTCTCAATGCCGTGCAGTTTTGGAGATATGGGCGTTTTAAATTTTTTCTATTTTTAGCTCCTGCGGTTCCCACGGGGCTGCGGGAAATTTTTTTTTTGCATAAATCAAGTACTCATGACCCAATAAGCCCTCACATAAAATTTGGTTCAAATCAGCCTCTCGGTTTGGAAAATAGAAATTTTGGGCGGGGCAAAAAATTTTGCCCCTCCCATAACGACGCCAAGTATAGCCCCACAAACTTCTCTTGAACAAATCTGAGTCTACACCTCAAAAGGAAGCTGCACACCATATATCAAGTCTCTGCTACTGCTGGTTCATGAAAAGAAGATTTACAAAGATTTTGGTGCCCCTTGGGGGCGTGGCACCACCCAGGAGGAGGGGCAACTTCATTTGAACAAATCTGAATTGGCATTAGGTAATAAACATTTAGCCAACATTTGAATAAAATTGGGCTAGTGGTTTAGGAGGAGAAGTCGATAATGTAAAGTTAACGCCGGACGGACGACGCCGGACGACGGACAGAAAGTGATTAGTAAAGCTCCCCTTGAGCTTCGCTCAGGTGAGCTAAAAAAGTATCACATTTGTTTCAAAGGGTTAAAATTTAGAAAAATGCCCTGAAAATGTTACAGTAACCACCATGGCAATATGCCAGTGAGGTAAAACTCCACTTAAAAAAATATCAAAACCTGTACACAAAAAGTCAAAAACCTGCACACAAAAGTCCAAAATTAAGGTAAATAAGCAGCTAAAAGGTTAAAAAATATAATACTAGCCCCAAAGCATCCTAACATAAAATAGGAATCATGGCAATATGCTACAAGGTAAGTCGCCACTTGGAAGAAAAGAAAGACAAACCTCAAAACCTGCACATAAAAGTAAAAAAAAAGTACCATATTTTTTCAAAGGGCTAAAATTGAGAAAAATACCCTGCAAATGTCACAGTAACCACAATGGCAATATGCTAGTAAGGTGAAACTCTACTTGAAAAATATCCACATGGAAGAAAAGAAAGACAAACCTCAAAACCTACACATAAAAGTCAAAAAAGTATCACACTTGTTTCAAAGGGTTAAAATTGAGAAAAATACCCTGAAATGTTAAGGTAACCACCATGGCAATATGCCAGTAAGGTAAAACTCCACTTGAAGACAAAATTTCAAAACCTGTACACAAAAGTCAAAAACCTGCACAGAAAAGTCAAAAACCTGTACACAAAAGTCCAAAATTCAAGTAGCTGAGCATGGAAAGGGTTGAATAAAATATTACCATCCCTGAAAAGCATGCTGGCATAAAAAAAAATGCAAAATAAAAAAAAAAATCAAGACCTGCACACAAAAGTTCAAAATGAATGAATCCGGACACCGACATGAGGGCTGTGCCAGAGGCTCACACAACTATCCTTGGTGAGCCAAAAACTGCATTCTTATTAACTTGGGTGGCACAGCTTATGAATCAACATCACGCAAAATATTATAAATTACATATAGTTTTTCAAAAACTAAATTTTTGGATAAACATTTGATCCATTTGGAAAGCTTCAGTCAAAGGGAGTAGTGGAATTCCAGATCCTCCTGAATTTTATTGTTTTCTTGCAAACTCTCAATCTAAATCTGTTCGGAGTTTGATGCTGTTTTTAACTGTTTGTTTATCCACTTTTCATGGAGTTTCCACACAGATGTCCATTGATACAATATGATGTCCTCTCAAAGATATTTAGATATTCTATTGTGATCCAGTCATAGATATTCCAATCAATAAGTATTTAAGTCACCTCGAAAACATCAGAATAATAACCTAATTAGTCAAAATATGCAGAATAATCATAAAACTACAGCTTTGGTGAGTTTTCATTCAAATGATAATGTCATCAAAGATTCAGCCAAATCAAATCTGGATTGAGAAACAATTCTTGCATTAATTCAAAGAAAATTATGTTTATCAAATTTTTTCACATTGTTAGATAGAATATTACAGTTGGTTGGAAAAGCGAACTCATGGTTTGCTTTTTATAAACTGGTAGAGTGCTGGAAGCCCATATTTGGGCTTTATTCTGAAGTCCCAGTACCACAATTTAAAAGCTTCATATTCTGTGGATGTATTACATATTACGTTTGAAGTGATATTATTTTATTTGTTAGGATTTGCCTTGTTACAATTTATGGGAGAGTGCCTTTGATTTTGCAATATTTTATATGTGAGATTTCGAACTCACTGCGTGTCACTACAGAACAGGATCTGATCCCCAAAAAAGACCACTTCTGGGATCAAAGTCCTGCATACTAAATTTCTTTTCATTGCAGTTATTTTTTGAAAACCTTCAATTTCCCCCACTCTTCACCTCCCACCCACAGATAAGTTAAATATCAAAAGTGTACAATTATAAATAAACTATGCACAGTGTTCTCAAACTGCTAACAGTTTAACTGTGTGTTTATATAAACATCAAAGTGGTATATAGAATAGTTATTACACGAAAGGGTGGAAGTTGTAGGGAGGGGGGGAGAGGGGTAAGCTTCATCCTTAGGGACTAGCTAGTTTTTTCAAAATTTGTACCAGGCCACAACCTATATGTTTATTTATTCATTTATTTTATTTTAATTAATTTATTTATCTATGTTTAAGGTCACTTTCAGTATCTTTGACTATCTCATGACCATAACACAGGGATGTCGTTAAGTGTAGTTCATCATTTTATACCAATGCTGCCCACTTCAGAAGACTTCCACCACAGGCTTTGGTTCAGGGTCTTATTTACAAGCAAGGCAGAACTTGTTTATCACAGTACCCAAGCACCACTCCATTTCACGGTCTGGTCTGGTATGCCATCAAATCTTGTATAGAAACCACTACCAGGAGGGTCTGTTAACAGTCTGAAAAACTTTTTCATGATTGCAAAGTGAAGCATCTGCTCTCATACTACAAGCCTTGTCAAAGTTGGACTTTGACTCTAAGCCTTATATCACAAAGTTAAGATTTACAAGATTCTGATGTTAACAGTTTTGTGTCAAGGTTGATCCTGACTGATTTGTGATAAGGTTGCCCACCCTCCCCCTGGTAGCCATGGGTGTAACAGATCCTTACTGAGACTATGACAAACATTCCATCTTTTTTTGTACAACATAACACAAGCTCAGTCATTATTAGGTACTGTAAAGGGTTTAGGGGTTGGTTTAGAACACATAATCTATTCCCAATACCTGAAGAAAAACATTTCATGTTTATTTTCACAACAACTAAAATTTTTAATGCTTTTTTCTCTAGTCAGGAAAGCTTTTATAAGTGAAATAATAGGTAATACACCATGAAAATACTTCATTATGTGGTTGTTATTGTAACAAATTGCCAATTCAATGGGGTACATCTAATTCCTACAGATGTGCCAATGAAATAAAGCTACTAGTAAAAATGTTTTTAACATTGTGTAATCATAATAATTACACAACATTATTTTCTGTTAAATGAATAATCACTTTCTCAGTGACCAAGACAAAACACAACAATGGTGAAGAACAAGAGACTTGAATGAATGACCCAATGCAGGGCTGGAAATGAACAAAATTGATGGGTGCAGTTTTAAGCTCCCGTAAAATCAGAGACGGGAGTAAATTGCACCCGTAAAATGTTAGTACATGAATTCTGAGGGAATACTGTCACCAAACATCAGAAACTTTAACACTTTTACTGCCATGCCCACTTTAGCCATATATGGAGGATCTGTATGCGAGGAAGTTTATTAAAATTTATGACATACTTGAAACTACCATATATCATCTGATTAATTGTTGGAAGAATGTACAGATAATCATCGTAAAATTGGTGACAATAGTCGCTTTTGGCAGCGTAAGTGTTAAATGTATAAAGACCTGCTGAACTGTAACAGTAACTTGCCACTGGCCACAGAGTGCAGTTTTTTCAAAACAACACACATTCATATGCCCTCATGGTATATAAGTGCTCCACAATATTTTTCATCAAGTGCATTTTTTAGCTTCCGTAAAATAGAAAACACGGGTGCTGACGGAAGCAATTGCACTTGCACCCGTCTCATTTCCAGGACTGCCAAGGTAGAGTTTTCCTTACATTTCAGGTGTGCCAAAGGCACATATCTATATAATACAGAAAAAACTCTAGTGACGGTTGTTGATTCCTGCCCCCATACTCTACCCAAGTTTTGTTCTATATTTATTTATACAGTACAATTTAACTAGCATTAAGTGAATGAAGCTATTATTTTTAAAAAATAATATCATATTTGTGGTCTGATAACTTTCTTGCTTGACAAAGTTAGAGTCATAACATCCATTCAGATGCATTCTTAGTACTTCTTACATGGCTTTCTTAGACATAATCTGGATTCCAAGCATGGTGCATCTTTTACAGTTTTCAATGTCTGTAAAAAACATTTCATCACATGGTGATGACCAAAACAGAACATGTTGCAGAAGTACCCAAGAGGGTTTTGGAAATTGGGTTGGGGAATTGGTACACCCCAGCCCCCTCCCTATAGAGCTGGGCAGTTTTGATTTTTCAGATTTTACTTCAGTTTTGGTTTGGTTTCAGGAAAAACCTCGGTTTAGATTCAGTTTTTCTGTGTTAAGAATATATAGTAAATAACACTTTAGGCTCAGTAACTTGTTAAAAAAAAACAAATGCTATAGTTTATAAAACACCACTCATCAAAAAAAAACCCTTGTCTGTAAGAATCTCCATTGGGTTCAGACTAACTTCCCTTTGATTATTCTTAGAGCTTCTAGCGGATCAGTTGCTGAGCCTGTTGAGTCAGGAAAAAAACCATAAATTAGGGTAAGAAATGAATAAAGTACACCTATTCTATGTTGTGTCCTCAGTGTCACTCAAATGTGACGAGATTACGATGTATTCACCCCTTTACCCAATAAACTAAGTTGAGATATACCAATTCCTTTCCAGTAAGATAGTTTGATCAGTTTATGCACACAGTAAAACCGATCAATCAGTTTTGCAGGGGGATTGCGGTTCAGTTTTGCAGGGGGATTGCGGTTTAGTTTTCCAATTTGCCACAAAAACCAGAACAGAACCAGAAAACCTTCCAGCTCTACCCCCTTACACCCCAATTTCTATACCACTGCCAGGAGTTTCCAAGGAAAAAAAAAAGAATACCAGCACTTATGATGTAAATATAAAGAGAAACAATGCTTTAAAAGCTATTGTGCATACTCATGCATTATAAATCAGACTCATTATATATACACAAACTACAGACAATAGCAACAATTAACAGAACATCATAAAATGATGTTCCTTGACAACTGCAACCTTGCGTGCAACACATAACATAATAAAAGTTAAAAGACTAAGACCTAAACGTAATAATATCTCACATAAATATTATTCCCACAAGTCTTTAATACTCAATCAATAAAAAACAGTTGTAAATAATTTAAACTTTATTTCCTCAGGAAATAAAACATACCTTCACATTCTCTTTACATTGTGTCTCCTAGAATGATGCTCAATACACAACATGCACTGCTTATTAACCCTCTGCACATTGAGGTCAAATTACAGAGAATAAAATCTTGAATTTTGAGATAATGTATTTACCATTCATCTGGATATAATAAAGAGGACCGATTACACGACAGCCATTATGGACGGGTCAAAATCAATGGATGGGCATTTTTCCACGCATATAATTCAGAGATGATCCAATGACACCTAGCAAAATTTCCACCAATGAAGCATCTGGGTGCTTCATTGGTGGAAATTTTGCTAGGCGTCATAGCAGATTATCTCTGAATTATACGCATGGAAAAAGTGACAACCCGTGGATTTTGACCCATAAACGATGGCCCAACTGTATGACAGTTTGCAGATTTTGAAAGCATCTGGGGCAAGCATAGGGGGCGTCAGATGTCTTAGGGAGTTTGAGCATTGAGGAGACGGGTCTTCCCACAGGAACATCTTAAAACAGTAACAAGGCAAAACTTTTTGACAAACTGTTTGTAGTTCCAGACGAACAAGTTCTCGGTTATCTGTTTTTTCATTTAGACAACCACCACAGGAATGATAAAATCGTTCCTCTCAAATTTTATGGCCTGAAATATCAAAATATTAGGTCCTACAAAGTACATCTTCTGTTTCTCAGGCTATTTTGGTTAAGGGTTAACTGGTAGAATGCTGGAAGCTCATAATTGGGCTTTATTCTGGAGGGCAGGTACAGCAACCTGAAGGCTTTTTATTCTGTGGGTGTGCTTCATATTATATTAAGTGAAACTATTTAGTCAGTGTGGATCTGCCTTGTTGCAATTTATGGAAGAGTGCCTATGAGCACTCTCCCAATAAATTGAAACAAGGCAAAGAAATGTGAGCAAATTCTGATGACACAAAATAATTTAACACTCTACCAGTTAAGGCTTTTCAGGTTAATAAAATATGTTTCATATAAAATACAAAAAAAGTATTTAAAACTTCTTTTTTCCTTTTAAAGTATTATCACGGGATATCATCCTTTGCAATGTTTACTTGATCTTTTAACTGGTCGAGTGCTAAAATATTTTTGGTCATCAAAATTTGTTCACATGTCATTGCCTTATTACAGTAAGGCCGCCGTGGACTGGTCACTTTCAACAGTGATCTGGTGCTTCACTAATTAAAATTTTGCGGATGATAAATTTTATTATCTGGTAAACGCATGTGTGGACATCACTGCCCATGAGTGGATTATGTCCACTCCACGGTGACTGTACTGTATAAGTTCTAGGAGCTTGCATGGGGCACTCTCCTATAAATTGTTACAAGGCAAATCCAAACAGACTAAATAATATCACTTCAAAGAAATGAAGCACAGCCAATGAATTTGAAGCCTTTAAGTTGCAGTAACTGCACTTGAGAAAAAAGCCCAAATTTTGGCTTCCAGCACTCTAACAGTTAAGAAATGAGATCATAGGATAGTACTTTCTGCCCTTTTTCCACAATTACTGTGTGTATTCAATGTTACCTGATGAAACAGACATTGAGAAAGGTGCCATGTACACCATGCACAATGTGTAAGATCATATAAGAATGCATATGATTGGTTGTTACGCATCTGAGTGACATTATGATGTTAATGAAATGCTTCGACACAAACAAAAAATGGGTCCAGCAAGAATGTAAACAGACTGCCAAAGGTGATTTGTTTCTTTAAAAATATCAACTTCATCCTCTAAATTCAAGTTTAATCACAGTATAAATACAGAACACAACTCGGGTAGAGTATGTGTGCAGAAGGACAGGAATTAACAACCAGAGTGTGCCAAAGTTGCTTATGAAATACAGGAGAAACTCTGATCTGGGTCACTAATTCCAGTCTCTTACTCCTCTCTCATGTTCTGTGTTATTATCATGCAAACTGGCTCAGTGCTATGCATAAACACTGCCATTCAAATTCTGATATCTTTTCGGTCTTTCGTCCCTAAAGCCCAGTTTTCTCAGTACAGGATAACAACCAACGAAGTTGAGTTTCCACCCAGACAATAACTTCCAAAATTCTGTTGAGAAGAATGACAAACAAAAGCCACATTTCACCGAATAGGCTACACCCTAGGTGATTCATCTAAAACTTTGCAAGCGATAGAAAAAAAAAGTTGACAGCATGGAAATACCATTTCATTGGATGGCTAAAAATACCTCCAATGCCAAAAGAACAATCAATGTAACATTTATCCGCCAAAAAACACCGATAAATTATCCGCCTGTGACCGATAACTTATCCGCACAAATAGATATAAATAAACCCAACAAAAATCAATTTTATCAACACCACTGATGAGACTAACGCAGTCGAAACTGGTCTGCTTAGATGATTCACACTTGAATCTATACTCTTCCCAGGACCAAACCTCAACCTTATCTCATATGTTATATTTATCTGAAAGGAGATGGCTACCGAAATAGGAACAAGTAGCAGTACGATAAGTGCAAGTACATCCATTATCACTAGCACATTGTCAGAGTCAAGCGACTCCAAAGTAACTGTCATCAACACCACCACCAATAGGCTGGGCACAAAAGTAGCCCAACATATGCAAATATATTCATGGATGAACTGGAAGGGAGGATGCTAAAAACAGCCTTCTGTTTACCCCACACTTACTAAAGGTACATAGATGACATAATTATGATTTGAATCTGTGGTACCGAAAAATTAAATGAATTTATCAACCACTGCAATCAATACTTCCCTATTACCAAGTTCATAGCTGAATTCTCTAAAACAGAGATAATCTCTGAACCATAATGTGGAAGATTTATCTGTCGGAATCATTCATAAACTCTCAGGTGATCCAATGAATAAAGAAGAGGCCCCAGGGGGCCTGAGGGCGCTCACCTGACATGGTAGCCTAAATATCAACCCAGAGAATTGATTTCAACAAGTTGCATCTGCTCCTCCTAAGAAAAGCTTATACCAAATATCCAAAGATTCTGACCAGTGGATCTAAAAAAAAAAAGATTTTTAAAGAATATTCCTCATATTGAACTAAGTTATAATTCGGGCACCCACAGGCAGCCCATATATGAACCCAGGGACTTGGCTTTAACAAACTTGAATCTCACCCCCCTAAGGATGCTGCACACCAAATTCAAAACATTCCGACTGCTGGATCTGAAGAAGATTTTTTAAAGAAAATTCCTCATTTTTAACTAAGTTATAATTTGGGCTACCACAGTGAGCCCAAATATGAACCCAGGGACATGGCTTGAACAAACTTGAATCTCACCCCCTAAGCATGGTGCATACCCAATATCAAAAGATTTTGCCTGCTGGATCTTGAGAAGAAGATTTTCAAAGAAATTTGCCTGAAATGCACTAAGTTCAAATGTTAAGAAATTTGCCTGAAATGCACTAAGTTCGAATTCGGGTTTCTATAGTGAGCCTAAATATGAATCCAGGGGGCTGATTTGAACCAACTTGAATCAGATCCACCCCACAATGTTGCATAGCAAATATCAAAAGATTCTGCCTGCAGGATCTGGAGAAGATGATTTTTGAAGAAATTTGCTTGAAATGAACTAAGCTCGAATTTGAGCTTCTATAGTGAGCCCAAATATAAATCTAGGGAGCCGATTTGAACAAACTTGAATCAGATCCACCCCACAATGTTGCATACCAAATATCAAAAGATTCTGCCTGCTGGATCTGGAGAAGATTTTTTAAGAAATTTGCCTGAAATGCAATCATTAAGTTCGAAATCAGGCTCCTATACTGAGCCCAAATATGAACCCAGGGGGCCGATTTGAACAAACTTGAATCAGATCCACCCTACAATGTTGCATACCAAACATCAAAAGATTCTGCCTGCTGGATCTGGAGAAGAAGAAGATTTTTTAATGTTTTTCCCATTGCCTACAGTGTTAAAAAGTGCTGACTCCGCACTTTTTCAAAGTCCTGAAAAAAGTACCTTGTGATCAAACTGATAGGGATTTTTTTATACCATTTTATTCTACTGGATAAAAGTAAGCTTTATACAAAATAAGAATTCTCTGTGCCGTGTAGTTTTGGAGATATGGCAGTATAAGGTTTTTCCTATTTTTAGCTCCCGAGGTTCCCACGGGGCAATGAGAAAAATACTTATGACCCATTATCATCTCATATCAAATTTGGTTCAAATCGACTTCACGGTTCTGAAAATAGAAATTTTAGGCATGGCCAAAATTCGCGCCCCTCCCATAACAAAGGCAAATAATGCCCGACAAACTTCTCTTGAACAATCTTGATTCTAAACCTCAAAAGGACTCTGTATGCCTCATATCAAGTCTCTGCTACTGGTGGTTCATTACAAGAAGATTTTCAAAAAATTTGGCCATTTTTTCCCCGAGTCCTCTGCTCAATATGAGCTGAAACCAAATTTGCATAAAAATCAAAATGCCCCTATATAACTACTACTTACATGAAATTTAATTAAAATGTGGCCAGTGGTTCAGGAGAAAGAGGCTCAAACACCACCTTCACGCAGGATGACACAGGACGACGCACGACAGACGACGGACGAAGAGTGATAAGAAAAGCTCATCCTGACTTCCAGTCAGGTGAGCTAAAAATCAGTGGATCATAAAACAAAAAGAGAAACATTGGATTTGCACTTTACGTACACTACATCCCCTAAGCATCAATATTTTCGACTAGGGTGACCCATTTATTCACTATTTCAAGTGTAGTTTGATGGTGTAATAAACTTTTAACATATTGAACACACACCTTCAGCCCCTCATCAGAAGGAGCTTATTCTGCTTATTCCAAAGAAGTGTCATAAGCTTTGTTTTGAAAGCAAATTTGCAAATATGCAATAAAAATGTTTTGTTGTCCAGGAACATACACTGGAGTCATCTGCGGTATGAGGAGATGGAATTATCACTAAAAAAAGCATGGCAAGTGAAATTTCCACCCTTAACCCTTTACCTAAAGAATCAAAGGCATCTGCCTTCATAAGTTACAAACTGACCAGTTAAAAAAAAATAATCTAAAAATTTCAACAAAACCATATCATGTGACAATTCATTGAAACAAGTTTGTCAAGCTCATTTCAATGAGGGGGCACCTGATATGGTTTTATTGAAATTGATAGAAATAATTGAAGAAAAAATTAATTAAAATAACCAATTTTTATATGGCATGCATTGGGTACAGGGTTAAATAGTGTGGAATGGAGAAATCTCATGCAAGGCATAAGATATTTACCCTAGACATGAGGTTTGCCAAGTATTTAGGTCAAATATCTTTCCCCAAGGGTGAGATTTACCCATTACTCCCCACACAATTTGAGGATGCTTTTCTCCAATCACAGACCAATGATGTCATCATAATCAAATACTGTTCATATGATAAAAATTTACTGTTCTACTAACTGAATGTTGATAAAAAAATCAATTGCATATATGAAGAGCAACAAAAAGTTCTGTATATACCAAAGCTACAAACTGAAAAAAACAGCATTTGCTCACAACAGCAATGATTTAACATTCTGAAGTGAACTGAAGTGTAAAATAAAAACGAAAATGATGGCCAATGTTTTTTTTATTTATTCGGGTCTAACTGGTTGAGGACTAGATTATTTTTGGAAGTCTGAATTTGTTATTCCGACATTATTTTATTACAAATTACTGTAGTGTGCTCACAGGCACTCTCCAGTAATTTGTAACAGAACAAATTTATATAAACAAACTATTTGTATTTAAATGAGTATGAAACGTGAGCAAGGAATATGTTGGCTTTTGCTCTAGCACCCTCATTTTTTTTTTAAAGCTGTGATAGAGGCTTCTAGCCCTCAAGCAGTTAATGACACTTTCAACAGCAGTCTAAGTCACATCATGTTCAACTATATTATGGGTAAACTACTGAGCAGTGGTGAGCAACTGTCAGACTCTTCAACTTACTAACCCGGCAGAAGAAGCGTTAGCAGCTGTTGAAGGAAAGTGCACCACCAATGTCTAGTATGCCTTAGTACACAGCACCACCATGCCCCAATATGGGCAATCAGGATTAAATGCCTTGCTCAAGGCCCCAGAACAGATGGTGCAGGTCACGATCAAACAATCAATTAATCAAGGGCAATAATTAAAAATATTAAAAAAAAAACATTCTGAAACAGAAAACTAAAGTTATTGTGCAGGATGTGTACAGATATGAATGCGACCAGACAGCCCAACAGAGAGACCTGTGGTAGGACTGACAGAGGTAAGACCTAATACCCTCTTGACATGAATGTTAAGGAGGCTGAACAAGAGGGGCTTAACAAGAGGGATGCTAATGCCCCAATACTCACCTACATTCTGTTTGATACAGTTACCTTGACAAACTCCAAGATTGCTACATCAAACAAGTTCCATCTTTTTTGCCAAATACCAAAAAAATTACATCTGCACGTAACTAACTTTCGAATGAGGATTTTTAAAAACAAAGTACAAATGCAATATAAAAGTCATGTGTGTGTGTGTGGTGGAGGGTGGGAGGAGGGGGGGGGGGGCAGATTCAAAAATGTTTTAAAAAATTGGAAAAAAAATCCATACCTTTACTATGAAGGTTAATAGAAGAGATCGTGGCCTGAAACAACATCTGAAGAAATGAACTCTCCTGCAATAGGAGGACTTGAAGTTGCAAGGCTGATAAACATGTAAATGAAGAGCTGAACAGAAATTCTTTCGACTGCAAACTAAAGGCACTTTTGGCATAAAAATGTTTATAAAAATTGACTATGTTCATAAAAATATGAATATTTTGACTGAGAAAAAAACCATGTTTTTCATAAAATTTATGCATACAGTACGGTTAATATCTAAAGATTGTCCTTCGAATAAAAAACTATACAGTAATGAGAAGTTAAGGCACCAGAATGTTCATTATTTATTTATTATGGTTTAATGACACTTTAACAGCCAGGGACATATCATGTTGGTGACAGTTTTGCAACTGAAGGAAGCTGGAGTACCCAGAGAGAACCACCGAGCAACAACGAGCAGCTGCCAGCTCTCAAACATTGTAACTCTGAACTCTGCACCATGGCACAGGCAGGGTTAGATTGTTTGAAGACATGTGCACCATTGACGTGCAGTACACCTTAGTACACAGCGTCATCGTGCCCCCATGTAGGCAATCAGGTTTAAGTGCCTTGCCTGATTGATATGGCAGAAACTATTATACGCGACACACCTTCTGACTGTCCTTAACATTTGTAAAAAGTTTAACAATTGTACTATGATTCATTTCTGAGTTATGGCTGAGACAGGAATATTGACCGATTTTTAGTGTGACCTTGAAATGTGACCTTGACCTTATGGATCTGGTTGTGGTGCGTGACACATCCACCTGTTGACCTTTATAATTGAGTGATGTTAGATGATTGTAGCCCTAATAGTTTTGGAGTTATGCTTGAGACACGATTTGTGACCTCCACCTTGCAGATGTGGCGGAAACTATTATACGCGACACACCTTCTGACTGTCCTTAACATTTGTAAAAAGTTTAACAATTGTACTAGGATTTGTTTCTCAGTTGTGGCTGAGACACGAATATTGACCAATTTTTAGTGTGACCTTGAAATGTGACCTTGACCTTGAAGGTACGAACCCGGCTATGGTGTGTGACACATCCTCCCATGGTCCTTCATAATTGTGTGCAGTTTGATGACTGTGGCCCTAACCATTTTCGAGTTATAGGCTCGGACACACACACACACGGACGGACGGACGGTGAGACGGACAGATGGATGCACACTTCAATCACTATATGCCACCCGACCTAAGTCGGGGGGCATAAAAATAAGCAGTAATAAGAAGATGAGGCTCTACAATCTGCACAAAATCTTATTCTTATAAACAAGAAAGTAAATTTGAGCTAAAAGTTCTCACTTCCCATTAAATTCCTGAAATATACATAAAATGAGGGTTAAATAGTTAATAATGCAATGGACTTCAGTAACCCAAGTCAACAATATCAATCACCTGCAAAGATACATAGAAACCAAATTCATTTGACAAAATTCATGCAATGAATTCAATCAAGTTAACTCTTTACCTAACACAGCAGCAGCAAATTAACAAATGCAAGGCCAACATGACCTATCCTGTCACTTTATCAATAAAATTGTACAAATTTGGTCTGTCATTGGAACCAGCTCAATGAGCCAGTTCCAAGACAGCCATATTTGTAAGGTTTAGTAGTAGATATTGTTTATTTTTTTTTAAATTATCAAATTTAGTTTATGTTTTAATGAAAGTGTCAATGACACTGTAGCTTAACTTGACTCTGCATTTGTGTTTGATGAAAAGGATAATGTTCAATGTTTATGAAAGGATTATGAAATAAGATAAGAATTGTGATAATTGACAATATGTTAATTTCTGTTCCCTGTATGTTATGTTTTCAATAAAAAAAAAATGTGAGGTGAAGACTGTACTAAAGAATTGAAGGGTGGGTTAATGTTGCCCTCACAGTTAATGTATGTCAACCAAAGTTACCAAGTTACAGAGAAATTATTCCAAAACGAGTCATCCTATTAAGTTACAATGAAATCCCTTCATAAATACGGCCTGTAGACTGTGCTAAAGGTTTTCAGGTTTTGTACTCTGGCAGCCATCACAGATGACCATTCGCGACCAAAAGGCGATATTCTCATCTAGACATGACCTCAAACCTGCATATGAAATTTTGTGATGATCGGACAAGAACTACAGGGTGTAACCTGTGTTCAAGGAAAATGTGAACAGACTGATAGACTAACAGACTTCCGCATGCGTGATGGCAACAGCTTATCTTGACTTTGTCAAGTTAAGCTAAAAATTAAAAAGCCGTTTTGAGTGAAGGGTTAACATGCGTTATCAGAATACAACAGATGTTCAATCATGGGGGCCTCAAAGCAGTTATGGATTCTCAACCATTTTTGCAAGAAACCAGATGAAATATAAGTCCTGGACCGTCGAAAGTTACCAAGTTACAGTGAAATTATTCCAAAATGAGTCATCCTATTAAGTTACAATGAAATCCCTACATAAATACGGCCTGTGGACTGTGCTAAAGGTTTTCAGGCTTTGGGCCTGTGTAGTCGATCGCAACCAAAAGGGGACGCCCTCATCTAGACATTACACCGAGTCATACTACCACGACACTTCTGGGGTCATAGCCTGACCTATCATACTTCGTAGTCGGTGTGCTAAAAATATCAAGTGTCATGTGTTAGTCATTTAAAGTAAAGGACTGGATTTATAATGTCAACTTTTGGTGACCCATAATTAATGTGCCTTCTGCTTGTTTGCAGAATCTTTCTTCATCAGATTACCACAATTTATTTATTGGTGTTTAATGATACTTTCAACAGCCAGGGTCACCTCGTGTCAGAAGATTACCACAACAAATGAACACAGATGCATTAATCAATACTGACAAGGTCTTACAAGAATCTGAATGTGAGACATGGACATCCATTCCTTCCTCAAAAGACTTTCAAGACTCAAACATTTTAAATAACTCCCTTCAATTCCAATCTTTCAAAGCAAAAAGCATAAAATCTTAACCAAATGAATATTTTATCGACTGTTCTAAAATCAACATATATAATGGAATGCTGCCTAAAAACCAAGCAAATGTTGTCTTTATTCAAATCAATATCGAATGTATCACCTGTATTCAAGAATTTAAATATTTTCAACTTTGAAAAATTTAATAAATTATGAAACCAAGCTGAATGTAATTAATACTGAATAATGCATGAGTTCACCAATGTGCACAGTGGAAATAAACTGTATGTAATTAGTTGCTAGGGTAAACAAGTTGTCCACACACTGACTGAATGAGGAAATAACCATGTCAGCCAGTGTTGGGGAGTGATCGAATCTTTAAATTCTATAGGTACAGATAACAGAGCTTTGATCAATAGATAAGTAAACACCTAGAGTATGTATGTATGGAGTTTATAACATACAGCCATCTCCAAAACAAAAAAACATTAACAGTTATGACATTTTGACAGTAAATACTTTTTGTCACCTTCTTGAGAACACTTTAAAAAATCTGTGTACTTATATACTTCAGAAAATCTACACCCAGTTCACTCTTTACTTAACTGGTTGAGTGCTAAATTATTTTCGGTCATCAAAATTAAAAAAATTGACTTTGCCCTGTTAATATTTATGGGGGAGTGATAGTAGGCACTCTCCCATAAATTATAATAAGGTAAATCTATACAGATGAAATTATGTCACTTCAAAGATAATATGAAGTACATCCTCTGAATTTGAAGCCTTTAAGTCGCAGTACCTATACTTCAAAACAAAGCCCAAATATGGGCTTACAGCACCCTACCAGTTCAAGTAACCCTCATATCCAGGTATTTCAATTTTCAAAAGTAAGTATTTTAAAAAAAAAAATTATTCTCACAATCTTTTCCTTCAAAACAGAGCTTAAGATCCCTCTCTGGAATGTGTTCATAGCTATGCCTAGGCGGTCTAACATTAAAATGTTCCAAAAATTTTGAAAACATTTGTGTGAAAGTGTCATTAGTTTAATAAGTAAAAGAGATTATCCCTCACCATACACCTGTGTCTATAATGCGTATATCATCAGCAAAATAAATCACTTGTAATCATGTCAGGTAATCCAGTGTCTTATTTAAATTTGGGAAGTGGGGGGGGGGGGGGGGGGGGGGGGTCAAATTGAAAGGGTGTGAGAATATCTGCATAATAGGGTCAAATTGTTATATTTCTGGACATCAACATTGCCCAACATTTAGTTAAAATATTTATTTCCAAAAATAATCACAAAGAAAAATTTAACAAGTACAAAAATTCAGTGGATCAGACAGTAAGCCGAGTGTTTATTGGAGATTGCTTCCACAAATAACAAACAATGAAGCAAAAAATTCTGCTGGTTAACAGTGAAACATACTTGAGTGACAATAACTTGCAGTCCAATACACAGTACCTTGTGTACTTTTGAGAGAGGCAGGGAGGAGAGACAGGGAGAGAGAGACAGCATGTTATGTCTATAGAGAGACAGGGAGAGAGAGACAGCATGTTATGTCGGTCCTGACAAACAACTGCTGCAGAACAACCACTCACCCAATCGGCAAACATCGCCACACAGACGAGGACCAGTGAGACATCACCAATGTTTACTGGAACCTTTTAGAGAGAATATAATTGTGACCACAGTAAAAATTTCCCCAGTTTACTTTGTTCGAGTAGTACTCAGAGCCATACAGCAGAACATTACAATCAATTGGATGCTGCAACAATCCTAAAGTGGCTGAGAAGTGAATTGGACATTTCAGTTCAATAGTTTCACGTTCTCTGCAATAACAATGTGGTGTTTCAACAAGTTTGTTTAGGAAAAAGATAATTGTTAAGCCGACTACAATTAAAATGAATTCTACAGTGGTGTATCTAGGCCTCTTTTGAAATTGGGATAAAAAAATACTGCAGTGGGCAGAAACAATTCCAATTTAGGTAGTTTTTTAAAATTTGAAAGAGCATATTTTCTCTTATGTATACTAGAGTATCATTCCATGGCTTAGCAGTTGTTGGAATGAATGATATTTCATACGCTTTAGTTTAACTAAACTTGACATCAAAATCTCTACTGGAATGAAGATTATAATCCTGGGTCTTAGATATGAGAGTGGTATTTCGAGTAACATGTTGGCACAAGCAGTGTGATGATACATTTTGAAAAACTGAACGAGCTTGAGCTTTTCATGCCTAGATTGGGGAGAATTCCAACCCATCTCTGCATCAACAGCAGCTCCTTGTTAGAACTTATGGTTGCTCCTGTGACAATTCAGATGGCTACTATTTATAATTTTGCAATCTGTTGTGAGCAACGTTAAGCTGTATCAGCCAAATTTGTGCTTAGTTATTAATCTGATTTAATCAAAGCAAGATGTTCGTTCACCATAAAGTAAACCTGGTTATGATCATTGATGATCAAGTATGAAGTTGTGTCATCAACAAATAAACAAATACTGCTGGTAAGATCTGTGACAATATCATTTAAACAGCTTAGGAATGATAGAAGGCCATGAATAGATCCTTGTAGGATGCCATAGGTGATTGATTTCCATGAAAACAGTTAAAAATTTACAACTACTCTCTGGGTTCCTCCAGTTAAGTATGAATTAAAAAACAATAAAAGTTCACCCGATATAGCAATGTTTTCCATTTTATAGATGAGCGCTGTGTGCCATACTTTATCAAAGGCTTTGCTAATGTCACAAAAGACAACTTTAACTTCTTTTCTTTCATCAAGTGCAATACAGAATGAGTTGTAAATGTTTAATTTTGAGTATTGTGGAATCGCCCAGCCTGAAGCCGGATTGCAAATGACTTAGTGGATTATTTTCCAGGAAAATATACCACAGTTTCCTAGATATGATTTTTTCAAATACTTTACTGAGACAACTTAACCCTTTATCCAATGCAACATCCAAACCGACCAGTGCTCTTCACAAAAATCACCACTCCATTTTCATTATTTTTTTATTTTTTGTCTCAAAAACATAGCTTATGACCTCTCACTGGAATGAGCTCATCAAGCTCATTCTAATGATGGACCATAAGTTATGTTTTTGATGCAAGAAATGAAAAAAAATTAGATATTCAAGAATTTTATTTGCAAGTGTTTTTGTGATTAAAAGAGAAACTGGTAGTAATTAGAAACTAAATCAGACGGCACATTTTTTAAAATGAGCTCATTTACAAAGTGAAGGAAAATGTGAGTTTCTATTTATTTGTGTTTAAGGTAACATATTTATGCACAATGGCTAATCGTGACTGTGACAGTTTTATGGCTGGTGTGAAGCCAGAGTACCTGGAGAGAACCACCGAGCATCGACGAGCAACTGTCAGCTCCTCAACATTCTAACTCTGATCAAGCTCCGCTCAAGCGGTTGAAGACATGTGCACCATCGACATGCAGTATGCCTTAGTACACGGTGTCATCGTGCCCCCATTTTGGTAACCAGGATAAAGTGCCTTGGCCAAGGACACAACGTCGGTCGTCCTGGACAGGGAACGAACTCAGGACCTCTAGCATAGAAGTCCAATAGTCTACCACTGAGCCACAACGCTCCCATGTGAGTTTCTTAGCAGGTTGTTATTATTATTATTATTTATTGTTGTTTAAGGTCACATACTTATGCACAATGGCTAATCATGACCGTGACAGTTTTACTGGTGGAGGAAGCCGGAGTACCCGGAGAGAACCACCGAGCAACAACGAGCAGCTGTCAGCTCTCCAACATCGTAACTCTGAACTCTGCACCGCAGCACAGGCAGGGTTAGATTGGTTGAAGACATGCGCACCATCGACGTGCAGTACGCCTTGGTACACAGCGTCATCGTGCCCCCATGTAGGCAATCGGGGTGAAGTGTCTTGCCCAAGGACACAGCGCGGTTCCCGCAGGTGGGATACGAACCGAGGACCTCTCGGCTTGCAGCCTGCACCTCTACCAACTGAGCCACCGTGCCCCCTAGCAGGTTGTTAAACAAGTGGTAAGGAGCTCAGTTAAAGAATTTTTACATTCTTTGAGAAATCAAGGACTTAATAAATCTGATCCAGATGCTTTAGAAAATACATTGTTGGTGATCAAGTTTATTTGTGTGAAAAGAGGTTGGTCTGAAAAATGTAGGGGAGGAAGTCTGGCATTGGAGTCATTGATTGTAGCAATATTACTAAAATAATGTTATGGGATTCTGCTATTTCTGCATTAGGAGACAATTTTTGTTTTAACATGTCAGGTTAGTGATTTCAGACTTATTTCGGCCCAGTACTGATTTCAGTACTTTATTTCGGCCTAGTACTGGAATGAAGATTATAATCCTGGGTCTTAGATATGAGAGTGGTATTTAGAGTAACATGTTGGCACAAGCAGTGTGATGATACATTTTGAAAAACTGAACGAGCTTGAGCTTTTCATGCCTAGATTGGGGAGAATTCCAACCCATCTCTGCATTAACAGCAGCTCCTTGTTAGAACTTATGGTTGCTCCTGTGACAATTCAGATGGCTACTATTTGTAATTTATGAATTAAAAAACAATAAAAGTTCACCCGATATACCAATGTTTTCCATTTTATAGATGAGCGCTGTGTGCCATACTTTATCAAAGGCTTTGCTAATGTCACAAAAGACAACTTTAACTTCTTTTCTTTCAGGTTTGTGATTTCAGACTTATTTCGGCCCAGTACTGATTTCAAGGTTTTCCCCCATGCAGAAGAACTACTTGATGGGTTGTCTAAAATGCTTTTAGTTAGAAGTTAGTTTAGGGAGGAATGGGTCCAATGTTTTGAATTTTTTACATTAACCAAATTGCTGACTGCAAGAAGATCAGGTAATGTAACTGATGATTCAGTGTACTGCATCGCTGTGGCAACAATCAGTCACATGTTAAAATTTTCTGCAATGTCTCCAAAATTACCTTTTTTTCCATTCTGATTACCATTGGAATCACACGCGTAACTATAATGTCAGAGATGGGAGCTGGCCAACCCAGAAAATAAGCAGACTATCATCTGCAAACTGAGGTCCCCAGAGGGTGAATTTAGTGATGCTACCCAGCATCACTAAATTTACCCTCTGTGAACCTCAATCTGAATCAGGGTCTCAAAACTAAACAGAAAGAGTAACCCAGAGGATAAACTGGCCCACTGTATGGGATAGCATCATCAAATTCACCCTCTGGGGACCTCATTCTGCAAATGTCAGACTGCTTATTTTCAGGCCTGGAGCTGACAATATCTTTGGCTGGGTGTGTGGTTGGTCAATGGTTATGATATTGCACTTCAAACCAAAAGGTCCATGATTCGATCCCCACCAGAGGTAACTGCTGTGCCACCTCCCCCAGTGGGGAGATCTTTTCAGATTGGGTCATGAAAGCACATTTTTAATGGGCTGTTGACTCGCTTTGAAGAAGGTCAATTTTCAGTTTCAGAATCTGGACATTAAAATGGCATATTGAGCCTGTTGATACCTGATTACTAAAAGAAGTGTAGCAGTCGAGTCAAGTCACAAATAATTATTTTTTAGAGATTTTTTATGACATAGAAAATAACCTGTCACCTAATTTCAAGGTAAATTTTCATTACTTATGTAGCAGTCGAGGTATAAAGGTCATTTGTTTGTTTGTTTGTTGGTGGTTAAAGTCACATATTTATGCACTATGGCTAATCGTCACACAACATGGAGATGAAGTCAAGTTTAGTCAATCGTTGATCAACATGTTGCCCATTTTAGAGGACTTTCACCCCAAGCATTGGTGACTGGGTCCTATTTTACTAGTAAAGCGGAACTGGTTTACCACAGTAAACAAGTGCTGCTTATTTCCCGGGGTTCCCACGGGGAATAAAGGCCATTTACAAACCAGCCTGGTTGATCTGGATCTCTTAGTCTCATGGTAAATCGGTTGCTTTGTGTGCTAGAGGTCGATGGTTTGAACCTCGGCTCCCACCCTTATCTCTCCTCCTGTTACATTTGGGGGTCATCCGATCCTCAGGAGTTGGTGGCATTGTGGACGCTGTGGTGAAGCATGGTGGATGTTTTGACCACTCTGAGGTGGAATCTGGGTGAGATTCACGGTGGGTGAATTTCAAAAAAAGGGGAGTGTAGTGTAGCGGTCGAGGTATAAAGGCCAATTTATCAATCAGTCTGGTTGGTCCGGATCTCTTAGTCTTGTGGTAAATTGGTCACTTTGTGTGCGAGAGGTTGACGGTTCAAACCCCGACTCCTGCACTTATCTCTCCTCCTGTTACATGAAGTATCTGTATGTCCAGAGTTTGTTTCTATGTCACTGAGTGCCATTACATGAGGAGTTTAATATATCTGGTGACAGTACTTATTATGACTGTAATCTCTGGGACAATGGTAATGGTACATGAAAATTAAGCCAGCATTATTAATTATTGTTATTAAATATGTTATCACTTGGTTCACTGTGAAACAGGAGAAATGACTAATATATAGAAAACTTCCGGAAAGATCTGAACTTAATTTATTTGTTTGAGGTAAATGTAATCAGTTTATTAATACGAGCAGATAAAGACGACGATGCTATAAGAAGGATCATTATTATTTGCCTCCAACTTTTGTATTGTAATGGCAAATTAAGTACATATATCACACACTGTAAATCAAGCTGAGAATGGTGTCATTTACACCTATGAGCTTGTGTTATAAAAATGTCCACACATGGTCTATAACTTAGGATATCAATCCAAGTGGACCACTGCAATTTGTAAAAGCTGTAGTTTTGCCAAGTTGGTAGAACGAGGTGGCATGCAGCATCTGAAAGTCAGGAAGTTTACTGGACCGAGACATATTACAACAAGTGGCTCCATAGCTGGGAACGAGCAAGAAAAAGAAAATGAAGACAGAAAAGAATGCTTTATATTAGAAAAGTTTTTCTGAATAATGTAGTATTTATTTATTGTTTTTTTAAGTTACCATTCGAAGCTCTTGCTATCATGGGTATGTTTTCTTGGGCTATTCAGGAATACTAGTGATAATCAGGGTATGCGCACAATGCATATTATCAATTTGGTCACTTTTCATTGCCATTTCTGATTCTAGAATATTATTCAGAATCATCCTGGGTTATCCACCTCACAAGAATATTAACTTATTCTTGACATGTACAGTTCAGTGTTTCTAAATTTAGGGTAATATTGCAGCAAATTTGAAAAAGCAACATCTGAGATAATGGTTTCTTGCACATGAAATCCAACAATTTGTAGTGAAATAAATTAAATAAATTTGAAAAAACAAAATATTTTGTATATCCATTACAGGTCCTGTGAGAAAAATAGATGAAAGACGGCAAAGTGGGAAACCTGAGTTTCTTTTGGGCGAAACGGAATTGTAATAATTTTGTTCCACTAGAAGGGCATAAATATCCGAGAGTCTGACAATTGTGTGGATGGGGGAGGAGGCATTATGGCTCTTAACATCAGTGATAAGCTGAGAGTTATACTTTACACCTACGAGTTATTGTGATACAGTATTAAGGTGTCAGTATAGGCTGATCAGTGAGGGAAAAAGTGGCAGCAGGATCAATCAAAAATAGGCCGATAAAATCATCAGATGTGTACCCATACGCGCAACTAGTGGAAAGCTGTATGACGGAGGGCCACCATGGATGCCAACATTATGTACACCATACATGGTATGGGTACATATAGAAATGGATTGGAGGAGTGTCTAATTTGATGGATAAAGGGTTCACATTTTGGATCAAATTATCAGATTTACATAAAAAACTAGACAGCACAGCACATCAGTAACCTGAATAAATATATAAAGTAACATGACAATTGGATTGATATTTTTTGAGTTATCTCATGCCAAAGGGATTGGAGGAATTTTCAATTTGAAGGATAAGGGGTTAATATTTCAGGATCAAATGATCAGATTTACACCAAAAACTATACAGCTCGGCACATCAGTAACCTGAACACAAATATAAAGTAACTTGACAATCCAAGCAATATTTTTCAAGTTATCGAATGCCAAAGGGATTGGAGGAATTTTCAATTTGAAGGATAAAGGGTTAATATCTCAGGATCAAAATAACAGATTTACACCAAAAACTATACAGCTCAGCACATCAGTAACTTGAACACAAATATAAAGTAACTTGACAATCCAAGCAATATTTTTCAAGTTATCGAATGCCAAAGGGACTGGAGGAATTTTCAATTTGAAGGATAAAGGGTTAATATCTCAGGATCAAAATAACAGATTTACACCAAAAACTATACAGCTTGGTACATCAGTAACCTGAACACAAATATAAAGTAACTTGACAATCCAAGCAATATTTTTCAAGTTATCGAATGCATAGGGGATTGGAGGAATTTTCAATTTGATGGATAAAGGGTTAATATCTCATGATTAAATTATCAGATTTACACCAAAAACTATACAGATCGGAACATCAGTAACCTGAACACAAATATAAAGTAACTTGACAATCCAAGCAATATTTTTCAAGTTATCGAATGCCAAAGGGTTGGAGGAATTTTCAATTGGAAGGATAAAGGGTTAATATCTCAGAATCAAATCATCAGATTTACACCAAAAACTATACAGCTCGGCAAATCAGTAACCTGAACACAAATATAAAGTAACCAGACAATTCAAGCAATATTTTTCAAGTTATCGAATGCCAAAGGGATTGGAGGCTATTTTCAATTTGAAGGATAAAGGGTTAATATCTCAGGATCAAATTATCAGATTTACACCAAAAACTATACAGCTCGGCACATCAGTAACCTGAACACAAATATAAAGTAACTTGACAATCTAGGCAATAGTTTTCAAGTTATCGAATGCCAAAGAAATGGATACGGATGCCAGACGGACAGACAAAGGATGGATGAACGACGGATGGCCACCCCGGATGCCGGCATTGTGTGTACCATACATAGTATGGGTACACATAAAAACTGTTTCAGTTGCAACAATCACTAGCAAAGGGAACTGCATCAAATTTAGGGGAAAAAACACTCTCTATCATCTCTTTAATTTTATCTGCTGGTATTTTGCTCAAGTTTTATCGGGGGGAGGGGGGGGGGGGCGTTATTCTATGCCATGGAAACATAAACCATGGCTTCAACACAAGTAGACAGTGAAGTTTAACTAATTATTTTGAACCATGTTGCCCACTTTAGAGGGCTTTCTCTCCAGGAGATGATTACTGGGTCCTTATACAGAGCTTTCCAATAATGATAGCAAGCCATTCATTTGATCAGATCCACATTCACATAGTATGACATGTGCAGAAATATTAGTAATTGAACATGCTTAGGAATGTACCCTTGAATTGAATGAAAAAGTGACAAGATGCATTTTGTTGAGACAAAAAGTAGTATTTTCCTCTCACAGGCATAGACAGGTATACACCACAAAACATCCTTTCAGACTGGAAAGGATCAACTAAAACCAAGCCCAACATGTACTTCTTAACAGTAAACTGTGTAACATAGCCTCATACATCTACACAGGAATGTCTCTAATTGTAATGGTAAACCATACCATTTGGACATAATGTCACTATGGCGGCACCACAAAAATCGAATTAGTGATATCACTAAATCATTTTGTGATATCACTAAATATGAAAACGGCATATCAGCCCATTTCATTACCTGATTTAGTGATATCACTAAATCAAATAAGTGATATCACTAAATCAAATAAGTGATATCACTAAATCGACATTTAGTGATATCATTAAATCGAATTATTGATATCATAAAATCATTTTGTGATATCACCAAATTGAGTGAATCAGTGATATCACAAATTCGATTTAATGGTATCACTAAATCATTCGATTCCATGCAGTGGCCCGACACAGCCATCGCTGTACATATCACAAATCAATTTTGTGATATCATAAAATAGTCAGAATTAAATGATATCATAAAATCAATTTGTGATATCACTAAATTGATTTAGTGATACCACTAAATCATTTTGTGATATCACTAAAATTCATTTAGTGATATCATTAAATCCAAGTGATTATACATATTAATAATTTGATTTTATGATATCACAAATTATTTAATGATATCACAAAATAGTAACTTCCACACGAATTATTGATATCACAAAATGATTTAGTGATATCACTAATTCAATTTAATGATATCATTAAATCATTTTATGATATCACTAAATGGATTTTGTGATATCACTAAATAGAACAGAATTAGTGGTATCATAAATTCGATTTAATGATATCATTAATTCAGTTAATGATATCACTAATTCATTTAATGATATCATTAAATAAGGAATAAATAGAGAGATGGCGCTCCATAATGTTTACGTGTGTAGAGCAGCTGGTAAAGCGGAATTGGGCCTATTCTTCATCATTTTGTGATGTTATGGATCTTTTGTCTGCGTTTGGGGTTAATCCAGAGTTTTCTGGAAATGTTTACTATCAATCACCAGGCCTCTGAGGAGATGATCCTATGCATGGGTGAATATTTAGAAAAGTGTACATGGAATGACTGCAGAGAGGTGCCTTTTAATCACAGTTTTGGCAAATGAATGTACAGATGAGAGCGGTACTCAACAATTTGCAGTTGTGGGCTGATGGATTGACAAAAATGGTTTGATTGACCAACATATGCTTTCTTTAATACCACTGAAACGTGCCGACATGCCAAGTATGTTTGAGGAGATTCAAAATTTGCTCACATCAAATGCTATCGATTTCAAAAATGTCTATTTCATTGGTCTAGATGGTACAAATGCTAACGCTTCTAGTGAAGAGGGTGGGCTGCAAAGAATGGTCAGACATGATGCACCATTTTGTAAATACCGGTACCTAAACTGTCACTGTCACCACCTTGCACTCACATTTGTGCATCTCATGAAGACGTACGAGGACCTCAAGTTTGTTGGCACTTCATTAATGACACTGTGGAGACAATTCAATTAGCAGTTTTTATGTCTGCACAGAAAGCTGCAAAGAAACAACTGTGCCTTGTCATACCTTCTACAACAAGGTGGCTGTCCCACAGGGATTGCTGTATAAAACTCTTCCAGAGATATTCTGAAATCCTTAATGCACTTGACTCCATCTATTCAGATATGAGTGATGCAGAAGTCCTGAGATTAAAACTCATCTCACCAATTCAAAGTTTACATTCATGTGGTTATTTCTCTGTGACGTGCTAGCAATCAATGGTAAACTGAATAAAATCCTTCACAGTCAAAACTTGAATTTCATGGCAATTCATCATCTTGTTCGGGTGGCACAACATGAGTTTGACTCTATTAAGGAGCATTTAGTTTCTAGGAAAAAGGGTTAACATGGATAGTTCACCTACTCCTCAGTCCTCATTTCGGAAGCTACAAAATTCATGGAAGAAGCATCAGAAACACAGACATTCATTTCCAAAAACTGCTTTTAAATTAATTATTTATTTATTTATTGGTGTTTAAGGTCACATACTTATGCACAATGGCTAATCATGACCGTGACAGTTTTACGGGTGGAGGAAGCCTGAGTACCCGGAGAGAACCACCGAGCAACGACGAGCAGCTGTCAGCTCTCCAACATCGTAACTCTGAACTCTGCACTGCAGCACAGGCAGGGTTAGATTGGTTGAAGACATGCGCACCATCGACGTGCAGTACGCCTCAGTACACAGCGTCATCGTGCCCCCATGTAGGCAAACGGGGTGAAGTGTCTTGCCCAAGGACACAACGCGGTTGCCGCAGGTGGGATTCGAACCGAGGACCTCTCGGCTTGCAGCCTGCACCTCTACCAACAGAGCCACCGCGCCCCCACTTTTAAATTAATAGCAGATTTAAAAGATGAAGCTGAAAAGGCCTTTGATTCTGGCATGTTAATAAATAACTTCAGCATATTTGATCCCAAAAAACTGCCCGACTATGGCTATGGAGAGGCGAATCTCGACAACTTTTAGATATGTATGGTAAAAGGCAGGATGATGTTTACAGGGGAGATTGTGTGATGGCACTGCCAACAGTTGATGCCACAAAACCAAAATCTGAGTTTTATGGATTCATCAGGCTGAAGGAGGAGGTAAAACAAAGCTACTGGAACCACATAACAACTGAGGCTTCATGAATGTCCACTGTTAATCTGTCACAGAAAAAAGAAAGGGATCAAAAGTAACAAAGCCGGGTACATTACACCCCAAATGAGTTTCTGAAGGATTGGACTTCAAATGAATAGCTGGAATTACACCCAGAATGCATCAAGTTGCTTACTCTAGAATGTATAATACCTGCTGGTACACCATCTGTTGAGAGGTTATTTAGCCTAATGGATGATATAAAATCAGAATCATGAAACCAGACTCAAAACAAAAAATTTAGAAGCGCTTATGAGGGTGTCAAGGAAAATAAGAAACCACTGGAAAGTTTAGAGATGGTGAATTATTGTTGAAAAATCTTAAAATATCACTGAACGTAAAATTGATTTTTGAAGAACATGCTGTTGAACTTGCAGATAATTTGGGATTATATTACTGGAGTATAATTTATTATTTTCATTCCAATACCAAAATGATGAATAATCTGCCAGTTCGGTATAATTATTGGAATAATATTGAACCGATAGATTACCAGTGACATTTTATCAAAACTGAAAATAATGTTCCTTGGCACTGAGAATCTTAATGTAGTGTCATCATTTATTCGCCAATAAAGATTGTAGCTATAAAATAATGGCGGATGTGGTGGCGACGATGATAACAACAACAGAGAGGATGACAACTGCAAAATAAATATGGTAAAGTCACTAGATCAATTAACATATTCGGTTTCCTAACTAACCTGTGTAGAATACCAAATATGTTAATCGATCAAGTGCCTTCCTTCACGTTCCAGAATAGGGTAATCATCAAGTAAGTTTCATGCAGTTTTCAGCATTTCTGGAATTATTATTTAATACCAATTTCAGAACACGCCGAGAACTGCATTAAACTTACTTATTTGATGACAATTCTATTTTCAGATCGAGGGACCGAACTGCTGCTTCTTTGCTAGCATTTTATGTACCAGTAGCTTTTTAATTCTTTGTATCTCCAGGTTCTTATATCCCCAAAAAACTTATCTCAGATTTCTTATGACGTTTACAAAATTTTTAACTTAATGATAAATCATGATGACATCTTATCCATTTAATGGTTAAGGGCCCTTGTAGGTGTCGGCTTATGCCATATTCATTTTATTCCCTTAGTAAGGCAATAAAATAAAGCTGCCCTAAGTCAACAACATGCATTACATGTGCAATGTAAAAGTATTATTCTGTTGGGCACAAGTGTTCCAAGTAGGTTTCGGATCATTCTTTCTCCACTTTCAATTTGCATCCCCCACCCACCCCCACCAAACCCCCAGTGATGTTGCTACAATTCTCGTTCACTTCTCCTTCAACTCCCCACCGAGTTGAGTTTCCACACATTCAGAAGTCTGACGCTTCATCCCTAAAATGTTTAAAATACTGGTAGTGACGATTCACCCTGCAGGACGAAGAAGCAATTGTCCTTTTTTCAGCTATTTATTTTGATAGATTAAGATTGCTCAGAAAGATGTAACAAGTAAAAAATAGAATGATGCCTGGTGGTCGTACAATGAATTTAATTTTGGAGAGGAAATCCATCATGGAATTCCCCTCCAAATTGGAATTCCATATACAACCTCCAATAATACAAATACCATTTTAAATGGGTGAAGGTGTGAAAATAAAACAAGAAACCCTTTAATTTTCTTGTCATGTTTATTGGTATAATTCTGTAAACATAATTAGGTTTAATGCTCGCTGTTCCTTTCTCCTCTCTGCAAATGACCCCCTCAAATGTTTCTACAAATTCGAAGGAATTCTGTTGTTGAAACCTTCCTGTCTCTGTACAGATAACAAGTCTGAACAAAAGAATTGAACAATTTAATTTTATGTAAGAAGTGTTGTTTTGTTTTAAAACTGGGGTGAAACTCTCTGGGTGAACAGGAATTGGAAACTAAGAACCATTACCTTACTGATAACACTTTATCATTCTGTTGACGAACTAAACATGCATTGCAATACCAATTCATGGAGTTTACAGCTAAGATACTTCTATGATTTATCTTCACTTTGACCACACCCAAGTGTGTACCACCACACGTTTTCACGAAAATTTTGACATGCGGGATCGTATACAAATTGGGAAAATTTCCTATCCAGTCGGTGTACAACAATTCGCTCAGATGCAAGGAAAGTTAAAAAATTTATAGTAATTTATATATTTTTTATACTTACCAATGACCCAGACTTAGCTGGTGCTAACTGTAACAAAACCAGGGCCAAACACAAATTTTGCCCCCCAATCCCCAAAATTTGCATCCAAAACAAAAAGAAATCATGTCCTAAAGGACCTCCATACTACGCCTCTACTGTGCATGCGCAGTGACGCAGACGTCCCGAAATTGGCGCCAATTATCATTCTTACTGGCAGTGCCTGGTCAGCGCTATGTACTCAGCGGGGAGGCAAGAGTTCCCAACTCCAGGGAGGGCCATCCCCGTCTGGGTCATTGGTAAGTATAAAAAATATATAAATTACTATAAATTTTTTAACATTTTTATACTGTACCAATGACCCAGACTTAGCTGAATAGTAAACAGGCTGGAGGGCCTAGGACATAGAGGAAAATCCAATAAGCTCAACTATATAGTAAAGAGGTAACCCCTTAAGGAGAAAAGGAGTATTAGGCTTTACATGTATCTTTCTTATTTAATCTTAAATTAGAAAGATACACTACCCTTAATAATTGAGCACAATAACATTCATGTTCTCTATTAACATCCAGTATAACCCTTATACTAATTATTTTTAAAGCAAGCCAATAAATAAAGTAGTCCAGAGAATTGAGACTCTTTATAGTCATTTAAAAGTGTCCGAGTATTGTATATTAAAGCCCGTTTGACACTTGACATATACAAATGCTTCACACCGAGCTACACTTTAAAAATAAGACATGAATGAATTTAAACATTAATATTACACTTTAAAACCATCCCGGAAGCGACTCAGAAATACTGACTTGGAGGAGGCATTCCCTTGCTTTTCACTATAAAGCAGGTGACCTAAGGGAACACCCCCCCCCCCCCCCCTTCCCCTTGCCCTGGGTCAAATAGCCCAGAGCGAAGAGGGCAGCCGGACGGAGTCACTGCCGGAACAGAAAGCCTGCATAACTATAGTTGCAACTGTTTAGTGGACGACATTCTGAGCAACAGATAACGGACCTAAACAATGCAGGTCTCCAGAAATGGACTCAATATTTCTGAGATAAAAATTTGTAAATGTGGATGGCTGAGACCAATAAGCAGCCTTCATTAAATCTGTAATAGCAACACTATTAGCATAAGCCCAGGAAGTAGAAAGAGCTCTTACTTCATGAGCAGAAATCTTAAGCACAGACTGCTGAGAAGATAAATCTTCATAAGCAGTACGGATAGTTAACTGAATCCATCTAGCAATAGAATGGACTGAAATATCCTTTCTATTAGGCATCAAAGACAGAAAGAAACATTTCCGTCCCTTTCTGATAAACTGAGATCTCTGTTTATAGATACGTAATGCTCTAACAGGACAGAGTAAAGGCCTACGCCCGTCTGAAGACCGAAGAGCCTTAATAACAATAGGTTCCGGATATTTATTAGGAGCCTGATTCTTAGCTAAAAAACCCACATTAGTAGTGAAGGTGATAGTATTCCCAACACTACGATAATGAGAATCATCCACCGAAAGTGCATGAAGCTCACTGACTCTTCTAGCAGAAGAGAAAGCTAAGAGAAAAGCTGTCTTATAAGATAAGAATTTGAAATCTACTGTCCCAAGAGGTTCAAATGGCTTTTCCTTCAATTTAAGAAGAACCCAAGCTAAATTCCACTTAGGAATTAATCTAAGAGTTCTGGGTCTATTTATCGAAAAGTTTCTAACCAACTTCGATAAAGAGACATTAGATCCAATTTGTTAACTATCATGATGTGCATAGGTATCAGATAACATAGATCTATAACCTTTTATAGTAACAGGCTGCAGTTTGATTTCGTCAAACAAGTATACTAGAAAGTTTGCAATGTCTGGTATAGAGGGATCGAATACATCTACAGAATGATCCCTACACCAACGACGAAAAACCTTCCACTTAGCCGCATAGTTTAGTGAAGAGGAGGTCCTCCTACAGTTAGAAATCGCGTCCACTGCTCGTCCTGTAAAGTGCTTGCCATGCAAGAAGGACCGCACAACGGAAAAACGTGAAGGTTGAGACCTTGCGGGTTGTGATGGAGTTGGCGCGATTTCCCCTGCGAAAGAAGATCCTCCCGTGGAGGAAGCTTCCGCGGTAGGTCCCACAACAGACACCTGAGTAGATTTATCCACGGTCTCTGTGGCGACAGAGATGCTACCAACAGAATCTTGCATTGAGATTGTTTTATCTTTAGCAATACTTGTTGAATTAACGGCGCTGGAGGATACGCATATCCTATCATTCCGTCCCAAGGGATCGACAGAGCGTCTACTGCAAATGCTCTTGGATCCGGACACGGAGACACATACGTCTGCAACTGATTGTTGAGATGTGTCGCAAATAAGTCTATCATTGGCCGTTCCCATTGGTAGCAAACCTGATTGAATACTTGTTTGTTGAGAGTCCACTCCGACGGCAACAAGCGACCATTTCGTGAAAGGGAGTCTGCTAGCACATTCAGACGACCCGGTATGTGACGGACCGAAAGAAGAACGCGATGTTCTAACACAAACAGAAGGATTCTTTCCGTTAGATTGAACAACAGAACTGAATGAGTGCCTCCCTGATTCCGTATATACGCCACTACTGTCGTATTGTCGGATAGGATTTGGACATGAGCATCGTGAATAATGTCCATCCAGTGACGTAACGCAAGCCAAATTGACATCATTTCCTTGATGTTTATGTGCTTGCACAGGAATTGCAGATCCCAAAGACCCTGGCATCTCGAATCCGTTGGGATTAATGATGCACCCCAACCTGTTTGACTGGCATCCGTCATAACGGTAAAACTCGGATCCGGCAACTGCAGCGTAACTCCTTGAGTTAACCACTGAATGCCCAAGTCTGAATCTCTTGTTTCACTTGATCTGACAAGAGAACGTCCACATCGAGCGAATGAATTTTCACACTCCAATTCTGAGTCAGGAAAATTTGAAGAGGACGTGTGCGTAACCGCCCCATCGGAATGAGATCCGCGGCGGCTCCGCACAGACCTATCAGTCTCATAAATTCTCTCGCCGTGACTTTGTCTGCGTGCAGACAATAGCGAGCGTAACAACTGACTAATTTCGCTCTGGTTAACGGCAGACGAACGAGATTGTTGTGCATCTCGAAGCTCATTCCCAGATGAGTGAATGACTTGGACGGCACCAGATCCGACTTCTCCTCGTTTACTATAAAACCGAGACGTCGGAGCAATAGAAGAAGATTCTGAACATCGTTCTGAAGCGTTAACTCGTTGCCGTACCTCTGAAGAATGTCGTCCAGGTAGGCCGACGTTACCGCAGACGAATGAGCTCGGAAGTAGATCATTACCAAGTTCATTACCCGAGTGAAAGCCCAGGGTGGTAGATTCAATCCGAAGCACATCGCCCGGAATTGATACACCACTCCTAGGACTGCGAAGCGTAGATACTTTCAGAATGTCGGATGTACCATGACGTGAAAGTACGCATCTTTGAGATCTATGCTCGTTGCATAATCGTTCACCCGAATACTCGCTCTGACCGATCGAATCGTCTCCATATAAAACTTCGGAGCGACGATCAGCTTGTTTATCCAGCTCAAATCTATGACTGGACGGAACGAGCCGTCTGGTTTCGGAACCAGAAACAGATGGCTGTAGAATCCCGGAGATTCCTGTTTTTCTACGACCTCTACCGCGTTCTTCATTAAAAGAGACTGCACCTCTGATAACAGAGCGTCTCTTTTCTGCGGATTTGACGGAAGATGAGTCCACTTTGGACTTCGAGTTAATGGAGGCTTTCGTTTGAAGGATATCTTTAGACCTTCCGAAGTCACTCCTCTCACCCAAGGGTCGTCCGTAATCGACGCCCATTCTTGTGAAAAGCTCGACAACCTTCCACCAACCGGAACGCGATAGAGGTTTAAGCCATCACCTCCTGGACCTGCGAGGCCTGCGGTAGGAGAAACCACGTCTTCCACGACCCGCACCTCGCCCCGTCGACCTCGAGGCATCCGACCGATTGTCCCGGCCTGAAGGACGTCCCGAACGAGAGTCGCTATCCTGACGGTCTCTCGAATAAGACCAAGAGGACGCACCGGAACCTCTATAGGAACCTCTCTTGGGCGCATTAGACCCAGAAGTGCCTGTCTTATTCGTGTCTGCTGTATCCGACTTCTTAGGAGCAGATTTGAACAACAGAGAATCCTTAGCTTTCTTTGTAATTTTATCATAAATAGCGGAAAGCTTGCCGTCAAAGAGAAGTTCTCCTGAGACCGAAGCGACTCTAAGAGAGTTCTTCACCTTAGAATCCACTAGTGTGGATGTAGCTAGGACTGCGTCACGTCTAACCAACTCCAGATTTGCCACTGAAAGGGCGGAGTTACACGTGGAATAAGCTACTGCCCTTGAAAGAAGTCTTAAAGAGGATTGTATATCCTGAAACTCTTTCCCCTGAAGCGCAGTGATAACGCCTTAGTAAGGTGATCTGCGTAAGATAAGGCATCTAAATTGGCTCTGTTAGACGCAATAGCTGTTTCCAACACCGCGGTTGGAATAGAAGCTGACGACGGTAATGATAGCTCTAAGTCTTCTGCCTCGTCGTCCATACGCAGAGGAACTCTCGGTATACCCTGTCCTGCCGTATCGAATTTATTCCTTGCATTAATGAAAGGCAGGTTGAGAGTATTAGCGGACAAGAAACCTGCTTTCCCCGTCCTGGAAGCAAGTTTAAATATAGCGTCGTTCAATAATTCAAATGTTCTTGCAACATTATTGGACTGCGAAGGAAACTTGGGAGCGATGTCCCTGAACTGCTAAAAAATTTCAGAGTCCAATGACGCTATAATTCTCTTGTCCGGAAGCGCAGCAGTCTGGCCCGACGGAACAACTTGAGGGAGAAAGTGCCGGATGAAGTCCACGGCAGCTTTATGTTGTTCCGAAAGGGATAACTCCAAGTCATCCGTATCCCTTTCACCATCCGGTCGGACCTCATGATGTTCCCGGTCGTCCGCCCCGATGCTTCGGCGGAGCGTACCGACCCAGCGCCGTCGGATAATTCTCGATCCGACACCGTTTCTGTCGGTTGCTGGGATGCTGCGATAAGCTGTGCTATCTGCACAAGAATGTCCGGCGTCGAGACCTGCGGAGGCGCAGTCTTTCGCTGCTTCGCCGAGGGCAGCTCCGCATCAGATGGCTCCCGCATACTTTTCCTATGCGAACGTCTCGAATCCCTGGCTGCCGGATGGTGTGACCTGGTCGCCGAAGAATCCTTGATCGGCGAAGCTGGTAATATATCGGCGGTCACGCAGCCAAGGTGCGGTCGTGTGCGCTGACGATAAGAGGAAGCCTTAACAGTCTCTGCGGACTGCTTATACAACGGAGCGTCCCGAGCGACGGACGTATGCTCCGCTAAAGACACATTTTGTACCACAACATCTGGTCCCAGATGTTGTTGTACGAGAGAGGGGCCTCTCTCGCTCGTGGCCCGGCTGGACCTGGACGAGCTAGGAACCGGACTCAAAGGCTTCCTCCGTTCTCGCTTACTATCCGCCGTCACTGGGTGTGCATCTATTATGTTTATAGTGCTCGCATCACCCAAAATTTCCTCTTGGACCGCATCGGACGAACCCGGCTGCCGAACCATTCAGTGAATGGACGCTACACCGGGCGAGCTAGCGGACGACATTTGTCTAATCTCCATGAGCACTTTTGCCGCTAGCTCTGAATTCATTTGTGACGACGGACGCACACTTGAAGAAGATAACATGGAAACATCACCCTGTTCTGGTTCCTCTGAAATAGAAACTGAGAGAGTAGAGTGACCTTGCGGAGAAAGAGCCGGAATCGCTCTTTCTCCAGAAACAACATATCGTGACACACGTTTCCAATGTTTCTCATCCCAATGTTCACATATAGGACAGGGATTAATGCGAGAACACTGACTACAATTAATACAATGATCATGAAAGTCAGAGGAAGATTTCTTCCTATTACAATTTGAACAATGTCCCTTCATTGTGAAAAAACAACAATAAGTCCTAGTTACTCGCAAAAACCCCTGACACAAAGATACATAATAACATGATCCATTAATAAATGAAAAAACAATTGCAAAACAAAATAATTTTGAAAAAATATTTTTTCAGCGAAGCCCAAGTTGCTGAAAAGTAACGTTGAGCCCCGATGGATCCGATGGCAAAGTGTGGTCAAAAATTTTAAAATTATATTAAATAATTAATGAGACACTTTCGGATAATATAAATGTATCTTATAGTGAGATAAACTACAGCAAAGGCAAACAGCCCCCCTCAAAAAAGGCTGTTGCCAATGAAAACAAACAGTGTAAAAACACCAGAAAACATGACTCCAGGCACTGAAAAAACTGGCCCAGAATCAGTCATCAATTACACTCTATCTGATGCAAAACAGAGACTCCCAGGGGAGAATCTGTAGAACATCAGATGGAAGATGCAGAACACAAACGTTATACACCCATGGGTGAAAACGTAACTATGGGGAAAATAACAGAAAACATTCTGTAACCAAGCAACTCTCCCAGGAAATTTTAGAAATGAAATTTCTCAAAAATATGCCAAAAGCATGGGAGAATTGCAAGGGGGGACTTTAGAAGGCTAGGGGAGAGGAAACACTGAATAAGCAGTGCAACAATTAGCAAGAATGACAACAAGAGGCCCATGCCTCGAAAATAGGCAACTTAACATAATTTCATCAAAAAATTTTAAGCACAGCCCTGATTATTTTTTGTCACTTCTTTTCCTCTCCTCCTTCTATCCTCCTTAGAATCACATTTTCTCCAAGAATTACGTGTCTGGCATCCTTTAAACTGAGATTTACAAGCACAAAGATCAGTGAGATGTTGACTGATGAAGGGCCAAACAGAGAATGATAATTGGCGCCAATTTCGGGACGTCTGCGTCACTGCGCATGCGCAGTAGAGGCGTAGTATGGAGGTCCTTTAGGACATGATTTCTTTTTGTTTTGGATGCAAATTTTGGGGATTGGGGGGCAAAATTTGTGTTTGGCCCTGGTTTTGTTAGAGTTAGCACCAGCTAAGTCTGGGTCATTGGTACAGTATAAAAATTTGTATATTTTCGATTGTCAAAATTCAAAATTTTTGGCCCATGGGGTGAACCATGGGCACCCTGTCGGAGCCTAGAATCAACTGCCGCATTATTTAACCCCAGTGGAAACCCTATATTTAGACTACAAAATTTTATTACAATAGCAAAGTTGAATGTAATTTCTATTCAGGTAATATAAAAATATGTACCCACAATGAAGAACACAAAGGAGTATGTCTTACAAGTTCAAAAAAAGTAAATATAATTTTTGGAAGAAATGGAGTAGGGGAAGAGAAGAGGTGTCTGTTGACATGCACCCCAACATAAAATAATTCAACTGAATAAACATGGCTTAACTGTATGCCTCAACTTTTTAGATTTTATATCTTTGAAACTCACAGTGAGCTGAGGTTCAAGTACATGGGTATATCAGCTGCTGCCAAAAAATGATGGGAGGAATGGCGAGTTTTTTATATGATCAAAATAAACTGGATTATACTGATGGGGAGGGGGCTTTCCACACCTGTTGACCCCTATACTTATAAGTAAAAGGACATATTCTGCAAGGAAAACCCTGTGTGTGTGAACATATTTCAAAAGAATTTATTATTTCAGTATTTTAATCACAGTGAACTAAGAAATCTGACAGTTTTTCTGGACATGCATTTATACAAACAGAGTGGCTATATTAGCTGTCAATAGATGTTACTATGTGTTAGAAAAGTAGTAATACAGTTAAAATTACCTGTCTGGATTGTCAGAAAGGTCTTCGCTGGTTTTAAACTTTTAATTAATACTCTATAGAAGGGGAATAAGAAATTACAAATTAATTTTGTTTGTATTGAAGCACTCCTCACCAAGAGATCATGACAATATAACCTATTATATATCATATAAAAGTTAAATTTAAATGCTATACCAACACATCATGCTATAGACACATAGTATCAGGAGAATTTGTTTATTTATTTGTTCATTTTGATTCAATCATTTACCCAACACAGATGATATCAAAATTATGACTATATTATTTTTGCAAATTTAAAAACAAATTTCAACAATACCATATCATGTGAACCCTCATTAATGAGCTAAACAAGCTTGTTCCAATGAGGGGTTCACATGAAATGGTTTTGTGTAATTTTTTTTTAAATATATTTTTTTCTGCTGCTCAATTTTTAAATTACACAACCGAATACAGTCGATTCATTGAGTACAGGGGAATACTTTTAACAGTCAGGGTCATATCGTGTTATGCATGAAGGAAGTCAGCGTACCCAGAGAGACCTATCATGCAATGGGAGAGTGGATTAATACTAAAACACTATGGTAGTGGATCTTCCACCACAGAGATATTAACAGCTTCTTAATAGAAGCCTGAGTAATCTTCACAGACCTGTTCAAGTTGGGTAATATTGAATGGTTTGCCTAACATTCACCTTCTAAAATGGACAAGCCAGTTTTTTTTAACTACTTTTAATAAGACCTTGGACTATTACGAAATGTGAACCCTGTGTGTATCAAGGTCAAAACATAAAACTTCCAAACTAGGAAATTTTCTCATACTGGAACTTGGAATCCAATCACAGAGCTCACTCAGCTCCATGAAACAAGACTTTAATAGTTAAAATTCCAAGGAGCATTACAGGAAAAAATTTCTATTTCAGGTTTCCCTACTTTGAAATCAGTGTGCAGACAGAGAGTTCATAATCAGTATCCCTTTATCTACTCTTCCAGAAACAATGAACTACTAAATATTGAATTATTGATGATAAAACTAAGTGTTTTGTGACATTAACGATGTAAGGAGTCTCACCCCTATCCATCAGTATGTTATCCCACTATATTTATGCCTCTCTAGAAGAACCTATAGGGGGCTCATCTCAAGTTTTACATGAACACAGGTAAACAGAGCAGTAATTAGTTCTCCCTTTTCTTGACTGAGAATATCATAAAAATGATTACTTAAAAATGGCAAAGTCCAAAAAAGTAAAGTAACTTTTTTTGGGTCAACTTAATTTTTAATATGTTTACAAGGGGATCGTACTAAATACAGCAAGTCCGTAATAAGTCGCTAAGTCCCCTCCTGTACTAATTACAGCAAGTCCTTTCAAACACGTCATTTATCATGTAAAATACTCACAGAATTTAAAATCAGACATAAATTTGCAAAGGACAGTCAAATTTGTTTATTATGTGCAATTATTAAGTATACCGTATATCGAGCATTTTCATCGATAAAGATAACTTCGGAACTTTTTTGACTGCTTATAAACAAACACTTCGGAAATTCAGGTTGGCAGTTTCGTTGTTTATAATTATTTATTACATTATTTACTGAAATTGTAATTTTCAAAGCATGCTTCTCAATGGTAATTTTCGTAAATTATTTTCTAGATTCAATTCACAAAACATGATGAAATTAAAGCAAGCTTGCTATTCAGTGTTTGCGTTTGTTTCACCCGTTACGACTTGCGTCGACTAGTTTTGCTTAAACTATTTATTTATTTATTTATTTCTTTGCACTTTTAGCAGCCAGGGTCGGAACAGAGAGATTTAATTGTGGATGAAAGCCGGACAAAACATAAACACTAGCTTGTTTTGAACAGGTAAAATATCAGAGTGCTCAAGCCGGCGGACCTTCTTAAAACATGATAAAATAAACAAACAAACAAACAAAAATGAAATAAAAAAATAAAATAAAACAAGTATCAAAAAACATTTTCAGATAGCATTTCAAAAGCATCTCTTTTAAAAGTTGTACTTTTATTGTACACACACGCGACTCGGAGATCGCCGGGACTGCTGTTCAAAACCAAAAAAGATTGTCAAGCAGTTACTGCTTTTAAATTTGAAAACAAACAAATAAAAACAAAAATAAATAGTCAACATGCAGTTCTATGATAAAGTCTCTAATTTTTAATTTGTGACGCTATTAGTGGTGTGTTTTGAGGGACTTGCTGTATTTTGTATCCCAGGGGACTTAAGGACTTCGGGACTTATTAGGGACTTGCTGTATTTAGTACAACCGGTTTACAGGCCCGCTTGCAACACAGATTTGCCATGGTCCATGAGTTGAAAGATTTTCTAGTTCTTCTGTGCTTTTTCTCAGATATTATAAATAGAAAAAACAACCCAATTACAATTTAGAAGTACCGTAATCCTGAGTCACCTTGAACAGTCTTGTAATTATATTTTTGAGCTATTCTCATAAAGAATCCAAACATTGAACATACTCAGACTCAAGACAGAAGTTAAAGGTAGAGAGATAAATTTTATTTAACGATATGCACACTCATACCTTACATTAATTGTACAAAAATTTCAATGAGATGACAAAATGTATACAGCAGGGAGATGGAACAGCCAGACTGCCATCTCTCAGAGAAACAGTGTTAAAAAACGCTGGATAAAAACTGTTGCTAACCAAAATACCGAACGAAAATTATTGAATAGGACACAGGTGGGAGTTGGGTTAAGTGACAGAGAAAAGTGTCAGAGGGAAAAGTACTCTTGTATTCCAAATAATCATACCTGTACTATTATTGTTTTCCACCCCATATGGTTCTTATTTGGTCCCCTGTCAATGTTTATTCATTTTCACGAGCTTGGAGCCTCTTTCACAGCTTTTGGACATGGGACAGTATCACTGGAGAGCCAACAGGATTGTAAAGGGTTGATTAAGCCCACACCCAGCCCTGCATGCTGTTGGCACACTAATAGTAATATGTTGTGTGTGTGTGAACACTGAAGCATACAATCATGTTTTCGAAGAATTTGGAATGTTGATTTCTGATCCCCAGTCGGGAATCAGACCATCAGTAAACCTGTCTGGCAATCAAATTTGTTTTATCCAAGATCATGGATGGCAATAGGTCAAAACAGACATGTTAACTCTCCCGGAATGCCTGGGATTCTCCCGGAATTAGCTATCCCCTCCCGCCTGGGAGTCAATTTGGACCAAAAATCTCCCGGAAAGTCGACATACCAGACAAAAACTGAATCCACCACCTTTTGTTTACAAATACAAAAGCATGTGCTCTACTCTCAATGGCAAGGTCTTTAAGTCTGTGTGAAACGTCACCACTTACGTAAGAACTGATGACCAATTCTCATTTCTGTCAATGGCCGTGTTGTGATTATTGCAACACGTTTGACAGGCGGATTAAATGAATTTGAGATGCAGGATAATTGCTGAAATTGATTATATATTAAAGGCACACCTTTGCTTGTATACAGGTAGCAGTCAAATCGAAAAATAAATTCCAAACGTATAAAATCTTGTCCAATCGAAAAATGTGCAAAAATACGCACAAATTTATTGGGCATTTCACTTTCAGATAATTATAGACAATTTTGGAGACAAACGGCTCAAACATTTGAGTTGCTGTAATTTTCAATATATTGGGAAAAATTTCCGATTCGCAATTTTATAAAGCAGGCTGTGAAAAAAATTATGTTTTTGGGGGAAAAAATCTCTAAAAAGTTGGTAATTTACGGCACTTGCACGTTTTTTCATTCGTAGTGATAAATGGACAACAAAATATCCCCGAGATGTTTCGTCCTGGGCTGGCTGTGGCATAATTTTCACGTTTCACTGAAAAATGATCACCCCATTCCAAATCCCCTTCGTAAATGACCAACTACTTCCAGTAAGTAACCGGTGTGTTTAGGTGGGGCACTGGGCTTTGGAAGATCGAATTACCACAACAATCGGGCTCTGGGATGTGCCTAAACACCACAGATCGTCGCAGGTTACCGCAGGTCACCGCAAGTACCCATAATTACCCAAATGGATCCAAAACTTTCAACACAGCACCATAACTGATATAGTGCTGAAAAGGTCGAAAATATCTCCAAACATTTTGTACATAAAACCATTGAAATATGGATGTCATTGGAACAAGCTCAGATATTGGCACATGACCACATCCATATTTCTGATTTCTGTTTTTCTCTATATTTCTATGGTTTGGCTTTTGAAAGGACAAATTGTTCAAATAAAACACATTAGGGTGGAATGTTTAATGTATGTGTGTGTGTGTGTGGGGGGGGGGGGGGGGGGTAACATGGAAATTATTGATGTGCTGCCCACGTGCAAAAATCTCACTGACAAGCATCCGAGTCTCACTGGGAGCTCATCAAAATCTCACTGACAGTCACCTCCAGAGGTTAACAGGTCTGGGTCACTCACCACCAGTTAGTAGAACGTTGACGTATGTTCCTTTGATGTATTGTTGTTGGGCTGTTATGTGTGTGTGTGGGGGGGAGGGGGTATTTGGTATTAATTTATATTTAAAATTGATCGATCCACACATGGTTTCTACGCGCCAAAAAAAATCGCCCTGAAAATCATGTCATCTCCCTGAAAATTTTCTTCAATCTCCCTGAAAAAAATTTTGGGAGGTTAACATGTCTGGGTCAAAACATGAGAAGGCATATTAGCTTAGCATAAATGTTTTTTCACAGCTATAACTCAGCAATAGTACATCATTTCAATCAAAGATGCAACACCAAAACCGCTAGACCATTGGCACTGCACATCATCAAAATCGATTGCTGAAATCAAGCTTTCAGATGAAGAAGCTTTGCATACAGGCTGGCAATTATGAAAATACAGGTCTGGACTTGACAGCCCCAGCATCAGTTGAAGTATACATGGTTCATCACCAATGAATTTCACATCAAAATGGAAAATAGAAAAATGAGTAACCGTTGACTGGGTTGGTACTCATGGGCGTTGCCAGGATTTTTCAAAAGGGGCTCGATTTGATGAAAAAGGTACACCGAAGCTATTCTTGGCAAATGTAAAAGACATCCGTGACTAGTGCCAAAAGCATGAGCATGCCCGGGGAGTCAGAGGACATGCATTTACACTCCCTACACCCCACCCCCACCCCACAAGTTTTTAAGTTCAGCAAAAATGGAGCTCTCTGTGGCCATTGGGGGGGATTTATTTGCAGTCACCATTCTTGAAAAAACGTTCATGTTGATTCATTCACACCCCGACTCCCCCCCCCCCCCCCCCGACACCTATAATATAGCTATAATAATTAGTACTCCTCTCTCGGCAGTGCCACTTTGTCTTCTGAAGCTCGGTTCCAGTGACACGGACAATACACATACATTTTTATTTCTATAATGAAGTAGGGAACTTTCACCAAAAATGAAAATAAACCGATATCCCCTTATGCTCAAGAGCACTGTATTCTTATTATTAATATTAAATTTAAAGTATTTAAACGGCATACGGTATTATTTTGGAATGTGGTCGTCTTGATTTGAGACTGAGTGCCGGATCTCCACTCCAGTCCCGTCTCGAATTTCGAAACATACTCACCCACAAGTACAAATTTCACAAATGCACTTCTTCATATTGATGTATCAGCCTACGTGTTAACAGCATAAAAATCAAAATTAAACTATTTTATGGAGGCATATGACAGAGATGTTACCACGATGATCATGTATCGAGACACAAAAACACGTCGTCAAGCACAACAAATTTGTTTCATCCAAGATGGTGGATGGCAACAGGTCAAAACATGAGGAGGTGTGTTAGCTAAGCATGAATGATTTTTGCCCAGCTATTCCACAGCATTTCAATCAAAACCGAGAAATTTATTTCTGGACGCTAATAGCATCCTGATATATATTTTACAAAATATCGCTTTCGAACCATTATTTTAGAAATAACATCTATCGATTCAACAATAGCCCCCTCTGTTGGATTAGTCCATTGTGAAAATGCTCTCACTTTGAAGAGTGTTTTGTGGTTTTAAGTTGCCAGTGTTTTTGTTTATTTAAAAAACCGGTATTTTTTATCAATTTAATTGTGATACACTGGCCATAAATTTCATTTCTAAGTGTTGAAGGTGATATCGGCTTTTGACTTAGCGAAAAGACTTTTTCTTAGTGCAAGTAAAATTGTCGGGACGTGCACGATTGAAAACGAAACGACTCGACGGAAAACAACCGGGCGCCACCGCCCGCGGGTTCTCCTAAATACTAGAAACGCCCAGAAAAACACTGAACAACCCAGAAACCCCTCTAAATTACACTTGCGCTGTGTTTTGCGATGAAATATTTATATCTATTATATGGGTTAAGGGAATATCGGGTGTTATGAGATGAGAATGGGTAATACTTTTTGCCGGTAAAAAGGATGGTATCCGGTAAAAAGGACGGTAAGAGTATAAAAACTACGTTTTAAAGAACTAACTGTACCTCTGAATGTGTGAAAAGTGATTTTTTAAGTAAGCTTACGCAATAGTAAGTATATAGAAGGAAGATTAAGTATTGTTTGTTTTATTGTAGACTATTTTCAAGACAAAATATATCGTTTTTCCATCGACATTGATCGACACGCCATTTTGTGCAAGGAAAACAACGATTTCGCTGAGGTGCACGACGGGGTCCTCCTTAAAACCGGTGGGACTACTTACCGAGAACAACCGAGAAGAACCGAGAACAAATTAAAATAATAAATAAAGGCAAAAATAAATATTAATTGTCAGCATATAGGTGCCCTATGTTGTATATAAAATAAGAAAAAGCAAATTTAAAGCTTTTAGATCGACTCAGTCTGTGGTGATGCGGATTATTTATCAATTTCTGATTCGCCGCCAAACCGAGAAGAGACTACTTGCCGAGAACAAAACCAATTAATATATAAAGATCTAAATAAAAGTTTATTGTTAGCGTATAAAGCATGTAAGTACTCTATATTATGTGCAAATTAGTAAATAAACAATTCTAAACCAGCCAGGTCAATGATGAATGGGATTATTTATTAATTCCCACATTCGGAGCTGAACCGAGAACAGGCTACTTGCCGAGAACAAAACAAAAATTTAAAAATGAAATAGAAGTCTATTGTTTGCGTATAAGGCATGTCTCTAGTCTAGAGACTACTTTCCGAGAACAAAACAAAATAATATTTCAAAATGAAAATAAAAGTTTATTGTTAGCGTTTAAGGCATGTATCTACTATATATTATGTACAAATTAGTAACAAAACAATTTTAAACCAGCCAGGTCTACTGTGAATGGGATTATTTATTAATTCCCACATTCGGAGCTGAACCGAAAAGAGGCTACTTGCCGAGAACAAAACAAAATAATATTTCAAAATGAAAATAAAAGCCAGGTCTACGGTGAATGGGATTATTTATTAATTCTCACATTCGGAGCTGAACCGAGAAGAGGCTACTTGCCGAGAAGAAAACAAAATAATATTTCAAAATGAAAATAAAAGTTTATTGTTAGCGTTTAAGGCATGTATCTACTATATATTATGTACAAATTAGTAGCAAAACAATTTTAAACCAGCCAGGTCTACGATGAATGGGATTATTTATTAATTCCCACATTCGGCGCCGAACCGAGAAGAGGCTACTTGCCGAGAACAAAACAAAATTTGAAAATGAAAATAAAAGTATCTACTCTATATTATGTACAAATTAGTAACAAAACAATTTTAAACCAGCCAAACATATGAGATCAAAGACGAGTGGGGGCGTTAGCAGTAAACGCCAACGTCTGGTGTAAGTAGGGTCCCAAGTCACGGGACGTTGGTGACGCAGGTCTGTTTCCGATGACGGGTAAGATTCCAATTATGGAACAACCTAAGACAGGGACAGTTGGCACCATAAAGTGAACACCATACAGTGTCCACTTTCAAAAATAAGTGAGTATATTAGGTGACGCAGGTCTGTTTCCGATGACGGGTAAGATTCCAAATATGGAATAACCTAAGACAGGGACAGCCGGCACCACTGATCACTACACAGAAATGCGCACCGGTCGGTATGCATTACAAAAGGACAACAATTTTAAACCAGCCAAGTCTACATGTATTACTTGCAGGTCCAAAGCCCTGGTAAATGGTGATGGGAATTGTATGTACCAGTATAGGCGACAAAATAACAGACAAATTTAAATTTGTATTTACACCGAGAACAGACTACTTACCGAGAACAAATGAAACTAGACGCAGTCAGTGTTAATTTACAGTCACAATCTTGTTCTCGGCGAGTAGTCTCTTCTCGGTGTCAATTAACAGTTACAATCTTGTTCTCGGCAAGTAGCCTCTTCTCGATTTGGCGGCGAATCCGAAATTGATAAATAATCCCCATCTCCACAGACTGAGTCGCTCTAAAAGCTTTAAATTTGCTTTTTCTTATTTTATATACAACATAGGGCACCTATATGCTAACAATTAATATTTATTTTTGCCTTTATTTATTATTTTTATTTGTTCTCGGTTGTTCTCGGTAAGTAGACCTACCCCCTTAAAACCGGAATCCCCCGAAATACCCCGGAATCCCCCGAAATACCCCGGAATCCCCCGAAATACACCGGAATCCCCTAAAATACACCGGAATCCCCCTTAAATTTCCCGGAATCCCCATACATTTCCCAGAATCCCACCTAAAGCCCCCGCAACTCCTCTTTAATTTGTTGATTTGAAGGTTTTAACTCGCCCACAACGCACGAGGAACTAAAGTTAAAATGTGGGAACACAACCACGCACACACTTTTTTCACCAAGGGTGGGTACCCAAACAGGACGTATTCTGACATAACAATAGTGTCGGCGTCGCTGTACATTTTATATATTTAGATATTTGCACACCGCTAACTCACAACAGTTCATAACAGACCATAGTAATATTGAAACTAGTCCAAACTTGGACGCAAATTCCGCAATATAATTTTGGGTTTGGTACGTCCTTGGACGTACCAAACCGAGAAATTATATTACGGAATTTATGTTCAAGTTTGGACTATGGTAAAACGTGTGTAAAACTTTCCAGAGTTGCACTTAATTTCGTTCCGTATTCATGACATATGTGATGGACCCGTCTGAAAACCAAAGTTCGCTCGTCCCAAGTTCGACGTACCGCGGGGTTTTTAAGAGGGGCTTGAATGAGGAAGGATAACGTAACACGAGTTATGTTAATAGATTTTATTTATTTTACTTTTGTAATGTGGTTATGTACACAATGAGGTTACATTTTCGATATTGGTCTAGAAATTTGTCAGATAATAAGTAAAAGTATTAAATTGCGTACTTTTCGGTCCAAGTTTGGACTACCTCATATCACACACACACACACACACACCCACCAGACGCGTATCCAGGATTTTTTTTAAAGGAGGAGGGCTAATTACCGTTACATTTAGTCCAAACTTGGACCCAAAGTCCGTAATATAATTTTAGGTTTGGTGCGTCCACAGGGCATACCAAATCAAAAAATTATATTACGGACTTTTTATCACCAATGATGCAACCCCTGCAATTCAGGAAATTGGCCTCGGCAATCAAAATGCCGAGGCAAAAGCAGTTTGCGTCAGCTAAAATACAGTCTGTGTCGGCACTTTTTATAAATCAAAATTTTCATTCAAAATAGGCCCAATTGCTGTGGATACGTTTAAATAACGCAGGTCCCATACTTCGCCTGATAAATCTTTGTAAATAATGATGGACTCGGGGTGACCCAAAACATCAATAAACGAAGTCGGCAGAGAAGACTGAGATGGGACCTGGGAGAGGAACGACAGAAAATCAATAATCGACTACATTCTCACAGATATTAATTTATGGAGGGAGGTGATAGGGGTAGAAGTGGATGATGAGGGTAAAATGGAGGTGGATAGTGATCACAACTTGATTACAGTGACGATCAGGGCCAAAAACCTAGTAAAAAGCAAAGGAAGCTTTAAGGAGATTTGGGAACACAAAAAGGATGCTGACTGGGCGAAGTTCAACGAAAAATTGAAATCAAAGCTTGCAACCATACCCAAGAGGGGCAGTGTCCAGAAGATGGCCGACGCACGCCATAGTTGCGAGCCTAGTGGAGGCAGGGAAGGAAAGTGTAGGAAAGGTCAGGGTGCCAACACGGGAACTTGGGTACAGAGTGAATGAAGAACTGAAAAGGGCCATAAAGGAAAGAAAAGCTAAATGTGCTGCATACAGGAGAAGTAGAAAACTTAAGGGGGTGGAAAGCAACGAGGCCACAGTAGCAAAGGAAGAATACCACCAAGCACGAAATAAAGTAAATAAGATTAAAGACGATAATCGGAGAGTACGAAATAGTAGTCTTATTAGGACGATAAGAACGATAGGGGGGTCGAATTCGAACGTATTTTGGAAATGGGTGAATAAACGTAACAAAGGAAGTAACCCACAGAGTATTAAAGTAGATGACAGAGTTACAGATGAGCAAGATCAAGTCGCATCAGAACTAGTCAAGCACTGGGAAAATGTAAACGATAAGCGATGGGGCATGGGGAGCCCACCTGAGTGTCCGAATCAGGTCGAGGAAAACCTATCGAACTTCGTGTGCAGCGAAATTAAAACGGAGGAGGTGCGAAAGGTGATATCAAAATTAAGGGATTGAAAAGCGAGAGGAGTGGATGAAATTCCTAACGAGTTTATCAAAAAAGGGGGAGAGGAATTCGTGGAAAGCCTAACTGCCCTATTTAATCTAGCCATAGAAAATCAAGAGGTCCCAAAGGAGTGGAGAGAAAGCAAAGTGACATTTATTCACAAAAAGGGGGAAAAAGACATTTTGGATAACTATCGAGGGATCTCTGTCAGTAGCAACATTGGAAAGGTTTTCTGTAAAGTCCTTTATGGGAGACTAGAGGAGGTGATTGAAGAGATGGGTTTTTTGGGAGAAATCCAGAATGGCTTTAGGAAGGGAAGGAGAGTAACTGACCATCTTTTCACGCTATCCCAAATGATAAAATCCGCGAAAGCAAAAAAGAAAAAGATGTTTATGGCCTTTTTGGATGTCAAAAAGGCATACGATAGAGTATGGAGGGAGGGTATGTGGCGCAAGCTGGAGGCTCTGGGCTTAGGAGACGAGTTTATTGGAATTATGAAAGCATTATATAAAGATGTACAGAGTGAACTTAGCCTGGGAAACATTACAACAAAACGTGTGCCTATGGAGATAGGCCTAAAACAGGGGTGTATCCTTTCGCCAATCCTGTTTGCATTGTACATCAAAGGTTTAGGAGATGAACTCCTGCGTAGTGACGAGGGGTAGCAGTTGGGGACTTGAAGATCCCAGGGCTATTTTTTGCAGACGATACGGTTCTAGTGTCAGAAAGCGAAGAGGGGCTAACGAAAATGCTGGGAATTGTTGGGAAATATGGGAGCAAATGGAGACTCGAACTTAATGAAAGCAAGAGCAATGTTATACCTGTGGGCCGCAAAGTGGACCCCACTCGAAGGTGGAGAGTGGGTGGGTTCTGCTTTCCGGAAGGGAGCAGCAAACTTCTCAGTGTAGGAGAGATAGGTGATTACGAGTATTTGAGGGTAAATACAAACAAAAATCGTCAGAGAAAGGGTCATGGATGATTGTAACCGTAATTGGCGAGAGGGGGTCAAATCAAAGAGGTCTTTGGGTGGCCTGCGTGATAAAGAGAAGCCAGGTTTTGAAGAGTACCTTGATGGCACCTTTGGGGGGTCACTGTTGTTCAAGCTGAGGTCGCGATCCCTGGAGCTGAGGGGAAAATTGGGAAAGACGGTGAAAGGGAGTGCCAGGTGTGTAACTTGGGCATGGTGGAGACCCTGGAACACTTTCTTCTAGAATGCCCAAAGTATCAGTCTAAAAGAATGAGATTCACTGGGAGTATAATGGGGAAGTGGGATGGGATAATGAAGAACATGTGGTTAAGGGGAGACTCAAATGAGAGGGTTAATATGCTAATCGGAGAGATTGGGAAGAATGGGGCAAGGGATGTCATCAAGCAGTTTGTCTCCGAGTGTTGGGAGGAGAGGAGAAGCGTTGGAATAGGGAGGCAGTTGGGAGTATAGGGGTAACCAAGGTCTTCTCGTCCGAGAACCGCGACAAATCAGCGGCCGGCCAAAGTGTTATTATTATTATTATGTTCCGAATAACCTGTAAAACACTGCATTGACATGGATGTAATAGAAGAGTGATAGCATAAATACATTTAGATAACACAGAAACATACACAAGTAGAGAGAAAAGAGAGGCTAAAGTTTCTGTTGCTTTAAATACAAAGTTACAACGTCTATTGGGCCTGTTTTTTCGGAATCCGCATATTCTATCGTAATTTATTGTATCTGCATGCAACTTGTCACATAACAGAGATTAATGAGGGATTCCGGTGCATACTGGGGGATTCCGAAAAATTTAAGGGGGATTCCGGGGTATTTCGGGGGATTCCGGGGTATTTCGGGAGATTCCAGGGTACTTCGGGGATCCCGGGGATTTTGCGGGATTCCGGTTTTAAGGAGGACCGGCACGACGGGGTGAATATTATCATACTTGCTCGATGGAGGTGTAGATAATTTCAGAAGTTTCTGTTCACACGAGGGGATTTAACAGAAAGTGTTTTGAGAGGGAAACCATTTATAATTTGAAAATAGTCTACAATAAAACACACAATACTTAATCTTCGTTTTATATTGCGCACGCAGGGTGGGGGGGGGGGGGTGGAAAAAATCTGCAAAACACTGATGCCGGGGTGGGGTGGGTGGGTGGTCAAGGAGGACAAAAAAGACATTTTTCCGATGCTTGCAAATTTTTTCCTCAGACACTTTTGGCCAAAATTGTATACCATAATCAGTGAAGTATCATTCAAGAACCAATAAAAAGACTCAAGTTATCAGGGGGTACCTACCATGGGTTATATACGATTATAAAACGGTGATTGCGGCTGAGCTATGATTCGGCTTATAGTGGTATTTTTATGACATATTGAATAATGCAAGTTAAAATGCATCACTAATTGCAATTATCAAACACTGCACTCTAAGGATAAGTTATCTTGATGGTGTTCCGTTTGATTAAATTTCTAATATGTTCACCCTGGTGAGATCGGCTGGCTTAGATGAGGAGCAAAGACAATTATGTGTAGTCAGGAACAGTTACAGATTTCAGCTGCAGGAACAATTCTGTACAACGATGTATCCAGACCTGTTACAAAAACACCAATGACTCTTATTGCCATTGTAGGAAGTATGTAACACAAAAACTACTAAACATTGAACCTGATTGAACTGCTAATTTATTTCAAACACATCTGAGAACACAGGTGTCAACAAAATCATGTACCAGACCTTCTAGGGCTGGACTTAAAATAAGTAATAAATCCCCTTCCCCCAACCCAGCCATGCCCCACCCAAACCTTCGTCAAAAAATAAACAAATACATAAATGACTGAACTCATTGCTTTTTTGCATCCACATACCGTGGAACCTCTCTTGAGAGACCAACATTTTTGCAAGACAAAAGGAGTCTTTCAGACAGGTGGTCTGTCAAGATCACCTGTCTTGAAAGCCCACTTTTGTCTGGCCGAAATGGTATGTTTTCCTGTGTTGTCCACATAAAACACGCTCTAGCACAAAAGAGGTGGTTCCTCAAAAAGGTGGTCTCTCAAGAGAAGTTCTACTGTATATATGAATGGAGAACGCAATGGGTTCTGATGGGTTGAGTAATTTATGATATTTAACCCTTTACCTAACATGCTTTTGTAAAATACAAAAAAAAATAAAAATTCTCATATAACCATTACGGTTCAATAAGGTTACTTGAAATAAACACATGTATGGCTAACATTAGAACTGGCTCGAAGAGTCAGTTCTAATGTTATCCATATTTGTGTGGCTTTATTGTGGGATATATTTGGATATATAATCCACTTTGAATGTTGTTGGTTTATTTTGGTTACATTTATTGTGGCCACTATGTTAGGTAAGAGGTTAATGCCTCTACCCGAGTGTTACATGAAATTTACACAGATTGAAATACTTTTAGGAATGACTCAGAATGACTACGCTGCATAGAGATTTTTTTTGCTACATCAACACCCTTCACTTTGATACTGAAGTATACTTTCTCATCCGCAATTATCTCTCTTCATGTCAGTCCATGTTGGTTTATGCATGTCGTTAAAGAAATCATCAATTTGTATGATATTTTACAAAGCTCTCTGAACTCTGTCGAATACCATATATATTGTTGGTTTCTACAACATGTCTGAACACATGGAGAGATAACTATAGGTAAAAAGTTAATGATATGCCATTCAAGAGTGTTAATGAATTACAATAGAACATGCCTTAAGAGACCGATATCTTTGGAGACCATGTTTTATATGGACAAACGTGGACATACCAGCTTTACTCCATATTTGATTTGTTATGGGAGACCACCTGCCTTAAGAGACCACTTTGGTCTGATAAAACGGATGTTCTTTCAAGACCTGTCCTACTGTACAAGGTCAATCACTAAATACTGTTTGATAAAATTGGTTAGGGTGCAGTATGGTGGGAAGGATGATGCAGAAGCATGTATTTAGTAGGGGTGGGTGGTTCAGATAACCCTGGAAAAAAACTGTAAAACTGGAAAAAAAATACATGGGGTGGGTGGGTGGGTGGGTCCTCCGACTGGTCAAAAACAAAAAATCGGTGTCTGCAAATTTTTTCTACCCCCACCCCCTGGCGCACGCTTCATTAAATTGTCACTTCACACTTTCAGAGGTACATTTTGTAATACAGTTTTTATACGCTTACCGTCCTTTTTACCGGCAAAAAGTTGTGTTCAAGCTTTTTTGTTTAAACGGGGGTTCATATTTTATTTTCAGTTAGCGTTTCGCCAAACACATGCCGAGGTGATAATAAATATTAAAACCATACATACATCAGTGGATGCTAGTTCTAGATTCCTGTAAGTCCCACCTCAGTGATACCCACATGAGCCTGTTAAGACTAGGGCCCCTTGTGCTCAGTCCACCAATCCCTATGTGTGAGCTCACAGTGGTGGGCCCGGGGGGGGGGGGGGGGGGGCTCTGCGGGGCCCCAAATATGCAAACCGTAACTTACTGTTTTTAACCCCCACGTTTCTTCAGGAGGCACCAGAATCGATCTGAGAGCTTCAGAATTTGAAGAAAAAAAATATCCGGGAAAGGGCTCACGAGGGAATACCCCCAATTCCATAGTTCAAGCCATTGAAATATGCCATCGTTATGTCGATCTTGCCCCCACCAGTTTAAATTATGGGAAATGGATTATATATCTAGCGGGGCGTAGCCAGGATTCTGTAATGGTGTCGGGAGGGGGGGGGGGTGATGATATTTGGAACTAGGGCTAGGCCTCCCCAAAGACAAATTATCGTAAACAATTCATTAGTTATTAATTTCAATCGCCCGCAATAGATTTGGAATGCTTCCAATTACGTGATGCCCAATCTTTGAGTGCAAGTTCAAGATAGCCTAAAGCGCAAGGGTGTGTCAGAGAAAAGCAGTAGGGATTGTGTTCAGATGCCAGTTTCAATGTAATCGAATGTGCTTACTTGGCAGGGAATATAGAGAAGGGAATTAACATGTACAGGAATTGGACACTAGCCTAGTCTTCGATTTTGGTCGCCATGCTGGCTCTTACCAAGCAACTTATAAAAAACAAAGATCTTTGTGAACATAATTTATTGAACAGAGTTTATCATCGTGTCGAGTAATATCAAAATAACAAACAACAACAAAAAAAAGATTTTGTACAAAATCCAGTTGTAACAGCCAAAATCGGCCAGCGCTATATACGAAAATCGCCATTCAATTATTTATATATCTTAATTTTCTGCTTCCAAAACATAGCTTATGACCCCTCATTGGAACTGCCCCCCCCCCCCCCAAAAAAAAAAGAAAATGCCCCCTCCATTATAGAATCCTGGCTACGCCCCTACTAGATAAAAAAAAAATCCATTTCATATTTTCGAAATGGTGGGGGGGGGGGGGGGGGGGCAAGCTCGATATAACGCTTGAACTATGGAATTGTGCGTATTCCCTCCCACGATTATGAGCCCTTCCCAGGATATTTTATTCTTCAAATTCTGAATCTCTGAGCTCGATTCTAGTGTCTCCTGGGGAAATATGGGGGTTGAAAACAGTTAATTATGGTTTGCATTTGGGGGCCCTCAGCCCCCTCCCCCTCCCGGCCTACCACTGGGAGCTCACACATAGGGATTGGTGGAGAGAGAACAAGGCACTCCAGTCTTAATAGGCGCCTGTGAGGATCATTGAGGTAGGACATACAGGAATCCAGAACTAGAATCCACTGATGTGTGGTTGGTTTTAATATTTATTATCACCTCGGCATGTGTTTGGCGAAATGCTAACTGTAAATAAGTTGTGTACCCCCGTTTAAAAAATAGCTTGAACACAACTTTTTGCCGGTAAAAAGGACGGTAAGTGTATAAAACTTTGTTTTAAACTACCAAATGTTCAGCTGAATGTGTGAAAAGTGACAATTTAATGAGGCGTACGCAATAATAAATATAAAAAACGAACATTAAGTATTGTTTGTTTTATTGTAGACTATTTTCAAATTAAAAATGGTTTCTCTCCCAACACCTTTCTGTTAAATCCCCTAATAGTGAACAGAAACATCTAAATGTTACAAACACGAATTAGTTACACTTAATTACACCTCCATCGAGCAAGTATGATAATATTCACCCCGTCGTGCACCTCAGCGAAATCGTTGTTTTCCTTGCACAAAATGGCGTGTATTATTTAAATATATTTTATGAAGTTGAAGTGGAAATAGGCCCAGTCGCAACAACCTGACTTGCGTTTGACATTGCGGTTAATTATTATCAATTCATTGTGCGCCACCTTCATGTTACTATAACAATAACATGTGTTTAGATGGCGTTATGGTTTATTAACGGCCTGGGTTGAATGAATGACAGCCCGAGGGTTTATTAAAGGCTCGAGACGAAGTCGTGGGCCGTTAATAAGCCAGAGGACTGTTATTCTGACCTTGAGGACTGTTAATAAACGGGAACACCCGACAAAATCATGTTATTACTATTATTACCATGACCGGAAGCAGACGGCGGGTCGTTAATGAATTTAATTCTCATTAACGGTCCGCCGCCCGCTTCCGGTTGAAATATGCCGAGAATTACTGAGTTTCACTGTCCTGCTAAACTCCGTTAATATACTAGGGGGTTCCCGCTAAAGTGGCAATAATAAACCGGAACGCCCGACAAAATCATGTTATTACTATTATTAACAGGGTCGGAAGCGGGCGACGGGTCGTTAATGAATTTTATTTTCTTTAACGGCCCACCAACCGCTTCCGGATGAAATATGCCATGAATTACTGAGTTTCATCGCATCTCTAAACTTCGTTAATATACTAGGAAACGCCCGCTAAAGTGGTAATAATACTAATTTACACAGCATGTAGGGGAGCATCATAAACTTGAAACAAAGATTGTAAAGCGTAGCCGGCCGCCTGTGGTTATTTTAGTCACTAGCGCCCACGGACCGTCTGGCAGGCGCTGATATTCTACACAATAATAACGTAATTTCGTCTTCCTAAAAAACTGTTTGCATTGCCCCAACGAGTTAACCTTTCATTACTGTTGATTGAGATAAATATAAAGTGTTCTGATTTAAACTGCTTAAAAATGATGCTTCCCATTGATTCTTTTCACGAAATAATATAAATTCAAAAGGGTCGAATATCGTTCTTATTATTTCTGAGTCAGTATTAATAATAATAATAATAATAATAATAATAATAATAATAATAATAATAATAATAATATTAATAATAATAATATGATTTTCTCAGGCGTCGTTTGGCTCCGTCATCGGGTTACGGAACGTTACGTCTCAAAATAAGTTCTTCCCAGGGCGATTCGTCCCGGAGGTTTTGTCTCAAATTGACAACCGGGACAATTTGTCTCAAATGATTTTTTAAAAGACGAAGAAACTCTGTATGAAATTACTGAACTTGGCACAAAGCTTGGTGGGAAAAAAACTTCTCACAACAAATGGCTATTCATACACGATAAAGGTAAACATGAGTAGTATAGCTCGCACGTTTCACCTCTAGGTTGCAGGATCTCATTACAGGATCTCATGTGACGTCATAGTCACGTGACCTGGTGGCGCCATGTTTGGTTGTCATGGTAACCCGCGTGAGCGGCCATATTGTGACGTCATCTCCATAGTGATACGTGGTGTGAGTGCGCATGCGCAGCGCGTGTTGTTAAGGTGATACGTGTTTCCGTCGTCCATTTTGTATACTGGAAGCCGCCATCTTGGTTTCTATGGTAGCACGTGATTGCTATGTTACCCATTTTTTCTGCAATAGGACGGGGTATGTTCGGAGGGTGTGTTCCTTTGTAGAAGAGTAAATCTAATTACCACAAACAACCCGACAATCCTTCCAAATCACCAAAATCTATCCCAACTTTTACTATTTCGAATTCTTTCAGAATTCTCTGCTTCTATCTATATATGCAATAGTTTTCCTCTACCTGGCCATGTTCCTTTGTTCTGGAGTATACTCCAGTAGCGTAGAAGAGCCTATTATTTGGAACAGTTTATCTTATTATTGCTATATTTAGCAATTTCTGGTCTATTCTTGTTAGTTCTGACCCTATTCCGTGTACTCTTGTTGTTTCATATATCTAAATTATAACTAACCAATCAGATTGCTTGATTTCCCGTAATCTCTATGCAGAGTTATCTCTTTTTATTACAACGAAGTTGTATCCGATTTTCATCACCTCTATATCCAATGGTCATATCCGATGGAATCCCATTTTTGGGAAACACCCGTGGCTATGGAATCCCTTTTTTGTCGTATGAGGCCATGGCTATGTAAAAGCCCTCAATGAGTCCTCATTTATTATCCCTCATACCCTCATTGAATTTTGAGGTTATGAGGACCTTGAAAAATCCCTCAATGAGGTATAATTTACTACGAATCTTAGCCTCATTTCAGTATTTGAGGATACCTATGGCCAGGTATTGTATTATTCGAGGATACCTATCGAGGATACCTTTAGGAGAATCCCTTTTTTGTCGTATGAGGCCATGAGGGCTATGTAAAAGCCCTCAATGAGTCCTCATTTATTATCCCTCATAGCCTCATTGAATTTTGAGGTTATGAGGACCATTAAAAATCCCTCATTGAGGGATTTTTAATACGACTCTTATCCTCATTTCAGAAAATGGGATTCCTGAAAAGGGATTCCACAAATGGGATTCCAAAAAGGGATTCCACAAATGGGATTCCGTTTCCATCTTGTCGCCAAAGCTCCAAGGCCACTACTGGCTATGGTCTATCTGTCCTATCATTAGCTTCTATAGCAGGCCTGTTCCATTGCGGCCTTGTACAAGTACTATTGACTAAACTACCATCCATTAATATTGACGTGTACCACTACTTCCTAGCTATACCTATCTCAGTCTCGACTATAACATTGATCAAGGTTGAATCAGCTTTCCCCTGTATACATATATGGCATTCCGTTATTGAGATTCCTATCCGAGTCCGTAAAATTTGGATTTCGTGATTGAGGGATTTTTCAAGGTCCTCATAACCTCAAAATTCAATGAGGGTATGAGGGAAAATAAATGAGGACTCATTGAGGGCTTTTACATAGCCCTCATGGCCTCATACGACAAAAAAGGGATTCCATAGCCACGGGTGTTTCCCAAAAATGGGATTCCATGGGATATGGCCATTGGATATAGAGGTGATGAAAATCGGATACAACTTCGTTGTAATAAGGGGAGATAACTCTGCATAGAGATTACGGGAAATCAAGCAATCTGATTGGTTAGTTATAATTTAGATATATGAAACAACAAGAGGACACGGAATAGGGTCAGAACTAACAAGAATAGACCAGAAATTGCTAAATATAGCAATAATAAGATAAACTGTTCCAAATAATAGGCTCTTCTACGCTACTGGGGTATACTCCAAAACAAAGGAACATGGCCAGGTAGAGGAAAACTATTGTATATATAGATAGAAGCAGAGAATTCTGAAAGAATTCGAAATAGTAAAAGTTGGGATAGATTTTGGTGATTTGGAAGGATTGTCGGGTTGTTTGTGGTAATTAGATTTACTCTTCTACAAAGGAACACACCCTCCGAACATACCCCGTCCTATTGCAGAAAAACTGGGTAACGTAGCAATCACGTGCTACCATAGAAACCAAGATGGCGGCTTCCAGTATACAAAATGGACGACGGAAACACGTATCACCTTAACAACACGCGCTGCGCGTGCGCACTCACACCACGTATCACTATGGAGATGACGTCACAATATGGCCGCTCACGCGTGTTACCATTACAACCAAACATGGCGCCACCAGGTCACGTGACTATGACGTCACATGAGATCCTGCAATGAGATCCTGCAACCTAGAGGTGAAACGTGCGAGCTATACTACTAACATGCATTCTTGCTCAGAAAAGTGTAAGAACTATAAAAAGGTGTTATGATATAAAACCAGAATCTAACCATAATATGACTACTACAAATAAGGTTTTGTTTAAATTATAAAACCCTGCTTACTTTCAAGTCAAATGACTGGTTAAAAAATTTTGGTTAACTTTTGACTTTTTACCTAACGTTTTTTTTTAAATATATTGAATTTCACAATTTTTTTTTAGATATATGCACGTTTTTTAAGTTAGGGGGAGGGTTTCACTATTCCGGAGTATATAGCGGGGTTGGTATCTATATTCACTTATTTATATTTGTAGAGACCAACCAGCTTCGGCGGATCATGGCCGCTTTGGCGGATTACCGAACGCAGCCCGAGTCATTAGCCAATTAAAAAATGGCAGACGCCGGGAACAGTCCGATTTGTTCACGTGGGAAAGGACTGTGATTTACACTTTATTAACGGCCGAAATATCAGACATCCAGTATGAACGGATAATACAATAACATGATTTTCGAGGGCATTGGGTTCCATTATTGGATTGCCACCATTGATTAGCAGCCCAGCAGTCATTAGGGTGTGGGGCTACTTATCACAGATGGAGGTCCATTAATGGACTCAAACGGCGCCTGAGTAAATCATGTTATTATTATCATCAATTCTTAGAAATTATAAGAACGATTTTATTTTCACCCCTTTTGGATATATATTATTTCATGAAAAGATTTCTGGGGAGACGAAATGACGTCATGCGCTGAACGTCAGCGTGTGCTAGCCGGTCCGCGGGCGCTTATGACCGAAATAGCCATTAGCGACCGACTGCGCTTTACAATATTTCTTTCAAGTTTATTATGCTCCCTTACAGGCTGCGTAAATTAGCGTTAACATGAAGGTAGCGCACAATGAATTGATAATAATAGTCAAGATACATTGGACTTGAATTATTTCTTCACACTCAGTTGCACTTCAATGGCCTTTCCAAACTGCCGATTTTCGCGATAACTCAGATATATTTAAAGAAGGCGAACTCTGCCTGGAACGTCAGGAAAGTGTCACCACAGTAATTCTTTCCTATCAATACCTGGATAGAAAACATTTTTTTTTAAAATAATCACACATATATGATCATGTATTCCCCCAAATTACCTTTTGGGACGAATCGTCCCGGTCCGAAAATGCATTTTGGACGAATCGCCCCGGACGAACTGGTTTTGGGACGAACATCTCCCGGAGCCCTTTACTGCGCCTCCATCTGTGATTAGCATCCCCACATCCATTAGCGACCCTCAGCTATCGCTTCCTACCGCTAATGACTGCTGGGCTGGTAATCACAATGGCGGTCCAGTAATGGTGCGCACCGCCCTCGAAAATCATGTTATTGTATAATTCGCGGCTCAATAGAAATCACCAACAGCCTTCGGCCATCATAGTGGCCCTCGACTTTGTTTCGGACATTTCATAAGACTTTGGGCTGTTGTTGGGCCAATAATGAATCGTGACCCCCCAACCCCCCCCCCCCCCCTTCCGAACGCACACACGCACAATCAAGTCCCAGTGTTGAGAGTTGCTGGGTATTATTGGATAGAATTGGATGTTACTGTGTGTTATTGTGCATTTTATTGGGGGATATTATGTGTTACTAGGTAAATCAACGTATCGTGGTCTTAAGGTACTATATAAGTAGGAGAATTCTGGGGTTTTTTTAATTTCCGCCTCTGATGTTCCTTAAATTCAAATTAAATATGCAAAATTTATACATCAAGATGAAGGTGGGGATGTATAGAACACGAAACACATATGTAATCAACTCATAGTGTTGACAGCGGGCACCACTGGTTCCTGGAAGTTTGCTACCGTATTCGTATCACAACTGATAAGAAAATAATATTTCACGAGAACAACTTGTGGCCAAATGTGCTTCACATATCCAAGAACAAAGCTAGGCATTTTGAACACTTTGGAGTGCAGCGACAGGACTGCATTTGGGAAAAGGACAACACAGTCTGCATTTTTTACTGAAGATGGATTCCATGTCCGACGGACATACGCAAATCACTCGATACCACGAATTTCCATCGAAAAACAAAATCGTAATTCAAAGAAATTTCAACAGGTGTCATGATACCTTGCATAGAATATGGCAACTGTGCAGTTTCTATATAATAACAGTTTGCTGTATGAAGGCGATCTTTCTAACTAGTTATTTGATTTTAGACGGCGTTGTTTATCGACGCTTTTTCCCTCCGATGACGTTGACCAGAAATCGAAAGTAATTTAAAATGTCTATATATAAAAAAAGCCGACAGTTTTGGAATTTACCTCCATGCAGCTCTGTCGCTGTGTTTTGAAGAAATTTGATGCTCTAGCTTTGTTCTTGGATATGTGAAGCACATTTGGTAACAAGTTGTTCTCGTGAAATATTATTTTCTTATCAGTTCTGGTACGAATACGAGTAGTATGTCTCGCACGTTTCACCCCTCATCAGCAGGACCCCAGGCAGGACCCCGGAAGTGACGTCATGTCACGTGACCTAGTGGCGCCATGTTGTGTTGCCATAGTAACCCGCGTGGGTAGCCATGTTGTGACGTCATCGCCATTGTGATACGTGGTGTTAGTACGCATGCGCAGCGCGTGTTGATAGGATGATACGTGTTTCCGTCGTCCATTTTGTATAGTGAAGGCCGCCATCGTGATTTCTATGGTACCACGTAGTTGCTATGTGACCCAAAGGCTTACAAGACAGGGATATGTTCGGAGGGTGTGTTCGATTGAATCGGAGTATCACGAATTACCACAAACAACCCGAAAATCACTCCAAATCACCAAAATCTATATTCAGCAATTTCTTTAAATGACCCCCCCCCCCCCCTAACTACATGATTTTAAAATCAGATCATATTCCGTGCACTTTTGTTCTTATATTTATCTAGATCATTTATATAGATTATAACTAACCAATCAGATTGCTTGATTTCCAATAATCTGCATGCAGAGTTATCTCCCCTTATTACAGTGAAGTCCTATCCGATTCTCATCACCTCTATATCCAATTGGCACGTCCCATGGAATCTCTTTTTGGAAAACACCTGTGGTTGTGGAATCCTTTTTTGTCGTATGAGGCCATGAGGGCTATCCCTCATAGCCTCATTTTCTTTTGAGGTCACGAGAACCATGAAAAATCCCTCAATGAGGTATAATTTACTACGACTCTTAGCCTCATCTCGGTATTTAACATCCATATCCCATGTAATCCCATTTTGGGGGAAACACCTGTGTAAATGGAATCCTTTTTTGTCGTATGAGGCCATGAGGGCTATGTAAAAGCCCTCATGAGGCCTCATTTACTATCCCTCATGCCTCATTTTCTTTTGAGGTCACGAGGGCCATGAAAATCCCTCAATGAGGTATAATTTACTATCCCTCTTAGCCTCATCTCGGTATTTAACAGACATATGCCCAGGCACCCCAATTTCGGCATCCCTTTTTGGAAAACATATGACCTTCGGCACCTCTTTTGTCGTATGAGGCCATGAGGACCATGAGTAATCCCTCAATGGGGTCTAATGTAGTCTTACCAACGGCTTCCATCTTATCCCCATCTCCAAAGCTGCAAGGTCACTAATGGTCTTTGGTCTATGTGTCCTATCATTAGCTTATACAACAGTCTTGTTCCATTGCGGCCTTGTACCAGTACTATTGGCTTCTGTTATTCTGCCTCACACCTCATTCATTAATATTTACTTGTATCACTACTTCCTAGGTATACATTCGCCCAAGCCTTCAAAATATTCAATCAGATTTTTTCTGTATATATGATATAAACTGGCTATATAAGGCATTCCATTATTGAGATTCCTAACCGATTCCGTAAAATGGGTTCCGTGAATTGACATCAACAGTCGAGGGTATGGAAAGGGATTGATAACGCATAATTCAACAACTACAACCAGAACTTGAACAGATAAAACATGATAAGACACAACCACTGCAAAACAACGAATGTACAGAACGAAGATCTAACATAACCAAGATCGAAGTGAACATAACACAACAAAGTGAACGAAGACCGAACTGAACAGAACCAACTCAACTAAGGTTGAATTGTTGAAGTGAACGAAGATCGAACATAACCAAGATCAAAGTCAACAGTAGAGAATTGTAATTTGTTGGACATATTACGGGCTTTCCCAACTTTCCCATGTGAAAATTCAGACTACTTATAGCAAAGCAAAGTGTTTGGAATTAACCATTTCCAAAATGATAGACAAAAAGCATCCAAAGTTGGCTAATTTGGAATTCTCTCACGGTTCTCTTATTCACGCCCTCATTTTGTTTGGGCGTTAAATCTTGAGATTAAAAAGTAAACAGTAACTTTCTTCTACCATCATTGTTGCATCTATCCATACCAAAATAATTGTTACAACAACCTTGCAATTAGAGGAAATGGGTACAGATGTTTGCAAAATTCACTGAAAATCAAATTTTTTTCTGACAGTACTATTCTTTACATGGCCAAAGCTTATGTTGTGTTTAGCACTAAAGCATAACTTACAGCAGAGGATTTGTTCATTAGGCATCTCTACCTACAGCAAAACAAAGTGTTTAGAATTAACCCTTTACAAAATGACAGGAAAATGCTACCACAGTTAGCTAATTTTGGCATTTTCGGATGGTACTCTTACCCTCATTTGCTTGAGGGTTAAAGATGAGATTAAAAACTAAACAGTAACATTCTTCTGCAAGCATTGTTGCATCTATGCATACAAAAATAATTGTTACAACAACCTCGCAATTATGAAAAATTTGCCCTTGAAGTTAGTAAATCTGGAAGATAAAATGATATATTCATATCATTTGTGGTCAGTAGGGGTTAATTTTGAAATATTTGTGTGGTGATTTTAGTGTATAATATTATGTTCTTAATGTGTGGACATCAATCACAGACTGAGTGTCTGAAAAGAGACATGGACTAATCTTGAATCTTGCTATTTGAATGAACATGTTCAAGTTGAGGGTACTCCAATTCAAGGCCTGGCAAATGGGTGAGGGTTAAAACTTGGAATAAAACATATAACAGCAAAATTGTTCTTGGATAACAGTTAGATAATTGCCAAAAATGAAAAGTGGACAGAAATCGCGCATGGGTTAATGGCGAAAAGGCGGTAATTTGGCTAATTTGACATTAAAATTGAACAGACAGCAGTGTCGCTCATACGCCCACTGCGTCCAGACCAGTGAAGGCAGATACACGAAATCTTCAGAAGTTGTTCTACTATCCCTGCTCGACAGGACAGTATCTTTATCGAGTGGGGTCACCACGTGGCAACAACGTGGATCGCGTGGAAACCGCAGGAACAATTCGTCCCTACTCTATTCCCAATGTAATGCCGTATCCATTCACTATTTACCTATCACCGGTCGAGTTCGGCATTGTTTCTGTCTATTTGATGAACTGTTCAGCTTTAAATATTCGCACATTCATATGGGACAGAAAGTTTTGAGTTAAACTGCTTATTTTAGACCGCCCCGGCAGAAACTGAAAACTCGATCCGGTGGAGAAAAAGCCGCCATCTGGCTAATTTGACATTCAAACTGAACAGATACAATGTCGGATATACGCCAATTATGTCCCGACCATGCAAGGTAGCAACTTGAAATTCTCAGAATGTTTTCTACTGTTCCTATCTGACAGTTTAGTATCTTTGTCAAGTGCCGAGACTGCGTGGAAATACCGTGAATCAGGTGGAAACCGAGGGCACGATTCGTCCCTACTTTATTCTTAATTCAAAGACTTTTCCATTCATTATTTACCTGTCACCGGCTGAGTTAGGCATTATATCTGTCTATTTGGTGAACGTTTCAACCTTAACTATTTGCGGCTTCGTGTAGCACCTCCGAAAGGCCGCTGCACGGTTACCAATATATTCAGGGATTGATTTTACGAAAATAACAATTATTCCGACTATACCCACATCGGAACTCCTAAATATGATAAGGGTTAACTTTTGATAATAACGTATAGAACAGAAGTTGTCATGCTTGCTGCATGCGGGCATAGAAAACATTCAACGCTCAATGAATTAGGAATGGAGTAAATTGTCACTTAAACCTACGGAATTCTGAAAAAATTAGAGTTTTTTTTCGACGGCACTAATCTTTATGCATCTGAGACAGGGATGGCGTTATTTACAGCAACCTTATAACAGAAAATATTCTTGGAATTAAACTGTGAATCCGAATTTCGAAAGCATTTTCGGATATTCTATTCCAAACTACCACTGCACGCTTATCAATATTCAGTGATTTTATGAAAATATCAATTATTCCGACCGTACCCATACGAGCAGTCTCGAATCTGCCAACGGTTAAACTTTTAAAAATGACATATAAAACAAAAGTTGTCATACTATGACTGCTGCATACAGCCATAGAAAACGTTCAGTGCTCAATCAATTAGGAATGGAGTAAATCGTCATTTAAACTTACCAAATTCTGAAAAACGATAGTTTTTTTGGACTGCACCTATCTTTATGCAAACAGAACGAGCATAGGGTTAAACTTTACAACCAAACTTACAACAGCAAATATGCTCAGTAGGCAATTGTAAATACGAACATGTAAATCATTTTTCGATATTCCTTTCGAAAATGGAAGAAAAGTGAGCTCCAAATAAGCCAATTTTGTGAGGAATTTTAGGGCACTCAAATTCAAGGCCCGAAAACTGGGTGAAGGTTAAAACTTTGAATAAAATATATTACAGCAAATATGCTCAGTAGGCAAATGTAAATACGAACATGTAAATCATTTTTCTATATTTCTTTCGAAAATGGAAGAAAAGTGAGCTCCAAATAAACCAATTTTATGAGGAATTTTAGGGCACTCAAATTCAAGGCCCGAAAACTGGGTGAAGGTTAAAACTTTGAATAAAATATATAACAGCAAAATTGTTCATGGATGAAGGCCCAATCCTCCCATGGAAAAGGTGTTGAGACAATATGGCTCCAGTGCTGAGAAAATGCATGCAAACGTTGGCGAAAATAACAATTATTCCGACAGAACCCTTAGGGGAAGTCTCAAATCTGCCAAGGGTTAAACTTTTAATAATAACATATAGAACAGAATTTGTCATACTTTGACTGCTGCAAGCAGCTATAGAAAACATTCAGAGCTCAAGCAATTAAAAATGGAGTAAATCGCCACCTAAACTTACCAAATTCTGAAAAATTGGAGTTTTTTTTACCGGTACCTACTTTTATGCAACCAGAATGGGATAGGGTTAAACTTTACAACCAAACTTACAACAGCAAATATGCACGGTAGTCAATTGTGAATACATACATGAAAAGTTTTTGAAATTAACCCTTTCCAAAATGATAGGAAAAGCAACCGAAGATGGCTAACTTTGGCATTTTCAAACGGTACTCTCATTCTCGCCCTCATTGTGCTTGAGAGTTAAATCTGAGATTAAGAAGTAAACAGTAATTTTCTTCCACAATCATTGTTGCATATAGCCATACCAAAATAATTGTTACAACTACCTTGTAATTAGAGAAATTTGCCCTTGAAGTTGGCGAAAATAACAATTATTCCGACAGTACCCTTATGGGAAGTCTCAGATCTACCAAGGGTTAAACATTAATAATAACATATAGAACAAAATTTTTCATACTCTGATTGCTGCGAGCAGCTACAATAAACATTCAGAGCTCAAGCAATTAAAAATGGAGTAAACTGGTACCTAAACTTACCAAATTCTGAAAAAATTGAAGTTTTTTTGGACGGTACCTACTTTCATGCAACCAGAATGGGATAGCGTTAAACTTTACAACCAAACTTACAGCAGCAAATATGCTCGGTAGTCAATTGTGAATACGTACATGAAAAGTGTTTGAAATTAACCCTTTCCGAAATGATAGAAAAAGCAACCAAAGTTGGCTAATTTTGGCATTTTCAAACGGTAATCTTATTCACGCCCTCATTGTGCTTGACGGTTACATCTGAGATTAAAAGGTAAACAGTAACTTTCTTCCGCAATCATTGTTACATCTATCCAAACCAAAATAATTGTTAAAACAACCCTTGAAGTTGGTCAATTTTGAAGAAAAAATCTATATTCATGTCATTTTTTGCCAGTGGGGGTTAATGTTGAAAGATTTGAGTGACGATTGTGGTGTATCATATTATGCTCTAAATGTGTGGAAAATTTGAGCTAAATAACTGTAAAAAATTTTGAGACATTCGAAAAATGGTGAATTTTTTAGGGTTTTGGCAGAATATTTTGAAAATACGCGTTTTCACAGATATGACGATACTGCATTTCACTAGATTTTATGACATTACATAAGTGTGCCAAATTTGGTCAAAATCGTACAGCTTGTTTTCGAGCAGTTCGCCAGACAAAATTCAGGGAGGAAAAAAAAAAAAAAAAAAATTTTGAAAAAGAAGAATAACAAGGGTCTTTCCCAAACTGGGTTTGGGAAAGCCTAAAAAAAAAAAAAAAATAAAAAATAGAGAAGAAAAATTTTGAAAAAGAAGAATAACAAGAGTCTTTCCCAGACTGGGTTTGGGAAAGCCTAATAACAAAGTTTTCAACTGAATGAACTATAACCCCTAAATATAACCCAATGAAGTTGGTGCACTGAACAAGACCCTTTGAAGGCAATACAGTTTTTAACAACTACAACCCATGTAGAGGGGCAGCCACTACGTTCGGATCGCTGAACTAATTAGTATAGGAAACATTACATGTATAGTTTATACCAGTAGTGGTTATTCTTCAACTCTTTTTGACTTGTACTGTATATGGATAAAATATTATTAGTTGACACGCGACTCTGCTACTAGCAGACAATTTTCATTCACCCCCAACCTTTTCCAGTTGGAACATCTGTGTGTTATGCTTGAAGATATTTATATGGGTTGGTTATTTGGATACCCAGGGTTTATAGTTTCACTCACGCAGGCATGTTTGTGTCATTTCAGTGATATATCTGCAGTTTTCTCACTCGTCATCAAAACAAAACCATGATGCCGAGTCTACCATCGCTTGTGGGAAGGGGTTTATTGCGGTATTCATTTCAGTAAAAAATCAATATTACTTTGCAATGTGCATTAAAATGAGTGTTGAAAGTGTGTTCTTTTTCTATCTTTATTGGTATTAAACCGAAAATGCACATTTCTCGTTTCAAGCGAAACATTTTGGTTGTTTCTATCGCATGTATGACAGTCTCGACAGATAGTCTGATCGAAGTGTTTACCCGAAGCTACCTCTGACCTTGCATATCATTAACGTCAAAGATGGCTAATCGGCAATGGATGGCTTATTTAGGAGAAAAATACTAAACTAGTCTAAACACCAGAACCGCTCAGACGAATGCTTATTACCACATACTGGAAATTAAATACTGTCTATAAAAAGATCACGCAAGTGTAATTTAGAGGGGTTCTGGGAGGTTTAGAAGAACCACGCCGTCTAGAGCTGGGCGGTATTGAAATTTCACGTTCATTTTCGGTAGCGGTATTTTTGGAATTTCAAGTAGTATGTCAGGGGCTTGACGACTTACATTTGTAGGACCTCATGCCATATCTCACATGTGTCATCATAGTCACGTGACCTAGTTACGTCAAGTTTGGTTGTCATGGTAACCAGTGCGAGTGGCCATCTTGTGACGTTATTATCATAGTGATACGTGGTCTTATAGTGTGCTGCGCGTATTGTTAGTGAAACGTGTTTCCGTCGTCCATTTTGTATATTGGAGGCTACCATCTAGGTTTATGTGATAGTATGTAGTTGCCATGAGCCTGGACGACTTCTATAAAAAAAATGGTATGGTTGGAGGGTGTGTTCGATTGAATGGGAGTAAATCTAATTCCCACAAACAGCCCGCCAATCCCTCCAAATCACCAAGATCAACCCAAAACCACCGAAGTGCGAAACTGACATGGAGAAATCCCATTTTGGGCTTATAAGAGTAGCATGTAGGTGCTATAGGGCGCGTTCCCTTGTATAAGAGCCAACCTAATTACCGAAATAGACCCGACAATCACTCCAAATCACCAAAAACTGTCTAAATCACCGGAACGGACTTGGCGATGCCCCCATTTCGGGCTTATAATTTTCACAGAATCCCATTTTTTGGTCTATTATAGACGCTATTCTAGTTACTCTAGCCCTGGCAGTTCATTTAGTCCTAGCTACTCTTGACTACCCCTGTTTACGACCTCTGCCCTCGTCCAAGTCTTATACTCACCGGTCAGAATGCTTGATTTCCCATAACTAGAAAGAATGAGATAAGGTTGGCATCATTAGTTCGTCTCCGAGTGTTGGGAGGAGAGAAGAGGCGTTGGGATAAGGAAGCATTTGGGAGCAGATGACTATAGCGAAGGCCTTCTCAACCAAGAACCGCGGCAAATCAGCGGCTGGCCGAAGTGTTATTATTAGTATGTGGTAAACATTCGCAAGCAGGGTAGAGCTGAATTTAAATTCGAAAGCGCCTTCCTCAGAGCGGCCCTTGGGTTTTCTGGTGTATAGTATTTTTCTCCTAAATAACAGAACTTCCAGGACCTCTCAGATTTCCTCTAGAACACCCTATAAATAACATTTGCACACTTTTTTGGAGAATTATTTCATCTCAAGATTGTTTTAGCATTCAGCAGAAAATTAAATTTTGATTTATTCTCCAATTCGCTCTCGTTTCAGCTCGACTGCGTAATTCAAGATTTAGACAAGAGAATTAAGTAGAAATTTTAGTCTTAATTTTGCATTCATCAAGGTGATGGTAACAAGACCAAAAATGTCTGTAAATTCATTTGTATTCGAAAATATGTGGACGCTTGAGAGATTGCTACTCAAATGGCATATTCATAGGGAATTGTAATTATTAGGATGTGCTACTCAAATGACTAGTGCTTGTCTATTTTTTTGTTTTTTGTTTTTTTTTGTTTTGAGGTATGGAAATTTGGGTCTGTCGTTTTACCCAATTACACCCAATTACCACGTAATTACCACCCTGTTACCACCCAATTACATCCAATTACACGCAATGTAAATTTCACTATAAACTGAAGACTCATTCTGATCTCAGGAAAGGAGACAATATTTCAACACCAGTAACGAAATTCTTCAACTCGTTAGTAGTAGTGCATGTACCCGAACGTCCCCCATTGGGGGGACCCCGCAGGGGACCCCGGAAGTGACGTCATGTCACGTGACCTGGTGACGTCATGTTGTGTTGTCATGGTAACCCGCGTGAGCGGCCATCTTGTGACGTCATCTCCATAGTGATACGTGGTGTGAGTGCGCATGCGCAGCGCGTGTTGTTAGGGTGATACGAGCTTCCGTCGTCCATTTTTTATACTGGAAGCCGCCATCTTGGTTTCTATGGTATCACGTGATTGCTATGTTACCAATGGCTTCTAACAAGACAGGGGTATGTTCGGGGATGTGTTCCTTTGTAGAAGAGTAAATCTGATTACCACAAACAACCCGACAATCCCTCCAAATCACCAAAATCCACCCAAAATCACCGAAATTGACTTTATTTCCCCAATTTATCGGCTTAGCACGTAGTGCTATGGTACTAAGGGGGTACAAAGGGGTGCGTTCGATTGAACAGGAGTAATGCTCTGGCTTAGAATTCTCCCAGAATCCCTTTTTGGATCCTTATCCCATGACGTTTTTCCCTATTAAGAATAGCACGTAGTGCTATAGGACAAATTTACCCAGAATTCTCTGCTTCTATCTATATAAGCAACAGTTTTCGTCTATCTGGCCATGTTCCTTTGTTCTAGAGTATACTCCAGTAGCGTAGAAGAGCCTATTATTTGGAACAGTTTTGCTTATTATTACTATAATTAGCTATTCTAGTCTATTCTTGTTAGTTCTGACCCTATTCCAAGTACTCTCGTTGTTTCCTTTATCTAGATCATTTATATAAATTATAACTAACCAATCATATTGCTTGATTTCCCATAACCTGTATGCAGAGTTATCTCCCTTCTGTATAACAAAAGCCTATATCCAATGGCAATATCCCATGGAATCCCATTTTTTTTGCAAAACACCTGTGGCTATGGAATCCCTTTTTTGTCGTATGAGGCCATGAGGGCTATGTAAAAGCCCTCAATGAGTCCTCATTTATTATCCCTCATACCCTCATTGAATTTTGAGGTTATGAGGACCTTGAAAAATCCCTCAATGAGGTATAATTTACTACGACTCTTATCCTCATTTCAGTATTTAACAGGTATATCCTATGGAATCCCATTTTGGAAAACGCCCGTGGAATCCCTTTTTTGTCGTATGAGGCCATGAGGGCTAAGTAAAAGCCCTCAATGAGTCCTCATTTTTTATCCCTCATAGCCTCATTGAATTTTGAGGTTATGAGGACCATTACAAATCCCTCAATGAGGTATAATTTACTACGACTCTTAGCCTCATTTCAGTATTTCAGAATACCTATGGCCTGGTATTGTATTATTCGAGGATACCTATCGAGGATACCTTCTGGAGAATCCCCTTTTTGTCGTCGTATGAGGCCATGAGGGCTATGTAAAAGCCCTCAATGAGTCCTCATTTATTATCCCTCATAGCCTCATTGAATTTTGAGGTTATGAGGACCATTAAAACTCCCTCAATGAGGTATAATTTACTACGACTCTTATCCTCATTACAGTATTTAACAGCCATATCCCCAGGCACCCCAATTTCGGCACCCCTTTTGGAAAACATGGCCTTCGGCACCCCTTTTTTGTCGTATGAGGCCATGAGGACCATGAGTAAGCCCTCAATGAGGTCTAATGTAGACTTATCAACCGCTTCCATCTTGTCGCCAAAGCTCCACCTCCACTATTGGTCTATGGTCTATCTGTCCTATCATTAGCTTCTATAACAGTATTGTTCCATTGCGGTCTTGTCCCAGTACTATTGACTAAACTACCGTCCATTAATATTGACTTGTATCACTACTTCCTAGCTATACCTTCGCTGAAGCTTTCACAATGTTCCATCTGATTTCCCCTGTATACATATAAGGCATTCCGTAAGTGGCCCAGTCCGTAAAAATTGGATTCCGTGTTTTGACATCGACACTCGAGGGTATTCCCATTCCCTAGTAGAAAAGTTCAGTTCAATGGGTTGTAGTTTAAAAATTCAGATCACCTTTCGTTATATTGTCATGAAGTTTAAAAAATCGTTCAGTTCAAAAGGTGTTAATTTATATTAGATATAAAAAGTTCATTCAAAAAGTTCATCCCGTTCAAGGGTGTTAATACATTCATTAGGGTTATCGTTCATTCAAACAGTTCAAAGGGGTTTTAATTACATAAAGTTCATTCAGTTGAAAACTTTGTTCAGTTCAAAGGGTTCATTCAGGTTTGTTCAATTTAAGGGGTTAATTATATATACCTTCATTAGGGTTATAGTTCAGATCTTTGTTCAATTTTGTTATGGTCAATTCACTTCGATAACTTCATTGGATCTTTGTTCACTTTGTTCTGTTCCCATCCATCTTGGTTGTATTGGATCTTTGTTCACTACGACTTCATTCGAACAGGTGTCTTGTATCTGTTCAAAATTCAGATCTGTTCAGTCTGTCCATCTAGTTCGATCAATCCGACTAGTTTGACATTCTTTCACTTTCTTTTGTTTACTTCGTTGTTTTGTAGTGACTGGTTGTATCTGTTCAGAGTCTTGTAGTCATTGTTGAGTTGGTTGTTATCAATCCCTTTCCATACCCTCGAGTGTCGATGTCAAAACACGGAATCCAATTTTTACGGACTGGGCCACTTACGGAATGCCTTATATGTATACAGGGGAAATCAGATGGAACATTTTGAAAGCTTCAGCGAAGGTATAGCTAGGAAGTAGTGATACAAGTCAATATTAATGGACGGTAGTTTAGTCAATAGTACTGGGACAAGACCGCAATGGAACAATACTGTTATAGAAGCTAATGATAGGACAGATAGACCATAGACCAATAGTGGCGGTGGAGCTTTGGCGACAAGATGGAAGCGGTTGGTAAGTCTACATTAGACCTTATTGAGGGATTACTCATGGTCCTCATGGCCTCATACGACAAAAAAGGGGTGCCGAAGGCCATGTTTTCCAAAAAGGGGTGCCGAAATTGGGGTGCCTGGGGATATGGCTGTTAAATACTGAAACGAGGATAAGAGTCGTAGTAAATTATACCTCATTGAGGGAGTTTTAATGGTCCTCATAACCTCAAAATTCAATGAGGCTATGAGGGATAATAAATGAGGACTCATTGAGGGCTTTTACATAGCCCTCATGGCCTCATACGACAAAAAGGGGATTCTCCAGAAGGTATCCTCGATAGGTGTCCTCGAATAATACAATACCAGGCCATAGGTATTCTGAAATACTGAAATGAGGCTAAGAGTCGTAGTAAATTATACCTCATTGAGGGATTTGTAATGGTCCTCATAACCTCAAAATTCAATGAGGCTATGAAGGATAAAAAATGAGGACTCATTGAGGGCTTTTACTTAGCCCTCATGGCCTCATACGACAAAAAAAGGGATTCCACGGGCGTTTTTCAAAATGGGATTCCATAGGATATACCTGTTAAATACTGAAATGAGGATAAGAGTCGTAGTAAATTATACCTCATTGAGGGATTTTTCAAGGTCCTCATAACCTCAAAATTCAATGAGGGTATGAGGGATAATAAATGAGGACTCATTGAGGGCTTTTACATAGCCCTCATGGCCTCATACGACAAAAAAGGGATTCCATAGCCACAGGTGTTTTGCAAAAAAAATGGGATTCCATGGGATATTGCCATTGGATATAGGCTTTTGTTATACAGAAGGGAGATAACTCTGCATACAGGTTATGGGAAATCAAGCAATCTGATTGGTTAGTTATAATTTATATAAATGATCTAGATAAAGGAAACAACGAGAGTACTTGGAATAGGGTCAGAACTAACAAGAATAGACTAGAATAGCTAATTATAGTAATAATAAGCAAAACTGTTCCAACTAATAGGCTCTTCTACGCTACTGGAGTATACTCTAGAACAAAGGAACATGGCCAGATAGACGAAAACTGTTGCTTATATAGATAGAAGCAGAGAATTCTGGGTAAATTTGTCCTATAGCACTACGTGCTATTCTTAATAGGGAAAAACGTCATGGGATAAGGATCCAAAAAGGGATTCTGGGAGAATTCTAAGCCAGAGCATTACTCCTGTTCAATCGAACGCACCCCTTTGTACCCCCTTAGTACCATAGCACTACGTGCTAAGCCGATAAATTGGGGAAATAAAGTCAATTTCGGTGATTTTGGGTGGATTTTGGTGATTTGGAGGGATTGTCGGGTTGTTTGTGGTAATCAGATTTACTCTTCTACAAAGGAACACAACCCCGAACATACCCCTGTCTTGTTAGAAGCCATTGGTAACATAGAAATCACGTGCTACCATAGAAACCAAGATGGCGGCTTCCAGTATAAAAAATGGACGACGGAAGCTCGTATCACCCTAACAACACGCGCTGCGCATGCGCACTCACACCACGTATCACTATGGAGATGACGTCACAAGATGGCCGCTCACGCGGGTTACCATGACAACACAACATGACGTCACCAGGTCACGTGACATGACGTCACTTCCGGGGTCCCCTGCGGGGTCCCCCAATGGGGGACGTTCGGGTACATGCACTACTACTCTCGTTCAGTTTATAGTGGAATTTACGAAACGCGTCCAGTAAATTAGGTCTGGATGTCGTTAAAGACTCGGACCAGGCCTAATTTACTGTACTCATTCCGTAAATTTCACTATGAACTAGGAACTCGTTGCACATATTTAACTTGTGGCCTTGTTGGCGTAGTTTACATTACGGCACTATCACAAAACATTTTATATAAACATTTTAACTATTGGTCAAACAACCTGATGCATAGAGTGTAATGCCACTAAAGTGGCTAACAACTCTTTTCAATAAAGCCATGATAGTGGCTCTAGCACCCACCCAGTTTAAAAAGCAACGTGGTATTGTCCTAAAACACCATGGTATACCAGGAATACCCTGGAATGTCATGGTATCTGGTGACAATACCTTTGGAATAATTAAGCATTTATTTGAAAGAAGACGAGTTGAACATTTTGGTACGAAGGGCCATATTCTAGGCCATCTTGTTTCTCCAGATGAACTATTCACAATATTTTCATTTGGATATTTATTGAGTGGTCTGATAGTAATTGGGTGGTAATTGGGTAGTACTTGGGTGGTAATTGGGTGTAATTGGGTGAAACGACGGACCGTAGAAATTACACACGGGGGATTCTTAGTAATAGTATAGATATAACTTGTTTCAGTCAATTTAGTGAAAACTCCACTGTAAAAACACGGTCATGTAGTTGTTGGGCTGTGCTACTCAAATGACTATAGTGCTTGTCTGTTTAGCTGAGTTATAGAAACCTCACATGGAGTTATTTATTTATTTATTTATCATTGGTTGAAGGCGAGTGTGCCATCGAAAAGCAGTACTCCTTAGGACACAACGCCATCATGCGCCCATGTGGGCATTTGAGATTAAGTGTCTTGCCCAAGGGCACAACGCGGTTGTTGCAGTCGGATTCGAAACGAGGACCTCTCGGCTTGCAGTCTGCATCTCTGCCTACTGAGCCACCGTGCTCCCTTCTTAGGACTTAAGTATTATTCTTCTGAGATACGTAGTGTATTGTTAGGCGTTTACTTTGTTTAATAGTTCTCTGTGTTATTGTATATTTGTTTATCGCATTTTGTTTTTTTTTAAAATAAAAAATGATGCGAGTAAGGATTTTATTGTTATTTAGTATTGCGACACTCATTTTCCCCAGGAGAAAACACCTCCGAAAAATCGGAAATTTTGTCGAAAAAATCGGACATTGTGTCTAAAAATCATGCATTTTGTCCAACGATTGGTCATTGTGTCTAGAAAAATCGTACACTCTGTCCAACGAAATCGGACATTTTATCCCAAAAAATTGACATTTTGTGCAGGACATTTTGACAATCGGACATCACGCAAACTGAAGGTTTTAGCACACTGAAGGCGTGCTAGGTCGGTGTGAGTAAATGAACACCTTGCGACCCCTTTAGCAGCAATTTTGTACTTCGCAAATCCAGAAGATGCACATGAGGAGAAGCAAGGGAGCCAGAAACGCCACCAAGACCCAGTCAGCTACCTCAACGATTATAGTAGTTGGTTTTTGATCTGTTCTTCAGGCAGGTGCAGTCTGCCACTTAATGAATATAGTTCGCCGAGAAGATTCACTTCCTTGATTGACAATTTCAGTCTGTCTCCAGAAATTAAAGATAGTGATGATTCTAGGGGTAGTCCTTGTTGTTCTCCAGGCAAGTAAAGTCTGCCACGTGTTGTTGTCCAAAAACGAGCCATCCTCTGCAAGTATAGTCTATCTCCGGTTTAGTCGGGCCCGCTGCCGCCGAAGCACACATCCAGCACACACGAGGGTCATAAGTTCCAATTAAAGGGTTAGACGCTCCGTAAACCGGTCGATGATCCAGGTTTACCTGAAGCCTCCGTTGGTTTAGGCCGAGCGTCGAAAACTGTTTTTTTTTTTTACTCCGTTGGGACTGCGCAAGCCAGGTAGGGGAGTCTGGTCGGGCTGGAGTAGCCTGGAGATAAGAAGAAACCCCAGAGTGACGCTAGCTAGGGTGTGGCCCCGGCATAAGATTCCTTAACAGATACAAAAATGGATTAGAGAAAACACTTGTAGTATTTTTGAAGGTCGGGGTCGTCCAGCCATCCTTCAGAGAGTTTAGGATGCCGTATTTGTAGCCCCCCCCCCCCCCCCCAAAAAAAAAAAAAACAAACAAAAAACCCCCAAAAAACAAGCGTTGAGATTGAGATAATCAGTGTGTTTGTGGGTTAACCGTAAACATTGTACTTTTAATGTCTAGCGCGATATCCGACTTGCAATCTCACTTTTCCGCAACTAAGGGCAGAGAGACCGCAAGTAAATTTCTGGTCCCCAAAACACCAAAAGGAACACTGTATGGTGACTTGGAATATATTCAATGTATATCCGAACTTTGATATTGATATTTTAATTTTAACCCCTAAAAATACACTTTTAATGTAAAGCGCGACTTCCGATTTACGGTCTCAAGTTTCGCAAGCATGGATAATGAGATTCGCAAATAAATTATTAGTCTTGAAAGTATCAAATAAACTCGAAAGTACATACTATATTATGTATAAAATTTAGACCAAATATGGTGTTAATATCTTGATTTTAACCTCTTATTATTTTAGGTTTTAAGTCAGATAGAAAATAGGTTATAATTTATCAACACTCTGCATCTTTTTCTGGGTTTAAGATCGGCAACTATAATACTTCGCAGATTCAGGGTTTTTTTTCTACAGTGAATTTCGTTACTGTTTTTCTTTTCTTTTTTAAATTATCAACTCCCTCATTCTTTATCCGGGCTTTGGGCCGGCAATTATAAAACTAGGCAGGTCTATAATTTTTTTTTCTTCAGTGAATTTTGCTACTGTTTTTTCAGTCAAGTTTTATTTATTTATTTATTTATTTATTTATTTATTTATTTATTTATTTATTTATTTACCCAGACTTGGGACTGGCAGCTTTAGAGGGTTTGTTTTGTTTGTTTTTTTGTTTGTTTGTTTGTTTTTTTTGTTTTTTTTTTTGGGGGGGGGGGGGTAGTGCATTTCGCTACTGTTGTTCATTACTCGGCCTCTTCAGGGTAGGCTTTTACAGTACATTTCCCTACTGTTTTATCTCAGCCTCTTTGGGCTTTTACAGCTCATTTCTTTTTTCTCATTACGTTACGTGGGTTATCTGGTTTTATTGATCCAAATCACGTGGAACTGAATTCCCAGGTCGATTCAATTGACTTGGAAAACAATGAAAAATGGATCCGTATATATACTGGATCCACTAGTATGTGCAATTCGTTACTTAACGGAGATTCACTGTTTGCAGTGTTAGCAATATTTGCATTGTGTTATGCCATCTCCAAACTTAGAAGTACTATTGAAGACCATTTTAGTTTTGATACATCCACCTACGATTATATTAGATGGGATGTCGATCTGCGTGAATATTTTCCCCCAAGTCGCGAAATGTGTGTGGCCTACATTTTAAGTATTCTGCTTTGTTTGTCTTGTGTTGAGGGGGTGGGGTACTTTTTCTCAAGTTCTTTCGAATGGAGATATTAACCTCCAAAATGTAGCCACCAATAAGCTTGAACTACTCTAAAAAGAATTTTCGACAACCCCAATGACAATACTTGGAGATGGGGTCGGGCATTTCCTAACAAAATCACATCCGTTTTGTCCCGAGTCTTTTGTCTCGAGTTTCGCACCGGGACAATCCGTCCAAAAAGCTGATCTTTTTATGTGGGTGTGGGGTGGGTGTGGAGGTGGGAGGAGTGCCTTTTCAAGTATTTTCGAAGGAAGATATTAACCCCCATACATAGACTGGAACCCTGTCCAATAGACTTGAACTATTTTAAACTAATTTCTTGTGAATCACCAGTCATAATGCTTTCAGATGTGGTATTCACCTCCTTTTAGTGAAAGAGATTCAACTTTGTTCACAGTTGTTTTGGTTCCAATAGGCTTACGGAGAGATTGCATGGTGTATGCACAAAATAAGACTGTTTCATGGACATTTGCTCGCTTGTGCTTTCACAAAACGTTTTCTCGTCAAAATTGGTAATATCCTGCGCAGCCCACTAGGTATTCACTTAGAGGTCTACTATCAGCTTCAGCCATTTTAAAATGTCGGCGCCAATAGAGTAGAAGAAAGACGTTTCTCGGTAGGGAGTAGTGTAATAATAACTCTTTGGCCAGCCGCTGATTTGTCGCGGTCCTCATAAGAGAAGGCAACCATTCCCCTTGCACCCCACCCCCTCTTCCCCTCCTCTCCTCCCAGCATTCAGATATAAACTGCTTAATAGTGTCCCTCACTTCCTCTTTTTCAATTTCTTCAATAAGCATTCCTACCCTCTCCCTCGTGTCCCCCTTCAGCCATCTATCCTTTGTTTCTTCAGCCCACTTCTGCATTATTCTTCCATTAAATTTTATTCTATGAGGTATATACTGTGGGCATTCCAAGAGAAAATGTTCCAGGGTCTCCACTACTCCAGAGTGGCACATTTGGCATCCCTTTTCCCCATCTCTCCCAATTTTTCCCCGAAGCTCCAGTGATCTTGATCTCAGTTTGAACAGCAGTGACCCACCAAAGGTGCCATCTAGGTACTTCTCAAAAGCTGGCTTTTCTTTATATTGTAACCCCTGCAGTGATCTTTTCACGCTAACCCCTGCTCGCCAGTTTCGATTGCAATCTTCCATGACTCTCTCTTTGACAAACCTTTTGCCTTCTTTCATTCCTACTTCTATGTTTGTGACCTCTATAGAGTAATTGTCCATTAGTTCCCTCACATGTTTTGACCACCCCGTTTCTATATTAGAATTCCAAATGGTATACCTAGTGGGCTCCGCGAAGTTCTGGGACGTTTCGTCCCAAAACCAGTTCGTCCCGGGACGATTCGTCCAAAATTCATATCGGACTGGGATGATTCGTCCAAAAAATTAATTTTGGGGCTAAATGATCATACATGTAAGATTATTTTAAAATGAATTATCTCGAAAATCGACAGTTTGGGAGGGTCGGTCAAGTAGAAAAATATCACTAAGTGTGAAGAAATAATTAATCTTGACAATTAAGAAACACCAAATTATCCGTCGGTACTGAATGTCCCGATATTTCGGCCGTAAATAAAGTGTAAATCACAGTAACTTCATGTGATTTTAAACTTTATTGTCGGTCGAAATATCAGCAATTAGTTCGAATGAATAAATAAATGTTTAAACGTAAAGTGTAAAGGTAACTTGAATGCTAATATTTCTCCACAATTTGTAATATTTTTGTTGACTTTACGCCCAGAAATTGCCCAGTTTCGTATTAATTCTGATTTAGTAACATTTGATTTCCACCCCGTGCTGTTGTTCCAGTCAAAAGTGGCATTAAAATATCAATGACTTTAATTTTGATCGAATAGATACACAAAGGAAGATTAGTGACGATGACAAACTGAAAAAAAATATTCCATTTTTTCAGGAAGTACACAGAATATGCATAGCGTACATTTACAAAATATACATTATAAACAGAAAATGTCAACGTTCGCATGAATGACATGTGATAGCTTGCTGATGCGAGCGAACCGCCTGACCCCAGAAATGCAGAGAGTCATCAGGATATACTTGTCTTCTGCAAACAACAGACGTAGCTGTAATCATGAAATCTCTCGCAACTCGAATAATTTTATTTGCTTATAAAGCCATGACAGACGGAAATGAGAGCCAAAAGTCTTATTCAATTTGTTGGGACGAATCGTCCTGATATTTGGGACGAATCGTCCCGGTTGTCACTTTGGGAAGAAACCTCCCGGGACGAACTGCTTTCGTGATGAAACGTCCCGTAACCCTGCGCAGGAGGCCACAAAATTGGCGGCTCTAACCTTTTCGGCCGAATACACACGGAGCAACAACCAGCGGGTATCTCAGACGTGACCGAAACACGTCGGCGTACGTGGGCAGCGCACCAATCGAGTACCTACCAATGGGTTGTCACTAAAAAGTGTACTCCGACCCAGACCCCGACTCCGAAATTACAGGCTCCAAAAATATTTCTCTTTATAACTCTTTTATTAATGCATCAATTACACTGAAATTCAACATAAATGTACAGAATTATGTATAGTATACATATAATCATATAAAGGTTACAAAAAAATTATGATTTTCATTAAATTGACTTTTATTGGGTTTTGCCTCACTAAAAAGTGTACTCGGCGATTTCAACGAAATTTCATTCTCTCATTCATATAATACATTCTTCCAGCTAATGTGTCGCCGTATTAAGAATATATTCGTATTTTACGATGTTTAAAGCAAGTTTTATAATCAATTTTGAAATTAATCGTGCTTAAAATGGAAATTTACTCGAAGATGAGAATCGCCGACTCCGGCTTCATTTGAGGTTGCATGTAAAATTCGAACTTGCAATTGGCGGATCAATAGTTAGGGGGTTTCCTGGATTGTGGTAAGTGACGCAGTCAACGTGCAAGAGAAGGCGTTGAAAGTGATTTTTCCACAGGGAGTTTGTTTTTCTCAGTGAAATTTATGTCTTGTGTGTGCAAGGCTGTAGCAACAACATTTTAATGCTCAATATTCTGTTCATCTTTGATATTTTTATTCAAAAACACCAGGTTTTTTTATTATTAGAGTGTTCGTGTATTACTCACTTCAACCATTGATATTGTTTTGTTTGTGAGATTTGTGATGGGTAATCACGCGAATGATGAAAGTTAATAATAAAACAAAATTCCCGATGCTATATGCCTTCAGAGATATATAGCACTGGAAATTATTTTACAACCCTAGGGTCCAACTTCTTATCGAAAAAAATTACGCCCTTTCCTGCTACTGACAGGTGTTAAACTTGATTGCCGTAAAACAATTTCCTTATCCGCGTCAATTACCACAATCCGGGAAAACCTCTGACTATTGATCCGCCAATTGCAAGTTTGAATTTTACATGCAACCTCAAATGAAGCCGGAGTCGGCGATTCTCATCTTCGAGTAAATTTCCATTTGAAGCATGATTAATTTCAAAATTGATTATAAAACTTGCTTTAGACACCGTAAAATACGAATATATTCTTAATACGGCAACAATTTAGCTGGAAGAATGTATTATATGAATGAGAGAATGAAATTTCGTTGAAATCGCCGAGTACACTTTTTAGTGAGGCAAACCCCAATAAAAGTCAATTTAATGAAAATCATAATTTTTTTGTAACATTTATATGATTGTATGTATACTACACATAATTCTGTACATTTATGTTGAATTTCAGTATAATTGATCCATGAATAAAAGAGCTATAAAAAGAAATATTTTTGGAGTCGGTAATTTCGGAGTCGGGGTCGATAAATAATGAATCCCCCTCTCTCTCTCTCTCTGTTCGGGTCTAATAGCTCAGAGGATAAATCAAGAAACTCAGGATATGCACACTTCACAAATTTGTAAGAAAACCAACCAAACCGATGTGACTATAGACATCCGTATTTGTGTGGTTTTATTGCAAATATTGTGAAAAATATCCTTTCTATTCCAGGCGTTTGTAAATAATAATAAATGAAAAAAGAAAAACATTTCAAAAACGTCGAATTGTTTTTTTTTTTTCTACCTATTCTAGGTATAAATCGAGAAAGTCAGGAAATACACACTTCCCATATTATATATATATTTTAACAACAAACATCTAATGGGCCGTTTTTTCTTTGTTGACTGAATACTGTTGGTCACACCTCTTATGTCTAATCACTACAAAAACAACTACCCCGACCATCCTGTTATGCTTAACAACTGAAACAACAGCTGCATAGGATTGATCATAAATGGGCCGACAATGTGATCACTTTGAAAACAAAGCCATACAAAACATTGAAATCATTACCCTTTGAACTTTATTAAAATTTTATACCACACAATACTTCAAACTACTTCAAACCAACGATAAACAAAACACAAAACAGAAAAAATATTTATAGCATATAACAAATTTTTCATAATATACTTCAAAAAATACTGCACAACAATGTTAGAAATGAGTTCTTAAAAATATTTAGCAGGTGCCGAACTGACTTATAGCAGGTGCCGAAACGACCTGGTCTGGGTGCCGAAACAACCTTTCCCAGGTGCCGAATCGACTTGACTGCCGGTGCCGAAACGACTCGGTGTCGAAACGACCAGCATTCGGGGTCGGCGTACACTTTTTCGTGACAACCCTACCAATGTGATTTTCAACGTTGTGAAACAGTGAGGTTGCGACACAACCGAAACTTGTTGAACATATCAATCTGAAGTATCCATTTAATTTTTGTTTGAAATCTTCGATGATAAATCAAGAATATATCCCTGTAATTATTTGATCGCCGGATAAAAATAAGTGAGTGTGTTTCTACTTTTTTTCTAACGATTGATGAGACGAATTACGGAAACAAAAAGATGACTTATGTTTAGTCTTGGAAGTTGGAGTTGGACGTCTCGCCCTCGGGATGTTTCGATACGTAATGTTTTGCCCAAGAGGTTTCAATCAGGGCCATAATAATAACTAATAATAATAACTCTTTGGCCAGCCGCTGATTTGTCGCGGTCCTCATAAGAGAAGGCCATCATTCCCCCTGCACCCCACCCCCTCTTCCCCTCCTCTCCTCCCAGCATTCAGATATAAACTGCTTAATAGTGTCCCTCACTTCCTCTTTTTCAATTTCTTCAATAAGCATTCCTACCCTCTCCCTCGTGTCCCCCTTCAGCCATCTATCCTTTGTTTCTTCACCCCACTTCTGCATTATTCTTCCAGTAAATTTTATTCTATGAGGTATATACTGTGGGCATTCCAAGAGAAAATGTTCCAGGGTCTCCACTACTCCAGAGTGGCACATTTGGCATCCCTTTTCCCCATCTCTCCCAATTTTTCCCCGAAGCTCCAGTGATCTTGATCTCAGTTTGAACAGCAGTGACCCTCCAAAGGTGCCATCTAGGTACTTCTCAAAAGCTGGCTTTTCTTTATATTGTAACCCCTGCAGTGATCTTTTCACGCTAATCCCTGCTCGCCAGTTTCGATTGCAATCTTCCATGACTCTCTCTTTGACAAACCTTTTGCCTTCTTTCATTCCTACTTCTATGTTTGTGACCTCTATAGAGTAATTGTCCATTAGTTCCCTCACATGTTTCAATCAGGGCCATATGCAGGGATAATTTGAGGTTCCGCTCCACAGTTTTCCAGGCATTTCCAAATATGACATGCCATACACTCTCTTCAAATGCAAATATTCTGTAGCTTAGTTATCTAACTCATAACATGTATTACATCTCCCAAATCCACAAAAAACATATAACACTATCTGACTAAGTAGAAATAAACAATCTGAATGTGGGTGGAATAATTTATTGTCAAAGGCCAGACTTCAACCTGAAAAATTGCCTGAAAAAATGCCGAAACCAGTCATTTTCAGCGGGTGCTGGTCAAAACGTCCCCAAACCAAAACGTCCCCTGATTTTGTTGGTCAAAACGTCCCCAAGAGTTGGTCAAAACATCCCCAACAATTGGTCAAAACGTCCCCAAGAGTTGGTCAAAACGTCCCCAAGAGTTGGTCAAAACGTCCCCAACTCATTTATCCTTCTTTCGTGGATTCATATTTAATTTAGCAATGTTTATACTATTTTTCGGTCAAAGTCTAGGATTCTAAGTCAGTTGTACCAATACTCTTCTCTCGGCTGCGCATGAACAGGACTTCAGCAGACTGGAATTAATTATCGAATGAATGAAAAGTTTCAGGGCGCCGAAAGCGCACTGGGACGATGTGGGATTGAAATCCCCTTCAACCCGAATAACTTTACTTGCTTATGGATCCACAAGGGTCGGAAGCGAGGGACAATAATCTTCGCACGAACAGTAAGGTACTGGGGTCAGACTCCCCGATAACCTCGAACTGGAAGGTGACTTGGAATTGTGCATAACTATGAGATTCTGCTCTGTATTTTATTTAGAAACGTGGGCATTTTTATATGGATGGTAATACTGAAAGCGCACTTTGATGGTTGTCTTAGAAAAAAGAAAAGAAAAAGAAACCCAAATAGTTGATGTTCGGGAGCAGCCCCAGCACATATTGTCCATAACGGTTATAAAAAAGGAAAAATTATACCAATATGTGTTATTGAAAGATGGGGGTCACCCATCAGCATGGGAGTCACCCATCTGCCTATAAGGGTAGAGTGGACGCTGAGCCTTGGCCATCTGGCCATGGTCTGCCTTCAGGGGAACGGATGACGGGGTGATGGTAGGAGCCACCCCCCTCCCACCCCCACAATGACAAGAAAATCCCCACTCACAGACATACACTTAAAAACGCTTAGAGGGTTGTTATATCTTTATTCATATGTTTATTTATTTAAAATGTACACTGGTCGCAGCCAGTCAAGTTTGTTTCAATCCATTCTTGGTGCATGGTTTCCAGCCTGGTGAGGCAATCCTCACTGACTCCACGCACTTTAATTCTGTTGTACAATTTTAATTTTCTGTGACTTTTATGAGTTCCCCAAAATTTGTCCACATGCGTTTGTCATCTGTGAACTGCAATAATTTAAAATATCAACTGCTTTTGTTACCGTAAGCCGTTGTTTCTTTAAACACTTTGCTGACTTCGACTGTAACTAATATTCAAACAAATTACGATGTGTTTCCACCATGCTATAATTATACCATAATTATTCTGAATTAAAAAATGACAAATTTGGACAGAATAAATAAAGTAACAGGCCACTCCCACTTTCAATATCGGTGACATAAACCAATGATATTTTTTAGTCCTTTTGCAATAAATTTCATCCAGGGAAAAATTCAACTAAATATTCCTACAAGCTGGAAAAATCAGTTAACATTTTCATAATAGTATTACCAGATAACGCTGCATAAAATCCACAAACAAACAAGAAAAAAATTATCGTAACCCCTATTTGTCACAACTTTTTCTTAATAATTTAATTAAATGCTTCATCGTGTTGATTCTGATTGGCTATTCCACGCGCCATGTGATTGTCATACAATAGTAGTCTATTGTTCTATGCCTTCTTTGATCCCTATACAATTATTTCATTGGTTCAAGTCAAAGATAGTGTTAAAAACCGGGATGGTCAATTGAATGTGGTGACTGTACGTGTGTGCTTTAAAATTCGTTGAAATTATTTCATTAAATTATGACCAACATAAACTCCAGTGAGTGATCCTTTTAAGCATTTCAGCATTCGCAAACCTGGCGAAAAAAACTGAGTTAATTATGCAAAAACGGGCGGTGCTTTTCAATAAATACTTGCGAAATAATTTCAGGCTGTGTCGTAGTGTAGTAGTGTAAGCCACAGTAGTCCGTATGGTAGAATTATTTCGCAATTATTTACTGAGATGCAATTAGGCCCTATTTACAATGATTCAGGCCTACCCCCCTCTTCCAGTCCAAAAATAACCCCAAATAATGTATTTTAATTTTTTGGGCTTGGTACGTCTTTCAAAGGACGTACCAAACGAAAATTAAAATAGGGCTTTCATGCCATTTTCGACTACCCCCCCCCCCCCCCCCTCCTCCAAGTTTCTGACCCCTGTGCTAACGGTTAAGAAGGGGGCTGCATCGTGAATGGAGCTCTGCACTTGACCAACGGTTGTAATTTGTGACTGCGTGATTCTTGAAGTAATAACTTTATTAAACCAACTTGACGTAATAAAGTTATCACTTCAAGAATTGTGCAGTTAAAAGCTATAATTCTAGATCTCTGGATACTCACTGACGAATTTGAGAAGTCAAAACATGCTGCTAAAAATGACGGCCAAAAAAAAAAATAACGTGATTTTTGGGTACCAAAACCCGCCGGAAGTTTCCATTTACAACTGATTTAAATTTTTTTTTGGTGGGGAGGGGGGGGGCACCCCACCCCTATCATCGATCGAAACTCGCGTCCAACCCAATCAACGCTCGTGCTTGCCTTTGGCATCTGCATCGGTATCCCGACACTTTTGAAAGGAGATCCGTGACAGTATTAACCCTGGGGTACAAAATTTCCATTTCACCGGCACTGGTATTAATAAGTGTTTTCTATATTCATACGGCAAACGCAAAATTAAGGGAGGCACGCATAAATATCGGCCTGACAGAAGCGGGGATATTTATAATTAATGTTTTGTAAAACAATAAATTTGTTTTAAAATAACATCGCAAGTTTTTTTCAATGGCCTCAGTCAAGAAACAACAAAGGGGACGTTTTGACCAACTATTGGGGACGTTTTGACCAACTGTTGGAGACGTTTTGACTAACTTTTGGGGACAATTTGACCAACTATTTAGGGACGTTTTGACCAAAACATTTGGGGCCGTTTTGGTTTGGGGACGTTTTGACTAGGATTCTTTTCAGCCACCTAGCAGCCTCAAAAGCAGAATTTTCCTACCAACCTCACCTACCCACCCCTGGAACAAAGCATCCCCTGTTTCTAAAATGCAAAAAAAAAATTATATGTTTCCGTCTCCTTTTTCAGTTACCTCTCTGGTAACAAATCCGTGTAAAAATTACATTTTAAAAAATAACCAATTTTTCGAAGCCTCTGTTTCCCATAATTCATCTGGTAATTTTCCCCTATGTACATGTATCAGACTCCAACTTTGGGACCAAAACTTCAAATTCTCTTGTCCAACAAAAAACCTAATGTAATCATATATCTGATACAGAAAATATATCTCTATTTTACATGGCCTTAGTTTCAACAATATATCGCCTATGTTTAGAATTTCACCCCTGTTCAATAGTGCGAAACTGTGGAGCGGAACCTGAGGCGGGGGGGGGGGGGGGCACTAGTCTTTGTAAGACTGTGACCGGGGGCCCTCCTGGCGGTCACGGGTCGTTTCGCCCCTTTTCCCGTTCGCCCCAGGTCGTTTCGCCCCAAGTCGTTTCACCCCCAGAATTGGGGCGAAACGACCCTGGGTAAAAATTATTTTTTTTATTTTCAATGGTAATTTTTCTGCCCAAAGGGTAGTCTTACCTTATTGTAAATCCACCTTGATAACAAACAAATGAAACGGGGAGTAAGAGAGGTGGCCGATTAGGTTCCAGTTCAACTCTCCTTAATCATCCTTTTAAAAAATCCAAGAATCAAAAACGTAAATCCTTTCATAGAAAACCCATGGAATAACAGGGAGCACATAAACACAACATGCTAACATCTTGAAGGCAGACGATACAATGATTGAATAAAAAACAAATCTACAGGGACCGAGTTGACACGAATTACTCAAACTGAATAGCGGTTCTTCAAAAACATCTTTGATGAATTGTTTTTTTGTTAACAGTCAAGATGTTTGTTTTTACAGTAATCACATACCAGTTCATTGGTGTTTATTTGAGATTGATTGTGTGGCTGATTGCCTTTTTTATTCACAAGCATAAATATGTATGTATATATGTTATTAATTGTGATGCATTTTCCTGAACTCATGTGTATTTTCATTATTCAGAACTTGATCAACATAAAATGTATTAAAATCTGAACCTACGTTAGTACATTTCCCATTCCTTATCAAATATCCCTCGGCAAAAAACATTTGCGATTTCAATACATTTTCTCCTATGGTGTGAAGGTAAGGCATTTTTTGCTAATAATAATACTTGCCCGGGGATTAGCAGAGTAACAGTACAGTGGCTGAAGAATAGCAGAGAAATAACAAAGTGGCAGATTATACTTGCCCGAAGAACAGCAGACAAATAACAATGTGGCAGATTATACTTACCTGAAGATTAGCAGACAAACAACGACGTTGCAAATCTAGTGGATTCGACAGATTATATTTTAAGATCATTGTATTACAGCAAATGCATTTTCTATCAGTCAACTGTAAACTGGAAGTGTTGTATAAAATTTTATATAAAAATAAACTGAATCATCATTTCAACCGCTAGTTCTGTTTTTTTTCTTTATCAAACCCATCCTATACCTCGGGAAAAAAGTGGGGCGAAACGACCCACTCTCAAAATTGGGGCAAAATGACCCGGGGCAAAACAACCCGGGGCGAAACGATCTGACACCCTCCTGGCCCTCACAGTCTTTGAGCAACCCGGTCAAATTTCATCTGACTAAAACTGAAAGGAACTGGCTGCATTTGGGTCGACTCAGTTCACGCTTCATATCGAAGACAAAAATCACATAATCAACATTCTACTTGTCATACTCAGCCCAAATATAATTTATTTACGTGTCTGCATCATTATTTAACGCAAACACAGCATCAAATTCAAGAAATGTTGAAAAATATCCGACTTCACCACGTTAAAAAACATCGATTTCAAAGATAAACAAATTGTACTACACATGCGCACAGGGCCCCGGGTCTCAGTCTTACAAAGACTAGGGGGGCACCTGTCCATATAATATATGGAATTACCGCTGTGCCTCCACGTAAATCTGTTCCGTATGTTTTTGTTTTTTTTAATCTAGTTCAGCGAGCGATCTGAATGTAATGGCTACCCCTCTACGTTCAGATTCCTCCCATTCATATCTGTGGTAAAATTCCCCATGAAGTTTTGATGGTAACTCAAAACTCGAAAATAGGAATACATACGGGTCCTACTAGAAACTGGAATCACCTGGAATCCCCTTTAAAGACCGGAACCCCCTCATATTTTTCTACATATAGCACTTTTAGCAATGGAATCCTATCTAATAAGTTTCCACGTTCAAGATTTAGTAAATTTCAAAGGATTTCAGGGTACAGGAAGCGGTTAGCAAAGAGTCTTCCTCGTTTAGAAGCTTTTTTTTATCAAAACATTTTCCAAGGGAAGTAACTTGTGGCATCATTTTGAACTCGATGTTTTATCATGCATCGCCAATACAACACAAGGGAGCATGGTGGCTCAGTAGGTAGAGATGCAGGCTGCAAGCCGAGAGGTTCTCGGTTCGAATCCCACCTGTGGCAACCGTGTTGTGTCCTTGGGGAAGACACTTCATCTCCATTGCCCATGTGGGGGCACGATGACGCCGTGTACTAAGGCGTACTGCACGTCGATGGTACACATGTCTTCAACCAATCTAACCCTGCCTGTGCTGCAGTGCGGAGTTACGATGTTGGGGAGCTGGCAGCTGCTCGGAGGTTCTCTCCGGGTACTCTGGCTTCCTCCACCCGTAAAACTGTCACGGTCATGATTAGCCATTGTGCATAAATATGTGACCTTAAAAACATCATTAAAATTAAATTAAAATATAACACAAACATCATAGATCAAGAAGCGAGAATTTACTATCAAACTTGAATCTCACTGGAATGAATGTGTGTGTGGGGGGTGGGTGGGGGGTAAGGGCGGGAAAAAACTCGAATTAATCAAGATTATAATTTGCTCAATTTGAATGAGAACTTTAGCGAATCATCATCTTGGTTGGCTCATGACTGTTCAAAAAGAAACCCGCACAGAACTCGACCCTATGCTCTCTCAGAGATAAGGCCCGAAGTCGAGGTAAGTCAGCCAGGGTCATGGAAAGTTGAGCAGGGTCCAGAAAAGAAGGCCTGTGACTGCATGCCCCCCTCTGCTGTAAAGTCTATCGCCGTTCACTGCAGTGGCTCAAACACTGACCACTGACCTATCACGGATTGACGAAGTTTCTATCGCAGAGGCACACTTTAAAACCCAGGTCATTTGACAAAGGAAAAAAATGCTGTTTTTTTCAATTTTAGTTATTTTATTATTTACACATAAATATAAAATTAAAATGAATAACAATTATAACCAGGTATAGATAACATATTCATTCGTTCGTTCGTTCGTTAAAGTATAGGCAGTGGCTATATCATGGGCGCCCGTGATATGGTGTACAGGATATATCACAGGCACCCGTGATATAGTCTATAGGCTATATCATGGGTGTCCGTGATATAGCCAATAGATACGCTACAGGCTATTTCACGGGCCCTCTCTTGGATATTCATCGATTGTGACAGAAATTATATATACAAATGACTCGTGATATTTTACTAATTTTATGGTGGTAAATATATATAAATAACAAAAGATATTCCAACACATGAGATATTCAGAGATAAGATGATAAAGAAAACAAAATCGTTTAGCCCTTTATCTAACGTAACGGAAAAAATGGCCAGTGTTATACTGGATCGTATGTAATCATTTTTGTTTGTTTTACTTCAGCCGTGCGGTGCTCTTCCGGGGTACTTACCACTGTATTCAACGCAAAATGATCTTGGAAAATCGTCACCTTTATTACAAATCCTAGTGATACGCCATTGATATTTGGGGTCAAGTGTGTGTTTCACATAATTTCTCTGAATAACAATTATGTCGTCTTGAGTAGGTTGCGGATTCAGGTGTAGATACGTTACTTTTTTACTGACCTTTCTCTGGCAGCAGTATAGCCCATCACGAACGCAAACCTTTTTGAGTGCCATACTGGGGCCACAAAAGTACAAAGAAGTTGGGCTGTTTGAATCATTCCTCCACGCCCCACAATCATCCCAAAAAATGCTTTTTTTCCCCAATTCTTTTAATTCAATATTTTTAGTATTGTCACCTGTAAAATACACATCCTCTTTTTTCCCCTTGGGTATTTCACAGTGTACATTTTCAGATGTTGATAATACATGTAGTTCAATGACATAATCTATCGTTGAAGGTTTACCCCCAGGCAATGGCGTCCCACCAAGCTGGCTGTTCTGATAAAGATGTGAGGCCAGACACTGAAGTGTCAATACATTGGTGTTGAAGATCAGAGGACTCGTCTTTAATAGATTGCTTGAGATCGCAGTGATGAATTTTTGAGCTATCGTGTGTTGCCAAGTCATTCTCGGTGCACTAGCTAGATCCTGATGTCTCATGCTCAATCCGACTTACATCTGCAAAATGATATCCACAAAGCACCCCCTTAGGTGACGAATGCTTTATGTCAACAATTTCTGCTGAGCCCCGATCTTCAACATCATCATACTGAATACTAGGGAGTGGTTTGTCAGTTTCCATTTCAATGCCCGTTTTGATGGTTTTGCAATTTGATGGAGTTACTTCCTCATTCTCCATCAAAAGGGAACTAATTTCTAATATTTTAGTTTGTACTTGTTCCACAGTTGGAAACTTGTGCAAAAATACAAAGTGACTGGGTACAAAGTCTTGTGCCCTATTGGGCACAGTTGTCTTAGTCCACATGATAGTGAGCTCCTGTTCACTTGATTTTACATTATGCCCACACACACGTCGTGTCAAAGGCCTTAAAATAAAGTAATCGTTCAATAATGGTGGGCAGTATGAATTGATTGTGGTGTTGAGAGCAGCACTTACTTCATAAATATGTACTAAGTTTGGCCAGTCATATTCTTTGCACACACCTTTGAAAATAGTCACATAGTCGTCCATCACAACATCACCACTCTGAATTAAATTTACATAGCCTGGGCTATCATAGTCATAATAATTCTGATTACCTAGAATCTCAATTGCAGTCAATAATCTTATTAGAAGATGATGATCTTCATTACCAAACAAACCCTGGGAAACTGCGCGATACAAACAGTTCCCATCGCCATGCACTTTTGTAGGGTACACATCTTGAAGGATGACTGGGTGGAACTTGTGCAATATCTGTTGTGAAGTCGTGTCCACTTCCATCATACCCAAAGACGTTTTTCTGGATGGAAGGCCTATTCCACATGTTTCCATCATTAATTTTTCTGACTCCAAGACTCTTTCCATGTTATGCTGTTGATTGACGGCATCTAATAACCTGAAATCAATCAAAATGCAAACTGAATGACTTTCTTAAATTAAATTGTATTGACAAAATCCGATTGATACAATGATATCCATATTTGCAGGATTCCATTGGGAAATACCATTGTCTAAAATATAAAATTTTGTTGGAAAAAGGGTTTAGCATACAGTTCTGGTTGGTATCATGTAGGTAATTAACGCATTGAATATTCAATATGAAGGACAATGCGTCGAAATACTTCGCCAATAAAAACTGTGCGTTTTGCATGAGGGCGTGTCTTGCTAAAAGTGACAAATGGGAAAATACGCGATTAGATCGAACCACACATCCGTTACACAAATAAAGGAATAAAACAAATAATAAAATAAATAAAAATAAAATTATAAAGAATTTAAACAAGCGAAAATGACATAAATTTTGCATATCTGAAACGCCACGTTTTTATTCCGACTGTTTGTAACATTTCACTGGCCCAATAAAACTATACAAAGATGAATATCATTAGAACCGGCCCCGTGAACAGGCTCTAATGATATTCGTATTTGTAGGGCTTTATTGGAAAATATTTAAAATCTGATGAAATTGTGATCTTGTCATGCTCATAATATAAATGTGAATAAAAGTAAGCTAAAAAGTGGGTTATTCAAAGTTTTTCTGTTCGGATTCGGTTTTTAATTTTTAATTAACGAAAACAACTCAGTTTTCGGTTAACATCCCAGTTAAAATAAATAAATAATAATTATTTATTCGAAGTGGCTATATCACGGGCGTCTGTGATACGCTCTGCAGTCTATATCACGGAATTCCGTGATATAGCCAATAGATACCGTATACGCCATGGGCTATTTCACGGGCCCTCATTTGAATATTCGTCGATTAGGACGCATTTTTATATAAAAGACTCATGTTTACGATGAAGGTCGTGAATCATGATAGTTTGACCTGGTTGGCAATGGTAGCACTATTCTTGTACCGTGCAAGAGAGACAGAGCCCAAGGTACAATATTATCTTGTACAAGATAAATCAGCCACTGCGGAATTAAATAGTCACCCAGCGGTTACTAGAAAGACCGAAAAACACTTAATGGCCGAAATTTTGTCGAAATACATTCAAAAACTTATTTATTGTGGCCTGATAATATTGTTATTGTGATAGAGAATAAATTACGTCAAATCTGCCGTTTATTTTATTGACGATAAATTTGATGCACATGGTTGAAATAAGCAGGAAATTGCCAGAAAATACCTGACAATTGCCGAAAAGCACATGATCGAAACACACAAGTGACACCTTGTGCAAGAATAAAACATTCATTCATTCATCCATCCATTCATTCATTCTGTCGACAGACTAGCTGACCCGCCACCCAGAGAGGTATTTTGGGTATCTAATGGCAAAAAACCCTTCTACATGTAGCTACACCCCTGGCCTTATTATCATCAACAAAACCTCACCTGTCTAACGCCGCCTTTGCGTCATAACTTTCACCATTGAACGCACATTTTTTGTAAAAAGAATTCAGTTCTCCATTTGATGACCATTTGTTCAAAAGGTCGGTTGACATTGGTATGCATCGATGGTGAACATTCAATAGAATTTGATCCACATCCTCTCACAGATACCACAAGGGTATTTGACTGTTTTGGCTACCAGTAGGTAATAAGGTTTGGAATACATGACGATTACAGTGAAATTGCCAGGCAAATGATACAAGCGGGAATGGAATGGTTTCACGCACCAAAGGCAAGCAGGGATGGTTTAGGACAGGCCCCTTTCGACCCTCAGTGATTGTATACATGTATGATCAATTTTGTTTCATGTCAAGGCATGTTGAAGGAGGAAGAAATTCTGGTACTCGGCAGGTGTCTCCGGTTGAGGTGTAACAGGTGTGTGGCTTCGTTGACTGATGTAGGTTGAACCCTCTGGTGAGGACCAGTGTGGGAGGTTGGGTCCTCTCACAAAGGTACTACCTCTCCCCGAGGGTGCAGTAGTCTTAAGTTTTCGGGCAAGTATAGTCTGCCACTTCGAAGATGATTTCAATCGCGGGTCATCACAGGCAAGTATAATCTGCCTCAGGCTGTCTTTGTTTTGTGGTAGGACATCTTAGAAAGGAAACAACAACGACCCCCCTTCAGGGACCACCAGAAAGAAGACCCGAACTTCCCTGGTTCGGGGGCAGGCCTGCATTATAATCCTATTTGGTTGGGACAAAAGTTGCTCAATATGGATGCTTAGTCGCTTACAAAAAGGGGCAGAGGCGGGATGCAGGACCAACGCTCGCCTCCCTTGAAGTGGTCGACCACTTCTAGGGATGGAGTGGAGGATGTTCAGGAACCATGGGGGTTGCAGTTTCCGTAACGGTTATAGTTTTCATAGCGGTTATTGAGCTGCTGGTCAAAAAGCATCTTCTCTGTACCTGCTAAAAGAAGAAAGCAGAATTAGTTTTCATTAGATTATATAAAAGATAGAAAACAAAAGTAGCATATTTAGTTTTAAACAGTCTTTAAATGTGATGTAATTTAGCCGAGTAGGTGAAGACAACCCTTTTTATGTGTACCCATACTATGTATGGTACACATAATGCCGGCATCTGGGGTGACCATCCGTCGTTTGTCCATCCTTTGTCCGTCCGTCTGTCCGTCCATCCGGCGTCCGTATCCATTTCTTTGGCATTCGATAACTTGAAAAATATTACTTGGATTGTCAAGTTACTTTATATTTGTGTTCAGGTTACTGATGTGCCGAGCTGTGTATAGTTTTTGGTGTAAATCGGATAATTTGATCCTGAGATATTAACCCTTTATCCTTCAAAATGAAAATTCCTCCAATCCCTTTGACATTCGATAACTTGAAAAATATTGCTTGGATTGTCTAGTTACTTTATATTTGTGTTCAGGTTACTGATTTGCCGAGCTGTATAGTTTTTGGTGTAAATCTGATGATTTGATCCCGAGATATTAACCCTTTATCCTTCAAATTGAAAATTCCTCCAATCCCTTTGGCATTCGATAACTTGAAAAATATTGCTTGGATTGTCAAGTTACTTTATATTTGTGTTCAGGTTACTGATGTGCCGAGATGTATAGTTTTTGGTGTAAATCAGATAATTTGATCCTGAGATATTAACCCTTTATCCTTCAAATTGAAAATTCCTCCAATCCCGTTGGCATTCGATAACTTGAAAAATATTGCTTGGATTGTCCAGTTACTTTAGATGTGTGTTCAGGTTACTGATGTGCTGAGCTGTATAGTTTTTGGTGTAAATCTGATGATTTGATCCCGAGATATTAACCCTTTATCCTTCAAATTGAAAATTCCTCCAATCCCTTTGGCATTCGATAACTTGAAAACTATTACTTGGATTGTCAAGTTACTTTATATTTGTGTTCAGGTTACTGATGTGCCAAGCTGTATAGTTTTTGGTGTAAATCTGATAATTTAATCCTGAGGTATTAACCCTTTATCCTGCAAATTGAAAATTCCTCCCATCCCTTTGGCATTCGATAACTTGAAAAATATTGCTTGGATTGTCAAGTTACTTTATAATTGTGTTCAGGTTACTGATGTGCTGAGCTGTATAGTTTTTGGTGTTAATCTGATAATTTGATCCGGAGATATTAACCCTTTATCCTTCAAATTGAAAATTCCTCCAATCCCTTTGGCATGAGATAACTCAAAAAAGATCAATCCGATTGTCATGTTTCTTTATATATTTATTCAGGTTACTGATGTGCTGTGCTGTATAGTTTTTTATGTAAATCTGATAATTTGATCTGTAGATATTAACCCTTTATACATCAAATTAGACACTCCTCCAATCCATTTCTATATGTACCCATACCTTGTATGGTGTACATAATGTCAGCATCCGTGGTTGCCCTCTGTCATACAGCTTTCTACTAGTTGCACATATGGGTACACATCTGACGATTTCATCGGCCTATTTTTGGTAGAAGGCCACAGCTAAGCTGTTAATCTGCCTGTCAGTTCACCTTCTCGTTCCCTATTTTGAGGCGAAGAACAGGCTTACAGACAGAGCCACACCAGGGGGTGTTATTTTCCTGTCTTGTCCTAGTTTTGTGAACGGCCTGTTTTGGGTTGTTGAGGTACATGTAGCGAAGAACAGGCTTACACACAGAGCCATATCCAGGGGTGTTACTTTCCTGTCTTGCCCTCGGTTATAAGTCCTAGTTAGTATTACCATAGGTAATTCCTTTTGATTTTTAGGTACTTTAGTTGTGTTGGTGAAGGCAGCCCTTTCTGGTAGAAGGCCACAGCTGAGCTGTTAATCTGCCTGTTAGTTCACCTTCTCGTTCCCTATTTTGTATTGAGTCGAAGAACAGGCTTACACATAGAGCCACACCCGGGGGTGTTACTTTCCTGTCTTGTCCTCGTTTAAAGTCCTAGTTTTATGATCGGCCTATTTTAGATAATTGAGGAAGCGAAGAACAGGCTTACACACAGAGCCACACCCAGAGGTGTTACTTTCCTGTCTCGTCCTCGGTTATAAGTCCTAGTTAGTATTACCTTAGTTTTTAGGCGTTTTGCCCTCGGCTATAATTCCTTTTGATTTTTAGTTACTTTAGTTGAGTTGGTGAAGGCAGCCCTTTCTGGTAGTGTTGCCCTCAGTTGTAATCCTACTAAGTATTTCCTCAAGATTAGGCATTTTGCCCTCGGTTATAAGTCCTAGCTAGTAATTATACCCCACGCAACAAAGTTGCGAGGGTATAATGTTTTTGACTGGTCCGTCAGTCAGTCCTACTTGTTTTCCAGACTTTTTTTCTACACGCTTCCAGATATTGAGCTGATTTTTGGTATGTGGGTCTAACATGGTGGCCTACAGATCAAGTTTGCATTTTGTTCAGCTCCACTGATTTTTACCAAAATTACGGTCCTTGGATTCTGAAAAATTCATCAAAATTACAGTTTTCCGGACTTTTGTTCTACACACTTCCAGATATTGAGTTGATTTTTGGTATGTTAGTCTGACATGGTGGCCTACAGATCAAGTTTGCATTTTGTTCCGCTCCACTGATTTTTACCGAAATTACGGCCCTTGAACTTTGAAAAGTTCATCAAAATTACAGTTTTGCAGACTTTTTTCCTACACGCCTCCAGATATTGAGCTGATTTTTGGTATGTTAGTCTAACATGGAGGCCTACAAAACAAGTTTAGGTTTTGTTCTGCTCCACTGATTTTTACCAAAATTACGGCCCCATAGACTTTGAAAAGTTCATAAAAATTACAGTTTTCCAGGCTTATTCTCTACATGCTTCCAGAAATTGAGCTGATTTTTGGTATGTTTGTCTAACATGGTGGCCTACAGATCAAGTTTGCATTTTGTTGTGCTCCACTGATTTTTACCGAAATTACGGCCCTTCGACTTTGAAAAGTTCATCAAAATTACAGTTTTCTGGACTTTTTTTCTTCACACTTCCAGATATTGAGTTGATTTTTGGTATGTTAGTCTGACATGGTGGCCTACAGATCAAGTTTGCATTTTGTTCCGCTCCACTGATTTTTACCGAAATTACGGCCCTTGAACTTTGAAAAGTTCATCAAAATTCAGATATTTTCGAAATTACGGCCATTTTAGTATGTTAGTCTACCACAATGACTTACAGATCAAGTTTGCGTTTCGTTCTGCTCGGCTGATTTTTGCGGAAATTACAGGTCCTGGACTCGGAAAAATACAAGTAACAGATTTCCGGGTCATTTTCCTAAAAATTACAGTTTTCCGAGCTTGAAATATTGGGGTGCGTGGGGTATGTGAGCGTGCTCACTAAGATTCTATGTATCCTTAAGTTTTGGGGGTTTTGTCTGCTTTCGCAAATTACCTGTTGTTCGGATATTAGTTGGCTATCGGCTAGCCGGTCATGATTCTTCACGGCTAAAGAGGCAAGGCGGTCTTTTATGGTGGGGATATCGGCTCTCTCATGGAGTGTTTTGATAGGTGTATCCCATGGGGCATGGAGGACGACCTGAAGCGCGTGATTTTGAACCTTCTGAAGTTTTCCCATATTAGTTTGATTGAGCTAAGTTAGGATGATTGCCCCATATTCGAGTACTGGGCGCACAAAGGCTTTGTATAGTTTAAGTAGGGTAGACTGGTTGGCTCCCAGGAAGTTCCCTTTAACATTTTCAATAAGTTAATGTGTTTGGTTGCTTTACTGGCCATATCGTTGGTTTGATTATTAAAGGACAGGTTTTGATCAATGGTGATGCCAAGGAATTTCGCCTCTTTGCATTCTGGGAGGACTTTATCCAATAGTTTCAGGTCAAAGTTGCATTTGCGTGTCTTGCGAGTAAAGGTGATTCGTTGGGTTTTATTGGCGTTCAGCTTTATTCTCCATTTGGCACACCATTGTTCTTTTTATACAGAGAAAGTATATACAGAGGTTTTTGGAGTAGATTGGCAATATTATTTGAGTCCCAGAGGCCCTTATCGTCCGTGAATTGGGAGACTTGAACACGATTCTCAGAGAATTGGAGATCGTTTACATAGAAGATGTAAAGGAGGGGCTGAGGACGGACCCTTGGGGGTACCTGCTTCAAGGGGGACACTGTCGGATATTTCATTGTTTACTCTGAATTTAATTTCGCGATCATTTAGGAAGGAGGACAGTAGTCTAAGCATTGTCATGGGGAGTTTTATTTTGGATAATTTATAGTGCATTCCATTGTGCCAAACAGAGTCAAATGCATTTTCGACGTCTAGCAGGACTGCCGTGCCTATTTGCTGGTTGTTAATCGCGGTTTTCATTTGGGTGACTAGGTGGTAGGCATGCTTGATGCCTTCTTTACGGTTTCTATAGGCTCTTTGCCACTTATTAAAGAAATTGTTATCTTCAAGGTGCCTCCTGAGTCGATTGGTAAGGATTCGTTCGAATACCTTGCCAATGCAGCTGAGGAGGCTGATTGGGTGGTAGCTGGCTGGATTGGAAGGATCCTTGTCAGGTTTTGGTATCATGACACCAATGACTGTTTTCCAACATTTACGAAAGTAGCCATGGGTGAGGCATGCGTTGTACAGTTTGTTCAGTTCTTCGATTAGGGAATTTGGGCTTTGTTTAAGAATTTTGTAACTCTCTTCGTCCTCGCCGGGTGAGGAGGAATTTCTGCACTTTTTTATGACGTTGATGATTTCGTCATTGGTGATAGGGGGTGACGAGGTCCTCGTCATCCCCGTCTTCCGGCTCGTTATCGAATTTGGGGTCACGGTAGATATCCAGGTGTTCATTGATGAAGTCATCAATGGCTTTTATGGTTGTGTCATCGTTGTCCGGACCTTGATATGGGCACTGTGTTTTTCTTAGGAGGTAGACAAAGGTGTCAGCCTTGTCCTTGTTGGTGCACGTGAAGGAACCATCTTCCCTTTTAAGAGGTTTGGCTGCAGCCTTGCGGCCTGATACAAGCCTCGTATGACAAGAGATTTTTATACAGAGAAAGTATATTGTTGGAATCACATGCACCACCAAGCATGCCAGAGATAGCTTCCTCACAGTTGTTACTAAAATTAAAGGGATTACTAGACAGATTGACAGACTTCATGGGGAATCACGCCTCTTCGGAACAAAGCTACTTAAAAAGAAACATTGAAGAATATTAATTAAAACGACAAACGGTAGTCAAAACAACAGCTTGTTGTACAATCTGTATCTTTCAGCTGAAAGAAAACTTTGATGCAGTTTAGGTTCTGAACCACCACCGAAAAATCGCATTGCATTAATTTGAAAACACCAACATTTTCGGTGGCAGGTAAAATCTCTTCTCCATTCCACATTTTTAAATAAACTTGACAAAGTCAAGCTGAGCTATTGCCATCACTTCTCGTCCGTCGGCGTACATACCAGGGACCAGCCTAGGGGGGAATTTTAGGGAGACTTCAAGTCTCCCTCCAGAAAAAATAGGGAGACTGCAGATTCATGTAGGGAGACTTCATAGGCAAGTGGGGAAAATTAAGAATATTCATGTACCACCCCCGCCGCTCCTTCATATTTTCAATTTATGGTCCTCCATTAACGTACAAATAATCCAGGTCATGATGTCTATGTGCCAGGTTAAAAAATCACAATGTAATTATTGACTGAAAATCCCCCACTGCTACCTTCTCCTTCATGACCCCTCACCTCTTCTTTCTGCCAATCCCCTATCACCCTCCTGTGGTTGCCTTTCAACAAAGTCTACTCAGCTAATAATTTCCTAAGACTGAAAGTGTGAACAGGACCAGATGTAAGAAGGTTGCTTGGGAGGTACTTTGTTAGTTAATAAACAAAATACATTCTGGGGTCGAGTATTTTGTAAAAGAAATGTCATTCCGCATCATTTTTATGGCATCCCGGTGTCATTCCGCGTCATTTCATGTCATTCCGATGTTTAGGAGGACCCTTTTTCAAGATCATCCACATGCACACTTGTGTCCTGTACAAAGCTTTTCTTGACATCACTAAAGCTTTTTTTCATGTGTTTCAATTCCATTCGTGTTTTTCTGGGAATAGGCAGCCCAACAGTTAACAGTCGTCAGCAAATCGAAATGAAAATAATGTGTTATAAAATACGTCCGTTGTGTATGCATTTTCGGCATCCTAAGCGACGTAACCGACTTACAAACTGGGTTGTTTTGTTGAGTCGCGTAAGTCATTTTCGTTTCGACACTTGAAGCTCTGACTGGAACGCAACAAAATAGAAATAAAAAAATCCACCAAAAGCGACAATGGACAATTGCTTGTCGTGTGATTTCAAATAAATGGACGTTTATTTGACGAATTAAAATGCCCATTTATCACACTCGAGCACATTCGATTTTTGAAAATACTCGTTTTCATGTAAACCTCGCATCACTCAGTTCAGCCTTTTCTAATTTTGGCCAATTTTTAGAGGGCGACTTGTAATCGCCCCGACTATTTTTCTAGGCGACTTTGGGCTTAGAAGGGCGACTTAATCGCCCTAGTCGCCCTCACGGCTGGTCCCTGGTACATACATGCATTAGTACGCACGTACGTTAGTACGTACGTCCACAATTTCCTTTGCCACACCTCACAGATCGCATTTATGATCAGATCACTTTGAAACTTGCTTGTTTGGGGTGACCTCTAGATGGGAGCTATCGATTTTCCTCAATTTCCGTCGAAAAATGTTGCCGCGGCCAGTGTTCTTAGAACTTAGTTTAGTCAGACCTCAATATTTCCCTTTGGCACACCCTAGGCTACAGGGCACATTCATGATTGGATTGCATTGAAACCTGGCATGCTTGTTTAGGGTGACTTCTAGAAGGGAGCTATTGATTTTCTTCAATTTCCGTCAAAAAATGTTGCCGCAGCCAACGTTCTTAGAACTCAGTTTATTTAGACCACAATATTTCCCTTTGGCACACCCTACAGGGCACATTTATGATTGGATTGCTTTGAAATCTGGTATGCTTGTTTGGGGTGACCTCTAGATGGGAGCTATCGATTTTCTTCAATTTCCGTCAAAAAATGTTGCCGCAGCCAACGTTCTTAGGACTTAGTTTGGTCAGACCACAATATTTCCCTTTGGCACACCATACAGGGCACATTTATGATTGGATTGCTTTGAAACTTGGTATGCTTGTTTGGGGAGACCTCTAGATGGGAGCTATCGATTTTCTTCCATTTCCGTCAAAAAATGTTGCCGACACCGACTTGTAAATTCACCACCGACCCACCTATACCTAAAATGTGATGTGTTGAATGTACTGTGAGTGAAAGAGTTGAATTTCATGATTGGTGACCAGCCCCTATATAGTGGTATCATGATATGATGAAATTTGGAAATCTGCACCGGTGTCTATATTGTAGGTTGTCGTATTGGCGTACCTGATTTCGATCCAAGCCTATATGATACGTATCTAGGTACATGTATGCGTTTCATATGATATATGATATGTATCTTGATAGTCATCCTGGTATTGAAGCTACAGTTAAGATCACATACATATAGGGACACTGGTGGAGCCCCCCCCCCCCCCCCCCCCCCCTCCAATTTCCCAATTTCTGTCACGTACTGCACTGCCCGGTTCCTTGTGTCCGAGCTCATACTGTAGCATAAGCCCATCCCTAACTTTACAATTGTGTACATCCCTAACTTTACAAATATGAGTTACCATGACAAGTAGCCCCTCTGACTCGAAGCACACTGTCACCTTTCTACTTTTCAGTTTTAAAATAAAGACGATTTTAGTCACAGACACCGGTAATTATGATGAAAACAGGTAAGTAGTCATCTGATGATCGCGACAACTAACCTTAACCCTTTACCTAACCTGAAAAGCAGACAACACTTGCAAAAATAATTCTTGAATAACTAATTTTTTTCATTTTTTGTCTCAAAAACATAGGTTATGACCCCTCGTTGGAACGAGCTCAATGAGCTTGTTCCAACGAGGTGTCATAACCTATGTTTTTGAGACAAAAAATGAAAACAATAATGAAAATTAATTGGCGATTTTTGAGAATAGTGCTGGCCGGTTTTGGCCGTTACGTTAGGTAAAGGGTTAACAAATACATAAAAAGGTAGAGTACCCCAGTCCCGTGGATTGGTAATGAAAAATAAATACGTCGGCGATTGAGACTTCATGCTCTTGCAGTTCATGATTTAGCTTCCACTTTGCAATTTTCAAATCAATCCACCCGAACGAAAAATTTAGGTTATGAACACCTAAATAAGAGAACACGTGACTTGGATCATTTGACACCCAGTGTTGTGAGTAGGATTAAATAGGGCTGGTGCCGATTGGTTCGATATATTTTGGGTTTGAAACCACTAATTAAAAGTTTGATTTGTCCACTTTAGAAAGGGTTAATAAGTTTGTTTGTAATTATGTGCCGGAATGTGTGAGGATCTCTCAAAAACATGAGACATAAAAAAGTGTCAAGGTCATTCAGTGCAAGACCATACTGTAGAAGTGAAAATGCAAAATTGAAATTGAAATTTGATGTACGACCATATATTTCTATGCCCCCGACCTTGTCGGGTGGCATTTCGTGATTGAAGTGTCCGTCCATCCTTCTGTGTGTGTGTGTGTGTGTCCGAGCCAATAACTCGAAAACGGTTAGGGCCACAGTCATCAAACTTCCAACAGTTATACATGTGTAAAGGACCATGGGAGGATGTGTCACACACCATAGCCGGGTTCGTACCTTCAAGGTCAAGGTCACACTAAAAATTGGTCAATATTCGTGTCTCAATCATAACTCAGAAACGAATCATAGTACAATTGTTAAACTTTTTACAAATGTTAAGGACAGTCAGAAGGTGTGTTGTGTATAATAGTTTCTGCCGCATCTGCAAGGTGGAGGTCACAATTGACCTTCATATGTTCTGGGTCACAAATCGTGTCTCAAGCATAACTCCAAAACTATTAGGGCTACAATCATCTAACATCACTCAATTATAAAGGACAACAGGTGGATGTGTCACGCACCACAGCCAGGTCCGTAAGGTCAAGGTCAAGGTTACATTTCAAGGTCACACTGAACACGGTTAGGGCCACAGTCATCAAACTTAACACAATTATAAAGGACCATGGGAAGATGTGTCACACACCATAGCTGGGTTCGTACCTTCAAGGTCAAGGTCACAGTAAAAATCGGTCAATATTTCGTGTCTCAGCCATAACTCAAAAACGAATCATAGTACAATTGTTAAACTTTTTACAAATGTTAAGGACAGTCAGAAGGTGTGTCACGTATAATAGTTTCTGCCACATCTGCAAGGTGAAGGTCACAAGGGGGGTGGTGGGGGGGGGGGTGTTATGTGTTACCTTAGTAACATTCTTCTTGTTTCCAGTTTATTTTTTTTGAACAGATTCTGTACATTATGGATGTACAGGTAATTTTTTTCAAACCAACTTGGTGTTTTGTACAGAGAGCAAAAGGTTAGCATTGTTGTCAATGAGATTTGTGTAGGCGTTCATTGGTCATGATTAGCTATTATGCAGAAATATGTGACCTTAAACACCAGTAAATAAATTTAGCATTCATAACCCCAAAAGTTATGGAAGATGATTACGAAGAATGACTGGTGCACATCATTGGAGCTAATTCATAGGCACCGACATCGTAGAAAACACAAGTGGAGTTTTATCAACTCATTTGAAAACACTCGTAAAATGGTGGTTAAATTTATCTTTTCGCATGATCTTGACAGGTATTGCTCGATCTTGGCCACTTTATGGATTAAAATGGTAGATGCTGGTTTGTTTACATAGGAAATTACTGTAATGTACATGTACACTTTATTAACGACCTATATATCAGACATTCAGTATGAATGGACAATTTGGTGTTACATGTAATTGTCAAGATATGTTGAATCTACCGGTCAAGTATTTCTTCACACTTGGTGATATTTTTCCTTTTGAATGACCGTCCCAAACTGTCAGTTTTCACGATAATTCAGATATACATGTATTTAAAGAGGCAGACTCTGCCTGGAACATGAGGAAAGTGTCACTAGTGTCTAAGTTCTCCCCTACCAATATCTTGATAGAAATTATTTTTTAAAATAATCATACATGTACAGTGTATGATCAATTATCCCCCAAATTACTTTTTGGGTTGAATCGTCAACTAAATAATGTATTTCGGACAAATCATTGTCCCAGGACGAACTGGTTTGGGGACCAAATGTCCCAAAGCCCTTGCAAGTGGCCAAACTGTTGATAATTCTCACCTAATATCAGTTCTCTTTGTTCTGCACAAGTCTTCAACCGCTGTAACCCTGCTTGAGCGGAGCTTCAACAGAGTTAGAATGTTGAGGAGCTGACAGCTGCTCGTTGATGCTCGGTGGTTCTCTCCGGGTACATCAGCTTCCTCCACCCGTAAAACTATCATAGTCGTGATTAGCCATTGTGCATAAGTATGTAATCTTAAACAGCAATAAATAAATTCTCTTTGTTTTGTTTGATTCTGCCATGATTCCCATTTATCAGATATTATGTGTGCAAGATCGCAGCACCCATTAGTAAAATATATTTGTTCCTCATCAATAATTAAATCGTTAATTAAAGCCCTCAACATTGTAGTACTCAAACGATTAGTCGACTAGTCGATGTCGACTCTGGGCAAACCAGTTGTCGACTCTCAATTGTGCAGTCGACTAGTCGGAGGAGTTCAAGCTTTTAGGTAAATAGCATCTCTTCTGTGCCACTGTCAGAGAGTTTGAACAGCAATATTGGGCAATCAATGTATACATCTATTGCCATCTAATAGTAGTGACAGTAGTTTGTTTTAACTGGTACTATTAGAGTGCTGAATTATTTTGGGCTATCAGGATATGTTATTAATTTGCCTTGTTGCAATTTATGGGAGAGTGCCTATAGGCACTCTCCCATAAATCGCAACAAGGCAAATTAAATAAGACTATATAATTTCACTCTTAGCATAATTAGAAGCACATTAACAGAATAATGTTCCAGTAAGTTGCTGTATATGAATGCCCAAGTGTAGCCAAATTTGGACCTTCAGCACTCTACTGGAACACCAACACTGTTATAAGGAGACAAGTTATCACCAATGAAGTCGACTTGACTTTTGGGTATTGACTAGTCGACTTTGGAATTCACTAGTCGTTTGAGCACTACAACATTGATAACAAACACCACTAAAACTGTTATCAGGATTGGAGGTTTACACAGTGCATTGAGTGGCAATTGCAATCAATTAAACGTAAAACACTGACCATCTGATATCGGCACCGACAATCGGCCGATTTCGTATTCAAAACAACAGCATTCGGATGACAGGTCATTTATCTTATCGGCTCATCAGTAATAGCTACCCAAGGGAGTGATTCGGGGCACCTTGGAGTTATGCACCCAGAACCGGACATGACATTTTTGAAGGACACCACACTCCTCCCAGTTTTAAAAGAAGTGGGGTTTCAACACATTTTTGGGTGGGTGGTGTGCAGTGAAACTGCCAGCTTTAAATAACCCTAACTTGCATCTGGGTCTTTTGGGATGAGAGCAATGAATTCTGAATGATAAACCAAATTTTCCCATCCCTGAGATAAGCAGGCAAATATGAATACAACTACATGCATATATACACCTAGAATAGATGCATATACACATAGGTGTACACATAAACATGCATATGTATACCGTCTTGACATTTTTGTTATATGTAAGATATAAATTACTTTACAAGGGGATGTGATCCCATGCACATTGTGGGTACAAATAATAATAATAATAATAATAGTTTTAAAGCCTAGAATCCACACACGGTGCTCAATGGCTGTACAATAATTGCATACATACATATACACACATACACATAATTCTCTCCCAGATACATTGACACATGGATCACTATTATCATTTATTGGCCAGGAGGTCAACAACTGATGTTTGACAGAGATCAGCAATACGTTTTGCTACATCTACAATAGGGCTGCCGCGACTATCAATTTTCATAGTCGATTAATCACCAACAATAATTGATGGTTAGTCAATTAATAGTTGTTTCTCATAAACTCAACAATCTCTAATATACTAACACATTTAAAATGATGTACAAATGTGTGCAGTAGTTCTGTACACTTTTGTGTTGAGATAAAATGAAAACACCAAAATATCTCTGACTGATCTGATGAATTTAGATATTAGAAACTTTGTGCAGATATTTCGTTTCCATAACTAATTTCCAGAAATTTCAAACATAGACCTCCATTCCTACATGTACACAAGTAAGTTTGTACTAAAAGTGAACTGATCCTTGTGTCCAGTTGCCAACTTTCTCACTTTTGTGGTTCTGATTGCTTCAATGGGGGTAGTTCGAGTGTACAAGACTGAAGATTCTTCTGTTTACTCTGCAGACTGCTTTTCTTCCCAAACCGTGAATTATTCAACTGGTACATAATTTGAGCAAAACCCTTTAGTACTGATTAACAGAGTCCAGCTTTTTGAAGAGCAAAACTCAGTTATTCAGTACTGAATGGTTAGCGTTCACAGTAGCAAAGTAAGGAAACTACAGTTTATTAAAACACAGTGTTAACTGTTTAGTTCAAGTTTGAAAATCTAAAATTAGGATTATGAGTGAATAAATTTAAGTTTACTATTTTTGTAACATATGAAGCCATCACAGTGATGGGTGTTGGATTCTGGCCATTTCTGGGCATAAATGCTGGGGCTGGCTTCAAAAATTCAATAACAAATCGACGAACCATCATCTGATGTGGGGGGTGGGGGGGCTGGGGTTAGGGGTGGGGGCTGTCCCTGTTATTGGAAGATACACGTGATAGCATGTGTGGATGCAAGGGGCCGCACCTGTTAAACTATTAATGTTTTCTTTTAAGATAGATGGAAGTGTTCACTTCAGTTATCTGGGTTAAGTTTCTGCATGTTCTTATTAGGAAAAACGAGAATGTCAACCATGTCTGGACAGAGGGATACTCCTTTATGTTACCTGAACAGGAAATCACATGTTCAGAAGGCATGGATGTGGTCACAATTTCCAAATATGTTTTGGCTAAATGTAATAAATTTGGGTGTCGATGCAAATTGGATTTCCACCCAAAGAGTGCATCATCCTCAAAACTTAAAGGCACATCCTTATAAAACATGAATTTCCTGTAAAAATATTCTGGGTACCAGAATCACAACTAATAGTTTTGTGTGGCTTCTTAACTTCAGAAATCAACTCACTTGCTGAAACTTTAGGGTTTTTTTTAGCTAGAATTGCTATTTCAGTACAGGACAGATACATGAATTGTTGGGGGACACCCGTTTTTCAATTGTGGATGTCCCCAAATAAATTGAGATGTCTTAATACAGATGATTAGACCAGTACATGTGTCTTGAAGTGCTGCATGTGTATAGATTTCTACTAAATATTGGAAATGATTTCTTCAAACTGGTAGATTTCAAAATTGAATTATATTTTCCTTCAGGAATTTGGGGACATTTAGCATTTGGGCGTCCATACCTGTAACAGGTATCAAATTGGCTCTGGATCTGTCTCTGCAGTAAATGATTTGGGCGGGTTTTATTCCACTGTCGGGGACTCTGTTGTAGTGGATGTATCACTAATGTCCGTGCTTTGAGTATTGCTTGACTTTTGGGTGTTATGCCCTTCAATCTCAGTGATCAGAACTTTTTTGACATTATTTTTGTCTACGGTGTTTAAAAACTCAAGTTCATGAAAACTGGGATCCAGGGCTGAAACAATAACATGCACTGTCCCCTGTTGATAAATCCTTCAATTTGAAGTGCCTTTCAATGTCATTTTTAATGGCACTTTTTATATCATTTTGTGCTTTGTAATCATCCAGTGAAGAATTAAGTCTGTCCAACAAACCAAACATAACTGTAAGTACAACAGAACTACTTACAGTTTTTTTTTTTCTGCTGATAAAACTGTTGTAGCAACTTCAAGGGGTTTCAAGACTGGTATAACATCAGCCATCAGAGCCCAATTGTCATTTGTCCAACCTAATGTGCTGGCATTTCTGCACTTAGTAACGTCATCATCTGAAAGAATGGCAACAATGGGCTATCATGCCTCCAACATCTGTTCCAACATGTGCAAAGAGCTATTCCAACGAATCTCATACTCTTGAATTAATGTCTTTTTAGCCCAACCCATTCTCTCCTGTCTGACATACATGTACAGTTCTTGAGTTGCTCGGCCACTATGTTTGAAATGAGTCACTAAACAACCAGCTGCCCCTAATAAGGAACGGAGGCTGCGCTCATCAAGCCCTGCCTTCACATGCAGCTGCAAAGTATTGTAGCACATGGTAACCTTATAATTCCATGAGATATCAACTGTACAGCACTAGTCCCACTACTCCATGAAGATGACAGTTCATGAAAGGTTTGATTTATTTTATCATTCAAAACATGAATGCTTGCAGTTGCATTTGATGCATTGTCATGTACAACAATACCAATAGTTTTGGGGATATTTTAAATTTTGTTAATGTCAATAACAACTGTTCAGCAATGTTAACAGCAGTGTACTGCTCTGGCATCAGTTTTGTTGAAAGAACATAACTTTCCTTAACCAAGGCCTTTGATATGAAATATGCTGAGTAGAGCTGAAATGGTTAACCCTTTATCCAACGTAACGGCCCAAACCGGCCAGCGCTATTCTCAAAAATCGCCAATTAATTTTCATTATGTTTTTCATTTTTTGTCTCAAAAACATAGGTTATGACCCCTCATTGGAATGAGCTCATCGAGCTCGTTCCAACGAGGGGTCATAACCTATGTTTTTGAGACAAAAAATGAAAAAAATTAGTTATTCAAGATTTTTTTTTTCGAGTGTCGTCTGCTTTTCATGTTAGGTAAAGGGATATAGGGTTTTCTTGATCGATTAATCACGTGGATTAACCTTGGTTAACCGATTAATCACTTGCCGTAATAGGCAGCTGAATAATTGTCATAACGTTGACGATTTATATCATTAAACCTTTACTCAGTGTAATGAACAAAACCGGCCAGTGCCATATTCAAAAATCTCCATTCAAATTTTATTATGTTTTCAATTTTTGTCTCAAAAACATAGCTTATGACCCCTCATTGGAACAAGCTCATTGAGCTTGTTCCAATGAAGGGTCATAAGCTATGTTTTTGAAGCAAGCATTGAAAATCTTTAGTAATTCAAAAATTTCTTGTGCAAGTATCATCTGCTACATGTACCAGCATTTGGTGAAGGGTTGAGAATGACCATTTCCAGCTACTGATAAGTATAATGATCATGCAAGTGAACAAGCATGTTAGCAGGTAACTGGCATTCTTTACTCTGTCTCATATAATTGATGTGAGCCAGTGTGACAATGTTTGTCTGTTTTGGAGCAAACTTGTTCCATTGTTAACCCATATAATACTATAGTTCAAAAGTAACGGTTAACTGATCCATTACTTTTTAGATCGATCAAGATGTTGATCATTGGTTAATCGATTAATCAGTTAACCATATCATCTCTAATGCTGAGGTAGTTATGTACGGAGCATTGGTATGATATGACTTGTCCATGTATCTGAAGTGAGTGAAATACATTTAGTTTGATTAGCAGATGCAATGAGAGCATCAATTTTTTCTGATAACTTTTGCATATCAAATTTTCGTTGAATGAGTGAGTTTATCCTGTCAATTGATAACCAGGAATGATAAATTCCAGAAGCTCTTTGAATCCTTCACCCTCTACAACACTTATTGGCATTATGTCCTTGATAATAAAATTAGCTACGTTATTGACAGTATTGTTAATATTTTTTCTCGATTCACATTCTGACCAACTGCACATGCTGGATGAAAACATCAATCAACTGCTCCAAAAGTTTGGTAACTCCAAAGGTTTTCATCTGCAGGTTTGTTCTTCTCAGGCTTACACAAAAAAATGTCCATACTGGTGATTTTGCATTTTGTTTTGAGACTAGTAGTACATCCATATTAAGTTTAGTAACAAATTGGGACATTATAAGTTATCTCCGCCAACATGTACATGTATGGTATATGGAGATTTAATACCTGGATGTCGGTGTTTAAATAAGACATCCAGGTATTAAATCTCCATATACATGTACCATACATGTTGACGGTGATAATGTTTTTGTCCCGTTTGAAACACAATAGAAACATAGTGGAGGAGAATTTGTGGATGCGTTTCTCACGCACCGTAATCACTTGGACCAAATTTGTGAATATTTTTTGTTTTTATAAATGCAGAAGACAATAGATAGAGTTACATCCCTTGGGTCATTAAGGAAACACATAAACAGTATTTTGTTGGCATATCGTCCCCTGAGTTCCAATGTGTTCTATGTGCCTACTGGCACATAGAATACATTGGAACTCAGGGGACGATATTTGCTCTTATTTTATTTTTCTCAAGTTGTTTCATTTAATTAACTGACTATTTGATTTAAAAAAATTATTGCAAAATATGATCGAATTGTCTGAAATCTGATATTTGTGACTATTTTCAGGTTTTTTGGTTGGATTTTTATACCCAGGCGAGTGAATGCGAAAAGCTTTCATTTAAACCATATACCCCCCGATGTTTCGCATGCGCTTATACCCTGGATGTTGCACGCTCTCATATACCATGGATGTTGGGTGCACCCTTTACCATGGCTATTTGTCCAAGGCATTCTGACCAATCAAAAGACAGAATTTATTGGGATATAGGGACAATGTTACATGGAAATTGGGTGGGAATTATATTGGCAGTAATGTATTGACCTAAATTAAGTTTCATTACTCAAATGAGGTTTTATGGGTAGATGATGTTAGTACTAAAGTTTGTGGTCACTTTTTGGGTTTCCTTTGTCAGGGCGAAATAGATTTGAAGTCCTTGTAACCATCTATTACATTCCTGGTGTTGATTATTGTGACACATGCACAAGCATACGAAGAACATCTAAGAAAACACTTCCTCACTGCCTTCACAGTTTGATGCAAACTGTGTTTTCATTGGTCGAATGAAGATTGATTACATGGACTTCATAACAGGAGTTGTCAGTCTGGGAGGAGTTTCAAGTAGTATTCATTTGTTTTCTGTGATTGACAGTTGGGGAATGACAGATGTTGATAGAACACAGTACATGTAACTGTTTTTTTCCCCCAATAATATATCGACTTCATCGTCAATAATATGATACAATACCATACTTTTATAACAATACTGGTATTCCTCTGGTATCACTGTCGTTAATTACAGTTTACGGGTATACCGTGCAGCCCTAGCCTCCACTTGGTTCAACATGACATTTACATGTACCAATTCCTGGACATTGGCTTCCCTGTGTACATTCACAAACCTTAGTTCAATTTTTCTTCAAACTTTGCCCAGTCAGCATCCTTTCTGAGTTTCTAAATCCCCCTAAAGCTTCCTTTGCTTCTAACTGGATTTTTGTCCCTGATCGTAACTGTAATCAAGTTGTGATCACTATCCAACTCCCTTTTACCTTCATTGTCCATGTCTACCTCTATCACCTCCCTTCATAAATCAGTATCTGTGAGAATATGGTTGATTATCATTCTTCTTTCATTATTTTCCCAGGCCCATTTACCCTTACACCTTGCAGCCCTTTTCAGAATCTTCAGACCAAGCTCATTTGTGAAGTCAACAGTTTTTTTCATTCCTGTTGACTTTCTAATAGCCTTCCTGTAGGCCTTCCTTATCACCAATGTATCCATAAAAGTCTCCCATCAGAATTACAAGGTCCCCTCTTTTCTAATTCAGTGATATTGGGCCCACAGTGTTGAGTGCATTGAGTCATTCCACTCAGGTTTACTTCCCTGCATTGCGCAATACACAATTCCAAAAGGCAACACTTTTGTTTTTCACCCATTCAATTTCTTTCAAAATCTCAAATGCGGTGCTAACATCTGCCAGATCTGTGACCAGTGGCAGTTTTAAATCCTCTTTAATGTACATGCCTCCCCCTCCCCCCTTTTTCTGACCATCAGCCTGTCCTACACCTATGCACATGGACCCCCTTGCTTGGTCAACCTGTGCCTCATGTCTCGCCTCAGCCAATAATAAGCATCAAAGTCCTGGATCCTTGATCAATGTAACTATTTTACTTACTTTTCTGTGAAGACCCTGGATGTTGGTCTACTCCACTTTCTGAGTACCAGGATTTCTTGACTTCTCTCTATTGGTCCTATTGTTCCCTGATGGTAACCTCAATAATCTTGTTCTCTCCCCTTGCTCTTGATCACCCCATCTGTGTCCACTCTTGTTATTGCCTCTGACCTCCCATCCTGCTCATCTCCAAAAAAGGCTCTGGAACCTGTAGAATTTTTTCTTCCAACACTTGTGTCCCCGTCTTCCTAAGATGCAGCCCATCTTCAGCATCTTACCTATACATGTTCCCCTTACCTCAAAACATGCCCCAGTGATCAATAAAGGATATTCCCAAATCAGAACAGTAATCCTCTAACTCCTCATACAATGCCATAATCCTTGATTTCCCCTCATCCCCACCACTAGGCCAGGAAGGACTCTTGGCCCACTGCTCTTGCATTTGTATTGAGTAGTTTAATAACTTAATCCCCATACAAATCCACCAGTCTTATTGATCTTCTCTCCCTGATTGTTGAACCCCACATGAATCACCACTACCTGATCCGATTTTGATCCCATCATTATACCATCCACCCTGTCCCTTAAATCTTTGACCTTCACGCCAGGAAAACATGAGAGTTTGATTTGAGCAGTCAGCACCACAGACAACCTTGTCAATTCTGTGTACAATGCTGTTTTCTGCTAAAACTAACTTTCTTTTATTCTCCATCCCACTTCTCTCCTCCGGCCCTATATCACCTGCAACTGGCATCGTTTGATTGGCATCCAAACTCTTCTTCCTTTTGACCATTCTTCTTGCACAACCTGCCCTATCAACACCAGCAACCATCTACTCTCTCTTGTCCTCTCCCTCATCCTGTCCCCCAGAAGCATCAGAATCTAAAACACTGAATCTATTTTCTAAACACCGCTTGGTTGCCTTAGTAGCCCTACCCTGACTTTCTACCCAGTCCTGACCTGGCTCTACCCACTGGAACTCCTATGCGTGTAGACAAATACTTTGTGTTCACCATACAGTGGTTGCTAATCAGTAAATGAAGAAAATTGAAGTTCTCCTGTGCACGCTTTCATTTAACATTTAAAATGAGTAATTGGTTAAAATTTATACCCCTTTATATGTGGAAAAAAACGCTGTCCAAAGATCACTGAATGCAGGTGTTCAAAGCATTTCTGGGTTCCTTTTTTTTCTGGGAAATTGTGTGCAAGATTGGAAATTTCTTTTAAAACTGTTGCCTTCTTTGAATTATTTTTTTAATTTTCTTTTTTTGTGTCAGTTTTAACGCATTACATGCTACTGTCCCTCAGAAAAGGGAAATTGCAAAGCTTTAAACTATACAAGGAAAAAGAGAAGATTTCTGCTGTGTATCTTAATCATGTGTGAACAAATGAATGAAGTGAAGTTTAGACATTTGTTAATATCTGGACACTTCAGTTTAGAGAATTGGTACCCCTGGTCCTATTTTACCTGAAACAGAGAACATAGAGAAGCTGGGCAGTAACAGATCATACAGAACTTGCTGGCCACTATAATCAAACACTTTCCCACTATATGGGCTTCCCTTTGGGCTAAAATACTGATTAACACTTTTCAAACCAGTGCATGTGTGCATAATTTTTTGCATTGAGCAAAGTTGGTTGTTGATTATGCAATAAACACCCAAACTGGACACAAGGATCATTGATGACTTAAATTAATACTACAGCTCTTTTGCATTGTGGGCTTAAATTATTGCTGACTCCCCCCCCTCCCCCAACACTTTCCCCCCATCCTCCCTGAAAACACAACACAGACTCACTCACGTCCTTGTACACAAAATTGCTGAAGTGTGTCATTTGTTATTTTCCAAAAAGTATTTTTAAAAAGTAATTATATGTCATCAAAATCTGAATACCAAAGTAAGTCAAACATGCTAAATTTCACAGAGATCATGATGTATGTATCTGTTTGCATTTGGCAGCTACATGTACCTCATTTGACTAAAATAAAGTCATAGTCACCAATATCGATGAATAGTTAAAACCCTCATTGTTATTGGTAATGATGTCAGTATGGAGATGGGATGATATCACTTGTAATTAAACTGAACTATTCTAAATTTTCCAACAACTGATGTTTTGAGCTATAGTATAGAAGTGGGTTAATACCATGAAGTGATGGAGGCATTTTCAACCAGACATGTATTTACACAAACTAACAAATTCCAAGCAGCATTAGATGACTTGCAAGTTATGGACCAATTATGCAGCCCAATGGTGGCCTGCAATTTTGGGCTTTGTTTTATAGAAAGTGTGGACATTTTAGGCTAGGAATATACCAACCTGGAAACCATTCGATCTTCCAGTACCATAGTAATGCTCTTAATATTCTTTATTCAAATGTTAATTCTTTTTCAAGCTTGGATTCCATCAGCTGTAAATATAGAAGATCTCTCATGAGTGGCGATGTCATATGAAATTTTTGGTCCCAGTTCACTAAAATTGATCTGAGCCGAGGTTTACCAATGCTCAGATCGATTTTAATGACCAAGGTAAAGAAATTTCATGTCAAATCATGATGAATTTGAGATTCTTTTTATCACATAATGTGTAATTAATCTAACTTAACCCTTTACCTAACATGAAAAGCAGACGACACCTGCAAACAAAATTTTTGAATAACTAATTTTTTAATTTTTTGTCTCAAAAACATAGATTATGTCCCCTCATTGAAATGAGATCGACGAGGGGGCATAACCATAGCCAGTTTTGGCTGTTTTGTTGCGTAAAGGGTCAACAACTAAAACTGGCCCAGCGCTGTTCATAAGTCACCGCCAAACAAATTTCTTTATTTTTTTTTCAATTTCTTGTCTTGAAAAAATAACTTATGACCCTCATTGGAATGAGCTCGAGCTCATTTCAGTGAAGGGTCATAAAGTATGTTTTTGAGACAAAAGATGAAAGAATTTAGTTTTTCAGGAAATGTCACCTGCTATTTGTATCAGGCAGACAGTTAATGAAAAATAAGAGAAGATTAATTCAATTCTACTTCTGAAAGCAACTCACTAACAACTTGACCACATCAACTTTTGACGTCATTTCCATATTAGACATGTTGTCATTGTTGTGAATGATGTTTTCCGTAATGAACTATGTGATTGATAAACATTTAATCGGCTCCAAAACAAAGTTAAAGCCTCTAATTTGAAAAAATATCATCTCTCAGATTTTGTTTTGTCAAAGAGCATGTTAAAAAACTGCCTTGTGCCAAGTGTTCGGCATCAAAAGCAGCAAGAAACAAGAAAGGGCAACGCAAAGCATGTGCCAATGCCCCCAACATGCAAAAGAATTTTCTAAGCCGAAAGAGTGAAAAAGGGCCATAACTCTGGAAGAAATGTGTTGAAGAAATGTACGCTACACAGGTATCGTTCCCCATGATGCTCTATCACAACACCAAATATCATTCAAATCATAGTAACAGTGGTTGATATACAAAGGAAAAATGTTGGTACAGACGGATGGATGGACGGATGAACAGACAGATGGAGGTCTCCACTCGATGCCCCTTCAACTTTTCAATTCGGGGGCATAATCACTTAATTCTGCGATTAAAAAACTTTCAAGCACTGACAAGTAGATGAATTTGCAGAAGATACGACATTGCAAAGATATAAATGAAATTTAATGCATTTGCCTGAAGTGATAGATGTAAACAGAAAACTGTCTGTTATAATTTCTGATACATGCAGCTGATACATGTTGAAATTGGAAACAATTGAATCCTTCTGCATTCTGAATATTTGATTGTCGTGAACGACTGCAGTATTCTAGCACTAACTGGATGCAATCAGTTCAAAAACTTTGTATTTTTTTCAAATGAAGCACAGTTTTAAGTCCAGTAATACCTCCAGAATGAGTATCAACAATGGCGAACAAAGATAGTTTTCATGGATGCATATGCTGCATGTATTAATAGAAACAAGTGAAAACAAACTTCATAATTGTCTTTCTCTGAGACCTAGTTTTGACGAATATGGAAATATGGAAAATTCCTCTGCCGACAAGTTTAGTGAGTGATCGGGTAACAAGATCAGGATAAAAACTATGGCATAGTTTTTTGACAAGACCTAAAAAAGTTAAAAATCTGTTTCTCAGGCCATTCCACATGGTCCTTTTGTCTTCCACATGCTCTCTTTTTATAACCAATGCAAACTTGAAAAAATCAAAATCAAATGTTTAATGTCTGATATTTTAACTAAATTAATAAAATCGATAATTTTGTCCCTGAAGTGCAACAAGGCTTTATCATTGCAAAGCCTTCTTGCACCCACGGGATGAAATACACCACCATGCTATTCTATAGACTATGAGGCCTAAAACATAAAACAAACCAAGAACATGAACCTTTGATGGCAAAGAAATAATTACAAAAATAAAAAATAAATTAAAAAACTGCCTGCCCACATGCAATTTTACAAAAAATGGCCTCAGAAACTGAAGATCTACTTTGTAGGGCCCAAAACTAGTGATTTTTCGCCTTCAAGTTAATTTATTTAATCGATACGAGCGCATTCATGTTAGTGATATATGAAACATAAGAGAAATTTTGCATAACGAACATTGTGTGGTTGTGTCGAATGGTCAACTTATTTTTTTTCAACTTCATGGTTTATTGTCTCTTTAAATATGCTGTCCCTTTAAATGTGCTATCAGTGATCACACAGCATGGGAACAACTGCAGTATACATGTAAGTCACTGTTGTCAAACATTAATATTCCAGGGCAATTCACAATGTTTCTACTGAAATACCTGAGTATCTTTCAGATTAACCCTTTACCTAACAAATTGAAGCTCCTGCCCACATAATTTGCAAATAAAACGGTTGAAAAAAAAAAAAATTCCAAAAATTTCAACAAAAGCTTATTAAGGGACCCCTCATTGGAATGAGCTCATCAAGCTCATTCCAGTGAAGGGTCACATGATATGGTGTTGATGAATTTTATTTCAAAAATTTGAAAGTACAATAATTTCTCATCAGCTCACCAAAGTTAAGCAATGTCGAGCCCAGTTAGTCCTTGGATGAGTGACCATCTGAGCGATCAATGCGGACTCCTGTGTTGTGTCCTTGGGAAAGGCACTTCACCCTGATTGTGCACCTGGGGGCACGATGAAGCCATGGACTAAGGTGTACTGCATGTCGACGGAGCACATGTATTCAACCAATCTAACCCTGCCTGTGCTGCAGTGCGGAGTTATGATGTTGGGGAGCTGGCTGCTGCTCATCGTTGCTCAGTGCTTCTCTCGGGGCACCCCGGCTTTCTTCACTTGTAAAACTGTCACCGACAGGTGTAAAATTTATGACGAATTGTTGAATTAATTGGAGCCGACTGTGGTCAAATTTAGCAAGTGTAGGAGAGGTGTCCTAGTCAAAGCTGTTGAGGCCAGATGGTTGTAGCATATGCATTGTGTAGATCCAGTGTTTTTCCAGTTGTTTTCTGGTTTGGGTGCTTGAAGCACTTTTCGGGTTACCTCGCATAATTTCAATAATCCAGACAGAGAGCTCATTTGCTGTGTGGTTGGTGGAGTTGTAATGAATGGCCTCCGGTTTATTAAGTTGTTTCCTGATGTCATAAAGGCGTTCTTTTATTCTAATGCATAAGTCTTTTTTAGCTCAACTTTGGCGAAGCCATGGCCCGTCGTGCCATGGCCCGTCGTCCGTCTGTCCGTCAACAATTGGATACGGCTCGGGCTAGAGGTCGTATTTATGAACCGATCTTTACGAAACTTCTTGGGTACCTTTGTTATGACTGTGGGACGAGAACGAGTGTTTTTGGGTGCGGTCCAAAATTCAAGATGGCTGCCAGCTGCCATTTTGTACCGACGATGCAGAAATCTGTTTTTTGTACAGAACTTCCATATGAAAGCTCTGATTTGAATAATTTTTTGTATGAATGGTTAGTACCATGGGATACATCACATATAATACGGGTTTTTTTCTCGTGCGTAAATTATGCAAATTAGACTAACTTTGATGTTTTTTGGTGTTACTTTCAGCACTGTAAGTGCAAATGCCAATACGGCTTGGGCTAGAGGCCGTATTTATGAACCGATCTTTACGAAACTCCTTGGGTACCTTTGTTATCACCATGGGACGAGAACGAGTGTTTTGGGGTCCGGTCCGAAATTCAAGATGGCCGATGGCAGCTATTTTGTACGAAATTTGGTGCAATCAGATTTTTGCCCAGAACTTCCATATGAAAGCGCTGATTTGAATAATTTTTTGTGTGAATGTTTAGTACCATGGGATACATCACATATAATACGTGTTTTTTTCTCGTGCAGAAATTATGCAAATTAGATGAACTTTGATTTTTTCAGTGCTGCTTACACACAGTAAGTACACATGTCAATACGGCTCGGGCTAGAGTTTGTATTTATGAACCGATCTTCACGAAACGTCTTGGGTACCTTTGTTATCACATTGGGACGAGAACGAGTGTTTCTGGGTGCGGTCCAAAATTCAAGATGGCTGCCAGTGGCCATTTTGTATCGAAATTAGGTCTAATCAGTTTTTTGTACACAACTTCTATACGGCTCAGCCTAGATGCCTTATTTATGAACCGATCTTTACGAAACTTCTTGGGTACCTTTGTTATTACCGTGGGATGAGAACGAGTGTTTTTGGGTGTGGTCCAAAATTCAAGATGGCCACCAGCAGCCATTTTGTACCAAAATTAGTGCAATCAGTCTTTTGTACAGAACTTCTGTATGAAAGTTCTGATTTGAATAAATTTTTGTATGAATGTTTAGTAACATGGAATACATCACATATAGTACGGGTTTTTTTCTTGTGCAGAAATTATGCAAATTAGATGAACTTTGATTTATTCAGTGCTACTTATACTCTGTAATTGCACATGTCAATACGGCTCGGGCTAGAGGCTGTATTTATGAACCGATCTTCACAAAACTTCTTGGGTACCTTTGTTATCACCTTGGGACGAGAACGGGTGTTTCTGGGCGCGGTCCAAAATTCAAGATGGCTGCCAGTGGCCATTTTGTACCGAAATTAGGTCCAATCAGTTCTATACAGCTTGTATTTATGAACTGATCTTCACAAAACTTCTTGGGTACCTTTGTTTTCACCTTGGGACTGGAACGAGTGTGTTTTGGGGTGCCTTTGTTATCACTGTGCTATGAGAACAAATATTTTGGGGTTCAGTCAGACCAACTCTGGGACTCAAAGATTTCTTTTCTAGTTTAGCATCTGACTGTCACCCACCTTTACAATACTTTACCTATACATTTGTTACAGGCAACGCTCAGTATTTATGTACAGACCGTTACAATACTTTATATGTACCTTTGTTATCAGGTCATTACCTAGATGTTTGTCATTGCTGTGTCACATACTATACATGTACATGTCTTTGCCTTGACAAGTTGAGCTACAGTGTCATTGACACTTTCATTTGGTTTCGCCGATGTATTGTATGTGTCATTGTTTGCCTGTAATCATGTATATCATATTTTTTTGATGGCATGTCACTTTCCCGCTGAGCTAGTAGTGGCATTTCGTTTGGGTTCTTTTGAAAAAAATATATGTTGTTTATACACAGGTCCGTTTGGTACATGATTTTTCCCGAAAACCCAGGCTTATGGGGGTGATAAATCGTTTTGACTCTGACCAATAGCTCCTTAAGATTCTTGTTGCGTGTGAAGGCTAGAAGAGGTGCATGTTTTGCAAAGTGCTGGCAGTCGATACTTTCATTAAGTAAAAACCAGTATTTTCTCATCGTATTTGTATAAAGGCATATGCCTGTCAGATGGTAATTCGTAACAAATGGGATACGATTATTTTCTTTCCTATTTATGAAAAATAAAAAATGAACTCAGGTAAAAAACCATTGACTCGAGAATTTTTTGTTTTCCTACTTTTATTTACATTGCACACACATACTGCTAATGTCTTGTTCACACCTCAACAACCTGAAAGAAACTAAAAAGACATTAGTATTTGGCATTAAATAAAACAAATCTACACAGATTTATGCTCATAATATCCCCCCCCCCCCCTCCATAACCGTCAACAGGAAGATAGAAAATAAAACAAACTTACATGCAAGAAAATTATTAAAACGGACAAAACATCTGCCAACATTAAAACCGTAAAACATATCCGTCAAACAATATGATGAGACTATCTGCTCAGTTACGGATATCTTATCTGCAAACAAACAAAGGGTTTTGAGCAGAACAAATATTTGCCTAATTATGGATATCTTATCCAATTGACATTAGGTATTTTCAGTGAGAAGACATCAGGTCACAATCAAATACAAGTCAATCCACTGAAGAGACTGACAAAGTCGAAACCAGTCTGGAGCAGGTTATAAGAATTCATTCTCGAGGTCGAACTTCCAATTATTCAACATATTAGCAAATGTAGGGTTGAGTGGATAAGATTAATGCTTGCTAAATGGAGGTGGAGGCATGGTCCAAAATTTCTTTTATGTTTTAAAATGAATTTTGGATGATTTTGAGTGATTTTATGCAACAAAAGGAAAATATTTACATGGTTGACCCAATGTGGCATATTGGTCTATTGAGTGATTTTTTGTCTTGGCTTTAAAATGAGTTTTGATGGTTTCAAGTGAGGTTATCTTGGGAAAAAGTTTCACCAAAGTAACCCCTGAGGATATTTTTGTTACTGTCATCATCTAGTCAGTTCATTAGAGTCAGCAAGTTAGTAAATTAGGGCGGGGGAAAGTATTCTCAAACTGTCATCCGTTCATTTACCACACCTGTTTGTCACAGAAAGCAATTTTTTTTTTATCCTTAACCTTTTTTTGTTGCAGATATATTACATATTGTTTGCACAAGTTTTTGTTTGCAAAAGAACATAAAAATGAGGGGAGCCACTGCAGAGAAACTAGCTGAACTACAGACAAAGCAGTCACATATTAGGAATATATGTATTCTAGCTCATGTTGATCATGGTAAGTTGAACATTCAATCGTATATGGTGGAACCCTGTTAACCGTTCACCTAATGAATCGGTCACTGTTTCCCTCATAATATAAATTGAACAGTTGAAAAATATTATTTTTTATTGGAACAAGCTCATTGGACTCATTCCAGTGATGGGTCACATGATATTTTTTTGTTGAAATAAAATATAAAAACATATTATTTAAGATAATAAAATTTTATATAGTCTGCATTGGGTAAAGGATTAAGTGAATAGCCTCTTTGCCAGTGAAAATTATTCGATTAATACATGTAGGTGTCTTGAATTAACCCTTTACCTAACATGAAAGCAGACGGCACTTGCAAAAAAAATTCTTGAATAACTAGTTTTTTTCATTTTTTGTCTCAAAAACATAGGTTATGATCCCTCGTTGGAACGAGCTTAACAAGCTCTTTCCTATGAGGGGTCATAACCTATGTTTTCGAGAAAAAATAATGAAAATTAATTGGTGATTTTTTAGAATAGCGCTGATGGGTTTTGGTCGTTACGTTGGGTAAAGGGTTAACAGAATATGATCATTTTCATGTATTCTATAGATAAACTTAGCATTTGTGTAACTGGGCAAAATAAATAACTTAAGACTGTATTCTACATATCGCCAATCTAAATTACGAGATACAGTGTAGCCATAAACATAATAACAAGGCTACTTTTACACAAATATACACAACTCTAACTTTATACCAAAGAGATTTTGAAAAACTAACCAATGAAAACCTCACCCTTCCTTGACATGGCCGCCATATGCAGACAAAAAGCGCTGGCCGCCATATGCCGACAAAAATTGCCAAGAGATAAAATGCATGGTGGTTGGAGGGGAGGAGGCGGGAAAAAACTTTTGCTGACAAAATGGCGGCATCAAAGTGACCAAATCCATGAGTGTTGCTCTAATAAGGTTCCAATCACTCCTTATTGATGCATGCAGTTGACCAGTCAATGCCTGGTGTTAATTGAAAACAAAGGAAACGTGATGAGAATTAGGTTGGTCAAGTAATTACTCCGCGTGAAGCCAGTTAATACTGCAGTACAGCAATAAGTAAATAAAATTGGCACAGCTGACAGTATGATCTCTGGATATGTTCCACAGTGACAAATACTTTGCCCACTTTCACAAATCGGGACAACAGTGCTGCTGTCCTGATATTTATTCTATTACATCTTATTTACCTGAGCTCAGGGAGCGCTGTCATACAGAATATAATAAATTAAATGCTTTTAGTGGATGGACAGAGGCCATTTAGGTACTTGTACTATAACAAGGGAAAATTGGTGTTTGTCAAGGTAATTTCTCAATTTCTTGTTAGAATTTTATCCAGTTAACAGGAGTTTACTCTGTAACCATTACATGTATATGTAGTTAACTGGTCAAATTTGTACTGAATGTATGGTAAATGAATTTGTGTTTGGAAGTTCTATTCAATTAACAGGGTTATTTGATTAACAGATATCCAATTAAGTAGACTCCAGTGTTCTACTTATACACACAAACTCAGTACATGTTTTACAAAACAGTTCAAGCTGTGTAAATAAAATGCTTCAAAATTTCATTTTTGCACCAATTTCGTCGAATCTTTTAATCGGTGTGAGTTTTGGAAGGTGTAACAAACACAGCTTGTTTGTTACATCTTCCAAAACTCACACCGATTAAAAGTATAACACGCAGAAATTTTTTGTATATTTTTTTTTTACCAAAATGTTTTGTATTATATTAGTTATCAAATATGAGGTACTGTGGGCAGTTTTGGGGCACACCCAGTCCATGCCTCTTTATTTCTGTAACTCAAATTTTTTTTCACAAGACTCAAGATTAGGGGACACTGTATTTATTATACGCTAAACGATAGATTATCGAAGAAATTGCAGAAAGATAGAAATCATATCTCCCACTGTGAAGATATAGAAATTTTCACTTTCACGGTATCATGAGAAGCATTTAACTCTGCACACTGATGTTGAAATATTAACAATTAACATTTTAATCTTTTATCCACATAATGCAACTGAGAATGTAACCAATTCAATTTGGTGTGTCAGAGATCATTGAGCTCTTTTTAACAAGAATAAATTGGTTAAGTTCTTAGTTGCATTTGGGGAAAAAAATTGCTTTTGCAAATTTTGGTGTTTTGACATCAGTGTACAGAGAGCTAGAGATGGGCAACATACCAAAAAACAAACCGATACCAATATGATTCAGTGTGCAAAATGACTAACCAACTGACCATTCACATGTGTTGGATGGCTTACCAAACGTTCGGCTACATGTATGCAGAAGGCGAAAAATCTAACAAGACACAAGAAAGTCTGCTTAACTGGTAGAGTGCTAGCAGCCTATATTTAGGATTTATTCTGATCTGCAGGTACCTAAATTTAAAGGCATCATATTCTGTGGATGCCCTTCATATTATCTTGTAAGAAAAATTACTTCATCTCCATCAATTTGCATTGTTACTATTTATGGGAGAGTGCCTACACCATGAATTGTAACAAGACAAACATGTGTGAACAAATCTTGAGGCTGAGAACAAATTTAGCACTCTACTAGTTAAGTGACTCAGACTTTACCGTTCAGAATGCAACTTTTGACTAAGTGGTCATCGGTTCGCATAGATTTAAATTTGCCTAACCACCATGCAAACGAAACGAGTGTTCTCGTCAAATTTTTCACACTGTGATGGGGATACTGAAAAATCGAATTGAACTAATAGTTGAATACCAAAACCATCTAAATTTTCAAATTGCCCTACATATGCTATTTATAAGGCCCTGTTGTGGCTTGATAACAATTGAAAGGATTATTTTCATGAAAGAAGTGACTGATTTTCTTTTCAGTTTTGTTAACCCTCAATGGTCTGACAATTGTTCTGAATTCCCACAAGACTACATCTTGTACATGGCGAGTTGCTTAGAAGTTAAGGCAACCAAGACTTGACTAGAAATCACTGTCGAGGAGATTTATCTATTGTCAACAGGACTTCCTAAAGTCCTAAAGATGGCATAGGGCACATGCTCTGAGATTTCAAAAGCCTGACATAGGTCTTCAAACGTTAAGGTGTGTTTAGAATAAGTCTCAAAATAACTGTAGATATGATTTGTAAAAGGATGCCACTTTTGAGCTGATCGCCAGTGACATTTATAGTGTTGTGGTAGAGTGATACAAGAAAAACTTATTCTGTTTTTTTCCTGATGTGAATTCCCCTTTGGCACTACTAAATTTCATTCAAGTTAGACATCAAAGAACAAACCTGTACCGAGATATACCCCCTAAAATACCGAAATAATTTTATATAAACATTTTTTGTTCTACTCCTGAGCAAACATCAGGCTAATGCATACAGTCTAAAGCCACTAGAGTGGCTTTCAACACTTTTCACTAGAGACATGATAATAGCTTCTAGCACTCTACCAGTTAAAGGTGCTCTTAATATTCATAGTTTGATGAAGTGTTTGTTTCTTTTCCAGGAAAAACAACTTTAGCAGATGCATTGGTCGCAAGTAATGGAATCATCTCACAGAGGATGGCTGGAAAGGTGAGTGTTGTAGTTGCATTTCACGTTTATCTCTTCCACTATTCTGCCTATCATTCACTCCTTGCATGCTGCCGGCAGATATTTCCACCCAGGACAGGATTTCTCTTGTCACTGAAATATGTATAATTTGGACATATTAAATCAAATTTCCATCCTGTAAATTGAATGGATCTTTTTCATCAAAGATCTCTTGAGTTAAATTTAGAAGTGTTTTTCATCAAATCTACTCATGGCGGCTTCATAGCAACCATGAGTAGATTTGATGAAAATATCTTTAAAAATACTCAGTAGGTTAAGATTTAAACATATTTCATCTTGTCTCACAAGTTTTGTATATCTATTATATAAATGGTAAGGCTGTAATTCCTTCTTGTAATTCCCTCCAGTAATTCCCTCCATTCCCCACTTTGCTAATCTTTCTTGATATGCAATGTGTTACTTTTCCATCACATGAAAGGGGCTTCTTGACCTAGAATGGGTGGACTCGCTAGTTTACCTTTTACCAATATCCTGTTTTTACCCATAAAGCCTAATATAAGGCCACACAAAGTAAATAAATTGATTCTCAGGCATTTTTTTTCCAGATGAATAAGAGAGGAAGGGTTATATTTTTTTAGTCCCCCACAAGTTACTGTGAGGAGACTTATGGATTGCACTCCATCCATCTGTCTGTCATTTTATCTGACCTGTTACCACCTGTGTCTCCGAGATTGTTGAATGTTAGTGTTTAAAATTTTTAACATTAATCAAGACATTATGAAGATGTGATTCATATCAATTTTGGAGAACAAAAATTAAAGATAACTGAAAGGCAGACATTTTTGTTGTAATTTTTTCATACTTTTATATCTTACCACCTCTATCTTTGAGATGCTTAGCTGTTGACATTTCAAATTTTTAACATTAATCAGACATTATGTAAATACGACGTGTGTCAAATTTTGTAGAAAAAAATTGAACATGGCTGAATTGTAGCCATTTTTGTTGTGATTTTTCCTATTTTCATATCTTACCACCTGTATCACCAAGATGATTGGCTGTCAGTGTTTCAAATTTTTTTGTCAGGTTGTTTAATAAACTTGACCTTTAGTTTGAACCCTGTGTGGGCAGGTAGATATGCAGGCGAGTGCACCGGCAATGGGCTTTTTTTTTGACTTAAGACAGTTTTTCTCAACCTCTGTATTGTATTCACTGCATGTTGGATTTGAAAGCCACTTATTTGGTCAAAACAAAATTTTTGAGGTTACTTGTTGATGACAAGACAATGCTTCCTTTCGATTTTGGTCTGGCTAGCCATTTCAGTATGGCCTCCATGGTATTATGACACCGTTGGGGACATTTGCTATGCTTCGTGTTCCTCTTGTTATTTTTTTTTTTCTTGCATTTAGTGAGCATGGATTGAGAGGCTTTCTTCTGTCATTTCACACACAGAATACATAGAATGCGCATAATTATAAACTCATTTAATTTTAAAAATAAAACTGTTTTGCACCTACAGTGGTGTGATCACAAAAGTGGAAGGGGACTATCGACCGCGTCGCAACGCAATCGAGGTCGACATGATGAGGTTTCAGAGACTCACAACAATTAAAGCGTGATCGAATCGATGCAAATTCCCGATTAAGTTTACGAGTGTGAACATGTTAATCAACGCAGTCGCGATTTTACAATTGCCACAATCAACCTACATGTACATGTGTACGCTCGCATTTTCTTTATAAATGGAAAACTCCACAAATACAGAATGAATAGGGGTATATGTCAATTCAGGCAGTTCCAAGGTAAATTTTGTCTTGAGAAATAGAAATCGGGTCCCGTGATACCTATTTTGCGACACTCCGTCCTTACTTTGTTTACACGTGGGGTGATAAAAATTAAAAGAAAACAAATTAGCGTGATATTTTGAAAACAAAACTGAAACGAATAAATGACTGTTGCGTGTGTGGAAGAATGGAAACTGAAAGAAGAAATGGAAACCAAAAGTCGAAATGCATGCCTTTGGGGACGGGGAACGCATGCAGTCATGTTGACATGGTGGTTAAATGTTGATTCAACCCTTGACATTTTCGGCCGATTAATTTCTGATGCAAGACAACAATTGACTTTGTAGAACACCCGTATAATATGAACCCACGTTATGCGATTTATTGCCAATTCGCACCGAATTGACCTGATTTCAAGACAGAACCCGTCAAAAAGTACAAGTCGTTCTGTTCCGAATACATGTTACAATTTAGACCGCTCAGTCCATAAGGGAAGCTGGGAATATTGGTACGACCCCCGTATTATGGACCGCCGGGTGATTCGGCCCAGGATAATTATCCTCATAACATGGTGGAGGCCATGTATACATCAGAAAAGTGGTAGTCCGAGTCGAGCAGAGTCGAAACTGGTTTCTTCGTGTTAATCTCTTTAATAAATGTGAACGATGCAGGCCGATGGATAACAGGGTCGAGTAGTGGCGCAGCACTAGAAGGAATCAGGGATGTGAGCTTGGGTGGATGAGGATCAAGGACAGGATAGACTTATTGAAACTCTGTCATCTTAATTATTTTGGTAAATCTCCCCGACAGCCGATAGTGTAAAGTAATGTTCAAGAGAATTTTCAACAACTCAAAATATGAAGACAAAGTGGATGGTCCAAGTGAGGGAGCTAACAGAGAACTATTCGTTGGAGATCTCGGACCTACATGTAGACGTAGGGGCAAACCGGGGTAAACAAAATCATCAGAGAAGGGGTCGTGGAGGATGGTAACATTAATTGGCTAGAGGGGATCAAATCAAAGAGGTCTTTAGGCGGCATGCGTGATAAAGAGAAGCCTGGTTCTGAAGAGTACCTTGATGGCACCTTTTTTTTTGAGGGGGGGGGGGGGGGGGTCACTGTTATTCAAGCTGAGGTCACGGTCCCTGGAGCTGAGGGAAAAAACAGTGAAAAGGAGTATCAGATGTGTAATTTGGGCGTGGTGGAGACCCTGGAATGCTTTCTTCTAGAATGCCCAAAATACCAGTCTAAAAGAATAAGATTCCCTGGGAGTATAATGGGGAAGTGTGATGGGAGAACGAAGGACATGTGGTTAGTGGGATACTCAAATGAGAGGGTTAATATGGTAATCGGAGAGATTGGGAAGAATGGGGCAAAGGATGTTATCAAGCAGTTCGTCTCCCGAGTGTTAAGAGAAGAGAAGAAGCGTGGGAATAGGGAGGCAGTTGGGAGTACGTGGGTAACTAAGGCCTTCTTTACCCGAGAATCGCGACAAATCAGCGGCAGGCCAAAGTGTCATTATTCAAATCAGCGGCAGGCCAAAGTGTCATTATTAAAGTGCTCCCAAGCTGTCAGCACCAAGAAATAACCCAACACCTTTAATCAACTCAACATTTGCATGACTGACGAAATAAATGGAGTAAAACATTGTGTTTTAAAGATATTTTTTATTAAAGAGAAATATAAACATCCTGAAAACGAGTAAAACAAGTCATTTGAAGGATCAAAAACATTAATACATAAAACAGAAATCAATTCTTTTTGAAATATCACACGCTGCAAACACTTCATCATAGACATATTCAATTTGGGCGTTTAGAATCTTGCAAACTGTAGGGGTGGGGGCTAGTTCTAACTAGGATCCTCCGGTCATTACCCCACCCCCATCCAACCTCCACCTCGGATCCAAAATTATATGTTCTAAGAATGGGTAGCATGTGTAGCCTTATAAAGAAATTCTATTGATGTAAACACAAGTATGTTGAATAATTCTCGGATTTTGCTTAAACCATTGACTTGCAGTTATTTTATTATCCCTGCAAGAAATGATTAACAGGCCCTCGACTTATTAGCGTCACTGGACTTCGCCTCGTGCCGCCTATAAGACCTCCGTTGTTAATCACTTCTGTTGGGCAGCTAATGAACCGCAGTGCCCTATAAGACCTCCGCTGTTAATCACTTCTGTTGGGCAGCTGATGAACCGTAGTGCCCTTGAAAATCATGTTATTATTATATTAACACCGCAAGTGGGAAGAAATAAGTGCACAATTTTTTTTTTTTTTTTTTTTTTTTTGTAGTCTCGTTAAGAGACATTAACAATTTATGCTTCATTTGAAGTTTGTTGATGATCCCAGTCCTCGACGTGGATTATCAACAAACTTAAAATATAGCATACATTGTCAAGGGATTGGGGGGGGGGGGGGGGGCAAGGAGCGTTGAACTGACAAAACTTGGCGGGGTCTCGCTGACTAAACTAAATCTAACAGAAATTCTGTTTGAAATTTCCTCATCTGACATTTCTCTATGCAGGTAATCCTCATTGGACATTTCTCCACAGGCCTCATCGTGAATTCAGGAAATGAATACCTTGACACATTTGTGAATGTAATCTCATGTGTTCCCGTGTGGATAATAAAATAACTCACAAAATCATTGTAGGGAGTGTTTGTTTTATTTATTCTATCTCTCTCAAAAACAGATAAAACCTGAGGTCAAGTTGATCAACATTTTTACCACCTCAGTCCTGTCATTGAGAACTTTGAACTTATGAATATTAATAAGCTGTTCAATGGCAATGAAGACGTGGGTTGGACGTCCCAGTCACTTTTCGCACCAGTTTTAAAACAATGACAACCAGCAATCTAAAACTACTTTTTGTAACATTAAAAAAAAAGGTTTTACAGATGTTATCCCAGAAATTAATAAATAATTTAAATAAACATAGTATATACCTTAACCCTTTAAAACCTGCAAATCACGCATCACATCAAGTGCAGTTGTAGGTGTACATACACGGTGCAGAAACAGAAACAAAGGGAAAGGGAAGGCTGCGGAATGATAATTCAGACATTAATAGCGACCGCTTATGTGAACATTATTTACTAACACAAACATACCACCGACTATAACTATCAACTCTTAAAACACAATAGGTCATAAGAAGAATCAAACAATGGAGAGGAAAATGCAGGGTGCAAAAAAATACTACAGTGACGATTTGTGGGATATTTTTTCGAACAAAAAAGTCATGGCACAATTGTTTTCTCTCATGTCTGAGCTGTCTCTGTGGTGTGATTTTAAATGAAAACAAAATATCGCTGTGCATGTTTGTAAAAAAATGCCTTATTAAAGATATTGGTTTCAGTTGAACATTAGGTTGCGGGTACAGTACATGTGCATCTTATTCAATTTTTAGTTGCCCAAATTATGACTGTGTTGTCCACTGTTTATGAGGCTATAAACTCAGCTGCCCAGAACATCGCCCAAGTTTTACTCCCAAATTGGATAGTCTATCCTACTGATGTATGTGATTCACCTATAACTCAGGAATCATTTTTTATGGTAAAACTGCGACTTGTACACCGGCCGGATAAAGTTGACTTTATACATGTAAGATTTGCGTACTTGGAGATTTGGGCGAATCGATTCGTGGATTTGCGTCATAAATAAATACTCTGTTAATTAGTTCAGCAATTTGAACGTAATCATCAGTATCAGTGACTATCAGTGACAGGTACATGTACTGATAACTTCATTCAGATTCTGAACTAGTCTACAATATACCGGAAGATCACGGTATTTTTTTCAATACCGATACCGGTATTGAAATTTGAATATCGTGCAGCTCCAGCCTCATGACTGCCAACGACCTACACAACAAATAAACTTGAAGAATAGCACACATATTTTTTTAGCACGTGAAATGTCTTTGTCTCTTATTCCCAGCGGACACTCTCCTCCCTTGACAATTTATGCTTCATTTGAAGGTTGTTGGTGATCCCAACAATCGACGTGGATTATCAACAAACTTAAAATGTAACATAGATTGTCAAGGAGCGGAAAGTGGGTGTCTGTGGGTGGGGGCTGAACTTACAAACTTGGTGGGGTATGGTTGTCAAAACTAAAACAGAAATTCTATTTACAGTTTCCCCATCTGATATTTCTCTATGCGGACAATCCTCATCGGAAATTTCTGTATTGGCCCCAAGAATGACGAACTTCTCAAACATAAAAAGTAATTACACAACAAATAAACTTAAAAATAGCACTTATATTTTATTATAATAGCATCTGAAATTTCCTTCTTTTTCTTAACGCTTCGCAGTTGTCACAGAGGACACCATCCTCCCTTGACAGTTTATGCTTCATTTTTAAGTTTGTTGATGCTCTCAATAAACTTAAAATGTAGCATAGATGGTCAAGGGAGAGGTGGGTGGGGGGAGGGGGGGGGAGTGTGATAGCAGCCAAGGTTAATACAATTATTTAATTTTCGGGTCCACCAATCAATGCAAAATTGACATAATCATTTATTTTGCTATTGATATACAAGACATGTCTATTGATTTCGTTCACACATTTTTGCCATGTTTTTTGTTTGTCTGCTGACCCATTCACTGGGAAGAAACGGAAAACCTCAAATTTTATGGCAGCCATCTTATTTACATTCATCGGCCGTTTCTCTGAGCCACCCTTCACTTTAGCTCTTCCATTAACGTTTCTTTCAAAAACCTCCCCTACTGAAAATACACTTTTATACAGACACCTTGCAAATTTATCCTCCTCGGCTTGTTCCTCAATTTCGGCATCCCTCACCAAATGTTTGTGTATGTGATAGTAGCCGTCCTGTGTGTGTCTCCCGGCAGGTTGTTTCTTTTCAAGATCTTGAATAGCATTCTTTAAAGCATCCTCCGACATTTGTGATGGAAAGTCTTTTATAGAAATATCCCAAAACATTTTGTCAGAGACAGTGATTTTGCTGAATGGTAGCACCTTTTCCGAAACTAACGCACGTTCCTTTTGTTTTGGGTGTGAAACCATTTGTACCATTTCTAGTAAATGAGCTTTCAGCTGAACAACTTCCGAGGTCAGGTTTCTCACTTCACTCCGTAACCCCACTATTTCAGTCATCATTGTAGACATAGTATCTTGTGGAACACAGTTCAATATTGTGGAGGATTCAAAGTCGTCAGATACTACAGGGGAGCAAACTATTGGGGAATTATTGAAGTTTGAGGTAGCAGTGTCAGTATCACTGAAAAGGTAAGGGTCTTCAGGAAGGGTGGTCACAGGGTCACCAACACTACCTGTAGATTCTGAGGTGACGCCAATAGTTGCTGACGGATTTGTAACAGGTGTCTCATCCACAGTGCTGTTTTGGTCGGGGAATGGCTGCAACCCCAGCTCCGAAACAACTTCGTTTAAATCGCCAGTTCTTGAGTACACATCACAAGCACTTTTCTGTTGCTCAGTTAAAACTATCTCCGGTATCTGGTTAACATTATCCTCTTCAGACTCAGTACCTGATGTCGGGGAAACGTTAAAATCAAAACAATCTGCGATGAAAGTAATCTGAAAAAAAACAAGAAAGACTTGCTAAATATTTTAGATGTTAACAAATTTTAAATTATTCAAGTCGAAGCAGACCGAGCGCGGTCTTTAATGGCATAGAACCACTTGCAAAATTTCAGCTCACAGACCACTTGGTTTCCACCCGTTTGGTTCATGAGCTGAAATTTAGCTAGTGTTTCTTTGCATTTGTCGGGTGGAAAACATTCCTGCCATTATTTAGTATTAATTCACCATCAACATACCGTGATTAGCAAAGCTGGGGAGGTACGAAGCGTGGTATAAAAATTAAGGAACGTAAAACAGGGCCTTGAAAAGCCTTGGATTTGAAAATCAATTTTTATGGCCTGAAAAGTCATTGAATTTCCCCCAAACTGACTTGGAAAATCCCTGAAAACAACCTTTCAAAATATAAAACCCATCACAATTTCGCCGTGCATTATCCAACCTATTTCCGATGGTACTATAATCCAGATTTTTAGTCGATAACCTTGAAAAACCTTGAATTTTACTTCTATAAAGCCTTGAAAAACCTTAACCCCAGTAGCAACGTTGGAAACATTTAGAGGAGGTGAAACGTTTTGTAACTGTTTTTCAAAGCACAACAAAGATGTTGATGTGGTGCTAAGCACCAACAAATAAATAAATAGATAGATAGATAGGGATACTGACACCTGCCCCCCCCCCCCCCCCCCCCCCCCCGTCAAAATTTACAAAAGAGGACACCAGCCCCCCCCCCCCCTTCCCCCTACTAAATTGTATTAACAGGACACCTGTCCCCACTCCCCCTCGTTAATTATTATACCGTTGACACTTGCCCCCCCCCCCCCCCCCCCCCGCCCCCTCCCCCCCCCCCCCCCCCCCCCCCCTGCTGGTTTATACACCTTGAACACATCTAATAATAAAAACTAAAAGTGTCAATTTGATTTATTACCAAAACAGCACAGCAATTCAATAAGAACCCATTTCATCTCATTTTAATAGCACTCAAGTTATTGCCCACCAGTGCACATATATTTTTTCTAGAAGGTTCATATGAATTTCACATTTGTCAACACTCGCTTGGTAGTTGAAAATTTTTAACCCAACTAACAAACAACATTGTCATTCAAATTATCCACAAATTTAGTAGGGGGCAGGTGTCCTGTTAATAAAATTTAGTAGGGGGGGGGAGGTGTCCTCTTCTACCAATTTTGACAGAGGGGGCAAGCATCCGGGGGGCAGATGTCAGGGATTCAAATAGATAATACTAGTTGCAGAAAAATTAATCTTACCCCTTTTTCAGTCCTTTTCTTCTTTTTGGGTGGAATGTTTTCTGAATCATTCACTCCTTTTTTTGTACATTTGGAACGTTTAGGTGTGTTCCGTTTTTTTGTTGCCTGCTTCTTAGCATTTGTCAATTGAGAATAGCAAATTTCTTCCTTTGAAGAAAGGGTAACAACATCCAAGAATGGATCGTTCGCCCAGACTTCACCTGTCTTGTCCTCATTTCCCATCATATAGTTTATCACATCTCCCCTGATCAGTCGTTGCGCCTCCGATCTTGACATGGAATTGTCATTGTTTTCTAATAAACCTCCTCCGTAAGATGCTTGAATCCTCTATTGGTTCCCTTATCATTCTGAAATATAATATTAAAGCATTTTAATATCCGATATTTCTATGTATTTGTCCTAAGTGTGGGAATATCCTCGATGAGAGTCCGAGGATTTACGTATACTTATTATTGTGTTATTTCAACGAGCAGGCAAGCCGCAACAGTGTGAAACAACCAGGCTTCGGCATTTCGGGCATGTTGCATCGCTCGCAAGGAGGGTTTTCATAGCATTATTGCAAGGTTGCTGTGTCACTCGAAAATTAAAGTTTAAACTTTTCGCTGGATCTTTGTGTTAGTCAATTAATGTACCAGTGTGATGCTATTTATCTAAGTATATATACATATGCCCCACCATTTTCTGGTTACTACCAAATTCTGAATATATTGCTGTAATGTACAAGTATTTGACCACAGAATCGTCGAAACTGTGCTATTTGTACTTCACAGGGACAAACTTGCATGAAAAACTATTGACAAAAAGTCATTATTCAGTACAGACGATGGAGCACGTCGCTAAGAAATGCTATTAATAGCTCCGCAAACTTGTGGGTGTAAAAATTAAAAAAAACAGTTATTGTAATATTATCAATCTCTTGTATGTGTTATATCATGTTCAATTCTGAATAAATATTGTTTAAACTAGATTATATTGCTCTCAGTTATGTTATTATTATTGAAACAGAATTAACGTTAATAAAAAGCCACTAGAATTTATTTGTAGATGTGCAGGCGCTAAGTTATTCAAATCCATGATATGTCAGCATTGTTGGGGGATTAAAATGAAATCAACCGGAGTAGTCATCTTTTGTCTGCTACGTAATCACTTAATATAAATTAATCGACTAGTTTTACACGTCTTATTTTTATCTGTATAATTGGCTCGCTGCTCTACATGTGTCGAATTTCGCAACTTCATTGTTGGTTTGGGTGATATTTGAACACCAACAAGGCAAAAATGTCCACTATATACATTAGTTTGGGATTTTATGAATGAAATTTTCCGGATCCAGAACATTTTACAAAAAAATAACAAAATGCATCGACCAGCACGGATACCCTTGCATGTTAGGAGATATATTATCAGGCTACTAAATGAGGCACAACAAAAGAACAAAAACAAAAAACTCAAACCTCTGGAAATCAGCAAGACGATCCAGTTAAGGGACTCAATTTTCATCAGACCAAGGGCAATATCTGCATTCATAAAACGTTATGAAAATACCGGTAGTGTAGGTAACCAGAACAAAAAGAAGACCAGGAAATTGAAAGCTGACCATATAGAATTCATAAATAGTGAGTATATGGAAAACGATGAACTCACTTCTTACGAGATGAAGAGAAAATTAGAGAAAAGGTTTCCCATCAAAATTGAAACTTCGACAATCAGGAAAGTGAGAAAACAGTTGGGGTGGTCATGGTCGTCACCAAAATATGGTTCCATGGTCTCGTTGAAAAATCAGAAACTTAGATTACAGCATGTTATGGAAATTATTAATTCTAAGGAAAATTTCGAGGATGTCATATTCACTGACGAGTCGAGCATTAAAATAGAAAGGTATGCTCGAAAGTGCTTTATTAAGAATGGTGTTGAAACAAAAGTGAAGCCTGTGGCAAAACATCCGCTTAAAGTTCATGTGTGGGCAGGAATTTTTAGGAGAGGTGCAACCGACATAGCCGTTTTTCAAGGGATAATGGACAGTGAAGGGTTTCAACAAATTCTGGAAAGTAAACTTTTTCCATTCATAGCACAAAAATTTCCAGATCACCATCGTTTAATGCAGGATAATGATCCTAAACATTCGAGCAATTCAACCAAGCAATTTATGCGTGATAACGGAATTAATCATTGGAAGACACCACCTGCTTCGCCTGATTTGAATCCAATAGAACTTGTATGGCATGAGCTTAAACATTTCTTAAGAACTAAATCTAAGCCATCGACACTTTCTGAGTTAGTTCAAGGTATACATCACTTTTGGTACACTCGACTCCAAACTGATAGGTTTAATCCGGGCCTTGGTGTCAAAAAATGCAACAGATACATTAACCATGTGTATAAAGTTTTGCCTGAAGTTATCTCACAACGTGGTGGCCCAACAGGCATGTAGGTCACAAGAAAATTGTCATTCTATTTTAGATTTATGTGTTGGGAGTGTAAATACATTAATATGTTGTGACCCAATTTTCATTATTTGGATAATTCCAAGACTTGAAAGCATTCCTTGGGAAAAACCCATCCTAAAAAATTGCGTCAAGTGTCGGAATTAACCGCAAGTAGAATCTTAATTAGATATTGAAAAAAAACTATTATCTTGTCATTTATGTCCTTTGAAAGGATCTTACAAAACCCACGAACCCCAAAATTCAATTTTTTGCCACTCAGTCAAAAGAACCATCTTATGTTTTGTCCACTTCCATCGAAGCATCCCCCCCCCCCCCCACACACACACCCTCTGCAGAAAGTGAGCTCGACCACTGTCCTAAAAGACCATCGGCACCTGCTCTCGGCCATTTGACGAAATAAAATGCTGAACTAAACGCTACACTTATTATGGGGGGGGGGGGGGGGGGGTAGGTTCTCAGCATCTTATTTCATCAAATGGCCGACAGCAGGTCCCAAGACCGTTGGAAGTAGATCGGTAGTTTGTGGGGCCGACTTCTCTCGTAGGCCGACTTCTCCCAAATGGTTGGGGCCGACTTCTCCTATGGGCCGAGTTCTCCTGTGGTTTGGTCCCAAGACCATTGGAAGTAGACCGGTAGTTTGTGGGGCTGACTTCTCCCAAATGGTTGGGGCCGACTTCTCCTATGGGCAGAGTTCTCCTGTGGTTTGCGGGGCCGACTTCTCTCGTAGGCCGACTTTTCCAAGTTGTTTGGGACTACTTCTCCCGGTGCGTAGTTCGCAATGGGCCGACTTTTCTGCATCACCATCTAATGAGGCACGTGATGAAGATTAGGCTTTTGGAACATTCGGTTCAATTTCCAATAAGTTTACTGGTACCGAAGTGAGGGAGCTACAGCTGTAGGATAATGAAGTTTACATTGTGTCTAAAATATATGTTTGTTCACATTGTCTAAAATATTTGTGACATATTTTGTCTAGGATCGTGAAATAATGAATTAAAAGTATTCATTTCCAATCTCAGTCGACTGTTTTTAGTTTTCTAATGCAAATACACACTCTAAAATCAATTGGGTTAAAAAATTAACCAAATCAGCTAGGTTTGGTTTGAATATGAACTCAATTGGGTTCATATTCACTCAAGCCAGTAGATTTGGGTTACTTTTTAACCCATTGATTTTAGAGTACATACAGGTTGCATTACCAGTCCAGACATTTATTGCCCCGTCCCCGAATTTCATTCCCATCCCACCATTCAGTTGAAACTAAAGTACGGTGGTAGAATAACCACTAGAAACTTCTCATTTTGTTTCTTCGTAACATTGTCATCATTCTCGCTTCGAGAGCTTCCCAGAAAAGATGTCAAGTGTTGGAATTATCAGCTATCAACGGGTGGAAAATAGGATAATAAAAAAAACTCTTGTGGTTATTCGATTACCTTTTTCCACTAGTTCCGATACGCCATAGCACGAGTTAGGATTACATTTCATATCTGGCCTGTTGGCGTAATGCCGCGAGGAAAATCTGCATAATTATCAATGATAGTTTCGGTTCAGTATTAAAAAGTTAAAATATTTTAGCTCTTACCTCGATCTAAAACTCTGTTAAAAGAACTCTTCCAACCATCAAAAGAAACTTCATATTTAGCATCCGAAACAACGTTCACAACTTTCGCATTGCACCAACGGAAAATGTCCGAGTCTATCGCTTGAATTTTCTGGTTAACAACGAATTCAATCATGTTTTATATATTTAAAAGACACGTTGACAAAATTAAATTATTTCTTCGAATGCTACAAATAACAAGAACTGTTTGAAATGAAAAGATTTCCAGTGGAAAGATTTGTGATTTTGAAGTATATATGGGTATCCAGTATAAAACTGTGCCAATCATATGAAAGGTATAAACAAACAAGCTGACATGTGCCCAAATATCAAGCAGCATATGTCCAGATGGTAATTTAAAACAATAGGCACAATGTGTTCTGATTATGGTTCACTATTATTGCTTTTCACTGAGGTGGCAGGCTTTGACATACCCCGGTGTGATTTAGGCCAGGTGGATATGTTTTTATGATTTTTTACAACCTCTTTCCAGTTGTGTTTTTACACTGAGCCCATCTCACTCAACACCTTTCTTCAGCTACAGCACTTGTAATATTGCAAAAATATCTGCTATCAGATTGGTTCTAGCATCCAATGAAAAGAGGGAGGCTACTCCAAGTCTTCTAAGCTGTAAGGAATGTTTTTGTAAGAAAACGAGTAGGGAATATTTTCACGGATGCAAATAATATTAGATTCCAAACACTAATTATAGGAGTAATCAAAAATTTAATGAATGAAGTACCGGGCACAACCCGGTGCATCATTAATTAAATTTTTTGCTGATAATGATTTTTATTTCCTGGAAAACGCATTACCTGGACATCGCTGCCTTTGCGTGGAAAACGACTTTTTCATGGCGACTGTACTGTATGTTCTTCAACATCAAAATACTTTCGTCACTTAAAGGTTAAATTAAATTACTGGTCATACCCAGTATGGTTCATAAACTGACAATGTGGTCAAGTTTCCTGTGCCTTTGCGTCCAATTTAGCCTGGATCCGAATTAGTCGAGGTCCGAACTGCAAGGCGTGTTCAGCTGGGGGGACGAACTTTATATTTTGCAATGAACTTAGGAAATATAATGCATTCAAATTCAAATTGTTCCGAGATAAATGTCGCTTGGTAACCCGCGGAACTGAATCGGAATTGAATATATGCTTTATAAACAACTTTGTAAGTTCGTTGGGATGTCCCTATCGTTTAACTTCATTACACCTTCAGCTGAAATTTTATAGTACAAGTCAGCTGAGCAATCATTTCATGCAAATCGCGATCCCGTCGTTTTAATCAATGAAACCACAATTTGTCCAATTTCGATTCCGCTTCTATTTCGGCTCGATCCACTTGACGCATTATCAATTAAGTCGCGATTGCAGTTTCCATTGCGCTTCGTTTTTATCGATGCGGAAACGAAATTTCTGCCACTTTTGTGATCACACCACTGTATAGTTATGCTCTTCAGATATCATTTTCGTACATCAGTCAAAAAACAAAATGTTTTGATTCCCCCATTTTGTAGTAACGTTGGAAGACATTGCCTGGTAGTAAAAGGAGGGGTCTAATATTAATGAGGGATTGCCTGACAATCAGAAGTGTTTTTGAACAATTATGGAAGCATTTGGATTGGTTATTTGTTAGGTGACCTTAGAATAAGTATTTCCTCAACAGCAGGGGTCAGCCGAGTGGGCGACTTGGGCGAAGAAGTTGTCTTGTCATTCCTCAAGTCGCCTTGGCTTACATTGGGGGCGAAATTCAAGTCGCCCTCCAAAACTTCCTTGGGAGACATGGCAGTTTACTGTATTTTCTTATGTTTTATTTTTTAAAAACACCCGCTTCCGCATTCGCAAAAAAAGTAAACACCGCTGCTGTTAAAGTCCGTCACACGGCTATGAAAATAGCCTAAACTAGCCCAATTTTATATTTCTGAAAAAAATTGTAATGGCGTAGTCATTCGAACAATTCGCCCCAACTGATAGCAACCAGCCCAAAATGGCTATTTAAAAACAAAGTGCCAGCCAAAACAACGAATCACACAAGACACGCATCGAGTTAATTAGAATTTATTAAAGTTAACCACCGGTTCAAAACAAACAAAAATGTATTGGAGACAGTTCGTCCATATCGAAATTGCTTGCGGTTGCGCTCTGTTCCACTGAAAAATTGGTTGCATTGAAATTCGCCCCGCAATTTGCATTGAATGTTTTTCTTTGAAAACTTGTGAAGTTGTGTTGGAAGGGGGTTAAATGTAATAAGGCTACAATAGAAATCACAGGTATTTGGATGGATAAGAATGGCAGACCTTCAAAGCACCAATCGCACGTGTCAGTGTAAGATGGTTGGCAGAAATTGTCAGTTTTCTGAACAGTGTATTGTTACCCAGTACAGCTGGGAAGGGAGACAACTGAAATATTTTGTCATTTACCTAAGAAATAAATTAACTCAAATTGTTAATAACGCTTAATTTACGAAGGATATCGAAAACTTTTTAGTCGAGTTGTGACGAAGTCAAACTCGACTTATAGTTTGGTGAATGGCGGGCGGGCGTCTGGGCGGGCGGGCGTAAACAATTGGTTTCCGGATGATAACTTGATAGTGGTTCCACTCACATTCATTAAACTTCATACGTAGGTTGGTCTTGGTGGGAGGAAGAACCCTATTGATTTTGGACATGCTACGTCGAAGGTCAAGGTCACAGTGACCTTGAACGTAGTAAATATTAAACAATTGGTTTCCGGATGATAACTTGATAATGGTTCAACTCACATTCATGAAACTTCATAGGTAGATTGACCTTGGTGAGGGGAAGAACCCTATTGATTTTGGACTCGCTACGTCAAAGGTCAAGGTCAACGTGACCTTGAACATAGTAAATCACAACAATTCCTTTCCGGATGATAACTTGATAGTAGTTCAACCTACATTCATGAAACTTCATAGGTGGGTTGGCCTTGGTGTGAGGAAGAACTCTATTGATCTTGGACTCACCAGATCAAAGGTCAAGGTCACAGTGACCTTTAGCATAGTATATCGCAACAATTGGTTTCTGGATGATAACTTGATAGTGGTTCAACCTAGAGTCATGAAACTTCATAGGTGTGTTGGCCTTGGTGCGAGGAAGAACCCTATTGATCTTGGACTCACCAGGTCAAAGGTCAAGGTCACAGTGACCTTGAACATAGTATATCGCAACAATTGGTTTCCGGATGATAACTTGATAGTGGTTCAACCTAGAGTCATGAAACTTTACAGGCGTGTTGGCCTTGGTGCGAGGAAGAACCCTATTGATGTTGGACTCACCAGGTCAAAGGTCAAGGTCACAGTGACCTTGAACATAGTATATCGCAACAATTGGTTTCCGGATGAGAACTTGATAGTGGTTCAACCTAGAGTCACGAAACTTCATAGGTGTGTTGGCCTTGGTGGGAGGAAGAACCCTATTGACCTTGGACTCGCCAGGTCAAAGGTCAAGGTCACAGTGACCAAATTGCAACAGTTGGTTTCCAGACAATAACTTGACAGTGGTTCAGCCTATAGTCATGAAACTTAATAGCTGCATTGGCCTTGCTGTGAGAAAGAACCCTACTGATCTTGAACTCGCCAGGTCAAAGGTCAAGGTCACAGTGACCTTGAACATAGTAAATCGCAACAATTGGTTTGTGGACGATAAATTCATAGTGTCTTAACCTACATTCATGAAGCTCCATAGGTGGGTTGACTTCTTGCAAGGAAAAACCCTATTGATATTGGACTCGCCAGTTCAAAGGTCAAGGTCACAGTGACCTTGAACATAGTAAATCACAACAATTGGTTTCCGGATGATAACTTGATAGTGGTTCAGCTTACATTCAATAAACTTCATAGGTAAGTTGACCTGGGTGCGACGAAGAACCCTATTGATTTTGGACTCGGCAGGTCAAAGGTCAAGGTCACATCGACCCTAAACATAGTAAATCGCAACAATTGTTTTCCAGATGATAACTTGATAGTGGTTTAACCTACGTTCATGAAACTTCATATGTAAGTTGGCCTCAGTGAGTGTAGAACCCTATTTTTTTTTGTTGGGGGAGTGGGGGGAGGGGTGTAGAGAGAACCACGGTAGTTGAAAAACAAAAAATCTCAGAACATAGCTTGCTAGAAAGCTTTCCTGGGACCAGCAGAAATGAATGGCCAAAAAAGTTGCCTTTGTTGTTTCATAGCAAATCAAAAAAATTGCTCTTGCTGTTGATCACATACTGATGCACTCATCTCTTTTGACAACTTGAGCCAGGTGAGCTTTTTAGGCTCACTTGAGCCTCTGGTTTTGTGGATTTGGTTGAAAAACATGGCTGCCAGTGGCCATCTTGGATTTGGATATAAATTGTCCAATTCCTTTAGCACACCCTACAGGCCACAACTCTCATTTGATCAGCCCCATATTCTATATGTAGCTTTGGGGCAATGTCTAGATGGGAGCTATCAAATTTTCTCGAATTTCATTGAAAAACATGGATGCCAGTGGCCATCTTAGTTTTGGCATATAAATTGTCAACAATTCCATTAGCACACCCTACATGCCGCATCTCTCATCCTATCTTTTTTCAGATTTTATATGTAGTTTTAGTGTGATGTCTAGATGGGACCTATCAAATTTTTAGTCGAGTTGTGACGAAGTCAAACTCAACTTACAGTTTGATGAATGTTAGGGGGACGTAAACAATTGGTTTCCGGATGGTTCAACCCACGTTCATGAAACTTCATAGGTAGGCTGGCATCGGTGAGAGGAAGAACCCTATTTATTTTGGACTCGCTAGGTCAAAGGTGAAGGTCACAGTGACCTTGAACATAGTAAATCGAAAACAATTGGTTTCCAGATAACTTGACTATGGTTCAACCCACATTCGTGAAATTTCATATGTAGGCTGGCCTTCGTGAGAGGAAGAACCCTATTTATTTTGATCTCACTAGGTCAAAGTTCAAGATCACAGTGACCCTGAACATAGTAAATTAAAACAATTGGTTTGCGGTTGATAACTTGACAATGGTTCAACCCACATTCATGAAACTTTATAGGTAGGTTGGCACCAGTGAGAGGAAGAATCCTATTTATTTTGGACTTTAACTTGATAATGGTTTGACCCACATTCATGAAACTTCATAGGTATGTTGGCCTAGGTGAGTGGAAGAACCCTATTTATTTTGGACTCGCTAGGTCAAGGTCACAGTGACCTTGAACATAATGAATCAGAAACAATTGGTTTCCAGATGATAATTTGTCAATGGTTCCATCCACATTCATGAAACTTCATAGGTAGGTTGGCATTGGTACAAGAGCCCTATTTATTTTGCAATCCCTTGGTCAAAGGTGAAGGTCACAGTGACTCTTCACATAGTAAATGGCAAACAATTGGTTTCCGAACGGTAAGTTGATAATGATAAAACCCACTTTTGTGCTGTCACAACTCGACATTGGATCGGTGATCCTATCGGCATTTTTTAACTACGCTTTTCAACTCAGTTAGGGCATTCAGAAACCATGAATGACCCAGCTTCTTATATGAACTTGTAATTTATTTTAAACACTTTAAATATTTTTTTGAAAAGAATATACCTTCAATCACAGAGAACACTCTCAACATGGTTCATACTAAATTTCAAATCCACTGCGTTGATGCAAATACAAAATTAACTGCATGGTAACTTTAGTCATCACTGTTAGGCAAAGAGTTAGGGGGTATTCAGAAACCATGAACGACACAGTTTTTTGTGGGGTGGGGTGGGGGGGGGGGTGGGGAGGTGGGATTTTAACCTACATTCTGTTATATACCATCTGACTTAGTTTTGTGTGTGTATGTATGTTTGTATAACTTTTATTTATTTTTTTCTCCACAATTGTGTCCGCTATGTTCATTTATTTTGTCACAATGTCATATACGTTTTATGGGTTTTTTTCTGATTTCTCCTTCATGTCCACTGACTTCTCCCTCCTGGATCCTGACTTCTCCCTAAAGTCTCTGGAGGGAGAAGTCACTTCTCCCTAAAATCAGCTGCCAGGCTGACCCCTGCTCAACAGTACTGCTGAAATTGTTAGTAATTTCCAAAAATGCATTGTCAGATTTCATTTTGCAGTTGTTTCTTGACTACCTTGTAGGCAGCCATGATATTTGCCAAAAATAACTGTCAGGGTTGTAGGAATACAACGTGAGAATTAATCAGAGTGTTAATCCAGAGATGGTAGGTCACCTTTTCTGTTGCAGTAAAATGTGTCTGAAATAGGCCCTTAATTGACCCTCTGCACACTGATGTCAAAATGGCAAAGATTTCAACAGCAAATATTTCCCGTAATGCAGTTTGATATTTAACCAAATATATCTTGTTTGACAGAACTTAGTGAGCTCTGTCAAACAAGATATAATTGGTTAAATTAATAGTTGAACAATAGAAAAACAGAGTGATTGAAGAAAGCTCTGTTGCAGCACCAGAGTGCAGGAGGTTTAAGGGTTAAACTATGATAGCTACATGGATGTTAAACAATGATGGTGAACCATCTGGTATGATGAAAAGGCCTCAGAGATGAGATTTTTCAGCAAATTTGCTGATTTCAGCAAATTCATGCCCCAGGTGCTGATATTTTACTTCTATAAATTTGCATGAAAATGGTTTCTCGTTGAAACATGGCATACATGTTGCTTATGGGGAGATGATGTGTAACGCACAAATCTTTTTTGTTTGATGGATGTCAAGGTCATAGTTCGATGTGCAATCACTGTTTGTCTTGTAACTGTATATCCGATTGTCATCAAACTTTGGAAAGAGGAAGAACCCTGTTGATTTGAGGATCAGAAGGTCAAAGGTCATGGGAATAATAAATAATGAATGGACTCTAATTTGGGACTTGAAATGGTTTCCAGAGATTATCATCAAACAAGGATAAATAGATAATGCCCTTAGGAAGAGGAAGATTCCTATTGATTTAGAGGTTTGTAGGTCATGGTTATGGCTAATATAAATGGACACTACCTTGGAACTTGAAATGGTTTCTAGAGATTATTTTTCACCAGTTCATCTGATTCTCACCAAAGGTGAATAGATATGCCCCTTACGAAGGAGAAGAACCCTATTAATTTTGAGATCAGGTGGTCAAAGGTCAAATGTATAATGTCATATGGAAAAAGAAAAACCAAAAAAAACGACAAATAGGCATTACATATTTTTATACCACAACCGGTGGCCCAGACTAGCTGATGCTAACTTTATGGTATTCAGGGCCAAACACAAATTTTGCCCCTCCAATCCCCAAAATTTGCATCAAAACACTAAAATTCAAGTCCTAAATGGTCCTCCATACTTTTTGATCACTGCGCATGCGCAGCGTCCAGGAAGGACCAAAATTGGCGCCAACAATCATTCTTTGTTTGGCCCTTCAGTCAATAAGATGTTCTGACATCTGTGCTATTAAAATTCTCTTTATGAAGATGCCAGACACAAGTCATTACAAGACTTGGTGGATTCAAGACTGCTAATGGATAAAGGAAAGGAACAATGGTGGTTGGAGACGTTCAGGGCTGTAACTTTATAAATAATATTATAAATTTTTCATGTCTCAAAATTTCGAGACAAATTGCCTGATGTCATCATTCTTGCTAATGTAATTTCCACTGTTTGTTAAGTGTTCCTTCCCTATCCTTTCTTGAGCCCTCCTGCTAAACTTCCAAGCTTTTGGCTATTTTTATTGAAATTTTTTATAAAAATTTCTTGGAGGTTTAGTGTGTTTAAAGAATGTTTTTTCTGTAAAAATTCCCTTGGTTACGTCCTCATCCGGTCGGTGTTGGGGCGTGTTGGTCTTGCATCTTCTATCAGATGTATTGTGTTTTCTTCATAGGAAGGCCTTGCTTTACATCTGATAGCTTGTAAATCGGTTATTGACTTCGGGCTATTTTTGGGTGCCTGAGGTGTTGTTTCCAGTTTTTTCCTCTGATGTTGTTGACAGTAGCAACGTCTCAAATATACGTGGTATGTTATATTATATGAGTATAAATTACTGTAGGTTACATGGATTAATTATTCTGGTAGAGTAGCCAAAAAAAATGGAATTTTGTCCATACTTAGGCTCTATTGGGAAGCCTTTAGGCTCTGCATGTTCCCTTTGGGAACCTAGGCTTTTTAAAAAAAAAAATTAATTTTTCGAAAAATTTTTTTTTTCTATTTTTCTGATTGATATTTTGATTGCTTTATTCATGTATCTAATCATATATTTTATGCAGATTTGGGAGTGTCATCGACTTAAATTTTTATATTGAATTATGAAAACTTTCTGCTCTAAATGCAAGGCAAGGAAATCGTCAGATTTGCATGCTTGTTGTCTTGCTTGTAGTCGATGCACCCCCCAAAGATTGTTGTCCCACATGTGTACACTGGGACTCTAAACGTTGGAGACGGGTGTCACGGTATATTGTTGGTGGTGGGATTTCCATGCTTTATCTCTCACCACAAGGTAATTCAAGCCTCTCAGTTTCTTTCTTTTTCAGAGGAACCAGAACATGATACTGATACTGTAACATCCATTCAGAGTGTGCAATCATCGTCACACTCAGATGAGCAAACTGAGCTGGCTGCAAAGGTGCTCTTGAATATTTGGCAAGGAATGAGGCCCCTCGTTCCATTGCAAGCAACCAGTTCGACCGGTGAAGTGGCTTCTCCACCCGGAGGAGTCGTAACACCGGGTAAGTCTGTTGCAGTTGAAGGAAGTGATGATTTGGGTAGAGCGAGCACCTTAAAATATAAAGATCACCCATCGACGACGGAGATAGGGAGGAAGTCAGCAGATTTCTTTTCGGGAGGCTCGGCGAGGTCTAATAAGGCTGCGAACGGGAGAGCCACCTCTCTAACCCAACAACATCTGGGACCAGATGTTGTTTTGAGAAACCTGCATGAGTCCGAGCATATGTCCACCCCTGTTCGGGACGCTCCTTCTACACTGAAGCCGGGGACGGCTACAGTTTCGACTTCCTCTGCTACGTTTTTCATAGACACACAACCACAATCTAGCTCTGCGACTTCTCAGTTCCAGCCAACAGTGCCAAGTTGAAGTCACTCTTCGCTTCAGAAGTCAAGTCATTCTATAGCTAGTGAACCAAGGCAGCCATTGATGGGACAATTGTAGGAGAGATCTGCATCATCGTCCCAGGAGCCTCAAGCGGCGAAGAAACAGAAGACCGCCGCTCCTCAGACCTCGGTTACTGACTTGCTGGCGCAGATAGCACAGCTTATAGCAGCATCCCAGCAAACACAACAAACTTCCACAGTTCCCGAAAATGAACTGTCGGACTGTGCTGGGTCGGTCCATGAATCTGTACAGCCAGATACAGAGGACCAGGCGTCACAGCTAATCCAACCGGATGACGAAAGGGACAAGGAGGATGATTACCCTTCCCTTTCGGAACAGCATATGGAGGCCATGGATTTCATCCATCGGTTCTACCCTGAAGCTGTTCCAAGTGATCAGCATGCTACGACATCGAGGGAGAAACCGCTATCGTCTCTGGATGAAGAGTACGTACGGAGGAAAGAGGACATTCTTTCCTTACCGACGCAGTCCAGACAGGTGTCAAAGGCTTTCGGTCATGTTGACCATGCCGTGTTTAACCTCTCCAGTGCCAGGAGAAAGGGCAGTTTCCTGGATACATCTTCTATTAATATGTCGTTCCTTAGGCCACGCTCTTTTAGAACAGTTCCTGAAGATGTCCCTAGAGCTCCTCTGCATTTGGATGAGTGGGTCGCAGTCCTAGAGATGTCCTTACCCGCATCATTCAATGTACGCTCGGAAGTGATGGAATGTGCAATTTCGTCAAACAGGGCGAATCTGGACATGATGTCCTACGTGGACCACCTTACCAGAGCCTTAGCGCAACGGAAAGGAATTTGAAGACGTTTGTTCCTCACTTAGAGTCCTTTCCAGGGCAGTGATGTATGCCACGTACGACTCTGCACTGACAGTGGCTAATTTGGAGTTGGTAAGTTGTGATGCTGCCCTTGCATCTTCATCTCTGATAGATGATAAGTTGAAGAGCTCTCTCCAGTTGCTCCAGTTTCTGGCAATACGTTATTTGATGACAAGCTTTCGTTAGTATACGAGCAGGCTACTACGAAGGCTTCCAGTGCACTACTTTTGAAGTCGGTGTCTCAACAGCGTACTTCATCAGACAGGAGTTATAAAGGACGTTCCACCGCAAAAAAATTTTCTAAGGGGAGCGCCTCACGGAGGAATAGTAAACCCTCGTATGACTCCTCCAGACATCGTCAGTAGTGACTCGGGTAAGGGGGGCAGGTCTGATCAGGGATATCGATCAGATGCCCTTAGGCCGATGGGACAAGGTGCTTCACGAGGAGGATGTAATTTCTCCTCCCGCAAGCCTCGTAAATTGAACAGGTGATGGTCCAGACCTCTATTGCGGGCCAGTTGGCGGAAGGTTATCAATCTTCGCGAGAAACTGGATAGCCGTAACGGAAGATCAGTGGGTGAGAAGTGTAGTCTCGGAAGGCCTACGGCTGTCATTCTGGGAAAACCCCCCACTTAACAGATGTCCGCGATGGACAAATCTTCCGGCGGATCCTTTCAAAAGAGAGTCAGGAGGTAAAGGCTCTCTTAATAAAGGACGCAATATAGGCCGTAGAAAAACAGGATTCTCAAGGTTTTTACAGTCACCTGTTCCTTGTACAAAAACCAGATGGCTCGTTCCGCCCGGTGATAGACTTGAGCTGGATAAACAAGTTAATCGTGGCTCCAAAGTTCTACATGGAAGCCATTCAGTCAGTAAGAGCGAGCATTCAAGTGGGCGACTATGCAGCAAGCATAGATCTAAAAGATGCCTACTTTCACATTCTGGTACATCCAGCTTTCAGAAAGTACCTGCGCTTTGCAGTACAGGGGCAGGTATATCAGTTCCGAGCAATGTGTTTCTGTCTGAACCTGGCCCCTTGGGCATTCACTCGAATAATGAACTTGGTAATGTCTTATTTCCGGGCTCATTCGTCAGTGGTTACGTCGGCTTACTTGGACGACATTCTACAGAGATACAGCAACAGAAACATTCTTCAGAGCGACGTTCAGAATCAGTTGCAACTGCTCCGATGTCTCGGTTTCATCGTAAACGAGAAAAAGTCGGATCTAGTTCCGTCCAAGTCGTTCATCCACTTAGGAATGAACTTCGAAACCCACAACAATCTGGTTCGCTTGCCGTTATCCAGTGCGAAATTAGTCAGTTGCTTTGCCCGCTATTGTCTAAACTCTCACAACATATCAGCGAGGGAGTTCATGAGGTTGATGGGCCTGTGCGGAGCAGCTGCAGATCTTATTCTGATGGTTCGTCTTCACTCGCGTCCCCTCCAGATTTTCTTTACACAGAACTGGAGTGTGAAGAAGCATTCGCTCGAAACCAGTATTGTATTAACGGAACTAATAAAACAAAAGACTTAGATTTGGGCAGACATTCAGTGGTTAACTCAAGGAAAGGAGTTCCGGCTTTCACGATTATGAGCGATGCAAGTCAGACGGGCTGGGGCACGACCCTAAGTCCAGCAGACTTGAAGTGCCAGGGACTTTGGGACTCCCGGTTCCTAGAGAAACACATAAACATCAAAGAGATGATGTCAATATGGTTAGCACTACAGCAGATATTTTCTAAACGCCCATGTTCAGATTCTGTTGGACAACTCGACAGTAGTGGCGTATCTCTGGAACCAAGGCGGCACTCATTCGATTCCTCTATTCGAATTAACAGAGAAAATTCTTCTTTACTTGCTGAATTGTCACACTCATCTCTCTGTCCGTCATATACCGGGTTGTCTGAACGTATTAGCAGAGTCGCTCTCTCGGAAAGGTCGCCTGTTGCCATCGGAGTGGACTCTCAACAAGCGAGTATTCAATCAGATTTGCTACCAGTGGGATCGTCCCATGATAGATCTGTTTGCGACATACCTCAACAATCAGTTGCCGACGTTTGTGTCGCTGTGTCCAGATCACCGAGCGTACATAGTTGACGTTCTGTCAATTCCATGGGACGGGATTATAGTTTACGCATATCCTCCAACTCCATTGATTCAGCAGATTTTGTTAAAGATCAAACAGTCTCACTGCAAAATCCTGCTAGTAGCACCTCTGTCGGCACAGAAACCTTGGATCAATCTTCTCAGGTGTCTGTTATGGGATGTTCCCCAGAAGCTTCCTCCATGAGAGGACCTTCTTCATCAGGGGAAGTCCCACACACTGCATCACAACCCAGAAGGTCTCAACCTTCACGTTTTGCGGTCCTTCTTGCACAGGAAATGGTTTACACGATAAACAATGGATGCAATTTCTAACTGTAGGAGGGCCTCCTCTTCGTTGAATTATGCAGCGAAGTGGAAGGTCTTCTTCCATTGGTGTGTGGATCAGTTGATCGATGTATATAATCCATCCATTCCACAAAACGCCAATTTCCTGGTCTACTTATTTGACGAGCTCAAACTGCAGCCCGTTACTATTAAGGGCTATAGGTCTATGTTATCAGACACTTCCGCTCATCATGATAATTTGGTTATTGGATCAAATGTTTCTTTATCCAAATCAGTTAGAAATGTTTTTATTAATAGACCTAGAACCCTCAAATTAATTCCTAAGTGGAATTTAGCTTGGGTTCTGTTGAAGCTTCAAGAAGCTCCTTTTGAGCCGTTCAATGATGTAGAATTCAAATTCTTGACCTACAAAACGGCATTTCTCTTAGCCTTTGCTTCTGCCAGAAGAGTTAGTGAACTCCATGCATTATCTGTTGATGATTCTCATTATCGTAGTGTGGGTAATACCATTACCCTTACTACGGAAGTGGGTTTTTTGGCTAAGAATCAAATTCCGGATAAGCGGCCGGAGCCTATTGTCATTAAGGCTTTACTGCCATTGGATAACCGTAAACCATTACTGTGTCCAGTCAGGGCAATGCGCATTTATAAACTTCGATCGGATTTTATCAGGAAAAGAAGAAAACGTTTCTTTCTTTCTCTGATTCCTGATAGAAAAGATATATTTGTTCATTCTATTTCTATGGATTCAGTTGGCAATACGTATTGCCTATGAAAATCTATCTTCAAATCAACGTTCTGTCAGCAAAATTACAGTGCATGAAGTTAGAGCTCTGTCCTCTTCCTGGGCGTATTCTAACAGTATATAGCCATAACTGATCTCATGAAGGCTGCTTACACAACCATCTACATTTACGAAATTTTCCCTTAGAAATTTAGAGTCCATCTCTGGTGACCTTTGATCCTTGGGTCCTCTTTCTGTTGCTCAGAATGTCGTCCAATAAATAATCATCTAGAAGGTCTTTAGGCAGTCTGCTCGAGCTCTGACTCTGTTCTGCTGCCCTCTTCGTTCTGAGGAAAATTACCTCAGAACAAGGGGAAGGGGGAGGATGGTTTTTCTCTTATATCATCTAGTTTTATATTGAAAAGCAAGGGAATACCTCCTCTAGAGACAGTAGTCCAGGGTTGGTGCTGGCTAGTTTTAATGTGTAGCTCGGTGTGAAGCAAATAATATGTCTCATTTATGTATTGTTTTTTAAAGTGTAGCTCACTGTGAAGCATTTGTATATGTCGCGTGTCAAATGGGCGTTAATATACAAGCCTCGGACACTTTTAAATGAGTATAAAGAGTCACATTCTCTGGACTATCTTTAAATATTGGTTTTTCTTCACCAAATTAGCATAACGGGTTATGCTGGCATTAAATGGAGAATTATATATTATGTAATACTCGATTATATTGTTGGTGTTATGTCCTTCTCTTTTCTCGAAAAAGAGACAGACATATATAATTCCTATTTTCTCCTATTCTCCTGTAGGAGCTACTCTTTACAGAAGTAATTGCGCGATTGGATTTTTCTCTAAGTCCTAGGCCCTCCAGCCTTTTTACGATTCAGCTAGTCTGGGCCATTGGTTGTGGTATAAAAATATGAAAAATTTTAAGTAATTTGTATATTTTTTTATACTTACCAATGGTCCAGACAGGTATGGCCCTCCCATGAGTGGGCACTCATACCTCCCCGCTATTTTAACATTTAGCAGGCACTGAAGGAAGAATGATGGTTGGCACCAATTTCGGACCTTCCTGGACGCTGCGCATGCGCAGTGATCAAAAAGTATGGAGGCCCATTTAGGACTTAAATTTTAGAGTTTTGATGCAAATTTTGGGGATGGGGGGGGGGGGGGGGGGCAAAATTTGTGTTTGGCCCTGAATACCATAAAGTTAGCACCAGCCAGTCTGGGCCATTGGTAAGAATAAAAAATATACAAATTACTTAAAATTTTTCATATTTTTATACTGTACCAATGACCCAGACATAGCTGGTGCTAATTCTCAAAAATCTAGGGCCAAACACAAATTTTGCCCCAGCCCCCCCAATCCCCAAAATTTGCATCTAAAACCGAAAATAACATGTCCTAAATGGTCCGCCATACTTTTCCTCCACTGCGCATGTGCAGTGTCAAGGAGGTCTCCAAATTGGCGCCAATTATCATTCTTTGTTTGGCCCTTCATCAGTTCACATCTGACTGATATTTGTGCTTGTAAATCTCAGTTTAAATGATGCCAGACACATAAATATTAGAGAAATGGTGGATCTAAAGAGGAAATAGAAGGAGGAGAGGAAAAATTAGTGGCAGAAAATAATCAGGGCTGTAACTTGAAAATTTTTTTATGAAATTATGTTATGTTCCCTAATTTCAAGGCATGGGCCTGTTGTTGTCATTCTTGCTATAAAGTTACACTGCTTGATCAGTGTTTCCTCTCTCCCTTTCCTTTAGTCCCCCTTGCTATTCTCCCATGCTTTTGGCATATTTTCTGTAATATTATTACTAAAATTTCTTGGGAGTTTTAGCTTGGTAACAGAATGAATTCTGTTTTTTCCCCATGTTTACGTCCTCACCCATGGTTGTTTAGGCGTTGTGTTCTGCATCTACCATCTGATGTTCTGCAGTTTCTTCCCTGGAAGTCTCTGTTTTGCATCAGATAGTGTTGTAATTGATAACTGATTTCGGGCCATGTTTATCAGTGCCTGGAGTCATGTTTCCGGTTTTTATACACTTCTTGTTTACATTGACAACAATTTCTGTTGAGAGTGATTTCTTGTCTTTGTATTAGTTTAATCATAACAAGATACATTATTATTATACGTAAGTGTTGCATTAATTTCTTTGAAATATTTTTAAAAATTTTGTCCACACTTAGGCTTTTTGGGGATCGATTGGGGCTCAGTGTTACTTTCAGAAACTTGGGCTTTTCTGAAAAAATATTTTTTCAAAAATTTTTTTTGATTTCATTTATTTTTTCTATATGTTAATGGATCAAGTTATTATGTATCTTTGTTTTTAGGGGTTGGTGCGAGTACTAGGACTGTTTGTGTTCTTTTCACAATGAAAGGATATTATTCAAATTGTAATAAGAGGAAATCTTCCTCTGACTTTCATAATCATTGTATTAATTGTAGTCAGTGTACTCGCACTAACTCCTGCTCAGTATGTGTCAATTGGGATGACAAACATTGGAAACGTGTGTCACGGTATGTTGTTAGCGGGGAAAAGGCCATGCCGGTCCTTTCTCCGCAGGGTCACTCTAGTTTTTCAATCTCTTTTTCAGAGGAACAAGAACAGGGTGATGTTTCCGTGATGTCTTCCAAAAGTGTGCCTCCGTCGTCACAGTTAAATGAAGAGCTAGCGGCAAAAGTGCTCATGGAAATACGTCAATTGCCTAAGAGGTCCCTAGTAGGATCGACGGCATTGGCATCTGCTAGCTCGCCTGGTGTAGCGACCATTCATCGAATGGCTCGGCAGCCGGGTTCGTCTGTTGCGGTCCAGGAAGGAGATTTGGGTGATGCAAGCACTATAATAACACAAAGTGCACACCCAGTGACGACGGATCAGAGGATAGAACGGAGGAAGCCTATTAGTCTGGTTCCTAGCTCGTCCAGGTCCATCCGGGCTGCGAGCGAGAGAGGTCCCTCTCTCGTACAACAACATCTGGGACCAGATGTTGTGGTACAAAACGTTTCGCATTCGGAGCATACGTCCGCCACACGGGACGCTCCGTTATATAAACAGTCCGGAGAGACTGTCAATATGGCTTCCTCATCCTCACGGCGGCGCACATGACCGCACCTTAGCTACGTGACCACGGATATCCAGCCAGCTTTGCCGATCAGGGATTCCACAGCGACCAGGTCACGCCATCAGGTAGCCATGGACACGAGGCCTGTAGACTCCGGACGTTCGCATAAAAGAAATATGCAGGAGTCAACATCCAGGGAGCTTCCAGCGGCAAAGCAACGTAAGACCGCTGCTCCACAGGCCTCAGTGACGGACGTGCTATCACAAATAGCACAACTTATCGCAGCATCCCAGCAGACGACAGAATCTCTGTCGGATCAGGAATTATCCGACGACGCTGGGTCGGTACGCTCCGCTGAAGCATCAGGTACGGACGACCGAGAACTTCATATGGTCCGACAGGATGGCGAAAGGGATTCAGAGGATCTGGAGTTTTCCCTTTCGGAACAACATAAAGCTGCCGTAGATTTTATCCGGCATTATCTTCCAGAGGTTGTTCCGTGAGACCAGAATGCTGCGATGCCGGATAAGAGACTGATAGCGTCACTGGACACAGAATTTTTTGATCGGTTTAGGGACATCGTCCCTGAGTTTCCGACACAGTCCAATAATGTCACAAGAACATTTGAACTATTGAATGACGCTATATATAAGCTTGCTAACAAAACGAGCAAGTATGGTTTCTTGTCCGCAAATGCTCTACATCTGCCTTTCATCAATTCAAGGAATAAATTTGAAACGGCAGGACAGGGCATACCGAGAGTTCCTCTGCGTCTAGACGACCAGGCTGAAGACCTAGAATTGTCTATACCGTCGTCTATGTCAATTCCAACCACGACGTTGGAAACGACAATAATGTCTAATAGAGTTAACTTAGACGCTTTATCATACGCAGATCACCTTACTAAAGCGTTATCATTATGTCTTCAAGGGAAAGAATTCCAGGATATACAGTCCTCCTTAAGAGTTCTTTCGAGGGCCATAGCTTATTCCACGTATAACTCTGCCCTTTCAGTGGCAAACCTGGAGTTGGTTAGACGTGACGCGGCCCTAGCTGCATCCACGCGCATTGATGGTAAGGTGAAAAACTCTCTCAGAGTCGCTTTGGTCTCCGCAGAGCTTCTCTTCGACGGCAAGCTTTCAGCAATCTATGATCAGATAACTAAGAAAGCTTCGGATTCTATGCTATTCAAATCCGCTTCTAAAAGTCGGATACAGCAGAAAAGAGTAAGACAGGCACTTCTGGGACAAGTACGCCCAAGGGAAGTTCCTGTAGAGGTTCTCTAGGTCTTATTCTAGAGGCCGTCAAGGTAGCGACTCACGTAGGGGACGTTATACTGGCCGAGATAACCGGTCAGACGTCCCTAGGTCGACGGGGTGAGGTGCGGGTTGTGGAGGACGTAGTTTCTTCTTCCGCAAGCCTCGCAGGTCCAGGAGGTGATGGTATGAACCTCTATCGTGTTCCGGTAGGCGGAAGATTGTCGAGTTTTATAAACAATTGGGCGTCAATTACAGACGACCCCTGGGTTCGAGGGGTAATTTCGGAAGGACTAAGAATATCCTTCAAACGAAAGCCTCCATTAACTCGAAGTCCAAAATGGACTCAACTTCCGTCAAATCCTTAGAAAAGAGATGCTCTTCTATCAGAAGTACAGTCTCTTCTGGTGAAGAACGCGGTAGAGGTCGTAGAAGACCAGGAATCACCGGGTTTCTACAGCCATCTGTTTCTGGTTCCGAAACCAGACGGCTCGTTCCGTCCAGTCAGAGATCTGAGCTGGATAAACAAGCTGATCGTCACTCCGAAGTTCTATATATAGACAATTTGATCAGTCAGAGCGAGTATTCGGGTGAACGACTATGCTATAAGCATAGATCTCAAGGATGCGTACTTTCACGTCATGGTACATCTGACATTCAGAAAGTATCTGCGCTTCGCAGTCCTAGGAGTTGTATATAAGTTCCGAGCGATGTGCTTCGGTTTGAACCTAGCGCCCTGGGCTTTCACTCGAATAATGAACTCGGTAATGATGCATTTCCGAGCTCATTCGTCTGCGGTAACGTCGGCCTACCTGGACGACATTCTTCAGAGGTACGGCAATGAGTTAACGCTTCAGAACGATGTGCAGAATCTGCTTTTATTACTCCGACGTCTCGGTTTTATAATAAACGAGGAAAAGTCGGATCTGGTGCCGTCCAAGTCATTCACCCACTTGGGAATGAGCTTCGAGACGCACAACAATCTCGTTCGTCTGCTGTTAACCAGAGCGAAATTAATCAGTTGTTATGCTCGCTATTGTCTAAACTCTCAGACAAAGTCACAGCGAGAGAATTCATGAGACTGATAGGTCTGTGCGGAGCCGCTGCGGATCTCATTCCGATGGGGCGGTTATGCACTCGTCCTCTCCAAATTTTCTTGACTCAGAATTGGAGAGTAAAGATTCATTCACTCGATATAGACGTTCTCTTGTCAAATCAAGTGAAACAAGAGATTCAGACTTGGGCAAACATTCAGTGGTTGACTCAGGGAGTTCCACTGCAGTTGCCGGATCCGAGTTTTACTATTATGATGGATGCCAGTCAAACAGGTTGGGGTGCAACATTGATCCCAACGGATTCGAAGTCCCAGGGTCTTTGGGATCCGCAGTTTCTAGGCAAGCACATAAACATCAAAGAAATGATGTCAATTTGGCTTGCACAAGGTGATTGGATGAACATTATTCAGAAAGCACATGTCCAAATCCTGTCTGACAATACGACTGTAGTAGCATATATTCGGAACCAGGGAGGCACTCATTCCATTCCGTTATTCAATTTAACGGAAAGAATCCTTCTGTTTGTACCAGAACACCAAGTTCTACTTTCGGTCCGTCATATTCTGGGTCGTCTGAATGTATTAGCAGACTCCCTTTCACGGAAGGGTTGCTCGTTGCCGTCAGAATGGACTCTCAACAAACAGGTATTCAATCAGATTTGCTACCAATGGGAGCGGCCAATGATAGACTTATTTGTGACACAGCTCAACAATCAGTTGCAGATGTATGTGTCACCATGTCCGGATCCTCGAGCATATGCGGTAGACGCTCTATCGATCTCGTGGGTTGGAATGATAGGATATGTGTATCCTCCAGCACCGTTGATTCAGCAGATATTGCTAAAGATAAAACAATCTCAGTGCAAAATTCTGTTAGTAGCATCTCTGTCTCCACAGAGACCATGGATAAATCTACTCAGGTGTCTGCTGTGGGACATACCGCAGAAGCTTCCTCCACGAGAGGATCTTCTTTTGCAGGGGAAATTGCGTCAACTACATCACAACCCGCAAGGTCTCAACTTTCACGTATTTCCATTGTGCGGGCCTTCTTGCACGGCAAGCATTTTACAGGACGAGCAGTGGACGCAATTTCTAACTGTAGGAGGACCTCCTCTTCGCTAAACTATGCGGCTAAGTGGAAGGTCTTTTGTCGTTGGTGTAGGGATCATTCTGTTGATATTTTTGATCCCTCCATTCCAGACATTGCAAACTTTCTAGTATACTTGTTTGATGAGATCAAACTGCAGCCTGTTACTATTAAAGGTTATAGGTCTATGTTATCTGATACCTATGCACACCATGATAGTTTACAAATTGGATCTAATGTCTCTTTATCTAAATTAGTTAGAAACTTCTCGATAAATAGACCTAGAACCCTTAGATTAATTCCTAAATGGAATTTAGCTTGGGTTCTTCTTAAACTAAAAGAAAAGCCATTTGAGCCTCTTGAGACAGTGGACTTCAAATTCTTATCTTATAAGACAGCATTTCTCTTAGCTTTCTCTTCTGCTAGAAGAGTCAGTGAGCTTCATGCACTATCTGTGGACGATTCTCACTATCGTAGTGTCGGGAACACTATTACCTTTACTACTAATGTTGGATTTTTGGCTAAGAATCAGGCTCCTAATAAATATCCAGAACCTATTGTTATTAAGGCCCTTCCGTCTTCAGACGGGCATAGGCCTTTACTCTGTCCAGTTAGAGCTTTACGTATTTATAAACGAAGATCTCAGTTTATCAGAAAGGGACGAAAACGCTTCTTTCTGTCTCTGATGCCTAATAGAAAGGACATTATGGTCCATTCTATTGCTAGATGGATTCAATTAACTATCCGTACTGCTTATGATAATCTATCTTCAACTCAGCAGTCTGTGCTTAAGATGTCGGCTCATGAAGTAAGAGCTCTTTCTACATCTTGGGCTTACGCAAATAGTGTTGCTATTACAGATTTAATGAAGGCTGCATATTGGTCTCATCCATCCACATTCACAAATTTTTATCTCAGAAATTTTGAGTCCATTTCTGGAGAGCTGCATTGTTTAGGTCCATTATCTGTTGCTCAGAATGTCGTCCACTAAACAGTTGCAACTATAGTTATGCAGGCTTTCTGTTCTGGCAGTGACTCTGTCCAGCTGCCCTCTTTGCTCTGGGCTATTTGACCCAGGGCTAGGGGAAGGGAGGGGGGTGTTCCCTTAGGTCACCTGCTTTATAGTGAAAAGCAAGGGGATACCTCCTCCAGAGTCAGTAATTCTGAGTCGGTACTGGGATGGTTTTAAAGTGTAAAGCTAATGTTTAAATTCATTCATGTCATATTTTTAAAGTGTAGCTCGGTGTGAAGCATTTGTATATGTCACGTGTCAAACGGGCGTTAATATACAATCCTCGGACACTTTTAATGAGTATAAAGTGTCTCAATTCTCTGGACTTACTTTATTTATTGGCTTGCTTTAAAAATAATTAGTATAAAGGGTTATACTGGATGTTAAAAGAGAACATGGATGTTATTATGCTCAATTATGTAAGGTGTTGTGTCTTTCTAATTTGTCATAAATAAGAAAGATACATATAAAGCCTAATCCTCCTTTTCTCCTCGAGGGGATAACTCTATTATATATAGTTGAGCTTATTGGATTTTCCTCTATGTCCTAGACCCTCCAGCCTTTTTTTCTATTCAGCTATGTCTGGGTCATTGGTACAGTATAAAAATGTTAAAAAATTTATAGTAATTTATATATTTTTTATACTTACCAATGACCCAGACAGGGATGGCCCTCCCAGGAGTTGGGAACTCGTACCTCCCTGCTGAGTACATAGCGCTGACCAGCCACTGCTTGTAAGAATGATAATTGGCGCCAATTTCGAGATCTCCTTGACACTGCGCATGCACAGTGGAGGAAAAGTATGGAGGACCATTTAGGACATGTTATTTTCGGTTTTAGATGCAAATTTTGGGGATTGGGGGGCAAAATTTGTGTTTGGCCCTAGATTTTTGAGAATTAGCACCATCTATGTCTGAGTCATTGGTAAGTATAAAAAATATATAAATTACTATAAATGTTTTAACTTTCAGCACAAAATTATGTCCCCTACATAAGTATATCACTTTTTAAGCACTTCCTCCCTGTTGACCTGTTTTTTAGCTCATCGAAGGGAGCTAAACTTATCACTTGCCATCTGTCGCCGTTGTCCGTCTGGCGTCATGAACATTTTTCAAACGACTTTTTCTCTGAAACCGCTAGGTCGATTTGCTCGAAACTTGGTATGGATGCTCATTACCATATGTCAATTCAATTTTGTTCAAATGAAATGGACATGCCCACTTGGGGCTCCATAGGGGCATAACTCTGATAGCACCCTATGTATATTAGAGAAATTACTAAAAAATCTTCTTCTCCCGCACAAGTGGGCAGAATCATTTGATATTTGGTATACAGCATTATGGGGTGGATCTGATTCAAGTTTGTTCAAATCGGCCCTCTGGATTCATATTTGGGCTCACTCTATTATAGAAGCCCAAATTTGAACTTAGTGCATTTCAGGCAAATTTCTTAAAAAATCTTCTTTCTCCAAATCCAGCAGGCAGAATCTTTTGATATTTGGTATGCGACATTGTGGGGTGGATCTGATTCAAGTTTGTTCAAATCTGCCCCCTGGATTCATATTTGGGCTCAATATAGAAGCCCAAATTTGAACTTAATGCATTTCAGGCAAATTTCTTAAAAAATCTTCTTTCTCCAAATCCAGCAGGCAGAATCTTTTGATATTTGGTATGCGACATTGTGGGGTGGACCTGACTCAAGTTTGTTCAAATCGGCCCCCTGGGTTCATATTTGGGCTCAGTATATGAGCCCAAATTTGAACTTAGTGCATTTCAGGCAAATTTCTTTAAAAATCTTCTTCTCAAGATCCAGCAGGCAGAATCTTTTGATATTGGGTATGCAGCATGCTTATGGGGATGAGATTCAAGTTTGTTCAAGCCAAGTCCCTGGGTTCATATTTGGGCTCACTGTGGTAACTCAGATCCAGCAGTCGGAATGTTTTTATATTTGGTATAAGCTTTTCTTTTGAGGGCAGATGCAACTTGTTCAGACCAATTCCCTGGGTTGATATTTAGGCTACCATGTCAGATGAGCTCTCTCAGGACCCCTGAGGCATGTTGTTTTAAGTTTTTGCTCCCTATGAAGCATCCTTAGGAGGGTAAGATTCACGTTTGTTCAAGCCATGTCCCTAAGTCCATATTGTGGCTCACTGTGGGAGCCCGAATGATAACTTAGTTCAAAATGAGGAATTTTCTTTAAAAATCTTCTTCTTCAGATCCAGCAGTCTGAATGTTTTGATATTTGGTATGCAGCATCCTTAGGGGGGTGAGATTCAAGTTTGTTCAAGCCATGTCCCTAGGTCCATATTTGGGCTCACTGTGGGAGCTTGAATTGTAACTTAGTTCGAAATGAGGAATTTTCTTAAAAAATCTTCTTCTTCAGATCCAGCAGTCGGAATGTTTTGATATGTGGTGTGTAACATCCTTACGGGGGTGAGATTCAAGTTTGTTAAAGCCAAGTCCCTGGGTCCATATTTGGGCTCCCTGTGGGAGCTCGAATTATAACTTAGTCAATATGAGGAATTTTTCTTTAAAAATCTTCTTCAGATTCAGCAGTTGGAATGTTTTGATATTTAGCATGCAGCATTCTTAAGGGGTGAGATTCAAGTTTGTTCAAGCCAGGTCCCTGGGTTCATATTTGGGCTCACTGTGGGAGCCCGAATGACAACTTAGTTCAAAATGAGGATTTTTCTTTAAAAATCTTATTCTTCAGATCCAGCAGATGAATGCTTTTGATAGGTGGTGTGCAGCATCCTTAAGGGGGTAAGATTCACGTTTGTTCAAGCCATGTCCCTAGTTCCATAAAATTTGTCTCTCATGGCTTCATTCCTTTGTAGTGTTGATGAACCATGTCTAACTGAATGTGACCCCAAATACTTCTTTGAACCACTTTGGCCGGTGAGCGATTAAGGCTCCTTGGGGCCTCTTGTTTTGTATGTATTCATAATATGTAAAGTTACTTTTGTTATGGTTGACATAGTCTTAGTGGGTGTGCTCTTAAACTTTTTACTGTATCATAGATGCTGTGGCCGCTAGGGGACTTTGTATTGCTTTAGCAATACTCTCAGAATACATGTTGAATTTATATGGCAATCTCTGCGATGCATTACTCCTGATTGGGCCAGGGTCTATTGAATGCTGGAAATAAAATTTGATTGTTTCTTTTTAAAATTTCTTTGATTTCCCAAAGAAAATTTCATACTATGCCCATATTATGTCCCCAAAACAACACTCTCGTAGGTTGCTTTCACTCTTTGGGCATGCATGTTAGAAAGCTCAAGTGTGTGAGCCTGTGAGAATGTGTTACATGAAATCAGTACTCAATCAATCGGTGCTCTGCTCATTTGCAGATATCCTGTCGCCTGGCATAAATCTCAATATTTTTTAATAAAGAAGGTAGCGGCGCCTGAAAGCTTGGGCCTAGAATAATGCTATCCAAATTGAGAGGCTTCTCATTAACTGGTAGAGCACGCTTTGGGCATGCATGTTAGAAAGCTCAAGTGTGTGAGTCGGTGAGAGTGTGTTACATGAAATAGGTACTCAGTCAATCCATTCTCTGTTCATTTGTAGATATCTTGTTGCCTGGCCAGAAATCTCTGTAGTTTTTAATAAAGAAGGTAGCTGCCCCTGAAAGCTTGGGTCTTGAATGGAGCTATCCAGATTGAGAGGCCTCTCATTAACTGGTAGAGTGTTGGAAGCCCATATTTGGGCTTTAATCTAAAGGCCAGGCATCACAGATTAAAGTGTTCATGTTCTGTGGAAGTGCTTCATATTTTCTTTGAACTGCAGTTATTTTAACTTTGAGGATCTGCCTTGTTATGATTTATGGGAGAGTGCCTGAAGGTGCTCTCCCATAAATTGTAACAAGGCAAATTCTGACTATTAAAAATAATTTAGCACTCTTTCAGTTAAAGAAAAAAGGATGATACTTATCAGTCAACTATTTAAAGTTGACCAACCTTTATTTACTTAAGTTTCTGAGACCTTTTTTTTGTTTCTTTGCAGCTGAGGTATTTGGACAGTAGAGATGATGAACAGCTTAGAGGGATAACAATGAAATCTAGTGCTATATCTTTGGTTTTTCAAAAAGGTAAATGTGATTTTCTACCATATTAAGAAGAATATTTTGATTTGAGATCTCTTTAGTTCAACATGTTGAAAAATTCACCTAATACCACACACCGGAATTATTTGCACCTTAAATAACCCTTTACCTTATGTAATGTCCAAAACAAGCCGCTACAGTTCACAAAAGTCACCATTAAAATGTTTTTATTCTTTTCTTTTTATCTCAGAAAGATAGATTATGATCCCTTCATTGGAACAAAGTTATGTAGCATGTTCAAAAAAGGTGTCATAATCTGTTTTTGTGACAAGGAAAAAAAAATTTTTGTATCCAGTAAAGTTTTTGGTGAGCATCATCTGAGAGAGGCTAGCTAACCAGGCCACTTGGGTGAAGAAGTTGCTTTTTATCGGTCAAATTCGCCCTACCTTCAGTAGAGCAATTCTGAAGTTGCCACCTGAAAATTTGGACTACCTTGAAATTATGTGATTTCACATAGACTTTCAAAAGAGAAAGGTTTTATTGGAAGTATGAAATGATATTGGAGCAAATTTTCATAGTAACTAAAATTGAAATGAAGATAAAAAGCATTGCATGATAGAATAGTCCAAACTCAACATGTTAATGCTTACCTCCAAAATAGATGACAACCTACACTGGCAAAAAAAATGTGTTCTTGTGTTAGAGCAGTTTTTCAAGACAACTATATTTCCACATTGAGAATAGCTAGATAGGTCATTTTTCTAGAAAACAACACTTTAATTATCATTTGAGGTGTGAAGTGGGCAATCAAAAAACAACCTGTTTCCATTATATGGGTGCACTCTATTTGTTTCCAAGTGCCTGTGGACTTGCCCTATTGAGTACTGAGTTACAATGTAGTAAATAAACCTCAAATTCTTCACTTTGAAGGATGTAGTTGACAAACAATTATACATGAAGCAATCATGCAAAAGCTGATTCAGGCCTCTTCTTCTGGCTCACTTCTTACTTATTTCATCCGACTTCTCCCTAAAATGTACATCAAGGCTGGTCACTGTTATCTGCTATTCCCCGTGGCGAAAGAGCTAAATATATCTGCCCCCTCCCCTGTCCACACACCCAGTGCCCCACACCCCACCCACTTCCAGCGCCCTTTGAAATGAACTTATTCCAGAAGGAGGTTATAACGGAAGCACTGGTAACTTTTTAGGTCACCTGACTGAAAGTCACGGTGAGCTTTAGTGATCACTGTTCGTTCGTCCGTCATCCGTGAACATTGTGTTTGTGACTTCTCCCCCAAAACTACTGAACCTATTTATGTGAAATTTGAGATGCTTGTTTGTTATATCACATTTTGATTTTGTTCAAATTAAGTTGCCCGACCCCCCACCCCTGGGTAGGGCCAACCCAAAAAGTGTGCCTAAATCTTAAAAGATCTTCTTTTCATCAACCAGCAGTAGCAGAGACTTGATATTTGGTATACAGCATCCTTTTGAGGTGTAGACTCCGATTTGTTTGAGAGAAGTTCGAGGGGGCTATATTTGCCATCGTTATGGGAGAGGCAAGAATTTTTTCCCGTCCAAAATTTCTGTTTTCCAAACCGAGAGGCTGATTTGAACCAAATTTGGGTCATAAGTACTTAATTTATGCCAAAAAACTTTTCCTGCTGCCCCATGGGAACCGCAGGACCAAAAAATAGAAAAAAATTAAAATGCACATTAGGTCTTCACGCCATTCAATTTTCGATACCGAGTTTTGGTATTTTAAAAATACCCCGGAATATCGCCAGAATGAACAAAATATTTTACCATTTATCTTTAAAAAAAACTTTGGCATGTCTAAAACAAGGTGCCCTCTCTCTGTTCAAAACCACTCCCCCAATTTCGAAAACTTTTAAAAGTTTGCCCGTTCACAGGTGAATTTGAAACAAAATTAGTTGAGTAGCAACATGTTGTCATTACCATGATGACGGTGACAATTTCCATCTAACGTTCAAGAAATGGATTGTTGCATGTCTTGATATGTCAAAATGAGGTAAGTAGTTTTATTTTATTAAAATAAAATTCATTCTGAAGCAAAAATGGTGTTTGTTTTTATTTTCACAAATTCACTTTGCTGAAGCTCAACAAACTTGACAACATGCTCTCTCATTTGTCAATTATTCCCTAAACACGCCCATAATACAAATCACTGATGAATAATTTATACATGAACCAGTACGTGGGATGTACTAATTTCATGCTCAATATACATCAAAACATATAGTCGCTGTATAAAAATAAAACAATACAAAGCAATAATATGGTTTTTATACCCCCCGCAAACAAAGTTTGGGGGGGTATATAGGAATCACCCTGTACATCCGTCTGTCCATCTGTCTGTCTGTCCATCTGTCCATCCTTATAAGCGCAACTCCTCCTAAACTGTTTGAAGAATTTCATGAAACTTTACACAATGGAAGAACTCCATATGAAGATGTGCATGAAGCAATATAATTCCGTTCTGACATTTCCAAGGGGAGATAATCTAACTTATAGATTTTAATGTACCAAAAAGGCTACAACTGAGGCATGGTGGGTATCACTTTGTGAGCTTGCTCACAGTACCTCTAGTTTGGTTTTGTGTTTTTCCAATTGATTACCGGTAATAGTTATTAATGAATAGATGTCTTGATAACAGCTGTCAAAACAACCTCCTTTCACATGGCTTTTTTTGGTAGTAAGTGTTAAACACTTAAACCACCCTGGTGATCATCATTGTGGAGGTCCTCCTTTGATCCATTCATTTTTTCAAGGTGAGTGGCAGTTAAACAAACTGTACAGGCCCTGTCTGGCATTCTTAAAAATGCAGGAGGGCTAAAAATCGCTTTAGCATTGAGTCTGTGAGGATTGCCTCGCAACTGTGCGTGTGAGGAGTGGGCACCAGAAGAAACCCACCCCTCACCCCATCCATAGCAACAATCACACAACAGTCACAATGTACAATAGCGCAGTTCTATACTTTCTCTAATAATGAAACTGAGTAGTGGAGTCGGTGAGGATTGCCTCCCTGCTCATCAGGAATTCTGGTATCGAGTCTGTGATGACTGCCTCACTCTGTACATGGGGAGTAGGCTCCGAAGAAACCCACCCCTCTCCCCATACATAGCAACAGTCATACAACAGTCACAATATACAATAGCGGATACCTGTTTTTCTCTCTACCTATAATTTTTCTAATTGAACATTCTCAAATTTTCTTGCAACACCCTTATCAAGAAGAAGCATGGAAATAGTAGACGAAACGTAGGAGGAATTGGTACGACCTACCTTTCTGTTAACATACACAGGAAACCACCAAACACCGGGCAAGGATTGAAACAAGCTTGCCTGGCTAGGACGAGAGTACATTTTAAATAAACATTTGAATAAAGATTTATCAGCCCTTTTGGATGTGTGTCTGTGAGTGGGTGTGTGTGTGGGCTTTTTTGTTTGTTGTTTTGGGGGGTTTTTTGTGGGTTTTGGGGGGAGGGGGGGGGGGGTGGTTTACCTCCTATCACTCCATCATCTGTTCTCCCTGAAGGCAGACCAGATGGCCAAGGCTCAGCATCCTCTCTCCCTTATAGGCTGATGGATGACTCTCGGCTTCAAAAACACATATTGGTGGATTTTTTCCTTTTTGTAACCGTTATGGATAACATACTGGGGCTGCTCCCAAACCAGTGACTAAGTGGATTTTTTTTCTTTTTCTTTTCTAAAAGAACCAACAAACCCGCGGTTTCAGTATTATCATAAATATGCCCATGTCTCTAAGCAAACACAGAGCAAAATTCTTGTAATTATGCACAATTCCTAGTCATCTTCCAGTTCGAGGTTCTCGGAGATCTGCATCCACTACCCTACTGCCAGTGCACGCCCTTGAACCAAATAAGATTATTGGTTGTCCCTTCCGACTCACGTGGATTCGTAAGCAAATAAAGTTATAAAGCAAATAAAGTTATTTGGGTCGCAAGGGATTTAAATCCCACATTGTCTCTGTGCATCTTTGGCACTCTGAAACTTTTCATTCATTCAGTCGCTCACCTCGCATGGCCTGGGGGAGCAATTAGCTCCCTTCAAGCTAACAAAAGCAAAAAGTGGCAAAATGAAGCTTTACTATTAATGAATTCTGCCTAGTGGGTTTTGTACATTTCACTTGGAGCTGCTAACAAGGTAGTTTCTGTGAAGCGGCTACAATGCCCCCCCCCCCCCCCCCCCCCCCCCCCCACACACACACACACACACCTCCAGCCCTCAGAAAGGCCTGGAGGTGTAGGAGGGGCAGTGTTTACATCTTACAGAGACCACTAAAATAGCAGAGATCTGAAAAGATGTGGGTTTCAGGAATAGACTGTTATGGTAATCATTTTTTTTCTAATGCCAAGAGGGCTAATTTTTGCCCTCCTTAATTTTTTTTAATGTCAGGCCTGACAGGCTGTTCCCTACTGACAGTTAATTGGAGAAATTTTATATCGTAAGAACTTTTCATTTATTTTTACTCAGATCCACCAATCAGAGTCTTTGGTGGTATGCAGCAGCCTTAGGGGAGTGAGATTTAAGTTTGTTCAAGCCAAGTCCCTGGGTTGATATATGGGCTCCCTGTGGGAGTCTGTTATAACTCACTTCAAAATGAGGAATATTTTTAAAAAAATATTTTTCTTCAGATCCAGTAGTCAGAATCTTTTGATATTTGGTATAAGCTTTTCTTAGGAGGGCAGATGCAACTTGTTCAGACCAATTCCCTGGTTTGATATTTAGGCTACCATGTCAGATGAGCACTCTCAGGCCTCCTGAGGCATCTTGTTTTAAGTTTTTACCCCAATGAGAATGGGAATGGTAAACACCATAGAATACCTCCGAGTATCTGTGTGAAGCTGTTTGTAGTGCTACAAGCCCATATCTGGGCTTGATTAACCCTTTACCCAGCATAACGGCCAAACCAGCAAGCACTATTCACAAAAATTACCATTAAATTTTCATTATTTTTTGTCTCAAAAACATAGTTTATAACCATCATTGGAATGAGCCTGATGAGCTTATTCCATTGAGGGGTCATAAGCTATGTCTAAATATTTAGTTACCCAAGAATCTTGTTTGCAAGTGTTGTCTGTTTTTCTTGTTATGTAAAGGGTTAACTGGGAAAAGAGCTACATAAAGTTTCCTTTTCTTAACATATGCTTCACAGTCAACTCCACAAATAATAGATTGTTAACTGTTTACCTAACATGAACAGAAGTCCACACTTGATTAACCCCTGTATCTAACAGGAAAGGCAGGTAAACAAAATTCTTGAATAACTAATTCTTTTCATTTTTTTTGCATTAAAAAGACTGCTTATGGCCATTTATTGGAAGGAGCTCAAAGAGCTTGTTCCAATATGGGGGAAGGGAGTGGGGGTGGGGGGTGGGGTGGTCATAAGCTATATTTTTCCGACATTAAAATGAAAGAATAATGAAAATTGAAGGTTGATTTTTGTGAAATAGCACTGACTTGTTGAGGGCTGCACGATATTCAAAACTGAATACCGGTATCTGTATTAAAAAAAAAATACCATGGTATACTGGTATATTGAAAACTGTTCATATATATGACCACAAGTACCACAATTGAGACTTCAGGCATCACAGTTGGAACGAATTAGCAATTCTTGATGATGCAGTTCGAAAAACTTTATCTAGCACAGATGTTATCAAAATTTGTTATTTTAAAAATTAGTTTATCAGATTTTTCCAAAAATTTCTGCAAAATAATATCATATGACCCCTCATTGGAATGAGCTCAATGATCAAATTTGAATAGGGATTTTTAAGAATAGTGCTGACCAGTTATGGACATTATATAGGATGAAGGGTTATTATGACTTTATTTTGAACTTTTGATCAAAGGTATTGGAGAGAATCATTGGGAAATGCGAGTTTATGCTGTCCATGCTCTTCTCCCACCCTCATGCCCTGTGGAAGAGTGACTGGATGCTATGTAAACCATTGTGTACTCATGTAGAAAACTTATAAGTATTCTTTCGTTGATTTTATTTCCAGATAGTGAAGAATATCTGATCAATCTGATTGACTCCCCAGGCCATGTAGATTTCTCAAGTGAAGTATCAACAGCTGTTAGGCTTTGTGATGGTGCTATTGTTGTGGTTGATGTTGTGGAGGGAGTTTGCCCACAGGTTTGTACAGAAAAAGAGTTATATTTCCCAAGTCTTCTTTAAATACGTGGCTTCTAGTTACAAAGAAATCACTTCAGAATCCGGAAAAGTTTGAAAATCATTTTTTTTTGTTGAAATTGCATTTTTTTAAAAAGTGTTAAATACCTAATTTCAGCTTTGGTCATTTTACTTTTTAGCTCACCTGAGCAGAGGTCAAAGGGGATCTTTAGTGATCTCTCTCTGTCTATCATCCGTACATCCATCTGTTGTCCATCTATCCATCTGTCTGTCTGTTCATCTGGTGTGAACTTTACATCATCTTGTCTCCAGTACTGGAAATGGTTGACCGGATAATCGGTTTGAAACCAGTTAGCTACCTAACCAATTAGAAAAACTGTCGACCGGTTATCTTAAATATCGATAGTGATCGTCTTTCAGGTTTAAAACATAGTAAATCTGCTGTTTCTCCTTTGTGATAGATTACACATCGAAGCCACATTGTATAAATTGAGAAATAATCGACTTTGGCATTCAAGACTTTGTTAATGATCAGCAGTTTCTGTGAGTAATGAGTAATCGCAGAAACTATTCTGTAGTGTGTATACAAATGAACATTGTCGAGTACTCAACAACATTCGTTTGAGAACACAATACAGAATAGTTTGAGAATACTGCTTTTCAATTCCTATAGTTTTGATCTCATATTCGGTGAAATAATGGCCATGAATAACCGGATATTATCCGGTTATAGTTCTTGGTTAGTCAGTTACGAAAATGAGCCAACCTTTCAGCCCTACTTGTCTCTGTGTACATCAAGTCACAATATCTGTAATCTTATCAGGATCGAATGTCTTTTATGATGATTTGTATTCTCTCAAATTTCAGACACATGCAGTCTTACGTCAGGCTTGGTTAGAAGGAATAAAGCCAATATTGGTTCTGAATAAGATTGATAGACTGATAACAGAGCTAAAATTGAATCCATTAGAAGCACACATTCATCTCCAACAAATACTAGTGCAGGTATGGCTACCTTCCTCCATTATCATTTTCTTTAACTTTAGGTTGAAATGTATCCCATCCACACACTTGTATTAACCCTTTACCCAACGAATCAGTTGCATCCATCCATGTAATTAATAAATTAAACAGTTACAAAAAAATACATTGTTCACAAAAGTTAAACAAAATCGTAACTTGTGACCTCATTGGAATGAGCTCTTTGTGGACTTTCCAATGGGGGGTGGGGGGGGGGGGGGTGGGGGTGGGTAGGGTTTGTCACATGATATGGTTTTGTTGAAATCTTGTGAAAAATTTGAAAAGATAATAATTAAAATACCACATTTTGATACTGTGTTTTTTTATATTTAATCTTATTTGTTTTACAAGGATTAGCGAACAAGTTATGCAACTTATATTAACGCTTCTCCTTGGCCCAATGGCGCAGTTGTGTGGGATGACATTCGTAGCTGCAACTTCGTGGCCTCACTCTTCTCAAATACTACGAAAGGATCTTTAGCCTGCACGGAGTGTGTCTCTCTCCACACAGAGGACAGCCATTTTACATTCCCATCTGACAGGATGGTACATTGTGACAGCATCAACCCCCACAATTGATGCTGACAGAGTGTTTAGGCACCTCAAGAACTTACCCTGACCGGGGATCAATCCCGGGACCTCTGGCTTGAAAGACCAGCGCACTTATCCACTAGACCACAACTCTTTGTCCTGTATGTGTTGGTTAAAGGGTTAATAAGTGCAGTAGAACTCTGTTATTTGAATAGCCTGTTTGGTAGTGAAAAATATTTAGTTAATGGTCCTAAATTATTTTTTTAGTTATCAAGACAGTGTTTTGCAAATGTTGTCTGTTTCTTGTGTTTGGTAAAGCATTACAAAAGGTTAGAATCTTAAATTAATCATTCACCGAACAATTACCGAAATGAACCTATTATATATAAAAACATATACCTATATACATATGAAACCTTTTCTTTCTCTTTCAAATTTTAATACATGCCTCATTTTTAGCCTGACTGTTTAAGGTCAGGGCTATAGTCATTCAGGGCTATAGTCATGACTTTTGTCCATCCATCCATATATCTGTCTGTTAACATTTAGAGTTTGGGTTAAAGTTAGTGGTTAAAGTTTTTAACTGAAGGTTAAAGTTTTTTTTCTTTTTAATTAATATTAATTACTATTGATTGTATCATTCTCATTATTATTAGCCTGACTGTTTACAGTCAGGGCTTTAGTCATGATGTCCATCCATCCATCCATTCATCCATCCATCTGTCCGTCTGTCTGTTAACATTTAGCAATTGAATTAAAGTTTGTGGTTGAAGTTTTTTAGTGAAGGTTAACGTTTTTTTTTCTTTTTATTAATTAATATTAATTACTATTGATTGTAGCATTCTCATTATGTTTCATGTTATTTTGGGACATATTTTAACCTTTTTTTCAGTCAATTTAACCCAGAACTTCCAGGTTAAAGTTTTTGGTTGAAGTTTTTTATTTACAAAGTTACACCTTTAATTCTTCAAACAGTTTAGTGAAATGACACTGTTTCTCATTTGAGACAATGTCTCCGTTCTACTGAAGCTTTCTACAGTAATTTTAATTAATATTGTCAGGATTTTAACCCCTTTTATACATGTTTTCAGACTTATTTTGAAATTAGGATTTCACCACACACATTCATACTTTAATTCTTGCATTGTCAGTACAACTTAATGATTGCATTTACATCATTGATTTCTTATCAACCTACTCACAATTGTTTACTACAGGCTTGCACTACAGTGGAAGTCCCTAACTCGGATAAAATACTCTCTATTTTTGTCTTTCCCAAGCAAGTTGGGAAAGAAAAGTGGTGCAAAAGCACCAATAAAAATAAGCCAAAACTGGGTCGAGTGCAACCGGCGCAGACCCAGTACGGGACGCTCTCTCCCAAGTACAACTCCACGACTTCCGTTGCCAGTGCGCATATACCGTCTCTAAAGACTCATTCTTTTTAAAATCCGCTTCGTGTCGAGATGTTTTTGCACGCTTATCAGTGTTCCACCAGCTCGATGTTTGATGATTCCTGATTTATTATACCACAGTGTATCCTTTGTATTCTCAGGAACAGTGTTTTATATTCTCTTTTTCTATTATATGTCCATAATGTATATTTATTTGCTCTCTCTCGGGTCGCGCGCGATTTTCGCGGGCCACGCGGTTCGGACTTAGATTTTCACAATTATTGTTCATGCTTTTTTTGCAAATTTTTCTAATTGTGTTAGAGTTAGGTGTCAGCGGGGTACCATTCCTACAGTGTTTCTTCTTTCTGTTGAGAGTAGTCTTCCTGTTGGGTGGTTCCCGGTCGACCGTCTGGGGTCTTTGTTTCTGTCACCTTTCTCTCTTTGGGGGTGTTCTGTTTTCTGATCTCACCTTCTCTGCTCCTCTCACCTCTTTCATGCCTAGGACAATTCCTTGTGGGCAGTGTCTGCTGCCTAAGCATGTGGACGATGTACATTCGTCGTGTTCCTCCTGTAATGGGTGTTCGGCCGAGCGGCCGTGTGGTGTCTGTGGAACATGGTCTTCCACCTTCTGGGCGTCAGTAAATCGTGTCGTTCGTTCTCGTGGCCGTGCCTCCCGCTCCCGCGGGAAAGGAGAATGTGGTCGTTCGGGGCCTCCCGATCCGACTTTGGTGAGAGTTATTCCTCCTCCGTGGGGGATGTGCAGTCTTTTCCTGTGGTGGATACTGCGGGAGCCGTTGAGTGTTCTGGTGTAGAGATGCCTGGTTCCGGGACTACGGTCCCCCTCCAGTCGACATCTGAGGCTGTCACTAGGGTTGTGACTCCTCCTTCGGAGCCGAGCCGGTGTGCTCTCTCCACTTTTTCACCAGCCTCAACGACTCTCGACGTATCTACTACTGCTGCTGGTCCGTCTGCTTCGTTGTCTGTTTCAGCCGGCCTCGGCTTTTCGCTGCAGGGGACTGCAGGACTGTCCGATACTGTAGACGTGGGATATCGGCCCCAGCCTTCCCTGACTTCAACTCGGCGAAGTCGGAAGGGGCTGCCGGCCGAGCCCATCGCTGTGGTCTCTTCGCCGTCGAGTACCACAGTTGTGTCTTTGGATTCGGATGTTCGTAGTGGAAACACTATGGCTTCCGTGGCGTTTCCGTCTACTCACTCTGGTCATACGACCAGTTTTGGGGGACCAACGCCTTTTGTGCAGTCTGGACCTTCTGCTCCGCAGAGGTCCGCGGTGACTCTCATGAGTTCTCGCAATATTGATCCTCGGGGTGCGTCGTACCCCTATACACGTCTGCCTTCAGATGTTTCGGCTGCCGCCCGTCGTCTCGCGTCGGGTGTTTTGGAGGATCGTGACCCTTCGCTGGTTAAGAGGGTCAGAGGTGAAGCCACTTTGCCGGTTCGCTCCCCTGTCGAACCGGTCGGTTCAGGCAGTGACCTTAGGGAGGCCCTCTCCTTACTCACTCAGGTTCTTTCTAAGAGCCTTTCTGTTGCTTCCAGCGAGGCTATGGGTGGTTTCCAGGCGCCTCCTATGGCGCCGCCTCCCGGGATCGGAAACAGGCCGGTTTCCGATTCCTCTGGTGTCCCGACACCATGGGAGGCGTCGGCTGGTTTGCCCACGATGGGCTATGTGTCTTCTGACTCTGGGGAGGAGTCCGACATGCTTGAGGTCGAGGGCCAGCAGTCTTCAGACTTGGGGGCGGCTCTTGACTTTGTGTTTGGGTTTCTGCCTGAGCTCAAACCTGCTAACCAGCCGACAGTGTCAGCCTGGCCGCGATCATCGGTCGCGCGCCAACAGCCTTTGGAGCAACCTGCCTCTGGGCGCCTTTGACCGTGCCAGTCGGTACAGGTGGTTGAAGCTTTTTCAGCATTGGATGCCAAGCTGAATTCCAAGGCTTTGAAGACTTCGTTCTTCACCAGGGTTGACACCTTTTTGCCTCCTGTGCGTTATCGTTCCTACGATTCCGCCAATCCGTCAGTCTGCCAGACTTTGACGGTTCTGGATCAGGACTCCACTTCCCTTGGGCTTTCCAAGCCCAAGTCTGCCATCATTCCAATGACGACTCTGGAGTCCACGTTGGGCTTATCTAGAGAGATGCTTGGCATGCTTTCTCTCTCAGATCACGTCGTCTCAGCTTTGGCTGCTTATCTGCCTCCAGATAAGTTTGACGAGGTACAGGCTCCTTTGCGTGTGCTGTCCAAGGCGCTTATGCACCTTACTCACACGCATGCCTGTAACACGGCTAATTTGGAATTAGTTCGAAGGGACGCTGTGCTGGACACAGGACGATCCCTTCCTGAGGAGCAGCGTGCTACTCTTCGATCTGCTTCTTTGGCAGGTCCGCAACTTTTCCATGGTTCCGTGTCGACGGTCCGGGATGACGTCCTACGTCATTCCAAAGATCAGCTGCTGTTTCGTCAGCTTGATCAGCCTTCTCGGGGAGGCAAGGGCCGTTCCAAGCCTAACAAGTATCCTTCTGCTTCCTCTGTGAAGCAAAAGGCTGGTCCTTCTGCCGCCGCCTCTACTTCTTACTCACGGGGTAAAGGTAGGGGTCGGCAGAATCGAGGAAAGTCTCAGGATTCTTCATTTGGCAGAGGAGGTGGTTTCTCCTCTCGCGGGCCTCGTCGGGGCTCGAAATGAAGGTCCTCACCTCGACTTGTCCCAGGTTGGAGGAAGGATAGCAGAGTTCGCAGACCATTGGACCACCATCACATCCGATCCATGGGTGTTAGATGTTGTTCGGTCCGGGCTGCGCATATCCTTCCGACGGCACCCCACTCTGTCAAGGGTGCCTCTTCCAACCACAGTTCCTTCAGACGTTTTACGTCGGGAACTTTTGTCCACGGAGATTGCCAATCTCCTGGCAAAGGGGGCGATCGAGGTCGTCAAGAACGTTCAGTCAGTGGGTTTCTATTCCCGCCTGTTCTTGGTGCCGAAGAAGGACGGCCGACTCCGACCGGTTATCGATCTGAGTATCCTGAACCAGTCTATCATTGCTCCCAAGTTCAGCATGGAGACTTTCAGGTCGGTCCGCCAATCAATTCACCAGGGAGATTTCGCAGCCAGCATCGACCTGCGAGACGCTTACTTCCACGTTCCGATGCATCGGGCGTCACGGAAGTATCTCAGGTTCGCTTTTCTGGGGCGAGTTTACCAGTTCAAGGCCATGCCTTTCGGCCTCAACCTGGCTCCTTGGGCGTTCACCAGACTGATGTCGCATGTGATAGCGTTCCATCGCACACAGTCCCGGGTGACTACTAAGGCATATCTGGACGATATCCTCCAGAGGCATTCCAATGCTGCCTTACTGGAATCGGATGTCGCCACTCTGTTGAGCTTGCTCACGTCGCTAGGATTCAGAGTCAACGAGGAGAAGTCGGACCTAGTCCCTTCTCAGTCGTTTTGTCATCTGGGGATGTCTTTCCAAACCAAATTCAATTTGGTGGCTGTTCCCCAGGCCAAGGCTGTGATTCTCTCAGCTTTTGCTCTGACTCTGTCCCAGTCCAGGTCCGCGACCGCTCGGAGTTTTCTCCGGCTGATCGGTCTCTGCGGTTCGGTGACGGATCTCATTCCTTTAGGTCGGCTGCGTGTCAGACCTCTCCAACACTTTCTGCTCAGTCGTTGGAGACCGAATGTAGATCCTCTGGATCAGGTGCTTCCGTTTCCGGACTCTCTGTATCCTCACCTTCTTCCCTGGACAGATGTTCAGTGGATTACGCAGGGTGTTCCGCTGGACTTACCCATGTCCGATCGCGTTCTGACGGCAGATGCCAGCGATCTCGGATTGGGTGCGACATTGGATCCTCTCGGTCTTTCCCTACACGGGATGTGGGACCAGGATCAAGCAGCTCTACACATCAACCAGAAGGAGCTTCTTGCTCTTCTTCTGAGTTTCAGGCAGTGGATTCCTCACCTGTCGAATCGCCAGGTCCTTCTACTATCCGACAATTCGACGGTGGTTGCTTACATTCGGAACCAGGGCGGCACGCACTCGCTTCCGATGTACAAGTTAGCTCGGGATCTTTTACTGCTCGCTCAGGATGTTCACGCCGGAGTGGTTGTTCGTCACATTCCCGGTCGTCTGAACGTCCTAGCCGACTCCCTGTCCCGACAGGGAGGGCAGTGTTATTTCCACCGAGTGGATGCTTCACAGGGCAGTGTTCCAGACGCTTTGCGATCTCTGGGGACGTCCCCACATCGACCTCTTTGCGACTCGTTGGAACCATCAGGTGGACACTTTCGTGTCCCCGTGTCCAGATCCTCTGGCTTTTGCCGTGGACGCTCTGTCACTCGATTGGAACGGTCTAGTCGGCTACGCCTTCCCGCCGGTTCCGATTCTTCCTCAGGTTCTCGCCAAAATTCGAACCTGCAGTTGTCGAATCATTCTGATCGCTCCCCTGTCGCCTCAGCGGGTGTGGATCAATCAGCTCCGCTCGCTGATGGCGGCGGTTCCGGCACATCTCCCGCTACGTCGCGACCTTCTTTGTCAAGGTCGCATGAGGAGGTTTCACGTTGACCCGACTTCATTGTGCCTTCACGCATATCTTTTGTCAGGTCCTGTCTCCTCCGTAGAGGTTTTTCGAGACGAGCAGTGGAGTGCATTTCTTCTTCAAGGAGGCACTCCACTGGTTTAGCTTATGCAGCTAAATGGAAGGTCTTCTGTCGATGGTGTGCTGATCACTCTGTTGATTATGCCAATCCTTCGATTTCACAGATTGCGGAGTTTCTGGTATATCTGTTTGATTCTCGGGGTCTCCAACCTGTTACCATCAAGGGTTACAGGTCTATGCTTTCAGAGACTTTTTCTTATGTAGGGAAGCGTCGTATCGGCACTAATCCTTACCTCTCCAAGCTTGTTCGGCACTTTTCTTTGAAAAGGCCTCGGACTTTGCAGCTTACTCCACGATGGAATCTTTCGTGGGTGCTGCTTTGCTTGGGGGGGGGGGGGGGGCGCCGTTCAAACCTTTATCCCAGGTGGATATGCATTTTCTCACATATAAGATTTGGCCAGACGGGTTAGTGAGCTTCACGCCCTCTCGGTTGACCCGGCCTTTTTTAGGAGCTCTCCCAACAGTGATTGCTCTTTTTTGGCTAAGAATCAGTTACCAGATACTACTCCTCCTCCTATCTGTATCAGGGCTCTTCCCTCTGTTGAGGGTACTCGCCCTTTGCTCTGTCTGGTCCGTGCTATTCGCATTTATCTTGATTGGACACGCTTCATACGGAAAGGCAGAAAACGTTTTTTTCTGTCTCTCATTCCGGGTCGACAGAAGATCTCTCCTCAATCCATTTCTCGATGGATTTGTCTTGCTATTCGTACGGCTTATAGTCGTTCAGCAGCTGGCGATTGTATTACCAATCGTATTTCTGCCCACGAGGTGCGGGCACTGTCTACCTCTTGGGCTTATTCTAACTCCGTCAAGTTGTTGGATGTTATGCAGGCAGCCTACTGGAGAAATGCTTCTACTTTCTCCACCTTTTATTTACGCCAGTTGCAGGAGCAGTCGGAGGACCTTTTTGCCCTGGGTCCTCTTTCTTCTGCTCAGGCTGTTGTCTGCCATAGCCATTAGGCTTCTTGAAGGTCAGTTTCAGCCTTGTGCTGTTACTGCCCTTTTTCTGTCTGTGTGTCACACAGGCTCATATGTCTCTTTTCATTGTCCTTTACCGATGATTGCGACATTATGGTTGATAAGCCTCGGGACCTCTTCCATCTACTTCACGGTTCCAGTGCACTAGGGTTATGTGGGGGTTGGTTATGCGATTCCCTCCAGCCTTTTGTCTATTCAGCCTGTAGTAAACAATTGTGAGTAGGTTGATAAGAAATCTAAATTTTATAGTAAATTTCCTTTCTTATTATACCTACCACAATTGTTTACATGGAGGCCCTCCCGTCTTCTTTACAGGTAAAGAATCTTTTCTCCCCGCTGATCACATAACTCTAACGTTTACGGATTCAAAAAGAATGAGTCTTTAGAGACGGTATATGCGCACTGGCAACGGAAGTCGTGGAGTTGTACTTGGGAGAGAGCGTCCCGTACTGGGTCTGCGCCGGTTGCACTCGACCCAGTTTTGGCTTATTTTTATTGGTGCTTTTGCACCACTTTTCTTTCCCAACTTGCTTGGGAAAGACAAAAATAGAGAGTATTTTATCCGAGTTAGGGACTTCCACTGTAGTGCAAGCCTGTAGTAAACAATTGTGGTAGGTATAATAAGAAAGGAAATTTACTATAAAATTTAGATTTCTTTTATCAGTTTTAGGAAATATTTAACCCTTTTTTGCACCCAATTTTATTTAGTATTCCCAGCTTGAAGTTTCGGATTAAAATTTTGCTTTTCAAGGTTGTACCTTTCATTCTTCAAACATTGCGTTACAACGTCATTACTTTTCATTTGGGGCAAGGTCTACTGAAGCTGTGTACAGTGGTTTCAATTAATATTTGTGTTAATTTAACCCTTTTCAAAACGGTTTTCATACTAAGTTTCTTTAAATTTGAAATTGGGCTTGTACCATATACTTTGTCACTTTTTGTTGTTGCATGATCAAAACAACTTTAATAATTGCATGTACAGACATGATTTCCTTTACTTGTATACAGCCTTTTTTTCTCATTACCTGAGCTTCACGGTTTGAAATATAAAGAAATGCCTTCTGCATACATTATGTTGTTTTACGAAAAGCAATACAGATGGGAAGGAAATGGAAGTGAGGGACTTTGATGTTGTCTCCAAAACTTTGGAGGAGATGGGTGGAATCAATCCACCCCTCCCTCCTTCCCATGTTATCTAGAAGATAAGTCCAGTTGTAATTATGCGATTTTCTTCAAATTCGATATTATTTTTTTATACGCCCATTTGTAAAAATGGTCATAATATGTAAATGGTCTGTCTGTCCGTCCATATATCCATCTGTTCATCCATCCATCCATCCATCCATCTATCTGTCCATAAACAGTTGGTTTCTGACCAATAACTCCAGTTTGGATCATTTGATTTCAACCAAAGTTGGTACGAGTATTCCCCAGCTAGTAATACAGGCCAAGTTCGAATATGAGTTCGGCCCAATTATTTTTACATGAGTTATTTCCCTTTTTCGACTTAGAATTTGACCTTCTGTTAAGATTTTTGGTTTTTGACTTATAACCCCAGTTTGGATTATTTGTTCTCAACCAAAGTTGGTACTTGTATAACGCAGATAGTAAGACAGACCAAGTTTGAATATGGGTTCTGTCCAATTATTTTTACATGAGTTATGGGCCTTTTCGACTTGGAAATTTCTCATTACCATCAACATTTTGGTTTCCGATTATAACTTTAGTTTGGATTCATAGATCAGGACCATACCTGCTTTCAGCCTCAGTTATATCAAAATGAAGGTTAAGTTCAAATTGGGGCATGGTCTGATGATTTTTAGCTTAACTTGACAAAGTCAAGATAAGCTATTGTCATCACGCGTGCGGAAGTCTGTTAGTCTGTTTGTCTGTGAGTCTGTTCACATTTTCCCCCGTAGTTCTTGTCCGATCATCATGGAATTTCATACGCAGGTTTGAGGTCATGACTGCATGAGAACATCCCCTTTTGGTCACAATCGGTCAACCTTGATGGTTGCCCAAGCCCAAAACCCGAAAACCTTTAGCACAGACTACAGGTCGTATTTATGGAGGGATTTCATTGTAATTTGGTGGGATGACTCCATATAATGCATAGATAAGAACGTAACCTTTTTGTCGTGATTGGTCAGCTGTGACGGCTACAGGTGTTCGAAGCCTGAAAACATTTAGCACCTTCTACAGGTCGTATTTATGAAGGGATTTCATAGTAACTTGGTAGGATAACTCGGCATAATGTCTAGATGAGGACGTCCCCTTTTGGTTGCGATCAATCAACCCTGATGGCTGCCCAAGCCCAAACCCGAAAACCTTTAGCATAGACTACATGTCATATTTATGAAGGGATTTCATTGTAACTTGGTAGGATGACTAGGTATAATGTCTAGATGAGGACGTCCCCTTTTGTTCGCAATCAATCAAATGTGATGGTTGCACAGACACAAAGAAAGAAAACCTTTAGCACAGAGTTCAGGCCGTATTTATGAAGGGATTTCATTATAACTTGATATGGAATAATTTCACTGTAACTTGGTAACATTGGTTGACATACATTAACTCACCCCTCAGTTCTTTAGTACAGTCTACACCTCAAATTATTTTTATTGAAAACATAGCATACAGGGAACAGAAATTAACATATTCTCAATTATCACAATTTTTGTCGTATTTCATAAGCCTTTCATAAACATTGAACATTATCCTTTTCATCAAACACAACACACAGTCAAGTTAAGCCACAGTGTCATTGACACTTTCATTTACTTCTAACCATTGCTTATTAGTCCTTATTGGAATGAGCTCATCAGGCTTGTTCCATTAATAGGTCATGAAGTTTGTTTTGGGGTAGAAAAATGTAAAAATAAAATTTGAATAACAATTTTTGTATATCACGAGTGTAGATATGGCAGTTTCGTTAGGTAACGATGAACAAAAAATAGCACAGACTATTTTCTGTCTAAGCATTGTCATTGCTCGGACAGTCCTTTGCGTGACATCACTCATAGTTGGAATGAACTGGTACAAGTTGTACTGGGGTCAGTCAGCTTTGTCTTAAAATTAAATTTCAGTTTTTCACAGGGGTAATGGAAAACTTTCGAACTCCACACAAGCAGAGTTAGCATTGGTTGAAGTCAGGTGCACCATAGACGTGCAGTGCACCTCAGGACACAGTGCCACCATGCCCCCATGTGGGCAGTCAGGATTAAGTGCCTTGCCCAAGAACACAGTGCAGTTACCCCTGGCTGGGATCGAGCCATGGACCTTTCAGTTTGAAGTCCAATGCTGTAACCACTGAACCACCACGGTATCTCAGAGGTCTTTCAATTTTTGTTATGTTTTTGAGTTTCTTAACGAACTGCTTTGTTTTCACAGGTAAATCTTGTAACCAGTGAGCTGTTTACCTCAAAGATAATGGAGAAGTCAAATGTAAGTTTTATGTAACTCCTTGCAGACTGCTGGTGGATATTCCTGTGCAGGACAGGATTTCTCTTGCAACTGAAATAACAATAATTCGGGCACATTTAAAAAACATTTGCCCCTGTAATTTAAATGGATTTTTCTCTAATGATTCTTAAGTAAAATTTAGATGAATATTTTATCAAATCTAGTCATTGCTGCTTCACAGCAGCCATGACTACATTTGATAAAAATATCTTGAAAATTCTCTGCAGGTTAAGAGTTAATATGACTCTTATCAGGACTTGACTATCTGAACACAAAATGTATTGTTTTGCTGGGTTGCATGCTTAAGATTGCATAACATCTGTTCTCTCAAATCATTTGCTTTCTGAGAATTTAATTGTATAAGTGCAAGACACTTCATCTCCATTGCCCGCGTGGGGGCACAATGACGCCGTGAACTAAGACGTACTGCACGTCGATGGTGCGCATGTCTTCAACCAATCTAACCCTGCCTGTGCTGCAGTGCGGAGTTACGATGTTGGGGAGCTGGCAGCTGCTCGTCGTTGCTCAGTGGTTCTCTCCGGGTACTCTGGCTTCCTCCACCCGTAAAACTGTCACGGTCATGATTAGCCATTGTGCATAAATATGTGACCTTAAACACCAATAAATAAATAAATATAATAAATATAATTGTATAAGAAGTGGATAATATTTTGATCTTTAGAGTATCTTCAATGGAGTATTGTCTCAAATCTGATAAAAATGATTGTGACACAGTTACACCGGTAGACAGAGGTTTCATAAATGAAATATTGCTAATTCTAAACTGAGATACGAAAAACAAATTATGTCTGATATGTAATTTTTTTGCATTTTTACCATAAAATTTCTAGTGTTAGCTGAAAAGTTGACAGAGAATTTTGACCAGTTGTGATCTGGTAGAGGTCCTCAGTCTGCACATTTATAATCATGAAAGCCAGACATTTCCTCTGTGGACATTTCCTCAGCAGATATTACACGAGGTGTATATTTCTACAGCAGACATTTCCCCAGTGTAAGCGGAAGTTACTCCAGACAATTCCTCTTAGATTAGCGACCATTATGAGATAGTAACAACACTTTCAATGTTAAAATAATTTTCAGAGTGACGGTGAAGAGAAACAAATAAAACATAGTCCCACTATCATTTCAAGAACTTGAAACAATATACATTAATATGCCCCGACTGATCTGGTCGGATGGGATATCTAGTGGGGAGCTGCGTCTGTTCATTCGTAAGTTCATACGTTGTGTATGATTGTTACACATATGTGTCCAAACAACAGATTTGCCCGTCTAGCACTGTCATTATTTGGCGGATTCAAATAATTTTTGCTATGCTTGTTCCTCAACATGGGGGAACAGATCCTACAGCAGAATTAATATTTTTCAGTAAACATTTCCAGAGTTATTTGCCCTTGTTTAACTTAAAGGATGATTGAAATTATTGAGAAATGTGTCCAACATATTTGCTGCTGTAGTGCTGTCATTATTTGTTGGATTCAAATAACCTTTGCCATACTTGTACCTCAATATGAGTGAACGGATCCCACAACAGAATTAATATCTTCACATAAAGATTTACAGAGTTATTTGCCCTTATTACTAAGGGTATGATTGAAAAATGTGTCCATCCAACATATTTGCCACTCTAGCTCATGATATGTTTAGATTTAAATAAGTTTTGTCATGCTTGTACCTCAACATGGGGAACGGACCCTACATCAGAATTAATATCTTTGTATAAACATTTACAGAGTTATTCTTCCTTATTTAACTTTGGGGATGATTGAAAATGTCTTCACACTCATTTCCGGGCAATAACTTTTGTCCTGTTGGTGGCACGATGCTGATACTTCACACATAGGTTACCCATAATGGGGCAATGTTTTGCATTGATTTGGGGATCTGTAGGTCAAGGTCACTGTTGCTATAAAAAGAATTTTGGTTTCTGTGCACTAACTTTAGTTTCCTTTTGCGTACGATGCTGTAACTTCATAATTTGATTGCATATGAGGTATCGATGACTGGGTTTGCATATGGGGTCAATAGGTCAAATGTCAAAACTGTTATTATAAATAGATTTTTGTATTTTTGTATTACATCCAATGGCCCAGACTTAGCTGGTGCTTACTCAGAAATATTCAGGGCCAAACACAAATTCCCCCCCCCCCCCCCCCCCCAATCCCCAAAATTTGCATGTAAAACCGAAAATTTGATGTCCTATGTGGTCCTCCATACTTTTGTGATCTGCGTATGCATAGTATCTAGGAAGCACCTGAATTGGCGCAAAGCATCATTCCTTGTTTGGCCCTCTGTCAGATAACAACAAACTGAGTTCTGTGCTTTTACATCTCAGTTTTAGTGATACCAGACACAAATCAATGGTGATATTGGTGGATCCAAGGACACAATAGGATGATGGAAGGAAGAAACAGTGGTTTTGAGTGTTCAGGGCTGTAACTTTATAATTTTTGACAAATTTTTTTCTTGTTTCCCAATTTCGGGACATGGGCCTGACGTCATCATTCTTGCTAATGATTTTGCCACTGTTTAAGTGTTCCTTCCATATCCTTCCTTGAAGCCCCCCCAGTTAAACTTCCATGCTTTTTGGCCTTTCTCATTGAATTTTTTTTATAAATTTCTTGGGAGCTTAATGTGTTTCACAGAATGTTTATTCTGTGTATCCCCATGGTTACGTCTTCACCCTAGGGGTGTTTAGGCGTTTTTGGTCGTGCATCTTACATCCGATGTATTGTATTTTCTTCTGATGAAGATCTTGCTTTACATAGGATAGTTTTAAATCTGTTACTGACTTCGGGCCGTGTTATTCAGTGCCTGGAGTCTTGTTTCCGGTTTTCATTTGACGTTATTTACATTGACAACTCTCTGCTTATGTATGTAGTTTCCTATTTATTAATTATGGTAGGACTATTGTAAGATACATATTATATTCCGGTAGTGTAACATTAATTTTTGGAGAAGAAAAAAAATTTTTGTCCACACTTAGGCTCTATCTGGATTCTTTTGGACTCATCGTTCTCTTTGGGAACTTGGGCTCATGTCAAACTTTTTTGAAAATTTTTTATTGTGAATTATTTTAGAATTATTGTTTTGAATAATATTATTATGTATCTTTTTTAGATATTTATTGTGAGTTGGTGCGAGTACTGTTGACTTTAATTTTTAGCTCAACTTTGACGAAGTCAAATTTGAGCTATTGTCATGGCCTGTCGTCCGTCTGTCCGTCCGTCTGTCCGTCCGTCTGTCGGTACGTCAACAATTGGCTATGGCTCGGGCTAGAGGTCGTATTTATGAACCGATCTTTACGAAACTTCTTGGGTACCTTTGTTATGACCGTGGGACGAGAACGAGTGTTTTTGGGTGCGGTCCGAAATTCAAGATGGCTGCCAGCCGCCATTTTGTACCGATGATGCAGAAATCTGTTTTTTGTACAGAACTTCCATATGAAAGCTCTGATTTGAATAATTTTTTGTATGAATGTTTAGTACCATGGGGTACATCACATATAATACATATAGGTTTTTTTCTCGTGCGTAAATTGTGCAAATTAGACTAATTTTGATGTTTTTTGGTGTTAATTTCAGCACTGTAAGTGCAAATGCCAATACGGCTCGGGCTAGAGGCCGTATTTATGAACCGATCTTTACGAAACTTCTTGGGTTCCTTTGGTATCACCGTGGGACGAGAACGAGTGTTTTTGGGTCCGGTCCGAAATTCAAGATGGCCGATGGAAGCCATTTTGTACAAAATTAGGTGCAATCAGATTTTTGCACAGAACTTCCATATGAAAGCGCTGATTTGAATAATTTTTTGTGTGAATGTTTAGTACCATGGGATACATCACATATTATACGGGTTTTTTTCTCATGCAGAAATTATGCAAATTAGATGAACTTTGATATTTCAGTGCGACTTACACACATTAAGTACACATGTCAATACGGCTCAGACTTGAGTCTGTATTTATGAACTGATCTTCACGAAATGTCTTGGGTACCTTTGTTATCACCTTGGGATGAGAATGAGTGTTTCTGGGTGCGGTCTAAAATTCAAGATGGCTGCCAGTGGCCATTTTGTACCGAAATTAGGTCTAATCAGTTTTTTGTACACAACTTCTATACAGCTCAGACTAGAGGCCATATTTATGAACCAATCTTTACGAACCTTGTTGGGTACCTTTGTTATCACCGTGGGATGAGAGTGAGTGTTTTTGGGTGTGGTCCGAAATTCAAGATGGCCACCAGCAGCCATTTTGTACCAAAATTAGTGCAATCAGTCTTTTGTACAGAACTTCTGTATGAAAGTTCTGATTTGAATAAATTTTTGTATGAATGTTTAGTAACATGGAATACATCACATATTCTAAGGGGTTTTTTTTCGTGCAGAAATTATGCAAATTAGATGAACTTTGACTTATTCAGTGCTACTTGCACAATGTGAGCACACATGTCAATACGGCTCAGGGTAGAGGCTGTATTTATGAACCGATCTTCACAAAACTTCTTGGGTACCTTTGTTATCACCTTGGGACGAGAATGAGTGTTTCTGGGTACGGTCCAAAATTCAAGATGGCTGCCAGTGGCCATTTTGTACCAAAATTAGGTCCAATCAGTTTTTTGTCACAAGTTCTATACAGCTCGTATTTATGAATTGATCTTCACAAAACTTCTTGGGTACCTTTGTTCTCACCTTGGGACAGGAACGAGTGTGTTTTGGGGTGCCTTTGTTATCACTGTGCTATGAGAACAAATATTTTGGGGTTCAGTCAGACCCACTCTGGGACTAAAAGATTTCTTTTCTAGTTTAGCATCTAACTGTCGCCCCACTTTACATTACTTTACTATACATTTGTTACAGGCTACGGTCAGCATTTATGTACAGACCATTACAATACTTTATATGGACCTTTGTTATCAGGTCATTACCTAGATGTTTGTCATTGCTGTGTCACATACTATACATGTGCATGTCTTTGTCTTGACAAGTTGAGCTACAGTGTCATTGACACTTTCATTATTCAAAATGAAAGCTTTTTGCTCAATTTGCAACTCGAGGAAGTCTTCCTCTGATTCACATGATAATTGTATCACCTGTAGTCAGTGTTCTCGCACTAATTCCTGTTCAACATGTGTCAATTGGGATGACAGATGTTAGATATGGGTGTCACGGTACGTTGTTAGTGGCGAGAGACCAATGCCGGTCCTCTCGCCACCGAGTCACTCTAGTTTTTCAGTTTCTATTTCAGAGGAACAAGAACATGGTGATGTTTACGTGACACCATCAGAGAGTGTGCTTCCATCGTCGCATTTAGATAGTCAATCAGAGCTAGCAGCTAAAGTGCTCTTAAATATTAGAGAGGGCAATTAACCACATGCCGGTGGTTTCAGAACCCTGTTGCCAGCTAGCTCGACTGGTGAAGCAGTTACACCGTCTGTGTGTACCATGACACCGGGTGTGTTCGTTGCGGCCGAGGAGAGAAAAAAGGGTAGAGCGAGCACTATAAAATACAAACAGGCTCACCCTGTGATGACGGAGAGGAAGAAGCCGGCAAGTTCAAGCTCTCTTTCACAACAACATCTGGGGCCAGATGTTGTGGTTCAGAACTTGCGTCAGGCGGAGCTTATGTCCACACCTCCCATCCGGGACGCTCCGTTCAGTTCTCAGCTGGGGTTGGCTACAATTACGGCTTCTTCAGCATCAACAAAGCACACACGACCACACCTTGGCTACGTGACTTCTGATATCCAGTCTGCATCACCGAGAAAGGACCACTCTTCATCAAAGAAGTCACACCATCCGGTAGCCAAGGAGTTGAGGCCTCATTCATTGGGATGTCCGCAGAAAAGAGCCATCTCCGACACAATGTCCCAGGTACAGCCGGCGGACAAGCAACAGAAGACCACTGCTCCTCAGGCCTCCGTAATGGACTTGCTGTCGCAAATCGTGCGGCTTATCGCAGCATCCCAGCAGACGCAGGAGAAAAACCTATGGCAGTCTCAGAACCTGAGCTGTTGGATGGCGCTGGGTCGGTCCAGTCATCTGCGCATTCAGATGCTGATGACCGTGAGTCTTATCTGGTTCCGTCGGATGGTGAAAGGGACTTGGAGGAAAATGACCCTTCCGTTTCGGAACAACATATGATGGCGATGGATTTAATTCATCAATACTTCCCTGAGATAGTTCCTAGGAATCAGAATGATGCGACCGCTCATAAGAAGCTGCTAGAGTCATTAGACGCTGACTATATCCGATCGAAGGAGGACGTCCTTTCCTTTCCAGTGCAGTCTAGACAGGTGTCACAGACCTTCCATCTTCTAAACGACGCCATATTTAATCTTTCCGGTGGAAAGAAGAAAGGCAGCTTTTTATCGTCATCTTCCGTACATCTACCGTTTATTGGACCACGTCCATTTAAAACGGTAGGGGAAGGTGTTCAGAGAGTTCCTCTGCGTTTGGATGAGCAGGCTGAGGACCTAGATATGTCCTTACCTCCATCATTCACAATTCACCCGGACACAATTGAGACAATTTTCTTCTAACAGAGCGAATTTAGATGCTATGTCTTATGCAGATCACCTTACGAGAGGTATGGCGCAACGTCTCAATGGGAAGGAATTTGAGGACTTTCGTACCTCTTTAAGAGTTCTTTCCAGGGCTATTATGTTTACCACATATAATTCTACCTTAACAGTGGCTAATTTGGAGTTAATTGGATGTGATGGAGCCCTTGTATCGTCATCCTCAATAGATGACAGAGTGAAAAACTCTCTTCGAGTCGCTCCGGTATCCGGTCATGATATCTTTGATGACAAGCTTTCTTTGGTCTACGACCAAGCTACAAAGAAAGCATCAAATACTCTGCTACTTAAGTCGACGTCTAATAAACCCGCAACAGCAGAGAAGAGTAAAGGAGGAGGTTTGGGACAAAAATTGTCCAAAGAGAACTCCTCACGAAGATATAAGAGATCCTCATATTCTTACTCTAGAGATCGTCAATATAGCGACTCAGGTAGGGGGGCGAGGCAACACCGGTCAGTCACTCTCAAGCCTGCTGGTCGAGGCTCTTTATGGGGATTGCGCGGTTTCTCCTTCCTAAGGCCTCGCAGGTCCTACAGGTGATGGTCAGGACCTCTATTGTGTTCCAGTTGGCGGAAAGTTATCAAGATTCGTGAGAAAATCGATAACTATTCTGGAAGACCAATGGGTGAGAAGTGTGATCTCGGATAGCCCAAGGCTATCTTTCCGAGCAAAACCACCGCTAACACGAAGTCTGCATTGGACACAAGTTCTGTCAAATCCTATAAAAAGAGAGTCTCTCCTTTCGGAGGTAAAGTCTCTCTTGGAAAAAGAAGCAATAGAGGCTGTAGAGAACCAGGAGTCTCTAGGTTTCTACAGTCACCTGTTCCTCGTACCGAAGCCAGATGGCTCGTTCTGACCGGTAATAGACTTGAGCTGGATAAACAAACTTATCGTGGCTCCAAAGTTCTTCACGAAACGTCTTGGGTACCTTTGTTATCACCTTGGAACGAGAACGAGTGTTTCTGGGTGCAGTCCAAAATTCAAGATGGCTGCCAGTGGCCATTTTGTGCCGAAATTAGGTCCAATCAGTTTTTTGTACACAACTTCTATATACGACTTAGGCTAGAGGCCATATTTATGAACCGATCTTTACGAAACTTCTTGGGTACCTTTGTTATCACTGTGGGACGAGAACGAGTGTTTTTTGGTGCGGTCCAAAATTCAAGATGGCAGCCAGCAGCCATTTTGTACCAAAATTAGTGCAATCAGTTTTTTGTACAGAACTTCTGTATAAAAGTTCTGATTTGAATAAATTTTTGTATGAATGTTTAGTAACATGAAATACATCACATATAATACAGGTTTTTTTCTTGTGCAGAAATTATGCAAATTAGATGAACTTTGATTTATTCAGTGCTACTTATACACTAAGTGCACATGTCAATACGGCTAGGGCTGGAGGCTGTATTTATGAACCGATCTTCACGAAACTTCTTAGGTACCTTTGTTATCACCTTGGGACGAGAACGAGTGTTTTTGGGTGTGGTCCAAAATTCAAGATGGCTGTCTATGGCTATATTGTACCAAAATTAGGTACAATCAGTTTTTGGTCCAGAACTTCTATATGAAGGTTCTGATTTGAATAAATTTTTGAATGAATGTTTAGTAACATGGAATACATCACATATAATACGTTTTTTTTTCTCGTGCAGAAATTATGCAAATTAGATGAACTTTGATTTATTCAGTGCTACTTTTTCACGGAACGTGCATGTGTCAATACAGCTCGGGCTAGAGGCTGTATTTATGAACCGATCTTCACGAAACTTCTGGGGTACCTTTGCTATCAGCTTGGGATGAGAACGAGTTTGTTTCTGGGTGCGGTCCAAAATTCAAGATGGCTGCCAGTGGCCATTTTGTACCGAAATTAGGTCCAATCAGTTTTTTGTAGACAACTTCTATACGGCTCAGGCTAGAGGCCATATTTATTAACTGATCTTTCCAAAACTTCTTGGGTACCTTTGTTATCAGTGTGGGACGAGAAGAAGTGTTTTTGGGTGCAGCCCAAAATTCAAGATGGCCGCCAGCAGCCATTTTGTACCAAAATTAGTGCAATCAGTTTTTTGTACAGAACTTCTGTATGAAAGTACTGATTTGATTAAATTTTTGTACGAATGTTTAGTAACATGGAATACATCGCATATAATACAGGTTTTTTCCTCGTGCAGAAATTATGCAAATTAGATGAACGTTGATTTATTCAGTGCTACTAATACAGAGTAAGTGCACATGTCAGTACGGCTCGGGCTAGGGTCTATTTATGAACCAATCTTCACGAAACTTCTTAGGTACCTTAATTATCACCTTGGGACAGGAATGAGTGTTTTGGGGTGCCTTTGTTATCACTGTGCTATGAGAACAAATATTTTTGGGTTCAGTCAGACCCACTGTGGGACTCAAAGATTTCTTTTCTAGTTTAGCATCTAACTGTCGCCCCACTTTACATTACTTTACTATACATTTGTTACAGGCTACGGTCAGCATTTATGTACAGACCGTTACAATACTTTATATGTACCTTTGTTATCAGGTCATTACCTAGATGTTTGTCATTGCTGTGTCACATACTATACATGTACATGTCTTACACAAGTTGAGCTACAGTGTCATTGTCACTTTCATTTTGGTTTTACATGCAAATTTGGGGGATTGGGGGGGGGGGCAATATTTGTGTTTGGCCCTGGATATTCCTGAGTTAGCACCAGCTTAGTCTGGGCCATTGGTAAGTATAAAAAATATACAAATTACTTTGAATTTATAATTTTCCATGCAATAACTTTAGTTTCCTTCTATGTATAATGTTTATAACTTCACACATGGGTTACCTATGTGGTATCAGTCACTGGGATAATGTTTTGCTATGCTTGTTGGTGTCTAGAGGAAGCTTCCTTTTGATTTGGTTATGCCTCGAGTGACTTACCTATCCTTTTATGACACCGTCGGAGGCTTACGCCACACTTTGCATTGCTCTTGTATTTTTTCGGTGTTGATAAAACCAGGTCCTGGTATCATTTCTAAGAATGCTGTTCTAAAATAGCATTTCAAGAAATTATACCAGGACATGGTTTTATCAACACAGAAAAATAATAATGCAAATTGTTCAAGTTCTTTTTGAAGTTTATGCTGCAACTTTTTTTGCTGTACTGTGTCCTTTTTTTTGTCAAAAACCGATGTCGGTTGTACTAAAAGCAAGCAATTCTAATCATTAAATGTCAGCTTGAAAACAAAGGAAGGAACTACCAATATTGGGACTATATATATGGAATTGTTATAACAACAAAACAAACAAAGACACACAAAAATTAACCCTAACAAATTAAAATATAATAGAAAAATACTGCTGTGGAAATGTCCACTTTCTAAATACAATGGGGTAATGTCAACCTGGGGAAATGTCCACGCATTGTAACCACAGTACTGTATTCTAAAAGCAAAATGTCGCCTCTTGGGGATCAGTTGAGGAAGGTAATATATTTATAACAGTTACCATGGCCCATAAGTCTAGGCATGGCCTTCAATCAGGCCTGAAAATAAGCAGTCTGACATTTGCTGAATGAGGTCCCCAGAGGGTGAATTTGATGGTGCTATTCCATACAGTTGGCCAATTTATCCTCTGGGTACCTCTTTCTGTGTAGCTTTGAGACCCTGATTCAGATTGAGGTTCACAGAGGGTAAATTTAGTGATGCTACCCTGCTATGCAGGGTAGCATCACTAAATTCACCCTCTGGGGACCTCATTTTGCCGATGACAGTTTGCTTATTTTCTCGATTGCTTTCAATCAATTCTAGGTAGTAAGTTGGAAGCCAAAATTTGGCCTCAATGGTTATCATTGTTATTGTTTTTCAGTTGGGCTGTGTGTAGACAACAGGTTCAGAATCTTGTCCAAAGTCATTGTAATAACTAAGAGTTTGAGTTAGGTTCATTGATGCAAAACAATGCAGCCAGTTCAGTATACAGGGAAACTCACTTAATTGGATATTTCTTAATTGAATATCCTCATTAACTGTGTATGACTTCCAACCACCAAGCCATTTACCATTCCTTCAATAGATATTTGACCTATTTATTGAATGCGGGCTATTGAGTAAACCCCAGTTAAATTTATAAATAATCTGTCAAAACATGATATAATAGAATAAATTCTCATTTCATCACCAGAAGATGGGGAAACACCTCATTTTCTGTGTGTATCTCCCTCAGGATTGAATATTTTTTCTCAAAACAAAGAAAGAAAGTGATGGAATAGAAATTTCATTGTCTCTTCAGAAACAGGTGTTCTTCAATGCCTCAGCATGTCCCTTTCATGTTGAATAAAAAATGTTATAAATTGTCTGTTTTTTTAATCTTAGCTGTGGTGCTATTGTATTTTTGTAGCTTCACTAGTCCTTCATGTGAAAAAGGATTTTTAGGGATTAAAATTAGAAATATAGTTCTTTCCCTATATTCATTTACTTTTGTTTGTACTTAAATTTCAAAGAGAAGGATGTTAACTGGTAAAACGCTAAATTTTTCTCGGTCATCAAAATTTGTTCACATGTTTTTGCCTAGTTACAATTTATGGGAGAGTGACATAAATTGTAACAAGGCTAATCCATACAATAGAATAAATAATATATCAGTGACAATATCAAACACCTCCATAGATTTTGCGTTTAGCTTGTGTTACCTGTACTCTAGAATAAAGCCCCTCATGGGCTTCCAGCACTCAACCAGTTAAATATCAGAGCATTTTTCTGAAGATAATACACTTCAAAGATGACGAAATCAGTATTTCTGATTTCAGATTGAAGTAACAGATGAAAATATTATGACCCAAGATAGCACTGTGAGTACCAAGGCATGCATAATTTATGTACTGTAAAATTCAGCCTTCACTTGAAAAAAACTCTATTGTGTAGTTACCAAGACTGCAAACAATAATTTTAGCGTATCTGTCATGGTGACAGGTACCAGTAATGTTGTATCTGCCATCCTGAATTTGGTACCTGACACAAGGATTTTAACCTAGTAGCATTGTGACAATTACCAAGAGAAACAATATATATTTTTGTGTTTGTGTATGAAGCAGCATTTACACCTATCACGATTAATCAAGAAGCCAACTAATTGTCAGAAACACCCATAATTGACTACAATTTCAAACTTGAAAATCATGGGTTTTCAGCACTCCATTACTGATGAAATATTAGTTATTACTCTGAGTGTCAGAGGCTGTAGAATATCGGTGCGCAGATAAAATCCCATCGGACAAAATCCCATCCAGACAATATCCCAGATTTTTTACCCGGATGAAATCCCAGCGGACAAAATCCCAGACATGGGCGGACAAAACACCAGGCAATATTTTTTCACAAAAAAGCGGACAAAATCCCCGGTAGTATTTTTTTTCTGGCAAAAGCGGACAAAATGCCAGGAAATATTTTTGATTTACAAAAACAGTGTTTTGGTTGTTGTTTTAACTTCTCACTTTGTTTTAAACCGCCTGTCCGCCTATTTTTTCATCAGTGAAACTTCAATCATGCCAGTTCTCAAACTTCTCACTTTGTTTTAAACCGCCTGTTCATCACTGAAACTTCCATCATTCCGCCTACTCGCTTTGTGTTAACCCGCTTGTTTTTTTAGCGAAGATATATAACACAAATCCGTTGGACAGAATAATCATATCAGATTTGAAGTTCAGTATGGAAGTGATAAAAAGCCAGAAAGGTGGTCTTAAACTTTGTTATGATGGTTTTCTCTACACAAAAAAATATAAAAGTAAGAACAGCATCCGATGGGAATGTAGCAAACGTGTTGCCTTTCAATGTAATGGTGCACTCACAACGGACCTAGAAATGTTAACAGCATTTAATTCCAAAGAACACAGCCATGAAGCTGATACAGCTGACATTGAGACATGTAAACTCAGACTTACGCTGAAGTTTAATGCTAGAAAGAAAAAATCCAAAACCAATCGCTTACTTACAGAAGCGCTTCTTCAAACAACAAATGATGTACGTGAGAAAATCGGAAATCCTGAAAGCATTCGTCGAGACATCAGACGTCAAAAACAAGGATCGCGGCCATCAGAACCCAAAACTCTACATGAACTCAATATAAGTGGAGAATGGGCAGCTACAGCTGGAATTGAACCTGAACAATTTGTTTGTTACGACAATGGGTCTGATGTGAACAGAATTGTAATATTCGCATCAGATGCTGGACTTCGTTGACTCGCTAGAAGTGATCAGTGGCATATGGATGGAACATTTTCGATGGCACCAAAAATATTCAAGCAATTTTATGTGATTCGTGTGCCGTTGGCTGATTCTGCTGTTTCGTGTGTTTATGCGTTATTGCCTGGTAAAACACAGGCCATATACGAGCAAATGTTGCAAGCAATACAAAGTCAGTGTGTAGATCGGGGTTTCGATTTACATCCGCAGGTTATTGTAACTGATTTTGAATATGCAGTTCGTCAAGCAGTTCATAGCTCGTTCGGGGATCACGTGACAACACAACGGTGCTTCTATCACCTCACACAAAGTACGTGGAGGAAAGTTCAGGAATTGGGTCTAACAAACTTGTATAAATCCAATGTTGACGTTAGGCAGTTTTGTGCTAAAGTTGATGGACTGGCTCTGTTGCCACTTCCTGACGTGGTACCAGCCATGGAACATTTAAAAAACAATACTCCAGACGGACTGGAGGACTTCATATCATATTTTGGTTCTACATACGTTACGGGTAGCTATCGGGCTATTCAGCCACCACCCTCTAACAATTCTGATCCTGCAATGCCACCTATTCGTTTCCATCATCGAAAACCACTGTTTCCTCCAGAAACATGGAATGTCCACCAAACAACATTAGAGGGAGGGCATAGAACTAACAATATTTGTGAGGGGTGGAACAATTCTTTTAGGGAATTGATTGGTCATGATAAACACCCAAGTATTTGGTGTTTAATTGAGGGTTTTCAACAGGACAGTGCCATGGTAAATACCATTATTTGCCAAAACCACCTGGGTCAGCAGCCAAAAAAGAGAGCAAAACGTAATTATAAAACTTTGAATGAACGTTTGATGAACTTATGCAAAGATCGCCAAAATAACACAAAAAATATCGAGAAATTTTTACACTCTGTTAGTTTGTGCATGAGATGTAAATAATTATTCATTTATACAGTACGAGTGGACAGAAGTGTTTTTGTATGTCTTTGATAAAGTTATTTTCTACCATAAAAATACCAGTCATTAACATTAATTCTTGGAAAGCTCTCTCAGAACTTTCCAATAACTAATGTTACTTACTGGTATTTTCAGTGGTAAAAAGTATTTTTGTATGTCTAAGTCGTATGTAGTTAATTAAGGCACAATTGATGCATTTCAAAGGAAAAAGTTATTTTCTACCAGAAAAATACCAGTCATTAACATTAATTCTTGGAAAGCTTTCTCAGAACTTTCCAATAACTAATGTTACTTACTGGTATTTTCAGTGGTAAAAAGTATTTTTGTATGTCTAAGTCTTATGTAGTTAGTTAAGGCACAATTGATGCATTTCAATGGAAAAAATTATTTTCTACCAGAAAAATACTAGTCATTAACATTAATTCTTGGAAAGCTCTCTCAGAGCTTTCCAATAACTAATGTTACTGGTATTTTCAGTGGTAAAAAGTATTTTTGTATGTCTAAGTCTTATGTAGTTAATTAAGGCACAATTGATGCATTTCAAAGGAAAAGGTATCCTCTATTTTCTACCATAAAAATACCAGTCGTCATTAACATTAATTCTTGGTAAGCTCTCTCAGTTAACAACTATCCGAGTCCAAAACCATTGGCCAGCGACGCCAGAGAAGCTGTGAAGAAGTTGTGAATTGGTAACAAAACACCAACCTTTGAAAATAGAACTGGAAAAACAATAAACCTTGGCCAATTACGGTAGAACTGTTCTCAATTTTTAATCTTATCAAAACATACTGCCTTCATTATTAGAAGTGTCACAGTATTGCATATTTTTTATCATAAATTAGTATAAACACACTTGGCTTAACCCATAGTTATTGTTGTTCTTTATACTTGTTATCGCTGGTATTGTTATAATAAATCACTAGTTACTTTGAAGAAAATAGTTACAGTGCTTATATTAATTCTGCTGTTAATGTTAATATTATTGATATTAAGAAATAAAAGTACTTGAATCCAATGGGATAAAAAATTGTGTCTTTTTATTTTTTATACCCAACTGGGATTCTGTCCGCCCATGTATGGGATTTTGTCCGCTGGGATTTTGTCCGGATGGGATTATGTCCGATGGGATTATGTCCGGCGTTCAGAATATCAAAATACATTATAATTGAAAGAAAAATACACTGGACATTGTAAGTGATATGGGAGAGAAGTATAAAGATAAAAACACTTGATACCAGGTCTGGCATTCTAGAAAGTATGGGAGTACAATTAATTGCCCTTCTCAGTTTGCCAAGGAGTGCAATTGCCTTCTTAAATATCAATGCTGCTATTATTGGCTCACCAACGTTAGTTGTGTGAGCCTATGGCATAGCCCTCATGTCGGCGTCGGCGTCGGTGTCGGCATCCGCTCTCAAATATTTTGAACTTTTGTGTACAGGTTTTGATTTTTTGGCTTTTCAAATTTTTTTTTAGTTTCAGCATATTGCTATAGTGGTTCACTATAACATTTAACTCTTTTCCAGGGTATTTTGTCGTAATTTTAACCCTTTGAATCAAATTTTAGACTTATTTTGATGTTTGCGTGCAGGTTTTGATGTTTTTTTTTTCCTTTCTTTCAAGTGGAGATTTACCTTGCAGCATATGTCCATGCTTTCTATTGTATGTAAACATGCATCTTAGGGCTATGTTTGTATTATTTAACCCTTTTCCTGCTGAATTACTTCAATTTTGGACTTTTATGTACAGCTTTTGGACTTAGGCTTACAGTTTCTTACTTTTATGTACAGGTTGTGATAAAAAAAGACAATTTCAAGTGAGGTTGACCTCACTGCATATTGCAGTGGTGGTTATTATAACATTGATATCTTTCCAGTGCATTTTTAAAATTTTTTTAACCCCTTGAATAGATTTTTAGACTTATTTTGACGTTTGCGTGCAGGTTTTCATGGGTTTTTTTTTTTCCTTTCTTCCAAGTGTAGAGTTTCTGCATATTGCTATGGTGGTTCACTATAACATTTAACTCTTTTCCAGGGTATTTTGTCTTCATTTTAACCCTTTGAATCAAATTTTAGACTTATTTTGATGTTTGCGTGCAGGTTTTGATGTTTTTTTTTTCCTTTCTTCCAAGTGGAAATTTACCTTGCAGCATATGTCCATGCTTTCTATTGTATGTATACATGCATCTTAGGGCTATGTTTGTATTATTTAACCCTTTTCCTGCTGAATTACTTCAATATTGGACTTTTATGTACAGCTTTTGGACTTAGGCTTACAGCTTCTTACTTTTATGTACAGGTTGTGATAAAAAAAAACAATTTCAAGTGATGTTGACCTCACTGCATATTGCAGTGGTGGTTATTATAACATTGATATCTTTCCAGTGCATTTTTAAAAATTTTTTAACCCTGTGAATAGATTTTTAGACTTATTTTGACGTTTGTGTGCAGGTTTTCATGGGTTTTTTTTTTTTCCTTTCTTCCAAGTGTAGAGTTTCTGCATATTGCTATGGTGGTTCACTATAACATTTAACTCTTTTCCAGGGTATTTTGTCTTAATTTTAACCCTTTGAATCAAATTTTAGACTTATTTTGATGTTTGCGTGCAGGTTTTGATGTTTTTTTTTCCTTTCTTCCAAGTGGAGATTTACCTTGCAGCATATGTCCATGCTTTTTATTGTATGTAAACATGCATCTTAGGGCTATGTTTGTATTATTTAACCCTTTTCCTGCTGAATTACTTCAATTTTGGACTTTTATGTACAGCTTTTGGACTTAGGCTTACAGTTTCTTACTTTTATGTACAGGTTGTGATAAAAAAAAACAATTTCAAGTGAGGTTGACCTCACTGCATATTGCAGTTGTGGTTATTACAACATTGATATCTTTCCAGTGCATTTTTAAAAAAATGTTAACCCTTTGAATAGATTTTTGGCTCACCAACGTTAGTTGTGTGAGCCTATGGCATAGCCCTCATGTCGGCGTCCGCTCTCAATTATTTTGAACTTTTGTGTACAGGTTTTGATTTTTTGGCTTTTCAAATTTTTTTTTAGTTTCAGCATATTGCTATAGTGGTTCACTATAACATTTAACTCTTTTCCAGGGTATTTTGTCTTAATTTTAACCCTTTGAATCAAATTTTAGACTTATTTTGATGTTTGCTTGCAGGTTTTGATGTTTTTTTTTTCCTTTCTTCCAAGTGGAGATTTACCTTGCAGCATATGTCCATGCTTTCTATTGTATGTATACATGCATCTTAGGGCTATGTTTGTATTATTTAACCCTTTTCCTGCTGAATTACTTCAATTTTGGACTTTTATGTACAGCTTTTGGACTTAGGCTTACAGCTTCTTACTTTTATGTACAGGTTGTGATAAAAAAAAACAATTTCAAGTGTGGGTGACCTCACTGCATATTGCAGTGGTGGTTATTATAACATTGATATCTTTCCAGTGCATTTTTAAAAATTTTTTAACCCCTTGAATAGATTTTTAGACTTATTTTGACGTTTGCGTGCAGGTTTTCATGGGTTTTTTTTTTTTTCCCCTTCTTCCAAGTGTAGAGTTTCTGCATATTGCTATGGTGGTTCACTATAACATTTAACTCTTTTCCAGGGTATTTTGTCTTAATTTTAACTCTTTGAATAAAATTTTAGACTTATTTTGATGTTTGCGTGCAGGTTTTGATGTTTTTTTTTTTCCTTTCTTCCAAGTGGAGATTTACCTTGCAGCATATGTCCATGCTTTCTATTGTATGTATACATGCATCTTAGGGCTATGTTTGTATTATTTAACCCTTTTCCTGCTGAATTACTTCAATTTTGGACTTTTATGTACAGCTTTTGGACTCAGGCTTACAGCTTCTTACTTTTATGTACAGGTTGTGATAAAAAAAAACAATTTCAAGTGAGGTTGACCTCACTGCATATTGCAGTGGTGGTTATTATAACATTGATATCTTTCCAGTGCATTTTAAAATTTTTTTTAACCCTTTGAATAGATTTTTAGACTTATTTTGACGTTTGCGTGCATGTTTTCATGGGTTTTTTTCTTTCTTTCTTCCAAGTGTAGATTTACCTTGTAGCATATGTCCATGCTTTCTATTGTATGTAAACATGCATCTTAGGGCTACGTTGTATTCTTTAACCCTTTTCCTGCTTAATTACTTCAATTTTGGACTTCTTTTGTTTACAGGTTTGGATTTTTGTGCTTTTAAAAAAATTTTTTTCTTGTTTACATATTGCTGTGGGGGTTCATGATAACATTTAACTCTTTTCCAGGGTATTTTATCTTAATTTTAACCCTTTGAATCAAATTTTGGACTTATTTTGACGTTTGTGTGCAGGTTTTGATGTTTTTTTTACTTTTATGTGCAGGTTTTGAGGTTTGTCTTTCTTCTCTTCCAAGTGGCGACTTACCTTGTAGCATATTGTCATGGTTCCTATTTTATGTTAGGTTGCTTCTTGGGTTATTTTTATATTATTTAACCCTTTAGCTGCTTAATTACTTTAATTTTGGACTTTTGATGCAGGTTTTGTACTTTTGTGTGCAGGTTTTGATATTTTTTTTAAGTGGAGTTTTATCTCACTGGCATATTGCCATGCTGGTTATTGTAATATTTTCAGGGTATTTTTCTAAATTTTAACCCTTTGAAACAAATGTGATACTTTTTTTACCTTTATGTGCAGGTTTTAAGGTTTGTCTTTATTTTTTTCAAAGTGGAGACTTACCTTGTAGCATATTGCCATGGTTCCTATTTTATGTTAGCATGCTTCTTAGGGGTTATTATATTATTTAACCCTTTAGCTGCTTATTTTCTTTAATTTTGGACTTTTGTGTGCAAGTTTTGAACATTTTTTTTTTACTCCAACCACCCCTTTACATTGGCCACCTGTTGGTGAGCCACGGGGTACTGATACCCCCTCTAGTTAAACTCTTGACCACCTCAGGTCCAAACCTGAGTCTAGGCTAAGGTTTGGGCCTGAGATGGTCAGGAGTCCAAGTACCCCTCGGAGAGCAGTAGGCATGCATCATGCCTAAAGAATGTCGGGCCTAAGGAACTAATGATGAAAAATATTGTTTTCTATATAGTTGTTTCTAGAGGTCAACTAGAAGTCCACTTTAATCCATTATTCTTCTTCAAAAGTCGATCATGAAATTTCCTAATCATGTCAGCCCTGGCTGCATTACACTATTGAGTAAAAGACTTGACATGAGGGAGGCTTTGATTGATTCATTCCAAGCCTTGAGTTATTTTTTCATGACTAGATTTTAGGAAAATATTTAGAAAATACTCCGTGAATTAAAAGTTAACAGACTATGCCTTCTGTGACGTTTTATATTATTTTGTTTCCTACGTTTTTGTGTATCTTTTTGTTGTTCCCAATTCCAGCAAAGTTGGCTGGAATATGCAACTGAGGTCTTTCCAATCAGCAGGACCGCTTCATTCATAAGGCTGACCAGGCCCAAAACCCAAAAACCTTTAGCACAGACTACAGGTTGTATTTATGAAGAGATTTCATTGTAACTTGGTAGGATGACTCAATATAATGCCCAAATGAGGACATCCCAAATGAAGACCGAAAACCCAAAACTTTTAGCACAGTATACGGATGATATTTAATATGGAGGGATTTCATTGTAACTTAGTAGGATGACCCCGTATGATGTCTGGATGAGAACTTCCCCATTTGGTTGTGATCTGTCAACCATGACTGCTACCCGAGCCCAAAACCCTAAAACACTTAGCACAGTTTACATGTCGTATTTATGGAAGGATTTCATTGTAACTTGGTAGGATGACTCCATATAATGTCTAGAGAACATCCCCTTTTGGTTGCGATTGGTCAACTGTGCCGGCTACATGAGCCCAATACCTGAAAACCTTTAGCACAGTCTACAGGTCGTATTTATGAAGGGATTTCATTGTAACTTGGTAGGATGACTCCATATAATGTCTAGAGAACATCCCCTTTTGGTTGCGATTGGTCAACTGTGCCGGCTACATGAGCCCAATACCTGAAAACCTTTAGCACAGTCCACAGGTCGTATTTATGAAGGGATTTCATTGTAACTTGGTAGGATGACTCCAAATAATGTATAGATGAGAATGTCCCCTTTTGGTCGCAATCCTTCAACCATGATGGTTTCCCGAGCCCAAAACCCCAAAACCTTTAGCACAGACTACAGGTTGTATTTATGAAGAGATTTCATTGTAACTTGGTAGGATGACTCAATATAATGCCCAAATGAGGACATCCCCTTTTAATTGCGATCGATCAACCATGATGGCTACACAGGCCCGAAGCCCAAATACTTTTGCCACAGTCTACAGGCCATATTTATGAATGGATTTCATTGTAACTTGATAGGATGACTCGTTTTGGAATAATTTCACTGTAACTTGGTAACCTTGGTTGACATACATTAACTATGAGTTCCACATTAACCCACCCCTCAATTCTTTAGTACAGTCTACACCTCAAATTATTTTTATTGAAAACATAGCAGACAGGGAACAAAAATTAACATATTCTCAATTATCACAATTCTTGTCTTATTTCATAATTCTTTCATAAACATTGAACATTCTCCTTTTCATCAAACAACACACAGTTAAGTTAAGCTGCAGTGCCATTGACATTTTCATTTTTTTTTTTTTTTTTTTGCTGAGGCACTGTTACCTGCGCCTTAGGGCTCCAATGGTTAAAGGCACTTTGCACTCTGCGTCATAGCGATACATGTACATATGCTTTTGTAGACCCGCAAAATGTATATAGGGCTATGTACTGCAACATAGAGCCTCCCATACCAGGGTGAGGCTGTCAGCTGTAGTGGGGTAAAAGATTGAAGTGCCGGTCAGGGCCCAAAAGTACCTAAAATCCTATAGGCCTGGCCATGAGTTAATATGGCACTACCAATCAGGCATCTTTGTGTCCATCCATTAACTTATAGATCACCTCATTAGTGTGATAACATTCTTCATAAATTAAGATTTGAGTCTAATGAAATATCTGGGTACTTATATGACATATATATTTAATTAAGTTCATTTGAGTCTAATGAAATATCTGGGTAGCTATATAACATACATATTTAATTGAAGTTTAAAATCTGATTTATTTCGACAACTTACTTTTGTGACAGAGTTATGCCCTTTTTTTTAAAGTAGTGTGCTTAATCATTCATTGTTAGCACAGTAACTCAATCAGTTTTTATCAGATTCTTAACAATTTAATATTTTTGTTTGGGATATAAATCTCTAGTTCAAATCATTATCCACTGGATTTCAGTTGATGTTTTAACCCTCTGAACACTTGTGCCAAAATATTAAAATTTCAACCTGCAAAGTTTTCCCATAATTCAACCAATTCTGTCTTGTGTGACAGAGCTCATTAAGCTCTGTCAACAAGATTGATTGAATTAGTTAAATTCCTAGTTGCATTCTGGAAAAAAACTTGTTGGTTGAAATTTTGGTATAATGTACTTTGACGTTAGTGTACATAGAGTTAGCATGCCCCTTCTCATGTCATCCCACCATCTGGTTGTGTTCTGTTGTCAGGGTGATAATTCAATCGAAAACAAAAATAACTCAACCCTTTATCTATTTCTGATTATGCCACATAAATTAAGTGATGTAATTCATGAGTAGCAGCATGTTTAAAAAAAAATTTGTACATTGGTCTATTTTATTGCCTTCCACATTTGATTTTGCTCTCAAGATGTCATGGAATCGGGAGACTTGAATACGAAAATTGTATTTGACATATATAGATGTCTCTCCCACTTATTAAGTCACATCACCCACATCTTTCCAGTGACTAAAACATGTACACATATGTCACACCTGCAAGTGTGACTGAAAAAGTTTGAAAGGTTCAAGAACCTTGCCAGTGCAAAAGCCACTCAAATTCACCTTTCCTTTGTTTTCATATTTGTCCCATGGTAAATTGAAGAAGTGAAAAAGGAATATAAGAATTTACTGTTTTTACAGGCACATTGCATAACTGGCCAATAGATAGAAAACATTGATAGTGCATGGCCAAAAATTGAACTTGTTGAATTGGGTACATTTTTTATACCCCCACTTTCGAAGAAAATGGGGGTATACTGGATTACATGCGTCTGTCCGTCCGTCCATCTGTGTGTCCGTGTGTGAGTCCATCCGAGAATATTCATAACTTAAGTAAATTATTATTTTTTATAATATTTGTTGGTCATAGGTATGACCACACTAGTTATTTTTAGCTCAACTTTGGTGAAGCCAAATTTGAGCTTTTGTCATGGCCCGACGTCTGTCGTCCGTCTGTCCGTATGTCAACAATTGGATACGGCTCAGGCTAGAGCCCGTATTTATGAACCGATATTCACGAAACTTCTTGGGTACCTTTGTTATGACCGTAGGACGAGAACGAGTGTTTTTGGGTGCGGTCCTAAATACAAGATGGCTGCCAGTCGCCATTTTGTACCGACAATGCAGAAATCTGTTTTTTGTACAGAACTTCCATATGAAAGCTCTGATTTGAATAATTTTTTGTATGAATGTTTAGTACCATGGGATACGTCACATATAATACGGGTTTTTTTCTCGTGCGTAAATTGTGGAAATTAGACTAATTTTGATGTTTTTTGGTGTTACTTTCAGCACTGTAAGTGCAAATGCCAATATGGCTCGGGCTAGAGGCCGTATTTATGAACCGATCTTTACGAAACTTCTTGGGTACCTTTGGTATCACCATGGGACGAGAACGAGTGTTTTGGGGTCCGGTCCGAAATTCAAGATGGCCGATGGCAGCCATTTTGTACAAAATTAGGTGCAGTCAGATTTTTGCACAGAACTTCCATATGAAAGTGCTAATTTGAATAATTTTTTGTGTGAATGTTTAGTACCATGGGATATATCACATATAATACGTGTTTTTTTCTCGTGCAGAAATTATGCAAATTAGATGAACTTTGATTTTTTCAGTGCGATTTACACACAGTAAGTACACATGTCAATACGGCTCGGGCTAGAGTCTGTAGTTATGAACTGATCTTCACAAAATGTCTTGGGTACCTTTGTTATCATCTTGGGACGAGAACGAGTGAGTGTTTCTGGGTGCGGTCTAAAATTCAAGATGGCTGCCAGTGGCCATTTTGTACCGAAATTAGGTCTAATCAGTTTTTAGCTCACCTGACTTTCAGTCAGGAGAGCTATAGTGATCACTCACCGTCCGTTGTCCGTCGTCCGTGAACATGGTGTTTGCGTCTTCTCCTCCCAAACCGCTGAACCAATTTAATTGATATTTGAGATAATAGTTGGTTATGACATCGCAATTTGATTTTGTTCAAATCAAGTTGCCTCGCCCGTGGGTAGGGCCACACCCAAAAAGTGTGCTGAAATCTTAAAAAATCTTCTTCTCATGAACCAGCAGTAGCAGAGACTTGATATTTGGTGTGCAGCTTCCTTTTGAGGTGTAGACTCAGATTTATTCAAGAGAAGTTTGTGGGGCTATACTTGGCGTCATTATGGGAGGGGCAAAATTTTTGGCCCCGCCCAAAATTTCTATTTTCCAAACCGAGAGGCTGATTTGAACCAAATTTTATGTGAGGGCTTATTGGGTCATAAGTACCTAATTTATGCTGATTTTTTTTTTTCCCGTAGCCCCATGGGAACCGCAGGAGCTAAAAATAGAAAAAAATTAAAACGCCCATATCTCCAAAACTGCACGGCACCGAGAATTTTTATTTGGTGTGAAGCTTTCTTAGGACCAACAGAAAGAATTGGTAAAAAAAAATTGCCATCGGTTTTATCATAGGGTACAGTTTCGGGACTTTGAAAAAGTGCTGAGTCAGCACTTTTTAACACTGTAGGCAATGGGAAAAACATTAAAAAATCTTCTTCTCCAGATCCAGCAGGCAGAATCTTTTGATATTTGGTATGCAACATTGTGGGGTGGATCTGATTCAAGTTTGTTCAAATCGGCCCCCTGGGTTTATATTTGGGCTCAGTATAGGAGCCCAAATTTGAACTTAGTGCATTTCAGGCAAATTTCTTCAAAAATCTTCTTCTCCAGATCCAGCAGGCAGAATCTTTTGATATTTGGTATGCAACATTGTGGGGTGGATCTGATTCAAGTTTGTTCAAATCGGCCCCCTGGGTTTATATTTGGGCTCAGTATAGGAGCCCAAATTTGAACTTACTGCATTTCAGGCAAATTTCTTTGAAATTCTTCTTCTCCAGATCCAGCAGGCAGAATCTTTTGATATTTGGTATGCAACATTGTGGGGTGGATCTGATTCAAGTTTGTTCAAATCGGCCCCCTGGGTTTATATTTGGGCTCAGTATAGGAGCCCAAATTTGAACTTAGTGCATTTCAGGCAAATTTCTTAAAAAATCTTCTCCAGATCCAGCAGGCAGAATCTTTTGATATTTGGTATGCAACATTGTGGGGTGGATCTGATTCAAGTTTGTTCAAATTGGCCCCCTGGGTTTATATTTGGGCTCAGTATAGGAGCCCAAATTTGAACTTACTGCATTTCAGGCAAATTTCTTTGAAATTCTTCTTCTCCAGATCCAGCAGGCAGAATCTTTTGATATTTGGTATGCAACATTGTGGGGTGGATCTGATTCTATTTTGTTCAAATCGGCTCCCTAGATTCATATTTGGGCTCACTATAGAAGCTTTAATTCGAACTTAGTGCATTTCAGGCAAATTTCTTCAAAAATCTTCTTCTCCAGATCCGGCAGGCAGAATCTTTTGATATTTGGTATGTAACATTGTGGGGTGGATCTGATTCCAGTTTGTTTAAACCGGCCACCTGGATTCATATTTGGGCTCACTATAGAAGCCCAAATTCGAACTTAGTGCATTTCAGGCAAATTTCTTCAAAAATCTTCTCCAGATCCAGCAGGCAGAATCTTGTGATATTTGGTATGCAACATTGTGGGGTGGATCTGATTCAAGTTTGTTCAAATCGGCCCCCTGGGTTTATATTTGGGCTCAGTATAGGAGCCCAAATTTGAACTTAGTGCATTTCAGGCAAATTTCTTTGAAAATCTTCTTCTCCAGATCCAGCAGGCAGAATCTTGTGATATTTGGTATGCAGCATCCTTAGGGGGGTGAGATTCAAGTTTGTTCAAGCCATGTCCCTAGGTCCATATTTGGGCTCACTGTGGGAGCTTGAATTGTAACTTTGTTCGAAATGAGGAATTTTCTTTAAAAATCTTCTTCTTCAGATCCAGCAGTTGGAATGGTTTGATATGTGTTGAGTAGCATCCTTGGGGGGGGGGGGGGGGGGGGGGGATGGGGGATTCAAGTGTGTTAAAGCCAAGTCCATGGGTCCATATATGGGCTCCCTATGGGAGCCCAAATTATAACTTAGTCAATATGAGGAATTTTTCTTTAAAAATCTTCTTCTTCAGATTCAGCAGTTGGAATGTTTTGATATTTGGCATGGAGCAACCTTAGGGGGCTGAGATTCAAGTTTGTTCAAGCCAAGTCCCTTGGTTCATATTTGGGCTCACTATGGGAGCCTGAATGACAACTTAGTTTAAAATGAGGAATTTTCTTTAAAAATCTTCAGATCCAGCAGATGAATGCTTTTCAGGCAAATTTCTTTGAAAATCTTCTTCTCAAGATCCAGCAGGCAGAATCTTGTGATATTTGGTATGCAGCATCCTTAGGGGGGTGAGATTCAAGTTTGTTCAAGCCATGACCCTAGGTCCATATTTGGGCTGATTGTGGGAGCTCGAATTGTAACTTGGTTCAAAATGAGGAATTTTCTTTAAAAATCTTCTTCTTCAGATTCAGCAGTCAGAATGTTTTGATATTTGGTGTGCAGAATCCTTAGGGGTGTGAGATTCAGGTTTGTTAAAGCCAAGTCCCTGGGTTCATATATGGGCTCCCTGTGGGAGCCCGAATTATGACTTAGTTAAATATGAGGAATATTCTTTAAAAATCTTTTTTTTAGATCCACTGGTCAGAATATTTGGATATTTGGTTTCAGCTTTTCTTAGGAGGAGCAGATGCAACTTGTGGAAATCAATTCTCTGGGTTGATATTTAGGCTACCATGTCAGGTGAGCGCCCTCAGGCCCCCTGGGGCCTCTTGTTTGTACACAACTTCTATACGGCTCAGACTAGAGGCCATATTTATGAACCAATCTTTACGAAACTTCTTGGGTGCCTTTGTTATCACCGTGGGATGAGAGCGAGTGTTTTTGGGTGTGGTCCGAAATTCAAGATGGCCACCAGCAGCCATTTTGTACCAAAATTAGGGCAATCAGTCTTTTTGTACAGAACTTCTGTATGAAAGTTCTGATTTAAATAAATTTTTGTATGAATGTTTAGTAACATGGAATACATCACATATTGTAAGGGGTTTTTTTTTTTCGTGCAGAAATTATGCAAATTAGATGAACTTTGATTTATTCAGTGCTACTTACACAATGTAAGCACACATGTCAATACGGCTCAGGGTAGAGGCTGTATTTATGAACCGATCTTCACAAAACTTCTTGGGTGCCTTTGTTATCACCTTGGGACGAGAATGAGTGTTTCTGGGTGCGGTCCAAAATTCAAGATGGCTGCCAGTGGCCATTTTGTCCTGAAATTAGGTCTAATCAGATTTTTGTCACAAGTTCTATAAAGCTCGTATATATGAACTGATCTTCACAAAACTTCTTGGGTACCTTTGTTTTGACCTTGGGACAGGAACGAGTGTGTTTTGGGGTGCCTTTGTTATCACTGTGCTATGAGAACAAATATTTTGGGGTTCAGTCAGACCCACTCAGGGACTCAAAGATTTCTTTTCTATTTAGCATCTGACTGTCACCCACCTTTACAATACTTTACTTATACATTTGTTACAGGCAACGGTAAGTATTTATGTACAGACCGTTACAATACTTTATATGTACCTTTGTTATCAGGTCATTACCTAGATGTTTGTCATTGCTATGTCACATACTGTACATGTACATGTCTTTGTCTTGACAAGTTGAGCTACAGTGTCATTGACACATTTATTTTTTTTCATTTCTTGTTCACTTAGAAATTGTGTCCATCTGGGCCAAATTTTGTCTGTTCAGCCTGTATCTCGGGTATCGAATGTTCTATGGCAATGGAATTTGCCATTAACTCTGCTTATGGTATAGGCTTTAAAGAAAAGCTTCAACGATATTTCTCACATTCTCCTTTTTAGAGTTATCCCCCTTTTTTGACTTAGAAATTGTAGGAAATAGACATTATTTGTCTGTTCAGTCTGTATCTCAGGTATGGGTTATCGGATTTCAGTGAAATATGGCATGCGGTTTGCCTATCACAAAGTCTTCTGCCTCATTGCATAAAACTTCCAAACACCAAACAATTTACCATACCTTTTGACTTAGAAATTGTTGAAAACTTTCGAAGAAAATGGAAGAGGGGGGTGGGGGTATACTGGATTGTGTCCATCCATCTGTTCATCCGTCCATCAGTCCCTACGAGAATATTCATAAATAATATTTGTTGGTCATAGGTATGCCCACACTAAGCGGTACACCACGTGGGGGTATGCACCGGACGAAAGTCCAGCTCTTGTATGACTTGTCCATAGAAAGTACTGATAGGATGATTAACCCACTGAATGTGCATTTTGTAATGAGAGTGTAGAGTGTACTCTTTCTTTAACCACCTAAGTCGAGTACACCACTTTCATCAGAATTGGTTATTACAACTCTTTTAACCCTTTGTCTAACAATCGGCCACATCCACCCGCAAAATTTGAGAATTGAGTAGTTGAAAAAGAATGATTTTTTAAAAGAATTTCAACAAAAACATATCATGTGACCCCTCATTTGGAACGGGCTCATCGAGCTCGTTCCAATGAGGGGTCACATGATATGCTTTTCTTGAAATTGTTTGAAAAATTGGAAAAAATATTTGTTTAAATAGCAAATTCTGATATCATCTGTGTTGGTTTAAGGGTTAAACCAGTATGCAAAAGTGTTTGCATAACTCAAAATGTGTGTGCACAACACAATAAACTCCTGACTGAGCAGGAGGATCAATGATAATTTAATCATATGGTCCTGTAGGGCTGTAGGAATAAAGTATAGCTGAACCATAAATTCAAGATTGACTCTCCCATTTTATGTATACAATAGTTCACAAGACAATACCATTCAGGATGTCAGGGTTAAGAGGATTAATGGAATGAAGGATAGATTTTCAGGAAATTGAGAGAAAAAAATGAAATGTTCTTGCCCACCCAAATAATCTGATGAGATGAAAATGTGACCTGGGTTAAATTCATGTTGATACACTGCAGCTCTTTAAAGTGCAGCACAAAATTTATCTGAGCATGAATGTAATATCGAATATTTTCAATAATATTTATTGCTATTCAGTGGTTTATATTCAAATTATACAGTTAAATGTTTTGAGTAAATATGCACTTCAAACATGAATAACATACCATGAGACCTAAATTTGTGAAAAATCACAAGTTATTGGTTTTTGGTAGGATCTCAAATGACATAGTATGGTTCTTAGAATTGAACCCTTTACCAAACAAATGAGCTGCATTTGGCAACATAATTTACAAATTAAGCATTTAAATTTTTTTTTTTTTTTTTTAAATTCAACAAAACCATATCTTGTAACCCCTCATTGGGAAAGCTCATCATGCTTGTTCCAAAGAGGGTCACATGATATTGTCTTGTTGGAATTTTTTTTAAATCTTAAAAAAAAACCCCAAATTTTAAATAATAAATTTTGATGATGTTTGTTGGGTAAACGGTTAAAAAATTCATATTTTCATAACCCTTCAAACATGTATCTTCATGTTTTTACAGTCAGAAGAATGCAATTATTAGCTCAACTTTGACGAAGTCAAATTTGAGCTATTGTCATGGCCCGTCGTCCGTCCGTTCGTCCGTCCGCCCGTCCGTCCATCCGTCTGTCCGTACGTCAACAATTGGCTATGGCGCGGGCTAGAGGTCGTATTTATGAACCGATCTTTACGAAACTTCTTGTGTACCTTTGTTATGACCCTGGGACGGGAACGAGTGTTTTTAAGTGTGGTCCGAAATTCAAGATGGCTGCCAGCGGCCATTTTGTACCGATGATGCAAAAATCAGTTTTTTGTACAGAACTTCTGTATGAAAGTTCTGATTTGAATAAAGTTTTGTATAAATGTTTAGTACCATGGGATACATCACATATAATACGGGTTTTTTTCTCGTGCGTAAATTATGCAAATTAGACTGACTTTGATTTATTTAGTGTTACTTTCAGAGCTGTAAGTGCCAAGCTGCTATGGCTCGGGCTAGAGGCTGTATTTATGAACCAATCTTTACGAAACTTCTTGGGTACCTTTGTTATGACCGTGGGATGAGAACGAGTGTTTTTGGGTGCAGTCCGAAATTCAAGATGGCTGCCAGCAGCCATTTTGTACCGACGATGCAGAAATTTTTTTTTTGTACAGAACTTCCATATGAAAGCTCTGATTTGAATAATTTTTCGTATGAATGTTTAGTACCATGAGATACATTACATATCATATGGGTTTTTTTCTCGTGCTTATATTATGCAAATTAGACTAACTTTGATTTATTTAGTGTTACTTTCAGCACTGTAAGTGCAAATTCCTATACGGCTTGGGCTAGAGGCCGTATTTATGAACCGATCTTTACGAAACATCATGGGTACCTTTGTTATCACTGTGAGACGAGAACGATTGTTTTGGGCTCTGGTCGGAAATTCAAGATGGCCGCTGGCAGCCATTTTGTACAAAATTAGGGGCAATCAGATTTTTGCACAGAACTTCCATATGAAAGCTCTGATTTGAATAATTTTTTGTATGAATATTTAGTACCATGGGATACATTACATATAATATGGGTTTTTTTCTTGTGCGTAAATTATGCAAATTAGGCTAACTTTGATTTATTTAGTGTTACTTTCAGCACTGTGAGTGCAAATCCCAATACGGCTCGGGCTAGAGGCCGTATTTATGAATTGATCTTCATGAAACTGCTTGGGTACCTTTGTTATCACTGTGGGATCAGAAGGAGTGTTTTGGGGTCCAGTCTGAAATTCAAGATGGCTGCTAGCAGCCATTTTGTTCAAAATTAGGTGCAATGAGATGTTTGCGCACAACTTCCAAATGAAAGATCTGATTTGAATAAATTTTTGTATGAATTTTTAGTACCATGGGATACATTACATATAATACGGGGTTTTTTCTTGTGCATAAATTATGCAAATTAGGGGTCCGGGTGGGACTTAGACAATTTTGGACCAAAATCCGGAAATTAGTTTTTTGGTGTTTTTTTGTGTTTTGGTCAATTTTAAGACCAAAAAAAAAAAAAAATTTTTATACTGAAAATTTGGGGTTCGGGTGGAAATTTTTTTTCGAAAATCCAGAAATTAGTTTTTTGTTTTTTGATGCTTTTTGGTAAATTTTAAGAAGAAGAAGAAAAAATTTTAGTCTGAAAATATTTTGTTTGGGACTGAAAATTTCCACACAAAAATAATAATCTTCAATAATTGGTCTTAATCTGTAGTCCATTACAGTCACCTTGTATTCTTTTATTATTGTTGACTGAGCCACAACAAATACTAATTCCTGTCATATCCATTATTCATTTTACATCTTACGAACATTTACTGATGATACTTTAACACCTTGGTAGAGATATAGGCTTCCAACCGAGAGACCCTGCATTCGAATGCCAGCTGCAGAAACTGTGTTGTGTCCTTGGATAAGACAGTTCATCCTCATCTCCTTCCTGTGGGCATGGTGGCGCTATGTACTAAATTGTACTTCGAGTTGATGCTGCACAGGTCTTCAATCAATTCTAATGTGGCTTGGGTTAGTATGTTAAAGGGTCTGGCAGGCACTTGCTGCTACTTTTTGGCTCACCAACGTTAGTTGTGTGAGCCTATGGCATAGCCCTCATGTCGGCGTCGGCGTCAGCGTCGGCGTCGGCGTCCTCTCTCAAATATTTTGAACTTTTGTGTACAGGTTTTGATTTTTTGGCTTTTCAAATTTTTTTTTAGTTTCAGCATATTGCTATAGTGGTTCACTATAACATTTAACTCTTTTCCAGGGTATTTTGTCGTAATTTTAACCCTTTGAATCAAATTTTAGACTTATTTTGATGTTTGCGTGCAGGTTTTGATGGGTTTTTTTTCCTTTCTTTCAAGTGGAGATTTACCTTGCAGCATATGTCCATGCTTTCTATTGTATGTAAACATGCATCTTAGGGCTATGTTTGTATTATTTAACCCTTTTCCTGCTGAATTACTTCAATTTTGGACTTTTATGTACAGCTTTCGGACTTAGGCTTACAGCTTCTTACTTTTATGTACAGGTTGTGATAAAAAAAAACAATTTCAAGTGAGGTTGACCTCACTGCATATTGCAGTGGTGGTTATTATAACATTGATATCTTTCCAGTGCATTTTTAAAAATTTTTTAACCCCTTGAATAGATTTTTAGACTTATTTTGACGTTTGCGTGCAGGTTTTCATGGGTTTTTTTTTTCCTTTCTTCCAAGTGTAGAGTTTCTGCATATTGCTATGGTGGTTCACTATAACATTTAACTCTTTTCCAGGGTATTTTGTCTTCATTTTAACCCTTTGAATCAAATTTTAGACTTATTTTGATGTTTGTGTGCAGGTTTTGATGTTTTCTTTTTCCTTTCTCCCAAGTGGAGATTTACCTTGCAGCATATGTCCATGCTTTCTATTGTATGTATACATGCATCTTAGGGCTATGTTTGTATTATTTAACCCTTTTCCTGCTGAATTACTTCAATTTTGGACTTTTATGTACTGCTTTTGGACTTAGGCTTACAGCTTCTTACTTTTATGTGCAGTTTGTTATAAAAAAAAAACAATTTCAAGTGATGTTGACCTCACTGCATATTGCAGTGGTGGTTATTATAACATTGATATCTTTCCAGTGCATTTTTAAAAAATTTTTAACCCTATGAATAGATTTTTAGACTTATTTTGACGTTTGTGTGCAAGTTTTCATTGTTTTTTTTTTTTTCCTTTCTTCCAAGTGTAGAGTTTCTGCATATTGCTATGGTGGTTCACTATAACATTTAACTCTTTTCCAGGGTATTTTGTTTTAATTTTAACCCTTTCAATCAAATTTTAGACTTATTTTGATGTTTGCGTGCAGGTTTTGATGTTTTTTGTTCCTTTCTTCCAAGTTGAGATTTGCCTTGCAGCATATGTCCATGCTTTCTATTGTTTGTAAACATGCATCTTAGGGCTATGTTTGTATTATTTAACCCTTTTCCTGCTGAATTACTTCAATTTTGGACTTTTATGTACAGCTTTTGGACTTAGGCTTACAGTTTCTTACTTTTATGTACAGGTTGTGATAAAAAAAAACAATTTCAAGTGAGGTTGACCTCACTGCATATTGCAGTGGTGGTTATTATAACATTGATATCTTTCCAGTGCATTTTTAAAAAAATGTTAACCCTTTGAATAGATTTTTAGACTTATTTTGACGTTTGCGTGCAGGTTTTCATGGGTTTTTTTTTTCCTTTCTTCCAAGTGTAGAGTTTCTGCATATTGCTATGGTGGTTCACTATAACATTTAACTCTTTTCCAGGGTATTTTGTCTTAATTTTAACCCTTTGAATCAAATTTTAGACTTATTTTGATGTTTGCGTGCAGGTTTTGATGGGTTTTTTTTTCCTTTCTCCCAAGTGGAGATTTACCTTGCAGCATATCTCCATGCATCTTAGGGGTTATTATTATATTATTTAACCCTTTAGCTGCTTATTTTCTTTAATTTTGGACTTTTGTGTGCAGGTTTTGAACTTTTTTTTTTACTCCAGCCACCCGTTTACATTGGCCACCTGTTGGTGAGCCACGGGGTACTGATACCCCCTCTAGTTGGTTCTCTCCTGGTACTCTGTCTTCCTCCACCTGTAAATCCGCTCAACCTGATGTGACTCTGGCTGTTAGAAGTGTAGTAAAGCCAAATAAACAAGATGCCCCACGGGGCCGGAAGTCCCTCGCCTTGTTGAATTTCATTTGAACAAACTAATATACACCTCAAATTCAACCTAAATATTAGCTAGCTAGTCATTATATGCGTTGGTTTATCAGAAGCGTTTTTAAGATTTGGACTCATTCTGAGGATATGACAACATGAAGGGTGAAGGGCAAAGTTTTTGGTATTGAACAAATCTGAATTGTCATTTCGCGACCTGCTTTCCAGTTTGTCCCAAGTGACATTTTGGGCGAAACTAAGGTTCGAGTACCGTTGGAACCGGAATTTGATTGCGCGATGACTGGTGGTGGAATCTGGGCCGTATCTTGTATCCCTACCACGATATAAGCGATTATTGTTTATCCCAAGTGCATGCAAAGCACATTTTTAGCTCAAGTTTGGCGAAGCCAAATTTGAGCTTTTGTCATGGCCCGTCATCCGTCTGTCCGTCTGTCAACAATTGGATACGGCTCGGGCTAGAGGCCGTATTTATGAACCGATCTTTACGAAGCTTCTTGGGTACCTTTGTTATGACCGTGGGACGAGAACGAGTGTTTTTGGGTGCAGTCCGAAATTCAAGATGGCTGCCAGCTGCCATTTTGTACCGACGATGCAGAAATCTGTTTTTTGTACAGAACTTCCATATGAAAGCTCTGATTTGAATAATTTTTTGTATGAATGTTTAGTACCATGGGATATATAATACGGGTTTTTTTCTCGTGCGTAAATTGTGCAAATTAGACTAATTTTGATGTTTTTTTGGTGTTACTTTCAGCACTGTAAGTGCAAATGCCAATACGGCTTGGGCTAGAGGCCGTATTTATGAACCGATCTTTACGAAACTTCTTGGGTACCTTTGGTATCACCGTGGGACGAGAACAAGTGTTTTTGGGTCCGGTCCGAAATTCAAGATGGCCGATGGCAGCCATTTTGTACAAAATTAGGTGCAATCAGATTTTTGCACAGAACTTCCATATGAAAGTGCTGATTTGAATAATTTTTTGTGTGAATGTTTAGTACCATGGGATACATCACATATAATACGGGTTTTTTTCTCGTGCAGAAATTATGCAAATTAGATGAACTTTGATTTTTTCATTGCGACTTACACACAGTAAGTACACATGTCAATACGGCTCGGGCTAGAGTCTGTATTTATGAACTGATCTTCACGAAATGTCTTGGGTACCTTTGTTATCACCTTGGGACGAGAACGAGTGTTTCTGGGTGCAGTCTAAAATTCAAGATGGCTGCCAGTGGCCATTTTGTACCGAAATTACGTCTAATCAGTTTTTTGTACACAACTTCTATACGGCTCAGACTAGAGGCCATATTTATGAACCAATCTTTACAAACTTCTTGGGTACCTTTGTTATCACCGTGGGATGAGAGCGAGTGTTTTTGGGTGTGGTCCGAAATTCAAGATGGCCACCAGCAGCCATTTTGTACCAAAATTAGTGCAATCAGTCTTTTGTACAGAACTTCTGTATGAAAGTTTCGAGTTGAATAAATTTTTGTATGAATGTTTAGTAACATGGAATACATCACATATTGTAAGGTTTTTTTTTTTCGTGCAGAAATTATGCAAATTAGATGAACTTTGATTTATTCAGTGCTACTAACACAATGTAAGCACACATGTCAATACGGCTCAGGGTAGAGGCTGTATTTATGAACCGATCTTCACAAAACTTCTTGGGTACCTTTGTTATCACCTTGGGACGAGAATGAGTGTTTCTGGGTGCGGTCCAAAATTCAAGATGGCTGCCAGTAGCCATTTTGTACCAAAATTTGGTCCAATCAGTTTTTTGTCACAAGTTCGATACAGCTCGTATTTATGAACTGATCTTCACAAAACTTCTTGAGTACCTTTGTTTTCACCTTGGGACAGGAACGAGTGTGTTTTGGGGTGCCTTTGTTATCACTGTGCTATGAGAACAAATATTTTGGGGTTGAGTCAGACCCACTCTGGGACTCAAAGATTTCTTTTCAGTTTAGCATCTGACTGTAGCCCACCTTTACAATACTTCACCTATACATTTGTTACAGGCAACGGTCAGTATTTATGTACAGACCGTTACAATACTTTATATGTACCTTTGTTATCAGGTCATTACCTAGATGTTTGTCATTGCTGTGTCACATACTATACATGTACATGTCTTTGTCTTGACAAGTTGAGCTACAGTGTCATTGACACTTTTATTTTTTTTCATTTCTTGTTCACTTAGAAATTGTGTCCGTCCGAGCCAAATTTTGTCTGTTCAGCCTGTATCTCGGGTATCGAATGTTCTATGGCAATGGAATTTGCCATTAACACTGCTTATGGTATAGGCTTTAAAAAAAGGCTACAGTGTCATTGACACTTTCATTTTATTAAACCCTATACAATAATAGCAATTTAACATTAACACTGTAATTTCAATTTCTGAATGTAATTTCAAATTCTGAATCCAAACTTTCATCATTCAGTTTAATGAGATTCCAGGAGTCGAACTTGCGGTGATGATTTACTGCCATTTGATCCGTTTATTTTGAGTGTTTATAAATTGATACAAGTTCTGTAGTAGGTTTATTTAATTTTTAGCTTTGAAAAATAAAATAAATTACAATTAAGCTCTAACATAAACTCAGGGCCTCTTTATCAGTCTTCTGGGGGAGTGATTGGTATAAAACTGCACCCTTACATTATAAATTTCCGATTTTCTTCATTTATTCACTGTCTTCACTGACCTAATTTTTTATGCCCCCCGACTTAAGTCGGGTGGCATATAGTGATTGAAGTGTGCATGTGTCCATCTGTCGGTGTGTGTGTGTGTCTGTATGTGTGTGTGTCCAAGCCAATAACTCGAAAACTGTTAGGGCCACAGTCATCAAACTTCACACAATTATAAAGGACCATGGGAGGATGTGTCACACATCATAGCCGGGTTCGTACCTTCAAGGTCAAGATCACATTTCAAGGTCACTCTAAAAATCGGTCAATATTCGTGTCTCAGCCATAACTCAGAAACAAATCATAGTACAATTGTTAAACTTTTTACAAATGTTAAGGACAGTCAGAAGGTGTGTCGTGTATAATAGTTTCCACCTCATCTGCAAGGTGAAGGTCACAATTGACCTTCATATGTTCAGGGTGGGGGGGAGGGGCATGTATTACCTTAGTAACATTCTTCTTGTTCTTCATTGATAAGGCCTCCTCAAGAAAATTTCCTGAAAAACTCTCAAAGATTTTAAATATTATTTATTTATTTATTGGTGTTTAAGGTCACATACTTATGCACAATGGCTAATCGTGACTGTGGCAGCTTTATGGGTGGAGGAAGCCGGAGTACCCAGAGAGAACCACCAAGCATCGACGAGCAGCTGTCAGCTCAACATTCTAACTCTATTCAAGCTCTGCTCAAGCAGGGTTACAGTGGTTGAATTCATGTGCAGCATCAATCAATGTGCAGTTTGCCTTTGTACATGGCATCATCGTGCCCCCATGTAGGCATCCGGGATAAAGTGCTTTGCCCAAGGACACAATGTGGGTCGTCCCAGACAGGGATCAAACTCGGTTCCTCAAGAATAAAAGTCCAACAGCCTACCACTAAGCCACCGCACTCCCCAAAGATTTTAAAAATTGCACTTGTAGAAAGGTATAATTGTCACACAAGCCCAGTCAAAACAAGTTCTGTGTTATTTTACCAGCCACCACAAAAAAATTATTTCCCAGTTTGTAAGATTTCTATAATTAAAAAAAAATAAGAAAATAGTTCAGGTTCTGTAGCTGAAAATCATTCATCTTCCATTTTAAACATCTTTGTAATGTTATCCATTATATTATCTCTGAAAATATTTTTAGAGAATAATGTAGACAACATGCCATTGCCCAAGATTACCTGAAAGGGCCACCAGTATATACTGCCTTTATATAATTTTTAGTGCAAAAAGGGATCGACTCTCCTTGGGAACCCGGGAAGTAACGGAGTCCTTGTTTACTGTGGTAAACATGCACTGTTTTACTGGTTAAAGGCTTTGCGCTAACCAGTTCTCGTCAGCTCACCGAAGTTAAGCAACTTCGAGCGTGGTTAGTGGTTGGATGGGTGACCATTTCAGCGACTGATTTGTGCTCCCGCATTGTGTCCTTGGGCAAGGCTCTTTATCCCGGTTGCCTACATGGGGGCATGATGACGCTGTGCTGTGTACTAAGGCATACTGCACATCGATGGTGCACATGTCTTCAACCAATCTAATCCTGCCTGTGCTGTGGTGCAGAGTTCAGAGTTACAATGTTGGAGAGCTGACAGATGCTCGTCGTTGCTCAGTGGTTCTCTCCGGGTACTCCGGCTTCATCCACCTGTAAAACTGTCACAGTCACGATTAGCCATTGTGCATAAGTATGTGACATTAAACACCAATAAATAAATAAATTACTGGTAAAATAGGACCCGGTAACCAATGCCTAGGGTGGAAGTCCTCTAAAATGGGCAACAAGAGTATAAACAGTTGATTGAAACTGACTTTATATTCATGTTGCTGTCATGATTAGCCACTGTGCAGAAATATGTGACCATTAACACCAATTAATAAATAATAAAAAGGATAGGCAAACCAGACAAAGAATAAAAAAATGAAACCTTTACATGTTGAGGGATGGATTGGTAGGGCAAAAAATAGGTGTGTATCCCATCACACGCCAGAAAAAAATGGTCTCTGTATGTGATTTAAAAAATTTTTTTATCACTTCCCACTTCTCAGGAGTTGATTACTGAATTCTGAATCCATTATACTTTGTTCAGAAGACGTCAAATGTAACACTTCTCAAAGGTGTGTGGTGGCTTAGTGCTTACACCATTGGACAGCAAACCAAAAGGTCCACTATTTGATCACTGCCAGGGGTCACTTCGTTGTGTCCTTAGGCAAGTAACTTCATCCTGATTGCCCTATGGGAGCTCAGTTGTGCTTTGTACTAAGGGTATTTTTTTGTGCACTTGCCTCAATCAGTCCTGACCCTGCTTGTGTGGAGTTAGTATGTTGGGGAGTCTTATGAGTTGCATGCCGCTGCTCTGTTTTTCTCTCTGGGTACTCTGGCTTCCTCCATCTATAAAACTGCCCTACATGAGGTGACTATTGCTGTAAAAAGTGTTGTTTCACAAAAGAGGTCATTGCTGGGTGAAAAAACAAACCGTTAATTTCATCATCATATCTGGATGTGGTTGACAAATTAAGTCCAATAATAATACACTGGAGTCCATGTAATTGGATATTTCTTAATTTAAAAACCCTGTAAATTGGAATATAATTTCTAAACACAAAACCATTTCCACACCTGCAGTACATATATGTCCTGTTAATTGTACCTAAGTTATAGAGTAAACTCGTGTTAATTGAATAAAAAATCTTGTAGTCATAAGAAATCACCTTGACAATCGCTGAAATCTCATTTACAGCCCTATTTAGCTCTGGTACATCCAACACAGAAATTTAATCTCTGGTATCTTGTTTTACAAAGCTCCTTGAGCTCTGTCAAACAAGATATAATAGAATAAATGCTCAGTTTATATACAGAACAGTGACCAAATCCCTGGGTTAATTGAATACTCCTGTCAATTGAATAATTTCCACTAGCAAAATGGCTATTCAATTATAAGAATTCCGCTGTATCAATTATTTACTTTATCTATATTGAACAGTGACTCGGTCAAAATAAACCTCAGTATGAGTAAATCGCTGTTCAAAAATTGTTAGAAATTCAAAAGAAACAGTGATATTAATCTTTAGCATTGAGATACAAACTGGTGATGAAAGAGAAATAAATGCACATTTCTTCTTCCAAGTGGATTCCTCCTTAAGTTCAGTTTGCAGATACATGTGACATGCTTTTTGTGAAAATCTTGTTTGTTTGACTGTGAAAAAATGTTAGTTGAAATGACTGATGGATTCATCTTTACAGTATTCTGACAATGAAGGTTATTAAAGAAGTTGGAGACATTGGGCTCCACAAAGTAGATCTTCTGTTTCTCAGGACATTTTTTTGTAAAATTGCATGTGGACAGGCAATTTTTTATTTATGTAATTATTTCTTCACCATCACAAGTTTATGTTCTTGGTTTTTTTTATGTTGTAGGCCTCATAAGCTACAGAATAGCATGGGTAGTGGTTGCAAAGCCACGTTGCACTCAAGGGACAAAGTTATGAATTTTATTTACTAGGGTAAAATATCAGACATCAACATGTTTATTTTTTTTCAAGTTTGCTTTGATTATAAAAAGGGAGCATGCAGCTGCCAAAAAGACCATGCAGGAAAGCTTGAGAAACAGATTTTTAACTTTTTAGCTCACCTGAGCGAAGCTCAAGGGGAGCTTTACTAATCACTTTCTGTCCGTCGTCCGGTGTCCGTCGTCCGTCGTCGTCCATCCGGCGTTAACTTTACATTATCAACTTCTCCTCCTAAACCACTAGCCCAATTTTATTCAAATGTTGGCTAAATGTTTATTACCTAATGCCAATTCAGATTTGTTCAAATGAAGTTGCCCCTCCTCCTGGGTGGTGCCACGCCCCCAAGGGGCACCAAAATCTTTGTAAATCTTCTTCTCATGAACCAGCAGTAGCAGAGACTTGATATTTGGTGTGCAGCTTTCTTTTGAGGTGTAGACTCAGATTTGTTCAAGAGAAGTTTGTGGGGCTATACTTGGCGTTGTTATGAGAGGGGCAAAATTTTTTGCCACGCCCAAAATTTCTATTTTCCAAACCAAGAGGCTGATTTGAACCAAATTTTATGTGAGGGCTTATTGGGTCATGAGTACTTGATTTATGCAAAAAAAAATTTTCCCGCAGCCCCGTGGGAACCGCAGGAGCTAAAAATAGAAAAAATTTAAAACGCCCATATCTCCAAAACTGCACGGCACTGAGAATTTTTATTTGGTGTGCAGCTTCCTTAGGAGACCAACAGAAAGGATTGGTAAAAAAAAATTGCCATCGGTTTTATCATAGGGTACAGTTTCGGTACTTTGAAAAAGTGCTGAGTCAGCACTTTTTAACACTGTAGGCAATGGGAAAAACATTAAAAAATCTTCTTCTCCAGATCCAGCAGGCAGAATCTTTTGATATTTGGTATGCAACATTGTAGGGTGGATCTGATTCAAGTTTGTTCAAATCGGCCCCCTGGGTTCATATTTGGGCTCAGTATAGGAGCGCGATTTCGAACTTAGTGCATTTCAGGCAAATTTCTTAAAAAATCTTCTTCTCCAGATCCAGCAGGCAGAATCTTTTGATATTTGGTATGCAACATTGTGGGGTGGATCTGATTCAAGTTTGTTCAAATCGGCCCCCTGGGTGTATATTTGGGCTCAGTATAGGAGCCCAAATTTGAACTTACTGCATTTCAGGCAAATTTCTTTGAAAATCTTCTTCTCCAGATCCAGCAGGCAGAATCTTTTGATATTTGGTATGCAACATTGTAGGGTGGATCTGATTCAAGTTTGTTCAAATCGGCTCCCTAGATTCATATTTGGGCTCACTATAGGAGCTCGAATTCGAATTTAGTGCATTTCAGGCAAATTTCTTCAAAAATCTTCTTCTCCAGATCCAGCAGGCAGAATCTTTTGATATTTGGTATGCAACGTTGCGGGGTAGATCTGATTCAAGTTTGTTCAAATCGGCCCCCTGGAAACATATTTGGGCTTACTATAGAAGCCCGAATTCGAACTTAGTGCATTTCAGGCAAATTTCTTAAAAAATCTTCTTCTCCAGATCCAGCAGGCAGAATCTTTTCATATTTGGTAAGCAACATTGTGGGGTGGATCTGATTCAAGATTGTTCAAATCGGCCCCCTGGGTTACTATTTGGGCTCAGTATTGGAGCCCGATTTCGAACTTAGTGCATTTCAGGCAAATTTCTTAAAAAATCTTCTTCTCCAGATCCAGCAGGCAGAATGTTTTGATATTTGGTATGCAACATTGTAGGGTGGATCTGATTCAAGTTTGTTCAAATCGGCCCCCTGGGTTCATATTTGGGCTCAGTATAGGAGCCCGATTTCGAACTTAGTGCATTTAGGCAAATTTCTTAAAAAATCTTCTTCTCCAGATCCAGAAGGCAGAATCTTTTGATATTTGGTATGCAACATTGTGGGGTGGATCTGATTCAAGTTTGTTCAAATCGGCTTCCTAGATTCATATTTAGGCTCACTATAGAAGCTCGAATTTGAACTTAGTGCATTTCATGCAAATTTCTTAAAAAATCTTCTTCTCCAGATCCAGCAGGCAGAATCTTTTCATATTTGGTAAGCAACATTGTGGGGTGGATCTGATTCAAGTTTGTTCAAATCGGCCCCCTGGGTGTATATTTGGGCTCAGTATAGGAGCCCAAATTTGAACTTACTGCATTTCAGGCAAATTTCTTTGAAAATCTTCTTCTCCAGATCCAGCAGGCAGAATCTTTTGATATTTGGTATGCAACATTGTAGGGTGGATCTGATTCAAGTTTGTTCAAATCGGCTCCCTAGATTCATATTTGGGCTCACTATAGGAGCTCGAATTCGAATTTAGTGCATTTCAGGCAAATTTCTTCAAAAATCTTCTTCTCCAGATCCAGCAGGCAGAATCTTTTGATATTTGGTATGCAACGTTGCGGGGTAGATCTGATTCAAGTTTGTTCAAATCGGCCCCCTGGATACATATTTGGGCTTACTATAGAAGCCCGAATTCGAACTTAGTGCATTTCAGGCAAATTTCTTAAAAAATCTTCTTCTCCAGATCCAGCAGGCAGAATCTTTTCATATTTGGTAAGCAACATTGTGGGGTGGATCTGATTCAAGATTGTTCAAATCGGCCCCCTGGGTTACTATTTGGGCTCAGTATTGGAGCCCGATTTCGAACTTAGTGCATTTCAGGCAAATTTCTTAAAAAATCTTCTTCTCCAGATCCAGCAGGCAGAATGTTTTGATATTTGGTATGCAACATTGTAGGGTGGATCTGATTCAAGTTTGTTCAAATCGGCCCCCTGGGTTCATATTTGGGCTCAGTATAGGAGCCCGATTTCGAACTTAGTGCATTTAGGCAAATTTCTTAAAAAATCTTCTTCTCCAGATCCAGAAGGCAGAATCTTTTGATATTTGGTATGCAACATTGTGGGGTGGATCTGATTCAAGTTTGTTCAAATCGGCTTCCTAGATTCATATTTAGGCTCACTATAGAAGCTCGAATTTGAACTTAGTGCATTTCATGCAAATTTCTTAAAAAATCTTCTTCTCCAGATCCAGCAGGCAGAATCTTTTCATATTTGGTAAGCAACATTGTGGGGTGGATCTGATTCAAGTTTGTTCAAATCGGCCCCCTGGGTTTATATTTGGGCTCAGTATAGGAACCCAAATTTGAACTTAGTGCATTTCAAGCAAATTTATTAAAAAATCTTCTTCTCCAGATCCAGCAGGCAGAATCTTTTGATATTTGGTATGCAACATTGTGGGGTGGATCTGATTCAAGTTTGTTCAAATCGGCTTCCTAGATTCATATTTGGGCTCACTATAGAAGCTCGAATTCGAACTTAGTGCATTTCAGGCAAATTTCTTAAAAAATTTTCTTCTCCAGATCCAGCAGGCAGAATCTTTTGATATTTGGTATGCAACATTGTGGGATGGATCTGATGCAAATTTGTTTAAATCGGCTCCCTAGATTCATATTTGAGCTTACTATAGAAGCTCGAATTCAAACTTAGTGCATTTCAGGCAAATTTCTTAAAAAATCATCTTCTCCAGATCCAGCAGGCAGAATCTTTTGATATTTGGTATGCAACATTGCGGGGTGGATCTGATTCAAGTTTGTTCAAATCGGCCCCCTGGATTCATATTTGGGCTCACTATAGAAGCTCGAATTCAAACTTAGTGCATTTCGGGCAAATTTCTTCAAAAATCTTCTTCTCCAGATCCAGCAGGCAGAATCTTTTGATATTTGGTATGCAACATTGCGATGTGGATCTGATTCAAGTTTGTTCAAATCGGCCCCCTGGATTCATATTTGGGCTTAATATAGAAGCCCGAATTCGGACTTAGTGCATTTCGGGCAAATTTATTAAAAAATCTTCTTCTCCAGATCCAGCAGGCAGAATCTTTTGATATTTGGTATGCAACATTGTGGGGTGGATCTGATTCAAGTTCGTTCAAATCGGCTTCCTAGATTCATATTTAGGCTCACTATAGAAGCTCGAATTCGAACTTAGTGCATTTCAGGCAAATTTCTTAAAAAATCATCTTCTCCAGATCCAGCAGGCAGAATCTTTTGATATTTGGTATGCTACATTGCGGGGTGGATCTGATTCAAGTTTGTTCAGATCGGCCCCCTGGATTCATATTTGGGCTCACTATAAAAGCTCGAATTCAAACTTAGTGCATTTCGGGCAAATTTCTTCAAAAATCTTCTTCTCCAGATCCAGCAGGCAGAATCTTTTGATATTTGGTATGCAACATTGCGGGGTGGATCTGATTCAAGTTTGTTCAAATCGGCCCCCTGGATTCATATTTGGGCTTAATATAGAAGCTCGAATTCGAACTTAGTGCATTTCAGGCAAATTTCTTAAAAAATCTTCTTCTCCAGATCCAGCTTCAGAATCTTTTCATATTTGGTAAGCAACATTGTGGGGTGGATCTGATTCAAGTTTGTTCAAATCGGCCCCCTGGGTTTATATTTGGGCTCCGTATAGGAGCCCAAATTTTAACTTAGTGCATTTCAGGCATATTTCTTAAAAAATCTTCTTCTCCAGATCCAGCAGGCAGAATTTTTTGATATTTGGTATGCAACATTGTGGGGTGGATCTGATTGTGATTCATGAATGTATTTATTTGTAAAGTTGATAGAATCTTAGACAAAATTTGCAGAAAAGATCTACTATAGAAGGGGTGGTATCCAGGGTGAACCGTTTACCCAAATCTAGCAGTACTAATGCATTATTCACACAAATCTCCGTTCAAATTTTATGACCCCTCATTGGAACACACGCATTCAGCTCATTCCAACAAAGGTCATATGCCATGTTTTCGAGACAAAGGAATAAAAATTTTAGTTATTCATGAAATTTTTAGGCAACTGTTGTCTGTTATTCACATTGCTTCATGAAATTTCAGTACTTTTAGAAGTTACCTCAGTAATCAAGGGTTAATTCCCCTTAATTAAATGTCGCCTCTAAAAAACAACCACTTTGCATATCTTACCTTTTTACCAGCATAACTGCCAAAACTTGTCAGCATTCTTCGCAAAAATCGCTATTCAAATTTTAATTTTTGTCTCTTAAACATACATGTACTTATCGCTTGTAAATACCCCATTGGAATGAGCTTTTTGAGCTCATTCCAATGAGAGGTCGCACACCATGCTTTTTGAGTCAAAAAAGCAATTTTTTTAGTTATTCCAGAATTTCGTACGTAAAACACAGCTTTATGACTTCACATTAAAATGAGCTCTCTAAGCTTGTTCCAATCAACATTCACGCACTACGTCTTTCACACAAAAAATAAAATTTTCCATTTATTCAGGAATTTTGTTTGCAAGAACACTCTTACCCCCCCCCCCCCCCCCCCCCCCCCCCCCCCACACACACAAACACACACACACACACACACAAACACAGACACACACATCTAAAAGTTCGTCAGCAAAAAAACAGTTACTTCAATTTTTAAATGCATTATAGGAACAACTTGTCTAATCAAATTTAAATACTTTTGCATCATTCTGTATCCAGAACAAACCATTTACCATATCTTTACGCAAAATTCTCCAGCATCATTCACAAAAAAACACCATTATTTATATATTCACATTTCTGTCTCAAAAATATACCTGATCTTCCCATACCCCTATTGGAATAAGCTGTTTGAGCTTGTTCCAATGATGATAAAAAAAACTAATATTTTGGAAAATTTGTGAAAATTTTTGTTTTCTTGCATGCAAATATATACATGTAGCACATGGAAGATATCCACAGTTGGGGAGAGATGTCCAAGGCTATCTCTTCACATTCCTTGTTTGTGCTTCATGCTAAACCAGTTTGTCTGCAGAGATAAATTTGCTTTATTAAAAATCATTGGAGATTGGCCACACACCAATGATTTTAAATAAAACTAATTTTAGGTAACAAATGTTGAACTTCAAACAAAATCTATCACTCAACCAGTTAATGTTGATGAGGCATGACATGGTGAAGGTGACCTAAAATACTTAGAGTCACTTTGTCAGGTGAGCGATTAAGGCCACGTGGGGCCTCTTGTTTTTTTTAGGCCTTAATAGTTACTTTATCTCAGAAGTTTAATTCTTTCAGTATAATGTAGAATGTTGGCACCAGTGTAGTTCCTTAACTTCTCGCCATTAATATTACTTGCACACTCATCTAGTTGCGATGAAAATAGGAGATAGATTTATATGGTACTGGTCAGATTCGCATGGGGAGATGGTTAATTGTGAGATGATCAATCACTTTAATCAAGGTGTGATGAAATTCACCCCCTTTTCTATTGGTCCTCAGTGTGTATACTGTAAATCTTCACATCGTTCATATATATTGTCAAAACAGAGGAGGATTGATCAGTCTGAAGTATCACAACAAGTTAAAGGGTGAGGTAGCTGGATAAAAAGAGTGTTTGATACAGCTGTCTCACCTTGTGAATGAGATGTGATGCAATGACCAGATCAATCAACTGCATTGAGAAAAGGTTTATTATATGACACGTAATTAATTCAATTGGTTAAAAATTCCCATCCGCAATGAAATACCCACCCAAACCTATTGAACACACTGTACAAGTAGTCTGTATTCGATCAACAGGTTCTTATGCCTTGTTCTCATACTATAGTGGTATGGCATAGAATTACATACTGTGCTTTCTAGCTGTGGGGGAACAATCCCAATACAATGGTGATATTTGGACAAGAAAACTTACAGTCATGCATATGTGCAAAAATGCACAAGAAAAACAAGACAAACACATTGATATTGTTTTTCTTCATTACATTTGAAAAAAATAATAATTAAAGACTCCCCCCTCCTCATTGATTTGAAAATTTAATACGCAAGATTTAGATGGAGTGGAACCCATTTAAATGGATATCTCTTAATTGAATGACCCTGTTAATGGAATACAACTTCAAACCCCAAACCATTTACCTTGCATTCAGTACAAATTTGACTTGTTAATTGCATGTGGGTTATAGAGTAAACGGCTGTTAATTGAAAAAGAAATCTTGTAATATTATCTTGAAAGTCACTGAATTTCCCTTGTTTATAGACCTGTTTGGCCTCACCACATCCAATTATCATTTTATCCATCATATCTTGTTTCACAGAGCACCATGCAATCTGTCAATCAGGATATAATAGAATAAAGTACTCAATTTATCAGTAGAATACAAGAGAGTGCCCTAATCCATGTTAATAAATCACTCTTGTTAATTGAATAATTTTCACTGCTGAAGTGGCTATTGAGTTAACAGGATTTCCACTGTATTTGTTTTATATTTGATTCAAGAAATGCAAGACTTATTGCATTTTTATTTCTTATATTTCATTGTGCTTGTTTCATTCAGGAATCATATAGTGCATGCATGCACATTGGAAGTAAAAATATTATTTAGATACCTGTGATGACACCTGAAAGTTGTAGTTTGTATAGATTTATTGACCTGATCATAATAACAATCTCTAAAACTAATTAAATATCTATTTCAGTCATCTGATTGGACAGTTTACTTGAACAAAGATGAAGAAGCCAAAAATATATTTTTTTCTCCAGATCAGCACAATGTTATATTTGCGAGTGCTCTTGATGGTTGGGGATTCACGTAAGTAGATGGCTGTTTTTATCCTTGATACATTTGGGCCCCACAAAGTAGATCTTCTGTTTCTCAGGCCATTTTTAGCTTAACTTTGGCGAAGCCAAATTTGAGTTTATGGCATGGCCCGTCGTCCGTCTGTCCGTCTGTCCATCTGTCCGTCAACAATTGGATACGGCTCGGGCTAGAGGCCATATTTATGAACCGATCTTTACGAAACTTCTTGGGTATCTTTGTTATGACCGTGGGACGAGAACGAGTGTTTTTGGGTGCAGTCCGAAATTCAAGATGGCTGCCAGCCACCATTTTGTACTGACGATGCAGAAATCTGTTTTTTTGTACAGAACTTCCATATGAAAGCTCTGATTTGAATAATTTTTTGTATGAATGTTTAGTACCATGGGATACATCACATATAATACGGTTTTTTTTCTCGTGCGTAAATTATGCAAATTAGACTAACTTTGATGTTTTTTGGTGTTACTTTCAGCACTGTAAGTGCAAATGCCAATACGGCTCGGGCTAGAGGCCGTATTTATGAACCGATCTTTACGAAACTCCTTGGGTACCTTTGTTATCACCGTGGGACGAGAACGAGTGTTTTTGGGTCCCGTCCGAAATTCAAGATGGCCGATGGCAGCCATTTTGTACAAAATTAGGTGCAATCAGATTTTTGCACAGAACTTCCATATGAAAGCGCTGATTTGAATAATTTGTTGTGTGAATGTTTAGTACCATGGGATACATCACATATAATACGGGTTTTTTTCTCGTGCAGAAATTATGCAAATTAGATGAACTTTGATTTTTTCAGTGCTACTTACACACAGTAAGTACACATGTCAATACGGCTCGGGCTAGAGTCTGTATTTATGAACCGATCTTCACGAAATGTCTTGGGTACCTTTGTTATTACCTTGGGACGAGAACGAGTGTTTCTGGGTGCCGTCCAAAATTCAAGATGGCTGCCAGTGGCCATTTTGTACCGAAATTAGGTCTAATCAGTTTTTTGTACACAACTTCTATACGGCTCAGGCTAGAGGCCGTATTTATGAACCGATCTTTACAAAACTTCTTGGGTACCTTTGTTATCACCGTGGGATGAGAACGAGTGTTTTTGGGTGTGGTCCGAAATTCAAGATGGCCACCAGCAGCCATTTTGTGCCAAAATTAGTGCAATCAGTCTTTTGTACAGAACTTCTGTATGAAAGTTCTGATTTGAATAAAGTTTTGTATGAATGTTTAGTAACATGGAATACATCACATATAGTACGGGTTTTTTTCTCGTGCAGAAATTATGCAAATTAGATGAACTTTGATTTATTTAGTGCTACTTATACACTGTAAGTGCACATGTCAATATGGCTTGGGCTAGAGGCTGTATTTATGAACCGATCTTCACAAAACTTCCTGGGTACCTTTGTTATCACCTTGGGACGAGAACGAGTGTTTCTGAGTGCGGTCCAAAATTCAAGATGGCTGCCAGTGGCCATTTTGTACTGAAATTAGGTCCAATCAGTTTTTTGTCACAACTTCTACACAGCTCATATTTGTGAACTGATCTTCACGAAACTTCTTGGGTACCTTTGTTTTCACCTTGGGATAGGAATGAGTGTGTTTTGGGGTGCCTTTGTTATCACTGTGCTATGAGAACAAATATTTTAGGGTTCAGTCAGACCCAATCTGGGACTCAAAGATTTTTTTCTAGTTTAGCATCTGACTGTCACCCACCTTTACAATACTTTACCTATACATTTGTTACAGGCAACGGTCAGTATTTATGTACAGACCGTTATAATACTTTATATGTACCTTTGTTATCAGGTCATTACCTAGATGTTTGTCATTGCTGTGTCACATACTATACATGTACATGTCTTTGTCTTGACAAGTTGAGCTACAGTGTCATTGACACTTTCATTTGTAAAATTGCATGTGGGCAGACATTTTGGGTTTTTTTTTAAATTTTTTATTTTTGGAATTATTTCTTTGCCAACAGAAATTCCTGTTCTTTGTTTGTTTTATGTTTTGGGCCTCATAATCTACAGCAAGGCATGGGTGATGATTTATTTCATCCCCTGAGTGCAAGAAGGCTTTGCAATGCTAAAGCATTGCAAGGCCTTGTTGCACTCAAGGGACAAATTTATCAATTTTATAAACTTGGGAAAAATATCAGACATAAACCATTTAATTTTTGTTTTTTTTTAAGTTTTTTTTTTTTTATGAAAAGAGAGCATGCGGTAGCAGGAGAGCTTGATAAACAGTTTTTAACTTTTTTTTGACCTTATTTAGACACCAAAGAATCAGGAATAATAAATTTCAGATGCAAATAGTTATGCAAGTAGCAAAACACTTCCATTTGTGGTAACCTGCAATGTTTTGACTTGCCAATTTCTCTTGGAATAATTGTTAGAAATCCGAATTTTTTTTTACAAAATTCTTCGTGAGAGAGCAACTGTTCTTCCGATCATTCTTCATCTACTTCACTAATGTTGTATTTTATTCGGAATGTTGAATAACTTCTGTAGGTCTGCTACTACAACTATAAGTCACTTCTCCCTCAACAGGCAGGATGGAGAAGTTATTTTAAAACATGGAGAAGTGAGCCAGAAGGAGAAGTATTGGAGAAGTGGGCCAGAAGGAGAAGTATGAATAATGTGCTCTTGCATGTTTTTTCCATTTTATGGTTTTCTCACAAGTACATAATTTACAAAAGCTGTGAGAAATAAATTAAAAACATGTTTACCAATCTGCAAAAAATTAATGTCAGGATGCCTCCTCCCCTCCCCCCCCCCCCCCCAACAACCTATCTGATGTGGATAGTAGGGTGAATAGCTTATGAGGTTAGAGCATTGTCATCCTCAAGGGTATATTCAAATTTAATTTCTTTGTCAGACATTAAGAAGGATTGCATTTTATCTCAGAAATCTCGAATGTGTGGTAGGGGGCCAAAGATTGCAAGGTCCTCAGTGGCACAAATTTTCTACACTAAGCATTCAACAAATTTTGTATGCAACTCTTGCCATTTACTATGGCTCTCTCCCTCTCAAAATTTTTCTCATATAACAGGGGAGGGGGGGGGGGTGCAGGGGGGAGAGGTCATGCTTGTGTCTTGATTTATTTCTAAGTCATCTGGTCTTTTCCCTCTCATAGTATTGGGGGCTTACAGTAAATAGCTGTGTTTGTTATTTATATTGTTATTTGTATATACAGTTTTAGAAGTCATAAGTTCATTCCACACAATACCTCTTGATTTGTACTAATAATATAAATTGTCTTATTGAATTACCTCTGTTACCTCTGGGTGCATTTATAGTTTGATTCCCTCAACCTATTAAGCATTTTGGGAAATGCTTGGTATGTAGAAGAGTTAGTCTCCATTACTCAAGGTTGGGATTCTAGTATCCTTTATAGTCTCCACATCTCGTAACAGATATTAGTTTAATATTAACAAATGTAGACTTCTATGCTTCATATCTGTAATCTCTTTTAGAGATCTGTTACCCCAGAGTTACTTATGCGAGCATGCATTCAACTCTTAGTCCTGTGTGGCTCTCCATCTTATTTATTCAGCTAGTCTGGGCCAGTGGTAATGGTTATAAATATAAGAAAGTTGTAATAATCTCTGTATTTAATGTACCTACCACTGATGCAGACAGGAAGTGCCTTCTCTTAAGTTGTTCAACTAGAAACACTTAGCATGGTTATTGGCAGGATTGGACTGTACTTGTGCACATGTATGTGCAGTGGTCAGTCTATGGATGACCATGCAGGACTCTAGGGGTTTTTTTTAGCTCACCTGAGCGAAGCTCGAGAGGAGCTTCATTGATCACTTCCATGCATTGTCCATCCGTCTATCCATCGTCTGGTGTGAACTTTATTTTATCGACTTCTCATAAACTACTGTGCCAAATTGAACCAAATTTGATTTGCATGTTCCTTATCATATGTCAATTCAAGTTTTTTCACATGCGGTTGCCTTACTCAGAGAGAGCACCACAAGGGGCATAATTCTAATATTTTGTTTAAAAAATTAAAAAAAATCTTTTTCTGCAGAACTACCAACCAGAATCTTTTGATACTTGGTATACATCATCCTTAGAGGGGTCAAGTTCATGTTTGTTTGAAACAAGTCTCTGCATTCGTATTTGGACTCCCTATGGGAACCCAAATTTTAACCTGGTGCTCTATGAGGGAATGTATTCAAAAATCTTCTTCAGATCTACCAGTCAGAACCTCTTGATATTTGGTATACTGCATATTGGGGGGGGGGAGGTCAACTTGAAGTTTGTTCAAATCAGGCCCCTGGAGTCTTATTTGGGCCTGAATCAGAATCTTTTGATATTAGGTATGTAGCATCCTTAGTAGATTAAGGTTCCATTTTGTTCACATCAAGTCCCTGGGTTCATATTTGGGCTCTTTATCGAGACCCAAATTTTAACTCAATCCAATTTGAGGAAAAAAATGTTATAATATTTTTCCAACTGTACCCTATGGCCCAGACATAGCTGGTGCCAACTCCAAAATATCAAGGGCCAAACACAAATTTTGCCCTTCAGTCTCCAAAATTTGCATTCAAAACCGAAAATTAGAAGTCCTATCTGGCCCTCCATACAAGTACCCTCCGTGCATGCACAGATGCCAGGAAGTAACCAGAATTGGCACCAACTTCATTCTTTGTTTGGCCCTCTGTCAGATAACAACAACTGACTTCTTTGCTTTTAAATCTCAGTTTATAATGATGCCAGACACAAATCAGTGGTTAATTTGGTGGATCCAAGGACACAACTGGATGAAGGAAAGAAGAAACGGTGATTTGAATCATTCAGAGCTGTAATTTTATAATATTTATAAAAATTAGTTTATGTTCCCCAATTTTGGGACATGGGCCTGACGTCATTGTTGATAATGATTTTTCCACTGTTTGTCAAGTATTCCTTCCCTACCCTCCCTTAATCCCTCCCCCCCCCACCCACCCACCCAGTTAAACTCCCAAGCTTTTTGGCTTGTTTTATTGAAGTTTTTTTATAAAATTTCTTTGGAGTTTAACGTGTTACACAGAATGTTTTATTCTGTATATCTCCAGGGCTACGTCCTCACCCTTGGGGTGTTTAGGTGTTTTCGTCATGCATCATACATCCAATGTATCATTTTTAGCTCAACTTTGACGAAGTCAAATTTGAGCTATTGTCATGGCCCGTCGTCCGTCTGTCCGTCCGTCCGTCCGTCTGTCCATCCATCTGTCCGTATGTCAACAATTGGCTATGGCTCGGGCTAGAGGTCGTATTTATGAACCGATCTTTACGAAACTTCTTGTGTACCTTTGTTATGACCCTGGGACGGGAACGAGTGTTTTTAGGTGTGGTCCGAAATTCAAGATAGCTGCCAGCAGCCATTTTGTACCGATGATGCAAAAATCAGTTTTTTGTACAGAACTTCTGTATGAAAGTTCTGATTTGAATAAAGTTTTGTATAAATGTTTAGTACCATGGGATACATCACATATAATACGGGTTTTTTTCTCGTGCGTAAATTATGCAAATTAGACTGACTTTGATTTATTTAGTGTTACTTTCAGAGCTGTAAGTGCCAAGCTGCTATGGCTCGGGCTAGAGGCCGTATTTATGAACCGATCTTTACGAAACTTCTTGGGTACCTTTGTTATGACCGTGGGACGAGAACGAGTGTTTTTGGGTGCGGTCTGAAATTCAAGATGGCTGCCAGCCGCCATTTTGTACCGATGATGCAGAAATCTGTTTTGTGTACAGAACTTCCATATGAAAGCACTGATTTGAATAATTTTTTGTATGAATGTTTAGTACCATGGGATACATCACATATAATACGGGTTTTTTTCTCGTGCGTAAATTATGCAAATTAGACTAATTTTGATGTTTTTTGGTGTTACTTTCAGCACTGTAAGTGCAAATGCCAATACGGCTTGGGCTAGAGGCCGTATTTATGAACCGATCTTTACGAAACTTCTTGGGTACCTTTGGTATCACCGTGGGACAAGAACAAGTGTTTTGGGGTCCGGTCCGAAATTCAAGATGGCCGATGGCAGCCATTTTGTACAAAATTAGGTGCAATCAGATTTTTGTACAGAACTTCCATATGAAAGCGCTGATTTGAATAATTTTTTGTATGAATGTTTAGTACCATGGGATACATCACATATAATACAGGTTTTTTTCTCGTGCAGAAATTATGCAAATTAGATGAACTTTGATTTTTTCAGTGCGACTTACACACAGTAAGTACACACGTGTCAATACGGCTCAGACTAGAGTCTGTATTTTTGAACCGATCTTCACGAAATGTCTTGGGTACCTTTGTTATCACCTTGGGACGAGAACGAGTGTTTCTGGGTGCGGTCTAAAATTCAAGATGGCTGCCAGTGGCCATTTTGTACTGAAATTAGGTCTAATCAGTTTTTTGTACACAACTTCTATACAGCTCAGACTAGAGGCCTTGTTTATGAACCAATCTTTACGAAACTTCTTGGGTACCTTTGTTATCACCCTGGGATGAGAGCGAGTGTTTTGGGGTGTGGTCCGAAATTCAAGATGGCCACCAGCAGCCATTTTGTACCAAAATTAGTGCAATCAGTCTTTTGTACAGAACTTCTGTATGAAAGTTTTGATTTGAATAAATTTTTGTATAAATGTTTAGTAACATGGAATACATCACATATTGTAAGGGGTTTTTTTTCGTGCAGAAATTATGCAAATTAGATGAACTTTGATTTATTCAGTGCTACTTACACAATGTGAGCACACATGTCAATACGGCTCAGGGTAGAGGCTGTATTTATGAACCGATCTTCACAAAACTTCTTGGGTACCTTTGTTATCACCTTGGGACGAGAATGAGTGTTTCTGGGTAAGGTCCAAAATTCAAGATGGCTGCCAGTGGCCATTTTGTACCAAAATTAGGTCCAATCAGTTTTTTGTCACAAGTTCTATACAGCTCGTATTTATGAACTGATCTTCACAAAACTTCTTGGGTACCTTTGTTTTCACCTTGGGACAGGGACGAGTGTGTTTTGGGGTGCCTTTGTTATCACTGTGCTATGAGAACAAATATTTTGGGGTTCAGTCAGACCCACTCTGGGACTCAAAGATTTCTTTTCTAGTTTAGCATCTGACTGTCACCCACCTTTACAATACTTTACCTATACATTTGTTACAGGCAACGGTCAGTATTTATGTACAGACCGTTACAATACTTTATATGTACCTTTGTTATCAGGTCATTACCTAGATGTTTGTCATTGCTGTGTCACATACTATACATGTGCATGTCTTTGTCTTGACAAGTTGAGCTACAGTGTCATTGACACTTTCATTTCTTCTGATGAAGATCTTGGCTTACATCAGATAGTTCAAAAATCTGTTACTGACTTCGGGCCGTGTTGCCTGAGGTCTCGTTTCAGTTTTTCATTCTGACGTTGTCTTTTTATATACATAGTTTGCTATTTATTATATGGTAGGTCTGTTGTAAGACACATTAAATAGTCCGGTAGTGTAGCAGTTAATTTTTGGATAGAAAAATTAATTTTTGTCCACACTTGGGCTCTATAGGGATACATTTGGGCTCTTCGTTCCCTTTGGGAACTTGGGCTCTTATCAAAATTTTTCAAAAAGATTTTTTTGTGTAAACTATTTTTCGATTTATATTTTGAATGTTTTTTGTTATGTATCTTTTTATAATATTTAATGTGGAGTTGGTGGGAGTACGAACGACTTAATTTGCTTCATTATGAAAGCATATTGCTCAGTAAGAAAGGCGAGGAAGTCTTTCCTCTGATTTACATGTTGATTGCCTTGCCTGTAGTCGATGTACTCCCACTAATTCTTGCTCAACATGTGTCGCATGGAATGACAAATGTTGGAGACGGGTGTCACGGTACATTGTTAGCGAGGGGCCACTGCTAGTTTTTTAGTTTCTATTTTCAGAGGAACAGGAACATGGTGATGTTTATGTGATGCCGTCACAAAGTGTACTTCCGTCGTCGCATTTAGACAGTCAATCAGAGCAAGCGGCTAAAGTGCTCATGAATATTAGACAGGGCAATAAACCACAGCGTGGTTTCAGCTCCCTGTCGCCAGCTAGCTCGACCGGTGAAGCGGTTACACCGTCTGAGGGTACGGTGATGCCGTGTGTGTCCGTTGCGGTCTTGGAGAGTAGAAAGGGTAGAGCGAGCACTATAAAATAATAACAGGCTCACTGCGATGACGGAAAGGAAGAAGCCGGCAAGTTCAGCGGGAAGCTTGGCAAGGTCTGAAGGACCGCAAGCAAGAGAGCCCCCTCTCTCTTTCATAACAACATCTGGGGCCAGATGTTGTGGTTCGGAACTTGCTTCAGTCGGAGCTTACGTCCACGCCTCCCGTCCGGGACGCTCCGTTCAGGTCACAGCCAGGGTCGGCTATAGTTATGGCTTCTTCTTCAGTGTCTACCAAGCACACACGATCGCACCTTGGTTACATGACTTCTGATATGCAACCTGCATTTCTGAGAAGGTCCACTCTTCGTCAGAGAAGTCACACCATACAGTAGCCAAGGAGACGAGGCGTCATTCATCGGGATGTCCACAGAAAAGAGCCATCTCGGACACACTGTCCCAGGAGCAGCCGGCGGCCAAGCAACAGAAGACCGCTGCTCCTCAGGCCTGGGTGCTGGGTCGGTTCAGCCATCTGCATGTTCAGATGCCGATGACCGTGAGTATAATCTGATTCATTCAGATGATGAAAGGGATTTGGAGGAGAATTACCCTTCCCTTTTGGAACAACACAGGGTGGCGATGGATCTAATGCATCAATACTTCCCTGAGTTCGTTCCTAAGAATCAGAATGCTGTGACCGCTCGAAAGTAGCACTATTCAGTAGCTAAGAGACGAGGCCTCATATATCGGGACATCCGGAGAAAAGAGCCATCTCTGACACACTGTCCCGGGAGCAGCCGGCGGCCAGAATAGAAGACTGCTTCTCCTCAGGCCTCCGTAATGGATTTGCTCTCGCAGATTGTGCAGCTCATCGCAGCATCCCAACAAGTTATCATTTAGTCGGTAAAAGAGAGCATTCTAGTGATCGACTATGCTACAAGCATAGATCTAAGGATCCGTTTTTTCTTGTCCTGGTATATCCGGCATTCAGAACATATCTACGGTTCGTCGGCCAAGGGATAGTATTTCAGTTCCGAGTGATATGCTTCGGTCTGAAGATAGCACCCTGGGCTACTATCAGACGCATTAACAGCGAGAAGTTTTATGCAACTAATGGGGTTGTGCTGAGCGGCTACACATCTTGTTTAGATGGGTCGCTTATGCACACGTCCCCTCCCATTATACTTTACCTAGAACTGGAGTGGGAAAACGCATTTGCTCAGGACCAGTATTGTTTTAACGGATCTAGTAAACAGAAGGCCCATATTGGGGCAGATATTCAGTGGTTAACTCAAAGAGTTTCGCTGCAACTGCCTGATCCGGCTTTCACGATTATGACGGGTATGAGTCAATAGTTTGGTGCACGACCCTGAGTCCGACAGACTCGATATGCAGGGGTCTTGGGACCCTCGGTTCGTGGAGAAACACATAAACATCAAAGAACGATGTCAATATTGTTAGCACTACATCAATGCGGACACGCTTGTTCAAATATTGTTGGACAACTCGATAGTGGTAGCATATATCAGGAACCAGGGCGGGACCCATTCATTTCTCTTATGATAACTAACGGAGAAGAATTTTAATGTTCATCTCTCTATCCATCATATACCGGGTCGTCTGAATGTACTAGCAGACTCGCTCCTCGGAAAGGTCGCATGTTTCATTTGTATTGGATGCTCAACATGCGAGTATTTGGACAGTTTTGCTACCAGTAAGATCACCCCATGATAGTTCAGTTTGTGACGCACCGGAACATTTAGTTACTGTCATTTGTGTCGCCATGCCCAGATCATTGAGCGCATGTAGTAGACGCTCATGCAGAATTCATGGGGATGAATGATAGGATATGCATATCCTCCAATTCATTGATTCAATAGATTATGTTTAAGATTAAACAGTCTGGTTGTGAATCCTACTAGTAGCAGCTCTGTTGCCACAGAAACCTTGGATCAGTATTCTTTAGTGTCTGTTATGGGACGCTCCCCAGAAGCTTCCTCCATGAGAGGGTCGTCTTTCAGGGGAAGTTTTATTCTTCTCGTCCTTCTTCACCCATAGTGGCATAACGGAGTCGGTTAGACGTGAGGGAACCATCGTGGTTCCTTTATTTTTTGATAACTGACACAGGAACAATTAAATAATGCGGGTGATGAGTTTTCGATATGACTTTGAATTCCCTCCCACCCCCACACACACACACTGCCTATGTGTTTAGAGGCAATTACTGGGCAAGACGCAGTTTTCTTCCCGCAAGCCTCATATAATTTAATACACATATACTTTGCATTTGGGTCGTCTTCTATGGCGACCTCATGGGCACATCCGCTTTTTAGTTGGATTAGTTTCCTGTGATTATTGTTGATTTGTTATATATGAGCGCATATTTAAAAATTATCGCAATTAAATTGCTACTCTTGAGTACCTAGCAGGCTGCATAACCAGTTAACTGGTATTCAGATGATTACATGCTAAATATAAATGCTCTCGCGCATTACTTTATTTGGCTAATGCTTTATTCTATTTTGTGGACCTTGAAATCATAATCTATTTCGTGGGTGGTCCATGTTGGAGCCTGTTAATCATACCTACTTTCATTTCTAGATCTGGGTTTCTATTATATCAGTACTCAAATCGCATGTGTTTACGATCACAGATATCGGATAGTACACATTGGAGACTGTTGTTACTGGAATTATTGTACAGAGGCTGCCTGCGGATTACCTAGGAAGTGTGTTTTCTCTTCAGGGATCATTCAGTGTGTCTCGATTGGATATTTGTATGTTATATTTTTTATATATCACCGGTTTTCGACGTATCTGTGTACGTTGTCTGCGGTGTATGTTATACAGCGGGCACTATTAATAACCAGGTTCATCACTATAGCCTTAACTTCTGATGTAGTGTTAAGCATGATTTATTAATCATGAATTAATACCTGAGTGCCTGTTCAATGATTATTTATATTGTTTTTTGGTACCGCTCTTATTGATTCCAGAGCTGTCCCCTCTTTCTTTTGAAGACTTCTTCAAAAGAAAGGGGGGAGGTGTGATTTTTACCTCTTCTCTGGCTTAAAAAATATGTATCTTTGAAGGAAGCCATTTTATCCGTATTTATATCCTGCATACAGCTGAAGTGTTATTGTAAGACGTATGTTTGTGAGATATTTTCACTCATTCTCAGATACACCATCCTAATTTTGGGGGGCTTAGTCCGGACTAGTCTTAAAAATTAGGAACTTGTCACATCCTATCCTAGCATTGTCTTCATGCTTACAATAAGGAATTACTTAAATTGGGCTCCTTATTTAGAATATATCTCCTCTTTTACTGAAAAGAGAGACATACATGTCCTAATTATTCTAAGTTCCTTTCATCGTGGATTGTAGGATTGGAATTATTTTGAAGTCCTAGGCCCTCCATCTTTTTACGATTCAGCTATATCTGGGCCATAGGGTACAGTTGGAAAAATATTATAAATTCTTAGTTATTTACATATTTTCCATACTTACCTGTGGCCCAGACAGAGATGGCCCTCCCATGAATGGGCACTTACACCTCTCCGCTGAATTATTATGTAATACTCTCTTCTACAAAGAATGAGGTTGGCGTCAATTCTGGTTACTTCCTGGCATCTGCGCATGCGTGGAGAGTAAATGTATGGAGGACCAGATAGGACTTCTAATTTTTGATTTTGCATTCAAATTTTGGGGATTGGGGGAAAAATTTGTGTTTGGCCCTTGATATTTTGGAGTTAGCACCAGCTGTGTCTGGGCCATAGGTAAGTATGGAAAATATGTAAATTACTAAGAATTTATAATTTTCTTCTTCAAATCCACCAGTCAGCTTTTGATGATTTGTATAGTGTGTCCTTGGGGCAGGGGTAGGGTGCAGTCCCTACGGTCAAATTTGGGCCCTGTGTGGGAACTCAAAAATTAACTTAGTGCAATATGATGAATATTGTTTAAAAACTTGTTCTTCAGATCCACCAGTCAGAATGTTTTGATATTTGATATCCACCATCCATTCAAATCGAGTCACTTGGGTCATATTTGGGCTCCCTTTGGTATCCCAATAACAATAGTGCAATATTTAGTGCAATATAAGGACTATTCTTTAAAAAGGCTTCTTCAGATCCACAAGTCAGGTTCGTTTGTTACCAGTTATTGAGAGTATTCAGTATATATAAATATATATTCAGAATATAATTTATTCCTTCTTTTGACAGCAGAAAAATATTTTGTCTCTGTTACTTTATTTTGCTGGGCTATGCCCTTGTGGATAGCTTTCTACCTTTGACTGTTTGTTTTAAAAAAATGTCACTTTCCAAAAGAGCATAATACCTTCAGAAAATATGATCTTGTTTTATTCATTAAAAAGACTTTTATTTGTAGGATTGACCATTTTAGCAAATTATTTGAAAAGAAACTGGGAATAAAAATGGAAATCCTACAGAAAACACTATGGGGGGATTTCTACTTTGATACTAAAAAGAAAAGAATTATGAAAGGTGCTCAGGTACGTAATATTGTCCATAAATTTTACTTTTCATTGTACTTTTATATTTTTATACTAAAACTAATGGCCCAGACTTAGATGGTATAAACTCATTAATTTCAGGGCCAAACACAAATTTTGAACCCCCAATTGCCAAAATTTGTATACAAAACCAAAAAATCAAAGTCCTAACTGGTCCTCCATACTTTTGCTTACTGCACAGTAACCAGGAATGTAATGAAATTGGCACCAACATTATTCTTCTGACCCAAAGTCTGTAACAACTGAACTGACATCTGTGCTTTAAAATCTCTTTTCTGAAGATGCAGACACAAATCATTGATTATTATGGTCGATTCAAGGAAGTGAAAGGATGCTGGAAGTGAACTGTGGTGGTTTTGGACGTTCAGGGCTGTAACTTTAAAATAATTATGTAAAATTACTCATGCTTCCCATATTTTTAACTGCGACTAGCAGCTCTATAAGTGGCACTGTCGGTCTGTCTGTCGGTCGGTCGGTCTGTCTGTGACCATCGAGTTTCAAAACTCAATAACTTTTGAAATACTGGATAGAATGACTTTATATTTGGCATGCAAGTGTATCTTATTGATGTCTAACCACTGTTCAATGCATGTGTTGTTCCAAATATTTTTTTTGGAGTTATGGCCCTTGATGAACTTAGAATTTTGTGAGATTGCTCCACCCGTCGCAGCTACGGCATCGATGTCACGATTTTTACACTATAAACCAATGGCCCAGACTAGCTGGTGCTTAATTCAAAAGTTATTAAGGGCCAAACACAAATTTTGAATCCCCAATCCCCAAAATTTGCTTGCAAAGCCAAAAATTATCTGGCCCTCCATACATTTACTCTCCGCATATGTGCAGACGTCAGGAAGTGGCGGGAATTGGCACCAACATCATTCTTTGTTTGCCCCTAAAGTCATCAACAATGAAATGACATCTGTGCTTTAAAATCACCTTTTTGAGGATGCCAGACACAAATCAATGCAAGAATTGGTGGACACAAAGCTGTTATTGGATGAAGGAAGTGTTCTACGGTGGTTTTGGACATTCAGGGCTGTAACTTTATCATATTTATAAAATTTTATGTTTCCCAATTTCGGGACATATGCCTGACGTCATCATTTTTGTTAATGATTATTTCACTGTTTGTTAAGTATTCCTTCCCTATCCTTCCATGAACCCTTCCTGTTGAACTCTTAAGCTTTTTGGCTATTTTTTATAGAATTTTTTTATTAAATTTCTTGGGAGTTAAACATTTATAAAAGATATTATTTTGTTTCTTTCCCAGGGTTACGTCCTCACCCTAGGGCAGGGTACTTGATGACTGGATTCGCATATCAAAATGCTAGTCAAAAATGGCCATTTGCTGACCATTTTTCTTTCATATTTGCCTTATATTCACTATTTATCATCACTTTTTGAAACCAAGATGGAAACTGCTAATCAAATTTTTAAAAACAAAAAATACCCTGTAGGGGTGTTAGGCCATTTTAGTCTTGCATCTTCTATCTGATGTATCGTTTTTTCTTCGTATGAAGATCTAGCTTTGCATCTGATAGCATTTCAGTTGGTTCTGACTTTGGGCCTTTTTGTGGGCCTGATGTCTTGTTTACATTGACATCAACATCCTCATATATAGGTAGCTTTTTATATTCTATTACTGTAGTATACTGTAGGGTACATGGATTATTATTCCGGTAGTGTAGCTCAAAAACTTTTTTATTTTGTCCACACTTAGGCTCTATCGAGATGCCCTTGCATTTTTTCAAATTTTTTTGTTTACAAAAAATATTTTGAATTTAATTATGATTGCTATTATTCGTGTATCTCAGTTATATATATATATATTGTTGTGGAGTTTGGAGGACTGATATCGACTTTAGTTGATACACTCCTGCAGAATTTTGTCATTCTTGTGTTGCACTGGGATGACTTATGTTGGAGTTGAGTATCGTAGTACATTGTTGGCGGTGAGGTTCTGAGGGCAGGACTCTCACTATGTTATAATTAATTCTGTCAGTTTCTATTTCAGAGGAACATGAACATGGTGATGATATTCTGACACCCATCCAAGTGTGGTACCGTTGTCACACTCCGTGGAGCATATAGAGCTAGCTGCAGTGCTCATTATTGCAAGAGTTTTGTTAAAGGTTTTAGTCTCTTGCAAGCAGCTAGCTTGACCTTTGAAGCGGTCCTCCGTTTGTGGTTGCTTAGTAACTCTGTTGCGGTCTTAAGAAGTGGATTGGGTAGATCGAGCACTATAATATAAATAGCTCACCCAACGATTACGGAAATATGGAGGAAATAGTACTTGGTGAGGTCTGATAGACTGCGAGCTGGAGAGGCCCCCTCTCTAATCTAGCAATGTCTGGGGTCTGATGTTGTTTTGAGAAACTTGCACAAGCCGGAGCATATGTCCGCCCTCCACTCAGGACTTTCTGTTTAGTTTGCAGCTGGGGTCGGCTTCAGTCAAGGCTTCCTCCGCTACGTTTCACAAGGCCGAAATGAAGTTTTCTGGTTGGAAACTTGTACGAGACAGAGCATATGTATGCCCGCCACTCAGGACGATCCGTCTAGTTTGCAGCTGGGGTCGGCTTCAGTCACGGCTTCCTCTGCAACGTTATTTAAGCACACACGATCGCATCCTAGCTACCCGACTTCGGATTTCCAGCCTGTTGCACAAAGAAGTAACCACTCTTTGCCCGTGAAGTCAGACCATCCGGTAGCTAGGGAGATGAGGCCTTGATCATTGGGACATTCGGAGAAAGGATCCATTTCCAACACACCATCCCAGGAGCAGCATGCGGCTAAGGAATGGAAGACCGCTGCTCCTCAGGCCTCAATGACAGACTTGCTGTCGCAGATTGCGCAGCTGATCGCAGCATCCCAGCAAGTGCAGTGACAGCCTCCCTCAGACTCAGAATCTGAGCTGTCAAACGGTGCTGGGTCAGTGGAGTTGTCTGTTCACGCAGATGCAGTGAACCGAGATTCACAACTGATTCTCTTGGGTGGTGAAAGAGATAAGGAAGAGGATTACCCTTCCCTTTCGGAACAGTACATGGTTGCGATGGCTTTCATCCATCAATACTACCCTGATTTTGTTCCGCCGAATCGGAATGCTGCGACAACAAGAGAGAAACCGCTGGCATTGTTAGGTGCAGACTTTATCCGGACAAAGGAGGAAGTCCTTTCTTTTCCTGTTCAGTTTATGCAGGTGTTGCAGGACTTCGGCCATATAGACGATGCCGTATTTATACTCTTGAGTGCGAGGAAGAATGTAGTTTCTTACCTTCTTCTTCCATATACATACTGTTTTTTGGACCACGTTCATTTAAAAACTGTCAGGGAAGAAGTTCGGAGAGTTCTTCTATGTTTGGATGAGCAGGCTGGGAATCTAGAGGTATCCTTACCTGTATCATTCACTATTCGCTCGGACACAATTGAGACAGCAATTTCTTCAAATAGAGTGAATTTGTACGTTATGTCCTACGCAGATCACCTTACAAGAGCTATGGTGCAACGTCTCAAGGGAAAGGAATTTGAGGATGTTCGTACCTCTCTTAAGAGACCTTTCCAGGGCAGTTATGTATACCATGTATAACTCTGCCCTAACAGTGGCTAATCTGGAGTTAATTAGACATGATGCTGCCCTTGCGTCGTCATCACTGATAAAAGGACAAGGTGAAAAGCTCTCTCTGAGTTGCTCCGATTTCCAGACATTTTATTTGCGATGACTGGCTTTCGTTAGTCCATGAACAGGCTACTAAGAAAGCGTCTAGTGCTCTGCTTTTGAAGTTGGCATATCTACGATCCACTTCAGCAGACAAGAGTAAAGGAGGGCATTACAGACAAAAATCGTCAAAAGGAAACTCCTCACGAGGGTAGAAGAAACCCTCTTATATTACTCTGGAGGGCGTCAGTACAGCGACTCGGGAAAGGGGCGTAGATCTGATCGCGACTATAGATCAGATGCCCCTAGGCTGACGAGATGAGGTTTTTCACGGGGAGGATGTGGTTCCTCCTCCCGTAAGCCTGGTGCCTGATGGTTTAGACCTCGATTGCTGGCTAGTTGGCGGAAGGTTATCAAGATCTGCAAAAAAATGGGTAATAATCACGGAAGATCAGTGGGTGAGAAGTGTAGCCTCAGATGGCTTGCGGCTATCATTCTGAGCAAAAACCCCACTAACAAGTTGTCCGCATTGGACAAATCTTCCATAAAATTTTTGAATAAGAGAGAGTCTCTTACTGGAGGTATAAGCTCTCTTATCAAAGGAAGCTGTGCAGGTCGTTGAGAATCAGGATTCTCAAATTTTTTTCAGTTACCTGTTCCTTGTACCGAAGCCAGATGCCTCCTTCTGACAGGAAATAGACTTGAGCTGGATAGCAAGCTTATAACAAGCTTATCATGGCTCCAAAAGTTTATGGAAATCATTCAGTCGGTAAAAGCAAGCGTTCAAGTGATTGACTATGCGGCAAGCATAGATCTAAGGATGCGTACTTTCATGTCCTGGAACATCCGGCATTCTATAAGTACCTGCGGTTCGCCCTACAAAGGAAGGCGTACTAGTTCAGAAAAATATGCTTTGATCTGAATCTGGTTCCCTGGGTGTTTCACTCAAATTATGTACTCGGTAATGTCTTACTTATGAGCTCATTCATCTGCGGTTACTTTGGCTTACTTGGATGACCTTCTACAAGGATACGGCAATAGAATTATTCTTCAGAACGATGTTCAGAGTCTGCTTCTATTACTCCGACGTCTCAGTTTCATCATAAACGAGAAAAGTTGCATCTACTTCCGTACAAGTCGTCTATTTACTTGGGAATGAGCTTTGAGACTCACAACAATCTGGTTGTCTGTCGTTACCCAGAGCGAATTTAGTCAGTTGTTATGCTCGCTTTTGTCTACACTCAGATGCATTAATAGTGAGGGAATTCATGCAACTGTTGGAGCTGTGCAGAGTGTCAGATGGGTTGGGGCGCGACCCCAAGTCCCGCAGTGTTGTAGTGTCAGGGTCTTTGTTCAAATTTGGTTGGACAACTTGACAGTAGTAGCGTACATCGGGAACCAGGGCGGCACCCATTCATTGCCGTTATACCAACTATCGGAGAAGATTTTCCTATACGTCATGAATCATCATGTTCATCTTTCTATCCATCATATGCTGGGTCGTCTGAATATACTAGCAGACTTGCTCTCTCGGAAAGGTCACCAGTTGCAATTGGAGTGGACACTCAACAAGCAAGTATTTGGGCAGATTTGCTACCGGAAGGATCGCCCCATGATAGATCTGTTTGCGACGCCCCGGAGCAATCAGTTACCGTCGGTTTGTGTTGCCATGCCCAGACCATTGAGCGTATGCAGTAGACGCTCTGCCAATCTCATGGGGATCAATGATAGGATATGTGTATCCTCCAATTCAGTTGATTAAGTAGACTATGTTTAAGATCAAACAGTCTTGTGGTGAATCCTAGTAGTAGCACCTCTGTCTTCACAGAAACCTTGGATCAGTCTTCTCAAGTGTCTGTTTTGGGACATTCCCCGGAAGCTTCCCCCATGAGAGGACCTTCTTTATCAGGGTATCAGGAGAATTTTTAGCTCAACTTTGACGAAGTCAAATTTGAGCTATTGTCATGGCCCGTCGTCCGTCTGTCCATCTGTCTGTCTGTCCGTACGTCAACAATTGGCTATGGCTCGGGCTAGAGGTCGTATTTATGAACCGATCTTTACGAAACTTCTTGTGTACCTTTGTTATGACCCTGGGACGGGAACGAGCGTTTTTAGGTGTGGTCCGAAATTCAAGATGGCTGCCAGCGGCCATTTTGTACCGATGATGCAAAAATCAGTTTTTTGTACTGAACTTCTGTATGAATGTTCTGATTTGAATAAAGTTTTGTATAAATGTTTAGTACCATGGGATACATCACATATAATACGGGTTTTTTTCTCGTGCGTAAATTATGCAAATTAGACTGACTTTGATTTATTTAGTGTTACTTTCAGAGCTGTAAGTGCCAAGCTGCTATGGCTCGGGCTAGAGGCCGTATTTATGAACCAATCTTTACGAAACTTCTTGGGTACCTTTGTTATGACCGTGGGATGAGAACGAGTGTTTTTGGGTGCAGTCCAAAATTCAAGATGGCTGCCAGCAGCCATTTTCTACCGACGATGCAGAAATATTTTTTTTGTACAGAACTTCCATATGAAAGCTCTGATTTGAATAATTTTTCGAATGAATGTTTAGTACCATGAGATACATTACATATCATATGGGTTTTATTCTTGTGCTTATATTATGCAAATTAGACTAACTTTGATTTATTTAGTGTTACTTTCAGCACTTTAAGTGCAAATCCCTATACGGCTCGGGCTAGAGGCCGTATTTATGAACCGATCTATACGAAACTTCTTGGGTACCTTTGGTATCACCTTGGGACGAGAACGAGTGTTTTGGGTCCGGTCCGAAATTGAAGATGGCCGATGGCAGCCATTTTGTACAAAATTAGGTGCAATCAGATTTTTGCACAGAACTTCCATATGAAAGCTCTGATTTGAATAATTTTTTGTATGAATGTTTAGTACCATGGGATACATCACATATAATACAGTTTTTTTTCTCGTGCAGAAATTATGCAAATTAGATGAACTTTGATTTTTTCAGTGCGACTTACAGTAAGTACACATGTCAATACGGCTCAGACTAGAGTCTGTATTTATGAACTGATCTTCACGAAATGTCTTGGGTACCTTTGTTATCACCTTGGGATGAGAACAAGTGTTTCTGGGTGCGGTCTAAAATTCAAGATGGCTGCCAGTGGCCATTTTGTACCGAAATTAGGTCTAATCAGTTTTTTGTACACAACTTCTATACAGCTCAGACTAGAGGCCATATTTATGAACCAATCTTTACAAAACTTCTTGGGTACCTTTGTTATCACCGTGGGATGAGAGCGAGTGTTTTTGGGTCTTGTTCGAAATTCAAGATGGCCACCAGCAGCCATTTTGTACCAAAAATAGTGCAATCAGTCTTTTGTACAGAACTTCTGTATGAAAGTTCTGATTTTAATAAATTTTTGTATGAATGTTTAGTAACATGGAATACATCACATATTGTAAGGGGTTTTTTTTCGTGCAGAAATTATGCAAATTAGATGAACTTTGATTTATTCAGTGCTACTTACACAATGTAAGCACACATGTCAATACGGCTCAGGGTAGAGGCTGTATTTATGAACCGATCTTCACAAAACTTCTTGGGTACCTTTGTTATCACCTTGGGATGAGAATGAGTGTTTCTGGGTACGGTACAAAATTCAAGATGGCTGCCAGTGGCCATTTTGTACCGAAATTAGGTCCAATCAGTTTTTTGTCACAAGTTCTATACAGCTCGTATTTATGAACTAATCTTCACAAAACTTCTTGGGTACTTTTGTTTTGACCTTGGGACAGGAACGAGTGTGTTCTGGGGTGCCTTTGTTATCACTGTGCTATGAGAACAAATATTTTTGGGTTCAGTCAGACCCACTCTGGGACTCAAAGATTTCTTTTCTAGTTTAGCGTCTGACTGTAGCCCGCCTTTACAATACTTTACCTATACATTTGTTACAGGCTACGGCCAATATTTATGTACAGACCGTTACAATACTTTATATATACCTTTGTTATCAGGTCATTACCTAGATGTTTGTCATTGCTGTGTTACATACTGTACATGTAAATGTCTTGACAAGTTGAGCTACAGTGTCATTGACACTTTCATTTTATTTCCTTTCACCTAGGATTCCAGGATTGGAACTATGTTGATCTACTAATTCTGAAGTCCTAGGCCCTCCATCTTTTTAGGATTCAGCTAATCTGGGCCATTGGTTTACAGTGTAAAATTATTATAAATTTAAAGTAATTTGTATATTTTTATACTTACCAATGGCCCAGATGGAGATGGCCCTCCCATGAGTGGGCACTCATACCTCCCTGCTGAATTTTTATGCAATAATCTCTTCTATAAAGAATGATGTTGGTGTCAATTCCAGTCACTTCCTGACTTCTGTGCATGCACAGAGAGTAAATGTATGGAGAGCCAAATAGGACTTTTAATTTTTGGTTTTGCATGCTAATTTTGGGATTGTGGGGGCAAAATTTGTGTTTGGCCCTAGATATTTTTGAGTTAGCACCAGCTAGTTTGGGCCATTGGTAAGTATGAAAAATATATAATTACTATGAATTTATAATATTTTTATACTGTACCAATGACCCAGACTTAGCTGGTGCTAACTCTAAAATATTTAGGGCCAAACGCAAATTTTACCCCCCAATCTCCCAAATTTGCATCTAAAACTGAAAATTACATGTCCTATATGGTCCTCCATACTTTTACTCGACTGCGCATGCGCAGTGTCAAGGAGATCTTGAAAATTGGCACCAAAAATCATTCTTTGTTTGGCCCTCAAAACAGTTACACTTCACTGTTATTTGTGCTTGTAAATCTCAGTTTTAATGATGCCAGACACATAATTATGAGAGAATTGGTGGATATAAGGAGGAAATAGAAGGAGGAGAGGGAAAAACAGTGGAAAGAAATGTTCAGGGCCGTAACTTATAATTATTTTATGAAATTATTTCATGTTACCTATTTTCGAGGCATGTCCCTGTTGTGGTCATTCTTGCTATGAATGTTCCATTGTTTAATCAGTGTTTCCTCTCTCCCTTTCCTTTATTCCCTCCAGCTATTCTCCCATGCTTTTGGCTTACTTTTTGTAATATTTATTACCAAAATTTCTTGGGAGTTTTGGCTTGGAAACAGAATTATTTTCTGTTTTTTCCCCATGTTTACGTCCTCACCGTTGAGTGTTTAGGCGCTTTGGTCTGCATCTACCATCTGATGTTCTGCAGTTTCTTCTCTGGAAGTCTCTGTTTTGCATCAGATAGTGTTTAAATTGTAACTGATTTTGGGCCGTGTTTACCAGTGCCTGGAGTCATGTTTCCAGTTTGTTCACACTTCTTGTTTATGTTGACAACGGTTACTTCTTATAGTGATTACTTGTCCTCTGCTTAGTTCAGTTCATAGCTAGATACTTTAATATTGTCCGTAAGTGTTACATTAATTTTTGAAATGATTTTCAAATTTTTGTCCACACTTAGGCTTTTTTGGGATCCACTTGGGCTCATTGTTCCCATTGGGAACTTGGGCTCTTCTGAAAATTTTTTCCAAAATTTTTTTTTGGAAATTATTTTCTTTTGAAATGTTATAATGGATTATAAATATATTATGTATATTTGTTTCAAGTGTTAGTGCGAGTAATATGACTGTGTATATTTTTTCATGTTGAAAAAATATTGTTCAAATGGTAATGCGAGGATATCTTCCTCTAATTTTCAGGTTCATTGTTTTCTTATAATCAATGTATTCGCACTAATTCTTGCTCTGCATGTGTTGATTGGAATGACAACTTTGGAGACGTGTGTCACAGTATTTTGTTAGTGGTGAGGGGTCCATTACGGACCTCTCTCCGCAGGGTCACTCTGTATTATCATTTTCTTTTTCAGAATTCAGAGTGATGTTTATGTGATGTCTTCAACAAGTGTGTCTCCGTCGTTTCAATATTAGAGCTAGCGGGAAGTGCTCAAGGTATTACGACAATTGCTGGGAGTTCGATAGTTCGATCGAAGACATTGTCGCCCGCTAGTCCGCCCGGTGTCGCGACCATTCACCAAATGGCTCAGCACCCAGGTTCGTCCATCGCGGGCCAGGGAAGCAGATTGGGTGATGCGAGCACTATAAAATATCAGATGTGCACACCCAGCAACGACGGATCCGAGGATAGTACGGAGGAAGCCTGTCAGTCCGGTAGCTAGCTCGTCCAGGTCCTTCCGGACCGCAAGCGAGAGAGGCCCTTTCTCTCATGCATCAACATCTGCGTCGCGATGTTGTATGTTTGTTCGCTTAGTCGGAGCTTACGTCCACTCCTCCTGCTCGGGACGCTCCGTCGCATGACAGTCCGATGCGGCTGTTATATTGGCTTCCTCATCCTCACGTCAGCACACACGACCGCACCTTGGCTATGTGACCACAGATTTCCAGGGGACGTTCGCATATTATATAAATGCAGGATTGAACGTCCCTGATGCTCCTGCTTCACCGACCAAGGAATACACGACGACCAGGTCACTCCATCTACTAGCCAAGGATACGAGACCTTTCCAGTTGGGACGTTCGCATATTATATAAATGCAGGAATGAACGTCCTTGGAGCTTGGAGCGGATAATTTACGTAGGACCGTGTCTCCACAGGTCTCATAGAGTAACATGAACAAGGTGTTGTTACCGTGATGTCTTCGTTAAGTGTGCTTCCGTCGTCACAGTCAAATGAAGAGTTAGCGGCAAAGTGCTCATGTAGATGCGTCAATTGCCTGGAGTTCCCTAGTAGGATCGATGGCTTTGGCGTCCGTAAGCTCGCCCGGTGTCGTGACCATTCACCAAATGGTTCAGCACCCAGGTTCGTCCGTTGCGGTCCAGGAAGGAGATTTGGGTGATGCGAGCACTATAAAATACAATGTGCACACCCGGTGACGACTGATACGAGAATGGTACGGAGGAAGCCTATTAGTCCGGTTCCTAGCTCGTTCCGGTCCATCCGGGCTGTGAGTGAGAGAGGTCCCTCTCTCGTACTACAACATCTGGGCCCAGATGTTGTGGTACAAAACGTTCCTCTGTCGGAGTATATATCCACCACTCGGGACGCTCCGTTATATAGACAGTCCGGAGAGACTGCTCTTTCGGCTTCCTCATCCTAATGACAGCACACGCGACCACACCTTGGCTGCGTGACCAGTCATATTCAACCAAAATCGCCGACCAGGGATTATACGGCGACCAGGTCACGCCATCCAGTAGCCAAGGATACGAGGCCTTCATACTCCGGACGTTCGAATATAAGAAATATGCAGGAGTCGACGTCCAAGGAGCTTCCAGCGGCTAAATCCTGTAAGACCGCAGCTCCACAGGCCTCCGTTATGGACGTGCTATTGCAGATAGCCCAAATTATCGCAGCATCCCAGCATCCAACAGTAACTCTGTTGGATCAAGAATTATTCGAGGAAGCTGGGTTGGTACGTTCTGCTGCAGGTTCAGGCACGGACGACCAAGAATTACAAGTGGTCCGACAGGATAGCGAAAGGGATACGGAGGAGCTGTATTTTCCCTTTCAGAACAGCATATTTGCCGTAGAGTGCATCCGGCATTATCTTCTGATGTTGTTCCTCTGGACCAAATTGCTGCGTTGCCGGATAAGAGACTGATAGCGCTACTGGACTCAGAATTCTTATCGGTTTAGGGACATCATCCCTCAGATTCCGACATAGTCCAGAAATGTCTCACTGACATTTGAACTATTGAATGATGCTATATATATATAACTTGCTACCTAATCAGGCAGGTCAGGTTTCTTATCGGCAAATGCTCTACATCTGCCCTTCATCAATTCAAGGAATAATTTGGATCGGCAGGACAGAGCATTCCGAGAGTTTCTCTGTGTCTAGACGACCAGGCCAAGACCTAGTATTGTCTATACCGTCGTCAATGTCAATTCCAACTACGATGTTGGAAACGACAATATCGTCTAGCAGGGTTAGCTTAGACGCATTATTGTATGCAGATCACCTTACCAGAGCGTTATCATTATGTCTCAAAGGAAAAGAATTCCAGGATGTACATCCTCCTTTAGAATTCTTTCAAGGGCCTCGTGTAAAACTCCACCCTTTTTAGTGGTGATATGGAGTTGGTTAGACGTGACGCAGCCCTGGTTATTTATTTATTTATTTATTGGTGTTTAAGGTCACATATTTATGCACAATGGCTAATCGTGACCGTGACAGTTTTACGGGTGGAGGAAGCCGGAGTACCCGGAGAGAACCACCGAGCAACGACGAGCAGCTGTCAGCTCTCCAACATCGTAACTCTGAACTCTGCACCGCAGCACAGGCAGGGTTAGATTGGTTGAAGACATGCGCACCATCGATGTGCAGTACGCCTCAGTACACAGAGTCATCGTGCCCCCATGTAGGCAATCGGGGTGAAGTGTCTTGCCCAAGGACACAACGCGGTTGCCGCAGATGGGATTCGAACCGAGGACCTCTCGGCTTGCAGCCTGCACCTCTACCAACTGAGCCACCGCGCCCCTGACGCAGCCCTGGTTACATCCACACATGTGGATAGTAAGGCGAAAAACTCTCTCAGAGTTGCTCCGGTCTCCGGAGAGTTTCTCTTCGACGGCAAGCTTTCCGCAATCTATGATCAGATAACTAAAAAAGCTTAAGACTCTCTGCTATTCAGATCCGCTTCCATATAGTCGGATTCAGCGGAGAAAAGTAGGACAGGCACTTCTGGGGCGAATACGTCTAAGGGAAGTTACTATAGAGGTTCCTATGTGTCCTCTACATCTTACTCTAGAGACCGTCAGGGTAGTGACTCAGGTAGGGGCCATTATACTGGCCGAGACATCCGGTCAGACGTCCCTAGGTCAACGAGGCAAGGTGCGGGCTGTGGAGGACATGGTTTCTCCTTCTGCAAGCTTCGTAGGACCAGGAGGCAATGGTTTTAACCTCTATTGTGTTCCAGTGAGCGGAAGACTGTCGAGTTTCTCAATCAGTTGGGAATAGATTACGGACGTCCCTTGGTTTCGAGGGGTGATTTCGGTAGGATTAATTGTCCTTCAAACGAAAACCTCCGTTAACTCGAAGTCCAAGATGGACGCTTCCATCAAGTCCGCAGGAAAGAGGCTCGCTTCCATCAGAAGTCCAGTCTCTTCTGGAAGGGTCGCGATAGAGATTGTAGAATTCCAGGAATTTCCAGGTTTCTATAACCATCCTTTTCTGGTTCCAAAACCAGACGGCTCGTTCCGTCCACTCATAAATCTGAGCTGGATAAACAAGCTGATCGTGGCTCCAAGTTCCTGTATGGAGTCCATCCGATCAGTCAGAGCGAGTTATCGGGTGTACGACTATGCTACATGCATAGATCTCAAGATGCGTACTTTCAGGTCTTGGTACATCAGGCGTTCAGAAAGTATCTTCACATCTTCATCATAGGAGTCATGTATCAGCTCCGAGCAATATGCTTCGGTCTGAATCTAGCCTCCTGGGCTTCACTCGAATAACGAGCTCGGTAATGACTCATTTCCGAGCTCATTCGTCTGCGATAACGTCGGCCTACGTGGACGACATTCTTCAGAGGTACCGCAATGAGTTAACACTTCAGAACGATGTGCAGAATCTCCTTCTATTGCTCCGACATCTCGGTTTCATAAGTAAACAAGGGGAAGTCGGATCTGATATCGTCCAAGTCATTCACCCACCGGGGGATGAGCTTCGAGACGCTCAACATTCTTGTTCGTCTGCCATTAACCAGAGCGAAATTAATCAGTTGTTATGCTCAGACAAAGTCTCAGCGAGAGATCTCATGAGACTGATACGTTTGTGCGGAGCTGCCGCTATTTTATTCCAATGGGGTGGTTACGCACTTGTCCTCTCCAAATTTTTTCTGATCCGGAGGGTGAGCTGCAAGCCGAGAGGTCCTCGGTTCGAATCCCACCTACGGCAACCACGTTGTGTCCTTGGGCAAGACGCTTTACCCCCATTGCCCACGTGGGGGCACGGTGACGCTGTGTACTAAGTCGTACTGCACTTCGATGGTGCACCTGTCTTCAACCAATGCTAAATCTGCTTGTGTGGAGTTAGTATGTTGGGGAGCTGACAGTTGCTTGCCGTTGCTCAGTGGTTCTCTCCAGATACTCAGGCTTCCTCCACCCGTAAAACTTGTGGTCATGATTAGCCATTGTGCAGAAATATGTGACCTTAAAACACCAATAAATAAATTGGAGGGTGACGATACAGACATCTTCTTGTCAAATCAAGTAAATAAGAGATTCAGACTTGGGCAGGTTTTCAGTGTTTAACTCAGGTAGTTCCACTGCAATTGCCGGATCCGAGTTTTACAGTTTTGACGGATGCCAGTCAAACAGGTTGGGTCGTATCATTGAGCCCAATGGATTTTTAGTGCCAGGGTCTTTGGGATCCGTAGTTCCTAATCAAGCACATAAACATCAAGAATGATGTCATTTTGGCTTGCACTATGTTATTGGATGAACGTTATTCAGAATGCTCATGTGCTAATTCTGTCCAACAATTCGACGGTATTAGCGTATTTTCGGAATTAGAGAGGCACTCATTCCATTCTGTTATTCAAGTTAACGGAATGAATCTTTCTGTTTGTACTAGAACATCAAGTTCTCGTATCGGTCTGTCATATTCCGGGTCGTCTGAACGTATTAGCGGACTCCCTTCACGGAGGGGCCACTTGTTGCCGCCAGAATGGACTTTCAGCAAACGAATATTCAATCAGATTTGCTACCAAGGAGAGCGGCCAATGATCGACTTATTCGACGCATCTCAACAATCAGTTGCAGACGTATGTGTCACAATGTTCGGATCTTCGAGCGTTTGCAATAGACGCTCTATCGATCTCGTGAGACGGAATAGTAGGATATACGTATCTTCCAGTGCCGTTGATTCAGCAGATATTGCTCAAGTTAAATTATCTCAATGCAATTCTGTTGGTAGCATCTATTGCTCCACAAAGACCGTGGATTAATTTACTCAGGCGTCTGTTGTGGGACATGCTGTGGAAGCTTCCTGCACATTTCTGTCCATTCTATGGTCAGATGGATTCAATTTTACTATCAGTTCTGCTTATGATAATATCTTCAATCAGCAGTCTGTGCTTTAGTTTTTAAGCTCATGAAGTAAGAGATCTTTCTACATCATGGGCTTATGCTAATAATGTTGCTATTACAGATCTAATGGGGGCCACATATTGGTCTTAGCCCTCCATTTTCACGTATTTGTATCGGAGAAATATTGAGTCCATTTCTGCAGATCTGCATTGTTTAGGTCTGTTACTTTTCACTCAGAATGTCGTCTATTAAACAGTGGCAACTATATGTGTGTAGGCTTTCGGTTCCGGCAGTGACTCTGTCCTGCTGCCCTCTTTGCTCTGGAGTATTTGATCCAGGGCAAGGGGTATGGGGGGGGGGGGGGGGGTGCGGGTGTTCCCTTAGGTCACCTGCTTTATAGTATAAAGCAAAGGAATACCTCCCTTGGAGTCAGTAATTCCGAGTCGGTACCGGAATGGTTTTAAAATGTAAAGCTAATGTTGACTCATCTATGTAATATTGTGAGTGTTGCTTGGTGTGAAGCATTTGTATATGTCACGTGTTATGTGGGCGTTAATATACAATCCTCGGACACTTTTAAATGAGTATATAGAGTCTCATTTCTCTGGATTCCCTTATTTATTGGCTTTCCTTTAAAAAATATTAGTTTAAAGGGTTATACTGGATATTAATAGAGATCATTGATGTTATTGTGCTCAATTACAGAATGGTGTTGTGTCTTTCTTTTTAGTACAAATAAGAAAGATACATGTAAAGCCTATCTCTCCTTTTCTCCTTGAGGGGATGGTTCTGTTATATCTAATTGAGTCTATTGGATTTTCCTTTATGTCCTAGGCCCTCCAACCTTTTTACTATTCAGCTAAGTCTGGGTCATTGGTACAATATAAAAATGTTAAAAAATTTATAGTATTTTATATTTTTTTTATACTTACCAATGACCCAGACGGGGATGGCCCTCCCATGAGTTGGGAACTCATACCTCCCCGCTGAGTACATAACGCTTAACAGGCACTGGTTGTAAGAATGTTTTTTGGCGCCAATTTCGAGACCTCTTTGACACTGCGCATGTGCAGTGGAGTAAAAGTATGGAGGACCATATAGGACATGTAATTTTCGGTTTTAGATGCAAATTTTGGGGATTGGGGGGTAAAATTAGTGTTTCGCCCTAAATATTTAGCACCAGCTAAGTCTGGGTCATTGGAAAGTATAAAAAATATATAAATTACTATAAATTTTTTAACATTTGGGACATGGGCCTGAACGTCGTCATTCTTAATAATGATAATACTTACTGTTTGTTTAATGTTCCTTCCCTCTCTTCCCAGGAACGCTCCTGTTAAACTCCCAATCTTTGTTGATTTTTTTGTTGAAATTTTTTATTAAATTTCTTTAGAGTTTAACGTGATCTACGGAATGTTTATCCCCATGGTTACGTCATCATCCTGAGGGTGTTAGGACGTATGTAGTCTTGCATCTTCTACCAGATGCATTGTTTTTTCTTCTCACGAAGATCTGGCTTTGCATCAGGTAGTGATTGATTGATTATTGACTTTGGGCTTATTGTATAGCCTGTTGTTTAGTTTTCTGTGGTTCCTGTTGACGTTTTTCACTTGGACAATGCTTTAATATGTTGTATTATTATATTATAGTATAGCACAGTTATCATATTATAGTAGGAAACATGTATTAAATTATGCCGGTAGTGTAGCTTTAATTTTTTAGTGTTTGACCACACTTAGGCTATATCAGGACGCCCTTGGGCTTATGAGGTTCCCTTTGGGTTCTTGGGTGTTTTCAAAAAAATTTCAAAATTTTTTTTTTTTCAAAGACGATTTTGATTGCCGTATTTTCTGTATCCTCAATATGTATAAATTATTTTGTAGTTTAGGAGTGCAGTGGACTTGGTCTTTGGCTCAAATATTATTATGAAATCTTTTTGCTCTAATTGCAAGGCGAGGAAATCTGCCTCAGATTTACAAACTTGCTGTCTTGCTTGTAGTCGCTGCACTCCTTCAGATACATGTGCTACATGTACAAAAAAATCAACAAAATCAGCACGAAATATCAACAAAATGTCAATGATAACAAATGAGGTCAAAAAAGCACGTGGTTAATTTGTTTTCACCTGGAAACATGTTTGTTCAGTCGTTAAATTTCCATTTTGAATTGTATTTATTAAAAACATATTTGAACTGTGTTTTCTATTATGTAAGAGAAGGTGCCCTTGGTATTCATAACTCCTATTGTGAAAATAACGAACAAAATAATCCATTCATGTGTGAGCATTTACATGTATATTCATCGGTGGATCGCTTCTCGGTAAATTCTGTTGCATTCACTTTCTCCAAGTGCAAGATGAACAGGGGGCAGTTCACAGCCAACATTGTTGCATCGGATAACTATCTGCACTATCCATTCCCCAGTTATTGACGTATCAACACTGAACCTGGCTCTTATTGCCTGAGAAGAAGAAAATTGAGAATTTTTCTTACGGTCACCACACAACTCATTTCATTGGTAATAAGGCCATTAAGTTGCAAGATGGTCACAAAGAATTTCCTCACATTTTTTCATCATTGATACTTTCAACAAGCCAAAAAACAATTCATGAACCATTGTGTCACTTGCCCCTAATTTACTGCCTGCTTGGTGGGGGTGGGGAGGTGGTGGGGGGGGGGGGGGGGGGTAACTGAATTCTGCACGTGGATGGAATGGGCGGAAAACACTGTTGGTTCAAAATGAAAACAAAATAAACAGCTGGACATGTACCAAATATGTTTGTATATAAGTAAGGGGGGATTACTTAATTCTTGTGATATCTCACAACAGAATTTTTTTCAGTTTTCAACAAACTTTGAATTCCATTTTTTTTTACACAAAACAGATAAATTTGGTTTGAACCATAACAATAGTATATATAATAGGTCAGCTGAAATTAATTATACTTGAGAGGTCATGTTTTTATTAGCTCACCTGACTGAAAGTCAGGGTGAGCTTTTCTTATCACTCTTTGTCCGTCGTCCATCGTCCTGCGTGAAGGTGGTGTTTGAGCCTCTTTCTCCTAAACCATTGGCCACATTTTAATTAAATTTCATGTAAGTAGTGGTTATATAGGGGCATTTTGATTTTTATGCAAATTAGGTTTTGGCTCATATTGAGCAGAGGGGTGTGGAAAAAATGGCCTCTTATTTTTTGAAAATCTTCTTCTAATGAACCACCAGTAGCAGAGACTTGATATGTGGTATACAGAGTCCTTTTGAGGTTTAGAATCAAGTTTGTTCAAGAGAAGTTCGTGGGGCATTATTTGCCTTCGTTATGGGAGGGGCAAAAATTTTGGCCACGCCTAAAATTTCTATTTTCAGAACCGTGAGGTCGATTTGAACCAAATTTGATATGAGATGATAATGGGTCATAAGTAGTTGATTGATGCAAAAAAAGATTTTCTCATTGCCCCGTGGGAACCTCGGGAGCTAAAAATAGGAAAAACCTTAAAACTGCCATATCTCCAAAACTACACGGCACAGAGAATTCTTATTTTGTGTAAAGCTTACTTTTATCCAGTAGAATAGAATGGTTAAAAATAATCCCTATCGGTTTTATCACAACGTACTTTTTTAAGGACTTTGAAAAAGTGCTGAGTCAGCACTTTTTAACACTGTAGGCAATGGGAAAAACATTAACAAATCTTCTTCTCCAGATCCAGCAGGCAGAATCTTTTGTTATTTGATATGCAACATTGTGGGGGTGGATCTGATTCAAGTTTGTTCAAATCGGCCCCCTGGGTTTATTTGGGCTCAGTATAGGAGCCCGATTTCGAACTTAGTGCATTTCAGGCAAATTTTTTAAAAAATCTTCTTCTCCAGATCCAGTAGGTAGAATCTTTTGATATTTGGGATGCAACATTGTGGGGTGGATCTGATTCAAGTTTGTTCAAATCGGCTCCCTAGATTCATATTTGGGCTCACTATAGAAGCTCAAATACGAACTTGGTGCATTTCAGGCAAATTTCTTCAAAAATCTTCTTCTCCAGATCCAGCAGGCAGAATCTTTTGATATTTGGTATGCAACATTGTGGGGTGGATCTGATTCAAGTTTGTTCAAATCTGCCCCTGGATTCAATATTGTGAGGTGGATCTGATTCAAGTTTGTTCAAATCGGCCCCCTGGATTCTATTTGGGCTCACTATAGAAGCCTGAATTCGAACTTAGTGCATTTCAGGCAAATTTCTTAAAAAATCTTCTTCTCCAGATCCAGCAGGCAGAATCTTTTGATATTGGGTATGCACCATGCATAGGGGAGTGAGATTCAAGTTTGTTCAAGCCAGGTCCTTGGGTTCATATTTGGGCTCACTGTGGTAGCCTGAATGATAACTTAGTTCAAAATGAGGAATTTTCTTTAAAAATCTTCTTCTTCAGATCCAGCAGTCGGAATGTTTTGATATTTGGTGTGCAGCATCCTGAGGGAGGGGGGGGGGAGGGGGGGGGGGGATTCAAGTTTGTTAAAGCCACGTCCCTGGGTTCATATATGGGCTCCCTATGGGAGCCCGAATTATAACTTAGTTCAATATGAGGAATATTCTTTAAAAATCTTTTTTTTTCAGATCCACTGGTCAGAATCTTTGGATATTTGGTATAAGCTTTCCTTAGGAGGAGCAGATGCAACTTGTTGAAATCAAATCTCTGGGTTGATATTTAGGCTACCATGTCAGGTGAGCGCCCTCAGGCCCCCTGGGGCCTCTTGTTTAATTTATATTTCGAGTTTATATAATTTTGATTTTGCATAACCGCGACAGTATGAGAATATACACTACTCAAAGTTTACTAAACACCAAATATTTGACACATCACTGTGAAATTTGCTTGTGACATATTTTTTATATTTTTGGTGATATGATTGAGGAATGTATTGAGATGGTCCCTAGTAATTTACATTAGCTCTCTTGACAGGCAGACTCTTCGTGACAGTCATGGAAAGCATGTACCCCTTGATTTTCTTGATGTTTTCGTGTACTGTCTACATGTACATGACATGTGTAGGGTATTCATTCTTCATTTCAACACAAACCTTTGTGATTTAATGATTGAATATGGCAAATACAATTGTCTGAAGCAGAAAAGTGGCGGGCTGTAGGGATAGTGGAGCAAGGGGCTACCCATCGTCAGGTTGGTGAAGTCCTTGGTGTGCACCTACGGTGATCATCAGAGCCTGAGCAAGATTTCAGCAGTATAACACACCAATAAAACGGCATGGTAGTGGCAGAGACAGGGCAACATCAGCTGTTGAAGACTGGTTTTTGATCATTCAGGCCCATAGGAACCGCTTTGCCACAGCAACCCAGCTTCGCAGTGACCTTCAGAATGCATCCGAGGTAAATGTTTCGACGCAGACTATCTGAGCAAGGTTGCACGAAGGTGGTCTCCGACTGAGAAGACCATGTATTTGCATTTCGCTGTCCCAGAACCACTGCCAGACTCGATATGAATGGGCCATGGACCACGTTGGATGGACCAGAGAAGATTGGCGACCTGTCCTTTTTACAGTTGAGTCCAGGCACTGCCTAGACCATACAGGTATGCATTTTATGGTTAGGTGAAGACCTGGAGAGCGATCCCATGCATTGCTGAGCATGACCGCTATGGTGGAGGGTCAATCATGGTCTGGGGCGGCATCAGCAGGGAGCTCTGTGTCCTTGAACGTGGTACATTGACTGCACAGTGGTATACTGATGAGATTCTGGATGTCCACGTCAGATTGTATGCAGGTGCAGTGGGTAATAGATTCATTCTGATGGACGATAATGCCCATCCTCATGTTGCCCATGCTGTTGGGAAGTACCGACAGAGGGAGGGGATTGAGAGTGTGGATGACTGGCCAGCAAGATCCTCTGACCTCAATCCAATCGAGCATGTCTGGAATGAGTTGTAGCTTGCAATTTCAGCCCATCCAGTCCAGCCAAGAAGTGTCCAGGAGCTTGGTGCCTTGCTTGTCCAAGAATGGAACAACATCCCAAAAGGACCAACAGGAACCTGATTGGGAGCATGAGAAGGCATTGTCAAGCTGTAATTAACAGTAATGGGTTTCATACTCGATATTGAAGCCATACCAGTTTGCTCTGTCAACCTTTTGGCAAATTGAAAAATTTCCTCTTTTACCAATAATATCCATTTTTCATGGTTATCGTATTCAAAAACTAAAAAATAATGTCAAACTCAAATAAAATCTTAATTTCTGTACTTAAATCATTAAAGATATAATTAAATAAAAAATATATATACTGTTCATAACAATATTTCAACTCAAACGTAAAACTGGTATTTGGGTATACTTGCTGCTTAGCAAACTTTGAGTAGTATATTTGGCATACAATCCACTGATTAAAGCACGTGGGCATGTTTCATAAATAAACTATATTTAAACTGACCGCCCTGGTGTGCATAATGTGTCCCCACTGTTGTAAACAGTATGGCATTCCCTTGTTTTGTTTTCAAAACAGCCTTTCATGTGGCATGGATCAACCTGGATATTACAACTCAACGATATAAATTCATATTTATTTTTGAACAGCTATTTTTGCAGGGATCACATCAGGCAATTTCTCAACTCATTTTTTAAAGTAATAAAAATTAACAATTTGCATCACTGAACATGCTGTCATTAATAATTTATGAACTGGGAATTTCCCATTCGTTTTCAACATAAAATTGATAAACATGAGGGCTGACAATAATAAATAACAAAAAAAGCATGTAGTTTGGGAATTTTATTTTTTTCAGCAGAAAATGTGAAAAGCTCAAATTGAGGAAAAAAAATCCAACTCCAAAACCCTTTCACCTAATTTTATTTTGATTGAACAGTTTAAATTCTCGTGCACATTTTTGTGATGACTGGTACCGGTAGTCAAAACTTTAATTCAGAGAAATATGAGGTGAGCTTATTTTGAGGTGATACCCAAAAAAATACATTTTCTAAAATGTTGGGGATGGGCTTATCCACGAGAGTGGGCTTACTGACAGGTCAGTACGGTACCGTTTCCTGGATCAAGCAAATTAAAAACGGTTGGAGAAGTTGTTCAGAGAGCTCCTCTGCATTTGGATGATTGGGCTTTAGATCTGGATATCTATATATTGCAGGATTCAATGTCTGCTCAATTGTGATCAAATCTACAATTGATTCTAGTCGGGCAGTTTTGGACGCTATGTCCTACACAGATCATATGACCAGGTCTTTGGACCATCGTCTTGTTGGGAAAGAATTTGACGATATTAATTCATTTCTCAGAGTTCTTTCAAGGGCAGTTATGTATGCCACACATCATTCCACCCTTACAGTGGCTAATATGGAATTGATAAGTTGTGATGGAGCCTTACTATCGTCTTCATTGATCGACGATTGGGTGAAAAGCTCTCTAAGAGTCGTTCTGATTTCTGGGCACACATTGTTTGATGACAAGTTGTCCTTAGTGTATGAAGAAGCTACCAAGAAGGCTACCAGCACTGTTTTGCTGAGATCAGTTTCTCAGCAGCAGTCGTATGCTGGACATGGTAGGCGAGGGGGCTCCAATTTGCAGTCAGTGAAGAAAAGCTCCGTGGGGTTCTAAGAAACCCTCTTACAACTATTCAGGGAATCGACAGTATAGTGACTCTGGAAAGGGTGTAAGTCTTACAGAGGCTGTAAGTCAGACGCTGCTAAGCCAATGGCAGGGGTCAGCCGAGTAGGCAACTAGGGCAAAGAAGTCACCTGTCATTCCTCAAGTTGCTTGGCATACATTGGGGGGTGAAATTCCAGTCGCCTCCAAAAACTTCCTTGGGAGATATGGCAGTTTACTGTATTTTCTTGTGTTTTATTTCCCCCCAAAAAAACGCTTCAGCATTCATAAAAAAGTAAACACGGCTGCTGTTAAAATCCGTCATACGGCTCTGAAAATGGCCTAAACTAGCCCTATTTTATATTTCTGAAAATATTTGTAATGGCATAGTCGTTCGAACAATACGTCCCAACTGATAACAACCAGCACAAATGCTATTTAAAAACAAAAGTGCCAGCAAAAACAACGAATCACACGAGACACACACCAAGTTAATTAGAATTTATTCAAGTTAACCACCGTTTCAAAACAAACAAAAAATGTGTAGGAGACAGTTCATCCATAAAAACATCAAAATTGCTTACGGTTACGCTCTGTTCCACTGAAAAATTGGTTGCATTGAAATTCGCCCCGCAATTTGCATTGAAAGTTTTTCTTTGAAAGCTTGTGTTGGAAGGCGGTTAAATGTAATAAGGCTAGGATAGAAATCACACATATTAGGATGGATAAGAACGGCAGGCCTTATACCACCAATCGCACGTGCGAGTGTAAGATGTTTGGCAAAAATTGTCATTTTTCTGAACATTGTTTGTTCACCCAGTGCAGCAGGTAAGGGAGACAACTGAAATATTTTGTCATTTACCTCAGAAATAAATTAACTCAAATTGTTGATGACGCTTAATTTACGAAGGATGTCGAAAACTTTTTTAACTACGCTTTTCAATTCAATTAGGACATTCAGAAACCATGAATGACCCAACTTCTTTTGTGAACTTAAAATTTATTTCAAATACTTTAAATATTTGTTTTAAAAGAATATACCTTCTATTACAGAGAAGAACACTCTCACCATGGGTAATGCTAAATTTAAAATCCTCTGCATCGAGGCAAATACAAAATCAACTGCATGGTTACCCCTGTCATCACTGTTAGGAAAAGGGTTAGGGTGTTCAGAAACCATGAGCGACACAATTTTTTGTAGGGGAGGGGGGAGGATTTTAACCTACATGACTAAGTTTTGTGTGTGTATGTATGTTTGTATAACTTTTAATTTTTTTTTTCTCCACAATTGTGTCCTCTATGTACATTTATTTTGTCACGATATCATATACATTTTATGTTTTTTTATGTCTTCTCCCTCATGTCCACATGTCCACTGACTTCTCCCTCCTGGCCCCTGACTTCCTCCTAAAGTCTCTGGAGGGAGAAATCATTTTTCCCTAAAATCAGCTGCCAGGCTGACCCCTGACCAACGGCACAAGGTGGTTCTCGGGGAGGACATGTTTTCTCTTCCCATGGGCCTCGCAGGTCATACAGGTGATGGTCTAAACCTCTATTGCACTCCAGTTGGCGGAAGATTATCAAAATTTGCGAGAATCTGGAAGGACATAATGGAAGATCAGTGGGTCAGGAATGTACCATACTGACCCATGTCCAAGCCCATACTCATGTGTAGGCACACCCCCATGTTTTCAGATTTCAGAATCAAGGGGCTCTACCCATGTCAAAGCCCATTCCCCAAGTTTCAAGTTGGCTGAAACATCAATTTCAGATGAGTGGAATGAAAATAGGTGACTTATTGCAACATTCTACTTGTCAAATCAGGACTGAATATTGAATTTTTATTTTTTGAGTGACTTTTTTTTTTAGCTTTTGTTTGATAATCTTTGTAAATAAAAATATATTCCGATGTTCGCTTCTCTCGTTTATTCCCCTGTTTACTGAATGAGGCCGTAAATCCATTTTATTAGCTCAACTTTGACGTAAGTGAAATTTGAGGTTATGCCATAGGCAGTTGTCCATCTGGCCATCTGTCCGTCAACAATTCAATATGGCTCGGGCTAGAGGCCGTATTTATGGACCAGATCTTTATGAAACTTCTTGAGTACCTTTGTTATCACCGTGGGACGAGAATGAGTGTTTTTGGGTGCAGTCCGAAATTCAAGATGGCCACCAGCAGCCATTTTATACTTTAGTTTGTGCAATCAGTTTTTTGTACAGAACTTCTGTATGAAAGTTCTGATATGAATAAATTTTTGTATGAATGTTTAGTAACATGGAATACATCACATATAATACAGGTTTTTTTCTCGTGCCGAAATTATGCATCAAACATAAAATTTCAGAAATGATGACATGCCTTTGGAAGAAATTGAGCTTCAAATTTTCTTTTTCAACTTTCAGTAAGGGGATGCCAGATAATGTTCTTTGAATGGAACAAGGAGTGATATCTGACAGAAATAACATTTGATTTGAAAGTTTCTGTCTAAATGGATTTTTGTCTCCCGCTTTTTTTAAAAAAAGGGAGATATTAAATTCGGGGTGTCCTTCTGTCCTTCTGTCCTTCCATCCTTCCATCCTTCCGTGTTTTTCATTTCCAGACTGGAACTTTCCTTACAGTGACTGGATTTCGATGAAATTTGGTTAGTAGATCACTTTCATCAATTGTGGGTCCAAGTTTGAATATGGGCATTTTCTGCGCATATTTAATTAGGTTGCTGAAGTTTGATGGGCTGATGGATTCCAGACTCTAACTTTCCGTAAAATCAACCAATTTCGATGAAATTTCATATATGGATTACTTTTATCAATACTTAGGTCAAGTTCGAATGTGGGAAATTTTGTACCAAAAATCTGTCTGTCTGCCCCGTGCATCAACGCACCTCCGACAAAAAGTCGTATTTATGAACCGATCCTCATGAAACTTCTTGGGTATCTTTGTTATCATTGTGAGACCAGAATATTTGTTTTGGTGTTTGGTCCAAAATTCAAGATGGCCACCAGCGGCCATTTTGTTCCAAAATAGTGTGTAATCAGTTTTGAGCTCAACTTTGGCGAAGCCAAATTTGAGGTATTGCCATGTCCGTCCGCCGCGTGTACACACGGCTCAGGCTAGAGGCCGTATTTATGAACCGATTTTTATGAAACTTCTTGGATACCTTTGTTATCACCGTGAGACGAGAACGAGAGTTTTGGGGTCCAGTCCGAAATTCAAGATGGCCGCTGGCAGCCATTTTGTACAAAATTAGGTGCAATCACATTTTTGCTCAGAACTTCCATATGAAATCTCCGATTTCAATATTTTTTTTTGTATGAATGTTTAGTACCATGGGATACATCACATATAGTACGGTTTTTTTTCTCGTGCGTAAATTATGCAAATTAGACTAACTTTGATTTATTTAGTGTTACTTTCTGCACTGTAAGTGCAAATGCCAATACGGCTCGGGCTAGAGGCCGTATTTATGAACCGATCATTACGAAACTTCTTGGGTACCTTTGTTATCACCGTGGGATGAGAACGAGTGTTTTGGGGTACGGTCTGAAATTCAAGATGGCTGCCAGCAGCCATTTTGTACCAAAATTGGTGCAATCAGTTTTTTGTACAGAACTTTTGTATGAAAGTTCTGATTTGAATAAATTTCTGTATGAATGTTTAGTAACATGGAATACATCACATATAATACAGGTTTTTTTCTCGTGCAAAAATTATGCAAATTAGATGCACTTTGATTTATTCAGTGCTACTTATACACAGTAAGTGCACATGTCAATACGGCTCAGGCTGGACTCTGTATTTATGAACCAATCTTCACGAAATGTCTTGGGTACCTTTGTTGTCACCTTGGGATGAGAACGAGTGTTTCTGGGTGCGGTCCAAAATTCAAGATGGCTGCCTGTGGCCATTTTGTACCAAAATTAGGTCCAATCAGTTTTTTGTACACAACTTCTATACAGCTCAGGCTAGAGGCCGTATTTATGAACCAAATCTTTACATCACTTTTGGGTACCATTGTTATTACCGTGGGACGAGAATGAGTGTTTTTGGGTGTGGTCCAAAATTCAAGATGGCCACCAGCAACCTTTTTGTACCAAAATTAGTGCAATCAATTTTTTGTACAGAACTTCTGTATGAAAGTTCTGATTTGAATAAATTTTTGTATGAATGTTTAGTAACATGGAATACATCACATATAATACAGGTTTTGTTCTCGTGCAAAAATTATGCAAATTAGGGAAACTTTGATTTATTCAGTGCTACTACTAATACACAGTAAGTGCACACACACCTTCCGTGTTTTTGTTTCCGGACTCTAACTTTCCGTACAGTCAGTCGATTTCGTTGAAATTTGGGTAGTGGATCACTTTCATCAGTTGTGGGTCCAAGTTTGAATATGGGCATTTTTTTCGCATATTTAACTTGGTTGCTGAAATTTGATTGGCTGACGGTTTCCAGACTCTAACTTTCCTTAAACTCAACCGATTTCGATAAAATTTTGTATATGGATTACTTTTATCAATACCTAGGTCAAGTTCGAATGTGGGAAATTTTGTACCGAAAATCTGTCCGTCTGCCCTGTGCATCAACGCACCTCAGACTAAAAGCCATATTTATGAACCGATCTTCACAAAACTTCTTGGGTATCTTTGTTATCATTGTGAGACCAGAATATGTGTTTGGGGGTTTGGTCCAAAATTCAAGATGGGTGCCAGCGGCCATTTTGTTCCGAAATTGGGTGTAATCAGTTTTTTGTACAGAACTTCTATATGAAAGTTCGGATTTGAATAAATTTTTGTATGAGTGTTTAGTAACATGCAATACATCACATATAATACGGGTTTTGTTCTCGTGCAAAAATTATGCAAATTAGGGAAACTTTGATTTATTCAGTGCTACTACTAATACACAGTAAGTGCACACCTTCCGTGTTTTTCGCTTCCAGACTCTAACTTTCCTTACAAGTCAGTTGATTTCGATGAAATTTGGGTAGAAGATCACTTTCATCAATTGTGGGTCCAAGTTCAAACATGGACATTTTCTGCGCATATTTAATTAGATTGCTTAAATTTGATTGGCTGATGGTTTCCAGACTCTAACTTTCCTTAGAGTCAACCGATTTCAATGAAATTTCATATATGGATTACTTTTTACATCAGTTTAATGTAATATGTCTTATCACAGTCTTAATTTTTAGTGATTCTCACAGTTATACTCCACATCACTTTTACTTGCTTTGACAGTGACCTCCATGAAAATAAATCTGATAACCACTGTCTGTAGCACCGTGTGTTCTGTCTCTTCTAAATAACTTCCACTTGCGACTCAACTATATTCCACTGGATGCATTAATTCCCCTTGAAACTGCTGCCCAGCGGGAGACGTGAATTCACTGAATTTGCTTGTTCTAGCTTGATAATTGAGATTACTTTGGCGAAAGGGTTACTTCTGCTTTTTTGTTCTCAACTGTTTTAACACTGGTACCAAGGTTGACTCATGTTCAGAAATGGGTTTAAAGATATGAAATTAACTGATACAGCATACCAGTATCTCCAGCTAGTGCAGAATTTTCCATCTCTTACATACTGACTAGCTTTCAGTTTTTTTTTTTACTTAATTTTCAGGCAAAAGGAAAGAAGCCATTATTTGTGCAATTTGTACTTGAGAATCTTTGGTCAGTGTATCAAGCAGTTTGTATTCAAAGGTATGTAACTCATAAAAGGGAAATTTGTGGATTCTTGAAATCCTAGAGTGTTCTTGAATCAGGATTTAATCAAAGCCCTTAGAGGGGTCGAATTTCTACTGAATTCCCAATGGTATATTGGCAGTAAAATTCCCATTTGAAATTCAGTCTGTACTTCAACCAATTTTCAGTTGTAACCGTATCTAGCTTGTGCTATAAATAAAAATTGTCTCTCAAATTTTATTATATTTTTTTTATTGAATTTTTTCCTTCAAAACATGGCTTATGATCTCTTTGGATTGAGCCTGTCAAGATTCTTCCAATGAGGAGTCAAAAAACTACGTTTTTGAAACAAGAAAAAGAATATTCCTAGTAACAAAAGAGACAATGTTCCGATAAGACTAAAATATCCGCCCTCAGATTGGAAGAGAGCTTGCTAATTTTTTTTGGCTTAACTTGACAAAGTTAAGATAAGCTATTGCCATCAACTGCGAGGAAGTGTAAGTCTGTGAGTCTGTTGTTTGTCTTTGAGTCTGTTCACATTTTCTTTTAGCACAGGCTACACCCCGTAGTTCTTGTCCGATCGTCACAAAATTTCATATGCAGGTTTGAGGTCATGTATAGATGAGTATGTCTCATTTTGGTCACATTCGGTCAACAGTGATGGCTGCCCGAGCCCAAAACCCGAAAACCTTTAGCACAGTCTACAGGTGAGGTGGTATTTATGCAGGGATTTCATTGTAACTTGGTAGGATGACACTGTATAATATTTAGCTAAGAACGTCCCCTTTTTGTTATGATCTCTCAACTATGACGGCCGCTGAGGCCTGAAACCTAAAAATGTTTAGCACAGTATACAAGCCATATTTAATATGGATGGATTTCATTGTAACTTAGTAGGATGGCTCTGTATGACGTATAGATGAGAACTTCCCCATTTGATCATGATCTATCAACTATGATGACAGCCTAAGCCCAAAAACTGAAAACCTTCAGCACAGTTTACAGGTCGTATTTATGGATGGATTTCATTGTAACTTGGTAGGGTTGACTCCATATATTGTCTAGATGACAACATCCCCTTTTGGTCATGATTGGTCAACTGTAATGGCTACAGGGGCCCAAAGCCAGAAAATATTTAGCACAGACTACAGGTCGTATTTATGAAGGGATTTCATTGTAACTTGGGAGGATGACTCAGTATATATAAATGAGGCCGTCCCCTTTTGGTTGCGATCAGTCAGCCATGTTGGCTACACAAGCCCAAAGCTCTAAAACCTTTAGCGCAGTCTGCAGGCCGTATTTATGAAGGGATTTCATTGTAACTTGTTAGGATGACTCGTTTTGGAATAATTTCACTGTAACTTGGTAACTTTGGTTGACCTACATTAACTATGAGGGCCACATACGTTAACTGTGTGAGGGCCACATTAACCCACTCCTCAATTCTTTAGTACAGTCTACACCTCAAATTATATTTATTGAAAACATAGCATACAGAAAACAGATATTAACATATTCCCAATTATCACAATTCTTATCTTATTTCATAATCCTTTCATAAACATTGAACATTATCCTTTTCATCAAACACAACACAGCAAGTTAATCTACAGTGTCATTGACACTTTCACTTTTCTTTGTTTACGGCTACAGTACATATGTTACCATCAGACATCACCACAAGAAGTATTTGAAATGAGATTGCTCATTCTGCAATTATTTCGTCTCCGAAGTGACTTGGAAACTGCTTCATTTTCTAGATTTTCCACACAAGTATTGGACGATGTTCTGAATGAAGTGTTGTTTAATTTTCAAATCAGTTTACGACATGAACCAAATACGGAGTGAACTCAACCTTTATCTGAATAATTGATTAGTTGTCCAGTGGCATCATGGGGTAAACACGAGGTTTATTTTCTAAACTTGTTATTGTTAAAAATTGCCTTGTTCATTTCACAATGTGGATTTTGAGTTATGGACATATATGTTATTGTGATGAATTGACGGTAACATGTCCTGAGGTGGCTCGTAGCTCATGCTCAAATGCCTGAACTTGTTACCGTCAATTCATCAAAATAATTTATAATATTGTGTTTACAATACATGTTAGGTAAACACAGGCAGTGGAACCTGGGGGCACAGGTGACATGTGCAAGCCAGAAAATAAGCAGACTGTCATCTGCAAAATGAGGTCCCCAGAGGGTGAATTTAGTGATGCTACCCTGCACAGCAGGGTAGCATCACTACATTTACCCTCTGTGAACCTCATTCTGAATCAGGGTCTCAAAACTAAGAAAGAGGCACCCAGAGAATAAATTGGCCCCTGTATGGAATAGCATCATCAAATTCACCTTCAGGGGACCTCATTTTGCAAATGTCAGACTGCTTATTTTCAGGCCTGGACATGTGCCCCTCTACTTTTTTCGATAGACATGTTGCGTAGTTACACGAGTTAAAATGGGTACATACAAACATGCCATTATACAGGCATTCTTTTAATATATTATTAGCTCAACTTGACAAAGTCAAGCTGAGCTATTGCCATCACTTCTCGTCCGTCGGCGTACGTACGTACGTACGTACGTTAGTACGTACGTCCACAATTTCCTTTGGCACACCTCACAGGTCGCATTTATGATCAGATTACTTTGAAACTTCTTATGCTTGTTTGGGGTGACCTCTAGATGGGAGCTATCGATTTTCTTCAATTTCCGTCAAAAAATGTTGCCGCGGCCAACGTTCTTAGAACTTAGTTTAGTCAAACCACAATATTTCCCTTTGGCACACCCTACAGGGCACATTTATGATTTGATTGATTTGAAACCTGGTATGCTTGTTTGGGGAGACCTCTAGATGGGAGCTATCGATTTTCTTCAATTTCTGTCAAAAAATGTTGCCGCGGCCAACGTTCATAGAACTCAGTTTTGTCAGAAGACTCAATATTTCCCTTTGGCACACCCTACAGGGTACATTTATGATCGGATTGCTTTGAAACCTGGCATGCTTGTTTGGGGTGACCTCTAGATGGGAGCTATAGATTTTCTTCAATTTCTGTCAAAAAATGTTGCCGCGGCCAACGTTCTTCGAACTTAGTTTAGTCAAACCACAATATTTCCCTTTGGCACACCCTACAGGGCACATTTATGATTTGATTGCTTTGAAACCTGGTATGCTTATTTAGGGTGACCTCTAGATGGGAGCTATCGATTTTCTTCAATTTCTGTCAAAAAATGTTGCCGCGGCCCACGTTCTTAGAACTTAGTTTAGTCAGAAGACCCAATATTTCCCTTTGGCACACCCTACAGGGTACATTTATGATCGGATTGCTTTGAAACCTGGCATGCTTGTTTGGGGTGACATCTAGATGGGAGCTATCGATTTTCTTCAATTTCCGTCAAAAAATGTTGCCGCGGCCAACGTTTTTAGAACTCAGTTTTGTCAGACCACAATATTTCCCTTTGGCACACCCTACAGGGCACATTTATGATTTGATTGCTTTGAAAACTGGTATGCTTGTTTGGGGAGACCTCTAGATGGGAGCTATCGATTTTCTTCAATTTCCATCAAAAAAATTGCCGCGGCCAATGTTCTTAGAACTTGGTTTAGTCAGACGACTCGATATTTCCCTTTGGCACACCCTACAGGGCACATTTATGATCGGATTGCTTTGAAACCTTTCATGCTTGTTTGGGGTGACCTCTAGATGGGAGCTATCGATTTTCTTCAATTTTCATCAAAAAATGTTGCCGCAGCCAACATTCTTAGAACTTAGTTTAGTCAGACCACAATATTTCCCTTTGGCTCACCCAACAGGGCTCATTTATGATTAGATTGCTTTGAAACCTGGTATGCTTATTTACGGTGACCTCTAGATGGGAGCTATCGATTTTCTTCCATTTCCATCAAAAAATGTTGCCACAGCCAACGTTCTTAGAATTTAGTCTAGTCAGACCACAATATTTCCCTTTTGTACACCCTACAGGGCACATTTATGATCGGATTGCTTAGAAACATGGCATGCTTGTTTGGGGAGGCCTCTAGATGGGAGCTATCAATTTCCTTCGGTTTCTGTCAAAAAATGTTGCCACTGGCAAAAAAACTGACATTGGTCCCAATGATCTTCAATTTTGCCATTTCATTTATAACTTACCAAGTTCAAGTTTGTCAAGTTGAGCTACAGTGTCATTGACACTTTCATTTGCAAATCCTAACAACATTTGGTCACTGAATCGCACCTTTGGTTGCTTCATTACGTTTCTTCAACTTCAACCAGATGATTGAAGTTGAAGAAATGGACAGGACAGTGATCACACCATGGCATGCTCATCTAAACAAGACACTGTAGTGTGTCACAGTACATTTACTGATATACGATATCAGCTTTTCCAGGGGTGTGGTAACACGATAGGTAGAGGTGAGAGCTGCAAGCCGAGAGATCCTCACTTCGAGTCCCACCTGCGGCAACTGCGTTGTGTCCTTGGGCAAGAAGGTTCACCCCATTACCCACGTGGGGGCACGATGGCATTGTGTACTAAGGCGTGCCGCCCATCAATGGTGCACCTGTCTTCAACCAATGCTAACCCTGCTTGTGTGGAGTTGGTATGTTGGGCAACTGACATCCACTCCCCATTGCTTGATGGTTCTCTCGAGGTTCTCCGGCTTCCTCCACTTGTAAAACTGTCGTGGTCAAGATTAGCCATTGTGCATAAATATGTGACCTTAAACACCACTAAATGAATAAATGTAACTTTTCCTCTCATTGGGCTGAACCATGGTAGCCTTGAAAATTTGTGCCCCTCCACTTTTATCGAACTTTCGCTGCCTCTGTAGGTAAAGGGTTAAATACTTACCAAACAAATCAGCCAATACAATATCATAAACAAAAAACTCCAGTCAATTTTGTATCCAATACAAAGGTCAGGATATCTCATCAGAATGACATCGCTGAACTTGATCCAACAATACATTTTTATTACCCCTTAGACTCTGATGGTAAATTCCATGCCAATGCAGAGCCATCAACTGGTAGAGTCTATATCCATTACTTGGGGGAAGATCAAATGGTGCAGTACATTGAAAATCTTGATTAGTCTACCATGCATATTCACTGAACAATTATCTACTTTATGAATTCAGGTTGTATCATGATCCTGGGCCTTTTGGGTTCAAAGGTTTAAAAGCAAAACTGAAAGTTTTTAATTTTTACGAAAAATATTAGTGTGCATCATCATGTTTTAGTGTTGGATGAAGGTCAGTGGCTCAGAATATCACACCTTACTTTAATGTGTGTTCCTTGGAGCTGATGAATTGTTGTTGTTGGGGTTTTACCTGCACTCATTGAAAACTTGATTACACATGTCAAGGCCAGCATTTTTAGCTTGCCTGACTTTCAATCAGGTGAGCTATATTGATCACTCACCCTCCGCCGTCTGTCGTTCATGAACATGGTGTTTGTGTCTGCTCCAAAGCCTCTGAAGCGATTTAAGTGAAATTTGAGATAAGTGTTTGTTATGACATCGCATTTTGATTTTGTTCAAATCAAGTTGCCCTGCCCCTCGGGAGGGTCATGCCTAAAAAGAAAGTGTGCTTAAATCTTAAAAAATCTTCTCATGAACCAGCAGTAGCAAAGACTTGATATTTGGCATGCAGCTTCCTTTTGAGGTGTAGACTCAGATTTGTTCAAGAGAAGTTTGAGGGGCTATATTTGCCGTTGTTATGGGAGGCCAAGAATTTTCGCTCCACCCAAAATTTCTATATATTTTTATACTGTACCAATGACCCAGACTTAGCTGGTGCTAACTCTAAAATATTTAGGGCCAAACACAAATTTTACCCCCCAATCCCCAAAATTTGCATCCAAAACCGAAAATTACATGTCCTATATGGTCCTCCATACTTTTACTCCACTGCGCATGCGTAGTGTCAAGGAGGTCTCGAAATTGGCGCAATTATCATTCTTTGATTGGCCCTCAATACAGATACACTTCACTGTTATTTGTGCTTGTAAATCTCAGTTTTAATGATGCCAGACACATAATTATGAGAGAAATGGTGAACATAAGGAGGAAATAGGAGGAGAGGAAAAAACGGTGGAAAGAAATGTTCAGGGCTGTAACTTATAATTATTTTACAAAATTATTCATGTTACCTATTTTCGAGGCATGACCTTGTTGTGGTCATTCTTGCTATGAATGTTCCATTGTTTAATCAGTGTTTCCTCTCTCCCTTTCCTTTATTCCCCCCTAGCTATTGTCCCATGCTTTTGGCTTATTTTTTGTGATGTTTATTACTAAAATTTCTTGGGAGTTTTGGCTTGGAAACAGAATTATTTTCTGTTTTTTTCCCCATGTTTACGTCCTCACCCTTGGGTGTTTAGGCGTTTTGGTTTGCATCTACCATCTGATGTTCTGCAGTTTCTTCACTGGAAGTCCCTGTTTTGCATCAGATAGTGTTTAAATTGGTAACTGATTTCGGGTCATGTTTATCAGTGCCTGGAGTCATGTTTCCGGTTTGTTTACACTTTTTGTTTATGTTGACAACAGTTACTTCTTATAGTGATTACTTGTCCTCTGCTTAGTTCAGTTCATAGCAGGATACATTAATATTGACTGTAAGTGTTACATTAATTTTTTGAAATGATTTTAAAATTTTTGTCCACACTTAGGCTTTTTTGGGATCCATTTGGGCTCATTGTTCCCATTGGGAACTTGGGCTCTTCTGAAAATTTTTTCCAAAATTTTTTTTTTTTTAAATTATTTTCTTTTGAAATGTTGTAATGGATTATAATATATTATGTATATTTATTTCAAGGGTTAGTGTGAGTAATTTGACTGTGAATATTTTTTCATGTTGAAAAAATATTGTTCAAATTGTAATGCGAGGATATTTTCCTCTAATTCACAGGTTCATTGTGTTTCTTATAGTCAGTGTATTCGCACTAATTCTTGCTCTGTGTGTGTTGATTGATATGACAACGTTGCAGACGTGTGTCACAGTATTTTGTTAGCGGTGAGGGGTCCATTACGGTCCTCTCTTCGTAGGGTCACTCTGTATTATCAGTTTCTTTTTCAGAATTCAGAGTGATGTTTCCGTGATGTCTTCAACAAGTGTGTCTCCGTCGTTGCAATATTAGGGCTAGTGGGAAGTGCTAAAGGTATTACGACAATTGCCGGGAGTTAGCTAGTTTGATCGAAGGCATTGATCGCCTGCTAGTCCGCGGTGTCGCGACCATTCACCGAATGGCTCAGCACCCGGGTTCATCCGTCGCGGTCCAGAGAAGCAGATTGGGTGATGCGAGCACTATAAAACATCAGATGTGCACACCCAGCAACGACAGATCCGAGGATAGTACGGAGGAAGCCTGTCAGTCCGGTAGCTAGCTCGTCCAGGTCCACCCGGATCATGAGCGAGAGAGGCCCCCTCTCTCTTGCATCAACATCTGCGCCGCGATGTTGTTGTATGTTTGTTCGCTTAGTCGGAGCTTATGTCCACTCCTCCTGATTGGGATGCCCCGTCGCATGACAGTCCGACGCAGCTGTTATATTGGCTTCCTCATCCTTGTCAACACACACGACCGCACCTTGGCTTTGTGACCACAGATTTCCAGGGGACATTCGCATATTATATAAATGCAGGATTGAACGTCCCTGGTGCTCCAGCTTCGCCGACCAAGGAATACACGTCGTCCAGGTCACTCCATCTGCTAGCCAAGGATACGAGACCTTTCCAGTTGGGACGTTTGCATATTATATAAATGCAGGAATGAACGTCCCTGGAGCTTCCAGCGGATAGTTTATGTAGGACCGCGGCTCCCCAGGTCTCATAGAGTAACATAGAGTAACATGAACAAGGTGTTGTTACCGTGATGTCTTCGTAAAGTGTGCTTCAGTTGTCACAGTCAAAGAGTTAGCGGCAAAAGTGCTCATGTAGATGCGTCAATTGCCTGAAGTTCCCTACTAGGACCGATGGCTTTGGCGTCCGCTAGCTCGCCTGTTGTCACGACCATTCACCGAATGGCTCAGCACCTGGGTTCATCCGTTGCGGTCCAGGAAGGAAATTTGGGTGATGCGAGCACTATAAATACAATGTGCACACCCAGTGATGACGGATACGAGGATTGTATGGAGGAAGCCTATTAGTCCGATTACTAGCTCGTCCAGGTCTATCCGGGCTGCGAGCGAGAGAGAGGCCCCTCTCGTACTACAACATCAGGGCACAGATGTTGTGGTACAAAACGTTCCTCAGTCGGGGCATACGTCCACCGTTCGGGACACTCTGTTATATAGACAGTCCAGCTTCCTCATCCTCACGGCAACACATGTGACCACACCTTGGCTACGTGACCAGTCATATTCAATCAACGTCGCCGACCAGGGATTCTACGCGACCAGGTCACGCCATCCGGTAGCCAAGGATACGTGGCCTTCATACTCCGGATGTTCGCATATAAGAAATATGCAGGAGTCAACGTCCAAGGAGTTCCAGCGGCTAAATTCTGTAAGACCCCAGCTCCATAGGCCTCCGTTACAGACGTGCTATCACAGATAGCACAAATTAGCGCAGCATCCCAGCACCCGACAGTAACTTGGATTAAGAATTATCCGAGGAAGCTGGGTTGGTACGTTCCGCTGCAGGTTCAGGCACGGACGACCAAGAATTACAAGGGGTCCAACAGGATGGCAAAAGGGATACAGATGAGTTGTATTTTCCCTTTCGGAACAACATAATTGCCGTAGAGTGCATCCGGCATTATCTTCTGACGTTGTTCCTCTGGACCAAAATTGCTGCGTTGCCGGATAAGAGACTGATAGCGCCACTGGACTCAGAATTCTTATCGGTTTAGGGACATCATCCCTCAGTTTCCGACATAGTCCAGAAATGTCTCAAGGACATTTGATCTGTTGAATGATGCTATAGATATATATAACTTGCTACCTAAATGGGCAGGTCAGGTTTCTTATCGGCAAATGCTCTACATCTGCCTTTCGTCAATTCAAGGAATAATTTGAAACGGCAGGACAGAGCATTCTGAGTGTTTTCTGCATCTAGACGACCAGGCCAGGACTTAGTATTGTTTATACCGTCGTCAATGTCAATTCCAACCATGATGTTGGAAACGACAATATCGTCTAGCAGGGTTCACTTAGATGCATCATCGTACGCAGATCACCTTACCAGAGCATTATCATTAGGTCTCAAAGGGAAAAGAATTCCAGGATGTACAACCTCCTTAACAGTTCTTTCAAAGGCCTCATGTAAAATTCCGCCCTTTTAGTGGCAATATGGAGTTGGTTAGACGTGGTGCTGCCCTGGCTACATCCACGCGTGTGGATAGTAATGTGAATAACTCTCTCAGAGTCGCTCTGGTCTCTGAAGAGTTTCTCTTCGACGGCAAGCTTTCCGCATTCTATGATCAGATAACTTAAGAAAGTTGGATTCAGCGTAAAAAAAGTAGGTCAGGCACTTCTGGGATGAATACGTCCAAGGGAAGTTCCTATAGGGGATCCTATGTGTCCTCAAGGTCTTACTCTAGAGACCGTCAGGGTAGCGACTCAGGTAGGGGCCGTAATTATGGCCGAAACATCCGGTCAGACGCCTCTAGGTCGACGGGGCAAGGTGCGGGCCGTGGAGGACATGGCTTCTCCTTCCGCAAGCCTTGCAGGACCAGGAGGTAATGGTATTATCCTCTATCGTGTACCAGTGACCGGAAGACTGTCAAGTTTCTCAATTAATTGGGAGTAGATTACGGATGTCCCTTGGATTCGAGGGGTGATTTCGGAAGGACTAATTTGTCCCTCAAACGAAAACCTCCGTTAACTCGAAGTCCAAGATGGACTCAGCTTCCGTCAAGTCCACAGGGAAGAGGCTCGCTTCCATCAGAAGTACAGTCTCTTCTGGAATGATCGCGATAGAGACCATAGAAATCCAGGAATTACCAGGTTTCTACAACCATCCTTTTCTGGTTCCAAAACCAGACGGCTTGTTCTGTCCACTCATAAAACTGAGCTGGATAACAATCTGATCGTGGCTCCAAGTTTATATATAGAGTCCATCCGACCGGTCAGAGCGAGTTATCGGGTGTACGACTATGCTACATGCATAGATCTCAAGTTGCGTACTTTCACGTCATGGTACATCAGGCGTTCAGAAAGTATCTCCACTTCTTCATCATAGGAGTCTCGTATCAGCTCAGAGCAATGTGCTTCGGTCTGAATCTAGCCCCCTGGGCTTTCACTCGAATAACGAACTCGGTAATGACTTATTTCCGAGCGCATAACGTCGGCCTACCTGGACGACATTCTTTAGAAGTATGGCAATGAGTTAACACTTCAGAACGATGTGCAGAATCTGCTTCTATTGCTCCGATGTCTCGGCTTCATAAGTAAATGAGGAGAAGTCGGATCTGGTATCGTCCAAGTCATTCACCCACTGGGGGATGAGCTTCGAGACGCACAGCATTCTCGTTCGTCTGCCATTAACCAGTGCGAAATTAATCAGTTGTTATGCTCACTATTGTCTTCACTCAGACTAGGTCTCAGCGAGAGATCTCATGAGACTGATACGTTTGTGCTGAGCTGCTGCAATTTTATTCCGATGGAGCAGTTACGCATTTGTCCTCTCCAATTTCTTCTGATCCAGAATTGGAGGGTGAAGATTTTTTTCACTCGATACGGACATCTTCTTGTCAATCAAGTGAATAAGAGATTCAGACTTGGGCAGGTTTTCAGTGGTTAACTCCGGGAGTTCCACTGCAATTGCCAGATCCGAGTTTTACAGTTTTGACGGATGCCAGTCAAACAGGTTGGATCGTATCATTGAGCCCAACGGATTTGAAGGGCCAGGGTCTTTGGGATCCGTAGTTCCTAATCAAGCACATTAACATCAAGAATGATGTCATTTTGGCTTGCGCTATGTTATTGGATGAACGTTATTCAAAATGCTCATGTGCTAACTCTGTCCGACAATTCGACGGTATTAGCATATTTTCGGAACTAGGGAGACACTCGTTCCATTCTGTTATTCATGTTAACAGAAGGAATCTTTCTGTTTGTACTAGAACATCAAGTTCTCGTATCGGTCCGTCATATTCCAGGTCGTCTGAACGTATTAGTGGACTTCCTTCACAGAGGGGCCGCTTGTTGCCGCCAGAATGGACTTTCAACAAACGAGTATTCAGTCAGATTTGCTACCAAGGAGCGCAGCCAATGATCGACTTATTCGTGACGCATCTCAACAATCAGTTGCAGACGTATGTGTCACAATGTTCTGATCTTCAAGTGTTTGCAGTAGACGCTCTATCGATCTCGTGAGAGGGAATAATAGGATATGCGTATCTTCCAGCGCCGTTGATTCAGCAGATATTGCTCAAGTTAAATTATCTCAATGCAATTCTGTTGGTAGCATCTATTGCTCCACAAAGACCGTGGATTAATTTACTCAGGCGTCTGTTGTGGGACATGCTGTGGAAGCTTCCTGCACATTTCTGTCCATTCTATGGTCAGATGGATTCAATTTTACTATCAGTTCTGCTTATGATAATATCTTCAATCAGCAGTCTGTGCTTTAGTTTTTAAGCTCATGAAGTAAGAGATCTTTCTACATCATGGGCTTATGCTAATAATGTTGCTATTACAGATCTAATGGGGGCCACATATTGGTCTTAGCCCTCCATTTTCACGTATTTGTATCGGAGAAATATTGAGTCCATTTCTGCAGATCTGCATTGTTTAGGTCTGTTACTTTTCTCAATGCAATATTCTGTTGATAACATTTTTAGCTCCACAAAGACTGTGGATTAATCTACTCAGGCGTCTGTTGTCGGAAAAGGCGTGGAAGCCTCCTCCACATTTCTGTCCATTCTATGGTCAGATTGATTCAATTTACTATCAGTACTGCTTATGATAATATCTTCAATCAGCAGTCTGTGCTTTAGTTTTAAGCTCATGAAGTAAGAGTTCTTTCTACCAGGGGGGTGAAGTTGACCTAGGTTATCTTCCCTCCCACCCTGGATATCTCCCCCCCCCCCCCCCCCACCACCTCAAAAATAAAATATAAAAAGAACTGAACAAAAAGATAAAGATAAGAACATATATTTATGGAATTTTCATTGAAATTAACACAAAAAAGTGGTTCAACTCTTTAATATATACATGACCAGTGAATAGAAAATAGGCAATCTCAGAAGCAACTATTTCTCAAATATCAATAGGTTTTTTTACACCGTGGGGCCAACCATATAGAACAAATTAAAAACAGTTTCAACTTGGCTTATACCATTGAATAATGACCAGTGAATTGAAAATAGGCAATCTTAGAACCTTTCCAGCAATTTTGGGGGCTTTTCCGAACATGTGGATGGGGTTGGGGTGGGGGAGATGTCCAACCTGCATATCTTCAGCCTCACCCATCCAAAAAACATAGCTACTATTTCAAAAATATCAGTAGGTTTTTTTTTACACTGTGGGGCCAACCATAACAAAGTCCAAACAATGGCTGCAAAAGGTTCTATGAATGTCTATTGGGAGTTTGACATGGGTGGGGGGGGGGGGGGGGGGGGAGGGGAAGATATCCAGGCCTGGTTATCTTCCCCCCACCCATGTCAAAAAATATAGAACAAATTAAAAACAGTTTCAACTTGGCTTATACCATTGAATAATGACCTTTTTTGAACACGTGGATGGGGTGGGGGAGATGTTCAACCTGCATATCTTCCACCTCACCCGTCCAATTCCAATCAACCCCAACTATATCTAAAACCAATTTTTCTGCAAAATAATGTCAAATATGTGAAATAGAAAAAATTGAGATGATTTATTGTCACAGGTTTGGCACTGAATAGACCTGGAGGCAAGATATCCATGTTGGAATTGAGAAAAAAATTTGGCCCAAAATGTTTTTCTCGCCATTTCATCATCAAATAATGTCAAATCAATCAAAAAAAATTTTTGTCATGGGTAGGGGGGAAGATATCCAGGGTGGGGGGAAGATAACCTAGGATATCTTCCCACCTGGGGGGGGGGGAGATATCCAGGCCCGGGGGGAAGATATCCTGCTACACCGAGATGGTTTTAAAGTAAAGCTAATGTTTACTCATCTATGTAATATTTTTTAAGTGTTGCTCGGTGTGAGACATTTGTATATATCACGTGTTAATCGGGCGTTAATATACAATCCTCGGACACTTTTAAATGAGTATATAGAGTCTCATTTTGCTGGACATCCTTATTTATTGGCTTTCCTTTAAAAAATATTAGTATAAAGGGTTATACTGGATGTTAATAGAGATCATTGATGTTATTGCGCTCAATTAAAGAATGGTGTTGTGTCTTTCTTTTTGATACAAATAAGAAAGATACATGTAAAGCCTATCTCTCATTTTCTCCTTGAGGAGATAGTTCAGTTATATGTAATTGAGTCTATTGGATTTTCCTTTATGTCCTAGGCCCTCCAACCTTTTTACTATTCAGCTAAGTCTGGGTCATTGGTACAGTACAAAAATGTTAAAAAATTAAAAATAATTTATATATTTTTTATACTTACCAATGACCCAGACAGGGATGGCCCTCCCATGAGTTGGGAACTCATACCTCTCCGCTGAGTACATATCGCTTACCAGGCACTGGTTGTAAGAATGATAATTGCGCCAATTTCGAGACCTCCTTGACACTGCGCATGCGCAGTGGAGTAAAAGTATGGAGGACCATATAGGACATGTAATTTTCGGTTTTAGATGCAAATTTTGGGGATTGGGGGTAAAATTTGTGTTTGGCCCCAAATATTTTAGAGTTAGCACCAGCTAAGTCTGGGTCATTGGTAAGTATAAAAAATATATAAATTACTATAAATTTTTTAACTTATATATTTTTTATACTTTCCAATGACCCAGACGGGGATGACCCTCCCATGAGTTGGGAACTCATACCTCCCCGCTGAGTACATAATGCTTACCAGGCACTGGTTGTAAGAATGATAATTGCGCCAATTTCGAGACCTCCTTAACACTGCGCATGCGCAGTGGAGTAAAAGTATGGAGGACCATATAGGACATTAATTTTCGGTTTTAGATGCAAATTTTGGGGATTGGGGGGTAAAATTTGTGTTTGGCCCTAAATATTTTAGAGTTGGCACCAGCTAAGTCTGGGTCATTGGTAAGTATAAAAAATATATAAATTACTATAAATTTTTTAACTTTTATACTAAAACCAATTGTCCAGACTTAGCTGGTGCAACCTCAATATTATCAAAGGCCAAACACAAATTTTGAACCCCCCCCCCCCCAATCTCCAGAATTTGCAAACAATACTGAAAATTAAAAGTCCTACCTGGCCCTCCATACTTATAGTACACAGTACCGAGGAAGAGACCGGAATTGCCAGCAAGCTTCATTCTTTTGTTTGGCCCAAGTCAGTAAACATTCGAACTGACATCTGTGCAATAAATTCTCATCTTTAGCTTAACTTGACAAAGTCAAGATAAGCTATTGCCATCACGCGTGTGGAAGTCTGTTAGTCTGTGAGTCTGTTAGTCTGTTTGTCTGTTTGTCTGTGAGTCTGTTAGTCTGTGAGTCTGTTCACATTGTCCTTTAGCACAGGCTGCACCCCGCAGTTCTTGTCTGATCGTCACGAAATTTCATATGCAGGTTTGGGGTCATGTCTAGATGAGAACGTCCCCTTTTGTTCGTGATCGGTCAACCGGTATGGCTGCCCGAGCCCAAAACCCAAACAGCATTAGCTCAGTCTACAGGTAGTATTTATGAAGGGATTTCATTGTAACTTGGAAGGATGCCTCTGTATAATGCCTAGATGAGAACGTCCCCTTTTGGTCATGATCTGTCAATTGTGATGGCTGCCCAAGCCCGAAACCCAAGCTCAGTCTACAGGTCATATTTATGAAGAGATTTCATTGTAACTTGGTAATGTAATGTCTAGATTGAGAATGTCCCCTTTCAACCTTGATGGCTGCCCGAGCCCAAAGACCTTTAGCATAGTCTATAGGTTGTATTTATGGAAGGATTTCATTGTAACTTGTTAGGTTGACTCCCTATAATGCCTAGATGATGACATCCCCTTTTGGTCGTGATTGGTCAACTGTGACGTCTACAGGGGTCCGAAGCCCGAAAACCTTGAGCATATTCTACAGGTCATATTTTTGAAGAGATTTCATTGTAACTTCGTAGGATCACTCCAGATGATGCCAAGATGAGAATGTCCCCTTTTGGTTGCGATCATTCAACCATGATGGCTGCCCGAGCCTGAAGCCTGAAAACCTTTAGCACAGTCTACAGGTCATATTTATGAAGGGATTTCATTGTAACTTGGTAGGTTGACTTCATATGATGTCTAGATGAGAACGTCCCCTTTTGGACACGAATAGCGAACTGTGACAGCTACAGGGGCCTGAGCCTGAAAACCTTTAACACAGTCTACAGGTCGTATTTATGAAGGGATTTCATTGTAACTTTGTAGGATGACTCCAAATAATGTCATCCATGATGGCTGCTCGAGCCCAAAACTTGAAAAACCTTTAGCACAGTCTACAGGTCATTTTTATGAAGGGATTTCATTGTAACTTGGTAGGTTGACTTCATATAATGTCAAGATGAGAACGTTCCCTTTTGGATGCGATTGGGTAACTCTGACGGCTACAGGGGCCCAAAGCCTGAAAACCTTTAGCACAGTCTACAGGTGATATTTATGAAGGGATTTCATTGTAACTTGGTAGGATGACTCTAAATAATGTCTAGATGAGAACGTCCCCTTTTGGTCACGATCGGTCAACCGGTATGGCTGCCCGAGCCCAAAACCCAAAAAGCATTAGCTCAGTCTACAGGTAGTATTTATGAAGGGATTTCATTGTAAATTGGTAGGATGCCTCAGTATAATGCCTAGATGAGAACGTCCCCTTTTGGTCATGATCTGTCAACTGTGATGGCTGCCCAAGCCCGAAACCCAAAAACTTTTAGCACAGTCTGCAGGTCAAATTTAATATGGTGGGATTTCATTGTAACTTGGTAGGATGACTCCGTATGATGTCTAGATGAGAACTTCCCCATTTGGTCATGATCTGTCAACCGTGATGACTGCCCGAGCCCAAAACCCGAAAACCTTTAGCACAGTCTACAGGTCATATTTATGGAGGGATTTCATTGTAACTTGGTAGGTTGTCTTCATATAATGTCTAGATGAGAACGTCCTCTTTTGGACGTGATTGGGCAACTGTGACGGCTACAAGGGCCTGTAGCCCGAAAACCTTGAGCACAGTCTACAGGTCATATTTATGAAGGGATTTCATTGTAGCTTGGTAGGATGACTCCAAATAATGTCTAGATGAGAACGTCCCCTTTTGGTCGTGATCATTCAGCCTTGATGGCTGCCCGAGCCCAAAAAGCTTTAGCATAGTTTATAGGTTGTATTTAGGGAAGGATTTCTTTGTAACTTGTTAGGTTGACTCCCTATAATGCCTAGATGATGACATCCTCTTTTGATCTTGATTTTTGAACTGTGACGTCTACAGGGGTCCGAAGCCCGAAAACCTTGAGCATAGTCTACAGGTCATATTTTTGAAGGGATTTCATCGTAACTTCGTAGGATCACTTCAGATGATGCCCAGATGAGAATGTACCTTTTTGGTTGTGATCATTCAACCATGATGGCTGCCCGAGCCCAAAGCCCAAAAACCTTTAGCATAGTCTACAGGTCATATTTATGAAGGGATTTCATTATAACTTGATAGGTTGACTTCATATAATGTCTAGATGAGAACGTCCTCTTTTGGACGTGATTGGGCAACTGTGACGGCTTCAGGGGCCTGAGGTCTGAAAACCTTTAGCACAGTCTACAGGTCATATTTATGAAGAGATTTCATTGTAACTTGGTAGGATGACTCCAAATAATGTCGAGATGAGAATGTCCCCTTTTGGTTGTGATCATTCAACCATGATGGCTGCCCGAGCCTGAAGCCTGAAAACCTTTAGCACAGTCTACAGGTCATATTTATGAAGGGATTTCATTGTAACTTGGTAGGTTGACTTCATATGATGTCTAGATGAGAACGTCCCCTTTTGGACACGAATAGCGAACTGTGACAGCTACAGGGGCCTGAGCCCGAAAACCTTTAACACAGTCTACAGGTCGTATTTATGAAGGGATTTCATTGTAACTTTGTAGGATGACTCCAAATAATGTCTAGATGAGAACGAACCTTTTGGTTGCGATCATTCAACCAAGATGGCTGCCCAAGCCCGAAAACCTTTAGCACAGTCTGCAGGTCATATTTATGAAGGGATTTCATTGTGACTCGGTAGGTTGACTTCATATAATGTCTAGATGAGAACGTCCCCTTTTAGACGCTATTGGGAAACTGTGACGGCTACAGGGACCCGAAGTCCGAAAAGCATTAGCACTGTCTACAGGTCGTATTTATGAAGGGATTTCATTGTAACTTGGTAGGATGCCTCTGTATAATGCCTAGTTGAGAACATCCCCTTTTGGTCATGATCTGTCAACTGTTATGGCTGTCCAAGCCCGAAACCCCAAAACTTTTAGCACAGTCTGCAGGTCATATTTTCTATGGAGGGATTTCATTGTAACTTGGTAGGATGACTCCGGATGATGTCTAGTTGAGAACTTCCCCATTTGGACACGATTGGGCAACTGTGACGACTGCCCGAGCCCAAAACCTGAAAACCTTTAGCACAGTCTACAGGTCATATTTATGAACAGATTTCATTGTAACTTGGTAGGTTGACTTAATATAATGTCTAGATCAGAACGCCCCCTTTTGGTTGTGATTTGGCAACTGTGACGGCTACAGGGCCTCGAAGCCCAAAAACCTTTAGCTCAGTCTACAGGTCATATTTATGAAGAGATTTCATTGTAACTTGGTAATGTAATGTCTAGATTGAGAACCTCCCCTTTTGGTCGCGATCATCATTCAACCTTGATGGCTGCCCGAGCCCAAAAACCTTCAGCATAGTCTATAGGTTGTATTTATGGAAGGATTTCATTGTAACTTGTTAGGTTGACTCCCTATAATGCCTAGATGATGACATCCCCTTTTGGTCGTGATTGGTCAACTGTGACGTCTACAGGGGCCCGAAGCCCGAAAACCTTGAGCATAGTCTACAGGTCATATTTTTGAAGGGATTTCATTGTAACTTCGTAGGATCACTCCAGATGATGCCAAGATGAGAATGTCCCCTTTTGGTTGCGATCATTCAACCATGATGGCTGCTCGGGCCCGAAGCCCAAAAACCTTTAGCACAGTCTACAGGTCATTTTTATGAAGGGATTTCATTGTAGCTTGGTAGGTTGACTTCATATAATGTCAAGATGAGAACGTCCCCTTTTGGATGCGATTGGGTAACCGTGATGGCTACTGGGACCCAAAGCCTGAAAACCTTTAGCACAGTCTACAGGTCATATTTATGAAGGGATTTCATTGTAACTTGGTAGGATGACTCTAAATAATGTCTAGATGAGAACGTCCCCTTTTGGTCAATATCATTCAGCCTTGATGGCTGCCTGAGCCCAAAAACCTTCAGCATACTCTATAGGTCATATTTATGGAATGATTTCATTGTAATTTGTTAGGTTGCTTCCATATAACGCCTAGATGATGACATCCCCATTTGGTCGTGATTGTCAACTGTGACTTCAGGGGCCCGAAAACCTTGAGCACAGTCTACGGGTCATATTTATGAAGGAATTTCATTGTAACTTCGTAGGATCACTCCAGATGATGCCTAGATGACAACGTCCCCTTTTGATTGCGACCATTCAACCATGATGGCTTCCCGAGCCCAAAACTTGAAAAACTTTAGTACAGACTACAGGTCGTATTTGGGAAGGGGTTTCATTGTAACTTAGTAGAATGACTCAGTATAATGTAGAGATGAGGACATCCCCTTTTAGTTGCAATCGGTCAACCGTCATGGCTAACTAAACAGGCCTGAAGCCCGAAAACCTTTAGCACAGTCTTCAGGCCATATTTATGAAGGGATTTCAATGTAACTTTATAGGATGACTCGTTTTGGAATAATTTCACTGTATCTTGGTAACTTTTGTTGACATATGTTAACTGTGAGGGCCACATACATTAACTGAGAGGTCCACATTAACCCACCCCTCAGCCCTTTAGTACAGTGTACACCTCATATTATTTTTATTAAAAACATAGCATACAGGGAACAGAAATTAACATATTCTCAATTATCACAATTCTTGTCTTATTTCATAATCCTTTCATAAACATTGAACAATATCCTTTTCATCAAACACAACACACAGACAAGTTAAGCTACAGTGTCATTGACACTTTCATTGAAGATGCCAGACACAAATCAATGATGATTTTCATGGAATCAACAGTGTAGCAGGATGTTGGAAGTGAATAACGGTGGTTTTGGATGTTCAGTGCTGTAACTTTATAGTTGTTAAGTAAAATTATTCATGTTTCCCAATTTTGGGATATGCTAATGAATGTTGTCATTATAATACAACTCCACTGTTGTTTTGCTAGCATTACTTCCCTTCCCTCCTCTGAACCCTCCTGTTATACTCCAAAGCTCTTTATGGCTTTTTTTTTGAGAATTTTTTATTAAAATTCTTGGGAGTTCAACTTATTTTACGGAATAGGTATTCTAATTATCTCCTGTGTTTATGTCCTGTTTGTTATTGTTCAGGACATTTTGTATTCTTGCATCTTCTACCAGATGCATTGTTTTTTCTTCCTATGAAGATCTAGCTTTGCATCAGGTGGTTGTTGATTGGTTACTGACTTTGAGCCCCTGTTGTGCCTGTTGTTGGTTAGTTTCCAGTTTTTCCTCACGACGTTGTCTGTTCAATAATGTTTTGGATACATATTAATTTAGTGTTTAGTTAAAAACAATTATTGTTTTCTCTCTTAGGATACACATTATATCTTATTCCGGTAGTTTAGCTTTAATTAGGTAGTGCTTGTCCACACTTTGGCTCTATCGGTATGCCTTTGGGCTCCTGGGGTTCCCTTGGGGTACTTAGGCTTCATTCAGTCTGGGTCATTGGTTGTGTTGGACCAGACGAGCCGAGTTAGCACCAGCTAGTCTGGGCCAACACAACCAATGGCCCAGACTATCTGGTGCAAACTCAATTTAATTCGGGCCAAACACAAATGTTGCCCCCCAATCGCCCAAATTTACATACAAAACCCAAAAAAATAAGTCCTATCTGGTCCTCCATACTTTTGTTATCTGCGCATGCATGTATCCAGGAAGGTACAGAAATTGGTGCCAACCATCATTCTTTGATTGGCCTTAAAGTAGGGCACGGTATTCGGATTTTGGTACCAGTGACGGTATTGAAAACAATACCGCGGTATACAGGTATACCGTGAAACAGTTCAGATTGAAAACAAAATAAAACTGAAATACATGTACCTTACTTTTATGAAAGTGCTTGATAAATGTGATGTACAACTACAAGGTCCTAGGTGAAAAACAACTCATGTAATTCGGTACGTTCTAAGTGCTGAGTTTACTCTGAATGTAACAGAATTTTGGAGTTCATTAATTCGTTGTTTGTCAGCAATCTGACAAAGAAATGTTTCAGATCATACATATTCACAATTGCGAAATGTGCTACAATTTTTGTCAAATATGACAGACGTGTGACGCCATCACTGGGAGAAAACATTGTCGGCTGTGATTGACACCTGCAGACTGCCATGAAACTGAAGAGTGATCACATCTTGGAGGCGTGCTTAATATCAACAGACCGACTGGCCTGACATATGACAGCTGACATTTGACATTGTCATCTGAGGAAGTTTACTGCAGGAAGATAGGAGAAGGGGAGGAGCTGCTACTGGTTGTTTGTGTAACCAGGCCCTTGGAATTCCATCAACTGGACACACATTTTGATAAAAAAGTTTTGTTTCCCACTGTTTTTCATGAAGCCACATATACGCAATTAGCACAATGACTGGCTCAGTAATTAAACGCTTATCAGTCAAGAGAGGTTGACAGGAATTAAATTGACAAAGACAAATTTACTTGTATCCGAGATTCAGATGAAAGCCAGTAAACCCAATGATAATTTTATGGCTTATTTTCGTATTAAACAATAGGTTCAATAACTTTTTAGACATGGATTATTGTCGTTCTTCCATTCAAATCACTCATTTTCCCAGAGCAGTAAGTAATACTTCTGTCTATTGCTCCAAAAGTATCTTTTTTATTCATGATATCCCTTGCATTTAATATGTGTTTGCCCTATTTTCGTACATTATTTATATTTTTATTTCAAGAAAACGCGAATTTCAAATCATAATTCTGGTATACCGGTATTCATTTTTTGATGGATGGTTTTTAACCGGTGACGATTTCAATACCGGTACCAACCGGTATACCGTAATACCGTGCAGCCCTACCTTAAAGTCAGTAACAGTGATATGATATCTGTACTTTAAAATCTCCTTTTTTGAGGATGCCAAACACAAATCAATGAAAGAATTGGTGGATCCAAGGTTGTAAAGGGATGATGGAAGTGAACAATGGTGGTTTCAAACGTTCTGGGCTGTAACTTTATAATAATTATAAAAATTATTTCATGTTTCCCAATTTCGGGACATACGCCTGACATCATCATTCTTCTGATGATAAATCCACACTGTTTATTAAGTGTTCCTTCCCTATCCTTCCTTGAAGCCCTCCTGTTAAACTCCCAAGCTTTTTAGCTCACCTGGCCTAAAAGGCCATGTGAGCTTTTCTCATCACTTGGCGTCCATCGTCGGACGTCGTCCATTGTCCGGCTTCAGTAAACTTTTCACATTTTCATCTTCTTCTCTTTAACCGCTGAGCCGGTGTGATCCAAACTTGGCAGGAATGGTCTATGGGAGGTCCTCTACAAACTTTTCTCATTTTGTTCCCGTTGGATGAAAAACATGGCTTCCAGAGGCATTCTTTGATTCTGGTTGGTGGATTTTCAAAAATCTTCTCCTCTGAAACTGCCTGGCCAAATGTTTTGAAACTTCACATAAACGATGACTGGGACCCTCTCTACCAATGATCCTCATTTGATGTTTGATTGGGTTACAAACATGGCCGAAATTGCAGCTTATACTTACTGTAGAAACCCTATGGGAAATCACATTTTCCTCTTCTTCTCTGGAAAAACCAAGGTGACCTGAAAACAAACCTGGCAGGGATAGTCTATGGGAGGTCCTCTACAAACAATCCTCATTTTGTTCCCGTGGGTTGAAAAACATGGCTGCCAGAGACTTTCTTTGATTCTGATTGGTAGATTTTCAAAAATCTTCTCTGAAACTGCCAAGCGAAATGTTTTGATACTTCACATAAATGATGACTGTGACCCCCTCTACCAACAATCCTCATTTAATGTTGATCGGATTGCAACCATGGCCACAATTACGGCTTATAGTTACTATAGAAACCCTATAGGAAATCACATTTTCATCTTCTCTGGAACTACTGAGCCGACGTGAACCAAACCTGGCAGGCTGGTCTATGGGAGGTCCTCTACAAACGATCCTCATTTTGTTCCCGTGGGTTGAAAAACATGGCCTCCAGAGACATTCTTTGATTCTGATAGGTGGATTTTCAAAAATCTTCTCCTCTGAAACTGCCAGGCCAAATGTTTTGATACTTCACATAAGTGATGATTGGGACCCCCTCTACCAACAATCTTCATTTAATGTTGATCGGGTTGTAAACATGGCCACAATTGCAGCTTATAATTACTATAGAAACCCTATGGAAAATCACATTTTCATCTTCTTCTCTGAAACTACTGAGCCGACGTGAACCAAACTTTGCAGGAATGGTCTATGAGAGGATAGAAATATGTGGCCACCAGAGGCTCTTTTCTAATGCTTAACCCAATGCCCCTCCTGTCTGCACGAAGATCAGTACTATCAGCAAAATACTTGATTTTTGAGAATCTGGTAAGGTTTGGTTCCAGTTTTCTCCACTGAGAACTGGGAAAAAAACTCCAAAATATTGTGTATACAGTACAAGTCTAAATAAGCTGTAGCATAACTGCAATAAAGTAAGTAAACTGCTGCTACTGCCCTTACAAGATCAGAATCTGACATTTTCTGGAAAGCTATCAGTGAGAGCTTTCCAGAAAATGATGTCAGCTTCTAGTCTTATCAGTGTAGGAAGAGAAAAAGATACATAGATTTTTATACTGTACCAATGACCCAGACATAGCTGGTGCTAACTCTTAAAATATAGGGCCAAACACAAATTTTGCCCCCCAATCCCCAAAATTTGCATCTAAAACTAAAGAAAACATGTCCTGAAAGGCCCTCCACACTTCGCCCCTACTGCGCATGCGCAGTGTCAAGGACGTTCCGAAATTGGCGCCATTTTTCATTCTAAGTTTGGCCCTTCATCAGTTAACATCTGACTGATCTTTGTGCTTTTAAATCTCAGTTTAAATGATGCCAGACACATAAATATTAGTGAAATGGTGATTCTAAGGAGGATAGAGAAGGAGGAGAGGAAAAGAATGTGTGACAGAATATTATCAGGGCTGTAACTTAAAATTTTTTAATGAAATTATGTTAAGTTACCTATTTTCAAGGCAGCAGCCATTTTGTTGTCATTCTGATCATTTAGTTACACTGTTTTTTCAAGTGTTTTCCTCTCTCCCTGTCCTTTAAGTTCCCCCTAGCTATTCTCCCATGCTTTTGGCATAGTTTCTGTAATTATTATTACTAAAATTTCTTGGGAGTTTTAGCTGAATAACAGAATGAATTCTGTTCTTTCCCCATGTTTACGTCTTCACCTACGGGTGGTTAGGCGTTGTGTTCTGCATCTACCATCTGATGTTCTGCAGTTTCTTCCCTGGAAGTCTCTGTTTTGCATCAGATAGTGTATTTTTGGTAACTGATTTCGGGCCTGGGTGCCTGGAGTCTTATTTTAGTGTTTTTACACTCATTGTTTACATTTACAACAGCCCTCTGTGTGAGGGGGGGATTTCTAAAAAATAATATCTTTATGTTATTTTAATCATAACTAGATACATTATTATTGTTCGTAAGTGTTGAATAAATTGTTTAAAATATTTTTAAAATTTTTGTCCACACTTAGGCTTGGGATCCATTGGGGCTCAACGTTACTTTTCAGAAACTTGGGCTGTTCTGAAAAAATATTTTTTTCATAATATTTTGATTTCAATTATTTTTTCTATATTAATGGATCATATTATTATTATGTATTTTGATTGCCAGGGGTTAGTGCGAGTACCAGGACTTGTTTTCTTTTCACATTGAAAGGATTTTGATCAATTGTTTTAAGAGGAAGTCTTCCTCTGACTTTATTATCATTCTATATGTGGTCAGTGTACTCGCATTAACTCCTGTTCTGTATCGTATGATTTCGATGACAATATGGGAAGCGTATGTCACGGTATGTTGTTGGGGATTTGGACACTCCGGTCCTTTCCCCGCAGGGTCACTCTACTTTATCAATTTCTATTTCAGACGATCAAGATTAGGGTGATGTATCTGTGATGTCTTCCAACAGTGTGCCTCCGTCGTCACAATTAATGAAGGGCTAGCGGAAAAGTGCTCATGTAATACGCCAATTGCCTAAGAGGACCCTAGTAGGTTCGACGGCCTTTGACGTCCGCTAGCTCGCCCGGTGTAGCGTCCATTCACCGAATGGTTCGGCAGCCGGGTTCGTCCGTTGCGGTCTAGAAGGAATTTTGGGGTGATGCGAGCACTATAAATTAACTTAATGCACACCCAGTGACGGCGGATCGGAGGGAGAACGGAGGAAGCCTTTTAGTCCGGTTCATAGCTCGTTCCGGTCCATCCGGACGGCAAGCGAGAGAGGCCCCTCTCTCGTTCAACAACATCTGGCCCCAGATGTTGTGGTACAAAATGTGTCGCTAGCGGAGCATACGTCCGTCGCTCGGGACGCTCCGTTGTATAGGCAGTCCGCTGAGACAGCTAAGGCTTCCTCTTCTCGTCAGCGCACACGACCGCACCTTGGCTCCGTGACCGCCGATATATTACCAGCTTTGCCGATCAAGGATTCTTCGGCGACCAGGTCACACCATCCGGCAGCCAGGGATTCGAGACCGATGGACTCCGGACGTTCGCATACGAAAAGTATGCGGGAGCCATCTGATGCGGAGCTGCCCTCGGCGAAGCAGCGATAGACTGCGCCTCCGCAGGTCTCGACGCCGGACATTCTTGTGCACATAGCACAGCTTATCGCAGCATTCCAGCAGCCGACAGAAACGGTGTCGGATCGAGAATTATCCGACAGCGCTGGGTCGGTAGCCGGGGACTCGAGGCCTGCAGACTCCGGACGTTCGCATAGGAAGTGTGCGGGAGTCAACGTACACGGAGCTTCCGGCGGCAATGCATCGTAAGTCCGCTACTGCAGAGGCCTCGGGAACGGACGTGCTTTCCTTAATAGCACAGTTTATCGCAGCATCCCAGCATCAACTGAATCTGTCGCATATATTTTATCCGACGATGCTGGGTCGGGACGCTCCGCGGAAGCGGGTACGGACGTCCGAAAGTTTCATCCGGTCCGACGGGATACCGAAAGGGATTCGGAGGATTTCAAGCTTTCCCTTTCGGAACAACATATGCTGCGATGCCGGATAAGAAACTGATAGCGTCGGTGGACTTAGAAATTTTTGGTTCGGTTCAGGGACATCGTCCCTCAGTTCCGACATAGTCCAATAATGTCACACAAACTTTCGAATTATTGAATGACGCTATATATATTATTATTTTATGCTTGCTATCCAAGCATTTCTGGTTTCTTGTTCGAAGAGTTATGCAGATGTCTTTCAAAAGTGTGCCTCTGTCGTCATAGTTAATGAAGAGTTAGCGGCAATAAGTGCTCATGGAATATGTCTATCGCTTACGGAGTGACATTCGCTAGCTCACCCGGTGTAGCGTACATTCATCGAATGGTTCGGCTGCCGGGTTCGTCCGTTGCGGTCTAGGAAGGAGATTTGGGTGATGCGAGCACTTTAATTACTTTAGTACTCACCCAGTGACGGCAGATTGAGGACAGATCGGAGGAAGCCAACAACATAGTGGACCGCATGTTGTGGTTCAGATATTTTACATTCAGAGCATATGTCCGTTGCTCGGGACGCTCCGTTATATTGACAGTCCGAGAGACTGTCTTTAATGCTTCCTCATCCTCACAGCAGGGCACACGACCGCACATTGGCTACGTGACCTCGAGTATCCGATCAGTTTCGGCATTCAGTGATTCCACGGCGAATAGGTCGCGCCATCCGGTAGCCAAGGGACACGAGGCCTAAACACTCCGGTCGCTCGCATATTGGAAGTATGCACGGGTTAACGATCACGGAGCTTCCAGCGGCAATGCATCGTAAGACCGCTTCTCCTCAGGCCTCAGTGACGGACGTGCTATCCGAGTTAGCACAGTTGTTTCGCAGCATCCCAGCAATTGACAGTTTCTCGGTCGAATCAGGAATTATCCGACGGCGCTGGGTCGGTGCGGTCCGCGGTTGCATCAGCTACGGACGACCGAACGCTTTATAGGGTCCGACAGGATGGCGAAAGGGATTCGAAAGATTTCGAGTTTTCCCTTTAGTAGTATCGGAAGATGCCTTTCATATCTTCTGGCATTTCTTCCAGTGATTATTTTTCGGACTTCATTGCTGCGATCTTGGATAAGAGACTTATAGCGTCATTGGACTCGGATTTTTCGATCGGTACAGGGACATTGTCACTGACTTACCGACGCAGTCCAATATTGTCATTACAACATGTGTTTTATTTTTCGACGCTATATATTTATATATATATACAAGCCTGCTACTAAGCATGATAGTTTAGTTTCTTGTCCGCGTTGCTCATTTCTGCCATTTTATCATTTTTACAAATAGTTTATTTTGGCAGAGCAGGGCATACCGAGAGTTCATATGCGTCTAGACGGTGTGATTAAAGACTGCATATATTCTTTTTCGCCGTTTATGTCTTTTCCAATTTCATTGTTGGGAACGACATTATGTATAGTAGACTTAACTTAGACGCTTTATTATACGTAATCCGCCTTACTGAGGCGTTATCATTACGTCTTCAAGAAAAGATTTACGGGATATTATTCTCAATGTAATTTCTTTTGAGGGCAGTAGTTTGTTCACGTATAACTCCGCCCTTCAGTGGCTGATTGGAGTTGGTTAGACGTGACGCAGCCCTAGCTACATCCACACGCGTGGATAGTAAGGTTAAGAACTCTCTCAGAGTCGCTTCGTTCTCGGAGGAGCTTCTCTTCGACGGCAACTTTCCGGCAATCCATGAATTGCTCGATTTTTACATTCTCTTGTCTATCTAGTGTTACAAGAGATTCAGACTGGGGCAAACATTCGGTGGTTGACTCAGAGAGTGCCGCCGCAGTTGCCGGACCCGAGTGTGGCTGTTATGACGGTTGCCAGTCAAACAGATTGGGATATATACTGATCCCTACGGATTCGAAGTGCCAGGGTCTTTGGGTTCCGCAGTCTTTTAGCTATCAGTTTAACTTCCGCGGAATAATGTTTTTTAGGCTTGCTTTATGTCATTGCATGAACATTATTCAGATACGCATGCCCAAATTCCTGTCCTTTAATTCGACAGTAGTGGCGTATCTCCGGAACCAGGGAGGCACTCTTTCGTTTCCGTTATTCAATTTAATGGAAAGAATCCGTCTGTTGGTTATAGTACACCAAGTTCAGTTTTGGTCCGTCATATTTCGGGTCGTCTGATTGTTTTATCGGACTCCCGTTCTCTTACGGGTCGCTTGTTGCTGTCAGAATGGACTCTCAACAAACAAGTATTCAATCAGATTTGCTATCTATGGGAGCGCCCAATGATGATTTATTTATGACACAGCTTGCTAATCAATTGCAGATGCATGTGTTGGCTTGTCCAGATCTCTGAGCTAATAGTGTTAACGCTCTATTGATCTATAGGACGGAATGATAGGATACGCGTATCCTCCGGCGCTGTTGTTTTAGCAGGTATTGCTAAGATAAACAACCACAATACATTTCTGTTGATAGCATCTCTATCTTCACAGAGATCATGAGTAATTTACTCTCTTGTCTACTGTGGATCTTAACGTGAAATCTTCCTCTATGTGAGGATCTTTTTTCACTGGGTAAATCGTGTCATCTTTATCACAACCAGCAAGGTCGCAACCTTCATGTATTCCGTTGTGTGGTCCGTATTCCATTGTAAGCACTGTACTGGACGAGCTTTGGACGCGATTTCTTACTATAGGAGATCCTCTTTTTCGCTATTCTATGCGACTAAAGTGGAGGCTCTTCCGTCGTGGTGTAGGGATCATTATGTTCATATTGTTGATCCCTCCATACTACTCATTGCTATTTTTTAGTATACTTGTTTCACAAGATCTACTGCAGCCTGTTATTATTTAGGTTATAGGTTTATGTTACCTCATACCTATGCACTCTACGATAGTTTACAATTGAGTCTTTTGTCTCTTTATCTAAGTCAGTTAGTAACTTTTTGATAAATAGACTTAGAATCTTTAGATTAAATTCCTATACGGATTTTAACTTCGGTTCTTATTTAGCTAAGTAATCATTTGAGCCTCTGGAAACAGTAGTTTTCAAATTCTGACCTTTTAGACAGTAATTCTGTTGGTTTCTCTTTTACTGTAGAGTCAGTGAGTTTCATGCACTATCGATGGATGATTTTCACTTTCATAGTTTCAATACTTCCGTTACTATTTAGGTTGGATTGTTGCATAAGAGTTAGGCTCCTATTATCCGGAACCTATTATTTTAAGGTCCTTCCGTCTTCGTATGGGCATAGGCCTTTACTCTTTCCGGGTACAGTTTATGTATTTATAAACAGATATCTGTTTATTACAAGTGCGTAAGCTTCTTCTGTCTTTGATGTCTAGTAGAAGGACGTTACGCTCCATTTTATTGTTAATGGATTCTATTAACTATCGGTACTGCTTATGGTATATCATTGACTTAGCAGTTGTGCTTAAGATTTCGGCTCATGAAGTAAGAGTTCTTCTACTTCTTGGGCTTACTTTAATAGTGTCGCTATTATAGATTTTTGAAGGCCGCTCATTGCGCTCAGCCATCCACATTCATGAATTTTATCTTAGAAATATCGAGTCAATTTCTTGAGGCCTCTTTTGTAGGTCTATTATCTACTGCTCAGAATGTCATTCTCTTAACAGTTGCTACTATAGCTAGGTAGGCTGTCTGTTTCGGCAGTGTCTCCGTTCGGCTGCCCTCTTCGCTCTGGGCTATTTGACCCAGGGCAAGAAAAAGGGGGGGGGGGGGGGGAGGGTGTTCCCTTGGGTCACCTGTTTTACTATGAAAACAAGGGGATACCTCCTCCGGAGTTAGTAATTCTGAGCTGTTATTGGGATGGTTGTTTAGTGAGAAGTTTAAGTTTATAAAATTCATTCAAGTCTTAGTTTTTAAAGTATAGCTTTTGAATATTGCATATGTCAACGGACATGATTATGCAATTCTCAGACACTTTTAGGAGTATAAGAGTCTCTATTCTCTAGACTTACTTTATTATTGGCTTACTTTAAAAATTATTAGTATAAGGATTATATTGGATATTAATAGAGTACATGGATGTATGAAGCTCAATTTTGGAAGGTGTTGTATCTTTCTAATTTATCATAAATAAGAAAGATACATGTAAGGCCTATTACTTCTTTTCCCTACAGGGGATGACTCTATTTTATTTTATTGAGCGTATTCCATTTTGCTCTATGTCCTTGGCCCTCCAGCCTTTTTACTATTCAGCTATGTCTGGGTCATTGGTACAGTATAAAAATGTTAAAAAATTTATAGTAATTTATATATTTTTTATACTTACCAATGACCCAGACGGGGATGGCCCTCCCAGGAGTTGGGAACTCTTGCCTCCCCGCTGAGTACATAGCGCTTACCAGGCACTGGTTATTAGAATGATAAATGGCGCCAATTTCGGAACGTCCTTGACACTGCGCATGCGCAGTAGGGGCGAAGTGTGGAGGGCCTTTCAGGACATGTTTTCTTTAGTTTTTGATGCAAATTTTGGGGATTGGGGGGCAAAATTTGTGTTTGGCCCTATATTTTAAGAGTTAGCACCAGCTATGTCTGGGTCATTGGTAAGTATAAAAAATATATAAATTACTATAAATTTTTTAACTTTTTGGATTATCCTGCACAACTTATTTTGACTTTACTGTAAACGATTTTAACTGTACCTTGATAATATGCATCATTTGTCTCCTGGTTTTCCAAACACCTGTCATCATCATTCAGTATTTTCTGATAAGTAACATGAAAGTTTTTGTTTGTATTCTCTTGCAATCATGTCAGCTTAGATGACAGTAATTATTGTATATCTTTTAAGATTTGACAAATATTGGAGTAAAATGTGTTAGACTGTAACTCTTTACCTATCCAAAGCAATTTTGAAAAGAGAATACTGTCTGAGAGAATTGTAATTTTCAAAATATTTAACCTTCTTTTACTGATTTTTAGCTCAACTTTGGCGAAACCAAATTTGAGCTTATGCCATGGCCAGTCGTCCGCCTGTCCGTCAACAATTGGATACGGCTCGGGCTAGAGGCTGTATTTATGAACCTATCTTTACGAAACTTCTTGGGTACCTCTGCTATGACCGTGGGACGAGAACGAGTGTTTTGGGGTCCAATCCGAAATTCAAGTTGGCCGCTGGCGCCATTTTGTACAGACTTAGGTGAAATCAGATTTTTGCGCAGAACTTCCATATGAAAGTGCTGATTTGAATAATTTTTTGTATGAATGTTTAGTACCATGGGATACATCACATATAATACGTGTTTTTTTCTCGTGCAGAAATTATGCAAATTAGATGAACTTTGATTTTTTCAGTGCTACTAACACACAGTAAGTACACATGTCAATACGGCTCGGGCTGTACACATGTCAATACGGCTCGGGCTAGAGGCTGTATTTATCAACCGATCTTCATGAAACTTCTTGGGTACCTCTGTTATCACCTTGGGACAGGAATGATGAGTGTGTTTTGGGGTGCCTTTGTTATCACTGTGCTATGTGAACAAATATTTTGGGGTTCAGTCAGACCCACTCTGGGACTAAAAGATTTCTTTTCTAGTTTAGCATCTGACTGTCACCCACCTTTACAATACTTTACCTATACATTTGTTACAGGCTACGGGCAGTATTTATGTACAGACCGTTACAATACTTTATATGTACCTTTGTTATCAGGTCATTACCTAGATCTTTGACATTGCTGTATCACATACTATACATGTACATGTCTTGACAAGTTGAGCTACAGTGTCATTGACACTTTCATTTTTTTTGTTGAAACAGAATTCATAAATGTGTGCATTTTCAAGAAAATCTTCTTTGAAACTACAAGCCAAAATGGTTTGAAAACTGAGTGTGACTGATAACTGTAACCCCCTCTACCAATGATCCTCATTTTAATCTTCATAGTGTTGCAATTATGGCTGCAATTGTGGCTTATAGTTACAATATAAACTCTATATGAAATCACATTTTCATCATCTTCACTGAAAGTACCAAGCCAGTGTGAACCAGACTTTGCAGGCATTGTCTATGAGAGGTTCTCTACAACTGTTACTCATTTTATTCCTGTTGGGTGAAAAAAATGTGGCCGCCAGAAGCATTGTTTGATTCTGATTGGTCAATTTTGAAAACTCTTCTCCTCTGAAACCACAGGGCCAAATGTTTTGATACTTTGCATGGTTGATAACTGGGACACCCTCCACGACGTTCCTCATTTTAATGTTGATATTATTGCAGACATGGCCACAATTGTGGTTTATAGTTATTATAGAAAAAACCTATGGGAAATCACATTTTCATCTTCTCTCTGGAACTACTGAGCCGATGGAATCAAAACTTGGCAAGAATGGTCTATAGGAGGCCCTCTACAAACGATCCTCTTTTTGTTCGCGTTGTTTGGAAAATATGACCACCAGAGACTTTCTATGATTCGGTTTGATGGATTCAAATGTTTTGAAACTTCACATGATTAAAGACTGGGACACCTTCTACCAATGATCCTCATGTAATGTTGATGTAATGTTGCAAACATGGCCACAATTGCAGCTCATAGTTACCATGGAAAGCCTATGGGAAATCACATTTTGATATGTAGTTCCAGGTGTGCGATTACAGGCTCTGTAGAGCCTCTAGTTGGCTATATTTTTATACCACAACCAATGGCCCAGACTAGCTGGTGCTAACTTTATGGTATTCAGGGCCAAACACAAATTTTGTCCCCCCAATCTCCAAAATTTTCACCAAAACACTAAAAAATTAAGTCCTAATTGGTCCTCCATACTTTTAGATCACTGCGCATCAGTCAGTAAGATGTTCTGACATCTGTGCTATTAAAATTGTCTTTATGAAGATGCCAGACACAAGTCATTACAAGAATTGGTGAATTCAAGACTGATAATGGATAATGGAAAGGAACAATGGTGGTTGGAAACATTCAGGGCTGTAACTTTATAAATAATATTATAAATTTTTCATGTCTCAAAAATTTCGAGACACATTGCCTGACGTCATCATTCTTGCTAATGTATTTTCCACTGTTTGTTAAGTGTTCCTTCCCTATCCGTTCTTGAGCCCTCTTGCTAAACTTCCAAGCTTTTGGCTATTTTTCTTAAAGTTTTTTTAAAAAATTTCTTGGAGGTTTGGAGTGTTTACAGAATGTTTTTTTCTATAAAAATCCCCTTGGTTACGTCCTCATCCGGTTAGTGGTGTTGGGGCGTGTTGGTCTTGCATCTTCTATCAGATGTATTGTTTTTTCTTCATAGGAAGACCTTGCTTTACATCTGATAGCTTGTAAATTGGTTACTGACTTCGGGCTATTTCTTACTGCCTGCGGTGTTGTTTCTGTTTTTTCCCTCTGAAACTGCCTGGCCAACGTCTCAAATATATGTGGTATGTGGTATGTGGTATGTTATATTATATGAGTATAAATTACTATAGAATACATGGATTAATTATTTCGGTAGTGTAGCAAAAAAAATTGGAATTTTGTCCACATTTAGGCTCTATCGGGAAGCCTTTAAGCCTTGCATGTTCCCTTTATTTTTCAGACAAAAATTTTTTCAGATTGATATTTTGATTGCTTTATTCATGTATCTAATCATATATTTTTTGCAGATTTGGGGGTGTCATCGACTTTAATTTTTATATTGAATTATGAAAACTTCCTGCTCCAAATGCAAGGTGAGGAAATCGTCCTCGGATTTGCATGCTTGTTGTCTTTCCTGTAGTCGATGCACCCCCAAGGATTGCTGTCCCACATAATGTGAACACTGGGACTCGAAAAGTTGGAGACGGGTGTTACGGTATATTGTTGATGGTGGGATTTCCATTCCGGATCTCTCACCACAGGGTAATTCAAGCCTCTCAATTACTTTTTCAGGGGAATCAGAACATGATACTGATACTGTAACATCCATTCAGAGTGTGCAATCGTCGTCGTGCTCAGATGAGCAAACTGAGCTGGCTGCAAAGGTGCTCTTGAATATTCGGCAAGGAATGAGGCCTCTCGTTCCAGTGCAGGCAGCCAGTTCAGCCGGTGAAGCGGCTTCTCCACCTGGAGGAGTCGTAACACCGAGTCAGTCTGTTGCGGTTGAAGGAAGTGTTGATTTGGGAGCGAGCACCTTAAAATATAAAGATCATCCAACGACGACGGAGATAGGGAGGAAGTCAGCAGGTTTCTTTTCGGGAGGCTCGGCGAGGTCTAATAAGGCCGCGAACGGGAGAGTCCCCTCTCTAACCCAACAACATCTGGGCCAGCACGAGTCGGAGGATACGTCCACCCCCGTTCGGGACGCTCCTTCTACACTGAAGCCGGGGCGAGCTACAGTTTTGACTTCCTCTGCTATGTTTTTCATAGACACACAACCGCAAGCTAGCTCTGCGACTTCTCAGTTCCAGTCAACAGTGCCAAGTCGAAGTCACTCTTCACTTCAGAATTCGAGTCATTCTGTAGCTAGCGAACCGAGGCAGCCATTGATGGGACATTCGGAGAAGAGATCCGCATCGTCCCATTAGCCTCAGGCAGTGAAGAAGCAGAAGACCTCAGGCCTCGGTTACTGACTTGCTGGCACAGATATATAGCTGATCCAACCGGATGACGAAAGGGACAAGGAGGAGGATTACCCTTCCCTTTCGGAATAGCATATGGAGGCCATGGACTTCATCCATCAGTTCTACCCTGAGGCTGTTCCAAGTGATCAGCATGCTGTGACGTCGAGGGTGAAACCGCTATCGTCTCTGGATGAAGAGTACGTACGGAGGAAAGAGGACGTTCTTTCGTTTCCGACGCAGTCCAGACAGGTGTCGAAGGCCTTTGGTCATGTTGACGATGCCGTGTATAACCTCTCCAGTGCCAGGAGAAAAGGCGGTTTCCTGAATACATCTTCTATTAATATGTCGTTTCTTGGGCCACGCTTTTTTAGAACGGTTCCTGAAGATGTTCCTAGAGCTCCACTGCATTTGGATGAGCGGGCCGCAGACCTAGAGATGTCCTTACCTGCATCATTCAATGTACGCTCGGAAGTGATTGAATGTGCAATTTCGTCAAACAGAGCGAATCTGGATGCAATGTCCTATGCAGACCACCTTACCAGAGCCTTGACGCAATGTTTTAACGGAAAGGAATTTGAAGATGTTTGTTTCTCACTTAGAGTCCTTTCCAGGGCAGTGATGTATGCCACATACAACTCCACACTGACAGTGGCTAATTTGGAGTTGGTAAGGCGTGATGCTGCCCTTGCGTCTTCATCTCTGATTGATGATAAGGTGAAGAGCTCTTTCCGAGTTGCTCCGGTTTCCGGCAATACGTTATTTGACGACAAGCTTTCGTTAGTATTCGAGCAGGCTGCTACGAAGGCTTCCAGTACACTACTTTTGAAGTCGGTGTCTCAGCAGCGTACTTCATCAGACAGGAGTTATAAAGGACGTTCCTCCTCTAAAAAGTTTTCCAAAGGGAACGCCTCACGAGGAAATAGCAAACCCTCGTATGACTACTCCAGAAGTCGTCAGTATAGTAACTCGGGGTAAGGGGGGGCAGGTCTGATTAGGGATCTCGAGCAGACGCCCCTAAGCCGACGGGACAAGGTGCTTCGCGAGGAGGACGTAATTTCTCCTACCGCAAGCCTCGCAAATCGGACAGGTGATGGTCCAGGCCTCTATTGTGGGCCAGTTGGCGGAAGGTTATCAATTTTCGCGAGAAACTGGTTAGCCGTAACGGAAGATCAGTGGGTGAGAAATGTTGTCTCGGAAGGCCTACGGCTGTCGTTCCAAGAAAAACACCCACTTACTAGATGTCCGTGATGGACAAATCTTCTGCCGGATCCTTTCAAAAGAGAGTCGCTCCTACAAGAGGGAAAGGCTCTCTTAATAAAGGAAGCAATAGAGGTCATGGAAAAACAGGATTCTCCAGGTTTTTACAGTTCCTTTTCCTTGTACCGAAACCAGATGGCTCGTTCTGACCGGTGATAGACAAGTTAATCGTGGCTCCAAAGTTCTACATGGAAACCATCTGGTTGGTAAGGGCGAGCATTCGAGTGGACGACTATGCAGCAAGCATAGATTTAAAAGATGCCTACTTTCACATCCTGGTACATCCGGCTTTCAGAAAGTACCTGTGCTTTGCAGTACAGGGGCAGGTTTATCAGTTCAGAGCAATGTGTTTCGGTCTGAACCTGGCCCCTTGGGCATTCACTCGAATAATGAACTCGGTAATGTCTTATTTCCGGGCTCATTCGTCAGCAGTTACGTCGGCTTACTTGGATGACATTCTACAGAGATACAGCAACAGAAACATTCTTCAGAGCGACGTTCAGAGTCTGTTGCAACTGTCCTGATGTCTCGGTTTCATCGTAAACGAGAAAAAGTCGGATCTAGTTCCGTCCCAGTCATTCATTCACTTAGGAATGAACTTCGAAACACACAACAATCTGGTTCGCCTGCTGTTGTCCAGAGCGAAATTAGTCAGTTGCTTTGCCCGCTATTGACTAAACTCTCACGATGTATCAGCGAGGGAGTTCATGAGGTTGATGGACCTGTGCGGAGCGACTGCGGGTCTTATTCCGATGGGTCACCTCTGCTTGTGTCCTCTCCAGATTTTCTTTACTCAGAACTGGAGTGTGAAGACGCATTCGCTCGAAACCAGTATTGTATTTTCGGAACTCGTCAAACAAAAGATTCAGATTTGGGCAAACATTCAGTGGTTAACTCAAGGGGTTCCACTGCAGCTGCCGGATCTGGTTTTCACGATTATGACAGATGCGAGTCAGATGGGCTGGGGCGCGACCCTAAGTCCAGCAGACTTGAAGTGCCAGGGACTTTGGGACTCCCGGTTCCTAGAGAAACACATAAACATCAAAGAGATGATGTCAATATGGTTAGCACTACAGCACTGGAACAGATATTTTCTAAATGCTCGAGCTCTGACTCTGTTCCGCTGCCCTCTTCGCTCTGAGGAAAGTTACCTCAGAACAAGGGGAGGGGGGATGGTTTTTCCCTCATATCATCGAGCTTTATAGTGAAAAGCAAAGGAATACCTCCTCTGAAGACAGTAGTCTAGGGTCGGAGCTGGGTAGTTTTAATGTGAAGCTCGGTGTGAAGCAAATAATATATCTCATTTTTGTATTGGTTTTTAAAGTGTAGCTCACTGTGAAGCATTTGTTTATGTCACATGTCAAACGGGCGTTACTATACAATCCTCGGACACTTTTAAATGAGCATTACGTGTACACTCCATATGAAAAAATTATCCAAAAATCGACTGAGTGTGTTATGTGTAATTACATAATGTCAGACGTTCGCTCACTAATCAGTGTTGATTGGACTGTATTGGGAAAAGATTCGCCAATTAACATATTAATTTCTGTTCACTAAATCTATTTTTTTGTACCTGATACATTTTGTTTGGGAATTTTGTATATCAAATAAAATATTTAAAGGTAAAAATCGGTTCGGAACTATACAATCCTCGGACACTTTTAAATGAGCATTACGTGTACACTCCATACGAAAAAATTATCCAAAAATCGACTGAGTGTGTTATGTGTAATTACATAATGTCAGACGTTCACTCACTAATCAGTGTTGATTGGATTGTATTGGGAAAAGATTCGCCAATTAACATATTAATTTCTGTTCCCTAAATCTTTTTTTTTGTACCTGATACATTTTGTTTGGGAATTTTGTATATCAAATAAAATCTTTAAAGGTAAAAATCATTTCGGCACTATACAGTCCTTGGACACTTTTAAATGAGCCTTACGTGTACACTCCATACGAAAAAATTATCCAAAAATCGACTGAGTGTGTTATGTGTAATTACATAATGTCAGACGTTCACTCACTAATCAGTGTTGATTGGACTGTATTGGGAAAAGATTCGCCAATTAACATATTAATTTCTGTTCACAAAATCTTTTTTTTTTGTACCTGATACATTTTGTTTGGGAATTTTGTATATCAAATAAAATCTTTAAAGGTAAAAATCGGTTCGGTAAATCCCGTTATTTTGTGTGATAAATTTGACCAAAAAAATGAGAATTTCGCCGATCACATGCAACAGTGTGGCTCTTCTGTCAGTTGGATCTACATTGCATGAAATATTCTGAAGTCATTGGAGACTGGCGAACAAACTCAGTATTCAGTCTGCTTTTCAACAGACATGGAAAGTTACTTGCCGCGGAGAGTTATCATTACCAAAACACCTTATACAGTAGACAAAACAGTGGCAGGCAAAAGTGTTATTAGTCTATAATTTCCTCCCACAAAAAATAAACCCACTATTTTTAAGAAAGAGTATACCAACCACTAGGGAGCTTTCTGGCATTAGTGTCCACCCAATGGGGATAGCAAACGGAACCTGCCGCAAGATAAATTCTTGAATGACTTGATTTTCATATTTTGGGTCAAACACATAGCTTATGACCCTCATTGGAATGATCCCAATGGGCTCGTTACAATGAGGGTCATAAGCTGTGTTTTTAAAAAAAAAATTGAAAATATATAAAGTTTGAATGGAGAATTTTGTATTTAAGGTGGGTCGGTTTTGGCAGTTACGTCAGACAAATAGTTAACAGAAAGCTTGCTAGCGGTTTTCATGCTTTTTCCCGCATATTGAACGATCAATTTTTTTAATGAATAATGCATTCTCATTTTAGTTCATCTAAACTATTAAGGTAAAAAGATCATGCTACAATAAAAATTAAATCACCGGATTTTAACTTTGAAATGATCGGGCACTCGGCACAGTATAGAATCCATAATCCCGTGTCGGAAAAGCTATTGCCACACCGTAATGCCAGGATGTATCTCCAAGACTGTCACACTGTTGTTTCAAAGACACCGTACACTCAGAACACATTTTATTCACTAAAATACTTGTTCTATTCCATACTTTCATTTAAAAAATACAGATGAACTGATAGAATAAATGAAGACAAGATCATTCTGACGGAGACAGTCTGACCTTCATTTATACCGAGGGGGGGGGGGGGGGTGGGGGAGGGGGGCGGATCCAAATCATATATCAGCGAAAATTTTATTTTAATATGAAAACAAATAAAAAATCTCATGAATTATCGAATAGATTTTTTCAATTCCTATATTAAACTGCAGTACAAAGTTCTGGAAATGAAAGATATGGCGTTTCTATCTGAATATTTTATTAAATGTAGGTTTTAGAAATTTTCTGACTGAAAAATTTAATTGCTAATCAGGGACAGTCTCTGATAGATTTTTCTCGCGAAACATTAATTGGTTATGTAATCCTTCTCATGCAACCGCACTAAAACAGCTTTTCATACCCGGTCGTTTCTACACAAACGATGGGGTATTAACAAGTGTGGTTTTGTATGCAATGTACACGCAATGGTATAAAGAGTCTCATTCTCTGGACTATCTATATATATATTTGTTTTCCTTCACCAAATTAGCATAAAAGGTTATGCGAGCATTAAATGGAGAATTTTTTATTATGTAATACTCAATTACATTGTTGGTGTTATGTCCTTCTCTTTTCTCGAAAAAGAGTCACATTTATAATTCCTATTTTCTCCTATTCTCCTGCTACTGTTTACAGAAGTAATTGAGCGATTGGATTTTTCTCTAAGTCCTAGGCCCTCCAGCCTTTTTACGAGTCAGCTAGTCTGGGCCATTGGTTGTGGTATAAAAATATGAAAAATTTTAAGTAATTTGTATATTTTTTATACTTACCAATGGCCCAGATAGGTATGGCCCTCCCGTAAGTGGGCACTCATACCTCCCCGCTATTTTAACATTTAGCAGGCACTGAAGGAAGCATGATGGTTGGCGCCAATTTCAGATCTTCCTGGACGCTGCGCATGTGCAGTGATCTAAAAGTATGGAGGACCAATTAGGACTTAATTTTTAGCTCACCTGACTGAAAGTCAGGGTGAGCTTTTCTGATCACTCTTTGTCCGTGTTTGGTGTTTGAGCCTCTTTATCCTAAACCACTGGTCACATTTTAATTAAATTTCATGTAAGTAGTGGTTATATAGGGGCATTTTGATTTTTATGCAAATTAGGTTTCGGCTCATATTGAGCAGAGGGGTGGGGAAAAAATGGCCAAATTTTTTGAAAATCTTCTTCTAATGAACCACCAGCAGCAGAGACTTGATATGTGGTATACATAGTCCTTTTGAGGTTTAGAATCAAGTTTTGTTCAAGAGAAGTTTGTCGGGCATTATTTGCCTTTGTTATGGGAGGGGCAAAAATTTTGGCCGCGCCTAAAATTTCTATTTTCCGAACCGTGAGCTCGATTTGAACCAAATTTGATATGAGATGATAATGGGTCATAAGTAGTTGATTGATGCTAAAAAAAATTTTCTCATTGCCCCGTGGGAACCTCGGGAGCTAAAAATAGGAAAAACCTTAAAACTGCCATATCTCCAAAACTACACGGCACAGAGAATTCTTTTGTGTAAAGCTTACTTTTATCCAGTAGAATAGAATGGTTAAAAAAAGCCCTATCGGTTTGATCACAAGGTACTTTTTTCAGGACTTTGAAAAAGTGCTGAGTCAGCACTTTTTAACACTGTAGGCAATGGGAAAAACATTAAAAAATCTTCTTCTCCAGATCCAGCAGGCAGAATCTTTTGATATTTGGTATGCAACATTGTAGGGTGGATCTGATTCAAGTTTGTTCAAATTGGCCCCCTAGGTTCGTATTTGGGCTCAGTATAGGAGCCCGATTTTGAACTTAGTGCATTTCAGGCAAATTTCTTCAAAAATCTTCTTCTCCAGATCCAGCAGGCAGAATCTTTTGATATTTGGTATGCAACATTGTAGGGTGGATCTGATTCAAGTTTGTTCAAATTGGCCCCCTAGGTTCATATTTGGGCTCAGTATAGGAGCCCGATTTTGAACTTAGTGCATTTCAGGCAAATTTCTTAAAAAATCTTCTTCTCCAGATCCAGCAGGCAGAATCTTTTGATATTTGGTATGCAACATTGAGGGGTGGATCTGATTCAAGTTTATTCAATCGGCTCCCTAGATTCATATTTGGGCTCACTATAGAAGCTCGAATTCGAACTTAGTGCATTTCAGGCAAATTTCTTCAAAAATCTTCTTCTCCAGATCCAGCAGGCAGAATCTTTTGATATTTGGTATGCAACATTGTGGGGTGGATCTGATTCAAGTTTGTTCAAATCGGCCCCCTGGATTCATATGTGGGCTCACTATAGAAGCCCGAATTCGAACTTAGTGCATTTGAGTCAAATTTCTTAAAAAATCTTCTTCTCCAGATCCAGCAGGCAGAACCTTTTGATATTTGGTATGCAATATTGTGAGATGGATCTGATTCAAGTTTGTTCAAAGCAGCCCCCTGGGTTTATATTTGGGCTCGGTATAGGAGCCCAAATTTGACCTTAGTGCATTTCAGGCAAATTTCTTTAAAAATCTTCTTCTCAAGATCCAGCAGGCAGAATCTTTTGATATTGGGTATGCACCATGCTTAGGGGGGGTGAGATTCAAGTTTGTTCAAGCCAAGTCCCCGGGTTCATATTTGGGCTCACTGTGGTAGCCCGAATTATATTTTAGTTCAAAATGAGGAATTTTCTTTAAAACTCTTCTTCTTCAGATCCAGCAGTCGGAATGTTTTGATATTTGGTGTGCAGCATTCTGGGGGTGAGATTCAAGTTTGTTAAAGCCAAGTCCCTGCGTTCATATATGGGCTCCCTGTGGGAGCCCGAATTATAACTTAGCTCAATATGAGGAATATTCTTTAAAAATCTTCTTTTTTTTTTTAGATCCCCAGGTCAGAATCTTTGGATATTTGGTTTTAGCTTTTCTTAGGAGGAGCAGATGCAACTTGTTGAAATCAATTTTCTGAGTTGATATTTAGGCTACCATGTCGGGTGAGCACCCTCAGGCCTCCTGGGGCCTCTTGTTTAATGTTTTGATGCAAATTTTGGTCAAAATTTGTGTTTGGTCCTGAATACCATAAAGTTAGCACCAGCTAGTCTGGGCCATTGGTAAGTATAAAAAATATACAAATTACTTAAAATTTTTCATTTTTAGATCAACTTTGACATAAGTCAAATTTGAGCTTATGCCATGGCCAGTTGGCCGTCTGTCCGTCAACAATTAAATACGGCTCGGGCTAGAGGCCGTATTTATGAACCGATCTTTACGAAACTTCTTGGGTACCTTAGTTATCACCATGGGACGGGAACGAGTGTTTTGAGGTCCGGTTCCAAATTCAAGACGGCCGCTGGCAGCCATTTTGTACAAAATTAGGTGCAATCAGATTTTTCCGCAGAACTTCCATATGAAAGCTCTAATTTGAATAATTTTTTGCATGAATGTTTAGTACCATGGGATACATCACATATAATACAGGTTTTTTTCTTGTGCATAAATTATGCAAATTAGACTAACATTGATTTATTTAGTGTTACTTTCAGCACTGTAAGTGCAAATGCCAATACGGCTCGGGTTAGAGGCTGTATTTATGAACCGATCTTTACAAAACTTCTTGGGTACCTTTGTTATCACCGTGGGACGAGAACAAGTGTTTTTGCGTCCGGTCTGAAATTCAAAATGGCCGCTGGCAGCCATTTTGTACAAAAATAGGTGCAATCAGATTTTTGCGCAGAACTTCCATATGAAAGCGCTGATTTGAATAATTTTTTGTGTGAATGTTTTTAGTACCATGGGATACATCACATACAATACAGGTTTTTTTCTCGTGCCTAAATTATGCCAATTAAACTAACTTTGATCTATTTAGTGTTACTTTCAGCACTGTAACTGCAAATGCCAATACGGCTCGGGCTAGAGGCCATCTTTATGAACCGATCTTTACGAAACTTTTTGGGTACCTTTGTTATCACCGTGGGATGAGAATGAGTGGTTTTGGGTGTGGTCCAAAATTCAAGATGGCCACCAGCAGTCATTTTGTACTTTAGTCAGTGCAATCAGTTTTTTGTACAGAACTTCTGTATGAAAGTTCTGATTTGAATAAATTTGTTTATGAATGTTTAGTAACATGGAATACACATCACATATAATACAGGTTTTTTTCTCGTGCAGAAATTATGCAGATTAGATGAACTTTGATTTATTCAGTGCTACTTATACACAGTAAGTGCACATGTCAATATGGTTCAGACTAGAGTCTGTATTTATGAATCGATCTTCACGAAACTTCTTGGGTACCTTTGTTATCACCTTGGGACGAGAACGAGTGTTTCTGGGTGCTGTCCAAAATTCGAGATGGCTGCCAGTGGCCATTTTGTACCGAATTCAAGTTCAATCAGTTTTTTGTACACAACTTCTATACGGCTGAGGCTAGAGGCCATATTTATGAACCGATCTTTACGAAACTTCTTGGGTACCTTTGTTATCACCGTGGGACGAGAACAAGTGTTTTGGGGTGTGGTCCAAAATTAGTGCAATCTGTTTTTTGTACAGAACTTCCATATGAAAGTTCTGATTTGAATAAATTTTTGTATGAATGTTTAGTAACATGGAATACATCACATATAATACAGGTTTTTTTCTTGTGCAAAGTAGATGAACTTTGATTTATTCAGTGCTACTTATACACAGTAAGTGCACATGTCAATACGGCTCGGGAAAGAGGCTGTATTTATGAACCGATCTTCACGAAACTTCCTGGGGTACCTTTGTTATCACCTTTTGACAGGAACAAGTGTTTTTGGGTGCCTTTGTTATCACTGTGCTATGAGAACAAATATTTTTTGGTTCAGTCAGACCCACTCTGGGACTCAAAGATTTCTTTTTTAGTTTAGCATCTAACTGTCACCCCACCTTTACAATACTTTACCTATATATTTGTTACATGCTACGGTCAGCATTTATGTACAGACCGTTACAATACTTTACATGCACCTTTGTTATCAAGTCATTACCTAGATGTTTGTCATTGCTGTATCACATACTGTACATGCACATGTCTTAAACAAGTTGAGCTACAGTGCCACTGACACTTTCATTTATTGAAATTTTTTATTCAATTTCTTGGGAATTTAACGTGTATTATGGATTGTTTATTCTGTTTATCCCCATGGTTATGTCCTCACCCTAGGGATGTTAGATCATTTTGGTCTTACATCTTCTATTCGATGTATCGTTTTTTTCTTCGTATGAAGATCAAGCTTCGCATCTGGTAGCATTTAAATCGGTTACTGACTTTGGGCCTTTTTGTGTGCCTGATGTCTTGTTTCCTGTTTTTCCTTTGACGTTGTTTACATTGGCAACGTCCTCAAATATATGTAGTATTTAATATTATATTACTGTAGGATTACTGTAAGTTACATGGATTATGATTCCGGTAGTGTAGCTCAAAAAATTTGGATTTTGTCCAGACTTAGGCTCTATCGGGATGCCCTTGGGCTCATCATGTTCCCTTGTGGAACTTAGGCATTTTTTCAAAAATTTTTCGCAAAAAGTTTGCTTGCTATTATTCATGTATCTTTAACATATATTTATTATGGAGTTTGTAGGAGTGCTATCAACTTTGTATTTTGATTATAATTATGAAAGCTTTCTGCACTAAATGCAAGGCGAGGAAGTTGACCTCAGATTTACATGCTTGTTGCCTTGCCTGTAGTCAATGCATGCCTATGGATTCTTGTCCTACTTGGGTACATTGGGATGACAAACATTGGAGACGGGTGTCGCGGTACATTGTTGGCGGTGAGATTCCTATGCAGGAACTTGCATCGCAAGATAATTCAAGCTTTTCAAATTCTTTTTCAGAGGAACAAGAACATGGTGATGGTATTGTGACACCCATCCAAAGTGTGCTACCATTTTTGCGGTCTGATGAGCAAACAGAGCTAGCTGCAAAGGTGCTCATGAATATTAGGCAAGGGACAGGGCCTCTGGTTAGTGTTCTTAATCCCTTTCCAGCAGCTAGCTCAACCGGTGAAGCGGTTACTCCTTCAATGGGAGTTGTGACATTGGGTGAGTCCGTTGCTGTCGAAGGAAGTGTAGATTTGGGAAGAGCGAGCACCTCAAAATCAAAAGCTCACCCAGCGATGACAGAAATAGGGAGGAAGGCAGCCAGTTTCTTTTCGGGAGGCTCGGTGAGGTCTGTCAATACCATGAGCGATAGAGGACCCTCTCTGACCCAACAACATTTGGGGCCAAAGGCTTGTTTTGAGAAACTTTCATGAGCTGGAGCATATGTCCACACCCGCCGCTCGGGACGCTCCGTCTGGACTGCAGCCGGGGTCGGCTACAGTCAAGGCTTCCTCCACTATGTTACAAAAGCAAACACGACCGCATGCTAGCTACCTGACTTCAGATTTCCAGCCAGCTGTGCGAAGATGGAGCCAGTCTTCATCTGTGACGTCGGACCCTTCGGTAGCTAGTGATCCAAGGCTTCGATCATCGGAACGTTCGGAGAAGAGATCTATCTCCGAATCTTTGTCCCAGGAGCACTAAACACTGAAAAAACAGAAGACCGCTGCTCCTCAAACCTTGGTAACTGACTTGCTGTCGCAGATTGCACAGCTGATTGCAGCATCCCAGCAAGTGCAAGACCAGCCTTCCAAAGACTCAGGTGGTGAGCTGTCGGACAGTGCTGGGTCGGTCCAGTCATCTGCACACGCAGATGCAATGGACCGAACATCACAGCTGAATCAGTCGGATGGTGAAAGAGACAAGGAAGAGGATTGCCCTTCCCTTTCGGAACAGCATATGGTAGCGATGGATTTTATTCATCAGTACTATCCTAAATTTGTTCCACCTGATCAGCATCCTGTGACTACTAGAGAGAAACCGCTGTCATCTCTGGACACAGCTTTTGAGCAGAGGAAACAGGGCGTTCTTTCCTTCCCGACACAGTCTAGACACATTTTGCAGGCCTTCGGCCATGTTGACAACACCATTTTCAACCTCTCTAGTGCTAAGAGGAAAAGCAGTTTCTTATCGATATCTTCCATAAATATACCGTTCCTTGGACCACATTCATTTAAAACGGTTGGAGATGATGTCTAGAGAGCTCCTTTGCATTTAGATGAGCAGTCCTGGGATTTAGATATGTCCCTACCTGCATCATTCAATATACACTTGGAAGTTATGGAATGTGCTATTTCATCCAATAGAGTGAATATGGATGTGATGTCCTACGCACAGATCACCTTACCAGAGCTATGGCACAGCGTCTTAATGGGAAGGAATTTGTAGATGTTTGTTCCTCTCTTAGAGTTCTTTCCAGGGCAGTCATGTATGCCATGTACAACTCTGCCCTGACAGTGACAAATTTGGAATTGATCAGCTATGATGCTGCCCTTGCATCATCATCACTTATAGATGACAAGGTAAAAAGCTCTCTCTGAGTCGCTCCGGTCTCCAGGCATACTCTGTTTGATGACAAGCTTTCGTTATGTTTGACCATGCTACAAAGAAAACTTCCATTGCACTGCTGTTGAAGTCAGTGTCTCATCAACATGCTTAAGCAGACCGGGGTAAGCGAGGTTGTTCCACTTCTAAGTCAGCTAAAAGGAATTCTTTGCAAAGGTACAAGAAACCCTCTTATCATTACTCCGGAGGTCGTCAGTATAGCGACTTGGGAAATGCATGTGGGGGGTGGGGGGGGGTGGGGGGGGGGGAGTGAGTTGAATCTATATTCAAACCTGGTCTGATCAAGACTATAGGTCAGATGCCCCAAAGCCAACGGGATGAGGTTCTTCGCAGGGAGGACGTAGTTTCTCCTCCTGTAAGCCTCGTAAGTCGTACAGATGATGGACAAAACCTATATTGCTTGCCAATTGGTGGAAGGTTATCAAACTTTGTGAGAAACTGGATAGAAGTCACAGAAGATCAGTGGGTGAAAAGTGTAGTCTTGGAAGACCTACGGCTATCATTCCAAGCAAAACCCCCACTTACAAGATTCCGCGTTCGACAAATCTTTTAGCGGATCCTTTCAAAAGAGAGTCTCTCCTAGCAGAGGTGCAGGATCTCTTATTAAAGGAAGCAATAGAGGTCATCAAGAATCAAAGTTCTCAAGGTTTTTACAGTCACCTGTTCCTTGTACTGAAGCCTGACAGTCCAACCGGCAATAGGCTTGAGCTGGATAAACAAGTTGATTGTGTCTCCAAAGTTCTATATTGAAACCTTTCGGTCGGTAATAGTAGGCATTCTAGTGGATTACTATGCAGCAAGCATAGATCTAAAGGACGCCTACTTTCATGTCCTGCTACATCCGGCATTCAGAATGTACCTGCGTTTTGCCATGCAAGGAGAGGTTTATCAGTTCAGCAATGTGCTTCTGTCTGAACCGGGCTCATTGGGCTTTCACTTGAATAAAGAACTCGGTAATGTCATACTTTCGAACTCATTCATCTGTGGTAACGTCGGCTTACTTGGACTACATTCTTCAGAGATACGGCAACAGAATTATTCTTCAGAACGATGTCCAGAGTCTGCTGTAATTGTTCCGACGTCTCGATTTCATGATAAATGAGAAAAAGTCGGATCTAGCTTCGTCCAAGTCATTCATTCACTTGGGAATGAGCAACTTGACTCACAACAATCTGGTTCGTCTGCCGTTACTTAGAGTGAAATTAGTCAGTTGTTATGCTCGCTTTTGTCTAAACTCTCCCACAATAAAAGCTAGGGAGTTTATGCAACTGATGGGGGCTGTGCGGATCGGATCTTATTCCGATGGGCTGCCTATGCACACATCCCCTCCAGATATTCTTTACTCACAATTGGAGTGTGAAGATGCATTCGCTCAAAACCAGTATTGTTTTAATGGACCTAGTAAAACAAAAGGTTCAGATTTGGGCAGATCTTCAGTGGTTAACTCAGGGAATTCCACTTCAACTGCCAGACCAGGCTTTTATGATTATGACGGATGCGAGTCAGAGGGGCCGGGACGCGTCTCTAAGTCCGGCAGACTTGAAGTTTCAGGGTCTTTGGGACTTTTGGTTCCTAGAAAAGCACGTAAACATCAAGGAGATGATGTTAATCTGGCTAGCACTACAACATTGGATTCATCAAATAGCGAACGTCCATGTTCAAATTCTGTCGGACAACTCGACAGTTGTTGCTTACCTCAGAAACCAAGGGGAAACTCACTCTTGCCTGGAAAACATTTTACATGACGAGCAGTGGATGCAATTTCTAAATGTAGGAGGGTCTCCTCTTCTTTGAATTATGCAGCGAAGTAGAGGGTTTTCATCCGTTAGTGTATGGATCAGTCGATAGACATCTATGATCCGTCCATTCCATAGATTGCCAATTTCCTGGTCTACCTGTTTAACGAACTCAACTGCAGCCCATCACTATTAAAGGTTATAGGTCTATGTTATCAGACACTTACGCTCATCATGATAACTTGGCTATTAGATCAAATACTTCATTACCCAAGCTAGTTAGAAATTTCTCTATTAATAGACCTAGAACCCTCAGATTAATTCCTAAGTGGAATTTGTCTTGGGTTCTGTTGAAGCTTCAAGAAGCTCCTTTTGAACTGTTAGACGAGTTCAAATTCTTCACCCATAAAATGGCGTTTCTCTTGGCCTTTGCATCTGCCAGAAGAGTTAGTGAATTTAATGCATTATCTGTTGATGATTCCCATAGCCGTAGTGTGGGTAATACTATTTTTGGCTAAGAATCAGATTCCGGATAAGGCTTTACCATCCTTGGATAACCGTAGACCCTTGCTGTGTCCAGTTAGAGCAATGCACATTTGTAAACGTCGATCAGATTTTATTAGAAAGGGAAGAAAAAGATTCTTTCTCCGATTCCTAACTGAAAAGATATTTCTGTTCATTCTATCGCTAGATGGATTCAGTTGGCAATATGTATTATCTTCGGATCAACATTCTGTCAACAAGATTTCAGTGCACAAGGTTAGAGCACTGTCCACTTCTTGGGCTGAGAAAAGCCATTACTGATCTTATGAAGGCTGCTTACTTCATTTACCAAGTTTTACCTTAGAAATTTAGAGTCCATCTCTGGTGACCTTAGATCTTTGGGTCCTCTTTCTGTTGCTCAGCATGTCGTCCATTAATATTACATCTATAAGGTCTTTAGACAGTCATTCCTCTGACACTTTTAAATGAGTATAAAGAGTCTCATTCTCTGGACTAATTTATTTTTTATACTTACCAATGGCCCAGAAGGGGATGGCCCTCCCATGAGTGGGCACTCATACCTCCCTGCTGATTATAACATTTAGCAGGCACTGTAGAAAGAAAGATGGTTGGCGCCAATTTCGGTACCTTGCTGGATACTGCGCATGCACAGATAACAAAAGTATGAAGGACCAGATAGGACTTATTTTTTTCAGTTTTGTATGCAAATTTTGGGGGTTAGGGAGCGAAATTTGTGTTTGACCCTGAATTAAAGTGAGTTAGCGCCAGCTAGTCTGGGACATTGGTAAGTATAAAAAATATACAAATTACTTTAAATTTATCATTTTTCAGAGCCGTTTTGGTGACAGTCATTACAGTATGCACACATATACAAGGTGACACTTCCTTTTTGACTCCGTCTTTCTGATCCCTCAGCACTAATATCCTTATTCCTTGAAGACAACTTGATCCAGGTGTTTTAGGCTCACATAAGCCTCTGTTTTACATCAAGAGTTTACTTAGTTTCTGGACTCATGCTTCCACAAATATTATTGGCATGATGTATTGTTTCTATGGTAATTTCATTCTTCCAGAGATAAAGAAATGACAGAAAAAATAGTGAAATCCCTGGATGTAAAAATATCAGCTAGAGATGCAAGACATGCTGACCACAGAGTATTGTTACAAGCTATCACGACACAGTGGCTACCATTACCAAAAGCAATACTGAGTAAGTAAAGGGTTTTATTAATTCAACTTAACGTCAACTATGATCTATTGGGATGGGTTGTGATCCATCGTATGTCTGTACATCTGTCCACAATTCCTTTAGCACACCCTACAGGCCACAGCTCTCAACTGATCGGGTCCAGATTTCATATATGGCTTTGGGGGAATGCCTAGATGGGCACTATCAATTTTTTTCAAAATTCCTCGAAAAACATGGCCACCAGTGGCCATCTTGGATTTGGATATAAATTGTCCAACAATTCCTTTACCACACTCTACAGGTTGCAGCTCTCACTCAATTTGTCTCAAATTTTATATGTAGCTTTGGGATAATGTCTAGATGGGAGCTACTGATTTTTTCCAAATTTTGTTGAAAAACATGGCTGCCAGCAGTCATCTTATGTTTCGCATATATATTGTCAACAATTTCATCACCACACCCTACAGGCCGTATCTCTCACACAATCTTTTTCAAATTTCATATGTAGCTTTGGTGTGATGTCTAGATGGGGACAATTGAATTTTTCTGAATTTTGTTGAAAAATATGGCTGCCAGAACTCTGTGTTGGCAGCCAGGACTTTCCTAAAATAACTGCAAAGCTACAGATGTAGAATGTTAAGGTGTAGCAAAAATTTATAGAAGTCCCCATACCCTTAGGGGTTAAAAGGGGAATGGAAGGGCCTCTTAACTGTTCAATATCCATTGTATTTGAAATGTTTCTGGCTGACATTGAATATTCAGATAACCGAATTCTACCACATATAGAACTGGGAAATTACTAGAAACATTATGATGGACTTCTTTAGATTGTCAGTAATTTGTGAAAAAGGTTTTCAGGCGAAAATCCGGGTAGCATTCCCAGTACATTTTAAAATCTTCTGTTCAATATAAAGGTTGTCACCTGCATAACTGTGTTATTCTCATTGCAGCTGGTGTTGTCGATAAACTTCCATCCCCATTAAGTGTTCAAGATGAAAGAGCAGAGAATTTAATGTGTGGGGGTACCAGAAAGATGGAATCTTTTCCACCACAAACACAAGCATTAAAGGAAGGTAAAATTAAAAATATAGTATTTAAAGTACGTGTACAAAATCTAATGTTCAGCGTACAAAAGTTTTATCCTGCCAGGTACAAGCAACCTTGGTAAAATTACTAAATTTGGATAGAATGTCTTGAATTGGGCATTAAGGGTTGGGCAAATGATTGGCAACATTTGACTCAAGTTCATTGGGTGTAAATAATTGGCCACATTTGGCTCTAGTTGTGGTTACAATACATACATGCTGAAAATGATCTTGAGCACTCACAAATGATTTTGATTTGAATTGCTGACTGCAGTTGAAGTATTTGAATGATTTTCTTGAAAATCAAGCAGGTTTCTTGATTTCTTATCATGTTTACTTGAGTTAATCACCACTTTGATAAAATCTATTGAGTTTGCAATCGATATTATTGCTAAGTGGGTCAAAAAAATAATGCCTTTGTCTTATATTATTATTGTATAAAACTTGAGTTTCATATTATTTTTAGCTCAACTTTGGCGAAGCCAAATTTGAGATTTTGTCATGGCTCGTCATCCGTACGTCAACAATTGGATACGGCTCGGGCTAGAGGCCGTATTTATGAACCGATCTTTACGAAACTTCTTTGGTACCTTTGTTATGACTGTGGGACGAGAACGAGTGTTTTTGGGTGCGGTCCGAAATTCAAGATGTCTGCCAGCCGCCATTTTGTACCGACGATGCAGAAATCTGTTTTTTGTACAGAACTTCCATATGAAAGCTCTGATTTGAATAATTGTATGAACGTTTAGTACCATGAGATACATTACATATCATACGGGTTTTTTTCGCATGCTTAAATTATGCAAATTAGACTAACTTTGATTTATTTAGTGTTACTTTCAGCACTGTCAGTGCAAATGCCAATACGGCTCGGGCTAGAGGCCGTATTTATGAACCGATCTTTACGAAACTTCTTGGGTACCTTTGTTATGACCGTGGGACGAGAACGAGTGTTTTTGGGTCCGATCCGAAATTCAAGTTGGCCAATGGCGGCCATTTTGTACAGACTTAGGTGCAATCAGATTTTTGCGCAGAACTTCCATATGAAATTGCTGATTTGAATAATTTTTTGTATGAATGTTTAGTACCATGGGATACATCACATATAATACAGGTTTTTTTCTTGTACGTAAATTATGCAAATTAGACTAACTTTGATGTATTTAGTGTTACTTTCAGCACTGTAAGTGCAAATGTCAATACGGCTCGAGCTAGAGGCCGTATTTATAAACCGATCTTTGTGAAACTTCTTGGGTACCTTTGGTATCACCATGGGATGAGAACGAGTGTTTTTGGGTGCAGTCCAAAATTCAAGATGGCCGATGGCAGCCATTTTGTACAAAATTAGGTGCAATCATATTTTTGCACAGAACTTCCATATGAAAGCGCTGATTTGAAAAAAATTTTTGTGTGAATGTTTAGTACCATGGGATACATCACATACAATACAGGTTTTTTTCTCGTGCAGAAATTATGCAAATTCGATGAACTTTGATTTTTCAGTGCTACTTGCACATAGTAAGTACACATGTCAATACGGCTTGGGCTAGAGGCTGTATTTATCAACCGATCTTCACGAAACTTCTTGGGTACCTCTGTTATCACCTTGGGATGAGAACGAGTGTTTCTGAGTGTGGTCCAAAATTCAAGATGGCTGCCAGTGGCCATTTTGTACCGAAATTAGGTCTAATCAGTTTTTTGTACACAACTTCTATACGGCTCAGGCTAGAGGCCATATTTATGAACCAATCTTTACGAAACTTTTTGTGTACCTTTGTTATCACCGTGGGATGAGAACGAGTGTTTTTGGGTGTGGTCCAAAATTCAAGATGACCACCAGCAGCCATTTTGTACCAAAATTAGTGCAATCAGTCCTTTGAACAGAACTTCTGTATGAAAGTTCTGATTTGAATAAGTTTTGTATGAATGTTTAGTAAAATGGAATACATCACATATAGTACGTATTTTTTTCTCGTGCAGAAATTATGCAAATTAGATGAATTTTGATTTATTTAGCGCTACTTATACACTGCAAGTGCACATGTCAATACGGCTTGGGCTAGAGGCTGTATTTATCAACCGAACTTCACAAAACTTCTTGGGTACCTTTGTTATCACCTTGGGACGAGAACGAGTGTTTCTGAGTGCGGTCCAAAATTCAAGATGGCTGCCAGTGGCCATTTTGTACCGAAATTAGGTCCAATCAGTTTTTTGTCACAACTTCTATACAGCTCGTATTTATGAACTGATCTTCACGAAACTTCTTGGGTACCTTTGTTTTCACCTTGGGACAGGAATGAGTGTGTTTTGGGGTGCCTTTGTTATCACTGTGCTATGAGAACAAATATTTTGGGGTTCAGTCAGACCCACTCTGGGACTCAAAGATTTCTTTTCTAGTTTAGCATCTGACAGTACTTTACCTATACATTTGTTACAGGCTATGGTCAGTATTTATGTACAGACCGTTGCAGTACTTTATATGTACCTTTGTTATCAGGTCATTACCCAGATGTTTGTCATTGCTGTGTCACATACTATACATGCACATTTCTTGACAAGTTGAGCTACAGTGTCATTGACACTTTCATTGTAAAATACAGGGGCTCATTTTTCTACCATGGACATAGTGATTGAAGAATGTCCTGGACAAGTGAAGAGTAGAACGATTTTGCAGTAAAGTCTCCCTAAACTGCTATTAAAGAAACATTTGTTTTTCTCTCCTTACCCTGTGAAAAAGGATGCCACATAAGCAGAGAATGGATCAATAAAGTGTTTAAACCCTAGCACTTTGGTAGTGCAATGGAAATTTCTCCAGTCCCTCTGTTTTTCTCTGATTAACTGTGAATTTAACCAATTATATCTCGTTTGACAGAGCTCACTGAGCAGTTTGTTCTTTTCTCTGGACAGTTCATTTTCCACTTTCTGGACAACTTGTGTCATGACTTGACAACTTGTACCCCAAATTTGAATGCTTCATATCCTGACTATTCTGACTTCATTCATAAACAACATAGTTCAGTATTACTACTGCATGCTTAGCAGAACTTTAGTCCATGATTATGGAACTCCCTCTATTCAGCAAATTATGACATTCTTCACATTGAAATAGAGTGTGTCGATTGGAATCCATTGAAGAAATGAATTATCTCTCTTTTTCTGTGATGTCTGTGCTTCATCCCAAGTGGTTAAAGCCCATACATGCTAGTAGCCATACTCCATGTATATTCCATTCTTATTTTTATCACTTCTCATACCCATATCCTGAGAACCTGCAGGAATGAAATTACTCCAGAGAGTGTCCAGGAAATGGTGCTCCTGGCTAAAAGAAAAAGTTGTGAATTTCACTTGTTTTTGGCACTTTTGATCAAACCAAAACTTTCTACATTGCATTGAGTATATTTTTACACAGTAACCAATGACCCAGACGCAGCTGGTGCTAACTCTAAAATATCCAGGGCCAAACCCCCAAACCCGAAAATTTACATAAAAAAACGAAAATTTAATGTCCTATGTGGCCCTCTATACATTTGACATCTGCGCATGCGCTGTGTCCAGGAAGTACCAAAATTGCCGCCAAATATCATTCCTTGTTTGGCCCTCTGTCAGATAACAACAAACTGACTTTTGTGCTTTTAAATCTCTGTTTTAATGATGCCAGACACAGATCAAAGATGTTTATGGTGGATCAGAGGAAAGAATAGAATCATGGAAGGAAGAAACAATGGTTTTTTATGTTCAGGGCTGTAACTTTATAATTTTTGACGAAATTATTTCTAGTTACCCATTTTCGTGGTATGGCCTGAAATTATCATTCTTCCTAATGATCATGCCACTGTTTGTTAAGTGTTCCTTCCCTATCCTTCCCAGAAGCCCTCCAGTTAAACTCCCAGGCTTTTTGGCTTTTTATTGAATTTCTTGGGAGTTTAAAGTTTTTCACAGAATGATTATTCTGTTTATCCCCATGGTTACATCCTCACCCTTGGGGTGTTTAGGTGTTTGTAGTCATGCATCATCCATCCGTTGTATTGCATTTCTTCTGATGAAGATCTTGCTTTGCATCGGATAGTGTTAAATCTGTTACTGACTTCGGGCCATATTTTTTAGTAGCTGGAGTCTTGTTTCCGGTTTTTCTGTGGCGTTGTTTACATTGACAACACTTCCTTAGACATGTAATTTTCCTATGAATTATTCATGTTAGGACCAGTGTAAGATACATACTTTATTCTGATAGTGTAGCCTTAATTTTTGGCAGTGAAAACAAATTTTTTTCCACACTTGGGCTCTATCGGGATTCATTTGGGCTCAGTGTTCCCTTTGGAAACTTGGTGGGCTCATGTCAAAAAAAATTTTTCAAAAATTTCTTTCAATAATCTTTCCAATCATTGTTTGATTAATTGTTTTGATGTATCTTTTTCAGTCATTATTGGGAGTTAGTGCGAGTACTGTTGACTTTCATGTTTATTTAAAATGAAAGCTTATTCAAATTGTAATTCGAGGAAGTGTTCCTTAGATTCACATGAATTTTGTGTTTCATGTAGTCATTGTACTCGCACTAATTCCTGTGCTGCTTGTGTCAGTTGGGATGACAAATGTTGGAGATGTGCGTCACAGTATGTTGTTAGCGGTGAGAGGACAATGCTGGTTCTCTCACTGCACAGTCACTCTAGTTTTTCAGTTTCCATTTCAGAGGAACAAGAACATGGTGATGGTTTTGTGACTCCGTCCGATAGTGTGCTTCCGTCGTCGCATAATGATAGTCAATCAGAGCTAGCGGCTAAAGTGCTCTCAAATATTAGACAGGGCAATAAACCATGCGCCGGTGGGTACAAAGCCCTGTCGCCAGCTAGCTCGACCGGTGAAGCGGTGGGCACCGCGACACCTGGTGTGTCCGTTGCGGTCGAGGAAAGGAAAAATGGTAGAGCGAGCACTATAATCTCAAATCAGGCTCACCCAGTGACGACGGAAAGGAGGAAGCCAGAAAGTTCGACGGTCAGCTCGGTGAGGTCTAGCAGGACCGCGAGCAAGAGAGTCCCCTCTCTCTATCAACAACATCTGGGGCCAGATGTTGTAGTTCGAAACTTGCATCAATCGGAGCTTACGTCCACGCATCCGGTCCGGGACACTCCTTCAAATAGTCAGCCGGGGACGGCTGTAAGTAGGGCTTCCTCCGATACTGTGCAGCACACATGACCGCACCTTGGCTATGTGACATCCGATATCCAGTCAGAATTGCCGAGCAAGGACCGCTCTTCCGTTAAAAAGTCACAGCATCCAGTAGCCAAGGAAACGAGGCCTCGTTCGATGGGACATCCGCATCGATGAGACACACGGTCCCAGGAGCAGCCAAGCAAGAAAAGACCGCTGCTCCTCAGGCCTCGGTTACGGACCTGCTGTCACAGATTGCGCAGCTCATCGCAGCATCCCAGCATAGTCTGGAACAAATTATGGCAGTCTCAGAACACAAGCTGTCCGATGATGCTGGGTCGGTCCAGTCATCTGCCCATGCAGATGCAGAGGACCGTGAGGAGAATCTGATTCCATCGGATGCAGAAAGGGAAATGGAGACGGACCCATCCCTTTCGGAACAACACATGGTAGCGATGGATTTCATCCATCAATACTTTCCTGAGATTGTTCCAGCGAATCAGACGGCTGCGACTACTGACTCATAAAAAGCTGCTAGCACGCGGACTATATCCGGTCAAGGGAGGAAGTCCTTTCCTTCCCGGTGCAGTCGAAACAAGTGTCGCATACTTTTGCTCTCCTTAACGCTATATTTAGTCTTTCAAGTGGAAAGAAAAAAGGCAGCTTTCTTTCCTCATCTTCCGTTCGGATACCGTTGATCGACCACGTCCATTTAAAACGGTAGGGCAAGGTGTACAGCGAGTTCCTCTGCGTTTAAATGAGCAGGCTGAGGACCTAGATTTGGCCTTACCTCCATCATTTGCAATTCGCTCGGATACAATTGAGACAGCAATATCTTCAAATAGAGCGAATTTAGACGCTATGTCTTACGCAGATCACCTGATGAGAGCTATGGCGCAACGTCTCAATGGAAAGGAATTTGAGGATGTTCGTTCTTCCTTACAGGTTCTTTCCAGGGCTATACTGTATACCATGTATAACTCCGCCCTTAAGGTGGCTAATTTGGAGTTAGTTAGACGTGATGGAGCCCTTGCATCGTCATCGTTAATAGATGACCAGGTGAAAACTCTCTCAGAGTCGCTCCTGTATCAGGACATGATATGTTTGATGATAAGAATTCTTTGGTCTATGACCAAGCAACAAAGAAAGTGTCAAATACTCTGCTCTTAAAGTCGGTGTCAAATAAACCCGCACATGCAGAGAAGAGTAAAGCAGGAGGTTCTGGACAAAGATCGTTCAGAGGAAACTCCTCGCGAGGATATAAGAAATCCTCTTACAATTACTCACAAAATCGTCAATTTCGCAACTCAGGTCGGGGGCGTAGGTCTGTCTGAGGCAACCGGTCAGACGCCCCCAAGCTGTCGGGCCGAGGCTCATCACGGGGAGGATGTGGTTTCTCTTCGTGCAAGCCTCTCAGGTCCTACAGGTGAAGGTCAGGACCTCTATTGTGTTCCAGTTGGCGGGAGGTTATCAAGATTCGAAAGAAACTGGATAACTATAATGGAAGATCGGTGGGTGAGAAATGTGATTTCGGAAGGACTGAGACTGTCCTTCCGAGCCAAACCACCGCTAACACGATGTCCACAATGGACTCATCTTCCGCCAAATCCTTCAAAATGTGAGTCTCTCCTTTCAGAGGTAAGATCTCTTCTAGAAAAGGACGCAATAGAGGTCGTAGAAAACCAGGAATCTTCAGGTTTCTACAGTCACCTGTTTCTCGTACCGAAGCCAGAGGGCTCGTTCCGACCAGTAAAAGACTTGAGCTGGATAAACAAACTTATCATAGCTCCGAAGTTCTATATGGAAACCATTCGGTCAGTAAGAACGAGCATACTAGTGAACAACTATGCGGCAAGCACAGATCTAAAGGATGCGTACTTTCATGTCATGGTACATCCGGCATTCAGAAAGTACCTACGGTTTGCCATTCAGGGGACGGTATATCAGTTCCGAGCAATGTGCTTCGGCCTGAATCTAGCTCCCTGGGCATTTACTCGAATAATGAACTCGGTAATGTCTTGTTTCCGAGCTCATTCATCTGCAGTAACATCGGCTTACTTGGACGACATTCTTTAGAGGTACGGCAACAAAGATACTCTTCAGAACATTGTTCAGAGTCTGCTTCTACTTCTCCGACGTCTCAGGTTTCATCGTAAACGAGAAGAAGTTGGATCTAGCTCCATCCAAGTTGTTCATCCACTGGGGTATGAGCTTCAAGACTCACAACGATCTGGTTCGTCTGCCATTACCCAGAGCGAAATTAGTTGTTATGCTCGCTTTTGTCTACACTCAGACGCATTAACAGTGATGGAATTTATGCGACTGATGGGGCTGTGCGGATCTCATTCCGATGGGCCGCTTACGCACTCGTCCTCTCCAGATATTTTTTACTCAGAACTGGAGTGTGAAGACGCATTCGCTTGAAACCAATATTGTTTTAACGGACCAAGTAAAACAAAGGGTTCTGATTTGGGCAAATATTCAGTGGTTAACTCGGGGAGTTCCGCTGCATCTGCCAGATCCGGCTTTCACGTTTATGATGGATGCGATTCAGACCGGTTGAGATGCGACCCTGATTCCGACAGACTCAAAATGCCAGGGTCTTTGGGACCCAGAGTTCCCAGTCAAGCACATAATCATCAGTGCTATTTGCTTTTGCATTTGTTTTGTTTATGTGGGTGTCCCATTTTAAGCTGTTTGAGAAGGTCAAGCCGAGGTAATGATTTGAGTCTACTTCTTGGAGGATGTGACCTTGGATGTCGAATTAACGGAGTTGCATATCCTCCAACTCCGTTAATTCAACAGATCTTGCTAAAGATCAAGCAATCCCATTGCAAGATTCTGTTAGTAGCATCTCTGTTGGCACAGAAACCATGGATAAATCTTCTCAGGTGTCTGTTATGGGACATTCCCAGGAAGCTTCCTCCATAGGAGGACCTTCTTTATCAGGGGAAGTCACACACACTGCATCACAATCTGCAAGGTCTCAACCTTCACGTATTTCCGTTTTGAGGTCCTTCTTGCACGGCAAGCTTTTACAGGACGAGCAGTGGACGCAATTTCTAACTGTAGGAGGGCCTCCTCTTCGCTGAATTATGCAACAAAGTGGAAGGTTTTCTTCCGTTGGTGTAAGGATCAGTCGATAGACATTTATGATTCATCCATACCAGACATTGCAAATTTTCTGGTCTACTTGTTTGATGTTCTCAAACTGCAGCCCATCACTATTAAGGGCTATAGGTCTATGCTGTCAGACACTTACGCACATCATGATAGCTTGAATACTGGATCTAATACTTCTTTATCCAAATTAGTTAGAAATTTCTCGATTAATAGACCTAGAACTCTCAGATTAATTCCGAAGTGGAATTTAGCTTGGGTTCTGTTGAAGCTCAAAAAAGCTCCATTTGAGCCATTAGACGTTGTAGAGTTCAAATTTTTGACTTATAAATCTGCATTTCTCTTAGCCTTTGCGTTCGCTAGAAGAGTTAGTGAACTCCATGCGTTATCTGTGGATGAATCTCACTACCGCAGTGTTGGAAATACCATCACTTTAACTACACAAGTGGGATTTTTGGCTAAGAATCAGATTCCCGATGTAAGGCCAGAACCTATTGTCATAAAGGCTCTGCCTTCTACGGACAACCATAGACCTTTGTTGTGTCCAGTCAGGGCTATGCGCATTTATCAATGCCAATCTGATTTTATTAGGAAAGGAAGGAAACTCCACTTTCTATCATTAGTGCCAAAGAGAAAAGATATTTCTGTTCAGTCTATAGCTAGATGGATTCAATTAGCACTACGTATTGCTGATGATAATCTTTCTCCAGATCAGCGTTCTGTTAATAAGATTTCAGCATGAAGTCAGAGCGCTGTCAACTTCTTGGGCTTATTCTCACTGTATAGCCATAACTGATCTCATGAAAGCTGTGTACTGGACACAGCCTTCTACATTCACTACGTTTTACCTTAGAAATATAGAGTCCATCTCCGGTGACCTTAGAAGTTTAGGTCCTTTATCTGTTGCTCAGAATGTTGTCCACTAAATGATTACAGCTATAGTTATTTAGGCTTTCCGTTCCAGCATTGACGCTGTTCCGCTGCCCTCTTCATTCTGTGGTTGTGTGACCCAGAACAGGGGGAAGGGGGGGGGGGGGACGGTTTTCTTAATACCACCTGGCTTTATAGTGAAAAGCAAGGGAGGACCTCCTCCGGTGTCAGTAGCTCTGAGTCGGTACTGGGATGGTTTTAATGTGTAAGCTCAGTGGAAGCAATTATGATGTCATTCATGTAATATTTTTAAAGTATAGCTCGGTGTGAAGCATATGTATATGTCCATGTCAAACGAGTGCTTATAAACAATCCTCTGACACTTTTAAATGAATATAAAGAGTCTCATCCTCTGGTCTATCTTTATATATTGGCTTCCCTTCATGAAATTAGCATAATGGGTTATGCTGGCATTAAATGGAGAAATATATATTGAGTTATACTCAATTACATTGTTGGTGTTATGTCTTTCTTATTTAATTAAATATGAAAGACATTTGTAATTCTGTTCTCTCCTATTCTCCTGTAGGAAATAATCTGTTTGCAGTGATTGAGTTGTTGGATTTTCCTTTATGTCCTAGGCCCTCCAACCTATTTACCATTCAGCTATGTTTGGGCCATTGGTTACTGTGTAAAAATATGATATATTCATAGTGATTTGTTTATTTTTATACTTACCAATTGCCCAGACGGGGATGGTCCTCCCATGAGTGGGCACTCATACGCTGATTATAATATTTAGCAGGCAATGTAGTAGGAATGATATTTGACGGCAATTTCGGTACTTCATGGGCACTGTGCATGTGCAGATGTCAAATGTATGGAGGGCCACATAGGACATTAAATGTTTGGTTTTTGATGCAAAATTTGTGTTTGGCCCTGGATATTTTAGAGTTAGCACCAGCTATGTCTGGGCTATTGGTAAGTATAAAAATATACAAATTACTATGAATTTATCATTTTTATACTATAAACCAATGGCCCAGACTTTGCTGTTGCAAACTCAAGTTATCAAGGATCAAATACAAATTTTGAACCCCCCAATCCCCCAAATTTGCTTGCAAAACTAAAAATTAAAAGTCCTACCTGGTCCTCTATTCATTTACTCTCCGTGCATGCGCAGCCATCAGGAAGTGACCGGAATTGGCGCAAACATCATTCTTTATTTGGCCCTAAAGTCAGCAACAATGAACTGACATCTGTGCTTTAAATCTCCTTTTTTGAGGATGCCAGACACAAATCAGTTCAAGAATTGGTGGATCCAAGGCTGTTATTGGGTGATGGAAGTGTTCAACGATGGTTTTAGACATTTAGGCGGCAACTTTATAATAATTATAAAATTATTTTATGTTTCCCAATTTCGGGACATATGCCTGACGGCATCATTTTTGATAATGATTATTCCACTGTTCGTTAAGTATTGCTTCCCTATTCTTTTATGAACCCTTCCTGTTAAACTCATAAGCTTTTTGGCTAATTTTTATTGAATTGTTTTATTAGCTCACCTGACTTTCAGTCAGGAGAGCTATAGTGATCACTCACCATCCGTGAACATGATGTTTGCGTCTTCTCCTCCCAAACCGCTGAACCAATTCAATTGATATTTGAGATAATAGTTTGTTATGAAATCGCAATTTGATTTTGTTCAAATCAAGTTGCCTCGCCCCTCGGTAGGGCCACGCCCAAAAAGTGTGCTTAAATCTTAAAAAATCTTCTCATGAACCAGCAGTAGCAGAGACTTGATATTTGGTGTGCAGCTTCCTTTAGAGGTGTAGACTCAGATTTGTTCAGGAGAAGTTCGAGGAGCTATATTTGCCTTCGTTATGGGAGAAGCAAGAATTTTTGCCCCGCCCAAAATTTTTATTTTCCAAACTGAGAGGCAGATTTGAACCAAATTTGATATGAGGGCTTATTGGGTCAAAAGTACTTAATTTATGCCAAAAATTGTTTTCCCGTCATCCCATGGGAACCGCAGAAGCTAAAAACAGAAAAAAATTAAAACGCCCATATCTCCAAAAATACACAGCGCTGAGAATTCTTATTTGGTGTGAAGCTTCCTTAGGACCAACAGAATGGAATGGTAAAAAAAAATTGCTATCGGTTTTATCATGGGGTACTTTTTGGGGACTTTGAAAAAGTGCTGAGTCAGTATTTTTTAACACTGTGGGTAATGGGGAAAAACATTTAACACTACTTTTCTCCCAAACCATTGCTCCAAAAGCTTTCAAATTTCACATATAACATCTTTGGAAGATTGTTTCACATGTTTATTGAAAGCAATTCCCTGGGTCCATATTTGGGCTCTCCATGGGAGCTCAAATATTTAATTTAGTGCAGTATGAGGAATATTCTTTAAAAATTTTCTTCTTCAGATCTACAAATAAGAATCTGATATTTGGTATGCAGCATGCTTAGGGGGGGGGTGGGGTGGGGGGGGGAAATTCAAGTTTGTTCAAGCCAAGTCCCTGGGTTCATATTTGGGCTCACTGCGGGAGCCCGAATTAAAACTTCAAAATTAGGAATTTTCTTTAAAAATCTTCTTCTTCAGATCCAGCAGTTGGAATGTTTTGATATTTGGTATGTAGAATCCTTGGGGCGGAGGGGAGGGGGGGGGTTGGCGGTGAGATTCAAGTTTGTTGAAGCCATGTCCCTAGTCCTTATTTGGGCTCACTGTGGGAGCTCAAATTGTAACTTAGTTCAAAATGAATTTTTTTCTTAAAAAATCTTCTTCTTCAGATCCAGCTGTGGGAATGTTTTGATATTTGGTGTCCAGCATCCTTAGGGGGGGGTGGGGGGGGGGGGGGTGTGATTCAAGTTTGTTAAATCCAAGTCCCCGGGTTCATATTTGGGCTCCCTGTGGGACCACGAATTATAACTTAGTTCAAAGTGAGGAATTTTTCTTTAAAAATCTTCTTCAGATTCAGCAGTCAGAATGTTTTGATATTTGGCATGCAGCATCCTTTGTGGGGTGTGATTCAAGTATGTTCAAGCCATGTCCCTAGGTTCATATTTGGGCTCACTGTGGGAGCTCGAATTGTAACTTAGTTCAAAATGAGGAATTTTCTTTAAAACTCTTCTTCTTCAGATCCAGCAGTCGGAATATTTTTATTATTACCTGCGTCGCCAGCGGCAGAGCAGGTCTAGTAACCGCTCGACTCCGTCCATCAGTCCGTCCATCTGTCAGTCCGTCCGTCCATCCGTCCATCCGTCCATCAGTCCATCCGTCAGTCCATCTGTCAGTCGTCCGAAACACTTCTTCCGTCAAAGTTTTCTTGGCTTCTATGAAAGGGAATGATTTTATATTTAGTCTGCTGCTTCATAATGATGAGTTGTATCGTGTATCTAATTTTCAGATCTGCCGTGCAGCTACTTCCTGTTTGCCGATACTTTGAAGTCTGTTCATCTCCCTAATCAATTGCATGCAGCGACGCAGGTCCAGACCCAGTATTGGTCTTGGCTTGTTATATTTGGTATGCAGCATTCTTAGGGGGGGGGGGGGGAGATTCAAGTTTGTTGAGGCCAAATCCCTGGGTTCATATTTGGGCTCCCTGTGGGAGCCCGAATTATAACTTAGTTCAATATGAGGAATTTTTCTTTAAAAATCTTCTTCTTCAGATTCAGCGGTCGGAATGTTTTTATATTTGACATGCTGCATCCTTAAGGGGGTGAGATTCAAGTTTGTTCAAGCCATGTCCCTGGGTTGATATTTGGGCTCCCTGTGGGAGCCTGAATTATAACTTAGTTCAATATGTGGAATAGTCTTCAAAAATCTTCTTCCTCACATCCACCAGTCAGAATCATTTGATATTTGGAAAACGGCATCCCCCTGGAGGTGAGATTCAAGTTTGTTCAAGCCAAGTCCCTGAGTTCATTTTTGGGCTTCCTATGGGAGCCCAAATTATAACTTAGTTCAATATGAGGAATATTCTTTAACAAAATTTTTTTTTAGATCCACTGGTCTGAATCTTTGGATATTTGGTATAAGCTTTTCTAAGGAGAGGCAAATGCAACTTGTTGAAATCAATTCCTTGGGTTTTATATTTAGGCTACCATGTCAGATGAGCGCCCTCAGGCCCCCCTGGGGCCTCTTGTTAAATTTCTAGAAGGTTTAACATGTATTACAGAATTTTTATTATGTCCCCACCCTTGGGGTGTTAGTTTGTTTAGTCTTGCATCTTCTATCTGATGTATTGTTTTTTCTTCGTATGAAGATCTAGCTTTGCATCCGGTAGCATTTAAATTGGTTTTTGACTTTGGGCCTTTTTGTGTGCCTGATGTCTTGTTTCCATTTTTTTTTTTACGTTGTTTACATTGACAACGTCCTCACATATAGGTAGTATTTTATATTCTGTTACTGTAGATTTACTGTAGGATACATGGATGATTTTTCCGGTTGTGTAGCTCATTAATTTGGATTTTTTCCACACTTTGGCTCTAACGGGATGACCTTGGGCTCTTAATGTTCTCTTTGGGAACTTAGGCTTTTTCAAAATTGTCTTTTCCAAAAAATATTTTGAATCTAATTTTAATTGCTGTTATTCATGTATCTTAATTATATATTTTGTTGTGGAGTTTGGAGGAGTGTTATCGACTTTAGTCGATGCACTTCTGCGGACTCTTGTCATTCTTGTTCACAAGAATGACATATGTTGGAGACGGGTGTCGCGGTACGTTATTGGTGGTGAGGTTCTGAGGCCAGGCCTCTCACCGCATTATAATCCATTTTTAGCTCAACTTTGGCGAAGCCAAATTTGAGCTTATGCCATGGCCAGTTGTCCGTCTGTCCGTGTGACCGTACACAATTCAATATGGCTCGGGCTAGAGGCCGAATTTATGAACCGATCTTTACGAAACTTCTTGGGTACCTTTGTTATGACTGTGGGACGAGAACGAGTGTTTTGGGGTCCGATCCGAAATTCAAGTTGGCCTCCAGCCGCCATTTTGTACCGACGATGCAGAAATCTGTTTTTTTGTGCTGGACTTCCATATGAAAGTGCTGATTTGAATAATTTTTTGTATGAATGTTTAGTACCATGGGATACATCACATATAATACGGGTTTTTTTCTCGTACGTAAATTATGCAAATTAGACTAACTTTGATTTATTTAGTGTTACTTTCAGCACTGTAAGTGCAAATGCCAATACGGCTCGGGCTAGAGGCCGTATTTATAAACCAATCTTTACGAAACTTCTTGGGTACCTTTGGTATCACCGTGGGACGAGAACGAGTGTTTTTGGGTGCGGTCCGAAATTCAAGATGGCCGATGGCAGCCATTTTGTACAAAATTAGGTGCAATCAGATTTTTGCGCAGAACTTCCATATGAAAGTGCTGACTTGAATAATGTTTTGTGTGAATGTTTAGTACCATGGGATACATCACATATAATACAGGTTTTTTTCTCGTGCAGAAATTATGCAAATTAGATGAACTTTGATTTTTTCAGTGCTACTTACACAGAGTAAGTGCACATGTCAATACGGCTCGGGCTAGAGGCTGTATTTATCAACCAATCTTCACGAAACTTCTTGGGTACCTCAGTTATCACCTTGGGATGAGAACGAGTGTTTCTGAGTGCGGTCCAAAATTCAAGATGGCTGCCAGTGGCCATTTCGTACCGAAATTAGGTCTAATCAGTTTTTTGTACACAACTTCTATATGGCTCAGGCTAGAGGCCGTATTTATGAACCGATCTTTACGAAACGTCTTGAGTACCTTTGTTATCACCGTGGGATGAGAACGAGTGTTTTTGGGTGTGGTCCAAAATTCAAGATGGCCACCAGCAACCATTGTGTACCAAAATTAGTGCAATCAGTCTTTTGTACAGAACTTCTGTATGAAAGTTCTGATTTGAATAAATTTTTGTATGAATGTTTAGTAAAATGGAATACATCACATATAGTACAGGTTTTTTTCTCGTGCAGAAATTATGCAAATTGGATGAATTTTGATTTATTTAGTGCTACTTACTCACTGTAAGTGCACATGTCAATATGGCTCGGGCTAGAGGCTGTATTTATCAACCGATCTTCACGAAACTTCTTGGGTACCTTTGTTATCACCTTGGGACGAGAACGAGTGTTTCTGAGTGCAGTCCAAAGTTCAAGATGGCTGCCAGTGGCCATTTTGTACCGAAATTAGGTCCAATCAGTTTTATGCACCAACAGGCAACTTTTCTAGGAGAGCTAGTGGATAGAGGCAAAATACCAAGGAACTGACAAATACAACAAAACTGATTTGAATTGAAAAATTGACTAAAAACTGCTTTTATTTTCAAATTATTTTGATTAATTATGTATACAGCAGTCTAGCCAAAGCATATTTTATGGTAATTGAACATAGGTGGGCGAATAATACGCCTGTTATCAGTATACAGATACAATATAAGTATGAATAGTTATAAAAATGAGGAACCGGAATGGAGGCGGGGATGGCGGTGGAAATGTTTGACTGCTTTAACTTTGAAAATAATAAATGTTGGAATGACTGCTTCCCGGCCCAAAAATTTGACAGAACACCGTTTGAAAACCACCGAGAAAATAATCCGTATTTCCATTGGATAATCTCGCAGGATCAAAGGGACCGGTCGAGTGGTCATTCCCATATTCTTGCGCAATTATTTTATGACCTAGAGGGGGGTTCCGTAAATGAGAGAACTTGCAGAGTTACCTACTAGATGGGATTCAGCATGATTAAAATTAAAACTGGATCTGAAAAGGTGGAACCGATACGGCGTCGGGAACAGGCAACTAATGATAACTGATTCCCGGACGAAGTTTGTCGATTTCTTTTATGCATTAAACCTGCTGTTGCATAAATACAGATAGTTGCATTAATGAAACTATCTGGATATTTATGCACCAACAGGCAACTTTTCTAGGAGAGCTAGTGGATAGAGGCAAAATAACAAGGAACTGACAAATACAACAAAACTGATTTGAATTGAAAAATTGACTAAAAACTGCTTTTATTTTCAAATTATTTTGATTAATTATGTATACAGCAGTCTAGCCAAAGCATATTTTATGGTAATTGAACATAGGTGGGCGAATAATACGCCAAAGATGGAGATCAAGCTCGAGTACTAATCCCCTTTGAAAAGGTTGAAAAGCACCCGAGCTTGAACGTCATCACGCCCACAGAAAAGAGAACTGCCTGGGGCTAAACATGTTTGAATATGAAGGTACTGTGAAGAATGAAAACGGAGAAAGAAATCAAATTAGCCACTGCCCCAAGGCAGCAAGTAAGACTAACGGTCCCTTGTACGGACATGAAAAGCATGATCATAAATGAAATATCAATAAAAATGCCAAGTGAAGTATATGAAAGAAGACCACACATTGGCATATCCACATGAGAAACATTCATCAACCCCACGTTCATTACGAGACAGAATGGCAATCGGCATGTTGCGGCCTAACCGGGGGTAGGAAAATATGGCATATTGCATGTAGCCCAAAGGTGCATTTAAATTTTATGATGTAAAGTGCTCCTCATCATGTCGGCATGGCGCAGGAAGTCTGCCCCAAGGCAGCGAAGCTTCCAAGCCATTGAGTAAAAGAATGATATTGCTGTAAGTCAAGTATGCGTCTGCCCCAAGGCAGCTACGAAATTGGCTCTGCAATCGTGCACGTTATCCAATTGTATGAAGCTGTGGAAGGAGATGAAATGACATTATCTGACCCACACAAAGGTAAATGCATCGCCAATTATTTTTAGTGGAATTGACTTCTCTGCCCCAAGGCAGCGTGGAAAAGATTGGCGATGCGTGTATTCTGTGTGTCGGGTGCTATTTAAGTATGTGGTAGATAGGCCTGACTGCGGATATAATGCTGAAATGCGTTTGATCGCCACCTACCTAGCAGACGAATTTGTGCATCCGAAAAACCTAGTTGTGCAGCCAAGGTGGCTGCCCCTATACGGAAGCTATGGCCCTTAAACACACGAGTATCCAGGCCACAATAGGTAAGGCAACGTTTGAGAACAAGATCAAAATGGCGTCGAGTTACTGGTGAGAGGCCGTGTATTGAAAACAGGGGCCCGATAGCTGTTCCCCGCACTGAGAGATAGTCCAGCAAAATGGAAACTGGACAAGGATGAGATGCCGATGAAGCGAAGGAAATTGCGTGTGGACGAGTTTGTTTATTGTGTTTGAAATGCCTAAATATGAGAGTGACTTGAGTGGGGGACACTTGCACATCTGTGTATTGGAGCACGGAATGACTGTAGGCAACGGACGTGGGACAGAATTCCCCAATGCGAGCAAATGAATAAAAGGCGGTTGAAAACAGTGCCGCAAACAGTTTGTGTTCATATTCTGACTTGCAGCAGTGGTGAAGTGCATTGATTAGTTGACTGAGAAGCTCCTTCGTTATAGGAAGACGGGCATCAACTGATGGGTTGATCCGTTGTGCTCCACTGAGGATTTTGCGTATTAGGAAACAACTGGTAGTGTCAAATAAACCATTGATTTTGTGGAAATACGAAATTGCCGAAATAGAGGAAAGAATGGTGGAGGGAGCGTAGTGAGTCTGAAAAAGGTGTGCAATGAACAAACAAAGGATATAAACAGGCACCGGCCATGACAGGTGATAGCCAATAGAATTGCAGAAAGTCTCCAGCTGATTGCGAGCTGATATGTATTGCCGACGAGTGTTAGGTGTCACTGCGCTGTCAATAAGCTGGCTTACTGTGTCAATAAGATCTCTAGGGACAGATGCTGAGGAATCGGCGTTGGTTCTGCTTCGGCATCTGGTGCCATGCGTCTGAAGTTGTCTACCTGTAGACGAGACAAAAGGTCGGGTAAGCAATTGTGTTTACCAGGAATATGTTTTGCTTTAAACAAAATATTGTATTGCAGACACGCTAGCACCAGCCGCCGAAGAAGGGATAAAAGATCCTTGTCCTTGGTGGTTTGTGCATTAATAACAGAAACCACTGCCACATTATCGGAATGGAAAACTATGCATTTATTAACCAACAATGGACCCCATATAAGTAAAGCCATGACAATGGGATAGAACTCAAGGACTGCAATGTTTTTGGTCTGTTCAGATTCAGTCCAGGCCCCGTAGAACCATTTATTTTGAAAAACTGCTGCAAAACCTTTACTGGAGGCCGAGTCAGTGTAAAGGTTGAGCACTGTGGTGTCTAACCAAAAACGATCCAGAAAAAATGTGTTCCCATTATACTCATTCAAAAAGGTTTTCCAAAGACAAAGGTCTTCTTTAACTGAAGATGTCAAGCGGATTTTGTAATGTGCACGCTTAACCCCGATGGTTAAATTAATAAGGCGTCGTAGGAATGCGCGACCAGGGACTACCACGGAACAGGTAAAGTTCAAAAGCCCAATAACCGATTGTAGATTCTGAAGGCTTGCTTTTTCACATTTCAGAAGGAGGTCCAGTTGATGTAGACACTTTTGTAGTTTATCTGAAGGAAGCCTAGCACACATGGCATCAGTGTCTAACTCGATACCAAGAAAGGTCATGCACTTGGAGGGAGGGCAGGTTTTTCCCTGGGCAATGGGTACGCCTAACTTGGAGCATAAGGAGATAAAACCTTGTAAATAGTTGGAACACAGAATTTTTGAGGGGGCTACAAAAAAGAAATCGTCCAACACATGCACAATTTTTGGAATCTGGAACTTATCTTTCGCTATCCAGTGAAGGGCAGTACTGAATGCCTCAAAGATGTTACAGGAAGAGGAACTACCCATAGGCAGGCATTTGTCATAATAAAAAGCATTGCGCCAGCAAAAACCAAGTAGGGGGTAATCCTTGAGGCACACCGGAATAAGCCTGAAGGCAGATTCGATGTCTGTCTTAGCCATGTAACATCCGCCTCCTAATTCTAAAATAAAGTCAATGGCATCTTGAATTGATGAGTAGCGAACTGATTTAAGGTCGTCAGATATATAATCATTTACCGAAGAACCGTATGGGAAAGACAGATGGTGGATCATGCGGAAATGGCCAGGTTGTTTTTTGGGCACCACGCCTATGGGGGAATTAATGTAGTTGGCAAAAGGTGAGCACTTAAAAGGACCCGAAATCCGGCCCGCCGAAATTTCTTTTTCTATTTTGGAATCGACAACCGATGGGGATTCAAGTGCGGAGCGTAAATTTGGTGCAGTTCGTGTCATAACAGGGCCTTCATAACCTAAGCTAAAACCTTCTGCAAAACCCGAGAGAAGGTATTCACGCTTATCTTGATCATACCCACATAACAACGTATCTAACAATTGATTATTTATGGGGCTTGGAAGTTGTGGCAGATGAGACTTTAGCGCCTGAGTTCCCACCGCCTCAGCGGGAGGCACTGTTACCTCGAAAGGGCCATCTGGCGGTGCAACTGTATGAGGCATGGGATTGGGAACATTTGTGGCAGGATTGAGAATACCCGCATGACCCCTGACAGGACTGTCCCTTGTGGTACCTGCGACAGAAGCCCGTTGGAATGTAGTTGTATTTCTGATTCCCGTGAACAGGAGACGGTGTCTGGACCCTTGTGTGTGATAAACCCCTAGCTGCAGGGGAGGCATAGAGAAAGAGTTCCCAATTGGTTTGTTCCCAAGAGATGGTGGGGTCATGTTGGCGCATGGCTCTAAATTGCTGGTCATAATAAGCCCAATCATAGTTTTCTGCTGCCATTTTACGGATCCGAGCTTGATACTGAATGAGTGATTGGAAGTCGGAGGGGTATTTCTCTGTATATATGGACATAAAGACTTCAAAGGCACTGACCCATTGGTTAATGGAAGTCAATGACTTTGGAGCCTTTGGTAGCCATACAAGCGATGGGGATGGGCCCTCGGTGTCACATAGTGTCATAGAATAACTGGTGGAACCTGATGCATTAGGGAGAAGTATAGCCAGGTTAATGAATTCGTGTGACCAGATCTGATTTTTGACTTTCTGACTGACTGAGGAGGTCAGTGACTGATTGGCCGAGATGAAGGAGAGGTTTGAACATTGACCCTTCGAAGGCCTAGTGAGATCCAGAGGGATTGGAGATTCAAAGGGGTTTAAGGTCACCGGTGCCTGAGGAGGTGTTGGGTAAACATGCCGATTACCTGAATTCTGTAACACATCTGCACATGCTGCCGATAATTGTTCTTGAATATCTCCTGGAGGCAGAGTTCCGCCAGGCACAGGAACTCGAATAGTGACGTATTGTTGCGACTGAATAAGAGGTACAGCTTGAGTCACCGGTGGCGTGAAAGGTACAGGTTGTGATGTGATGGGCTGTCTGTAGATTGGTGTTGTGATACAAGGAGTGGAGGAAGCACTGAATGTCATGGTGTGCCCTGGTGTGAACTGCCAAGGGTTTTGTTGTGAGAGTCCTGTAGACGAATAAATAGGCACAGAAGTGATCGGTGGAATATGCACCGTTTGTAACCGGATATGATGACCTTGACTCCCAGTAGCACTGTATTGTGGTGATATTGGTCTGGTGGATAATGAAATGGTAGGAATTGTTGGTGGCACCTGTCGCACTTCAGTCACAGATTGAAGAACAGAAGTATGTATTGGTAATGGACTATGATCGCTGTGTGCAGGATGTGACAAGTCCATAACTTGCTGCTCAGGCTGGTTATTTGATGGAAGAAAAACTATTTGATCAGAAGCATTAACCTGATTTGAAGACAAACCAAGTTGACTGGATGCTGAGGCTGCTCGAGTACAACCCCGCCATCTTTGCGGGTGGGTGGGCTCAAAGGCCTGAGTAAGTCCATCCTGCAACTGTGCTGCTCTACGTCTCCGTGGCATATCTGAAACAGAGAACAAACGGCAGAAAAATTGGCCCTTGAACAAGGAGCTCACATGGTTATAAGAATTAAAAACGTAATGCAATGTGGTGAACTGAAAGTTATGTATATTAAGCAATAACAAGCAATATAGAATATATATAGGCAATGGAGGGTAAGGATACCCTTTTCAGACTGACAGGCATGCATATAGGCAGCATATTACTGGCATGAATTATTATATTAGGAAAGCAGCCTTTAAAAGGTCCAACCTTTTCTGAGGCACCATTGCCCCGCAAAATTGTACTAAGGCAAAGGCCAAGGCATAATTATTGGGAACACATTAATTGAGATCATTCATACATTGTAAGAGAGGCCAACTACCATGGCAACCCGCCATAGCAATTTCAATTTAGCATGGCAAGTTGCATGGCATTTCCAAATGCTACAGCAATTTTTTTTTTTTTTTTTTTTTTAACATGGCAAATGGCCATGGCATTGCCAATTGCCGCAGCAAATTTTGTGGGCGGAGTTTTTTTTTTTTTTTTTTTTTTTTTTTTAGCATGGCAAATTGCCATGGCATTCCGAAAATACGACAAAAATAGCCAGGTCTACAAGAAAAATTAAACAGGAAAACGAAATATTCCCCTTCGTTGTGAAATATGGTGGGGGGGGGGGGGGGGTGGGTCTGAAGTAAACCCTACCAGTGCTGCTGTATGAATTCTGCCTATCCCATCAAATTGGGATCAACCAATGAAGCCTAGGAATATAGCCTGACCCATCAAATTGGGTGGTTGTAGATACAGTGAGGCATCACATCAAATACCTATAATACCCAACAAATTGGGTGAAATGAGGCCGAAAAGAGGGGCGGTCATATTCCCCTACCCAATCATAGTGATAACCCAATGGAATAAAAGATGAAGCTGCCTAATAGTGCAGAGAACGGTAAACCATGATATTTCGAAGCCACATCACTAGCATGGGGCAGGGGAACACCGCTTTGGAAGTTGAATTTCCCATCACATTGGGTTCGTGCCTCAAGCGATATGTAAATACGGATGCCAAAAATGGGGCATGTGGGCTCACAGCCCAACAATAGTCCGGGTAATGGATGTAGCCGGAAGTCCCCATCAAATTGGGTCAGAATTATATGATCTGTGTATAATGATAGATAAGTGGCGCTGTCCATCAAATTAGAGACGCCAAAGGCCGCATAAATTTTAAAAAATAGCACAAAATGAAAGTGCGAAATGTCCTATAGTGTCAAGCCTTCCCGATTTTATTTTTTTTTTTTTTTTTTTTTTTTTTTTGGAGCCTGTGCGAAGAGGCGTTATTTCCGGCACATCTCATTCAAACAGAAGAGTATGGCACCTCTGATACTTCGTGAATAACGCCGCATGCCTTGCTGGGTAAAATGCACCCCATCCACTAAAAGATTAAAAACTTGTCTGTGCAAGCGTTTGTGTTTCCAATAATGAATAACAGGGGATCTGTCCGGCAGCACAACTGAATTGTAGCGATTAAGCACATCAACCTGTTGGTTAAAAAGTGACGCCGGCTTGTCCCCTCTGACAGTGGTACGATAAAAGGCTTGACACACAACTAAAATGACCTCTGGATGATCACACAGAAGCGACCCCGCAAGTTCGTCGATTTCACTGCCCACTGATTCTGGGCGAGAAGTACACAAATCATTAGAGCCAATTTGCAATATGATAATATGTGGGTGAAAAGTTGTGAGAGCAGGGATGAAACATTTTACATCCGACACTTTCGAACCGCTTTTGCCAAAGAGACGGACAATGATGTCACGGCCATTATGTGATGGGAGATCAAGTTTGGTGGCATAATTGTAGGAAGGATCCAAACATTTGTGATAGCGGTTAAAATTTTGTGGATATATAAATTCGGCCAACCGGGATATGAAAGAATGGCCGACGACGGCGACACGAACTTGCGTGGTCTCCATTGCACAGTCGGACAAATTAGTCACGCTGCGAAAGCAAAGTCAAACAACTGTTCCTTCGAGAATAGGATAAATATAGGTAATAAATTCTTACCGTAAGTAATGTTGTACTTGAAGTCTGTGAATTATGGAAATGTTTGACTGCTTTAACTTTGAAAATAATAAATGTTGGAATGACTGCTTCCCGGCCCAAAAATTTGACAGAACACCGTTTGAAAACCACCGAGAAAATAATCCGTATTTCCATTGGATAATCTCGCAGGATCAAAGGGACCGGTCGAGTGGTCATTCCCATATACTTGCGCAATTATTTTATGACCTAGCGGGGGGTTCCGTAAATGAGAGAACTTGCAGAGTTACCTACTAGATGGGATTCAGCATGATTAAAATTAAAACTGGATCTGAAAAGGTGGAACCGATACGGCGTCGGGAACAGGCAACTAATGATAACTGATTCCCGGACGAAGTTTGTCGATTTCTTTTATGCATTAAACCTGCTGTTGCATAAATACAGATAGTTGCATTAATGAAACTATCTGGATATTTTTGTCACAACTTCTATACAGCTCGTATTTATGAACTGATCTTCACGAAACTTCTTGGGTACCTTTGTTTTCACCTTGGGACAGGAATGAGTGTGTTTTGGGGTGCCTTTGTTATCACTGTGCTATGAGAACAAATATTTTGGGGTTCAGTCAGACCCACTCTGGGCCTCAAAGATTTCTTTTTTAGTTTAGCATCTAACTGTCACCCCACCTTTACAATACTTTACCTATATATTTGTTACATGCTACGGTCAGCATTTATGTACAGACCTATTTAGCATCTGACTGTCACCTACCTTTACAATACTTTACCTATACATTTGTTACAGGCTACGGCCAGTATTTATGTGCAGACCGTTAAAACACTTTATATGTACATTTGTTATCAGGTCATTACCTAGATGTTTGTCATTGCTGTGTCACATACTATACATGTACATGTCTTGACAAGTTGAGCTACAGTGTCGCTGACACTTTCATTTCAGTTTCTATTTCAGAGGAACATGAACATGCTGATGATGTTGTGATGCCCATCCAAGTGTGTTACCGTTGTTGTGCTCCGTTGAGCAAATAGAGCTAGCAACAGTGCTCATGATATGTAAGGGATACGATAGTAAAGCACACACAACTGCAGCCTAGCTACCCGACTTCAGATATCCAGTCAGCTACTCGAAGACTGAACCATTCTTCGCCCCTGAAGTCGGACCATCCGATAGCTCGCAGTCTGAGGCATCGATCAACGGGATGCTCTGAGAAGAGATCTCTCTCCAGATCTTCGTCCCAGGAGCAGCAAGCAGTGGGAAAAATAAAAGACTGCTGCTCCTCAAGCCTCTGGAACGGACTTGCTGTCACAGTGCACAGCTATTAGCAGCATCCCAGCTAAGCCAGAGGTTTCTCTACAGGATGATCTGCTAGATCTGGGGTCAGATCTCTGTTTGGAGAACCCTCTCCATCCCGTTAGCAGCCAGGGACGACTGTGTTTGTTGTAAGAAACTATATTGAGTTGGAACACACGTCGAACGTTCCTTCCACACTGCAGCCGGGGCTGGTGGCAGTTATGGCTTCTTCTGCTTACATGGAAGCGGACAGAAGAGGATTAGTCTAGAAATTTCTAAGTGGGATACTCTACGAGATCTGGGTACAGATCGAGAGTGCAGAGCATTTTTTCGTCCCGTTAACAGTCGGGGACGATTGTTTTTTGTTGTATGAAACTTCAGTGCCGAGGAGCATCCATCCTATGTGACGAGTCGGAATGCCTCTTCTGCTCTTCAGCCGAGGTCGACTGTGGTTATGGCTTCATCTTCTTCCATGGATATACATGATAAGGGATAGATACCTAAAAGTTTCTAACTGAACACTCGGTGAGGTCTGGAGCAGACTGCGTGCTGGAGAACCTTCTCTTTTCCGTCAGCATTCGGGGTCGACAGTTTTTGATACGAGAAACTTTTCTGAGTTGGAACGCCCATTCACGCTTGCGGTTCAGGACGCTTCTTCCACACTACAGCCGGATTCAGTGGCAGCTATGGTATCTTCCCTTGCTTCGTTAATGAAGTGCGTTGACCGCAGACTAGCTATCTGACTTCACAAGTTTGGGTTGATTGCTAGTTGTTTGAGACTAGTACTATCGTTTAACAGACTCCGATGGTGAGCTGGTCCAGTCATCCGTTCAGTCGGATGGAGTTGCCATATTTGCAGATGGAACATTTGGATGGTGAGAGGGATATGGAGTGTGAGTGTCCATCTCTCACAGAAGGGCACTTTAAGTCTATGAAAAGTCTTAAGCTTTTATGAATATTGTTCCATCTGAATAAGTCTGCTTTTAGATGAACAGGCCTGGTATGAAAACAGGTCCCTACCTGCTTCATTTAATATATGCTTGGAAATAATGGAATGTGCTATTTCATTGAAAAGAGAAAATCTGGACGCAATGTCCTAAGCAGATCACCTTACCAGAGCTATTGCACAACATCTCAATGGAAAGATATATAAGGAAGTGCTTCCTCACTAAGAGTTCTTTCCAGGGCAGTCATATATGCCAGGTCAACTCCGCACGGACAGTGAATTTGGAGTTGGTAAGATGTGATGCTGCCCTTTCGTCATCATCACTTATAGATAACAAGGTGAAAAGCTCTGAGTCACTTCGATTACCGGAAATATACTACATGACGATAAGCTTGCATTGGTATATGAGCAGGCTACAAGAAGCTTCAGTGCTCTGCTATTGAAGTTGCTGTCTCATCACCACACTTCAGCAGACCGGGGTAAGCGAGGCTGTTCTGCTTCTAAGAAAGCATCAGGAGAATGTCTTGTGAGGGTACAATAACCCTCTTATATTTACTCTGGATGTCGTCATTATAGCAACTCAGAAAAGGGGCATAGGTCTGATCAAAGCTATGGATCAGTCACCCCAAGACCGACGATTAACTGAAGGTTATCATCTTCACGAGAAACTGGACATTAATCACGGAAGTTTTTTTCAAAGAAAGTCACTTCTACAGGAGGTAAAGGCTCCCTTATTCAAGGGAACAATTGAGGTCGACGAGACGAGCTTCTTCGCAGGAAGGACGTAGTTTCTCCTCCCATAAACATCGTAAGTCATACAGGTGATGGACATGACCTCTATTGCTTGCCAGTTGACGGAGGATTGACTGGACGTTATTCACGGAAGCATCCTTTCAAAGAGAGTTGCGCCTAGTGCAGGTAAAGGCTCTCTTATTGAAGGGAACAATTGAGGTCGTCGAGAATAGATTTTGGTTGCTTGCCACTTGGCAGTAGGTTATCAATCTTCCAAAAGTGGTTAAATTGCGGAAGATCAGTGGATGGGAATGTAGTCTCGGCAGGCCTGCGGCTATCAGCCCGAGCAAGCTCCACTTACAAAAATACTTGTTAGACAAATCTTCCAAGAGAGGCTTTCCTTCTGGAGGTTAAAGCTTTCCTATTGAAGAATAGCATTAGACGTCACCAAAATTATTCTCCAGGCTTTTTTTATCACCTGCTTCTTGTCTTGAATCTGGATGGATAGTGCTTAGATAGGCTGAGATATGTCTTGACGTAAGACAATTATGTCATTATGGACGCAATAGTAGCCTTCTGTACTGTTACAGTGGTCTCTTAGGTTAAGCTCTGTCCGCTGTCTTTTGGGAATAAAGCCGAAAAAGTTACTGTGCTATTTGGTTTATTTTTTCCTAGGTGTCATAGACTTGAGTCTTATTGTTACACCATAGTAGCCTAGCTAAGATCATGAGTGAGATTTTGTTAGTATTATGCAGTGGCATAACTGAATTTATTATCTCTTAGGACTTCGGTCTCTTTGGGAATTCAGCTCTGTTTATATAGCGGCTCTTAATTCCCAATCTTGTGCGACGATAATTGTCCATTTCTCCATTTAGTAAGCCTTCAGGGGGTGCTGTGGCATCACGGTAACCGGTTCTCATCAGATCACCGAAGTTAAGCAATGTCGAGCGCAGTTAGTAGTTGGATGGGTGACCATTTCAGCGACTGATTCACGCTCCTGCATTGTGTTCTTGGGCAAGGCACTTAACTCCAATTGCCTATATGGGGGCATGATGATGCTGTGTACTAAGGCATACTGCATGTCGATGATGTGCATGTCTTCAACCAATCTAACCCTGCCTGTGCCGTGTTGCAGAGTTATGATGTTGGAGAGCTGACAGCTGCTCGTCTTTGCTCGGTGGTCCTCTCCGGGTACTCCTGCTTCGTCCACTCGTAAAACTGCCATGGTCACGATTAGCCATTGTGCATAATTATGTGACCTTAAACACCAATAAATAAATAATAAATATAGTGAGCCTTCAGGGTCGCAACTTACACCGATATATGTCTTCACGTAGATGAAGACTTATAAAGTGATGGCTAATATTGAAAGTCTCCTTAGTGAGCTTCTAGAGCCTCAGTTATCAGCTTTTAATGGTCTTCATGTACAGGATGACTTTTAGCTGCTTCAGCTAGGCTGAGTTAGTTGTCCTTTCGGACATGATACCGTTTGTTAGAGGAGGTTATTCTCTTCAAACCGGTATGGTTTGGAGTGAGTTAATTGTTAGTACAGTGTATTTGTTCATCATGTCCTTCTCTGCCCTTAGTGGCATTCTGGAGTCGGTCAGACATGAGGGAGCTTTGCGGTTCCTGTACTATTTGATGACTAACAAGAACGATTCAAGTAAAGTGGGTGAGGGAGGTTCAATATAATTTTGAATCCCCCCACCCCCACTGCTAATGTGTTAAAAGGCGATTATCGGGCAAGACGTAGTTTTCTTCCCAAAAGGCTTGTATGCATTTAAGTATATACATGTATTTCATGACATCTCGATTGTGGCTGGGTCATGTTCTATGGCGACCTCATTGGCACATCCACTTTTTAGTTGGTTTGTTTCCTGTGGTTGTTCGTCTATATTTCATATACGAGCATATGATTCATCATCAATAAATTGCTATCCTTTGGGTTCCTGTAAGGCTGTCTAGTCAGTTAACCGGTATTCAGATGATTACATGCGGGATTTCAATGCTCACGTGCATAATAAGTGTATTATTAAGCAGGCGCATTATTGTATGTTATGGACCTTAGAAACAATGAATTATTTTGGGGGCTGTCCATGATGAGGCTGTTAATCATAGCTTGTTCCATTTCTAAATCTGGGTTTCCGTAAATTTTGTTACCCAATCGAATATAACTTGTCTATGCATTCTCGTATATTCACACGTGTCTGGGAGCATCAATATCAGATAGAACACATCGGGAAGTGTTATTTATTGGAATTTATTGTACACCTGAATGGGGTCGCCTGTGGGTTACCTCGGAATTGTGTTTATTCTCCAGAGATCGTCCATTGTGATTCTATTGGACATGTGTATGTTGTACATACTATATCACCGGTTTTCGACCTATCTACGTATGCCAACTTCGGTATATGTTACGAGTGGGCACTATTAATTACCAGGATCGCTGTGATAGCCTTAGCTTCTGAAGTGACATTAAGCACCAATTTAATTAATAGTGATTAATATCTGGGTGCCTGTTCGACGAATATATATATTGTTATTTGGTACCGCTATTACTGATTCCAGAGCGCTCCCCTTTTTGTTTTTAAAGATTCCTTCAAAAAGGGGGGGGGGGGGATTTTTAGCTCACCTGACTGAAAGTCAGGGTGAGCTCTTCTTTTTCCTTCGTCCATCCGTCGTCCTGTGTGAAGGTGGTGTTTGAGCCTCTTTCTCCTAAACCACTGGCCACATTTTAATTAAATTTCATGTAAGTACAGGTTATATAGGGGCATTTTGATTTTTATGCTCATTAGGTTTGGGCTCATATTGAGCAGAGGGGTGTGGAAAAAATGGCCTTATTTTTTGAAAATCTTCTAATGAACCACCAGTAGCAGAGACTTGATATGTGGTATACAGAGTCCTTTTGAGGTTTAGAATCAAGTTTGTTCAAGAGAAGTTTGTGGGCCATTATTTACCTTCATTATGGGAGGGGCAAAAATTTTGGCCACGCCTAAAATTTCTATTTTCAGAACCGTGAGGTCGATTTGAACCAAATTTGATATGAGATGATAATGGGTCATAAGTAGTTGACTGATGCAAAAAAAAATTTTCTCATTGCCCAGTGGGAACCTCGGGAGCTAAAAATAGGAAAAACCTTAAAACTGCCACATCTCCAAAACTACACGGCACAGAGAATTCTTATTTTGTATAAAGCTTATTTTTATCCAGTAGAATAGAATGGTTAAAAAAAAATCCCTATCGGTGTGATCACAAGGTACTTTTTTCAGCACTTTTTAGCACTGTAGGCAATGGGGAAAACATTAAAAAAATCTTCTTCAGATCCAGCAGGCAGAATCTTTTGATATTTGATATGCAACATTGTGGGGTGGATCTGATTCAAGTTTGTTAAAATCGGCCCCCTGGGTTCATATTTGGGCTCAGTATAGGAGCCCGATTTCGAACTTAGTGCATTTCAGGCAAATTTCTTTAAAAATCTTCTTCTCCAGATCCAGCAGGCAGAATCTTTTGATATTTGGTATGCAACATTGTGGGGTGGATCTGATTCAAGTTTGTTCAAATTTGCTCCCTAGATTCATATTTGGGCTCATTATAGTAGCCCGAATTCGAACTTAGTGCATTTCAGGCAAATTTCTTAAAAAATCTTCTTCTCAAGATCCAGCAGGCAGAATCTTTTGATATTGGGTATGCACCATGCTTAGGGAGGTGAGATTCAAGTTTGTTCAAGCCAAGTCCCTGGGTTCATATTTGGGCTCACTGTGGTAGCCTGAATGATAACTTAGTTCAAAATGAGGATTTTTCTTTAAAAATCTTCTTCTTCAGATCCAGCGGTCGGAATGTTTTGATATTTGGTGTGCAGCATCCTTGGGGGGGGGGGGGGGGGGGGGGGGGGGGGGGGGGGATTCAAGTGGGTTCATATATGGGCTCTATAACTTAGTTCAATATGAGGAATATTCTTTAAAAATCTTTTTTTTAGATCCCCAGGTCAGAATCTTTGGATATTTGGTATAAGCATTTCTTAGGAGGAGCAGATGCAACTTGTTGAAATCAAATCTCTGGGTTGATATTTAGGCTACCATGTCAGGTGAGTGCCCACAGGCCTCCTGGGGCCTCTTGTTTAAATCTCCTCTGGCTTGATAAGTGTGTAACTATGAGTGAAGCTGTTTTGTCTGTAGATTATATCCTGGATACAGCTTGTGTTTTATTAGTCCCCTACGGAAACCGTAAGGGGACTATAGGTTTGCACTCCGTCCGTCCGGCCGTCCGTCCGTCCGTCCGTCCATCCATCCGTCCGTTCATCCGTCTGTCTGTCCGTCCGTCCATCCGTCCGTCCGTCCATCCGTCCGTCCATCCGTCCGTCCGTCTGTCTGTTTGTTTTTTATGTTACCACCTCTCCCTCCAACATGCTTTAAGCTACACCTTTCATGTTTGGTACATGGATAAATGGTTCTGAGGGGATGATGCACGCTCAAAATTTTTTTTTCAAAATTCAAGATGGTGGAATGGCGGCCATTTTTGTTGTGTTTTTTAAGCTTTTTTTGTCTATTTTCATGTTACCACCCCTCCCACCAACATGGTTCAAGCTACACTTTGCATATTTGGCACATGGATAGAGGGTTGGGAGGGGATGATGCACGTTCAATATTTTTTTTTCAAAATCCAAGATGGCGGCATGGCGGCCATTTTTGTTGTGTTTTTTAAGCTTTTTTCTCTATTTTATGTTACCACCCCTCACTCCAACATGGTTCAAGCTACACTTTTTATATCTGGCACATGGATAGAGGGTTGTAATGGGATGTTGCACGTTCAATATTTTTTTTCAAAAATTTGTCCGTCCGTCTGTCCGTCCATCCGTCTGTTTGTCTGTTTTTTATGTTGCCACCTCTCCCTCCAACATGCTTCAAGCTACACCTTTCATAATTGGTACATGGATAAATGGTTCTGAGGGGATGATGCACGCTCAAAATTTTTTTTTCAAAATCTAAGATGGCGGAATGGCGGACATTTTTGTTGTGTTTTTTAAGCTTTTTTTCTCTATTTTCATGTTACCACCCCTCCCACCAACATAATTCAAGCTACACTTTGCATATTTGGCACATGGATAGAGGGTTGGGAGGGGATGATGCACGTTCAATATTTTTTTTTCAAAATCCAAGGTGGCGGCATGGCGGCCATTTTTGTTGTGTTTTTTAAGCTTTTTTCTCTATTTTATGTTACCACCCCTCACTCCAACATGGTTCAAGCTACACTTTTATATCTGGCACATGGATAGAGGGTTGTAATGGGATGTTGCACGTTCAATATTTTTTTTCAAAAATTCAAGATGGCGCCATGGCAACCATTTCTGTTGTGTTTTTTAAGCCTTTTTCTCTATTTTATGTTACCACTGCCCCCTCCAACATGGTTCAAGCTGCACTTTTCATATATGGTACATGGATAAAGGGGTTGTGAGGGGATTATACACGCTCAATATTTTTTTTCAAAATCTAACATCTGTCTGTCTGTCCGTCTGTCTGTCTATCTGTCTGTTTTTATGTTACCACCTCTCCCTCTAATATGCTTCAAGCTACACCTTTCATATTTGGTACATGGATAAATGGTTCTGAGGGGATGATGCACAGTCAATATTTATTTTTCAAAATCCAAGATGGCAGAATGGCGGCCATTTTTGTTGTGTTTTTTAAGCTTTTGCTCTATTTTTTGTTACCACCCCTCCCTCCAACATGGTTCAAGCTACGCCTTTCATATATGGTACATGGATAAAGGGTTGTGAGGGGATTATCCACGCTCAATATTTTTTTTCAAAATCCAAGATGCTTATGTACTCTAGTGCCTTCTGTGACAAAAACACCTTATGTCACAAAAGTGCCGTAGGGGACTAATATCACCTCGGTGGTCAAACACTTGTTGTATATGGCGTATGTTTGTGGGGGATAACCTCTCATTCTCAAATACGCCATCCTAATTTTCAGGGCTTAGTCCAGACTAGCCTCAAAAATTATGAACTCGTTTCCTCCAATTAGCATAGTCATTCATGCCAAGAAAAAGGAATTACTTGAATTTGGCTCCTCATTTATGATATGTCTTCTCTATTACTGTATAGAGAGACATACATGTAATTCCTTTTAAATTTAATTTCCTTTTACCTTGGATTGCAGGCTTGGGAACTATGTTGGTCTGCTAATTCTAAAGTCCTAGACCCTCTGCCTTTTATAAGATTCAGCTAAGTCTGGGCCATTGGTTTATAGTATAAAAATATGATAAATTTAAAGTAATTTGTATATTTTTAGCTCCCTTGAGCGAAGCTCAAGAGGAGCTTAACTGATCGCTTTCCGTCCGTCGTCCGGCAACCGTCGGTAATTTTACATTATCGACTTCTTCACAGGAACTGTTGGACCAAATTCAACAAAATTTGCTGTGCATCTTCCCTATCATATGTCAATTCAAGTGTGTTCAAATCAAGTTGACCTGCCCCTCGGTAGGGCCACGCCCAAAAAGTGTGCTTTAATCTTAAAAAATCTTCTTCTCATGAACCATCAGTAGCAGAGACTTGATATTTGGTACGCAGCTTCCTCTGGAGGTGTAGACTCAGATTTGTTCAAGAGAAGTTCGAGGAGCTATATTTGCCTTCGTTATGGGAGGGGCAAGAATTTTCGCCAAGCCCAAAATTTCTATTTTCCAAACCGAGAGGCAGATTTGAACCATGTTTGATATGAGGGCATATTGGGTCATAAGTACTTAATTTATGCCCAAATTTTTTTTCCCATCGCCCCATGGGAACCACAGGAGCTAAAAATAGAAAAAAATTAAAACGCCCATATCTCCAAAACTACACGGCACTGAGAATTCTTATTTGGTGTGAAGCTTCCTTAGGACTAACAGAATGGAATGGTCAAAAAAAATTGCTATCGGTTTTATCATGGGGTACTTTTTGGGGACTTTGAAAAAGTCCTGAGTCAGCATTTTTTAACACTGTGGGTAATCGAAAAAAACATTTAAGACTACTTTTCTCCCAAACCACTGCTCCAAAAGCTTTCAAATTTCACATATAACATCTTTGGAAGATTGTTTCACATGTTTATTGAAATCAATTCCCTGGGTCCATATTTGGGCTCTCCATGGGAGCCCAAATGTTTAAATTAGTGCAGTATGAGGAATATTCTTTAAATATCTTCTTCTTCAGATCTACCAATAGGAATCTTTTGATATTTGGTATGCAGCATGCTTAGGGAGGTGAGATTCAAGTTTGTTCAAACCAAATCCTTGGGTTCATATTTGGGCTGAAAATTTGGGGTCCCAGTCCGGACTTAGAAATTTTGGACCAAAATCCGGAAATGAGTTTTTTTGTTTTTTATGCATTTTGGTCAATTTTAAGACAACAAAAATTTTTTTTTTTTACACTGAAAATTTGGGGGCCAGCTGGGACTTAGAAAGTTTTGGACCAAAATCCAAAAATCAATTTTGGGTTTTTTTATGCATTTTGGTCGATTTTAAAAAGAAGAAAAAAAAATTTTAGTCTGAAAAAATTTTGTTTGGGACTTCGAAAATTTCCGAACAAAAATAAAAAAAAAATCTGTTTTTTATGCGTTTATCTCAATTTTGGGACGTACAAGTGCAGAAACAGAAAATAGAAGGAAAATCCTGTGTATTGTGTGGGCACAATCGCTTCATCTAGTTGGTATATGCTTTTCTTAGGAGGGGTGTTTGCAGCTTATTCAAGTCAGGTCCCTGGTTTGATATTTAGACTACCATGTCAGGCGAGTGCCCTAAGGCCCCCTGGTGCCTCTTGTTTATACTTACTAATGGCCGAGACAGGTATGGCCCTCCCATAAGTGAGCACTCATACCTCCCCACTGAGTTATTATGTAGTACTCTCTTCTACAAAGAATGATGTTGTCACCAATTCCCGTCACTTCCTGATGGCTGCGCATGCACAGAGATCAAATGTATGGAGGACCAGATAGTACTTTTAATTTTTGGTTTTTCAAGCAGATTTTGGGGGTTAGGGGGTTCAAAATTTGTGTTTGGCCCTTGGTAACTTAGAGTTTGCACCAGCTAAGTCTGGGCCATTGATAAGTATAAAAAATATACAAATTACTTTAAATTTATCATTTTCTAATGTTTATTTGTTCCTTTTTTAGCTTTTTTATCCTGCAGCAGTGACGACAATGAACCTGTGATTGTTTACATTTCAAAAATGTTTCCTGTCGACAGAAAATGCCTTCCTCAAAATAAGCAAAGGTGAGGCTGTATTGAGAAATTGTATATTCCAATCATAAATCAGAATATTATAATATAACATAAATTGTCGTAACTGACAATATTAGTGCAGATTGTTACAGTAGTTCATCCAGACTTTAATTCTCATCATTACAAATTCAAGATAATATTGCATAGTCCCTTCTTATGCCCCCGACCTCCAAAGGACGATTCGGGGGTGTCAAGTGAAGGCCTCCGGTCACCCGTCCATCTGTACATCCATCTATCCTTACAAATGTTTCAGAGCCATCACTTGGATTTGGATCTCCTGTGGTATGCTGATAGACTTGCCTGGGGGGACAGATATGCACAAGAAACGGGTTATGTCCAATAATTTTGGAGCAGGAGCCCAAACTAGTAATCAAATATTGATACCATTGCCATGTATTTCACAGAATTTGTTACGCTCTCTGTCCGTCGTCCATTCGTCGTCCATCAACACCATGTTTTGGTCTTCTCTTCCAAAGCCACTGGGCCAGTTCAAGTGAAAGTTTGTGTGAGTGATGGTCCTAAAGGGACATTGCATTTTTGTTCAACTCCGCATGCCCAGCCCCATAGGGAGGGAGTGGGGAAATATGCTCCAAAATATTTTTAAAATCTTCTCATGAACCAGTGTGTACAATGACTTGATATTTGCTATGGAGCTTTTTTTGGAGGTGTAGAATCAAGTTTTTTAAAACAAAGTCCGTGAAGCAATATTTGGGTTTGTAATGGGAGGGCTAAGAGTATTGGCCCCACCCAAAATTTCTGTTTTCTGAACCAATGGTCCAGTTTGAACCAAATTTGGTATGTGGTATTATTGGGTCATAAATACTTGACTCATGCAAAAAAAAAAATTCTGCATCCCCATGGGAACCCGGGGAGCTAAAAATAGAAATATTTTCAAACGCCCATATTGATCAGACCACACAGAACAGAGAGCTGTTATTTGGTATGAAGTATCCTTAGGCTCAGTAGAATTGAATGATAAAAAAGAATTGCCATCGGTTATGTTAGGGTGTTCTGTAATGGGCATCGAAAAAATGTTGAGTCAGCATATTTGCAAACAATTTTAAAAAATCTTTTCTCCAGAACTAGTCATCAGAATCTTTTGATATTCTGTATACAGCATTCATAGGGAGGGGGGGGGGGGGGGGGGGGGGGGGGGGGGCAGGTGGAGGGGGGAGGAAAAAGTTAGTTAAAGTAAAGTCCATTGGGTCATATTTGGGCTCAATACAGGAGCCCAAATTTTTCACATAGGGTAATTAATATGGGGAATATTCTTTAAAAATCTTCTTCTTCAGAACCACTAGTCAGAATCTTTTCATGTTTGGTATACATCATTGTTATGAGGTTCCAGATTGTTCACACCAAGTCCCTAGGTTAATATTTGGGCTTCCCACAGAAGCCCAAATTTTAACTTTGTTCAATATGGAGGATAATTTTAAAAAATCTTTTTCAGATTCACCAGTCAGAATGCTTTCATATTAGGTATGCAACATCTCTAGAGGGTCAGATTCAAGTTTGTTCAAATCAGATCCCTAGGTGTATATTTGGGCTTGCTATGGTAGCCCAAATTTTTACTTAGTACGATATGAAGAAATTTGTTCAGAAATCTTCTTCTTCAGATCCATCAGTAAGAATGCTTTCATATTTGGTATACAAGATCTCTAGGGGGTCAGATTCAAGTTTGAGTGCCTGGGTTAATATTTGGGCTCCATATGGGAACCTGAAATTTAACTTGATACAATTTGAGGGAATTTCTTCTTCTTCAGATCCACTAATCAGAATGCTTTCATTTTTGGTATACAACATCTCTGGGGGTGTCAAATTCAAGTTTGTTCAAATCGGATCCATAGGGTAATATTTGTCTTGCTATGGTAGGCCAAATTTTAACTCAGTGCAATATGAAGAAATTTCTTTAAAATGTCTCTTCTTCAGATTAACTCAGTGCAATATGAAGAAATTTCTTTAAAATTTCTCTTCTTCAGATCCAACAGCCAGAATGCTTTCATATTTAGTACACAACATCTCTATGGAAGTCAGATTCAACTGTGTTCAAATCAAGAGCCTGGGTTAATATTTGGGCTCCCTATGGGATCCGGAATTGGCCATGTTGCTGAAGAATTAAAAATTTTGTATTCAGTACCCTCTAGAGGTGTGTAACTAAGATTAATCCACATAGGTTGTATCAATGGGCTTCCTGGAGGAGCTTTACATTTTACTTTATGTTCAACTGAAGAAAAGGCATGATGCCCTGATTATTTTTGTCACTCCTGAGAGTCTCAGGGATTGACAGTGTATCTATGGAGATGGATTGCTTTATGTAGACTCATTCTTGGACTCTGTTTATATTGTGTTCTGTTCAGGATGTGCGCTTCAGGCCCTGTGGGGCCTCTTGCTTGTGAATAGTCTCAGGGATATTCCATGTTTTGTAAGCTCCACATTATAAATTATTGTTTTCGGCATGCATCTATGCTATGTTAACTAACATGAGTGGACAAAATTTCTCCTTGAACAATATCTTCAGTGTTGATTAAATTACCTGCTTCTGCTCAGTCTCAGTGTCAAAAGATTTTTTAAAATTATTTTCTACAGATAAATAAGGACAAAGAAGTGTACAGAATTATAAAACTGCTACCAGTAGTATCATTTAATTTTTCTTTTTACCTGCGTAGCCAGCGGCAGAGTAGGTCTAGTAACCGCTCGACTCCGTCTGTCCGTCAGTCCGTCCATCAGTCTGTCCAAAACACTTCTTCCGTCAAAGTTTTCTTGGCTTCTATGAAAGGGAATGATTTTATATTTGGTCTGCTGCTTCATAATGATGAGTTGTATCGTGTATCTAATTTTCAGATCTGCCGTGCAGCCACTTCCTGTTTGCCGATACTTTGAAATTTTACTGTACTCACTGAACATTGAAATTTTTCGTCGCACTTTTCTTGGCTTCTATGCGACAGATTCATTCAATATTTCACCTGGAGCTTGATAATGTTGAGTTGAATCGTGTATGCAATTTTCAGATCTGCCGTGCAGCCACTTCCTCTTTGCCGATACTTTAATCAATTGCATGCAGCGACGTAGGTCCAGACCTGGTATTGGTCTTGTTTATCTTTAACACAGCTTGAAGACAACATTTGTAATAGTGTTTCTTGAATAATTAATAACTAAACAATTTTCCACATTTTTGCCTAAAAACATAGCACATGACCCCCTCATTGGAATGAGATCAATGAGTAAGCTGTGTTTTGGGGGCAAAAATTGAAAAACTAAGTCAATTCTTCAGCCTGTGGCTGGGAGAACTTATATTGTCTACCAATTAAATCTTCATCTTCCGTGATAAAACTTTATCAAAGGCAGGTGAGGTAATACCACTACGCTATGCAGCAATCACACCCTAGGCACTTCAATTGATGTCTCAGATACCTTAAAAAATTAACCCTTTCACATTAACTCTTGTTAGGCCCTGCATCATCCTGGTGAACTGCACATAATAGCAGGGGAGACAACTTGTTCCACAACTTTCAGGGTGAACAAGAGTAGCAAGGGAGACAATCCTGTTTAGGCACATACTCCCCTAGGGGTACAACCCCCCCCCCCCCCCCCCGCCCCTGCCCATGACTTTTGGCACAACAAAGGTCGAAAGTTCACAAGTAACCTCCTCCTCCCCCCTCCCCACACACACACACACACGCACACACAAAGGTTGACCTGATCTCCTGACCCAGGCGGCACTGCCACCCTAGATAGACAATTGCATTGACTTCGGGACTGCAAAATGATCCAGTCATGCCCTCATTTGACTGGTCAATACAGCCTCTTTGAGGAGAGGGAGCGAGCACAGTGACATAGGGCTTTCATGCCACTAAGAATGCAACAGTTCTGTTTGCTTCTTCACACATCTTATGTAGGTAAATGAATATTATACGGTAATTTGAAACTTACATGAAATTTAAATATTTGATATTAATTGGAACAAGCCTTTCACAATTAATCCATATTATGTCAAACCTTGAAAATTTGTGTGTAGGCATATTAACAAATTTTACTCAGTTGGGCAGGAATATTTTTTAAGGTTTATATGTCACTTTAGAATAGTGTAAGTTTCTCAAATTTTTCTTATCATTTTCTCATCAAAAAAAGCAAAGAGAAGGGAACCCCTGGAAGTGAATCAGTACTTGTTTACTATGGCAAACACGCTTTGCTTTACTGCTGAAATAGGACCAGTAACCAATGCTTGGGGTGGAAGTCTTCAAAAATGGACAACATGAGTGAAAATAATTGACTAAATTTGACTTTATCTCCATGTTGCAATCATGAATAGCCATTGTGCTGAAGTATGTGACCTTAAATAAATAAACATAAGCGGTGACCTATTTGAGGGCTAGACTGGTTCCAGGCCTTTACATCGTTGAATGTCTTACAGAATTAGACTGGTGGCTCGAGAGTTTGATGCAATTCATTGTACTGTTTATTATTACCACTTTGCAGGGCGTTTCCTACTGCATTAATGTCGATTTAACAGGCAATCATATCCTCTATTGCTCGGTAGTCACGTGATAGGAGGGCCGCTAATGGAAAACAAAATTCATTATCGGCCCTCTTGTCACGTGACGTCTTTTAGAATTGAAAATTTAGAAATGAGGCGAGAACTTGCAAGGAAAAGTTGATGCTTTCGCCATGTTGCGGTCTTGTTGATCGACAGCAACAGAAACAAATGACACGTGGCCATGTGTTCTTTGAGTTACGTGGTCCCAAATAAAATGTTTCTGTTTTATTAAATTTTGTGTCTTTTGATTGCTGGGATATCATTTTGGAAATGTGTAAAATTACAAATTACGTAGTGGTAATAATAGTAATAACATGATTGTTGTCGGGCATAATGGTTCGTGAGTGGCCCTGCATCGATGTTAAACAGCCCTTGGGCTTATTAATGGCCCTCGACTTCGTCTCGGGCCTTTAATAAACCCTCGGGCTGTTCAACATCGATGCAGGGCCGCTCACGAACCATAATGCCCTCCAAAATCGTGTTATTGTTTAATTATGTGTAGCTCAAGTGATTTGATGCCAGTCAAAAATGTAAGTTGTGCGTGTCATTGACCAGCACAAGATGCTTATTGGAAGTCTTGAATTGGAATCTTATGTAGTTTTAAAATGCACTTCACTCATCTAACATTGGATTCATTCATTTGCAGAAGTGGGTTTTTTTCTTTCAATTATTAATATTTTGGTGTGTTTGTTACCACATCTAACTCCAGTACTTGTAACAAGATGAAAGTTATCTTGGATGTAATATCAATTTGTAAACAAAAATTTTATTAAATATCCAGGCCTCTGACAGAAGAAGAAATTAGGAATAAAAGAGAGCTTGCCATACAGAGACATGCAGAGAGAATGAATGTTCTTCAGAACAAAACAGATGAAAATATCTCTGATGTAAATGTGGAAAATCACAAACAAACTGGTAAGAAGAAATGTAGCCAAAAAATTGAACATAAAATGATTTAAAAAATTGTTTCTGTTTCACTTTGGTTTGATTATACAAGTACTTCTTCATGTTTCCAAACATTTAAGCTGATTATGGTACCTGACAAAATAAAAATATAATATGAAAAAGTACATGTTGAAAACATAAATATTTGTAAGCTGACATAGATTCCAAAGGACTGTGGTGAGGTCTGGGATGTAGGGTTGGAAATTCACATTTAAGACTGAAGGTATGAAAATACACATTTAGCCATTGATCCAACGTAAATAGAAGATGGCACATAAGAAAAAAAAAGATTCTTGAAAAACTAAAAACTTTAATTTTTTTTGCCTCAAAAACATGACCCAGGGTGTTCGGGAATCTTGAAAGCTCTGGAATTTGGAATTTTTAAATTCCAGGCGTGGAAATTCCTGAAAAAAAAAACACATTTTGTGAGGTCTCTTCTTGAATGTTCTAGAGAACCAGTCAAAATTTTAGGAACACCATTTTGCACCAATCAAAAATTACTGGTTGCTTATTTCCAGTAGTGTGTTTTGTCTGATACTGTTACATTTTCTCAGTTGCAGTGAACATAGTATCCAGTTCTAATTTTACACCAGTAGAATATACAAAATACCAGGTAACCTTGTCTCTTAACCCTTAGGGGATTGGAGATTTTTGTAAGTATTTTGATACAGTTTGAAAGTCTGCATCCTGTGGTTTTGCAGTTGTTTTAGGCATGTCTTGGCTGCCTATATAGGCAGCCAAGACTTGCCAAAAAAACAACCGCCATAAAATTTAGAATTTAGCTTGTGAGTTAACCCTGGGAGAGCATGTTGGGAAACCTGTTCTGTTGTAGTAAAAGTGATCAAAAAGTGGTTCTTCAATTCAGCTCATAATATGCTGTGAAGAATCAACTCTATAAAAGGCTGAATTCATTTCTGTATATTCTAACAGCATGTCCCCTTGTTATACCATTATATACTAGAAAACTTGTTTACCTCATGCCAGTAAAGTTCCAAGAGTTTTGTCTTGAAGCATAAAATAAAAAGTCTTAGTTATTTAGGAATGAATATTGTATGTGGTTACGTGCAAGCCATGTGACTTTTGGGGAAAGAGTCAAGTTGAAATTCTTATATCTGTCATTTTCTGTGAGTTATTTTTTTTCTTTTCCAGGTGTTGTTAATGTGAATGAATGTGGTCAGCTAGAAATAAAATCTTATCCAGTTGACAGTCAAGATAATAAAGAGAATTCATTAGATGGCGCAACAGCAAACAACAATTTGAATCAAATATTTGTTGCCTTTGCAAGAGTTTATAGTGGGACTTTAAGAAAGGGTCAGAAGTTATATGTTTTAGGACCAAAACATAATCCAGAGGATGCATTAAAGGAGGTGAAGACTACTGTACAATATAATCACATTTGTTGAAGCATAAAAACTCCTCAGACATACTGTATTCATTATTCCTGTGGCTCTTTAAATACATTTACTTATAACCCCCACCAGAGATGTGGCTAGAGGGTAGAGAATCTTGATTCGAGAGGTGTATTCCCTCAGAATTTCCAACTGCCTCCTAGTTGCCAAACATACAACATTTAAGAAACCATTTGCAGCCCCCCTCCCCCCCCCCCCCACCACACACACACACACACACCATCCCCCAAATAAGAAACTTTCCTACTGCTACCTGTGAATTTCCAACTGCTGAAAAAATCTCTTGTGTTCGAAATATATGAATATAACCTTTGGGGGTCTAGTGTTTGAAATTATCTCTTCAGTGTGACAAGGCACCATCTGCAGTGCTTTATCATTGCAGGTGGTGCCTTGTTGCACTCAAGGGATGAAATATTTAATCCTGTTTCAAAATCCTATGAAATGTGGTTCAAAAATCATTAAATATCTGTTAAAAATGCTCACAAAAAGTAGTGGGATATATCTCATAAGTTCTAAGCCACACCACAGACTTATATGGGTTTTATGCACAGGTAGGCCAGAGTTAAGTTGCAGTTTCACACAGACTACTATAATGGTGTGTATATCTTTTGATTCTTTTCATCTCCAACAAAAGGTGACTCTAGCTGTCGAAAGTGTTGTTAAATGCCAATAAATAAATAAGTAAATAAATAAAAAAATATCTTCTAATTGAATAACCCTGTTGATTGTATTTAACTTACAAACACCAAAACATTTCCCATATTTTCAGTACACATTAAACGTTTTAATTTAATATATGTTGTGGACTGAACTCTTGTTAATTGAATAAAAGATTTTGTAATCTGTTGAAAAATTTCTCTGAAATCTGCCAAATCCCTTACATTTATAGGCATTTTTGGGCTCAATACATCCAGTGTAAGCATTTTATCTATTATTTCTTGTTTGACAGAGCTGTTTTAAACAACAATTTATACAATACATTCTCAGTATATAACTAGAAGATAGGAGTATGGTGACTCAGTGGTTAGAGCATTGGACTTCAAACCTAAAGGGGGTGCAGTTTGATTGGATTAGCAGTAACTATTTTGTGTCCTTGGGCAAGACACTTTATCCCGATTGACCACAAAGGTGCATGGCATTGTGGACTAGAGCATACTGCATGTCTATGGTGCACTTGCCTCCATCCAGTGATAAGCTGGGGCAGAGTTAGTATGATGGGGAATCTGTCAGTTGCTTGCCACTGCTTGGTGGTTCTCTTTGGATACTCTAGCTTCTTCTACACACAAAACTGTCTGACACAAGGTGACTCAGCTTGTCGAAATTCTCATTAAACCACAATAAATAACTAAAAGATAGAATGACCAAATTCCTGTTAATTAAAACTTGTTAATGCCATGACAATGTTCAGCTTTCTTTCTCTGCCTACCATAGTGAGCATTTTGTACAAAACTTAGCACACCCATCCAACATTCACAGTCCAGTAAAACAACAGATGATTCATTACAATTCATATTTAACTGGTCGAGTGCTAAATTATTTTTCTAAGGTTATTTGAAACATGGAGAAAAAAATTTCAAAGCCACTACACTATCAGTAAGAGTAGCCATAGTTTAGAAAGATTTTGTCCATAAATGTTTTGTTATAATTTATTGGAGAGTGCCTATTGGCACTCTCCAATAAATTGTAACAAAACAATTTTATATAAAGTTGAGTAAACAACAAGCTAATGCATCCAGTGTAAAGCCACAAAAGTGGGTACTAGCACTTTTCAATAGAGCCATGATATTTCTAGCACTCAAGCAGACAATTGGGAGTATTTGCCAGTTCTATATAGAATAAACGTCTCGTGTTTTCAAGTAAAAAAATTATTCTACGAGTAGGATTAAGAATGAAACCAACAAGCCTCTGGCGAGTCGATTTCATTCTTAATTTCTACGAGTAGAATAAATTTTTTTACTTGAAAACCCCATACGTATAGTTTATTTTGTTTATCCCATAAATCTTTTACAGGGCTGTCGCAGAGAAATTGTGCTGTTACTTGCTACAAAACACTGCGAGAAGTGAGGAGCATATTGGTCCAATTTGATCGACCAGCAAAAATGGCAAAAATAAAACAAGGCGCAGTGATACATTTCTGTCTAAAAATAATTCCCCTTCAATACTTGAGTTAAACTTGCAAAAATACTTTATTACATAAACAGTGTGTGGTGTTTTCCTACTGACATTGTGCAATACTTTCAAAAAGGTTTAAAGAAAACAATTGACCTACTAATTATGCTGCACGAATGTGGGGAGGGTCAGTGGTCAACAAGTCCGTCTCTACTACAGGAATAAATTCTTTCAGTGTTATACCTACGGGGAAAATTTATCACCCTACTAGGTGAATAAAGCAAACATTTATCCAAGGCTTTTATTGTTCAAAATAAAAGGCCATTTATGGGATAAATAATATACCTTGAGTAGGTCAAAATCTCCACTATTTAACCTTGGAAATATCCCACGAAGACATGTATAAGTGGCTTGGAATCAGTCACATCAGCTTATGTTCCAGTAAGACTAAAATCCCCGCCCTCTGATTGGACAAGAGCTTGCTAAGCTTTTCCTATGTTACGGACGGCTTCAGTACCCATATGTTACCCGTCCTGACATCACAACGCAACATATTTGAAATGAGGTTGCCCATTTCGCAATTATTCTATCAATGGAGTAGCTTGCAAACTGCTTCATTTTTGTAGACTTTTCACATGTGTATCAGATGAGTTTACAATTTGAAGTAAGATGGAGTGACCTCAACCTTTATCTAATTTATTTATTATTTGTCCAGTGATGTTGTGGGGTACAGGAGAGGTTAAAAGTTTCCCTTGCTCATTTCACTATTTAGGTTTGGGAGCTATGTGTAAGTCAGACATGTTAACCTCCCAAAATTTTTTTCAGGGGAGATTGAAGAAAATTTTCAGGGAGATGACATGATTTTCAGGGAGATTTTTTTTTGCTCGTAGAAACCATGTGTGGATCAATCAATTTTAAATATAAATTAATACCAAATACCCCCCTCCCCCCACACACACACACATAACAGGAAAACAGCCCAACAACAATACATCAAAGGAACATACGTCAACGTTCTACTAACTGGTGGTGAGTGACCCAGACCTGTTAACCTCTGGAAGTGACTGTCAGTGAGATTTTGATGAGCTCCCAGTGAGACTCGGATGCTTGTCAGTGAGATTTTTGCACGTGGGCAGCACATCAATAATTTCCATGTTACCCCCCCCCCCCCTCCCCCCCCCCCCCCCCCCACACACACACATACATTAAACATTCCACCCTAATGTGTTTTATTTGAACAATTTGTCCTTTCAAAAGCCAAAACCATAGAAATATAGAGAAAAACAGAAATCAGAAATATGGATGTGGTCATGTGCCAATATCTGAGCTTGTTCCAATGACATCCATATTTCAATGGTTTTATGTACAAAATGTTTGGAGATATTTTCGACCTTTTCAGCACTATATCAGTTATGGTGCTGAGTTGAAAGTTTTGGATCCATTTGGGTAATTATGGGTACTTGCGGCGACCTGCGGTAACCTGCGACGATCTGTGGTGTTTAGGCACACCCCAGAGCCTGGTTGTTGTGGTAATTCGATCTTCCAAAGCCCAGCGCCCCACCTAACCACACCGGTTACTCACTGGAAGTAGTTGGTCATTTACGAAGGGGATTTGGAATGGGGTGATCATTTTTCAGTGAAACGTGAAAATTATGCCACAGCCAGCCCAGGACGAAACATCTCGGGGATATTTTGTTGTCCATTTATCACTACGAATGAAAAAACGTGCAAGTGCCATAAATTACCAACTTTTTAGAGATTTTTTTCACCAAAAACATAATTTTTTTCACAGCCTGCTTTATAAAATTGTGAATCGGAAATTTTTCCCAATATATTGAAAATTACAGTAACTCATATGTTTGAGCCGTTTGTCTCCAAAATTGGGCTATAATTATCTGAAAGTGAAATCCAAATGCACAATAAATTTGTGCGTATTTTTTGCACATTTTTCGATGGACAAGATTTTATACGTCTGGAATTTATTTTTCGATTTGACTGCTACCTGTATACAAGCAAAGGTGTGCCTTTAATATATAATCAATTTCAGCAATTATCCTGCATCTCAAATTCATTTAATCCGCCTGTCAAACGTGTTGCAATAATCACAACACGGCCATTGACAGAAATGAGAATTGGTCATCAGTTCTTACGTAAGTGGTGACGTTTCACACAAACTTAATGACCTTGCCATTGAGAGTAGAGCACATGCTTTTGTGTTTTGTAAAACAAAAGCTGGTGGATTCAGTTTTTGTCTGGTATGTCGACTTTCGGGAGATTTTTGGTCCAAATTGACTCCCGGGCGGGAGGGGGATAGCTAATTCCGGGAGAATCCCAGGCATTCCGGGAGAGTTAACATGTCTGGTGTAAGTTCTTATTGGAACCTATACCTTATTGTGATGAATTGACGGATCATGGTCTGAGGTTTGCAGATCAGAGCATATGTTCAACCTTGATGCTTTGCTTTTTGGTTGAACATAAGCTCCAAGCCAGAAACCTCAGACCATGTTACCATCAATTTACCACAATAACTTGTAATTTACAGATGACAGTTTTATAGTTATGAACATAGACTGATTTATGCAGTCTCCAATATTCAAGGTGAAAACAAGTGTTTGTGAATACTGAGTTGTAAATAAATTTATATCTGTATTACAATGAATATAGCTTCACTCAGTTTCGACACTGATCTATGCTTCAGAAGAGATTACAAATGATTCTTTTTGGTGTAACAGGTACATAAATGTCACTGTCTTCTCAGCCCACTTGGTGCAATTACAAATAAGCTGTGATCATGAAAAACACACCAACAATTTTTATGACAGATCACCAGGGGAGAAAGCTCATACAATAGCAAAATAATGAAAAACTGAACTTGACCAATCATATGCCTGCTTGCCAAAAAATTAAATTATGTTGACTTGGCTAGATCGCAATTGCATCATGCACTGAAGCTTTTCAGAGTCATATTCACTTGTTTCAAGTAGCATTTAGTGTAAACTGTGTTTTGTCTTTACAGTATTCTAAAGAAGTAGATGTTGATCCATCCCTGACAGTATCTCAGTTAACCAATAGTAAACATGTAACATCATTTGTTGTTGGCGATCTATATTTATTTATGGGACGGGAATTGGATTTATTAAAAGAAGTTCCAGCTGGAAACATACTTGGTAAGTTGTGTATCACCAGTTACTGTTCAAAGATACAATACAGTGAATCTGGTATTTAACCCTTTACCCAACGTAGAGAATATCAAAAAAAGTTTATTTTAATTACTATTTTTTAAAAATTTTACAAAAAAATTCAACAAAACCCATCATGCGACCCCTTATTGGAACGAGCTCGATGAGCTCGTTCCAATGAGGGGTCACATGATAGGGTTTTGTTGAAATATTTTGAAAAAATGTATTTTTTTCAACTGCTCAGTTTGCAAATTATGCAGGCGGATGCGGGCGATTCATTAGGTAAAGGGTTAAATGTCTGCAACTATTTACAAAACTGAAACTGTCAAACAAAATTGTAAAAATATATTCAATACTCACACCGAGTACCATTCACACATATATTATATGTATTCTTTTACAGCATGTTCTTTGGGGTCCTGGATTCAAAAAATGCCTTGGATTTAACGAAGGGCAATTCAAGGCCTTGAAATCTTGGGAAATGGGCCAGAAGATCTTGAAAATCCTTGTATTACTCACAGTAAAGCACATAAGAACCTTTTTAGCCCGACTGTTTACAGTGAGGGCTATAGTAATGACTTTTGTCTGTCCGTTCCGTCCGTCTGTCCATCCGTCCATCCGTCCGTCCCGTCCCGTCTGTTAACATTTAGAGTTTTGGTTAAAGTTTGTGGTTAAAATTTTTTACTGAAGGTTCAAGTGTTTTTTTTTGTTTTTTTTCCTGTTTAGTTGACATTTGGAGTTTTGGTTAAAGTTTGTGGGTAAAGTTTTTTATTCAACCTTCAAGTACAGGCTATACCTGGTAGTTCTTGTCTTGATCGTCACGAAATTTCATATGCAGGTTTTAGGTCATGTCTACATGAGAACGTCCCTTTTGGTTGTGATCGGGTCAACCGGTATGGCTGCCCGAGCCCCAAACCAGAAAACCATTAGCAGTCTACAGGTCATATTTATGAAGGGATTTCATTGCAAACTTCATAGAATGCCTCTGTATAAAGCCCTAGATGAGAATGTCGCCGTTTGGGCATGATCTGTCAACAGTGATGGGTGCCCAAGCCCGAAACCCAAAAAACTTTTAGCACAGTCTGCAGGTCATGTTTAATATGGACGGATTTCCTTGTAACTTGATATGATAACTCTGTATGATGTCCACATGAGAATTTCCCCATTTGGGCGTGATCTATCAACCGTTCACGACTGACCGAGCCCAAAACCCGAAAACCTTTAGCACAGTCCTTACAGGTTCATATTTATGGAGGGATTTCATTGTAACTTGATAGGCTGACTTCATATAATGTCTACATGAGAAAGTCCCCTTTTGGACGTGATTGGGCAACTGTGACGGCTGCAGGTGCCTGAAGCCCGAAAACCTTCAGCACAGTCTACAGGTCATATTTATGAAGGGATTTCATTGTAACTTAGTAGGATCAATCCACATGATGCCCAGATGAGAATGTCCCCTTTTGGTTGCGATCATTCAACCATGATGGCTGCCCGAGCCCGAAAGCCCAAAAAACCTTTAGCACAGTCTACACATCATATTTATGGAGGGATTTTATTGCATTGTAACTTGATAGGTTGACTTCATATATATATACTTATTTACAGTTTTGGTTAAAACCCCAGACAAACATCCCCCCCCCCCCCCCCCCCCCCCCCCGCCGCCCCCATTAGGCATTTTTTTTTTATTTCCTCCAATATGCATTTTGAACTATTTACAGTCACTACATGCAGAACCTTTTTTTACCCCCAGACCACCCCCCCCCCCCCCCACCCCACCCCCACCCCCACCCCCACCTCCCGCCCCTGCCCCCCAGGGGGCCAATTAGGCACTTTTTTTTCTTTCATCGAAAATGCTTTTTTACAGTTTTGGTTAAAGTTTGTGGTTAAAAACACAGACAAAACGCCACCACCCACCCCCATGGTGCCAGTTAGGTATTTTTTTTCTCTGCTCAAAATGCATTCTGAAGGATTTAGACTGACCACAGGTGGAAAAAAAAATGGACTCCCCTAACACACCCCCACTCTCCCTCACCCCCACCCCCCACCACACCCACCTCCTCCTCACCCAGGGCCATTCATGCAATATTTTTTCTTTGGTTCTTTGGTACAAAATGCATTTTTAGCCTGACTGTTTATAGTCAGGGGCTATAGTCATGACTTTCGTCCGTCCATATGTCGGTCCATCCATCTGTCTGTAAACAATTGGTTTCCGACTGATAACTCCAGTTTGGATTATTTGATTTCAACCAAAGTTGATATGTGTATTTTCCAGCTAGTAATACAAGCCAGGTTTCAATATAGGTTCCCCCAACTCCCACCCACCCCCCCCCTCCCCCCTCCACTCCCCCCCACCCCCCCCCCCCCCCCACCCCCCACTCCCATATACACACACACAAACGTGTCACTTAGGCAATTATTCCTAAAATGCATTTTGAAGGATTGGGAATTATTACATGCAAAAAACAAAATTGACTCATATAGCCCAACATTGCTTTATGTACTGCATCTTTAATCCTTTACCTAACACCAGTTGAAGCCAACAGTACAAATTATATTTCCGAAACATCAGATTTTTTCATTTTTAGCTCAAATTTGGCAAAGCCAAATTTGAGCTTATGCCATGGTCCGTCTGTCCGTCAACAATTGAATGCGGCTTGGGCTAGAGGCCATATTTATGAACAGATCTTTACGAAACTTCTTGGGTACCTTTGTTATGACCGTGGGACGAGAACGAGTGTTTTTGGGTCCGATCCGAAATTCAAGTTGGCCGCTGGCGGCCATTTTGTACAGACTTAGGTGAAATCAGATTTTTGCGCAGAACTTCCATATGAAAGTGCTGATTTGAATAATTTTTTGTATGAATGTTTAGTACCATGGGATACATCACATATAATACAGGTTTTTTTCTCGTACGTAAATTATGCAAATTAGACGAACTTTGATGTATTTAGTGTTAATTTCAGCACTGTAAGTGCAGATGCCAATACGGCTCGGACTAGAGGCCGTATTTATAAACCGATCTTTATGAAACTTCTTGGGTACCTTTGGTATCACCGTGGGACGAGAACAAGTGTTTTTGGGTGCGGTCCAAAATTCAAGATGGCTGATGACAGCCATTTTGTTCAAAATTAGGTGCAATCAGATTTTTGCACAGAACTTCCATATGAAAGCGCTGATTTGAAAAAATTTTTGTGTGAATGTTTAGTACCATGGGATACATCACATATAATACGTTTTTTTTTTCTCATGCAAAAATTATGCAAATTAGATGAACTTTGATTTTTTTCAGTGCTACTTACACACAGTAAGTACACATGTCAATACGGCTCGGGCTAGAGGCTGTATTTATCAACCGATCTTCACAAAACTTCTTGGGTACCGCTGTTATCATCTTGGGACGAGAACGAGTGTTTCTGAGTGCGGTCCACAATTCAAGATGGCTGCCAGTAGCCATTTTGTACCAAAATTCGGTCTAATCAGTTTTTTGTACACAACTTCTATACGGCTCAGGCTAGAGGCCGTATTTATGAACCGATCTTTACGAAACTTCTTGGGTACCTTGGTTATCACCATGGGATGAGAACGAGTGTTTTGGGGTGTGGTTCGAAATTCAAGATGGTCACCACAGCCATTTTGTACCAAAATTAGTGCAGTCAGTCTTTTGAACAGAACTTCTGTATGAAAGTTCTGATTTGAATAAATTTTTGTATGAATGTTTAGTAAAATGGAATACATCACATACAGTACGGGTTTTTTTCTCGTGCAGAAATTATGCAAATTAGATGAATTTTGATTTATTTAGCGCTATTTAAACACTGTAAGTGCACATGTCAATATGGCTTGGGCTAGAGGCTGTATTTATCAACCAATCTTCACGAAACTTCTTGGGTACCTTTGTTATCACCTTGGGATGAGAACGAGTGTTTCTGAGTGCAGTCCAAAGTTCAAGATAGCTGCCAGTGGCCATTTTGTACCGAAATTAGGTCCAATCAGTTTTTTGTCACAACTTCTATACAGCTCGTATTTATGAACTGATCTTCATGAAACTTCTTGGGTACCTTTGTTTTCACCTTGGGACAAGAATGAGTGTGTTTTGGGGTGCCTTTGTTATCACTGTGATATGAGAACAAATATTTTTGGGTTCAGTCAGACCCACTCTGGGACTCAAAGATTTCTTTTCTATTTAGCATCTGACTGTCACCCACCTTTACAATACTTTACCTATACATTTGTTAAGGCTACGGTCAGTATTTATGTACAGACCGTTACAATACTTTATATGTGCCTTTGTTATCAGGTCATTACCTAGATCTTTGTCATTGCTGTGTCACATACTATACATGTACATGTCTTGACAAGTTGAGCTACATTGTCATTGTCACTTTCATTTATTTACTTCTGACAATTGCTTATTACTCCTTATTGGTAGAAGCTCATCAAGTTTGTTCCATTAATAGGTCATGAGATATGTTTTGAAGTAGAGAAATGAAAAAATAAAATTTGAATAGCAAATTTTGTATATCATGAGTGCAGATATGGCAGATTCGTTAGGTAAACTGTTAACAAAAAATGGCTCTGACTATTTTGCGTCTAAGCATTACCATTCCTGGGACAGTTGGGCTGCATGCGTGGCATCACTCTAGTTATAACTATATCAGCCATTGTTTATAGAATTGGAACTTTGAAAATCCTTGAATTTAGTAATTGTAGGGCATTGAAAAATGTCTAGAAACAACCTTGAATAGCCTTGAATTTTATCAGTCCTTGTCTGAAAGAACGCTGTATTAGTCATCAGGATTCACGCTGCACTGAAACCCAATCATGATTGCACTTCAGTTGATAAAATTGAACACACATGCCACTCAGCCCTGCTCAGTCAAGAAAAAAAAATCAAAACTAACTTGAATGGACAATTCAGTGCAAACATAAGTTGTTTTTCTTTTGTCACACCACAGAATTCGATGTTGTTGAGCTGGCAGCTGCTCGTAGTTGCTTGGTGGTTCTATCTGGATACTCTGGCTTCCTCCACCTGTAAAACTGCCACGACCATGATTAGCCATTGTGCATAAGTATGTGACCTTTAACACCGATAAATAAATAAACCACAGAATTGAGATTATTGCAACATTGTTTTCCTGTCCTTTTTAAATTGGAGATTGAACTGGGTAATTGCAAATTTGGAGACAAGTTTCAAACCTCTTGATAGTCTTGTGTAAATAAATTTCTTTTGATTTTCATGCATTTTTTTCAAACTTCATGAACAATATAATCTTGAACGTAATTGCTTTGCAACTGGTACAACATTCTCTCTAGCTTGGGTGAGAACAATACTATTTAACTTACTGTAAAAGCAAAAAATGATCACTGCCCACAAATAATACTTCAAAGCAGGATACCATACCCAAATCGGGAGACCATACTCAAATCCTGTGATCTTATTATTTGTCTTAACCCTTTACTCAATGCAGACGATATCAAAATTTATTATTCTAAATATCATTTTTTAAATTTTTTCAAAAAATTTCAACAAAATCATATCATGTGACCCCTCTTTGGAATGAGCTCGGCGAGCTCGTTCCAAAGAGGGGTCACATGATATGGTTTTGTTGAAGTTTTTCAAAATAAAATAATAATTTTTTCAGCTGCTGAATTTGCATATTACCGTATTTACTCTATGAATTGAAACACTTTAAAATAATTATTTTTTCGGATGTTCCAATTCTTAAAAAACAGAAAAAATATTGAAAATCAGAAGTGTATCAATAGTTAGAAAAACGAATGTAGGTAATCTAAAAATCAGTTTGATTTTTCAGATAAATTTTAACGAAGTTAGGAGAGTGGTTATTTTGCGTTGTTATTGTCTAACTGCATTTTATAGGTCACACAGGTACTGGTAAGTAACACTTTTATTGCAGAAACGTCATCAGGATAAAGAACTTATGAAAGGAATACGTACGTATGATTGAATTACTCTTTAATAAATAAAAATGTTTATTAAATCCACTTGGTGTTGTCTTTTCAAAATCGAAACCAGAATGTTCAGGTTGTGTGCGAGATTGCGAGACTGAATGTGACCACAGTGATTGACATTTGTGAGACACTTGAACACGCCTATGACATCATTATCTGGGATACCAGTACTCAACCACATGTTTTTCATTTGACAAAAAAGGTTCAGGCCACGCCCTGAGCTTCTGAAAGTTTGATCAATATTTTTTACCTCGATTTGTTGTTGGGTGTAAAAACAACATTGAACAGTGAGTTCTTGATTGAATATCACTGCCTTGACAGGTGTTTTCTCCTTCAAACGAACTGCTGACAAAAGTAAAACAATGTGGCTAATCACCTTCTGGGTTGAATAAAAAACTGTTTACCGCTTGTTTTTTGGGAAAACAATCACAAGTTCTGGGTTTAATAAAAAACTGTTACCGCTTGTGTTTTGAGAAAAATTAACACCACAAGCGGTTTTTCTTTTTCTTTGATATGGACTCACCAAGTAATAAAAAATAAGCAAAAGATCAGTGTGAGTTCCTTGTTTTTTTTACCCCACGAAATGTTATAAAACCTCAACACGAACTCAAATAGACAACAGTTCAAAAAGCAATCATGGATCGATTTATTGTAAAATACAAGACCGCAGAGGAAGCGAGGCCAAATGTGAAATTGAGCCCCCAGAAACCGGTTGTAAAAAAATCTTTTGGAAGACCAGCAAAAAGGAAAATAGACGAAGTGGCAAATATCCAAAGCCCTCCAAAGAAACAATATAAAAACAGGCTTGATGAAAACACAGACGTTGACAACTCCATAACAGTACGAGAAAAATACAAAATGTTGAATGTAAAAGAGATGGCAGCGGTTGATTTGGCAAGACAGGTGGGCATACGGACAGCAGCCTCAAAACTCAAACTTAATCCAGCATCGCTTTGCAGATGGTGCAAGCTAGATTTTGATAATAACAAACGAAACAAGGCTGGACATTTACAAAAATCTGGAAGACCAATATCATACGGAACCGAACTAGACGAAAATATTTTAGAATGGGTTTCAGTACAGAGAGATCTTCAGTTACCTGTGTCTGTTGAATCTTTGTGCTCGTATGGCAGGGAGCTGTAAGGAAAGTGGAAATCAAAATGCCACAGGAATTTAAAGCCAGTTATGGTTGGGCTGTTAAGTTTATGCAGCGTCACGAATTCACACTTAGAGCAAAAACATCACTTGCACAGCGACTTCCCAAAGATTTAGAGACGAAAACATCAAGCTTCTTAGAATTCATAAAAGAGAAAAGATTAGAGGATGATTTTGAGGATGAATACATAATAAAAATGGATGAAACACCTGTGTATTTCGATCTTATCCCAAACAAAACAATTGATAAAGTTGGAACTGAGTCTGTGCATCTGCGTAGTACTGGGTCTGAGAAAAGGCATTTGACTCTTGTTCTAGCCATGTCTAACAGTGGAAGCGTTCTACCGTCTATGGTGATTTTTAGCTCAACTTTGACGAAGTCAAATTTGAGCTATTGTCATGGCCCGTCGTCTGTCTGTCCGTCTGTCCGTACGTCAACAATTGGCTATGGCTCGGGCTAGAGGTCGTATTTATGAACCGATCTTTACGAAACTTCTTGTGTACCTTTGTTATGACCCTGGGACGGGAACGAGTGTTTTTAGGTGTGGTCTGAAATTCAAGATGGCTGCCAGTGGCCATTTTGTACCGATGATGCAAAAATCAGTTTTTTGTACAGAACTTCTGTATGAAAGTTCTGATTTGAATAAAGTTTTGTATAAATGTTTAGTACCATGGGATACATCACATATAATACGGGTTTTTTTCTCGTGCGTAAATTATGCAAATTAGACTGACTTTGATTTATTTAGTGTTACTTTCAGAGCTGTAAGTGCCAAGCTGCTATGGCTCGGGCTAGAGGCCGTATTTATGAACCGATCTTTACGAAACTTCTTGGGTACCTTTGTTATGACCGTGGGACGAGAACGAGGGTTTTTGGGTGCGGTCCGAAATTCAAGATGGCTGCCAGCTGCCATTTTGTACCGACGATGCAGAAATCTGTTTTTTGTACAGAACTTCCATATGAAAGCTCTGATTTGAATAATTTTTTGTATGAATGTTTAGTACCATGGGATACATCACATATAATACGGGTTTTTTTCTCGTACGTAAATTGTGCAAATTAGACTAATTTTGATGTTTTTTGGGGTTACTTTCAGCACTGAAAGTGCAAATGCCAATACGGCTCGGGCTAGAGGCCGTATTTATGAACCGATCTTTACGAAACTTCTTGGGTACCTTTGGTATCACCGTGGGACGAGAACGAGTGTTTTTGGGTCCGGTCCGAAATTCAAGATGGCCGATGGCAGCCATTTTGTACAAAATTAGGTGCAATCAGATTTTTGCACAGAACTTCCATATGAAAGCCCTGATTTGAATAATTTTTTTGTGTGAATGTTTAGTACCATGGGATGCATCACATATAATAAGGGTTTTTTTCTCGCGCAGAAATTATGCAAATTAGATGAACTTTGATTTTTTCAGTGCGACTTACACACAGTAAGTACACATGTCAATACGGCTCAGACTAGAGTCTGTATTTATGAACTGATCTTCACGAAATGTCTTGGGTACCTTTGTTATCACCTTGGGACGAGAACGAGTGTTTCTGGGTGCGGTCTAAAATTCAAGATGGCTGCCAGTGGCCATTTTGTACCGAAATTAGGTCTAATCAGTTTTTTGTACACATCTTCTATACAGCTCAGACTAGAGGCCATATTTATGAACCAATCTTTACGAAACTTCTTGGGTACCTTTGTTATCACCGTGGGATGAGAGCGAGTGTTTTTGGGTGTGGTCCGAAATTCAAGATGGCCACCAGCAGCCATTTTGTACCAAAATTAGTGCAATCAGTCTTTTGTATAGAACTTCTGTATGAAAGTTCTGATTTTAATAAATTTTTGTATGAATGTTTAGTAACATGGAATACATCACATATTGTAAGGGGTTTTTTTTCGTGCAGAAATTATGCAAATTAGATGAACTTTGATTTATTCAGTACAACTTACACAATGTAAGCACACATGTCAATACGGCTCAGGGTAGAGGCTGTATTTATGAACCGATCTTCACAAAACTTCTTGGGTACCTTTGTTATCTCCTTGGGATGAGAATGAGTTATTCTGGGTACGGTCCTAAATTCAAGATGGCTGCCAGTGGCCATTTTGTACCGAAATTAGGTCCAATCAGTTTTTTGTCACAAGTTCTATACAGCTCGTATTTATGAACTGATCTTCACAAAACTTCTTGAGTACTTTTGTTTTCACCTTGGGACAGGAACGAGTGTGTTTTGGGGTGCCTTTGTTATCACTGTGCTATGAGAACAAATATTTTGGGGTTCAGTCAGACCCACTCTGGGACTCAAAGATTTCTTTTCTAGTTTAGCATCTGACTGTCTGTCACCCACCTTTACAATACTTTACAATCAATGACATAGGCATATTTGTGCGTGTGGTTTTATGGGAGTCTGGGGTTCAATTGTCTCGTTTTGGGGATGGGGAGGGAGGGGGGGGGGGCTATTTACTTCACCATTTAGGAGTGGTATATGGATGACTGAATCTTACACTGCCAACAAACAGGAAATTTTTGATGTGCTGGCTGCACGCAAAAATCAGGGGTGGCGCCAGAAAATCTCCGATAGAGGAACTAAAATATCCTGTCTGAAAGACCTATTTTAATTTTTGGGGGTTCAAGACACGTGTGACGGGGGGGGGGGGGGGGGGGGGGGGGGGACAGAACCAAAAAATTATAATACAAAATTTCGGGGCATGTTTGAGATAGGGTTATGATGTGTGATGGTCTGGCTTGTCGAACGGCATGTCATTATTGAAAAATAAAAAAAAATATTATTTTCTATTGATTTTATGTACATATGGTTATAATTATGATTGCTGAATTAATAAAAAGTAATTGTAAATGTTGATTTGTCTCTTATTTTTTCTCAAGCTTGTCATGTGCAGAGATGTAAAAACAGATGTTGGTTTGAAGGACAGCTCTGTGCTTTGTCGCGCCACTCAAATGTCATTTCACACCTTGAGCAAATGGTTGTTTAATCTACTATATTTAATTAATCACTTCAATCCCGACTCCTTTAATGTAGTAGTGGTAGTAGAATATTTTATTTAAGTGGCACATTTCAATACACCTGCATAATATACATAGAGTATTTATAAAATATTTATATGAAATCCAGCCTATGGAGGCTTATGAGACACATTTTCTTCAGTCTTCAGCGGTAGGTCTTTTTTTTTTACAGTAGTTCATAGAAAAACCCCCAAAAAACAAAACAAAAAACCCAAACCCGAAAAAACCAAAACACATGCACGCACACCAACACACACACCTTTGCGGACCCCCCCCCCCCCCCCCACACACACACACGCACACACAGAGTAATATGCAGACATTCGCCCACATGCACTTGCGTATACTTTCGTGTACTAATTTTCCTTCACTTTTTCTTACTCCCCCCACCCTCCCATCACGTATATCTATCTCTCTCTATCTCTTTCCCACTGAAGTGTACTCTCTCTTAGAATGGCACATTCGCAGATATTTCAATTCGGTATCTCCCTTATATTCACCCACGTATTTTTACATACACACATTCTTAACTATTTCAATTGATAATACAAATAACAATGTAGAGGAACGTTGAAAAAATCTGCAAATGCAAAGAGTATAAAAGTATGTACAAACCCCTACAGAATTGGATGAAGGATATTTGTTTCGGTTTGCAAATATCTCCCCCCCCCACCTTCCCCTGTGAAATATTCATTAGTTTCAGTCACGAGTGAGATACTTTTGGGCATCCATTCAAAAACACTATATTTTCTTTTTTTACTATATCCTTTTTATAAGAATCTTTAATTGCTTAGCCCGACAAGAGTAAGACAGGAAAGAGAATGGGCTGGTCGAGTTGACTCAATGTCGTAAACTGCTATCACTTCGATCATTAGCCATGTGCCGTGGGCGCTTTCGTGGCGCAGGAGGCTTTTTCGCCCCCACTTCCCGCCCAAGAAAAACACGGTTCATCACGTGTTGGCCTACAGCTGTAAACGAAATGTGAAACTGGGAAATTCGCGAATTTTCTCAAGTCTGGTTTATTTATTTCCTCGATCAAATCGATCGCGCAAACACAACAGTTTAGTTTCGAAAGAGACGAGGTCTTTGTACTTAACCAATTGGAACTGACTGTTCTATTCCCAATTCACAATTTCAAACCACAGCAATAGTCGCCGTCTGCCTCTTCCAAATTCCAATTTTAATTTAAAATAAATTATCTACTACCAGTAACAAACGCAGTTGTCTTGCCAGTTGTCGTCACAAGACAGTATTTATTAATCAGCAGAGAATTGACATGCAAAAGCAATTGAACTAATCGTTAATGCTCGTGACCACGGTGGGTCACAATGTTTTGAAAAGTGTCTTCCACTGATCAAACACTGCGGTCCATTGGAACTCCACGGTGGAGAACACACCGCGGCGGCGTTTTTGTTTCAATCCACGTTGAACGTACTGTAGTGTTAGTTATAAGAAACCAAATGAAGTTAAAAGATTAAAAAAGACAACTCATTTATGTAAATATCAATGTGCAAAAAACAAACTTATTTATGTTAATATCTGTGTAGTGTATTATGTTTCTATAGTTTATCGCTTGTTAAAAGTTGAAACACTTGAATGAAATAAAATATATCAAAGCCATTGTTCTTGTTATTGTTGCTCTGTTGTCAATAAAGATAAGTAATTAATTGTACACGCCTACTCATAAATAGTTCCTCTATAAATAGACAGCACTAATCTAAATTTAGCATCAATAACTGGGGTATTAATTGACCAGTCTCATATGGGTACTGTACACGTAATGTACACTTTTAAAATTTCACTGCCGGAATTTGTAACTGTCGGTATGTAATTGTCTGGAGTCCCACAGGGTCTCGTTCCTGGTGCCTTGCTCCTGCATGGTGCATGCCTGCACTCCTGAAATAAATTTCCCATCACCTGTTCACAAATATTATTTTGTTATCAAAAATTGAAAATCACTGCCGGTGACTTTCAATTCTTGACAATGAAATAATATTCGTAAACAGCCCCCCCACCCCCACCACACCTCACATGAAGAAAGAATAGAAAGTAAATCCCTATAACATGTTGAAATAATATTTTGTTATCATTTATTGTGCTTTTATGAAAATATTCTGTTGAAAATATTCGGTTATTGTTTATTCCACTGATGCAAATAATTGGAAAAAGAAAGAATAAAAAAATGTATTTTAAGCTGTGTTCTGTTTTGTTTTCTATTCTGTCGCTATCACACTCGGAACCAAGTGATTTATCCTATCAGATATGCCATTTTGCAGCAAAACATCTATGCCTCAGATGACTGTAAAATTCAAGACATCAGGGCGTTATTGATGCCTTTTCATCTTGAGCTTGCCAGAATATTGCGGCAGACACCTTTTCTAAACATATCCCCACCTTCTCACAATAAACCAGGTAAAGGCATTCTGTTCCATTCACCCAAACATCGGACTTCGAGCTGATGAAGGTCCGAGTTATTTGGTCTGTTTTGTCCAAAGCTCCCACTTTTTCGCGCAAATATTCACATCTCCCATCCTTGTGACCTACTTGTTCACACGTGCAGTTCGCTGATATGACATGGAAATATAGTGGTTTTCTTGAAAGTTTTACATCTGGATTTACCATTTGAATTCAATTTACCTCGATCTTACCTTGAACACATGCACTGGATCTTTCCTTCTTTCACTGGCGTGAATAATAACAAACACGGTTGACATATATCTTTTAATAAATATAACACATCGAAAGTATCAAAAACGTACCTACCTGGCGAGAGTAATATTAATAACCAACACGATTGACATATATCGTTTAATAAATACAGTACATCGAAAGTATCAACAAAGTACAACTGTGTTCAATACAGAATATACAAACAAATGCAATCGTCCTGTTCAGTCTGTAACAATACTTAAGATGAATTTGGAAAAATAATTTTTAAACTGTTCCAATATTTAGAGCAGTTTTAAAAATTATTTTTCTGAAAAATTCAGGTGTTCCAATACAAAGAGTGTTTCAATTACGTGGGAGGATGCAGACGATTTGTTGGGTGAAGGGTTAAACCTCCTTTTTCAGTCTGTTTACTTAGCCCTTTTCCTTACTATTACCAAATTTGTTCAGCACAGTTCTCGACAAAATTTGATTTTTATCAACCACCAAAATGAAGTTTGCAGAGGCTATAGAAATGAGGTCCGTCTGTCCATCCGTCTGTCTATCCTTCCATCCATTTGTCTGTCCATCAGTCTGTGTGTCCATCTGTCTGTCCATCAGTCATCTGTCCGACCAAACAAATCACGTTTATGTGCCTAGTTATTGGTTCACACCACTGTTATGTGTCTAGTCTGATTTATATGACTAGCCATATAAATTTGAACTAACAAATGGTGTTTATATGTCTAAAAAAGTGGGTTATATGGCTAAAATGTTTTTTATGTGGCTAAAATGGTTTATGTGGCTAAAAAGTAACAAAAAGTGGGTGTTTTATTTTCAGGGATTTTATGTTAGGGTAAGGGTTAGGGTTAGGGTCAGTAAGCTGGAAGGGTTCGGAATTGCTACCACCCAGAAATTAGACTTAAAAAGAATTTTTAGTGGTTGTCTATGCATTTTAAATTCCTCAGATATTTTAGCCACTTGATTTTAGGAGCATCCATCCTCTGTCCGTCCATCCTTAACAACATTGGACCTTCACATCTCAGTCAGTTGACTTTGGATTTAAATGGTCATTGGTATGCTGATAGACCACCAGGGGGGAAAGGATATTCACTAGTAACAGGTTTTGTCCATTTTTTTTTCCAGAGTTATGGGCCTTTTTACCCTTTTTTCAACTTAGAACCCCTTGGCGGGGGATACTGGTGGCATTGCACCTTGTTGTTATTTTATTAGTCCCCTACCAGCATCGCTGGAGGGGACTATAGGTTTGCACTCCATCCATCTGTCAGTCTGTCATTCACACTTTAGTTTTCCGGAGTTTTTTTTTGAAACGCTTCGACGGAATGATTTCATTTTTAGCTTAACTTGACATAGTCAAGATAAGCTATTGCCATCACGCGTGCGGAAGTCTGTTAGTCTGTGAGTCTGTTAGTCTGTGACGTCTGTTCACATTTTCCTTTAGCACGGGCTACACCCCGCAGTTCTTGTCTGATCATCACGAAATTTCATCTGCAGGTTTGGGGTCATGTCTAGATGAGAACGCCCCCTTTTGGTCGCGATCGGGCAACCGGTATGGCTGCCCCAGCCCAAAACCCGAAAACCATTAGCACAGTCTACAGGTCATATTTATGAAGGGATTTCATTGTAACTTGATAGGATGCCTCTGTATAATGCCTAGATGAGAACGTCCCCTTTTGGGCATGATCTATCAACCATGATGGCTGCCCAAGCCCGAAACCCAAAAACTTTTAGCACAGTCTGCAGGTCATGTTTAATGTGGTGGGATTTCATTGTAACTTGGTAGGATGACTCCTTATGATGTCTAGATGAGAATTTCCCCATTTGGGCATGATCTGCCAACCGTGACGACTGCCCGAGCCCAAAACCCAAAAACCTTTACCACAGTCTACAGGTCATATTTATTGAGGAATTGTAATTTGGTGGGTTGACTTCATACAATGTCTAGATGAGAAAGTCACCTTTTGGGTGTGATTGGGCAACTGTGACGGCTACACGGGCCCAAAGCCCGAAAACCTTTAGCACAGTCTAGAGGTTATATTTATGAAGGGATTTCATTGTAACTTTGGTAGGATGACTCCAAATAATGTCTAGATGAGAACGTCCCATTTTGATCGCGATCATGCAGCCTTGATGGGTGCCTGAGCCCAAAAACCTTTAGCATAGGCAAAAGGTCATATTTATGGAAGGATTTCATTGTAACCTGTTAGGTTGACTCCATGTAATGCCTAGATGATGACATCCCCTTTTGGTCGTGATTGGTCAGTTGTGATGGCTACTAGTGCCCGAAGCCCGAAAACCTTGAGCACAGTCTACAGTTCATATTTATGAAGGGATTTCATTGTAACTTCTTAGGATCACTCCAGATGATGCCCAGATGAGATTGTCCCCTATGGTTGCGATCATTCAGCCATGATGGCTGCCCGAGCCCGAAGCCCGAAAACCTTTTGCACAGTCTACAGGTCATATTTATTAATAGCGGGGGAGGAATTCGTCACATACAGGTGAATTGTGCACTTGGTGATACCTTCTTGAAATTTGGCACACTGTTAGTGTAGGCTATGAGGTTCTCAAAAACGATCGGCTACAAGTTGACACCGACCGGTGGCGACCAGTAGCGGCACAATCCAAAATGGCCGCCAGCGGCTGAAGGGAACCTCCTTTTCGACGGTCTACCGACTATACATCCGATTGTAAGGGCGCGAAAGTGAACTCTGATCCACGCACGTGTTGGAAACAGACGTGGGAGATGATGTAGAATAAAACGAGATTCTCTATACGGACGCATCAATTTCTTGGAACTTGAAAAGAGCGTTGTTTCTCCGGGATCAGCGTCATTCAGGCAAACCTGAATGACGCTGATCCCGGAGAAACAACGCTCTTTATGAAGCAGTCTCTTTGCCATACAATCTCTTGTTTGGCGTAATTCCGCAAGCAATTCTGATTTGTCTGTCGAAATTAATTCGAGAACGCGATTGTTCACAAAAATCATTCACAGAATGAGTGAGAATCCTCTTCGTGTACGGACTAGTACTGACTGGGAACGTTGTTGCTTTTGCCAGCAAGACAGTTCCAAGAAATTGATGCGTCCGTATAGAGAATCTCGTTTTCATGACGCCTATAAAGCTATTGAGGAAGACATAACGCGCTTCCTAGATAATGGCGTTGAGCTTCCATATAATTTGACCATTGATTGTTTGATGAGAGAGAGTGATGAGTGTATGTCGATGTCACTGTTGACGAATAAGGCAATATATCATAAGACATGCCGTGACAGTATTCGGACTCACATCGTACAGCGCGTGCTACACAAGCGAGAGCGAAATGAGGCAGTGGCATCCTGCTCCACGCTGAGTCCTAAAAGAACACGGACAAGTTTTGAATCTGGCTGTGACAGGAAACTGCCCCAGTGTGTTTATTGTCACAAACGCGAAGGTGACAGCAGTGAGCCTATTTGCAGATCAATGTCTGATAACAATAAACTCAAAATTATGGCAAAGGAAGCCGAGAACTGGGTTGTTTTTTCTCGGGTCAATGCAGCATTTGATTCCGCTGCTAGTGATCTTTACTATCACAAAACCTGTTATTGTAAGCTTGCCAATGAAGCACGAGCGGCTAAATCTAAAAAGTCGAAGAACGCCGAACATTCCGCGTCAGGCCTGCCCTATGACCCTCTCGTTATGGCAGAGCTCATAACATTTGTTGAACACAACGATTCCGCGATGAAGCTTGTCGATCTCAAGAATCTGTACAGTCGGAGGTTGAAGCAAGTCGGTTCTGATTGGCTTAGTGAAGAAATACATTCCACTCGATTCAAAGAACATTTGTTGCAGAAATTGGGCGATGGCTGGGACGCCTTCACACAGGGTAGAGATGTGTTTATTTCAAGTAGGTTTCGAGTTGGCTCCTTGTTGTCCGAATCTTTAACTCGTATAGTGTCTGAGGAAGAGGCAAAAAAGATAGTTGATGTGGGTCTTCTTCTGCGTAAACACATACTCATATCTCAAGCTCCTTTCACGGGATCATTTTCATCTTATTGCTTGAGCGAGCCTGTACCCAACTCACTCCTGACTCTTCTTAGAGTTCTACTTGAGGGCACATGTAGTATACAGAACTTAGGCGATGATGAGACTGTTAATGCCAAGACTCGAGTGGCTTGTACTATTTCACAGATGTTGATCAGCAATTCAGCGAAACGCTCCGAACATGCACAAAATGTTCACCAGAGACGTGACAGAGAAACTCCAATGCCTCTTTATGTGGGTTTGAAGTTGCATGCCCATGATCGTATGAAAAATCTTATCAGAGATTTTCATCAAATGGGACTCTCTGTCTCTTATGATCGCGTAATGGATGTTCGCAGGAGTTTCGCGAGAGCTGTTTCACTGCGGTTCAAGAACGAAGGTGTTGTAGTCCCAGCTAACTGCAAACGTAATGTTTTCTCGATAGGAACCACTGATAACATTGATGTATCTGGTAGATCTGATATGCATGGTACGTCCATCACACTCATTGGTCAACTGAGCAGGGACAATGTGGGTACTGATCCCCCACCACTGAGTTTAGATGTTCCAGAAGACACACAAATTGAACTCCCAGACGACTATGCATTTGTTCCTTTCGTTGAAGACTTTGGTGGGGACATCAGGCTTGAATCTCCAGATGAATGTAATGTACGGCCCAATGAATATGCAGATTTGAACGTGGGAGAGAATGACTGGTTGTCTCATGTGTCACAGATCAGCAATAAAGGGAAGGTTGATGGCAGCTGGCAGCTTGATGAAGTCCCTGTGACCTTTTCAGGCTTCTTTTCAAAACATGAAGATCAAGACAATGTCAAACCTCGTGCAGTTATTGGGGTATTCCCTGTTTTCAGTGAGCAGAAAGCGGACTCACTCAGTATGCAGAAGCATGCTATGTATGTGGTCAGGGAAGCTACTGCTTTCGTAAACCCCGGCCAGATACCTGTCATTGAAGGTGACTGTCCGTTGTATGCCAGGCAGAAAAAATGTCAATGGCTGTTCCCAGAGGAGATAGGTGAGGATCGAATGGTGTGTATGATTGGATTCCTGCATCTTGAAATGTGCACCCAAGAAGCTGGTGGTAAGCTTATGGGTGGTTCTGGTTGGGAGCGAATGTTTCACCTCGCAAAGATATTCACACCCGGTGTAGCATCATCCCTACTTGGTGGGAAACATGTCAAGAGGACGCGACAGGCATATCTTCTCACTCTAGCTTGGCTTGAGATCCTCAGAAAGAATGCTTATGAGATTTACTGTCAGCAGACTGGGCCCCATGAGTCATTTGAAATGTGGGAACAGAGGATTCTTTCACAATCTCCAACTGCGCGCTATTGGGGTGAAATCGTTCGGAACTTTCTCTTGACAAGCTGTCAATTCGTTCGGAACCAACGAATCGGTAACTGGCCTGGTACACTGTGTTCTATCGATGAGTTGTGCAGTTACTTTTTTGCCCTAGGACATACAAATTATTGTCGGTGGGTCCCCGTATTTCTGAGAGACATGTCTCAGCTACCCAGGCGGCATCCTTCAATCCACAACAAATTCATGGAAGGCCATTTTGTGGTCCAGCGTAGTGAGAGGAAGTTCAGTATGATGGGTTTAGATCAGAGCCAAGAACATAGTATCCAACTACTCAAAGAAGACAGTGGTCCAAAAGGTCTCTATGGCCAGGCTGAAGAGAAAGTCATTATTGAGCTTTCAAGGTCAGAAGTTCTGCGTGTTATAGATGAGTATGAATATGCAAGTTTCCACACAACATCATCAGATAACACGGAACACCCGGAAAGTTCGGTATCAGAGCAGAAAAAATTTCTGAATCAATTGAAATCTCTCCTCGATCTGGTGAATCAGGGACTCATTATCAACCCTTATGATGAAACTAGTGGTCAGCTGGTGACATTAGATACTGGTGAATATATGGACCCCGAAGTTAGTAAGAGTTTACGGTCATTACCCGAAAGGGGCAAGCATTTATATTCCACTTTCTTGAAGGAAAGGCTTGTGGAATGCACCGTACCCCTGAATGATGTTATTCCCAAGGCAAATATATATACCTTCCTTAACCCACCCCCAGCCAACCTGGACAAAGGCCGAGACAAACTCATGTCAAGTAAAGCAACTGCCGCAATAGTTACCCAGATGTTCGTTTCACTGCAAGCCCGGCCTGATTCAAACATGGATGAGTTTTTCATGCACGAGAATGCACGTGATCCGCCAGCATTATCCGATAGAGGTAAGCTACGGAGTGGGACAAAATCTCAAATTCTCAATTGTTTACCAGCTATTCCTGCACAAGGGAAGAATTCAGCAGCTAGACAAGCTTCAGTTGTCATCTTGGATATGCCTGCTGTAGTCCATGTAATCAAACCACAGAAAGCGGATCTGTTTGGAGAATATGCTCGATTGCAATTATTGCCATACATCGAATCTCTGATTAACACGAACACCACAAGGGTTGATGCGATCTATGACTGTTACCCCGAAGGCAGTTTGAAGAATCAGACGCGAGCAAAACGCCTCGGTGAGACAGCAGTTAGGTTGATACGGGTGTCCGAGAACGTCCCTTTACCTAAAGGGAAGAATTGGCAGGCATTCTTGAAAGTTAGTGAGAATAAAGACGAATTTTTCAAGTTCCTGTCTGCTGAACTGCTGAAATTAACATCAACATCCGAGTACCAGTTGTTAACGACATCAGGAGAATATGTACTATGCAATAAGGATGTTAGCTTATGTGACATATCTCCATCGAACCACGAGGAAGCAGACACGCGCATGATGCTTCATCTCAACCATGCAGTCTCACAAGGTCACAAAATAGCTTTTCTTCGCACGGTTGATTCTGATGTCGTCATTCTGTCTTTGCACCATTTCGCAACATTCCGTGACCTTGGACTCAGTGAGCTGTGGATTGGGTTTGGAATTGGAAAGGCATATAAAGATATGCCAATTCATGAGATAGCTTCACAACTTGGACCTGATTACTGTAAGGCCCTGACTTTCTTCCATGCCTTCACAGGTTGTGATGTAACATCCAGCATGCTCGGCATTGGGAAGAAGACAGGATGGAATGCATGGATGAATTTTCCCGCATCAACTGAAATGATGATAGAATTGACTGAGAATCCGCAAGTCTTTTCAGAGGATTCCCCTCATATGCAGCATATCGAAAAACTCACCATACAGATGTACAGTAACAGTTGTGTCAGTACACGTGTCAATGATGCGAGACGGCATATGTTCACACATGGCCTTAAGTCTATGGAAAACATCCCGCCCACCAAAGCAGCTCTGTATCAACATGTAAAAAGGGTAATTCTTGTGTCATCTTTCATTTGGCATCGTGCTCTGCAGAAACACTTATGTGTGCCAGACCCATCACAGTACGGATGGGAGTGGAATCCACGTCTCAATATTCTGGTCCCATTTTGGACTCACCTAGGAGACGCAAGTGCTGCATGTGCACTGATGCTCCACTGTAGTTGTGCCAAGGCCTGCAAGGGCAATTGCAAATGCTTGAAAGCTGGATTAAGGTGCACACCTTTGTGTAAGTGTGAAGGTGGCTGTTGTAACAATATTGAGTAGTATACTGTCATGTTAGGACCAGTCATCTCCTATTCTGGTATTTTTTTTCCATTTTCGGCCAGTTAACACATGTCATGTTTCTAGTTGAGTTGATTTTGCTAACAAATGTTCATCCCATGTGGCTTGCTACATTGTCCGGGGTATAGGAATACAGTTTTAGATTTCGGAAAATAGTCTGTTATTTACTGCACAAGACGGTGTTAATTCATGCATAGCATGATACAATATCCCCAACTATTTTGCCTCTGTACAACAGTTGATACCTTCGTTCACCCGTGTGTTCATCTATGGTATCCTTGTCTTTCTCTGGCCATAGGCCACATGTGACTAGTCAGTTCCTACTCCATAGCAAATCAACTTGGAAATCCTTCATCTTGTAGCGCACTCATGTCTCAATGAATCCATACCTGAGTTGATCTAATAAATCTAACGTAAGGTATCAAATTGCCATACCGGATCATATTTCGATAAGTTATTCGCTAAAACATTTCGACCACTCATCGACATCAAAGGTCATGTTTTGGCTCCCAGTGGTGGCTATATCTCTATATCCCTGGTAAAGTAGCATACCATGAGGGATGGGCATTAAGTGTCGGCAACATTAATCCTGACTTGGAACACACCACATCTTAACTGGCCGAAAATGAAGAATACTACTTGTAGTCAAAAAATATTCCTGTACCTCGAATGACTGCAAACATACACTCACCCCTTCTAGTCCCATTTTGCCAATGTTCTATACTGGCAAGATAACATTGTATAATTAACAACGGGAACTAATGCATCCCGAGTTCATTCCAGCACTGCCCTTGCTGGCAGACGTGTCGCTATGGTGTTGAGATTGAACCAGAACTCCTCTAGAAATTTGATAGTTTTATTTTCTTAGAAAATAAATCTATCGAAAATGCCGGAAGTTGAGAATAGACTGTCACTTTAATTGGATTATCAAATGTCCAAGTATCCCCACTGCTGCATACTATCGAGTACCCTTGTTCATGTGTTGACAGGAATCTCTCATACCATGTTCATTTGACCATTGCATTCCCGAGAAACATTCAACACTAATTTATCTACGGACGGACGATCATACTGACAGTCAGACACACAGACGCACACATCGACGGAAATTCTGATCCCATTATCCATTAATCTTCCCCCCAACTTGTTCCAAGGGCTTCACTCCATCATTCACATCAATTACAGCACATGTATGGTGTTAGGTTTGGAGCTTCAGTTGTGCGATCGGCGAAAATAGCTTTTTTTCGATCCGCTTGGTGGCCATTTTGGATTTCGCTGCTAGTGGTGGCTAGAGGATGGTGCCAACTTGTAGCCGATCGATTTTGAAATCTCTGATGCCTACCCTTACATCATGCCAAATTTCAGGAAGGTATCACCAAGTGCACAATTCTAGCGAATTCCTCCCCCGCTATAAGGGATTTCATTGTAACTTGGTAGATTGACTTCATATAATGTCTAGATGAGAACGTCCCCTTTGGATGCAATTGGGAAACTGACGGCTACACGGGGCCGAAGCCTGAAAACCTTTAGCACAGTCTACAGGCCATATTTATGAGGGGATTTTAATGTAACTTGATAGGATGACTCGTTTTGGAATAATTTCACTGTAACTTGGTAACTTTTGTTGATATACGTTAACTGTGAGGGTCACATACATTAACTGTGAGGTCATATTAACCCACCTCTCAGCTCTTTAGTACAGTGTACACCTAATATTATTTTTATCATAAACATAGCACACAGGGAACAGAAATGAACATATTCCCAATTATCACAATTCTTGTCTTATTTCATAATCCTTTCATAAACATTGAACATTATCCTTTTCATCAAACACAACACACAAGTTAAGCTACAGTGTCATTGACACTTTCATTGGTAAACTACTATAGAACGATGACTTACAGATCAAGTTTGAGTTTCATGCTGATTGCATTATTCTTGTGTGAGTTACGGCCCTTGGAAATATGGAAAAGCACCAAAATATCAGTTTTCCGGAGTTTTTTTGGAAACGCTTCAACGGAATGATTTCATTTTTGGTAAACTACTATAGAACGATGACTTACAGATCAGGTTTGAGTTTCATGCTGATTGCCTTAACTCACGTGTGAGTTATTACCCTTGGAAATATGGAAAAGTGCCAAAATATCAGTTTTCCGGACTTTTTCTGGAAACGCTTCAACGGAATGATTTCATTTTTGGTAACCTACTATAGAACGATGACTTACAGATCACGTTTCATTTACACTCTGTCCATCCATCCGTCAGTCTGACAGTCAGTCTGTCATACTTTAGTTTTCCGGACTTTTTTTGGAAACGCTTCAACGGCATGATTTCATTTTTGGTAACCTACTATAGAACGATGACTTTCAGATCAAGTTTTATTTACACTCTGTCCATCCATCCGTCCATCTGTCGGTCATACTTTAGTTTTCCGGACTTTTTTTTGGAAACGCTTCAACGGAATGATTTCATTTTTGATAACCTACTATAGAACGATGACTTACAGATCAAGTTTCATGTACTCTGTCCATCCGTCAGTCTGTCAGTCATACTTTAGTTTTCCGGACTTTTTTTGGAAATGCTTCAACCGAATGATTTCATTCTTGGTAACCTACTATAGAACGATGACTTACAGATCATGTTTGAGTTTCATGCTTATTGCATTATTCTTGTGTGAGTTATGGCCCTTAGAAATATGGAAAAGCGCCAAAATATCAGTTTTCTGGACTTTTTAGTCGAGTTGTGACGAAGTCAAACTCGACTTATAGTTTGGTGAATGGCGGGCGGGCGGGCGGGCGGGAGGGCGGGCGGGCGGGCGGGCGGGCGGGCGTAAACAATTGGTTTCCGGATGATAACTTGATAGTGGTTCAACTCACATTCATTAAACTTCATACATAGGTTGGTCTTGGTGGGAGGAAGAACCCTATTGATTTTGGGCATGCTACGTCGAAGGTCAAGGTCACAGTGACCTTGAACATAGTAAATCTTAAACAATTGGTTTCCGGATGATAACTTGATAATGGTTCAACTCACATTCATGAAACTTCATAGGTAGATTGGCCTTGGTGAGGGGAAGAACCCTATTGATTTTGGACTCGCTACGTCAAAGGTCAAGGTCACAGTGACCTTTAACATAGTATATCGCAACAATTGGTTTCCGGATGATAACTTGATAGTGGTTCAACCTAGAGTCATGAAACTTCATAGGTGTGTTGGCCTTGGTGCGAGGAAGAACCCTATTGATCTTGGACTCACCAGGTCAAAGGTCAAGGTCACAGTGACCTTGAACATAGTATATCGCAACAATTGGTTTCCGGATGATAACTTGATAGTGGTTCAACCTAGAGTCATGAAACTTTATAGGTGTGTTGGCCTTGGTGTGAGGAAGAACCCTATTGATCTTGGACTCACCAGGTCAAAGGTCAAGGTCACAGTGACCTTGAACATAGTATATCGCAACAATTGGTTTCCGGATGATAACTTGATAGTGGTTCAACCTAGAGTCATGAAACTTCATAGGTATGTTGGCCTTGGTGCGAGGAAGAACCCTATTGATCTTGGACTCACCAGGTCAAAGGTCAAGGTCACAGTGACCTTGAACATAGTATATCGCAACAATTGGTTTCCGGATGATAACTTGATAGTGGTTCAACCTAGAGCCATGAAACTTTACAGGCGTGTTGGCCTTGGTGCGAGGAAGAACCCTATTGATGTTGGACTCACCAGGTCAAAGGTCAAGGTCACAGTGACCTTGAACATAGTATATCGCAACAATTGGTTTCCGGATGATAACTTGATAGTGGTTCAACCTAGAGTCATGAAACTTCATAGGTATGTTGGCCTTGGTGCGAGGAAGAACCCTATTGATCTTGGACTCACCAGGTCAAAGGTCAAGGTCACAGTGACCTTGAACATAGTATATCGCAACAATTGGTTTCCGGATGATAACTTGATAGTGGTTCAACCTAGAGCCATGAAACTTTACAGGCGTGTTGGCCTTGGTGCGAGGAAGAACCCTATTGATGTTGGACTCACCAGGTCAAAGGTCAAGGTCACAGTGACCTTGAACATAGCATATCGCAACAATTGGTTTCCGGATGAGAACTTGATAGTGGTTCAACCTAGAGTCATGAAACTTCATAGGTGTGTTGGCCTTGGTGCGAGGAAGAACCCTATTGACCTTGGACTCGCCAGGTCAAAGGTCAAGGTCACAACTCGACATTGGATCTGTGATCCTGAGCGGCATTTTTTGGAAATGCTTCAACGGAATTCATGCTGATCACATCTAGGTTATAACATTTGTATAATTATTAATGCTCATTAGTCCGGTAGGGGACATTGTATTGCTTCAGCGATACGTGCACTCTTGTTCATTTTTGTTTTTGAAACATAGCTTGGTATCAGGTACCTCTCATTCAACTAAACTTATCAAGCTTGTTCTGATAATGGGTCATAAGATTAGTTTTGAAAGTAAGAATTGATAACTTTCATATGTGAAAAATTTTTGTGTTTTTCTCGTCATGTAAAGTAAAAGATTAATGATACATGTTTATTGAGTTTCAATTGAGTCATCTCTTCAGAGTCACTATAATCATCTTTTTTCATAACAAAATAATGAAGAATTTAATTCATTTTATATCATTTAATCTGGGTTGTTGTATTCCATCAATTTGATGAGACCACATCATCCAGATCAAACAAGTCCAGTGTTCAAGCTGACCCAAAATCAATGGGGTGCCAAATGGATTTTTGCTTGGTACCAAACGGAATGTTTTTTCTTTGGTGCCGATGAAAGATTTTAGTGCCAAATGGAATCCGATTGTAAATAAGAACAAATTAGCCATTCATTTTTCTTTGAGTACAACGAGATGTATAAGCATTGCAGATGGCACCTTTTTGCACTCAACGAATGAAATCTTATTTAGTATTACCTGGCTCTTTTAACCCTTTATCCAACATAACAGCCAAAACTGGCCAGCGCTATTCTAAAAAATCGCCAATTAATTTTCATTATCTTTTTCAGTTTTGCTCTCAAAAACTTAGGGGATGACCCCTCGGAACGAGCTGGTCAAGCTCGTTCCAATGAGGGGTCATAACCTATGTTTTTGAGACAAAAAATGAACAAAATTATTAAAAAGTGACTAGAAGTCCTTTCTGTTCAAGCCGAGTGGTATGAGCATGTTCAGTGTGTGTATCCATTCTATTTCGTGTTTACGCCTTTGTTTCTCAGTATTAGTCACTTCCGGGTTGGAGTTAAGTACCTGCATAATGCGGAAACTGAGATCCTCAATGGTGTGGTCGTATTGGTTAAAGTGGAATGCTATTGGTGTGTCCCTTACGTGTTGGATATCGATTAAATGTATGTGTATACGGACATAATAATGTCTTTTGGTTTCTCCAACATTCTGTATTTTTACACAACAACCAATGGCCCAGACTTAGCTGGTGCTAACTCAAAAATATCTAGGGCCAAACACAAATTTTGCCACCCAATCCCCCAAATTTGCATGTAAAACTGAAAATTTCATGTCCTATGTGGTCCTCCAAACATTTGATATCGCTCGGATACAATTGAGACAGCAATTTCTTCTAACAGAGCGAATTTAGACGCTATGTCTTATGCAGATCACCTTACGAGAGCTATGGCGCAACATCTCAATGGGAAGGAATTTGAGGATGTTCGTTCCTCTTTATGAGTTCTTTCCAGGGCTATAATGTTTACCATGTATAACTCTGCCCTTACAGTGGCTAATTTGGAGTTAGTTAGACACGACGGAGGCCTTGCGTCGTCATCTTTGATAGATGACAGGGTGAAAATCTCTCTTAGAGTCGCTCCTGTATCGGGACATGATATATTTGACGACATGCTTTCTTTGGTCTATGACCAAGCTACAAAGAAAGTGTCTAATACTCTGCTTCTGAAGTCAGCGCCAAATAAACCCGCACGAGCAGAGAAGAGTAAGGCAGGAGGTTCAGGACAAAAATCGTCCAGAGGAAACTCCATGCGAGGATATAAAAGATCCTCTTATAATTGCTCTCAGAATCGTCAGTTTAGTGATTTGGGTCGGGGCGTGGGTCTGGCCGAGGCAACCGGTCAGACGCCCCCAAGCCGGCGGGTCGAGGCTCATCACGGGGAGAATGTGGTTTCTTCTCCTGCAGGTCCTACAGGTGATGGTCAGGACCTCTATTGCGTCCCAGTTGGCGGAAGGTTATCAAGATTTGAGAGAAACTGGATAACTATAACAAAAGATCGGTGGGTGAGAAGTGTCATCTTGGACGGCCTAAGGCTATCATTCCGAGCAAAACCACCGCTAACACGAAGTCCGCTTTGGACTCAACTTCCGCCAAATCCTACAAAAAGAGAGTCTCTCCTTTCGGAGGTAAAGTCTCTCTTAGAAAAGGATGCAATAGAGGTCGTAGAGAACCAAGAGTCACTATGTTTCTACAGTCACCTGTTCCTCGTACCAAAGCCAGACAGCTCGTTCTGACCAGTAATAGACTAAAGCTGGATAAACAAGCTATCGTAGCTCCAAAGTTCAATATGGAGACCATTCGGTCAGTAAGGGCAAGCATACAAGTGAACGACTATGAGGCAAGCATAGATCTAAAAGATGCGTACTTTTATGTCATGGTTCATCCGGCATTCAGAAAGTACCTATGGTTCGCTGTTCAGGGGGCAGTATATCAGTTCCAAGCAATGTGCTTCGGCCTGAATCTAGCTCCCTGGGCGTTCATTCGAATAATGAACTCGGTAATGTCTTATTTCCGAGCTCATTCGTCTGCGGTACTTGGACGACATTCTTCAGAGATACGGCAACAAAGATAATCTTCAGAACGATATGTTCAGAGTCTGCTATTATTACTCTGATGTCTTGGTTTCATCGTAAAAGAGAAGAAGTTGGATCTTGCTCCGTCCAAGTCGTTCATTCACTTGGGGATAAGCTGCGAGGCTCACAACAATCTGGTTCGTCTGTCGTCACCCAGAGCGAAATTAGTCAGTTGTTATGCTCACTTTTGTCTACACTCAGGTGCATTAACAGCAAGGGAATTTATGCGACTGATGGGGTTGTGTGGAGCGGCCGCTGATCTTATTCCGATGGGTCGCTTATGCACACGTCCTCTCCAGATATTCCTTACTCAGAACTGGAGTGTGAAGACGCATTCGCTCGAGACCAATATTGTTTTAACGGACCAAGTAAAACAAAAAGTTCAGATTTGAGCAGATATTCAGTGGTTAACTCAGGGAGTTCCGCTGCAACTGCCGGATCCGGCTTTCACGATTGTGACGGATGCGAGTCAGACAGGTTGGGGCACGACCCAGAATCCAACAGACTCGAAGTGCCAGGGTCTTTGGGACCTAATGTTCCTAGAAAAGCACATGATCATCAAGGAAATGATGTCAATATGGCTAGTGCTACAACAATGGTTCACATTATAGAGAACGCCCATGTTCAAATATTGTCGGACAATTTGACAGTGGTAGCGTATATAAGGAACCATGGAGGCCCTCATTCAATTCCGTTATACGAACTAACGGAAAGAATCCTTCTATTTGTCTTGGAACATCAAGTTCATCTATCGATCCATCATATACCGGGTCGTCTGAAGGTACTAGCAGACTCACTCTCTCAGAAAGGTCGCCTGTTGCCTTCAGAATGGACTCTCAACAAGCGAGTGTTCAGACAGATTATTGGGATCAACCTATGATAGATTTATTTGCGACACACCTCAACAATCAGTTTCAGAATTACGTGTCGCCATGCCCAGATCCTCGAGCGTACCAGTAGACACTCTCTCAATTCCATGGGACGGAATAATAGGATACGCATTTCCTCCAACTCCGTGAATTCAACAGATCTTGTTAAAAATCAAGCAATCTCACTGCAAGTTTCTGTAAGTAGCATCTCTGTCATCACAGAAACCATGGATCAATCTTGTCAGGTGTCTGTTATGGGACATTCCCCGGAAGCTTCCTCAACAGGAGGACCTTCTTTATCAGGGGAAGTCACGCACACTGCATCACAACCCGCAAGGTCTCAACCTTCACGTATTTCCGTTATGCGGTCCTCCTTGCATGGCAAGCGTTTTACAGGACGAGCAGTGGATGCAATTTCTAACTGTAGGAGGACCTCCTCTCCGCTGAATTACACAGCAAAGTGGAGCGTTTTCTTCCGTCGGTGTAAGGATCAGTCGATAGACATTTATGATCCATCCATACCAGACATTGCAAATTTTCTGGTCTACTTGTTTGATGTTCTCAAACTGCAGCCCGTCACTATTAAGGGCTCAGGTCTATGCTATCAGACACTTACGCACATCATGATATCTTGGATATTGGATCTAATGCTTCTTTATCCACTAGTTAGAAATTTCTCTATAAATAGACCTAGAATACTCAGATTAATTCTGAAGTGGAATCTACCTTGTGTTCTGTTGAAGCTCAAAGAAGCTCCATTTGAGCCTTTAAACGTTGTAGAGTTCAAATTCTTGACCTATAAAACAGCATTTCTCTTAGCCTTTGCTTCTGCTAGAAGAGCTAGTGAACTCCATGCGTTATCGATTGACGAATCTTACTACCGTAGTGTTGGAAATACCATCACTTTAACTACACAAGTGGGATTTTTTGCTAAGAATCATGTTCCTAATGTACGGCCTTAGCCTATTATCATAAAGGCTCTGCGTCTACGGACAACCGTAGACCTTTGCTGTGTCCAGTCAGGGCTATGCGCATATATAAATGCCGATCAGAGTTTATTCGAAAAGGAAGGAAACGCTTCTTTTTATCATTAATTTCTAACAGAAAAGATATATCTGTTCAATCTATTGCTAGATGGATTCAGTTAGCAATACGTATTGCCTATGAAAATCTATCATCATATCAGCGTTCTGTTAATAAGATTTCAGCACATGAAGTTAGAGCGCTGTCCACTTCTTGGGCCAATTCTAACAGTATAGCCATTACTGATCGCATGAAAGCTGCGTACTGGACACAGCCTTCTACATTTGCAATGTTTTACCTTAGAAATATAGAGTCCATCTCCGGTGAACTTGGGTGTTTCAGTCCTTTATCTGTTGCTCAGATGTCATCCACTGAAGGTTTACAGCTATTGTTATTTAGGCTTTCCGTTCCAGCAGTGACGCTGTTCTGCTGCCCTCTTTGTTCTGTGGTTATGTGACCCAGAACAAGGAGAAGGGGTGGGGGGGGGGGGGGGGTGGACGGTTTTCTCTTAATATCTTCTGGCTTTATAGTGAAAAGCAAGGAAAGACCTGCTCCGGTGTCAGTAGTTCCAATTCAGTACTGGGATGGTTTTAATGTGTAGCTCAGTGGAAGCAATTATTATGTCACTTATGTAATATTTTTAAAGTGTAGCTTGGTGTGAAGCATTTGTATATGTCACGTGTCAAACAAGCATTAATATACAATCTTCGGACACTTTTAATTGAGTATAAAGAGTCTCATTCTCTGGACTATCTTTATATATTGGCTTCCCTTCACGGAATTAGCATAATGGGTTATACGGACATTAAAAATGGAGAATTATATATTGCGTAATGCTCAATTACATTGTTGGTGTTCTTTCTTATTTCGAGTAAATATGAAAAACATGTAATCCCATTCTCTCCTATTCTCCTGTAGGAGATATTCTTTAAGAAGAGATTGAGTAATCGGATTTTCCTTTATGTCCTAGGCCCTCCAACCTATTTACTATTCAGCTAAGTCTGGTCCATTGGTTGTTGTGTAAAAATATTATAAATTCATAGTAATTTGTATATTTTTATACTTAACAATGGCCCAGACAGGGATGGCCCTCCCCTGAGTTGGCACTCATACTTCCCCACTGATTAAAACATTTAGCAGGCACTGTAGAAGGAATGATATTTGGCAGCAATTTCGGTGCTGCCTGGACACTGTGCATGCGCAGGTGTCAAATATATGGAGGACCACATTGGACATGAAATTTTCGGTTTTACATGCAAATTTTGGGGATTGGAGGACAAAATTTGTGTTTGACCCTGGATATTTTTGAGTTAGCACCAGCTAAGTCTGGGCCATTGGTAAGTATAAAAATATACAAATTACTATGAATTTATAATTTTTCATTGAGTTTCTGGTATTTGTTTGGGCAGTCCGTCGTTTCCGCCATTAGAATGGTGGTGCTGCTTGTGCTGGAAACCAAGCTAAGGTCACTGAAGTAGCTTCCGGCTGGTACATTTGAAGCCATGTCCATCTTGTAGAGTCTAATTGATAAGTATAGGAAAAGTCACTCGAAAGTGCGAGAGGACTGGATATCCCGTATGAATTTGATAACCGAATATAATAATTAGTTAACTGTCTAACCAGTTTCGCTCGATTTGAGCTTTGTCAGAGATTTTTGTCTTGTGTGGTAGCTCTCACATATTTATATACAAAGCCGGGTGGGTAGAATTGCCGGGTAGAGGTGGCGGGTAGAACTGCTCGATTGTTACAGCAAAAAGTTTTTTGGCAGGTAGGAAAAGCAGGTAGATTTGACGGGTTGATGTGGCGGGATGAGATCTGCCAAATTAGCGTGTGGATAAGTTTGGAGTGTATTGAATTACGTTAACTTTTTTAGGCAATTATATCTTTCAGATTTAGCCCAAGCTTTGGTATAAAATTGGGTGACAATTAAATCGCAGAAATCTGGTCGAGATCTATGATATGAATATGGTATCAAAGTTGAGAACTGCAGGATAAAAAGAACAAGAATTCGTTTACCATTATGGTGACCATAGATATTAATGAAAAATATAAATCACTGTGTTGTTATTTCTTCTTTAAATGTATTTCTGTTCTGAGGAGGTAAGTGGAGCATGGTATGGTTCACTGAGAGTCTCTGTAAATGATATCGGCGGCATATCTGAGTACTTTGCCCATGTCATACAGGCTTGAGATGGTGACAGAGTCTGTATTTGACGGGGTATTGCCCTTGTGTGATGCTATCTTTGGGTGCGGTGATCCGATGTCGGCATCAATATGGTCATTGAGGGGGTCTTCACGTAATAAGTTGTGTCCACTGTTGGCGGTTCGACATTGCAGGGGTGGAATTGAAGCCAGTTCACCCTGTTCATCAGATGGAATAACATCCATGGTGTTTCTGTTGGTATCTTCCTGATTCGTTAATCTTGCTGGAGCAGGCGTTAAGATCTCCCTCACTGCAATGTCAAGTATTCAGTGTCATTTGTAACTCATTCAGTTGCCATCTGGTTCAATTGTAATGTTGAAAGTGTCGTTTACGGTTTAAATGTTTGGTGTAGTACTCTTTCCTCTTGAGGGTTAAATGCCAAGTATATCAGTGTCATTTGTAACTCGTTCAGTTGCCATCTGGTTCAATTGTAATGTTGAAAGTGTCATTTACGGTTTAAATGTTTGGTGTAGTACTCTTTCCTCTTGAGGGTTAGGTTACAGTCATTGCAAGAATAGAACCCAATTCTTAAATGTTCGACTCTCTAGTGTCGATGCAGTCCCTCTTTAGTCGCATAAATTGCACTGCAGATAGTGCAGGTTTCAACCATGGTGAATGGTATGACTTATAATTGACTCTCTCTTGGTCAGAGTCATTGTTACGTAGTCTTAATTGTGACGCGTTTGCGTCTACATTGTGCGTATGCCTAAAAAAGTTAACGTAAATCAATACACTCCAAACTTATCCACACGCTAATTTAGCAGATCTCATCCCGCCACATCAAACCATCAGATCTATCCGTTTTTCCTACCTGCCCAAAAACCTTTTGCTGTAACAATCGAGCAGTTCTACCCCCCACCTCTACCCGGCAATTCTACCCGCCCAGCTTTGTATATAAATTTGTGAGAGCTACCACACAAGACAAAAGTCTCTGACGAAGCTCAAATCAAGCAAAACCGGTTAGTCAATTAACTAATCATTATATTCAGTTATCAAATTCATACGGGATATCCAGCTTCGGAGTCCTCTCGCACTTTCCAGTGACTTTTCCTATACTTATCAATTAGACTCTACAAGATGGACATGGCTTCAGATGTACTGGCTGGATGCTCCTTCAGTGTCCTTAGCTTGGGTTCCAGCACAAGCAACACCACCATTCTAATGGCGGAAACGACGGATCGCCGAAACAAGTACCAGAAACTCAATGAAGAACAGTATGTTGGAGAAACCAAAAGAAATTATGTCTGTATACACGAACATTTAGCCGATAACCAGCACATAAGGGACACACCAATAGCGTTCCACTTTAACCAACACGACCACACCATTGAGGATCTCGGTTTCCACATTATACAGGTACTTAACTCCGACCCGGAAGTGCTTAATTCTGTGAAACAACGGCGTAAACGCAAAGTAGAATGGATATTGTAATAGTTAGTATTACATACTCTAATATTTTCACAAGGGAAAAAGGTATTTATTGTCTCAAATTATGTATGTCACTATGAGTTAGGTGTCATGACTCAAGGTATTCAGTGGTAAACTCCACAGGTTAGGCCAAATAAAAAAATTGAATTGATTCTCAGGCAATTTTTTTTTCAAATCAGTGAGGGAGGGAGGATTTTATTTTTACTTTTTTTCAAATTTTTTTTTTCTTGTAAAAGGGTTGAGTATACTCAGTAAATCTTTTTGCTGTCTTTCCACTTGAAAAAGAGAAAAGGTTGTATTTTAGTGTAAATATAGTATACCTTTTATAACTAAGTGCCATAACAACAGCTAAAAGGATTTGTATTTTATTGTTCTTTTTTATGGTATAGATCTGTCAAGCATCATGATCCATTAGAATAGGCCCCACTAACCAATGTTTTGGGTAGGAGTCCTTTAAAATGGGAAACATGGCTCTAAATGATTGGTTAAACTTGAGTTTATATCGGTGTTGCAGCCATTATTAGCCGTTGTGCAGAAATACATGACCTTAAACACCAGCAAATGAATAAATAAATCATGATCCAGTATATCAGAATTTTCTTTGTTACAGTTTATGGGAGAGTGTTCCTGGGCACTCTCCCATAAACTGCAACAAGAAAAAACAATTTACTGCTAACACAGCTAAATAATTATATGTCGAGAAATGTGAAAAAATGACCATTCCAAGTTTTCACAAATTTTTTAAAAAACATGACATAATAAAAATGTCTAATGAGGAGGTTCAAATCCAATGAGGGAGGGCCTGAGAATCAAAACATTATTTTTTTTTAGCCTTATTTGAGTCACTTATAGAATGAAGCGTAGAGGTATTTTTGTGCAACGTCACCAAAATGTATTGGTATTATTATGGGAAGGCCCTCACATAGTTCAAAGTCAGTTGAAATATATTCTGCTCACACCGGTACTATTAGTACGAATCACAAGACTGATTTATCATCAAAATTAGGCTTTCGTGGATCCCATTTGGGAGCAGACTTAGCAGGAAATTTGTCATATAAATGCATCAATTTTATTTGTATAAAAATAATACATTTGATTTTTCTGTGCAAGTACTTACTTAACGCCATGTGCTTCATCTCCGTTCGACTGTGAAATTTAACAAAGTTTCTATCGATGCGACACATATTCCAAAATTAGATACTTTGTATCAAGTGTCATTTTTTCCTCGCCTTTTCCGCACATTCACACAATAGCTGTAAATCTGGTAGTTCCATGTTCATCAGTTCGATAATTTATTGATGCATAAATTAAAACGATTTGTTACCTCATTGCAACAAATTAATCGAGGTTCACCTCGTCCGATTGCTGTTGTGTTTATGTCACGTGGTACGCCGTATTTGGAAATGCTATATTGCGTTCCACAATTATTACTCGAAGTGTTAAAAGAGACACTTCAACTGCCAAGTTTTCAATAATCTCTTTTTATCTGTGTCGTTCTCTTAATCGTTGTTTTCATGTTTAGCCATTAATCGTTCTTAACTGCTAAACATGGTTGTTGTCAGGAATTCATTTTTACCGGTTAACACCTGGCCCTAGTGTATAAGTACACTCTCCCCTGGGGTTTCCAGACGCCCACTTGGAATGTTCACAAGTTAAACACTGAAAAGTTATTGCAAGTTACAGTTTGTGTAAGGCGTGAAATGTTATATTTATCCCCGCATTTTCAAAAATATGGGGATATTGTCGTGATCTCCATCTGTCCGTCCGTCTGTACCTCACACCCTGAAAGGCTCCTAGGGTATTCAATTTGAAACATTTAAACTATGCTAATGTGTTCAGGTAACATCTCTAGATGTGCATGAAGGTTTCGGAATTTTGATTTTGCCCCCGGTGGTTCCAGTGGAACCACTTTTATCGTTAGAAAATCAGTTTTCATCGAAAGGCTCCTAGGGTATTCAATTCGAAACATTTAAACTATGCTAATGTGTTCAGGTAACATCTCTAGATGTGCATGAAAGTTTCGGAATTTTGATTTTGCCCCTGGTGGTTCCAGTGGAACCACTTTTATCGTTAGAAAATCAGTTTTCATCGAAAGGCTCCTAGGGTATTCAATTCGAAACGTTTAAACTATGCTAATGTGTTCAGGTAACATCTCTAGATGTGCATGAAGGTTTCGGAATTTTGATTTGGCCCCCGATGGTTCCAGTGGAACCACTTTTATCGTTAGAAAATAAGTTTTCATCGAAAGGCTCCTAGGGTATTCAATTCGAAACATTTAAACTATGCTAATGTGTTCAGGTAACATCTCTAGATGTGCATGAAGGTTTTGGAATTTTGATTTTGCCCCCGGTGGTTTCAGTAGAACCACTTTTATCGTTAGAAAATCAGTTTTCATCGAAAGGCTCCTAGGGTATTCAATTCAAAATGTTTAAACTATGCTAATGTGTTCAGGTAACATCTCTAGATGTGCATGAAGGTTTTGGAATTTTGAATCGGCCCCCGGTGGTTCCAGTGGAACCACTTTTATCGTTAGAAAATCAGTTTTCATCGAAAGGCTCCTAGGGTACTCAATTCGAAATGTTTAAACTATGCTAATGTGTTCAGGTAACATCTCTAGATGTGCATGAAGGTTTCAGAATATTGATTCGGCCCCGAGTGGTTCCAGTGGAACCTCTTTTATCGTTAGAAAATCAGTTTTCATCGAAAGGCTCCTAGGGTACTCAATTCGAAATGTTTAAACTATGCTAATGTGTTCAGGTAACATCTCTAGATGTGCATGAAGGTTTCAGAATTTTGATTCGGCCCCCGGTGGTTCCAGTGTAACCACTTTTATCATTGGAAAATCAGTTTCATCGAAAGGCTCCCTTGGGTATTCAATTCGAAACATTTAAACTATGCTAATGTGTTCAGGTAACATCTCTAGATGTGCATGAAGGTTTCGGAATTTTGATTTTGCCCCCGGTGGTTCCAGTGGAACCACTTTTATCGTTAGAAAATCAGTTTTCATCGAAAGGCTCTTAGGGTACTCCATTCAAAACGTTTAAACTATGCTAATGTGTTCAGGTAACATCTCGAGATGTGCATGAAGGTTTCGGAATTTTGATTTTGCCCCAGGTGGTTCCAGTGGAACCACTTTTATCGTTAGAAAATCAGTTTTTATCGAAAGGCTCCTAGGGTATTCAATTCAAAACGTTTAAACTATGCTAATGTGTTCAGGTAACATCTCTAGATGTGCTTGAAGGTTTCGGAATTTTGTTTTTGCTTCCGGTGGTTCCATTTATCGTTTGAAAATCAGTTTTCATCGAAAGGCTCCTAGGGTATTTAATTCGAAACGTTTAAACTATGCTAATGTGTTCAGGTAACATCTCTAGATTTGCATGAAGGTTTCGAAATTTTGATTTTGCCCCCGGTGGTTCCAGTGTATCGAAACGTTTATACTATGCTAATGTGTTCAGGTAACATCTCTAGATGTGCATGAAGGTTTCGGAATTTTGATTTTGCCCCTGGTGGTTCCAGTGGAACCACTTTTATTGTTAGAACATCAGTTTTCATCGAAAGGCTCCTAGGGTATTTAATTCGAAATGTTTAAACTATGCTAATGTGTTCAGGTAACATCTCTAGATTTGCATGAAGGTTTCGAAATTTTGATTTTGCCCCCGGTGGTTCCAGTGGAACCACTTTTATCATTAGAAAATCAGTTTTCATCGAAAGGCTCCTAGGGTATTTTATTCGAAACGTTAAAACTATGCTAAGGTGTTCAGGTAACTTCTGTAGATGTGCATGAAGGTTTCGGAATTTTGATTTGGCCCCAGGTGGTTCCAGTGGAACCACTTTTATCATGGGAAAATCAGTTTTCATCGAAAGTCTTCTAGGATATTTAATTTGAATCATATAAACTAGGCTAATGTGTTCATGTAGCATCACTAGATGTGTATGAAGGTTTCGGAATTTTGATTTTGCCCCAGGTGGTTCCAGTGGAAGCACTTTTATTGTTTGAAAATCAGTTTTCATTAAAAGGCTCTTAGGGTATTTAATTTGATTAATTTGAAACTTTTAAACTATGCTAATGTGTTCAGGTAACATCTCTAGATGTGCATGAAGGTTTTGGAATTTTGATTTTGCCCCAGGTGGTTCCAGTGGAGCCACTTTTATCATTAGAAAATCAGTTTTCATCGAAAGGCTCCTTGGGTATTAATCCGAAACATTAAGACTATGCTAAGGTGTTGCTAAGGAAATGCGGGGTTACACCATTATGTGCTTTGCACACAAATAGCTCGATCTAGTTTACAATTGTTAATCTGTGTAAATGCCATTCCATACTCTAGTTTTGTATATATGAGTAAAAATAACTCTGCTATGCTAGTCGCCGGATTCCAGAGAGATTCCACAGGATTCCTGTGGAACCCCACCGGAGGACGGGTGCCAGTACGTAACGTCATTGGTTAAATAACGTCACGTGGTACTTCAGAAAAGGTATAAATTCAATGCCGGCAACGTTATTGGACATTCTGGCTTTGACCGTCAAATGTTTTACGTATCGTAGAGAGAGGAAGTAGGCCTATTAGGGTAAATAGCCAGAATCATGCCAGCCTTTTAAGCCTGGGTTGTCATCAAGTTAATAAGGGTTTCCCCTCCCAATAGCCTGTTGTTGTACTACGGACAACTGTAGCATGAGAAATATTCCATAAGTACTATGTTTGATTAATGTTAATATTGAGCTTACCAGAGTCATTGTGATGATGTCACTTGTACTGAATGAAATGAGAAGAATGAACAAAAAGTGCCAGTGGGAAATATTGAAATAAAATGATTATCAGTACTCAGCTTCAGTTATTTATACACAAAATTCAGCCCAGAATGTCCAGATTTACCAGTGACCAGTAACTGCCACCGTTCCCAGTTCCAAACATTCCCAGCCACCCAGCCGTACCTGTTACAATATTCATACTGAAAACGCTCATACCACTTGGCTTGAACAGAAAGGACTTCTAGTCACTTTTTAATGCTTAATAATTTTTATAGTATTCTGTTCTTCATGCAACATGCCCGTTCGAGAATACGCACAACGTAGACGCAAATGCATCACAATTAAGACTACGTAACAATGACTCTGACCGAGAGAGAGTCAATTACAAGTCATACCATTCACCATGGTTGAAACCTGTACTATCTGCAGCGCAATTGATGCGACTAAAGAGGGACTGTGTAGACACTAGAGAGTTGATCATTTAAGAATTGGGTTCTACTCTTGCAATGACTGTAACCTAATCTTCAAGAGGAAAGAGTACTACACCAAACATCTAAACCATAAACGACACTTTCAACAAATACAATTAAACCAAATGGAAACTGAACGAGTTACAAATGACACTGATATACTCGGCATTGCAGTGATGAAGATCTTAACGCCTGCTCCGACAAGATTAACGAATCAGGAAGGTACTAACAGAAACACCATGGATGTTATTCCACCTGATGAACAGGGTGAACTGGCTTCAATTCCACCCCTGCAACATCGAACCACCAACAGTAGACACAACTTATTGCATGAAGATCCCCTCAACTACCATATTAATGCTGACATAGGATCACTGCACCCGAAGATAGCGTCTCACAAGGGCAATACCCTGCCAAATACATACTCTGTCATCATCTCAAGCCTGTCTAACGTGGGCAAAGTACTCAGATATGCTGCATATCCTTTGCAGAGACTCTCACTGAACCATAGCACACTCCACTTACCTCCTCAGAGCAGAAATACATTTAAAGAAGAAAAAACAACACAGTGATTTATATTTTTCTTTAATATCTATGATCAACATAATGGTAAACGAATTCTTGTTCTTTTTATCCTGCAGTTCTCAACTTTGATACCATGTTCATATCATAGATCTCGACCAGATTTTTGTGATTTAATTGTCACCCAATTTTCTACCATAACTTGGGCTAAATCTGAAAGATATAATTGCCTAAAAAAGTAAACGTAAATCAATACACTCCAAACTTATCCACACGCTAATTTAGCAGATCTCATCCCGCCACATCAACCCGTCAGATCTACCCATTTTTCCTACCTGCCAAAAAACTTATTGCTGTAACAATCGAGCAATTCTACCCACCACCTCTACCCGGCAATTCTACCCGCCAGGCTTTGTATATAAATATGTGAGAGCTAGCACACAAGACAAAAGTCTCTGACGAAGCTCAAATCGAGCGAAACCGGTTAGACAGTTAACTAATCATTATATTCAGTTATCAAATTCATACGGGATATCCAGCTTCGGAGTCCTCTCACACTTTCGACTGACTTTTCCAATGAAAAAAATTAGCTATTCAAGAATTTTTTTTGTAAGTGTCGTCTGCTTTTCATGTTCGGGAAAGGATTAATTATTTTAGTCAATAAGACACACAAATGATAAAAATTTAGATAATCAAAAAGTAAAAGTTATTATTGACATTCACAAAATAATTTCATGATTATTATTTACTCATTTTATATTTACTCCAAATAAACTAATAGCTAATAATTTATTATCTTTCAGACAAAAAATTACATGTAAGCAAAATAATTAAGATTAAATACCAAGGTTAAGTAACAAAGAAATGTTTTGATAAGAATCAGATGAAATGGATAAATTGTTGATTTAATTCACTGTAACAATGATGTATGATAATATATGTTGCCAACATATTACTTGAAAGGTGTGAATTTTGTCTCCCCTGTGTTGTCATATAGCGATAGTATCAAAAATGACTCACTGAAATAATAAACCACAAATCCTTTGAGACCTGCCAAAAATATATTTTGGATGCCAAATGCTATACTTTTGGTGCCAGACAATTTTTTTAGTGCTGTTCTCACCATTGGCACCCGACAATGTGAACATTGAACAAGAGCATTTTAAGCATTCCAGATGGATTGACTGCTGCAATAATTTGTGTACTATGTAACAGTGCATATTTAAAAGTTGAGGATGATCCCTGAAAAGCACACCACTTTACTGATCTCTGTACTACTCGATTGCTGGAACTAGAGATGGGAGGCTCTGGAATTTTGAGTTTAGTATTGGTTTTTGTATTTTTATGGGTGTATATCACAGTATAGGTTTGGTATTCGGTATCTGGCTTGACTGAGATTTGGTGATAGTTCCAAAGGAGAATTCAATCCATGAAAATACAGAACTAGATGGTGTTATTTCTGGGCAAAGCACACTAGTATATCCCCCACATTTGCATTCTTGGTTATTGGTTAATGCTTGATGCAGACAGAAATGAAAAGGCATTATATGTCACATTAAATTAATTGATAAACAACAATATTATTTCTTTCCTGCTGAAGATTCTCCATCCGAGATTGGGTTCTCCATCTGAGATGATGTTTAAACAATAATGTATGTGTGTGCAAAGTATGTGTGTGCAAAGTCCTCAACTGTTTATCCCATTTGACATCCTTGATTTTGATCGTAAATGATGAAAAATTTTGTTCAAAGTACACCAATGGATATACACTAAGATTCAAATTAACTATATGGTTTAATAATAATTTAAGTGTAATATCTGAAAAATGCATTGTAATTTTAATATGATAGTAAAAGTAACAAGCAAATAACATTACTAAACTAGATAGAGTTATTTGTGTGCAAAGCACACAATGGTGTATCCCCGCATTTCCGCTGAAACACATTAGCATAGTTTAAATGTTTCGAATTAAATACCCTAGGAGCCTTTCGATGAAAACTAATTTTCCAGCGATAAAAGTGGTTCCACCAGAACCACTTGAGGCCATATCAAAATTCCGAAACCTTCATGTACATCTAGAGATGATACCTGAACCCATCAGCATAGTTTTAACGTTTTGAATTAAATACCCTAGTAGCCTTTCGATGAAAACTGATTTTCTAATGATAAAAGTGGTTCCACCGGAACCACTTGGGGCCAAATCAAAATTCCAAAACCTCCATACACATCTAGAAATAATACCTGAACACATTAGCATAGTTTAAACGTTTCGAATTAAATACCCTAGGAGCCTTTCGATGAAAACTGATTTTCTAACGATAAAAGTGGTTCCACTGGAAACACCTGAGGCCAAATCAAAATTCCGAAACCTTCATGCACATCTAGAGATGCTACCTGAACACATTAGCATAGTTTAAACATTTCGAATTAAATACTCTAGGAGCCTTTCGATGAAAACTGATTTTCTAATGATAAAAGTGGTTCCACTGGAACCACCTGAGGCCAAATCAAAATTCCGAAACCTTCATGCACATCTAGAGATGCTACCTGAACACATTAGCATAGTTTAAACATTTCGAATTAAATACCCTAGGAGCCTTCTGATGAAAACTGATTTTCTAATAATAAAAGTGGTTCCACTGGAACCACTTGGGGGCAAATCAAAATTCCGAAACCTTCCTGCACATCTAGAGATGTTACCTGAACATCTTAGCATAGTTTTAACATTTCGAATTAAATACCCTAGGAGCCTTTCGATGAAAACTGATTTTCTAACAATAAAAGTAGTTCCACTGGAACCACCTGAGGCCAAATCAAAATTCCGAAACCTTCATGCACATCTAGTGATGTTACCTGAACACATTAGCATAGTTTAAACGTTTCGAATTAAATACCCTAGGAGCCTTTCAATGAAAACTGATTTTCTAACGATAAAAGTGGTTCCACAGGAACCACTTGGGGCCAAATCAAAATTCCGAAACCTTCATGCACATCTACAGTTGCTACCGGAACACATTAGCATAGTTTAAACATTACGAATGGAATACCCTTGGAGCCTTCCAGGGTGTGACGGGCCGACGGACATACAGACGGACAGACGGAAATCACAACTATATCCCCGCATTTTCAAAAATGTGGGGATAATAATGGAAATAGTGTATCAATTTATCTTAATTAGCGACATTTCGTAGTTCAAAAAAAGTAGGGGATCTTTGATAACAGTGAGATTTATGAAGAAATATATTGATATTTTCATCAAAAAGACAGTTGAGGCATTGCAATGTGACATCTGATGAAGGATTTCAGTGATCGTTGTCTGACTTGTCTGACAAGTACGCATTCCACGCACTGAGCTGTATAAGACATGGATGGTCAGTCAGAGAAATTACCACATTCAGTCCAAGACCTCAGTACCTTGTAAATCCTCCTCAGTTTGCGAGACAAGCGTTTATCCGAAGTGGCATACTCCTCACCAAACATCCAATATAGTTTGACTGATATTATTCCATTTTTCCTGCAGTGCAGCAGCGAGTTCCTGGACATTGGTAGAGAGCTGTTGGCATTATCGAGGCACCTGCCAAGCATATCCCAGAAGTGCTCGATTGGTGAAAGGTCTGGACTTAGTGCTGGCCAAGGCAGTGTAATGTAGTGACATGGGCCCTGTGTGCTCTTGCGTTGTCATCTTTGAAAATGAATCAACGGACATGATGTCGTGCAAATGTCACCACCTGAGCTGCTAACATGATGTCACGGTAGTACTATCCTTTGACATGCCCTTGGATGACATGTAATGCTGTTCTACTTGTTATGGTTGTTATGGTTATGCCTCCCCACATCATAACTGATCCACCTCCAAAATGATCATGCTGCCTAACCGTTAGGTCATGGTATAGTTCGTTCCGCCTTTGCCGCACTCTGTTTTGTCTGCCTTGGAAGTAGAGAGTGAACCTTGATTCATCGGAGAACATAACATTGCTCCGCTGACGATTGTCCCAGCTGTCGTGCTCCACACCAGTTACACCTTGCTGCGATGTGACGTTCAGTCAAACGTGGAATTATTCGAGGTCGTCGAGCATACAAATTCCACCTGTGCGATTCCGGATTGTCTGACCACTGACTCACGCATCTGTCGCTCGCCGCAGCTGCTGTCCAATTTCTGAGACACTTTGATGGCTGTTACATAAAGCTGTGGTTCGAATGAAACGATCCTGCTTAGCAGTTGTCTCCCTTGGATGACCTGACTGATGTCTGTCATCAACATTATCTGTCTGATGGTAGCATTACAACAATCTGCTAATCACCGATTCAGTAACGTTGATAATTTGAGCCACTGCAGTCTGTCTGTTGCCAGCTTCCAACATGCCAACGGCACGTAAACGTTCGTCACGTGTCAGTCCCCACATACCTCAAAAGTTACGTTTCAACCAGAAACTATTGATGAATGAGTTTATACCAAGAAAAGAATGATGTGACCTCTGATAAAGCCCATCCAGTACAAATGAAAATTTCAAAAATGTACCCCACAGATATTAACAAAGCGCTTATCCAAAAAACCTTCACAAAGTTTTTGTGAGCTGGAGACATTCATGATCCACACTAAAATAACATATTGATGTGTCTAATCAAGCGTATCCAATACCGTTTTTCAAAAATATCAACATCAGTTTGGATATCCCCTACTTTTTTTGAATAGTATACATCAAACTGAATCAACCAGTCAGAGTGTAGCATTATGATCACTTGAATTTAAAACCCCTAGGAGCCTTTTGCCAGAAACTCATATTTTTATACTGTACCAATGACCCAGACTTAGCTGGTGCTAACTCCAACAAAACCAGGGCCAAACACAAATTTTGCCCCCCAATCCCCAAAATTTGCATCCAAAACAAAAAGAAATCATGTCCTAAAGGACCTCCATAGTACGCCTCTACTGCGCATGCGCAGTGACGCAGTCGTCCCGAAATTGGCGCCAATTATCATTCTCTGTTTGGCCCTTCATCAGTCAACATCTCACTGATCTTTGTGCTTGTAAATCTCAGTTTAAAGGATGCCAGACACGTAATTTTTGGAGAAAATGTGATTCTAAGGAGGATAGAAGGAGGAGAGGAAAAAGAAGTGGCAAAAAATAATCAGGGCTGTACTTAAAATTTTTTGATGAAATTATGTTAAGTTGCCTATTTTCGAGGCATGGGCCTCTTGTTGTCATTCTTGCTAATTGTTGCACTGCTTATTCAGTGTTTCCTCTCCCCTAGCCTTCTAAAGTCCCCCCTGGCAATTCTCCCATGCTTTTGGCATATTTTTGAGAAGTTTCATTTCTAAAATTTCCTGGGAGAGTTGCTTGGTTACAGAATGTTTTCTGTTATTTTCCCCATAGTTACGTTTTCACCCATGGGTGTATAACGTTTGTGTTCTGCATCTTCCATCTGATGTTCTACAGATTCTCCCCTGGGAGTCTCTGTTTTGCATCAAATAGAGTGTAATTGATGACTGATTCCGGGCCAGTTTTTTCAGTGCCTGGAGTCATGTTTTCTAGTGTGTTTACACTGTTTGTTTTCATTGGCAACAGCCTTTTTTGAGGGGGGCTGTTTGCCTTTGTGGTAGTTTATCTCATTATAAGATACATTTATATTATCCGAAAGTGTCTCATTAATTATTTTATATAAATTTAAAATTTTTGACCACACTTTGCCATCGGATCCATCGGGGCTCAACGTTACTTTTCAGCAACTTGGGCTTCTCTGAAAAAATATTTTTTCAAAATTATTTTGTTTTGCAATTGTTTTTTCATTTATTAATGGATCATGTTATTATGTATCTTTGTGTCAGGGGTTTTTGCGAGTAACTAGGACTTATTGTTGTTCTTTCACAATGAAGGGACATTGTTCAAATTGTAATAGGAAGAAATCTTCCTCTGACTTTCATGATCATTGTATTAATTGTAGTCAGTGTTCTCGCATTAATCCCTGTCCTATATGTGAACATTGGGATGAGAAACATTGGAAACGTGTGTCACGATATGTTGTTTCTGGAGAAAGAGCGATGCCGGCTCTTTCTCCACAAGGTCACGCTACTCTCTCAGTTTCTATTTCAGAGGAACCAGAACAGGGTGATGTTTCCATGTTATCTTCTTCAAGTGTGCGTCCGTCGTCACAAATGAATTCAGAGCTAGCGGCAAAAGTCCTCATGGAGATTAGACAAATGTCGTCCGCTAGCTCGCCCGGTGTAGCGTCCATTCACCGAATGGTTCGGCAGCCGGGTTCGTCCGATGCGGTCCAAGAGGAAATTTTGGGTGATGCGAGCACTATAAACATAATAGATGCACACCCAGTGACGGCGGATAGTAAACGAGAACGGAGGAAGCCTTTTAGTCCGGTTCCTAGCTCGTCCAGGTCCAGCCGGGCCGCGAGCGAGAGAGGTCCCTCTCTCGTACAACAACATCTGGGACCAGATGTTGTGGTACAAAATGTGTCTTTAGCGGAGCATACGTCCGTCGCTCGGGACGCTCCGTTGTATAAGCAGTCCGCAGAGACTGTTAAGGCTTCCTCTTCTCGTCAGCGCACACGACCGCACCTTGGCTGCGTGACCTCCGAGATTTTACCAGCTTCGCCGATGAAGGATTCTTCGGCGACCAGGTCACACCATCCGGCAGCCAGGGATTCGAGACCGATGGACTCCGGACGTTCGCATAGGAAAAGTATGCGGGAGCCATCTGATGCGGAGCTGCCCTCGGCGAAGCAGCGAAAGACTGCGCCTCCGCAGGTCTCGACGTCGGACATTCTTGTGCAGATAGCACAGCTTATCGCAGCATCCCAGCAGCCGACAGAAACGGTGTCGGATCGAGAATTATCCGACGGCGCTGGGTCGGTACGCTCCGCCGAAGCATCGGGGGCGGACGACCGGGAACATCATGAGGTCCGACCGGATGGTGAAAGGGATACGGATGACTTGGAGTTATCCCTTTCGGAACAACATAAAGCTGCCGTGGACTTCATCCGGCACTTTCTCCCACAAGTTGTTCCGTCGGGCCAGACTGCTGTGCTTCCGGACAAAAGAATTATAGCATCATTGGACTCTGAATTTTTTGAGCGGTTCAGGGACATCGCTCCCGAGTTTCCGTCGCAGTCCAATAATGTTCCTAGAACATTTGAATTATTGAACGACGCTATATTTAAACTTGCTTCCAGGACGGGGAAAGCAGGTTTCTTGTCCGCTAATACTCTTAACCTGCCTTTCATTAATGCAAGGAATAAAGTCGATACGGCAGGACAGGGTATACCGAGAGTTCCTCTGCGTATGGACGACGAGGCGGAAGACTTAGAGCTATCATTACCGTCGTCAGCTTCTATTCCAACTGCGGTGTTGGAAACAGCTATTGCGTCTAACAGAGCCAATTTAGATGCCTTATCTTACGCAGATCACCTTACTAAGGCGTTATCACTGCGCCTTCAAGGGGAAGAGTTTCAGGATATACAATCCTCTTTAAGACTTCTTTCAAGGGCAGTAGCTTATTCCACGTATAACTCCGCCCTTTCAGTGGCAAATCTGGAGTTGGTTAGATGTGACGCAGCCCTAGCTACATCCACACTAGTGGATTCTAAGGTGAAGAACTCTCTTAGAGTCGCTTCGGTCTCAGGAGAACTTCTCTTTGACGGCAAGCTTTCCGCTATTTATGATAAAATTAAAAAGAAAGCTAATGATTCTCTGTTGTTCAGATCCGCTCCTAAAAAGTCGGATACAGCAGACACGAATAAGACTGGCACTTCTGGGTCTAATGCGCCCAAGAGAGGTTCCTATAGAGGTTCCGGTGCGTCCTCTTGGTCTCATTCGAGAGACCGTCAGGATAGCGACTCTCGTTCGGGACGTCCTTCAGGCCGGGATAATCGGTCGGACGCCCCGAGGTCGACGAGGCGAGGTGCGGGTCGTGGAAGACGTGGTTTCTCCTACCGCAGGCCTCGCAGGTCCAGGAGGTGATGGCTTAAACCTCTATCGCGTTCCGGTTGGCGGAAGGTTGTCGAGTTTTTCACAAGAGTGGGCGTCGATTACGGACGACCCTTGGGTGAGAGGAGTGACTTCGGAAGGTCTAAAGATATCCTTCAAACGAAAGCCTCCATTAACTCGAAGTCCAAAGTGGACTCATCTTCCGTCAAATCCACAGAAAAGAGACGCTCTGTTATCAGAGGTGCAGTCTCTTTTAATGAAGAACGCGGTAGAGGTCGTAGAAAACCAGGAATCTCTGGGATTCTACAGCCATCTGTTTCTGGTTCCGAAACCAGACGGCTCGTTCCGTCCAGTCATAGATTTGAGCTGGATAAACAAGCTGATCGTCGCTCCGAAGTTTTATATGGAGACGATTCGATCGGTCAGAGCGAGTATTCGGGTGAACGATTATGCAACGAGCATAGATCTCAAAGATGCGTACTTTCACGTCATGGTACATCCGACATTCCGAAAGTATCTACGCTTCGCAGTCCTAGGAGTGGTGTATCAGTTCCGGGCCATGTGCTTCGGATTGAATCTAGCACCCTGGGCTTTCACTCGGGTAATGAACTCGGTAATGATCTACTTCCGAGCTCATTCGTCTGCGGTAACGTCGGCCTACCTGGACGACATTCTTCAGAGGTACGGCAACGAGTTAACGCTTCAGAACGATGTTCAGAATCTTCTTCTATTGCTCCGACGTCTCGGTTTCATAGTAAACGAGGAGAAGTCGGATCTGGTGCCGTCCAAGTCATTCACTCATCTGGGAATGAGCTTCGAGACGCACAACAATCTCGTTCGTCTGCCGTTAACCAGAGCGAAATTAGTCAGTTGTTACGCTCGCTATTGTCTGCACGCAGACAAAGTCACGGCGAGAGAATTTATGAGACTGATAGGTCTGTGCGGAGCCGCCGCGGATCTCATTCCGATGGGGCGGCTACGCACACGTCCTCTTCAAATTTTCCTGACTCAGAATTGGAGTGTGAAAATTCATTCGCTCGATGTAGACGTTCTCTTGTCAGATCAAGTGAAACAAGAGATTCAGACTTGGGCAAATATTCAGTGGTTAACTCAAGGAGTTCCGCTGCAGTTGCCGGATCCGAGTTTTACCGTTATGACGGATGCCAGTCAAACAGGTTGGGGTGCATCATTAATCCCAACGGATTCGAGATGCCAGGGTCTTTGGGATCCGCAATTCCTGTGCAAGCACATAAACATCAAGGAAATGATGTCAATTTGGCTTGCGTTACGTCACTGGATGGACATTATTCACGATGCTCATGTCCAAATCCTATCCGACAATACGACAGTAGTGGCGTATATACGGAATCAGGGAGGCACTCATTCAGTTCCGTTGTTCAATCTAACGGAAAGAATCCTTCTGTTTGCGTTAGAACATCACGTTCTTCTTTCGGTCCGTCACATACCGGGTCGTCTGAATGTGCTAGCAGACTCCCTTTCACGAAAGGGTCGCTTGTTGCCGTCGGAGTGGACTCTCAACAAACAAGTATTCAATCAGATTTGCTACCAATGGGAACGGCCAATGATAGACTTATTTGCGACACATCTCAACAATCAGTTGCAGACGTATGTGTCCCCGTGTCCGGATCCAAGAGCATTTGCAGTAGACGCTCTGTCGATCCCTTGGGACGGAATGATAGGATATGCGTATCCTCCAGCGCCGTTAATTCAACAAGTATTGCTAAAGATAAAACAATCTCAATGCAAGATTCTGTTGGTAGCATCTCTGTCGCCACAGAGACCGTGGATAAATCTACTCAGGTGTCTGTTGTGGGACCTACCGCGGAAGCTTCCTCCACGAGAGGATCTTCTTTCGCAGGGGAAATCGCGCCAACTCCATCACAACCCGCAAGGTCTCAACCTTCACGTTTTTCCGTTGTGCGGTCCTTCTTGCATGGCAAGCACTTTACAGGACGAGCAGTGGACGCGATTTCTAACTGTAGGAGGACCTCCTCTTCGCTAAACTATGCGGCTAAGTGGAAGGTTTTTCGTCGTTGGTGTAGGGATCATTCTGTAGATATATTTGATCCCTCTATACCAGACATTGCAAACTTTCTAGTATACTTGTTTGACGAAATCAAACTGCAGGCTGTTACTATAAAAGGTTATAGATCTATGTTATCTGATACCTATGCACATCATGATAGTTTACAAATTGGATCTAATGTCTCTTTATCGAAATTGGTTAGAAACTTTTCGATAAATAGACCCAGAACTCTTAGATTAATTCCTAAGTGGAATTTAGCTTGGGTTCTCCTTAAATTGAAGGAAAAGCCATTTGAACCTCTTGGGACAGTAGATTTCAAATTCTTATCTTATAAGACAGCTTTTCTCTTAGCTTTCTCTTCTGCCAGAAGAGTCAGTGAGCTTCATGCACTATCGGTGGATGATTCTCATTATCGTAGTGTTGGGAACACTATCACCTTCACTACTAATGTGGGTTTTTTAGCTAAGAATCAGGCTCCAAATAAATATCCGGAACCTATTGTTATTAAGGCTCTTCCGTCTTCTGACGGGCGTAGGCCTTTACTCTGTCCTGTTAGAGCACTACGTATCTATAAACAGAGATCTCAGTTTATCAGAAAGGGACGGAAACGTTTCTTTCTGTCTTTGATGCCTAATAGAAAGGACATTTCAGTCCATTCTATTGCTAGATGGATTCAGTTAACTATCCGTACTGCTTATGAAGATTTATCTTCTCAGCAGTCTGTGCTTAAGATTTCTGCTCATGAAGTAAGAGCTCTTTCTACTTCCTGGGCTTATGCTAATAGTGTTGCTATTACAGATTTAATGAAGGCTGCTTATTGGTCTCAGCCATCCACATTTACGAATTTTTATCTCAGAAATATTGAGTCCATTTCTGGAGACCTGCATTGTTTAGGTCCGTTATCTGTTGCTCAGAATGTCGTCCACTAAACAGTTGCAACTATAGTTATGCAGGCTTTCTGTTCCGGCAGTGACTCCGTCCGGCTGCCCTCTTCGCTCTGGGCTATTTGACCCAGGGCAAGGGGAAGGGGGGGGGGGGGGGGGGGGGGGGGGGTGTTCCCTTAGGTCACCTGCTTTATAGTGAAAAGCAAGGGAATGCCTCCTCCAAGTCAGTATTTCTGAGTCGCTTCCGGGATGGTTTTAAAGTGTAATATTAATGTTTAATTTCATTCATGTCTTATTTTTAAAGTCTAGCTCGGTGTGAAGCATTTGTATATGTCAAGTGTCAAACGGGCTTTAATATACAATACTCGGACACTTTTAAATGATTATAAAGAGTCTCAATTCTCTGGACTACTTTATTTATTGGCTTGCTTTAAAAATAATTAGTATAAGGGTTATACTGGATATTAATAGAGTACATGAATGTTATTGTGCTCAATTATTAAGGGTAGTGTATCTTTCTAATTTAATATTAAATAAGAAAGATACATGTAAAGCCTAATACTCCTTTTCTCCTTAAGGGGTTACCTCTTTACTATATAGTTGAGCTTATTGGATTTTCCTCTATGTCCTAGGCCCTCCAGCCTGTTTACTATTCAGCTAAGTCTGGGTCATTGGTACAGTATAAAAATGTTAAAAAATTTATAGTAATTTATATATTTTTTATACTTACCAATGACCCAGACGTGGATGGCCCTCCCTGGAGTTGGGAACTCTTGCCTCCCCACTGAGTACATAGCGCTGACCAGGCACTGCCAGTAAGAATGATAATTGGCGCCAATTTCGGGACGACTGCGTCACTGCGCATGCGCAGTAGAGGCGTACTATGGAGGTCCTTTAGGACATGATTTCTTTTTGTTTTGGATGCAAATTTTGGGGATTGGGGGGCAAAATTTGTGTTTGGCCCTGGTTTTGTTGGAGTTAGCACCAGCTAAGTCTGGGTCATTGGTAAGTATAAAAAATATATAAATTACTATAAATTTTTTAACTTTCTAATGACAAAAGTGGTGCTATGAATTAAAAATCCCAAACCTTTATGCACATCTAGACATCTTACTGGAACGTATGAAAACACTTTCAATGTTTCAAATTGAAACCCCTAGGAGCCTTTTGCCAGAAACTGATTCACTGAAGACAAAAGTGGCGCTACAGGTGCCACACAGTGCCAAATCAAAAATCTGTAACCTTTATGCACATCCGGACACCCTACCAGAACATATGAACACACTTTCAAAGTTTTGAATGTTTTGAATTAAAACCCCTTGGAGCCTTCCACCAGAAATAGATTCCGAAACCTTTATGGTCATCTACTGGAACACCTTAGCATACTTTAAAGGTTTCAGATTAAATATCCTAGGAGCCTTTCAATGGAAAACGATTTTTTATAACAATAACAATAAAAGTGGTTCCACTGGAACCACTTGGGGCCATATCAAAATTCCGAAATTTTTATGCACTTCTTCAGACGCTTCCTGAATACCTTAGCATAGTTTAAAGGCTTCAAATTAAACACCCTATGAGCCTTTCAATGAAACCAATTTTCTAACAATAACAATAAAAGTGGTCCCACTGGAACTACTAGATTTGATTAAAAATTCATTAAAACTTGACACAAGAAATCATTGGTTAAAAAGTATACACAACTTACAGGGGAAAATTTGGTAAAATATCCTCAAATTTCACTTCTTTAATGGTACAAGATTTCTTTTCTTGGCGTGAATATCCACCAGCAGCATGCAAGGAGTTATTTGCAAATTGTGTGGGCAGATGTGGGTAATTCATTCGGTAAAGGGTTAAAAAAAAATTAAACCTGTACATCTGGTTACACAAGTTGCATATTTATGACATTTTATCTTTTTAGGTATCGCTGGTTTAGAAGATCATGTACTGAAGTCAGCAACACTGTCTAGTACAGTTGCATGTCCCGCATTTACAAACATGTACTTTGATGCTGCTCCTATTGTACGTGTGGCGATTGAGCCAGTTAATGCTTGTATGTAAACTAGTAATATTATGATTTAATGGCACATTTATTAATGGTTCATGTAATTCACATCACTCCTCCTCCCACCACCGATCAACTCTCCATCCACAGTCAACCTTCAACCCCCCCCACCCCATCCCACCCCACACACGCACTCACATGGAAACAGATGGGTGTCTATGTGACTGCCATTGGTCATAAAAGTATACACGCTGTTTTGTTTCTGCACTGATTGAGAAATGACCTGATTGCAGCTGTAAACTTTCTGTTCTGTTAGTGAAGAATGTATTGAATTTGAGACTCAAAGTGGAAGCCTATATGCAGCAATGAGGAATTCTTCTAGACTAGACTAGACTAACCTGTCAGTAGTTATTGTAATGTTTTGGCTACTTATTCTGGTAGTCAAGAAGTGACAAGAAATTACCAACTTTCCATTACACTTCTTTCTCATTTTTAGAAAAAAGTCTGCAAAATATTTCTCCTGGCCCTTGGGGAATTAAGTTATGTTTTGGAAGTGAAAAATTCAAATTTATAATTACTCCAGAAAAACATTCTAGTTATCGTCTTCAAGTCTTGTTAGGTTATAGGTTAACCCTCTGCATACTGATGTGAAATGGTCGAAATTTCAGGCAGCAAACTTTTCCCATAATGCAGCTAGAAATTTAGCAACTTTAATCTTGTTGGCCAGAGCTAATTGAGCTCTGTCAAACAAGATTGACTTGATTGAATTCCTAGGGCTGCATGGTATTTCGATATACCGGTAATACCGGTATTGAAATCTTAACCGGTTAAATATCGTCCATTTTTTTTAATACCGGTATATCGTCTGTGACGATATTCATTTCAAGCTGCGATTTTTAGTGACATTTTCCGTAAAAATTATTTAATCTCACAGCTGATTGAAAAAAAGTGTATATAAACAGAAACTGTGAAAGCAGTTTGTTTGTTTTTTTTATCAATACACTTCATGTCCTGGTACTAGTAAAATATTCTCCCATAAGCTGTTTTATTTTTGTTTCTCCGATGACATGGGTAAGTACAGATTTTCCCCAAACAGTATGGCTTCGAACGTACACCATGAAGAATGATTACCGTATTTTCATTAATAATGGCTTCTGTTGGACCGGGAAAATTTCTTGTTTAATACTAATATTTCCTCCCACTTCATTGCACTTGTTCTCGCAATCCCAAGCGCGGCAGTAATAAATATTATTTTATTACCGGCACACTTGGAATGTGCTTTTCAATATGAACAAATCGCATACGTATTAATGAACCCACAATTCCAAGCGCTGCAGTAATGAATATTCATTTTTTGTCAACACCAGTTCACACGTGTTAATGTTTTGAAAAGTAGGTGAACGTTTTGATCTTAAAACACTAATAAAACTATACTGGGAATAATATTGTTTATTTTCACTTTGTTAAGAGTGATTTAATATTGAAATATACATCTCCAGCATTCACCCACTGGACAAGGTGGTTTACTGGCACATCAAAACGTGCCTATCGAGCATGTGCGTTTCAGCTGTTTGTGATACCACGTGACAAAACTGACTGCTTTCATTTGTGGAAAAGTGTACAAACTCCTAGCCCTCTAGCGGCGTCCTGCTTAACCAATACATGGCAAATGTCCTCTAGTGGTGATCTATTCACATGTACACGACAAAATGCAGGTTAAGCGTTAATGTTTTGTAAAATGATGGATCAAATAGTATATATTTATTTGAAATTATCGACTCAAAATAAACGATATTTATTGTGCCATCATGAAGTTTATTTCCAAATCTTTATACAAAAATGAATTAAGACAAGTTAGGCTTATTATTTCAATGCTTTTAAAACATAATTATCTGACTTTGAATGTCAAAAAATACTGGGACAATTTGGGTGAGAATCTTACATGTTTTGAACTTGACGATATACCGGTATATTGCTATATTTTTTAAAATACCATTACCGGTATTGAAATCCGAATATCGTGCAGCCCTATGAATTCCTAGTTGCATTATGGGAAAAATTTGCAGCTCAAATTTGGGATATTTCGGTATCAGTGTGCGGAGAGTTAATACATCAATAATTTTGGAAATAAAAAAAAAAAATGAACTAGTCATCTAACTCCATTGCTGTCATCAAGGAAACATAAAATATTTGTCATGATTAATTACTAGTTAATTACTACTCCCCTATTTTAAGTATAACACATTTAACAAGATGTGCTTTTATTATCTTCAGACCGCACTTCTAGGGTGACATTTTGGGACTGCGACTGACTCGCAGCTCGACACCATGCATAAGAGGTAACATGCAAGAGTTTTTTATAATTGGTTGGTCCAAATATTCTTATTTGACACATTCTGTCTTGATTATGATGACTTATTTATCTGGAAGGAAGGGGCCTGTTTCAACATTTTGGTTGACAGGGATGTAATTAAAAATCTTCTTTCAGATATTAGTTTAACCCTTCACCCAACGTAATGGTAAAAACCAGCCACCGCTATTCCAAAAAATTGCCAATTAGTTTGTTTATTTTTTCATTTTTTGTCTCGCAAACATAGGCTATGACCCCCCTCTTTGGAATGAGCTCATCGAGCTCATTCCAAGGAGGGGGTCATAACCTATGTTTTTGAGACAAAAAATGAAAAAAATTAGTTATTCAAGAATTTTGTTTGCAAGTGTCGTCTGCTTTTCATGTTAGGTAAAGGGTTAACTAGTTTCATATCTGGAATATAACATTATCGGGGTGATGAGCAACAAACTTGTTCAATGTTCTTTGAAATTATTAAACCTCGCCTAAGGCCCAAACTTTTATTTGAAACTAATCTCCCACATTTTTATCACACTGTTCTGATATTTTGGAACAACTATGAATTGAACTTGCACATATCAATAACCCATGATGCTATGCTTAATTTTTTATGTCTTATTAGTTAGAGCTCCATGAATTCTGTCAAACATGATACAGTGGAACCCAGTTAAATGAATGCCCACTTTGGTAATGAAAATTTTGTAACTGACAAGAGGATTCAATTAACAGGGATTTTGTCACTTTCCTTCATTCCTGAGAAAAACTGAGCATCTATGCAACCATATCTTGTATAATAGAGCTCTGTTAGACAAGATAATAATAGTATTATTAATACAGTAAAACTTCTTGACAAATATTATTTTTCATTCAAACAACAAAAATTCACTTGATAACCTATGCAATTAACAAGTCAAATTTGTACTGGATGGTAAATGGTTTTGTGTTTGAAAGTTACATTCAGTTAAAAGGGTTATTCAATAAAAGATATCAGTTTATGTGGGCTCCACTGTAAAATAGAATAAATGCTCAGTTGATCACTAGAATAAAGGAAAGTGTGCAAATGCTTGTAAATTAAATACTCAGATTAATTACCGAAGAATATCTTTCACTGACAGGATGACTGTTTCCCCGTGGGAACCCTGGGAAGTGAAGCGGTGCCTGTTCACTGTGGTAAACAGCCTCTGTTTAACTGGTAAAATAGGACCCAATCACCAATGCATGGGAGGTGCAAACCCTCTCTAAAATGGGCAAGGTGGCTTATTAACGTTCACCCCTGGTCTTGAGTTGATACTCATGATTAGACATTGTGGAAAAATATGTGACCTTAAACACCAATAAATAAATAAATAAAGTGACTATTCAATTAACAGGGTCTCATTATAGTCCTTTTTGGACATTGAACAAGTTTATCATGGTGAGTTTATCAAGTACTTTGGGTTATATTCACAGGTAACAGGGGAATGGACATTTTAGCCATGTGTGAAGTAAGCCACATGCCAAAACAATTTCTCTTCAAAGTTGCTGATCAGAAAGCTATCATGTTTGATGTCTTTTTATTCTTTTTGGCAGCTGATATGCAGAAGTTAGTTATTGGCCTTAAGTTATTGAATCAAGCTGATCCTTGTGTAGAAGTCCTTGTACAACAAACTGGAGAGCATGTCATTATAGCAGCTGGTGAAGTGCATCTACAGAGGTGTGTAGAGGATTTGAGGGAGAGGTGAGTTATCTACCGAAATTGCATTTAACCTTCAACCCTTAGGGGCCTGGACAATTGTCCTGAATTCATACCTGACCACAGCTTGTTCACATCCAGTGGCTTAACAGTGATTTCTTGTCAAGCCTTGGCTGCCTTAACAGGCAGCCAAGACTCGACTTGAAACCATTGTCTTTGTAATTTTTACCTCAACTTTGAAGTAGTCAAATTTGAGGTTATTCCATGGTCTGCCATCTGTCCGTCAACAATTCAATATGGCTCGGGCCAGAGGCTGTATTTATGAACCGATCTTTACAAAACTTCTTGGGTACCTTTGTTTCACTGTGGGACAAGAACGAGTGTTTTTGGGTGCAGTCCAAAATTCAAGATGGCTACCAGCAGCCATTTTGTACCTGAGATAATGCAATCAGTTTTTTGTACAGAACTCCTGTTTGAAAGTTCTGATTTGAAAAAATTTTTGTCTGAATGTTTAGTAACATGGAATGCATCACATATACAGGTTTTTTTCTTGTGCAGAAATTATGCAAATTGGATGGACTTTGCTTTATTCAGTGCTACTTATACACAGTAAGTGCACATGTCAATACGGCTCGGGCTAGAGGCTGTATTTATGAACTGATCTTCACAAAACTTCTTGGGTACCTTTGTTATCACCTTGGGACAGGAACGAGTGTTTTGGGGTGCAGTCCGAAATTCAAGATGGCTGCCAACAGCCATTTTGTACTGAAATTAGGTGCAATCAGTTTTTTGTACAGAACTTCTCGGACAACGTTTGTTTTCATCATGGGATGGTAATGAGTGCTTTGGGCTCGGCCAAAAATTCAAAATGCCTGTTGGCAGTCATATTTACGGGAATTCTGTATATTACATTTTTTGTACAGAACCTGTAAAGAAGATTTTTTATGTCAGTAATGTTTGCTATAAATTTATTGGGTGCCTTTGTTATCACTGTGCTATGGAACAAATATTTTGGGGTTCAGTCAGACCCACTCTGGGACTCAAAAAGGAAGATAATTAAGAATCTTTTCCAAAAAACACCAGACAAAATAATGTTTCTTGAATTCAGCATCCCTAGGATGTGTATATTCAAATGTATTGAAGCCAAGTTCCTGTGTTAATATTTGTTGTTATTTGGGGAGGGTAAAAATTATTAGCACAAACCAATTTTCAATTTACAATGAGAAAAAAAAAAAAAAAAATTCGGAGCGCGGTGGCTCAGTAGGTAGACGTGCAGGTTGCAAGCCGGGAGGTCCTCGGTTCGAATCCCACCTGCGGCAACCGCGTTGTGTCCTTGGGCAAGACACTTCATCTCCATTGCCCGTGTGGGTGCACGATGACGCCGTGTACTAAGGCGTACTGCACATCGATGGTACGCATGTCTTCAACCAATCTAACCCTGCCTGTGCTGCAGTGCGGAGTTATGATGTTGGGGAGCTGGCAGCTGCTCGTCGTTGCTCGGTGGTTCTCTCCGGGTACTCCGGCTTCCTCCACCCGTAAAACTGTCACGGTCATGATTAGCCACTGTGCATAAATATGTGACCTTAAACATCAATAAATAATAAATGAGAAAAATAAAACCTCCTCACCAGTGGGAACCCTATGAGCTAAAGATAAAAAATTCAAATACTATGTTTTAAGAAGGACTGGACAAATATTTATTAACTAGTAGAGTTACCCGGCATTGCTTGGGCTGAGGAGAGTATTCTCCCTTAATCTATACTATATTTTGCTGGCCATAACTGTTGGTGCCCCTCTACACCCTCACCCCACCCCACCTCGGCACTTCTTTAAACCTCACCATTAGATTCCTGGTAAAATATTGCCCCTAGTAGACCCCTTTGAAGACCTATATCAGTGAGAAAAATTTTGGTCATAACTTTTGGTGCCTCTCTACAACCCCACCCCCACCCCCACCCGATACTTTTTTAAACCTCACCATTAGATTCCTGATAAAAACATACCCCTAGTACCGGTAGACCCCTTTGAAGACTATCGGTAAACAAAATTTTGGTCATAACTTTTGGTGCCCCCCCTACACACCCACCCCCACCCCACACACTTTTTTAAACCTGATGATGACCTCCGCCATAAAAAGTACTCCTTGTTAACCCATTTTGGACACTAGGGGTGGCCCCATATTCATTTCTGTAGTGGACAGGCAGACAGACATTCATACAGACATTCTAAAATATAGTACAGAAAGATTAGTATGAATCAACCTTAGAAGGGTTTGAATCAAACAGGCCAAAACAACTGCTAACATTTGGCTTATGATGCGCCATACAAGGATGCCTATTGTAACATTAACCCCATGAAGATTTCTTTTCTAGTTTAGCATCTGACTGTCACCCACCTTCACAATACTTTACCTATACATTTGTTTAAGGCTACAATCAGCATTTATGTGCAGACCGTTACAATACTTTATATGTACCTTTGTTATCAGGTCATTTCCTAGATGTGTGTCACATATTATATACTATACATGTACAGGTCTTAAACAAGTTGAGCTACAGTGTCATTGACACTTTCATTTATTGACAGCAGGACCTTCTCATGGTGGCATATTAAGGGCACCTGTTCTGAAGCCATAATAGTCGGAAATAGGCCTTTATAGGTTAAAGGTCTAATTCAGACTTTTTACTGCAACAAAACAAGTTCCCCAACATGTAATCTATAGGTAAATTAAAGGTTGTAGTTTAGTGCCTTGGAATTTGAAGGAGAAGTGACCTGGTCTTTGGAATTGCCCTTTACCCTTAAAGACTTAATTCTAACCCTTCACGGCCTAATTCCAACTTTTCACTGCAACATAGGAAAACAAGTTGTAAAATAACTATTTTGTAATTTGTGTATAGGCAAGTTTTGGCAGCCAAAACTTGCCTAGAAACAAGTTCAATACCACAGGATGTTGACTATTGAAGTGTAGCAAAAGTGTATAAAAATATCCAGGCCTTTAATGGTTTCACCCAAAACTTGATCTTGTAGTACTAACTTTAGTTTGTCTGTTTGTGTTTATAAACCTGCAGCCCAGTTAAAAAAAAATTGGTAGATATAAACATTGGGTTGTTGGTTGATAATCTAATGGGTGTGCGCAGTATAATTTGCATGGAATAGGGCAAAATTAATCATTTGGAAGCACTGTATTGGTGAGCAGAGGAAAGCTGAATGTGCTTGTTGAATCCCATTAGAAATCAAGCATGTAAAATACTTTGTAATTTCCAACACATGGGGTTATAGGTGTCTGGATAATTCAGCACTTGGATTCTGTATAATTTGGCACTTGGGTTTGGATGATTAGCACATATTTTTAGCTCACCTGACTGAAAATCAGGGTGAGCTTTTCTTATCACTCTTCGTCCGTCGTCTGTCGTCCATTGTCCTGCGTGAAGGTGGTGTTTGAGTCTCTTTCTCCTAAACCACTGGCCACATTTTAATTAAATTTCATGTAAGTAGTGGTTATATAGGGGCATTTTGATTTTTATCCAAATTAGGTTTCGGCTAATTTTGAGCAGAGGTGTGGGGAAAAAATGGCCAAATTTTTTGAAAATCTTCTTCTAATGAACCACCAGTAGCAGAGACTTGATATGTGGTATACAGAGTCCTTTTGAGGTTTAGAATCAAGTTTGTTCAAGATAAGTTTGTCGGGCATTATTTGCCTTCGTTATGGGAGGGGCAAAAATTTTGGCCACGCCTAAAATTTCTATTTTCAGAACCGTGAGGTCGATTTGAACCAAATTTGATATGAGATGATAATGGGTCATTAGTAGTTGATTGATGCAAAAAAAATTTTTTTCATTGCCCCATGGGAGCCTCGGGAGCTAAAAATAGGAAAAACCTTAAAACTGCCATATCTCCAAAACTACACTGCACAGAGAATTCTTATTTTGTATAAAGCTTACTTTTATCCAGTAGAATAAAATGGTTAAAAAAATCCCTATCGGTTTGATCAGAAGCTACTTTTTTCAAGACTTTGAAAAAGTGCTGAGTTTTAACACTGTAGGCAATGGGAAAAAGATTAAAAAATCTTCTTCTCCAGATCCAGCAGGCAGAATCTTTTGATATTTGGTATGCAACATTGTGGGGTGGATCTGATTCAAGTTTGTTCAAATCGGCTCCCTAGATTCATATTTGGGATCAGTATAGGAGCCCGATTTCGAACTTAGTGCATTTCAGGCAAATTTCTTTGAAAATCTTCTTCTCAAGATCCAGCAGGCAGAATCTTTTGATATTGGGTATGCACCATGCTTAGTGGGGTGAGATTCAAGTTTGTTAAAGCTAAGTCCCTGGGTTCATATTTGGGCTCACTGTGGTAGCCCGAATTATAACTGATAAATAAATGAGGAATTTTCTTTAAAAATCTTCTTCAGATCCAGCAGTCGGAATGTTTTGATATATGGTATGCAGCAATTCAAGTTTGTTCAAGCCATGTCCCTAGGTCCATATTTGGACTCACTGTGGGAGCCCAAATGATAACTTAGTTCAAAATGAGGAATTTTCTTTAAAAATCTTCTTCAGATCCAGCAGTTGGAATGTTTTGATATTTGGTATGCAGCATTCTTGGGGGGGGGGGGGGGGGGGGAGGGAGATTCAAGTTTGTTCAGGCCATGTCCCTAGGTCCATATTTGGACTCACTGTGGGAGGTCGAATTGTAACTTAGTTCAAAATGAGGAATATTCTTTAAAAATCTTCTTTTTTTTTTTAGATCCACTGGTCAGAATCTTTGGATATTTGGTTTTAGCTTTTCTTAGGAGGAGCAGATGCAACTTGTTGAAATCAATTCTCTGGGTTGATATTTAGGCTACCATGTCAGGTGAGCGCCCTCAGGCCCCTTGGGGCCTCTTGTTTTAATGATTCGGCACTGGAGTCCATTCACTTCCAGCCCTTGTTATTTTGACAGGAATCTTGAAATCTAATTCTCGTAATAATATTCCCATAGAACAAAATTGCGGAAATCCAAGTGGATTCCCATCATTCAGATATAAATTGTCAGTAAAGTATTGTTTGTATTTGCATGTGACAAACTTAATAACTAATTTTATAAATAGGAAAATCAATATCTGCAGAGGTGCAAACCATAGTCACGTTGTTGAGTTAAGTTATAGCAAAAATTGGTGAGTTGGGCCTGTTGAGTTAAGCTAACAAAGTCTCCAAAATTTCTTTGAATTTGGAATTTCACCCAGTAAATATTCCATTTTAATTATTTGTTTAATTACATGTATTATTCGTAATATAGTGTTGCAATTGGCTGTAGTATAGGAGTTTGACTAATCAAAATGTATGGTGCAGTCATATGTCAAATAGAACATTACCCGTAATTCCCTGTATGGTATTAGGGCTCTTCAGTAGGACATTGACATGATTTTTAGCTTAACTTGACAAAGTCAAGATAAGCTATTGCCATCACACGTGCGGAAGTCTGTTAGTCTGTGAGTCTGTTCACATTTTCCTTTAGCACAGGCTACACCCCGTAGTTCTTGTCTGATCGTCACGAAATTTTGTATGCAAGTTTGGGGTCATGTCTAGATGAGAACGTCCCCTTTTGGTCGTGATCGGTCAACCGGTATGGCTGCCCGAGCCGAAAACCATTAGCACAGTCTACAGGTCATATTTATGAAGGGATTTCATTATAACTTGGTAGGATGCCTCTATAACGCCTAGATGAGAACGTCCCCTTTTGGTCATGATCTGTCAACTGTGATGGCTGCCCAAGCCCGAAACCCAAAAACTTTTATCACAGTCTGCAGGTCATATTTATATGGAGGGATTTCATTGTAACTTGGTAGGATGACTCCGTATGATGTCTAGATGAGAACTTCCCCATTTGGTCGCAATCTGTCATCCGTGACGACTGCCTGAGCCCAAAACCCGAAAACCTTTAGCACAGTCTACAGGTCATATTTATGGAGGGATTTCATTGTAACTTGGTAGGTTTGACTTCATATAATGTCTAGATGAGAACGTCCCCTTTTGGATGTGATTGGGCAACTGTGACGGGTAAAGGTGCCCGAAGCCCAAAAACCTTTAGCACAGTCTACAGGTCATATTTATGAAGGGATTTCAGAGAGACCGTCCCCTTTTGATCGCGATCATTCAGCCTTGATGGCTGCCCGAGCCCAAAAACCTTTAGCATAGTCTACAGGTCGTATTTATGGAAGGATTTGATTGTAACTTGTTAGGTTGACTCCACATAATGCCTAGATGATGCCATCCCCTTTTGGTCGTGATTGGTCAGCTGTGATGGCTACAGGTGCCCGAAGCTCGAAAACCTTGAGCACAGTCTACAGGTCATATTTATTAAGGGATTTCATTGTAACTTCGTAGGATCACTCCAAATGATGCCCAGATGAGAATGTCCCCTTTTGGTTGCGATCATTCAATCATGATGGCTGCCCAAGCCCGAAGCCCGAAAACCGTCTACAGGTCATATTTATGAAGGGATTTCATTGTAATTTGGTAGGCTGACTTCATATAATGTCCAGATGAGAACGTCCCTTTTTGTCGCGATCATTCAGCCTTGATGGCTGCCCGAGCCCAAAAACTTTTAGCATAATCTGCAGGTCGTATTTATGGAAGAATTTCATTGTAACTTGTTAGTTGACTCCATATAATGCCTAGATGATGACATCCGCTTTTGGTCGTGATTAGTCAACTATGACGGCTACAGGGGCCCGAAGCCCGAAAACCTTGAGCACACTCTACAGGTTATATTTATGAAGGGATTTCATTGTAACTTGGTAGAATGACTCCAAATAATGTCTAGATGAGAACGTCCCCTTTTGGTCGCGATCATTTAGCCTTGATGGCTGCCCAAGCCCAAAACCTTTAGCATAGTCTATAGGTCGTATTTATGCAAGGATTTCATTGTAACTTGTTAGGTTGACTCCATATAATGTCTAGATAATGACCTCCTCTTTTGGTCGTGATTGGTCAACTGTGACGGATTCAGGGGTCCAAAGCCCGAAAACCTTGAGCGCAGTCTACAGGTCATATATTTGAAGGGATTTCATTGTAACTTTGTAGGATCACTCCAGATTATGCCCAGATGACAACGCCCCTTTTAGTCGCGATCATTCAACCATGATTGCTTCCGGAGCCCAAAACCCAAAAATCTTTAGTACAGACTACAGGTCGTATTTGTGAAGGGATTTCATTGTAACTTAGTAAAATGACTCAGTATAATGTCGAGATGAGGACTCGGTGGTTCTCTCCGGGTACTCTGGCTTCCTGCACCCATAAAACTGTCAAGGTCATGATTAGCCATTGTGCATAAATATGTGACCTTAACCATCAATAAATAATAATAATAAATAACAGGCCATATTTATGAAGGGATTTCAATGTAACTTGATAGGATCACTCATTTTGGAATAATTTCACTGTAACTTGCTAACTTTCGTTGGCATACGTTGTACTGTGAGGTCATATTAACCCACACCTAAGCCCTTTAGTACAGTGTACACCTCATATTATTTTTATCAAAAACATAGCATACAGGGAACAGAAATGAACATATTCCCAATTATCACAATTCTTGTCTTATTTCATAATTGTGTATGTTGAGTTCGACGAATTTAAACTAAACTTGACCATCAGTGCAGAATGTCCAGGCAGTATATTGTGTGGAACGGATAATACTTATCTTCTAACCCCCCTCTGCCTCTCCCCCCTCCCCCTCCCCTCCCCCTCCCCATGAATAGAGTGTTAATGTTCATTGCCCATACTAAAAGTATCAATAACTTGGAATCGGATATTGGTCAACTGTGAATGTGAAGCAGAACATCGACCTTCTGATGGCAGGTCATTTTGCTTGCTGGTCGGTCACTATATTTGGGTCAGTTTCTTTGAAGCATGTGGCCCCAGAACTTCTATAAGAATCAATACATTACAGATTAATCATTATTTTGCATATATTTTATAACAATTTCATGTGGAAATTTGAGTTTATTTTTAGTCAAACTTTGTGGCGCATTGTGTACAGATGTAAATTCAGGACTCGGACTGAAATCACACACTGAATTTAGGTCTCGCCACATGTTGTATATTTAACTGTATCAAACTAACAAGAGAAAACAAAATGTTTTGTCAAACAATTTTTTTTTTAATTAAATAAAGGAAAAATGTTTATTTTATTTGTTTTTCCTTTTTTAAACAAGGAAAAATGCAGTTGACAAACATAATTTTGAACAAAACCTTGTTACGAATGTGACAAAGTAATGGAACGGTTTGATCTTGGGACGATGGGGCGGTCCGAGGGGTGGGTGGAGTCATGGTTTCTGCGGGCCAAAAGCATGCAGGGGAGAGCCCAGGTCAAAAATAGAGCCTTGGTGGTTAACAGCCTCCATTCGCTCGGTTTGCTGGGTGGGTGGGTTGGTGGCAGATGTGTCCATTTTTAGCTTAACTTGACAAAGTCAAGATAAGCTATTGCCAACACGTGTGTGGAAGTCTATGAGTCTGTTCACATTTTCCTTTAGCACGGGCTACACCCCGCAGTTCTTGTCTGATCGTCACAAAAAATTTCATATGCATGTTTGGGGTCATTTCTAGATGAGAACGTCCCCTTTTGGTCTCGATCGGTCAACTGGTATGGCTGCCCGAGCCCAAAACCCGAAAACCATTAGCACAGACTCCTTATGATGTCTAGATGAGAAAGTCCTCTTTTGGTCCTGATTGGGCAACTGTGACGGCTACAGGGGCCCGAAGCCCAAAAACCTTTAGCATAGTCTACAGGTCATATTTATGAAGGGATTTCATTGTAACTTGGTAGGATGACTCCAAACAATGTCTAGATGAGAATGTCCCATTTTGATCGCGACCATTCAGCCTTGATGGGTGCCTGAGCCCCAAAACCTTTAGCATAGGCAAAAGGTTATATTTATGGAAGGATTTCATTGTAACCTGTTAGGTTGACTCCATATAATGCCTAGATGATGACAACCCCTTTTGGTCGTGATTGGTCAACTGTTATGGCTACAGGTGCCCGAAGCCCGAAAACCTTGAGCACAGTCTACAGGTCATATTTATAAAGGGATTTCAGTGTAACTTCGTAGGATCACTCCGGATGATGCCCAGATGAGATTGTCTCCTTTGGTTGCGAGCATTCAACCATGATGGCTGCCCGAGCCCAAAGCCCGAAAACCTTTAGCACAGTCTACAGGTCATATTTATGAAGGGACTTCATTGTAACTTGGTAGGTTTACTTCATATAATGTCTAGATGAGAACGTCCCCTTTTGGACACGGTTGGGCAACTGTGATGGCTACAGGGGCCCGAAGCCTGAAAACCTTTAGAACAGTCTACAGGTCATAATTATGAAGGGATTTCATTGTAGCATAGTAGGATGACTCCAAATAATGTCTAGATGAGAACATCCCCTTTTGGTCGCGATCCTTCAGCCTTTATGGCTGCCCAAGCCCAAAGACCTTTAGCATAGTCTATAGGTCATATTTATGGAGGGATTTCATTGTAACTTGGTAGGTTTGACTTCATATAATGTCTAGATGAGAACGTCCCCTTTTGGATGTGATTGGGCAACTGTGACGGGTAAAGGTGCCCGAAGCCCAAAAACCTTTAGCACAGTCTACAGGTCATATTTATGAAGGGATTTCAGAGAGACCGTCCCCTTTTGATCGCGATCATTCAGCCTTGATGGCTGCCCGAGCCCAAAAACAGGTCGTATTTATGGAAGGATTTGATTGTAACTTGTTAGGTTGACTTCATATAATGCCTAGATGATGACATATCCTTTTGGTCGTGATTGGTCATCTGTGATGGCTACAGGTGCCCGAAGCCCGAAAATCTTGAGCACAGTCTATTATCTATCTATTATTTATGAAGAGATTTCATTGTAACTTCGTAGGATCACTCCAGATGATGCCCAGATGAGAATGTCCCCTTTGGTTGTGATCATTCGACCATTATGGCTGCCCGAGCCCGAAGCCTGAATACCTTTAGTACATTCTTCAGGTCATCTTTATGAAGGGATTTCATTGTAACTTGGTAGGTTTGACTTCATATAATGTCTAGATGAGAATGTCCCCTTTTGGACACGATTGGGCAACTGTGACAGCTACAGGGGCCCGAAGCCCGAAAACCTTTAGAACAGTCTACAGGTCATAATTATGAAGGGATTTCATTGTAGCCCGGTAGGATGACTCCAAATAATGTCTAGATGAGAATGTTCCCTTTTGGTCGCGATCATTCAGCCTACATGGCTGCCCGAGCCCAAAAACCTTTAGCATAGTCTATAGGTCGTATTTATGGAAGGATTTCATTGTAACTTCTTAGGTTGACTTTCTATAATGCCTAGATGATGACATCCCCTTTTGGTCGTGATTGGTCAACTGTGATTGCTACAGGTGCCCGAAGCCTGAAAATCTTTAGCACAGTCTACAGGTCATATTTATGAAGGGATTTCATTGTAACTTTGTAGGATCACTCAAGATGATGCCCAAATGAGAATGTCCTCTTTTGGTTGCGATCATTCAACCATGATGGCTGCCCAAGCCCAAAGCCGAAAACCTTTAGCACAGTCTTCAGTTCATATTTATGAAGGGATTTCATTGTAACTTGGTAGGTTGACTTCATATAATGTCTAGATGAGAACGTCCCCTTTGGATGCAATTGGGAAACTGAAGGCTACAGGGGCCCGAAGCCCGAAAACCTTTAGCACAGTTTACAGACCATATTTATGAAGGGATTTCAATGTAACTTGATAGGATGACCCGTTTTAGAATAATTTCACTGTAACTTGGTAACTTTCGTTGATATACGTTAACTGTGAGGGCCACATACATTAACTGTGAGGTCATATTAACCCACCCCTCAGCTCTTTAGTACAGTGTACACCTCATGTTATTTTTATAAAAAACATAGCATGCAGGGAATTGAAAAGAACATATTCCCAATTACCACAATTCTTGTCTTATTTCATAATCCTTTCATAAACATCGAACATTATCCTTTTAATCAAACACAACACACAAGTTAAGCTAAAAATTGACACTTTCATTAATTTGAGCAGTTTTGATCTCTTTATTCTTAGCAATGGCTTGGCTATCAGAGTGTGTGTCACATTTTAACCCTTTACCAACTGTAAACAGTCGAAATCGCTCATCGCAATACATGAAGAGTGCCATTCACAGTTTTTAGCTCAACTTTGGCGAAGCCAAATTTGAAGTATTGTCATGGCCCGTCGTCCCTCTTTCCATCTGTCCATCCGTCGCGCCGTCAACACGGCTCGGGCTAGATGCCGTGTTTGTGAACTGATCTTTACTAAACTTCTTGGGTACCTTTGTTATCACCGTGGGACGAGAACAAGTGTTTTGGGGTCCGGTCCGAAATTCAAGATGGCCGCTCGTAACCATTTTGTACAAAATTAGGTGCAATCAGATTTTTTTCGCAGAACTTCCATATGAAAGCTCTGATTTGAATAATTTTTTAGCTCAACTTTGGTAAAGCCAAATTTGGGGTATTGTCATGGCCTGTTGTCCGTCTGGCCGTCTCCATCTGTCTGGTTGTCTGTCTGTCTGTCCGTCCATCATGCCGTACACACGGCAAAGGCTAGAGGCCGTATTTATGAACCGATCTTTACAAAATTTCTTGGGTACCTTTGTTATCACCGTGGGACGAGAACGAGTGTTTTTGGGTCCGATCTGAAATTCAAGATGGCCGCTGGCAGCCATTTTGTACAAAATTAGGGGCAATCAGATTTTTGTGCAGAACTTCCATATGAAAGCACTGATTTGAATAATTTTTTGTGTGAATGTTTAGTACCATGGGATACATCACATAATACAGGTTTTTTTCTCATGCATAAATTATGCCAATTAGACTAACTTTGATCTATTTAATGTTACTTTCATCACTGTAACTGCAAATGCCAATACGGCTTGGGCTAGAGGCCGTATTTATGAACCGATCTTTTCGAAACTTCTTGGGTACCTTTGTTATCACCGTGGGACGAGAACGAGTGATTTTGGGTGCAGTCCAAAATTCAAGATGGTCACCAGCAGCCATTTTGTACTTTAGTTAGTGCAATCAGGTTTTTTTTGCACAGAACTTCTGTATGAAAGTTCTGATTTGAATAAATTTTTGTATGAATATTTAGTAACATGGAATACATCACATATAATACAGGTTTTTTTCTCGGGCAAAAATTATGCAAATTAGACGAACTTTGATTTATTCCGTGCTCCTAATTGCAGTAAGTGCACATGTCAATGTGGCTCGGGCTAGAGTCTGTGTTGATGAACCGATCTTCACGAAACTTCTTGGGTACCTTTGTTATCACCTTGGGACGAGAACGAGTGTTTCTGGATGTGGTCCAAAATTCGAGATGGCTGCCAGTGGCCATTTTGTACCAAAATTAGGTCCAATCAGTTTTTTGTACATAACTTCTATATGGCTCAGGCTAGAGCCTGTATTTATGAACCGATCTTTACAAAACTTCTTGGGTACCTTTGTTATCACCGTGGGATTAGAACGAGTGTTTTGGGGTGCAGTCCAAAATTCAAGATGGCCGCCTGCAGCCATTTTGTACCAAAATTAGTGCAATCAGTTTTTTGTACAGAACTTCTGTATGAAAGTTCTAATTTGAATAAATTTTTGTATGAATGTTTAGTAACATGGAATACATCACATATAATACAGGTTTTTTTGTTGTGCAGAAATTATGCAAATTAGATGAACTTTGATTTATTCAGTACTACTTATACACTGTAAGTGCACATGTCAGTACGGCTAGGGCTGGAGGCTGTATTTATGAACTGATCTTCACGAAACTTCATGGGTACCTTTGTCATCACCTTGGGACGAGAACGAGTGTTTTTGGGTGTGGTCCAAAATTCAAGATGGCTGCCAGTGGCCATTTTGTACCAAAATTAGTGCAATCAGTTTTTTGTACATAACTTCTATACGGCTCAGGCTAGAGGCTGTATTTATGAACCGATCTTTACAAAACTTCTTGGGTACCTTTGTTATCACTGTGGGGCAAGAACAAATGTTTTTGGGTGCAGTCCAAAATTAGATGGCCGCCAGCAGCCATTTTGTACCAAAATTAGTGCAATCAGTTTTTTGTACAGAACTTCTGTATGAAAGTTCTGATTTGAATAAATTTTTGTAGGAATGTTTAGTAACATGGAATACATCACATATAATACAGGTTTTTTTCTCATGCAGAAATTATGCAAATTAGATGAACTTTGATTTGTTCAGTGCTACTTAGACACAGTAAGTTCACATGTCAATACGGCTCAGGCTAAAGTCTGTATTTATGAACTGATCTTCACAAAACTTCTTAGGGTACCTTTGTTATCACCTTGTGACTGGAACGAGTGCTTTTTGGTGCCTTTGTAATCACTGTGCTTTGAGAACAAATATTTTGGGGTTCAGGCAGACCCACTCTGGGACTCAAAGATTTCTTTTCTAGTTTAGCATATGTCGCCCACCTTTACAATACTTTACCTATACATTTGTTACAGGGTACAGTCAGCATTTATGTACAGACCATTACAATACTTTATATGTACCTTTGTTATCAGGTCATTACCTAGATGTTTATCATTGCTGTGTCACATACTATACATGTGCATGTCTTTGTCTTGACAAGTTGAGCTACAGTGTCATTGACACTTTCATTTCCTTCAAAAAAATAGCTTATGGCCACCAATGGAACAAGCTTGTTCCAAGGAGGGTCGCAATGTGAGCACACATGTCAATACGGCTCAGGGTAGAGGCTGTATTTATGAACCGATCTTCACAAAACTTCTTGGGTACCTTTGTTATCACCTTGGGACGAGAATGAGTGTTTCTGGGTACGGTCCAAAATTCAAGATGGCTGCCAGTGGCCATTTTGTACCAAAATTAGGTCCAATCAGTTTTTTGTCACAAGTTCTATACAGCTCGTATTTATGAATTGATCTTCACAAAACTTCTTGGGTACCTTTGTTTTCACCTTGGGACAGGAACGAGTGTGTTTTGGGGTGCCTTTGTTATCACTGTGCTATGAGAACAAATATTTTGGGGTTCAGTCAGACTCACTCTGGGACTCAAAGTTTTCTTTTCTAGTTTAGCATCTGACTGTCACCCACCTTTACAATACTTTACCTCTACATTTGTTACAGGCAACGGTCAGTATTTATGTACAGACCATTACAATACTTTATAAGTACCTTTGTTATCAGGTCATTACCTAGATGTTTATCATTGCTGTGTCACATACTATACATGTGCATGTCTTTGTCTTGACAAGTTGAGCTACAGTGTCATTGACACTTTCATTAGTAGAGTTATGGCCCTTTATTTATGAGAATTTTGCCCAAGTTTTGAAAGCCCATTAGCAGTAGAGTTATGGCACTTTGGTGATGAGAATATAGCCCAATTTTTCATTTTCCAATGACGTTACATTTATTGTTTCTCAGTCCTTCACGTGAGACAGGCGCTATTGCACTCATGCTTGCAAGCGCCCGTAATTTAAAAAAGACGAGCACAAAAAATCACGCCCATCATCAAACAGTTCAACTTCAATTAAATTGCACTCAACTCACTAGCATTGCCACGCTTCAAGTCAGATGAACATCTATTTCGTTATTGTCCATTGGTTAATGGTAAAATGAAAACAAAAATAAAACTGCTGTTATATGTCACTGCCCACGCCCCACCCCCACCCCCACCTCCATATCACCATCCGTTCCGCAAGAGATCCGAATCGATATTGTCAGTGAAAACTGAAACATTTCCAGTTTCCTTTATTCACTGTGCATGTCATTCTACATCCCAATTCATCCAGCAAACGAAACCGAAAGTACAATGCTAATTTAATCAGAACAAACAGATAGACCAACTGTGATTGGCCAGTCAGTAGTGAAATCGTCTGCTACGGCCAACCGAATCGCTTGTACCAAATAATTTCACCTTGTTTCCCTTTCTTCAAAGATTTGTGTACAAGCCAGAAATTTTATCGTCGCTGTTTTTGCTGTTTGTCTTTTCTGAATTGGTTATGTTTTCCAGATGCCAACGGTGACTCTATCAACATTACAGACTATTGAAGTATTCAGAGTAGTCAGCAAGTAGCAATCTAAATATCATGATAAGCTGTGTTTAAACACATCTGTCCCAAACAAGCCTAGTTGTGAACCTTTGGGGAATTTTGCGAGTGCGATTTGCACTCGCAACACAATTTAGGAGTGCACTTTTTTGCACCCGTAAAATGTACTCACACGAAGGACTGGTTTCTGGGAAATAACTTCAGTAATAATGGTTCACATGGAAATAAATTTGTTATATCGGCTTTTTACAACAAAATAAGGGTGAATTTCATTTCAGGTTTTTAAAGCCCATTAGCAGTAGAGTTACGGCGCTTTGGTGAGCCCAATTTTTCATTTTCCAATTACGTCTTGTTATGGTTTTGTGCATTTTTAGCTGCGACAAGCAGCTCTATAAGTGGCAATGTTGGTCTGTCGGTCTGTCTGTCGGTCTGTCTGTGACCAACGAGTTTCAAAACTCGATAATTTTTGAAATACTTGGTGGAATGACTTCATATTTGGAATGTAAGTGTATCTTAATGATGTCTACCCAGTGTCCAATGTGTTGTTCCAAATATTTTTCTTGGAGTTATGGCCCTTGATGAACTTAGAATTTTGTGACCAATGAGTTTCTAAGTGCAATAACTTTCAAACTACTTGTTTTATTTTGTGAAGACTTCAGATCGGTCAATATGAAAATGTGAAAACAGGTGAATTACCCTTTACCCCAGACAAGGCAGGGGAATGGGCAGTGATTGGAGGGGGGGGGGGGGGGGACAGACATAGCCGAGTAAACAAAAATTTCAAACTTTACCCCAGAGAAACTTGTGCATTTTCCAATTTTGATGGGCATATGTTGCCCTGCTAGGCGGTGCTTTTGTTAGCTCACCTGACTTTCAGTCAGGAGAGCTATAGTGATCACTCACCGTCCGCCGTCCGTGAATATGGTGTTTGCGTCTTCTCCTTCCAAACCGCTGAACCAATTTAATTGATATTTGAGATAATAGTTTGTTATGACATCGCAATTTGATTTTGTTCAAATCAAGTTGCCTTGCCCGTAGGTAGGGCCACACCCAAAAAATGTGCTGAAATCTTAAACAATCTTCTTCTCATGAACCAGCAGTAGCAGAGACTTGATATTTGGTGTGCAGCTTCCTTTTGAGGTGTAGACTCAGATTTGTTCAAGAGAAGCTTGTGGGGCAAAACTTGGCGTTGTAATGGGAGGGGAAAGAATATTTGCCCCTCCCAAAATTTTTATTTTCCAAACCAAGAGGCAAATTTTGACCAAATTTGATATGAGGGCTTATTGGGTCATAAGTACTTAATTTATGCCAAAAATTTATTCCCGTCGCCCCATGGGGACCGCAGGAGCTAAAAATAGAAAAAAATTAAAACGCCCATATCCCCGAAACTACACGGCACTGAGAATTCTTATTTGTTGTGAAGCTTCCTTAGGACCAACAGAATGGAATGGTAAAAAAAAATTGCTATCGGTTTTATCATGGGGTACTTTTTGGGGACTTTTGAAAAAGTGCTGAGTCAGCATTTTTTAACACTGTGGGAAAAACATTTAACACAACTTTTCTCCCAAACCACTGCTCCAAAAGCTTTCAAATTTCACATATAACATCTTTGGAAGATTGTTTCACATGTTTATTGAAATCAATTCCCTGGGTCCATATTTGGGCTCTCTATGGGAGCCCAAATGTTTAAATTAGTGCAGTATGAGGAGTATTTTTTAAAAATCTTCTTCTTCAGATCTACCAATAAGAATCTTTTGATATTTGGTATGCAGCATCCTTAGAGGGGTGAGATTCAAGTTTGTTCAAGCCACGTCCCTGGGTTCATATTTAGGCTGAAAATTTGGGGTTCCGTTGCAGACTTAGAAATTTTGGACCAAAATCCGAACATTTTTTTTGTTTTTTATGCGTTTCGGTCAATTTTAAGAGAAAATTTTTTTTTTTTTTTACACTGAAAATTTTGGGGCCGGGTGGGATTTAGAAAATTTTTTACCAAAATCCGGAATTTTTTTTTTGTTTTTTTATGCGTTTCGGTCAATTTTAAGAGAAAAAAAAAATTATTTTTTTTTTACACTGAAAATTTGGGGGCCGGGTGTGACTTAGAAAATTTTGGACCAAAATCCGGAAATTTTTTTCTTTACATTGAAAATTTTGGGTCTGGGTGGGACTTCGAATTTGGACCAAAATCCGGAAATTAGTTTTTTATGCGCCTTAAGAAGAAAAAAAAAATTTAGGCTGAAAATATTTTGTTTGGGGAAAAAATTCTGTTTTTTATGCATTTATCTCAATTTTGGGACGTAAAAGTTTAGGAACTGAAAATAGAAGGAAAATCCTGTGTATTGTATGGGCACAATCGCTTCATCTAGTTGGTATATGCTTTTCTTATGAGGGACGTATGCAGCTTATTCTAGTCCATAGTTTGATATTTAGACTACCATGTCAGGTGAGCGCCCGCAGGCCCCCTGGGTCCTCTTGTTTTAGGTATTAGCACTGTTTCAGGCAGTTTTCATTATTTGTCAAGATGCTGAGTATGTCTGCGTCAAACTTTGTGACTGTTTAGTGACAATGGGCTTTGGACTGTTATATTGTTGTTATGGATTGTTAAGAACCACATATTACGTGTACGCTCCCTGTAAAACACTGCCAATCGACTCCCCACTGACTGCTCTATGAGGTGGGGTATCAAAACCCAACCACGTGACTTCAGTAAGACGGACTGTCGGTTATAATTAGCATGAAGTGTTTCCTAGTGTTGTGACAAGGTTATGTGTCCGACCCAAAATAGGACCTCCAAACATCATTTCTCTGCAAAACGGCCGTTGATAATTAGGGAAAAAAGAGCATCGCTCCCAAACTACAAAAATAAAAATAAAATCGTTAAAATTTAACTTCGAAATATCATACAAAATGACTTTTGAGGGCAGTTTCGATCTCGCATGAATATTTGTGAAGACCTTCTCATTACTTTTTGTTGATGTCGGTGTTTCTTTGATCCCGTAATTTTTGGATACCAATTAGCACATTTTTCCAACCAGGCGGGCAAATACTATTTTTAATATCATAGGGAAATTTTAAAAACGCGTTCCGTTTCGAATAATTTGAGTAAAAAATCAGTGTGATTTCTTCCTTGAATTTTTACAATCAGACTATTATTAGTGAAGTTACACCAAAAATGGAAATAATAAAAAAAAATCTCATTTGTAACAGGTTGAAGAACCTTTCGAAAAAAGTCATTCAAATACACACCTTTTTTATTCTGCAGTGGTAGACATATTCCGGGCAATGAAAAAGAACTTTACACAATTTGGTTACGTTTCCAAGAATTGGCATGAAGGACATCTGACGTCGACTTAACAGGTTGAGAACAACGTAGTTTCGTTACCCACTAAACGGGCCAAATTGCCAGATTTATTAGACCACAGACGTCTGGAAACCTAATCTAAATCACCCCTACCTCAAAACACCTCATTCTTATATGCACCTCCCCCCCCACTCTTGAAATATATAATACACAGATCTGTGTGTTATTTATTTTGGAAGTGTGTGTGTGTGGGGGGGGGGGGGGGCATATATAAGAGGGAGGTGTGACGTTGGGGGTGATGTGAGATTAATCAGGTCTCCAGACCTGTGGTTAGACTAGGCAGTGGGACCTGGGGGCGGGATGCACAGCAACTCCGAATTACGACATCCCCTTTAATCCGAGAATGATATACAACATTTCTCAATAAAAAAAATAAGCGTTCAACGGGTAATGTCGGATTTCAAGGTGTACAGAGAACGAGCTGTTCCATTGCGAACTCACCCCAGTGACGTGGCAAAGCATCCATGTTTTACAAGGCGATGTTCCCACTCAACTTGGCGGGGCAAAAATACAAAATGAATACCCAAAAGACGGGTGCAGAATGTTAATCTGCCCCCCTGCCCCCCCCCCCCCCCCTCCCCCCCAAAAAATTGTTCTTGGTAAAAAAAAAATGCAGTGGAAGACCAGTTGGGTATAGATATCATCTGACTGGTTGGTTGGTTGGGGGGGGGGGGGGGGGAGGGGAGGGGGGGGAGGCTAAGTATAAATTCAATGGAGGAAGAGAGCCGACTGTTATAGACCTACCATCTTGCCATCAGAGGGTGCAGTTGCATAGGCCAACCCCACAAACATTTAATGTCTGTGTTTCTGTCTCCTAATGTTCAGTGTTGCTGTAAGCCTACTACTTGTGGGCCTAGGCCTATTAAAAAAATCCCGGTGAACTTAGGTGGGATGGGAATCTTATGTAGCATCAAGTGAGATATGCAAGTGTGATATAGGTATTGCTCCTCGCTGTATGGGGCGGAACAAAATTTCCTGACAGACCGAAATAATTTCCAGACTGATTTCAGATGTGGAACCAAATTTGATAAACAAGCCACGCGTGCACCTACATATCGGTTCCCGGATGTAAGATGGCACTGTGCTGAAATCTATTATGATTGAATAACAGATGGGATGAGAAATCTGAGTGAATTCCTCTCCAACAGAGTTTCGTCCAGCATGCGGTTGAACACCTTGTTCAGGTGAACAGAATATTCTTTTACATTGAACCATGCAGGGCCTTTGAAACACTGTGGATGACCAAGACTGTAATTGTGGATATCCTGGAACCATCAATGGTACATGGAGAGAAATTCTAAACAGAAACACTAACAGAGTGGAATTTTCACACATATATCGTCTTAACCCATGTAAAAGAAGCATTTCATTGAACTGAGGGTCCTTTGAACGACAACCTGAGGTCCATCTGCAGAAATATGTTGTGTTCGGTGTCCCTTTTCCACCGAAGCTGGGAGCATATTTTGTGAGTGGAAACCTCACTCCTTGAGTGTTTTAGCAGAGACCCTTCTTTATGTGGCGAGATGGGACGCGATGTGTCTGAATGTATCTGAGGTCAGTTAAAAATTATAAATTGGCAGAATTTGGGAGAGTTTTCAGTTTACCGTCTGAACTTAGCAAAATTTGAAGAAACATATACATATATTTTATATTTCATTAAAAAACGATGCGTATAGCTTGAGGTTTGTTGCTTTGGACCACTGAGAAAAGTAGACCCAGGCTGTTGTAATATAACTGAATATAACACAACACTTAACATGATCAATTATTGAGTTCTCGCGGCAGCAATAAAATTTGGTAGCAATAACATTTCCAAATCCGAACTAATCCTTTAATTATCCTTCCAAAGATGTAAAACAAGAGCCGACAATAGCTGCTGATTGATTCTGAAACAGCCTCTGATCGCAATGAAAACATTGACTGGTGACAATAGATAAAGCATAAATTACTCCTATGAAGTTTATTCTTTTGAGATTTCCAACATCAGAAACTGGTTAAATTGAATTACAATTATGAATATCTATATACTTTTATATTTGCACTGGGACTTGTAAAGAAAATTTTGTTTCTAACATTTGACCTAACATTTAACAATTTTATTAGCACTACGACAAATATTGAAATTATTTTGAATCTATTTATAGGAAAAGACAGCGTTCGTGTGGTGTTTTCCAACAAATAGTTGCAACACAATGAGAAAAAATTCAATTTCTAACATTCGACCTGTCACTTAAGTTAACCGTGCACATGTATATTAGCACTATGAAAAAGCCCTGGGCCGATTTAATCCGTGGAACGACTTAGGGGCATACCTCAGTTGCTGACTTTATTTTTGGCCAACTTCTCCCATGGGCGACTTCATTTTGGGGGCGACTTCCCACCATTTAACTCTTTGTAGACTTTATACCACAACAACAAAGCTTGAATTATTTTTGGCGACAATTTATTGGAAAACATCCAGTGGTTTTTTGAATAGATAGTTGCAAAAAATGAGACAAAAAAACAAAACAATTTCCACAGCACCGTGTCTTACAGCATATCTGTCACTAATGTTTTTGATGGAAAAATGTTCCCTCAACAAGTATGGTGCTGGAGCGGTTCCTGATGAAAGTATGCTGGTAATTACTGACAAAAAATGTAACTTGGGATCTCTTGAACACAATAGCAGTGTCAGACATCAGTAGAGAGTGTATCCTTCACATGCCCGGATGGCAGTCTGAACACTCCTTCAAATGTGACCAGTGAGGCTTCTGATACGTACTAGAGGCACTGCTGCCCCTCCTCAGGCAATGCAGCTTCCAAATCGGCCAAATTCTGTACAGATGGATTCCTTGCTTGCCCACGACATCCAAGAAAGTCCTTGATGTGTTCTAAGGGATTCAATTTGGGGCTCATTGCAGGCCAAGGTATTGTTGTAATAGCATTGTTCTGAAGGAATGCTCTCACAGCATGGGAACGATGTGGCCATGCATTGCCGTCCATGTTGAATACAGGGCGAGCTGCCAACGGGTGGTTGTCAAAATGAGGCATGACAACCGGATTGAGAATGTCCTGGATGTACTGATGTCCATTGAGAAGCCCATGTACAGTCACCATATCAAGTTTACAATCATGAGAGAGACATCCCCAGATCACTGATCCTCCACAATGAGGAACCTTAGGTCTGATGTTCCTGGGCACGTAAGCAGTATTTCTATGCCTTCACACTCTCATGTGACCATCTGTGACGTGAAGCAGGAACCTGCTCTTGTTTCACCAATGGACTCTACTCCATGTCCTGAGATTCCAATGTTGTTGTGCCACACACCTCTCCAAATGTCTGATGCTGATCAGACAGAGCTGGATGCTTGATGACCCTTCTGGACCTCATACCCAGTGCTTTGAGATGGTTTTGGACAGTTCTGTTGCACAAACGCCTGTTGGGGAGAGAAAGGCATTTCAAAACCCCACTTGAAGCAAAGGGTTCTTGCCTAACGAGGCATGCTAGACTCTGATCTTCCCGAGAAGAGGTCTTTTGGGGTTGTCCAGGCCTTGGTCGGTCCTAAACATTGTTGATTTGTTGATGTTTTCGGACAAGTCTGCCTGCTGATGACACAATGACTAAAACCAAGTTACCTTCCAGTAGCTTTGAATGATATACCTGTTGTATGCATGCCAACGATTTGTCATCTTAGTGCCTCTGACAGTCTCTTCCTTGCCATGTCAACATTTATTGATAAAAGAAGTGACAAATTTTCTTGTTTTATACATAGATATTGCATGTGGATGATTGTGTTTTTTGTGACATTCGTGGGAAGCATGCTTCACGTGGAAGAGGGAATGTGTTTGGGGTATGCTATCAACCAGAAACATCATTTTTCACTAGATGAAATGAACTGCAAGACATAGCAATCAGTAAAACATAATAATCAGTAACAGCAACTTCACTATCGTGAAACATTTCAGGGGGTGCTTAATTAAGTTCCAGGTGTATATTTTAAGTTTTAGTTAGCAAGTTGGCAGATATTTTCTGTCCATTTTTCTGTTGTGTTATTTTCATCTAACTTGACATTTCTGTGTGAATTTGCTCTTCTGTGTTGCAAATTATCCCTTTACCCAGTGCACTCAGTATCACAATTTGTTATTTTAATTTTTAGCTCACCTGACTGAAAGTCAGGGTGAGCTTTTCTTATCACTCTTTGTCCGTCGTCTGTCGTCCGTCGTCCTGCGTGAAGGTGGTGTTTGAGCCTCTTTCTCCTAAACCACTGGCCACATTTCAATTAAATTTCATGTAAGTAGTGGTTATATAGGGCCATTTTGATTTTTATCCATAATAGCTTTTCGGCTCATATTGAGCAGAGGTGTGGGGGAAAAATAGCCAAATTTTTTGAAAATCTTCTTCTAATGAACCACCAGTAGCAGAGACTTGATATGTGGTATACAGAGTCCTTTTGAGGTTTAGAATCAAGTTTGTTCAAGAGAAGTTTGTCGGGCATTATTTGCCTTCGTTATGGGAGGGGCAAAAATTTTGGCCACGCCTAAAATTTCTATTTTCAGAACCGTGAGGTCGTTTTGAACCAAATTTGATATGAGATGATAATGGGTCATAAGTAGTTGATTGATGCAAAAAAAAATTTTCTCATTGCCCCGTGGGAACCTCGGGAGCTAAAAATAGGAAAAACCTTAAAACTGCCGTATCTCCAAAACTACATGGCACAGAGAATTCTTATTTTGTATAAAGCTTACTTTTATCCAGTAGAATAGAATGGTTAAAAAAAATCCCTATCGGTTTGATCACAAGGTACTTTTTTCAGGATTTTGAAAAAGTGCTGAGTCAGCACTTTTTAACACTGTAGGCAATGGGAAAAAGATTAAAAAATCTTCTTCTCCAGATCCAGCAGACAGAATCTTTTGATATTTGGTATGCAACATTGCAGGGTGGATCTGATTCAAGTTTGTTGGAATCGGCCCCCTGGGTTCATATTTGTGCTCAGTATAGGAGCCCGATTTCGAACTTAGTGCATTTCAGGCAAATTTCTTCAAAAATCTTCTTCTCCAGATCCAGCAGGCAGAATCTTTTGATATTTGGCATGCAACATTGTGGGGTGGATCTGATTCAAGTTTGTTCAAATCGGCCCCCTGGGTTTATATTTGGGCTCAGTATAGAAGCTCGAATTCGAACTTAGTGCATTTCAGGCAAATTTCTTAAAAACTCTTCTTCTCCAGATCCAGCAGGCAGAATCTTTTGATATTTGGTATGCAACATTGAGGGGTGGATCTGATTCAAGTTTGTTCAAATCGGCCCCCTGGATTCATATTTGGGCTCACTATAGAAGCCCGAATTCGAACGAATTATAACTTAGTTCAAAATGAGGAATTTTCTTTAAAAATCTTCTTCAGATCCAGCAGTTGGAATGTTTTGTTATTTGATATGCTATCCTTGGGGGGGGGGGGGGATTTAAGTTTGTTAAAGCCAAGTCCCTAGGTTCATATATGGGCTCCCTGTGGGAGCCCGAATTATAACTTAGTTCAATATGAGGAATATTGTTCAAGCCATGTCCCTAGGTCCATATTTGGACTCACTGTGGCAGCTTGAATTGTAACATAGTTCAAAATGAGGAATTTTCTTTAAAAATCTTCTTCAGATCCAGCAGTCGGAATGTTTTGATATTTGGTGTGCAACATCCTTGGGGGGGGGGGGGGGGGGGGGGGATTTAAGTTTGTTAAAGCCAAGTCCCTAGGTTCATATATGGGCTCCCTGTGGGAGCCCGAATTATAACTTAGTTCAATATGAGGAATATTCTTTAAAAATCTTCTTCTTTTTTTTAGATACACTGGTCAGAAACTTTGGATATTTGGTATAAGCTTTTCTTAGGAGGAGCAGATGCAACTTGTTGAAATCAATTCTCTTGGTTGATATTTAGGCTACCATGTCAGGTGAGCACCCTCAGGCTGCTTGGGGCCTCTTGTTATTTCAACTTTTTCAACAAATTTCACCGAAACATATCATGTGATTCCTCATTGGAATGTTGAGCTCACTCCAATGAGGGGTCATATGATATAGATTGAAATTTAAAAAAATAATTCTACTGCTCAATTTGTAAATTATGTGGGCAGATGTGGACAATTTGTTAAGTAAAGGGTTAAGTAATGTAGCAATTAAATCACAATTTCTTTTTCATTATTGACTCTTTTGGATAGTTTTCTGGCAATTTTGTTCAAGTAGCTGGATCAAAATTGTAAGTTGGAATGCACTGAGTTGAACACAACTCTCTTGTTATTTCAGGGTTTGCTGCTTGTAAAGTCAATCTTTTCATTTTATTTTTTCAGATATGCAAAAATAGATTTGACTGTATCTTCACCCATAGTGCCATTCAGAGAAACGATTGTTGATCCACCCAAAATAGATATGGTGAATGAAGTTATACAAGACTTGAACCAACGTATGAAATCAACACAATTTGATGATGATGAAGAGGTTATCGCTCCAGGTCTCATAGAAACCATAACATCAAATAAAAAATGTCTCTTGCGAATAAAGGCAGACCCACTGCCAGTTGCTGTAACCAATTTACTTGAAGAGAGTGAGTTTCTGTTGAAGCTTCTACATCAGTATTCATCTCTTAGAAAACAAGACCAGTTAGACGAGGGATCAGAATCTAACACAATCAATGAGGTATTAGTTTCCTCATTGAAGGAATTTAAATCTAAGTTAAAAAAGGTATTTGATGCATCAGGGAAAAGGTGGCGAGATGTAATTGACAAAATATGGTGTTTTGGACCACGTAAAGTTGGGCCCAATATTTTGTTAAATAGAGTACATGAGTATGATAGGCCATCAGTGTGGAGTGCAATAGAAAAATCCTGTGCAAAACTGAGAGATTTTGACAACAGTATAGTAAGTGGATTTCAGTTAGCAACATCATCTGGACCATTATGTGAAGAACCAATGAGAGGAGTGTGTTATTCTATAGAAGAATGGACATATATTGATAGCTGTATTGATTCTAAGATTGAATCATCTGATGTTAATAGTGAACAATTAGCACTGGAAGTTAATACTCAGCAAAGGCAAAATGAATCTCACTGTGAGGATTCCAAAGATCATTTCGATTCAAACTGTTTAGGCCATACTGATGATGTTTATGATGCAATTGAAACTAAGGACAAACAGCCAGGTAATTCTGAAAAAGATGACTGTGATACTGTTGAGAGTTGTATAAATATTGACCCACAGATAACAGAAGCTGTACAAACACAGCTGACTTTAGGGGCAGATTCACAACTGACTGAATCTGTAAGCAGTGTTACTAGGGAAAAATCATTTTCAGAATGTTCTGACAGTCACGAAGGTGTTGATATATCTGAAACTGAAAATAGTCAGCCCAAAAAATGTGAAACATACGGGCCATTCTCAGGGCAGATTATGTCATGTATAAAAGATGGATGTAGGAAAGCATTCCAAAGTAAACCTCAGAGACTAATGGTGGCCATGTATAAGTGTAGTATACAGGCGACAACAGAAGTATTAGGTGAGATTTTATTATTTACAATTTAGGGTTCTAACAGTGTACTGAGCACAGATTTTTCACAGAGGAAAACTAGGTTTTTTGTTATCTATTCCTTAACATTACCACTGTTCAGTTAATCAGTGTTTGAAATCTACCTTCAGGTTAAAAAAAATACAAAACAGTACCCCTCACAGAAATTGGGAATCAGTTTTGACAAATGAACCCATATTTTATACAGCAACCCATGGCCCAGACTAGCTGGTGCTAACTCAAAAATTAATCCTGGGCCAAACACAAATTTTGCCCCCCAATCCCCCAAATTTGCATGCAAAACCGAAAAAATCAAGTCCTGTCTGGTCCTCCATACTATTTAGATCTGCGCATGGGCAGTATCCAGGAAGGACCCGAAATTGGTGCCAACCATCATTCTTTGTTTGGCCCTAAAGTCAGAAACAAAGAACTGACATCTGTGCTTTTAAATCTGTTTTTTGAGGATGCCAGACACAAATCAGTGGATCCAAGGACATAAATGGATGATGGAAGTGAACTGCGGTGGTTTGGAACGTTCAGGGCTGTAACTTTAAAATTATTTCATGTTTCCCAATTTTGGGATATGGGCCTGATGTCATCATTCTTGGTAATGATTTTTCCACTGTTTGTTAAGTGTTCCTTCCCTATCTTTCCTTGAAGCCCTCCTGTTAAACTCCCAAGTTTTTTGGCTTTTTTTTTTTATTGAAATTTTTTATTAAATTTTTTGGGAGTTTAACGTGTCTTACAGAATGTTTATTCTGTATATCCCCACGGTTACGTCCTTGCCCTAGGGGTGTCCGGTCATTTGGGTCATGCATCTTCAATCCAATGATTCGTTTTTTCTTCATTTGAAGATCTTGCTTTACATTGGGTAGATTTTAAATAGGTTGCTGACTTTGGGCCTTTTTGTTTCTGTGCCTGTTTTGTTTCCGGTTTTTTCCCTGACGTTGTTTACATTGGCAACATCTTTAAATTTATGTATATTTTTGCTACTTATTACTGTAGGATTGTTGTAAGATACATGTTTTAGTATTCCGGTAGTGTAGCAATAATTTTTGGAATTTTGTCCACACTTAGTCTCTATCGGGATACACATTGGCTCGTATTATTCCCTTTGGGAACTTGGGCTTTTGTAAAGATTTTTTCGAAAAATTTTTATAGTTTATGTTTTCGATTTTGATTTTGATTATTGATTATTATGTATCTTTATTATATGTATTTATGTTGGAGTTTGGAGGAGTTGATTGACTTGTTTTGATAAATTATGAAAGCTTATTGCTCAAAATGCAAGGCAAGGAAGTTTTCTCTGATTTACATGCGTGTTGCCTTGCCTGTAGTCGATGTACTCCTACGAATTCTTGTCCTACATGTGTTGATTGGGATGACAAACGTTGGACGTGGGTGTCATGGTATATTGTTAGCGGTGAGAGGCCCATGCTGGTCCTCTCACCACATGGTCATTCAAGTTTCTCAGTTTCTTTTTCAGAGGAACAAGAACTTGGTGATGGTTATGTGACACCTTCCAAAAGTGTGGTACCATCGTCATGCTCTGATGAACAAACAGAGCTAACTGCTAAGGTGCTCCTGAATATTAAGCAAGGGATAAAGCCACTGGGTGATGGTTTTAATCCTTTGCCGGCAGCTAGCTCGACCGGTGAAGCCGTTACTCTGTCTGTGGGAGCCGTGACTCTGGGTATGTCCATTGCGGTCAAAGGAAGTGTAGTGGGTAGAGCGAGCACCTCAAAATCTAAACATGCTCACCCAGCGACGACGGAACTAGGGAGCAAGCCAGCAAGTTGTCTGTCGGGAAGCTCGGCAAGGTCTGAAAGGACCACGAGCGGGAGAGATCCCTCTCTATCCCAACAACATCTGGGGCCAGATGTTGTGATGAAAAATTTGTGTGGACCGGAGCATACGTCCACACCTGCCGCTCGGGATGCTCAGTCTAGATTGCAGCCGGCCTCAGTTACAGTCACGGCTTCTTCTGCTTCAAGCATTACGCACACATCCTAGCTATTCGACTTTGGATATGCAGCCTGCTGTGCAAAGAAGGGACCACTCTTCGCCCGTGAAGTCGAGCCATCTGGTAGCTAGGGAGACAAGGCCTCGATCATCGGGATGTTCGGAGAAGAGATCCATCTCCGGAACACCGTCCCAGGAGCAGCAAGCGGCCAAGAAACAGAAGACTGCTGCTACTCAGGCCACGATGATGGACTTGCTGTCACAGATTGCTCAGCTGATCGCAGCATGTGCAGGAGCAGCCTTCCTCAGACTCCGAACCTGAGCTGTTGGACGGTGCTGGGTTGATCCAGTCGTCTGTTTACTCCGATGCAATGGACCAAGATTCACAATTAATTCACTCGGATGGTGAAAGGGATAAGGAAGAGGATTTCCCTTCCCTTTGGGAACATCACATGGTTGCGATGGATTTCATTCATCAATACTACCCTGAATTTGTTTCACCGAATCAATGTGCTGTGACAACAAGGGAGAAACTGCTGATGTCTCTAGACACAGACTTTATATGGAGGAAGGAAGACGTTCTTTCTTTCCCGGTTCAGTCTAGGCAGGTGTCGCAGGCCTTCGGCCATGTAGACAACACCATATTTAACCTCTCAAGTGCGAGGAAAAAAGGCAGTTTCTTATCTGCATCTTCCATAAACATACCGTTCCTTGGACCACATTCATTTAAAACGGTTGGAGAAGATGTACAGAGAGATCCTCTGCATTTAGATGAGCAGGCCAGGGATTTAGAAATATCCCTACCTGCATCATTCAGTATTCGCTCGGATGTAATGGAGACAGCAATTTCATCAAATAGAGTGAATTTGGATGGAATGTCCTACGCAGATCACCTTTCCAGGGCTGTGGTGCAATGTCTTAACGGGAAGGAATTTGAGGATGTGCATACCTCTCTTAGAGTTCTTCCCAGGGAAATCATGTATACCACGTATAACTCCACCCTGACAGTGGCTAATCTGGAGTTAATAAGACATGATGCTGCCCTTGCGTCGCCATCACTTATAGATGACAAGGTGAAAAGCTCTCTCCGGGTCGCTCCGGTCTCCAGACATATTATTTTTGACGACAGGCTTTCATTAGTTTGTAAACAAGCTACTAAGAAAGCGTCCAGTGCACTGCTTTTGAAGTCTGCGTCACAACAAACCGCTTCAGGAGGCAAGAGTAAAGAAGGACTTTCCAAGGGAAAATCTTCCAAAGGGAACTCCTCACAGGGGGGTACAAGAAACCCACGTACAGTTACTCCAGAGGCCGTCAATATAGCGACTCAGGGAAATAGACGTAGGTCTCATCGGGACTATCGGTCAGATACCCCCGTAAGTCGACGGGGCGAGGTTCTTCACGGGGAGGATGTAGTTTCTCCTCCCGTAAGCCTTGCAAGTCTTGCAGGTGATGGTCAAGACCTCTATTGCTTGCCAGTTGACGGAAGGTTATCAAACTTCACGAGAAACTGGATCGCAGTCACGGAAGATCAGTGGGTGAGAAGTGTAGTCTCGGACGGCTTACGACTAACATTCCGAGTGAAACCCCCACTAACAAGATGTCCGCGTTGGACAAATCTTCCGGCGAATTCTGCCAAAAGAGAGTCTCTCCTAGTGGAGGTACAGGCTGTCTCGGCAAAGGAAGCAATAGATGTCGTCGAGAATCAAGATTCTCCCGGATTTTAAAGTCACCTGTTCCTTGTACCGAAGCCAATTCCAATGGGCCGCCTGTGCACGTGTCTCTTCCAGATATTCTTTACTTAGAACTGGAGTGTGAAGACGCTTTCGCTTGAATCAGTATTGTTTAAACAGACCTAATAAATCAAGGGTTCAGATTTGGGCAGATATTCAATGGTTAACTCACTGAGTTCTGCTGCAACTGCCTGATCCGGCTTTCACGTTTATGACGGATGCGAGTCAGACGGGTTGGGCCGTGACCCTAAGTCCCGCAGATTTGAAGTGTCAGGGTCTGTGGGACCCTCGTTTCCAGGAGAACACATAAACATGAAGAGATGATGTCAATCTAACTATCGCTACAATGTTGGACTCTCATCATAATGGACGTCCATGTTCAAATTTGGTCAGACAACGGGAACCAGGGTGGCACCCATTAATTTCCGTTATGCCAACTAACAGAGATTTTTCTATACGTCATGAATCATCATGTTCAACTTTCTATCTGTCATATACTGGGGTCGTCTGAACATACTAGCAGACTCGCTCTCGGAAAGGTTGCCTGTTGCAAGTGAAGTGGATGCTCAACAAGCGAGTATTTGGGCAGATTTGCTACCAGAGGGATCGGCCCATGATAGATCTGTTTGCGACACACCGGAACAATCAATTGCCGTCGTTCATGTCGCCATGCCCAGACCATCAATTGTACTCAGTAGAAGCTCTGTCGATCTCATGGGGATGAATGATAGGATATGCGTATCCTCCAATTCGGAACGATCAATTGCTGTCGTTCAGATCGCCATGCCCAGACCATCAAGCGTACTCAGTAGAAGCTCTGTCGATCTCATGGAGATGAATGATAGGATATGCATATCCTCCAATTCAGTTGATTCAGTAGATTATGTTTTAGATCAAACAGTCTCGTTGTGAATCCTACTAGTAGCACCTCTGTCGTCACAGAAACCTTGGATCAGTCTTCTCATGTGTCTGTTATGGGACGTTCCCCGGAAGCTTCCTCCACGAGAGGACCTTCTTTATCAGGGGAAGTTTTTGTTCTTCAAGTCCTTCTCCACCCATAGTGGCATAATGGAGTCGGTTAGATATGAGGGAACCATTGTGGTTCCTATATTATTTTATGACTAACACAAGAACGATTAAAGTACTGTGGGTGAGGAGTGTTCGATATGACTTCAGTGACCGTTGGGAACGGCGAGCGATCGCGCCAGTGCACCATCGCGCACCGCTTTTTCGTATACCGCGAGTAATTAGTCGCACACGTTTATCTTCCGGTCGTGTTCAAAGCCTTCGTCGGAGAAGTGCAAAGTACAGAAGAACCTGTCATGAGCAGGGGTCAGCCGAGTGGGCGACTTGGGTGAAGAAGTCGCCTTGTCATTCCTCAAGTCGCCTTGGCTTACATTGGGGGCAAAATTCAAGTCGCCCTCCCAAACTTCCTTGGGAGACATGGCAGTTTACTGTATTTTCTTATGTTTTATTTTTTTAAAAAACACACGCTTCCGCAAAAAACAGTAAACGCGGTTGCTGTTAAAGTCCGTCACACGGCTATGAAAATAGCCTAAACTAGCCCAATTTTATATTTCTGAAAAGAATTGCAATGGCATAGTCGTTCGAACAATTCGCCCCAACTGATAGCAACCAGCACAAAATGGCTATTTAAAAACAAAGTACCAGACAACAACGAATCACACAAGACATGCATCGAGTTAATTAGAATTTATTAAAGTTAACCATCGTTTCAAAACAAAAAAAATGTATTGGAGACAGTTCGTTCATATCGAAATTGCTTGCGGTTACGCTCTGTTCCACTGAAAAATTGGCTGCATTGAAATTTGCCCCGCAATTTGCATTGAATGTTTTTCTTTGAAAACTTGTGAAGTTTGTTGGAAGGGGGTTAAATGTAATAAGGCTACAATAGAAATCACAGGTATTTGGATGGATAAGAATGGCAGACCTTCAAAGCACCAATCGCACTTGTCAGTGAAAGATGGTTGGCAGAAATTGTCAGTTTTCTGAACAGTGTATTAGTAGTTTACCCAGCACAGCCGGGAAGGGAGACAAATGAAATGTTTTGTCATTTACCAAAGAAATTAATTAACTCAAATTGTTAATAACGCTTAATTTACGAAGGATATCGAAAACTTTTTTAACTACGCTTTTCAACTCAGTTAGGGTATTCAGAAACCATGAATGACCCAGCTTCTTATATGAACTTGAAATTTATTTTAAACACTTTAAATATTTTTTTAAAAAGAATATACCTTCTATTACAGAGAAGAACACTCTCACCATGGGTCATACTAAATTTCAAATCCACATCGTTGAGGCAAATACAAAATCAACTGCACGGTAACCTTAGTCATCACTGTTAGGCAAAGAGTTAGGGGGTATTCAGAAACCATGAACGACACAGTTTTTTGTAGGGTGGGGTGGGGGATTTTAACCTACATTCTGTTATGTAACCATCTTGACTTAGTTTTGTGTGTGTTTGTATAAACTTTTATTTATTTTTTTCTCCACAATTGTGTCCTCTATGTTCATTTATTTTGTCACGATGTCATATACGTTTTATGTTTTTTTTTTCTGATTTCTCCTTCATGTCCACTGACTTCTCCCTCCTGGGTCCTGACTTCTCCCTAAAGTCTCTGAAGGGAGAAGTCACTTCTCCCTAAAATCAGCTGCCAGGCTGACCCCTGGTCATGAGCGACCACCCTTGGGTCTTGCCAAAAATGGTCGTTAAAGACAGGTGGTCGCTGATGACAGGTTTGCTGAGAAGGGGTGCATTTTGAGTTTCGCTTTCACGATGCTTGAAAAGAGAAACGAAATGCGCTGATACTGGCGATAGCATACTTTAACCCCTCCACACAATCACATCTAAAAAAGAATTACCGAATGTGAAGACATTTCGGCCCAATTTCTAAGACGTTTTGGCCTCTTAGGGCCGAAACGTCTCAAGGCCGAAACGTCATAAAACCAATTATTTTGGAAATCGCGTGTTATTAGGCCTACTGATTTCTCAACAGCAATCACCACCAATCCTCGTTATTCCACCTGGGGGCGAATTGGCCCGAGGCATTATTTTAAAAATCACTCTCCTAAAATTTTTCACTCTCGTAAAATCTAAAAGTGGAGAGTGAATTTCCACTCTCCTGCTCTCCCGCTCCCAACGGTCACTGTGACTTTGAATCCTCCCCCCCCCCCCCCCCCCATGTGTCTAGAGGCGATTACCAGGCAAGACGTAGTTTTCTTCCCGCAAGTCTTGTATGATTTTAAATACATTCATGTATTTCTTGACTTCTCGATTGGCAGCTTGTTCGTGTTCTATGGCGACCTCATGGGCACATCCACTTTTTAGTTAGTGGGTTTCCTGTGATTATTCGTCTAGAATGTCATGTACGAGCGCATAATTTATCATAAATAAATTGCTAGTCTTTGGGTACCTCGGAGGCTGCATAGCCAGTTAACTGGTATTCAGATGATTACATGCAGGATTTCAATGCTCAAGCGCATAATAATTATTAGGCAGACTCATTATTGTATGTTATGGACCTTAGAAATTATGAAGTATTTCGGCGGCGGTCCATGTCGAGCCTGTTAATCATACCTACTTCCATTTCTAGATCCAGATTTCTATTAATGTCGGTACTATCGAATACACCTTGTTTTACACCCGTATATTCGCACATTTATAGCATCATAGATGTCGGATAGTACATTTCGGGGAGTGTTGTTGCTGGAATTTATTGTACACCTAAATGGGGTCGCCTGTGGGTTACCTTGGAAGTGTGTTTACTCTCCAGAGATCGTCCATTGTGATTCTATTGGACATGTGTATGTTATATATTATATCACCGGTTTTCGACCTATTTGCATATGCTGACTCCGGTGTATGTTATATAGTGGGCGATATTAATTACTGGGATCGTCACTATAGCCTTAGCTTCTGAAGTGACGTTAAACATCAGTTATTAATAATAATTAATACCTGAGTGCCGGTTTGACAAATATTTATATTGTTTTTTGGTACCGCTTTTACTGATTCCAGAGCGCTCCCCTCTTTCTTTTTGAAGATTCCTTCAAAAAGAAAGGGGGTTGGGCGATTTTTTACCTCTTCTTTGGCTTGATAAGTATGTAACTGTGAGTGAAGCTGTTTTGTCTGTAATTATATCCTGCATACAGCTGGAGTTTTATTGTATATGGCATATGTTTGTGGGGAATATTCTCTCATTCTCAAATACACCATCCTAATTTTTGGGGCTTAGTCTGGGCTAGCCTTAAAAATTGGGAACTCGTTACATCCAATTAGCATAGCCTTCATGCTAAATTTAGGAATTACTTGAACTGGGCTCCTTTTTAACGATATGTCTTCTCTATAACTGTATAGAGAGACATACATGTAATTCCTAATAATTTCCTTTCACCTTGGATTACAGGATTGGAACTATGTTGATCTACAAATTCTGAAGTCCTAGGCCCTCCGCCTTTTTACGATTCAGCTAGTCTGGGCCATTGGTTTACAGTGTAAAAATATTATAAATTTAAAGTAATTTGTATATTTTTTATCCTTACCAATGGCCCAGACGGAGATGGCCCTCCCATGAGTGTTGGCGTCAGTTCCGGTCACTTCCTGACGTATGCGCATGCGCGGAGAGTAAATGTATGGAGGGTCAGATAGGACTTTTAATTTTTAGCTCACCTACTTCTGTTAGAAGTGGTGAGCTTATATGATGACCTCGGGCATCAGCGTAGGCGTCTGCATGTCCAATATTGTAAGATTTAATGTTAAGGTTAATTTCTCAAAGATCAGTGGGCTCAGGCCTTTCATATTGCATATGTAGGTTGTAGGGGACTATCAGAACAGTATTTAACCCTGATACTATGACTTTTTTCCAAATTTCACCTAAAATTTTCTGCCAAAACTTGTAAGAATTTGCGTTTAGGTGTTGTAAGAATTTGCATTAAAGTCAGCTTTTGTGCAGATTGTGCTGCTTTAACTTCTCATTACTGTTGATTTTCATATTTCAATAACAACTGTAGGTATTAACCCTACTGTATGCAGGAATTTAACAGAAATTTTCTTTTTTTTCAGTCAAAATTTTCATGTTTTTCTCGGACTTAGTAAATTTTAAGTTGTAAAACTTTGTAAACTTTGTGTTTAGGTGAGTTGTGTTTCTATGTGTCTTTCCAGGTGATTAATATTCTACACTTGGGTTACTGAACTCCATTGCAGTAATATTTAACCCTCATTATTATATTTGAGGAATTTGAGGCTGATTTTCTGCCAAAACTTGTAAGAATTAGTTAATGATTTATATTAACTAAATATTAGGCATGTTACATTGGAACGACATTATCAAGCGCGAATGTAGGTGAGCGTTGGGATGTAACATCCCTCTTGTTGGTTTTGCAAGCAAATTTGGGGGATTGGGGGGGGGGGGGGGGGGGGGTTCAAAATTTGTGTTTGGCCCTTGATAACTTTGAGTTAGCACCAGCTAGTCTGGGGCATTGGTAAGTATAAAAATATACAAATTACTTTAAATTTATAATTTTTATAATCACAAAATGGCACTGAATAATGGAATGAAGGTAATGTTGAAGTAGGCAGTAAGCTGAAGACATTTCAGGATGGTGGGGGGGTTATCTCCCCCACCCCTCTTGAAACTCTGTATTGTATAAAAAGAATTCTTTTCATTCTTCAAAATCCAAATTTATTATCGAAAAAAGTTGATATAAGCATTTCTGTTTTTAAAAGAATTGAAGATTGAAGAAAAATTAAAAAAAAAACACCCCCTCCCCCACCTAGAAATCAATAATGTATAAAAAGATGTCATTTCACTCTTTGCATCTTATTTTTTTTGCTCACACTACGAAGTAGAGCTGTGGTAATGTCTTAACTCTGTCGACGTGGGCATCAACGTCCAATCTTTTAAGAGTTTGTGTTTCAAGTTTAAATTTTGTTGAACCCACTGGCCCCAGGTAGGGTTGGGCGGTATTTCGGTATACCGATTTTATTCGGTAATATTTTCAATACTGTTACCGATACCGGCAAATAATTGTTTAATCGGTATACCGAAAACTCGGTTTTACCGCGATATGCAATTCTCAAATTCCTCAAAAGGCACTCACTAAGCATGCGTAGTTAGTCACGTGGACACTTTCGGCCAATGGCACTGCCGTCTGCTGAAGTTAAATAAAAATAGGACATTTTCTTTGGGAGAATTATCAGGGGATTCCAAACGAAACTCACAGTGATTGGCTGCTAGTACACGCATTACGTCATTACTGCCTCGTGACTTCAGAAATGTGCTTGCAGGATTATTCAACACAAAAAGGACAAAGTCTTGTCATTGTTTCAAATAAATAAAAAGCCCAACTCACTTACATTTTCTACCAAGCAGCATTCGCCCCATACGACCTTTTTATTTGAATGGTGATGTGTAATACGGTTATTAATTTTAATCAAACATGAAAATTATTGTGATGAACTGTGGCACATGCCCTTCTGTTGTTGCTCACTTCACTTCTCAATCTCATGTCACTGGACGATTCTGATTCGAAGAGTTATTATCTCTGGGTTTGATTTTATTTTGAATTTCCTTCAATAAACATCAAATGTGCCTTGTTATATGTACCCCAAGTTGGCCCAACTGAACTTTGTGCTTAACTAAAATCATTTGTGAGTAAATATTTGAAAAAGTTTTGATTTTTGACGGCCGTCTTGTGCAAAGCTTCAGGCTCAAATTTTACAGTTTCGACATGTTGAAGTTGCATTTTTTGTTATGGAGAAGACCCCCTTTGATTTTAATCGGTATTTTGGTATACCGCGGTAATATTTTGCAATTACCACGGTATTTATTTTTCCCAATACCACCCAACCCTAGCCCCAGGCACTTTCAAATTGCACTTGTGGGTTATTAAAGACCATGACTGCAGGTACTTTTCAGTCACCCTTATGTTCTGGAATTTCTCTTCACCTTTTTTTTCTAGGTCAAAACTTAGTCAATATTTTTATACTATAACCCAATGGCCCAGACTTAGCTGGTGCAAACTCAAAGTTATCAAGAGCCAAACACAAATTTTGAACCCTCCAATCCCCAAAATTTGCTTGCAAAACCGAAAATTAAAAGTCCTATCTGGTCCTCCATAATTTTACTCTCTACGCATGCGCAGTCGCCAGGAAGTGATCAAAATTAGCGACAACATCATTCTTTGTTTGGCCCTAAAGTCAGCAACAAGGAACTGACATCTGTGCTTTAAAATCTCCTTTTTTGAGGATGCCAGACACAAATCAATGCAAGAATTGGTGGTTTTAGACGTTCAGTAGCTTTGCATCTGGTAGCATTTAAATTGGTTCTAACTTTGGGCCTTTTTGTCTGCATGAGGTCTTGCTTACATTGACGTTGTTTACATTGACAACGTCCTCATATATAGGTAGTGTTTTTATTGTAGAATTCTGTAGGATACATGGATTATTATTCCGGTAGTGTAGCTAAAAAAATTGGGATTTTGTCCACACTTTGGCTCTATCGGGATGCCTTTGGGCTCTTATGTTCCCTTTGTGTTTCCAAAAAATATTTTGAATTTAATTTTGATTGCTATTATTCATGTATCTTAATTATATATATATTGTTGTGGAGTTTGGAGGACTGATATCGACTTTAGTCGATGCACTCCTGCAGACTCTTGTCATTCTTGTGTTCACTGGGATGACTGATATTGGAGTCGGGTGTCGTGGTACAATGTTGACAGTGAGGTTCTGAAGCCAGGCCTCTCACCGCGTTATAATTCATTTTGTCAGTTTCTATTTCAGAGGAACATGAACATGGTGATGATATTGTGACACCCATCCAAGTGTGCTACCGTCGTCGCGCTCCGTGGAGCATATATAGCTAGCTGCAGTGCTCATTATTGCAAGAGTTAGGGCCTTTTGTTAAAGGTTTTAATCTCTTGCAAGCAGCTAGCCCGACTAGTGAAGCGGTACTACGTCTGTGGGTGCTGTGATGCTTGGTAAGTCTGCTGTGGTCGAAGGAAGTGTAGATGTGGGTAGAGCGAGCACTTAAATATAAATAGCTCACCCAGCGACAACGGAAATAGGGAGGATGTCACCAAGTTCTTGTACTCAGCGAGGTTTATAGACCGCAAGCGGGAGAGGTCCCTCTCTAACTTAGCAACATCTGGGGCCAGATATTGTTATGAGAAACTTGCACAAGCCAGAGCATATGTCCGCCCTCCATTCGGGATACTCTGTTTAGTCTGCAGCCAGGGTCGGCTTCAGTCACGGCTTCCTCCACTACGTTTCACAAGCCGAAATGAAGTTTTCTGGTTTGAAACTTGCATGAGACGGAGCATATGTCCGCGCGCCGCTCGGAACGCTCCGTCTAGTCTGCAGCCGGGTTCAGCTTCAGTCACGGCTTCCACCACTACGTTATTTAAGCACACACGACCGCATCCTAGCTACCCGACTTCGGATATCCAGCCTGCCACACGAAGAAGGAACCACTCTTCGCCCTTGAAGTCCGACCATCCGGTAGCTAGGGAGACGAGGCCTCGATCATCGGGACGTTTGGAGAAGAGATCCATCTCCGACACACCATCCCAGAAGTATCAAGTGGCTAAGAAACGGAAGACCGCTGCTCCTCAGGCCTCGATGACGGACTTGCTGACACAGATTGCGCAGCAAGTGCAGGTACAACCTCCCTCAGACTCAGGACCTGATTTGTCAGATGGTGTGGGGTCAGTCCAGTCATCTGTTCACGCAGATGCAATGGACCGAGATTCGCAACTGATTCTCTCGGATGGTAAAAGGGATAAGGAAGAGGATTACCCTTCCCTTTCAGAACAACACATGGTTGCGGTGGATTTCATCCATCAGTGCTACCCTGAATTTGTTCCACCAACTCAGAATGCAGCGACGACAAGAGAGAAACCGCTGGGGTCATTGAACACAGACTTTATCTGAACAAATGTTCAGTCTAGGCAGATGTCGCAGGCCTTCGGCCATATACACGATGCAGTATTTAACCTCTCGAGTTTGAGGAAAAAAGGCAGTTTCTTATCTTCATCTTCCATAAACATACAGTTTCTTGGGCTATGTTCATTTAAAAACGGTTGGAGAAGATGTTCAGAGAGCTCCTCTGCATTTGAATGAGCAACCCGGGGATCTAGATGTATCCTTGCCTGCATTATTCACTATTCGCTCAGACATAATTACAACGGCAATTTCATCAAGTAGAGCGAATTTGGAAGCAATTGTCTTACGCAGATCACCTTACCAGAGCTATGGCACAACGTCTCAATGGGAAGGAATTTGAGGACGTTTGTACCCCTTTTAGAGTTCTTTCCAGGGCAATTTGTACACCATGTATAACTCCGCCCTTACAGGGGCTAATCTGGAGTTAATCAGGCGTGATGCTGCCTTTGCGTCGTCTATAGTTGACAAGGTGAAAAGCTCTCTCCGGGTTGCTCCAGTCTCCGGACATACTATTTTTGACGACAAGCTTTCATTAGTCTATGATCAGGCAACTAAGAAAGCGTCAAGTGATCTGCTTTTGAAGTCTGCGTCTCTTCAACCCTCTTCAGCAGACAAGAGTAAATGAGGACGTTCCAGATCTAAACGTCAAAAGGGAACTCCTTACGAGGGTACAAGAAACCCTCTTACAATTACTCTGGAAGTCGTCAATATAGCCACTCGGAAAAGGGGCATAGGTCTGATTGGGACTATTGGTCAGATGCCCCTAAGCCGACGGGGCAAGGTTCTTCTGTCACGGGGAGGATGTAGTTTCTCGTCCCATAAGCCTCGCAAGTCCTACGGGTGATGTTCAAGACCTCTGTTGCTTGCCAGTTGGTGGAAGAGTATCATCTTCGTGAGAAACTGGACAGCAGGCATGGAAGATAGTGGGTTAGAAATGTAGTCTGGGACGGCTACGGCTGGCATTCCCAGCGGCACCCCCACTAACAAGATGTCTGTGTTGGACAGATCTTCCATCGGATCCTTTCAAAGAGAGTCTCTCCTAGAGGAGGTACATGCTCTATTATTAAAGGAAGCAATAGAGGTCGCTGAGGATCAGGATTCTCAAGGTTTTTTCACCTGTTCCTCGTACCGAAGCAGACGGCTCGTTCCGACCGGTAATAGACTTGAGCTGGATAAACAAGCTTATCGTGACTCCAAAATTCTATAAGACCATTCGGTCGGTAAGAGCGAGCATTCAAGTGAACGACTATGCTCTAAGCATAGGCCTAAAGGATGCATACTTTCATGTCCTGGTACATCCGGCATTCAGAATGTACCTGTGGTTAGCCATACAAGGGAAAGTGTATCAGTTCAGAGCAATGTGCTTTGGTCTGAACCTGGCTCCCTGGGCATTCACTCGTATAATGAACTCGGTAATGTCATACTTCTGAGCTCATTCGTCTGTGGTAACGTCGGCTTACTTGGAACACATTCTACAGAGATACGGCAACAAAATTATTCTTCGGAACGATGTTCCGAGTCTGCTTCTTTTGTTCCGACGTCTCAGTTTCATCGTAAACGAAAAAATGTCGGATCTAGCTCCATCCAAGTCGTTCATTTACTTGGGAATGATCTTCGAGACTCACAACAATCTGGTTCGTCAGCCGAAACCCAGAGTGAAATTAGTCCGTTATTATGCTCGCTTTTGTTTACACTCAGACACCTTAACAGCGAAGGAATTCATGCGACTGATGGGACTGTGCAGAACTCCTGCGGATCTTATTCCGAAGAGCCACCTGGGCATGGTTCCCCTCCACATTTTCTTTACTCAGAACTGGAATGTGAAGACGCATTCGCTCGAAACCAGTATTGTTTTAACAGACCTAGTAAAACAAGGGTCCAGATTTGGTAGATATTCAGTGGTTAACTCAGGGAATTCTGCTGTGACTGCCAGATCTGGCTTTCACGATTATGACGGATGCGAGTCAGACGGGTTGGGGCGTGACACTAAGTCCCAGAGACTTGAAGTGTCAGGGTCTTTGGGACCCTCGGTTCCTAGAAAAGTGCATAAACATCAAAGAAATGATGTCAATATAGCTAGTGCTACAACATTTGATTCACATAATATCGGACGTCCATGTTCAAATTTTGTCAGACAGTTCGACAGTAGTAGTTTACATCAGGAACCAAGGCGACACTCATTCAATGCCAATATGCGAATTAATGGAGAAGATTCTCCAATATGTCATGAATCATCATGTTCATCTTTCTGTCTGTCATATACCGCGTCGTCTGAATGTACTAGCAGACTCGCTCTCTCGGAAAGGTCGCCTGTTGTCATCGGACCAGACTTTCAACAAGCGAATATTCAGGCAGAATTGCTTCCAGTAGGATTGTCCCATGATAGATCTGTTCGCGACACACCGGGACAATCAGTTACCGACGTTCGTGTCGCCATGCCCAGATCATCAAGTGTATGCAGTAGACACTCTATTGATCTCATTGGATGGAATGATAGGATAGGCGTATCCTCCAACTTCGTTGATTTAGCAGATTTTGTTTAGTTCAAACAATGCCATTGTGAAATACTGATAGTAGTATCTCTATTGTCACAGAAACCTTGGATCAATCTTCTCAGGTGTCTGTTATGGGACGTTCCCCAGAAGCTTCTTCCACGAGAGGACCTTCTTTATCACGGGAAGTATTTGTTCTTCACGTCCTTCTCCACCTTTAATGGCATTATGGAGTCAGTCAGACATGAGGGAGCCATGCGGTTCCTATACCATTTGATGACTAACACAAGAACGATTCAGGTAATGTGGGTGAAGGTGGTTCAATATGATTTTTAATCCAACCCCCCCTCCACCCCCACCCCCTCCCCTCCAAAGCCAATATGTTAAGAGGCAATTACCGGGCAAGACATAGTTTTCTACCTGTAAGCCTCAGATGCATTTAAGTACATACATGCATTTCATGAGTTCTTGATTGGCGGCTGGGTTGTGTTCTATGGCGACCTCATGGGCACATCCACTTTCCTGTTGGTTGGTTTCCTGATTACATGCAGGATTTCAGTGCCCCCCCCCCCCCCCCCTCTCATAATAAATGCATTATTAGGTAGATGCATTTTTATGTGTACACATAATGCCGGCATCTGGGGTGGCCATCTGTCGTTCGTCCATCCTTTGTCCGTCTGTCCATCCATCCATCTAGCGTCTGTATCCATTTCTTTGGCATTTGATAATTTGAAAAATATTGCTTGAATTGTCAAGTTACTTTATATTTGTGTTCAGGTTACTGATGTGCCAAGCTGTATAGTTTTTGGTGTAAATCTGATAATTTGATCCTGAGATATTAACCCTTTATCCTTCAAATTGAAAGTTCCTCCAATCCCTTTGGCATTCGATAACTTGAAAAATATTGCTTGGATTGTCCAGTTACTTTATATTTGTGTTCAGGTTACTGATTTGCCGAGCTGTATAGTTTTTGGTGTAAATCTGATGATGTGATCCCGAGATATTAACCCTTTATCCTTCAGTTTGAAAATTCCTCCAATCCCTTTGGCAGAAATATTGCTTGGATTGTCAAGTTACTTTATATTTGTGTTCAGGTTACTGATGTGCCGAGCTGTATAGTTTTTGTTGTAAATCTGTTATTTTGATCCTGAGATATTAGTCCTTTATCCTTCAAATTGAAAATTCCTCCAATCCCTTTGGCATGAGATAACTTGAAAAATATTGCTTGGATTGTCAAGTTACTTTATATTTGTGTTCAGGTTACTGATGTGCCGAGCTGTATAGTTTTTGGTGTAAATCTGATAATTTAATCCTGAGATATTAACCCTTTATCCTTCAAATTGAAAATTCCTCCAATCCCTTTGACATTCGATAACTTGAAAAATATTGCTTGGATTGTCAAGTTATTTTATATTTGTGTTCAGGTTACTGATGTACTGATCTGTATAGTTTTTGGTGTGAATCTGTTATTTTGATCCTGAGATATTAACCCTTTATCCTTCAAATTGAAAATTCCTCCAATCCCTTTGACATGAGATAACTTGAAAAACATTGCTTGGATTGTCAAGTTACTTTATATTTGTGTTCAGGTTACTGATGTGCCGAGCTGTATAGTGTTTGGTGTAAATCTGATAATTGATCCTGAGATATTAACCCTTTATCCTTCAGATTGAAAATTCCTCCAATCCCTTTGGCATGAGACAACTCAAAAAATATCAATCTGATTCCCATGTTACTTTATATATTTATTCAGGTTACTGATGTGCTGTGCTGTATAGTTTTTTAAAGTAAATCTGATAATTTGATCCGGAGATATTAACCCTTTATCCATCAAATTAGACACTCCTCCAATCCATTTCTATATGTACCCATACCATGTATGGTGTACATAATGTCGGCTATGGTGGTGGCCCTACGTCATACAGTTTTCTACTAGTTAAATTTCGGTACCCAATCGAATACAACTAGTCTTTACACTCTCGTATATTCGTATATTCGTATGTTTCTAGGAGCATAGATATCGGATTGAACACATCTGGGAGTGTTATTTACTGGAATTTATTGTACACCTGAATGGGGTCGCCTATCGGTTACCTCGGAATTGTGTTTACTCTCCAGAGATCGGCCATTGTGATTCTATTGGACATGTGTATGTTATATATTATATCACCGGTTTTCGACCTATTTATGTATGCCGACTCCGGTATTCATTACAAGCAAGCGATATTAATTACTGGGTTCGCCACTATAGCCTTAGCTTCTGAAGTGCTGTTAAGCACCAATTTATTAATAATAATTAATACCAGGGTGCCTGTTCGACGAATATTTATGTTGTTTTTGGTACCGCTTTTACTGATTCCAGAGCGCTCCCCCCTTTCTTTTTGAAGAAGTTTCCTTCAAAAATGGGGGGGAGGGGGGGATGTAATTTTTAGCTTAACTTGACAAAGTCAAGATACGCTATTGCCATCATGCGTGCGGAAGTCTGTTAGTCTGTGAGTCTGTTCACATTTTCCTTCAGCACAGGCTTCACCCCATAGTTCTTGTCTGATCGTCACGAAATTTCATATGCAGGTTTGGGGTCATGTCTAGATGAGAACGTCCCCTTTTGTTCGTGATCGGTCAACCAGTATGGCTGCCCGAGCCCAAAACCCGAAAACCATTAGCACAGTCTGCAGGTCATATTTAATATGGAGGGATTTCATTGTAACTCGGAAGGTTGACTTCATATAATGTCTAGATGAGAACGTCCCCTTTTGGACATGATTGGGCAACTGTGACGTCTACAAGGGCCCGAAGCCCAAAAACATTTAGCACAGTCTAGAGGTCATATTTATGAAGGGATTTCATTGTAACTTGGTAGGATGACTCCAAATAATGCCTAGATGAGAACGTCCCATTGTGATCGCGATCATTCAGCCTTGATGGCTGTCCGAGTCCAAAAACCTATAGCATAGTCTATAGGTCGTATTTATGGAAGGATTTCATTGTAACTCATTAGATTGACTCCATATAATGCCTAGATGATGACATCCCCTTTTGGTCGTGATTGGTCAACTGTGACGGCTACAGATGCCCGAAGCCCAAAAACCTTGAGCACAGTCTACAGGTCATATTTATGAAGGGATTTCATTGTAACTTCGTAGGATCACTCCAGATGATGCCCAGATGAGAATGTCCCCTTTTGGTTGCAATCATTCAACCATGATGGCTGCCCGAGCCCAAAGCCCAAAAACCTTGAGCACAGTTTACTGGTCATATTTATGAAGGGATTTCATTGTAACTTGGTAGGTTGACTCCATTTGATGCCTAGATGAGGACATCCCTTTTTGGTCGTGATTGGTCAACTATGATGGCTACAGGTGCGAAACCCGAAAACCTTGAGCACAGTCTACAGGTCATATTTTTGAAGGGATTTCATTGTAACTTGGTAGGTTGACTCCATATAATGCCTAGATGAGGACATCCCTTTTTGGTCGTGATTGGTCAACTATGATGGCTACAGGTGCGAAGCCCGAAAACCTTGAGCACAGTCTACAGGTCATATTTTTGAAGGGATTTCAGTCTAACTTCGAGGGATCACACCAGATGATGCCCAGATGAGATTGTCCCCTTTTGGTTGCGATCATTCAACGATTATCCCTGCCCGAGCCCAAAGCCCAAAAACCTTTAGCACAGTCTTCAGATCATATTTATGAAGGGATTTCATTGTAACTTGGTAGGTTGACTTCATATAATGTCTAGATGAGAACATCCCCTTTTGGACAGGATTGGGCAACTGTGATGGCTACAGGGGCCGAAGCCCAAAAACCTTTAGCACAGTCTACAGGCCATATTTATGAAGGGATTTCATTGTACCTTGATAGGATGACTCCAAATAATGTCTAGATGAGAACATCCCCTTTTTTCGCGATTATTCAGCCTTGATGGCTGCCCGAGCCCAAAAACCTTTAGCATGGTCTATAGGTCGTATTTATGGAAGGATTTCTTTTAACTTATTAGTTTGACTCCATATAATGCTTAGATGATGACATCTCCTTTTGGTTGTGATTGGTCAACTGTGACAGCTGCTGGTGCCCGAAGCCCGAAAACCTTGAGCACAGTCTACAGGTCATATTTATGAAGGGATTTCATTGTAACTTAGGAAGATCACTCCAGATGATAATGTGCCCTTTTGGTTGCGATCATTCAACCATGATGGCTGCCCAAGCCCAAAGCCCGATACCTTTAGCACAGTCTACAGGTCATATTTATTAAGGGATTTCATTGTAACTTGGTAGGTTGACTTCATATAATGTCTGGATGAGAACGTCCCCTTTTGGATGCAATTGGGCAACTGTGACGGCTACAGGGGCCCGAAAACCTTTAGCACAGTCTACAGGTCATATTTATGAAGGGATTTCATTGTAACTTAGGATGACTCCAAATAATGTCTAGATGAGAACGTACCCTTTTGGTTGCGATCATTCAGCCTTGGTGGCTGCCCAAGTCCTAAAACGCAAAAACCTTTAGCATAGGTCGTATTTATGGAAGGATTTCATTGTATCTTGTTAGGTTGACTCCATATAATGCCTAGATGATGACATCCTCTTTTGTCGTGATTGGTCAACTATGACATCTTCAGGGGCCCGAAGCCCAAAAACCTTGAGCGCAGTCTACAGGTCATATATTTGAAGGGATTTCATTGTAACTTCATAGGATCACTTCAGATTGTGCCCAGATGACAACGCCCCCTTTTGGTCGTGATCATTCAACCATGATGGCTTCCCGAGCCCAAAACCCGAAAAACCTACAGACTACAGGTCGTATTTGTGAAGGGATTTCATTGTAACTTAGTAGAATGACTCAGTATAATGTCGAGATGAGGACTTCCCCTTTTAGTTGCAATCGGTCTACCGTCATGGCTACACAGGCCTGAAGCCCGAAAACCTTTAGCACAGTCTGCATGCCATATTTATGAAGGGATTTCAATGTAACTTGATGGGATGACTCGTTTTGGAATAATTTCACTGCAACTTGGTAACTTTTGTTGACATACGTTAACTGTGAGGGCCACATACATTAACTGTGAGGTCATATTAACCCACCCCTCAGATCTTTAGTACAGTGTACACCTCATATTATTCTTATTAAAAACATAGCGTACAAGAAACAGAAATTAACATATTCCCAATTATCCCAATTCTTGTCTTATTTCATAATCCTTTCATAAACATTGAACATTATCCTTTTCATCAAACACAATACACAGACAAGTTGAGCTACTGTGTCATTGATACTTTCATTATACCCCCAGTTTCGAAGAAAATGGGGATATACTGGATTACATGCGTCCGTGCATCCGTCTGTCCGTCCATCCATCCGGCCAGCCGTCTGTGCGTCCGTGTGTGAATCCGTCCGAAAATATTCATAACTTAAGTAAATAATTATTTTTTATAATATTTGTTGGTCATAGGTATGCCCACACTAGTTATTTTTTTTTTTTTATTACTTGTTCAATTAGAAATTGTGTCCGTCCGAGCCAAATTTTGTCTGTTCAGCCTGTATCTCGGGTATCGAATGTTCTATTGCAATGAAATTTGCCATGAACACTGCTTATGGTATAGGCTTTAAAAAAAGGATTCAACGATATTTCTCACATTCTCCTTTTTAGAGTTATCCCCCTTTTTGACGTAGAAATTGTAGGAAATGGACATTATTTGTCTGTTCAGCCTGTATCTCAGGTATGGGTTGTCAGATTTTGGTGAAATATGGCATGCAGTTTGCCTGTGACAAAGGCTTCTGCCTCATTGCATAAAACTTCCAAACACCAAACAATTTACCATACCTTTTGACTTAGAAATTGTTGGAAATTGTTGAAAACCTTCGAAGAAAATGGAAGGGGGGGTGTATACTGGATTGCGTCCATCCATCTGTACATCCGTCTGTCAGTCCGTACGAGAATATTCATAAATGATATTTGTTGGTCATAGGTATGCCCACACTAGGCGGTACACCACGTGGGGGTATGCACCAGACGAAAGTCCTGCTCTTGTTTTTACCTCTCTTCCGGCTTGATAAGTGTGTAACTATGAGTGAAGCTGCTTTGTCTGTAGATTATATCCTGGATACAGCTTGTGTTTTATTGTATATGGCATATGTTTGTGATGAATACCCTCTTATTCTCAGACACGCCGTCCTAATTTTTGGGGCTTAGTCCGGACTAGCCTTAAAAATTAGGAACTCGTTACATCCAATTAGCATAGTCTTCATGCTAAGAATACGGAATTACTTGAATTTGGCTCCTTATTATGATATGTTTTCTCTATTACTGTATAGAGAGACATAATGTAATTCCTTTTAAATTTAATTTCCCCTCACCTTGGTTTACAGGCTTGGAACTATGTTGGTCTACTAATTCTGAAGTCCTAGGCCCTCCGCCTTTTTACGATTCAGCTAGTCTGGGCCATTGGTTTATAGTTGGACATATTATGTTATGGTGCTGTCTGTCTGTCTGTCTGTCTGTCTGTCTGTCTGTCTGTCTGTCTGTCTGTCTGTCTGTCTGTCTGTCTGTCTGTCTGTCTGTCTGTCTGTCTGTCTGTCTGTCTGTCTGTCTGTCTGTCTGTCTGTCTGTCTGTCTGTCTGTCTGTCTGTCTGTCTGTCTGTCTGTCTGTCTGTCTGTCTGTCTGTCTGTCTGTCTGTCTGTCTGTCTGTCTGTCTGTCTGTCTGTCTGTCTGTCTGTCTGTCTGTCTGTCTGTCTGTCTGTCTGTCTGTCTGTCTGTCTGTCTGTCTGTCTGTCTGTCTGTCTGTCTGTCTGTCTGTCTGTCTGTCTGTCTGTCTGTCTGTCTGTCTGTCTGTCTGTCTGTCTGTCTGTCTGTCTGTCTGTCTGTCTGTCTGTCTGTCTGTCTGTCTGTCTGTCTGTCTGTCTGTCTGTCTGTCTGTCTGTCTGTCTGTCTGTCTGTCTGTCTGTCTGTCTGTCTGTCTGTCTGTCTGTCTGTCTGTCTGTCTGTCTGTCTGTCTGTCTGTCTGTCTGTCTGTAAACAATTTTTGTGTCACCTCCTCCTCCTAAGGTTTACATGCTATATTGTTCAAACTTTACAGACATGTTGATCAGTAATTACCATTGTGCATGTGTCAAGAGCAGGTAACTCCATTTAGTATTTTCAGAGTTATGCCCCTTTTAGTACTTGAAACATTACAGTATTCTGTCGCCCACTCCTTCAACATTTTACGTGCTATATTGTTCAAACTTTACAGACATGTTGATCAGTAATTACGCTATATTGTTCAGTCTTTGCACACATGCTGATCACCAATTGTTGTGCATGTGAAAAGAGCAGGTAACTCCATTTTGTATTTCTAGAGTTAAGCCGCCTTTTAGTACTTGCAACCTCACAGTATTGTGTCGCCTACTCCTTCAACAGTTTACATGCTATATTGTTCAAATTTTGCACACAAGTTGATCACCAATTGCTGTTGTGCATGTGACAAGAGCAGGTAACTCTGTTTTGTATTTCCAGAGTTATGCCCCCTTTTAGTACTTGAAACATCACAGTATTGAGTCGCCTACTCCTTCAACATTTTACATGCTACATTGTTCAAACTTTGCACACATGTTGATCACCAGTTGCCATTGTTCATGCGAGAAGTGCAGGTAACTCCATTTTGTATTTCCAGAGTTATACCCCCTTTTACTACTTAAAACACCTACTCCTTCAACATTTTACATGCTATATTGTTCAAACTTTGCACATATGGTGATTACCAATTGCCCATGTGCATTTGACAAGAGCAGGTTACTCCATTTTGTATTTCCAGATTTATGCCCCTTTTAATACTTAAAACATTACAGTATTGTGTCGCCTTCTCCTTCAACATTTTACATGCTATATTGTTCAAACTTTGCACACATGTTGATCACCAATTGCTGTTGTGCATGTGACAGAAGCAGATAACTCCATTTAATTTTTAAACACCAATAATCCTCGCCGTTTATAGCTGTTATGATCCTCAAAATGTCCTTTTCCTGGTGCCACCTATTGTCAATCGTTATCAATGAAGTTAACCTGTCATTGTAAACAGCGAGGAGAATCTTCTACACCTAAAAATTGTTTGCATTTCTATTCTGCATACTAAAATTTTACAAAATCAATATGAAATGTTTGCACACAAGCATACAATTTGAAACCCTTTACCCCAGACAGAACAGGGAATGGGCAATGATTGGATGGGGGGACAGACATAGTCGAGTCAACAAAAATTTCAAACTTTACCCCAGAGAAACTTGTGCGTGTTTCAATTTTGACGGGCGTATGTTGCCCCGCTAGGCGGTTCTCTTGTTATACTTACCAATAGCCCAGACAGGTATGGCCCTCCCATGAGTGGGCACTCAATCCTCCCCGTTGAGTTATTATGTAGTACTTTTTAGCTCACCTGACTGAAAGTCAGTGTGAGCTATTGCCATCACTTGGCATCCGTCGTCCGCCGTCCATTAACATTCGCAACTCAGTCTTCTCCTTCAAAACCACTAGCCCAAACCCAAACAAATTTGACATACAATATTTTGGGGGGTATCCTCTTTCCAATTTGTTAAAATGAACTTGGTGCCCCCACTGGGGTTGGGGTGATGCTCCAAAAGCATCAATTTCTCCTGAAATCTTCTTCTTATGAACCACCAGTCAGAATGCTGTGATATTTGGTATGTAAGCTCCTTTGGTACTCAAGATTCAAGTTTATTCAAAGAAATTTTCTCGGTCAATATTTGGGCTCGCTACGGGAGGGAAGGTTTATCAGTTCAGAGCAATGTGCTTTGGTCTGAACCTGGCTCCCTAGGCATTCACTTGCATAATGAACTCGGTAATGTCATACTTCGGAGCTCATTCAGGGTTTTTTTTGACCGACGAGAGGGGCCGAATATCGGCCCCATTCCCAATCGAAAATAGTCACTTTTTTTCCCAATTTGCTCCCAAAAATTCCCAATTCACGGCAGTTGAGAATTCATTTCTGTGTGACCAGTCGATTATTTTTAAGTGACCAGCACCGAATAATATTTGCCAGTGGACTTCGCAGTGTGAATTGTTTCAGTACGAAGGGTATTCACTTGTGTTGTTTTGAAACCATTTGACAGTGTCAAGGAGCGTCCTTGACAGTGTGTTCCTAGCATCAGCACTCTAAATTAGCTCCCTTGATGTGCATAGAATCACAACTGAATGACGCGACTCACAGTGCGTGAGTCAAAGTGACAAAATGCATCGCTGTCAACCATAACGGCTCACGAATGGTACCTAAATTTTGTTACAGGCGAGTTTCGTGCTTCTTAAAGCACGGTACCAATTTTTAGGTTCAGCTCACGTCTGAAATCCTGTCTGTTAACCTGTATTTTATTCAAACCGTTCCCCAGGTCTGATACTCCTGCTGACTGATGTCATGAAACCTGAATAGACTTTCGTCCCCAGAACGAACCGTCCACAATTATTTTACCCAAACCGTCCACCAGGCCAAGTACTCCTGCTGACTGAACTTGGCTTGCTTAGGTGAGGACTTATGTGTGTGGGTGATCATTAACCAATCCTTTTTCATCACTAGGACTGATTAATCACCAGTACAATTTAATAATTCTAAGCAGCCAGTGGGTAAATACAATTATACAACAGGTTTTCATTGATTAATAGACTGATTTCTCACAAGGATATGCTAGTAAGTTTATTTATTTCTTGTTGATAGTTGCTCAGATAAATTCCCACTTGTGGTCTCTGCGACGCTAATTTTCCCAATTGGAAAGGCCCCTGGACCCTTTCCCAAAAAGGGTAGAAAAATCCCTGTCATTCGTCTGCAGTAATGTCGGCTTACTTGGATGACATTCTGCAGAGACACGGCAACAGAATTATACTTCAGAACAATATTCAGAGTCTGCTTTTATTTCTCCGACGTCTCGGTTTCATCGTAAATGAGAAAAAGTTGGATCTCGCTCCGTCCAAGTCGTTCACTCACTTGAGAATGAGCTTCGAGACTCACAACAATCTGGTTCGTCTGCCGTTACCCAGAGTGAAATTAGTCAGTTGTTATGCTCGCTTTTGTCTACACTCAGACGCATTAACATTGAGGGAATTCATGCGACTGATGGGTCTGTGCGGAGCGGCTGTGGATCTTCTTCCGATGGGCCGTCTGCGCACACATCCCCTCCAGATATTCTTTACTCAGAATTGGAGTGTGAAGTCGCATTCGCTCGAAACCAGTATTGTTTTAACGGACTAACTAAAACAAAAGGTTCAGATTTGAGCAGATCTTCAGTGGTCAACTCAGGGAGTTCCGCTGCAACTTCTGGATCCGGCTTTCACGATTATGATGGACGTGAGACAGACTGGCTGGGGTGCGACCCTAAGTCCCGCAGACTTGACGGCTCAGTGTCTTTGGAGCTCTCGGTTCCTAGAGAAGCACATAAACATCAAAGAGATGATGTCAATATGGCTAGCACTTGAACATTGGATTCGCCTAATAGCAAACATCCACGTTCAAATTCTTTCGGACAATTCAACAGTTGTTGCTTACCTCAGGAACCAAGGCGGCGCTCATTCAATTCCATTATGCAAATTAACGGAGACGATTCGCCTATTCGTCATGAATCATGGTGTTCATCTCTCTGTCCATCATATACTGGGTCATCTGAACGTATTAGCAGACTCGCTGTCACCAAAAGGTCGCCTCTTGCCATCAGAATGAACTCTCAACAAGTGAATATTCAGACAGATTTGCTACCAGTGGGATCGTCCCATGATATAACTTTTTGCGACAGACTTGAGCAATCAGTTACCGATGTTCGTGTCGCCATGTCCAGATCATCGAGCATACACAGTAGACGCTCATGTCATCAATAGACCTAGAACCCTCAGATTAATCCCTAAGTGGAATTTGGCTTGGTTTTTGTTGAATCCTTTTGAGCCGTTGGATGTCGTAGAGTTCAATTTCTTGTCCTATAAAATGGCATTTCTCTTTGCCTTTGCATCTGCAAGAAGAGTCAGTGAACTTCATGCTTTATCTGTTGATGAATCTCACTATCGTAGTGTGGGTAATACCATTACCCTCACTACGGAGGTGGGTGTTTTTGGCTAAAAATCAGATTCCAGACAAGCGGCCAGAGCCTATTGTCATTAAGGCTTTACCATCCTCCGATAACCGTACACCATTGCTGTGTCCAGTCAGAGCTATGCGCATTTTTAAACATCGATCAGATTTTGTTAGAAAGGGAAGAAAACGTTTCTTGCTTTCTTTGATCCCTAACAGAAAGGATAGGACTTGAATTTTTTGGTTTTGCATGCAAATTTTTGGGATTGAGGGGCAAAATTTGTGTTTGGCCCAGGATAAATTTTGAGTTAGCACCAACTAGTCTGGGCCGTTGGTAAGTATAAAAAATATACAAATTACTCAGAATTTATCATTTTTCTGTTGCAAGAAGTTGATTTAAAGTAAACTTTATTGCACATTATGGTGATCTATATTGCTCATAGATGTGTTTTATTGTGATTGTAATTTCTCTTCATCCTTCTACTTAGTATATGTGTTGCAATTTTACCCCTTTTTAGCTTAACTTAAAGTCAAAATAACCTGTTGCCATCACGCGTGCAGAAGTCTGTTAGTCTTTGAGTCTGTTCACATTTTCCTTTAGCACAGGCTACACCCCGTAGTTCTTGTCTGATCGTCACAAAATTTCATATGCTGGTTTGGGGTCATGTCTAGATGAGAATGTCCCCTTTTGGTCGTGATCGGTCAACCAGTATGGCTGCCCGAGCCCAAAACCCAAAAACCATTAGCACAGTCTACAGGTCATATTTATGAAGTGATTTCAATGTAACTTGGTAGGTTACCTCTGTATAATGCCTAGGTTAGAACGTCCCCTTTTGGTCATGATCTGTCAACCGTGATGGCTGCCCAAGCCCGAAACCTAAAAACTTTTAGCACAGTCTGCAGGTCATATTTAATATGGAGGGATTTCATTGTAACTTGGTAATATGACTCCGTATGATGTCTAGATGAGAACTTCCCCATTTGGTCACAATCTGTCAACCGTGATGACTGCCCGAGCCCAAAACCCGAAAATCTTTAGCACAGTCTGGAGGTCATATTTATGGATGGATTTCATTGTAACTTGGTAGGTTGACTTCATATAATGTCCAGATGAGAACGTCCCCTATTGGACGTGATTGGGCAAATGTGATGGCTACAGGGGCCCGAAGCCCAAAAACCTTTAGCACAGTCTACAGGTCATATTTATGAAGGGATTTCATTGTAACTTGGTAGGATGACTCCAAATAATGTCCAGATGAGAATGCCCCCTTTTGATCGTGATCATTCAGCCTTGATGGCTGCCCGAGCCCAAAAACCTTTAGCATAGTCTATAGGTCGTATTTATGGAAGGATTTCTTTTAACTTATTAGTTTGACTCCATATAATGCTTAGATGATGACATCTCCTTTTGGTCGTGATTGGTCAACTGTGACAGCTGCTGGTGCCCGAAGCCTGAAAACCTTGAGCACAGTCTACAGGTCATATTTATGAAGGGATTTCATTGTAACTTAGGAAGATCACTCCAGATGATAATGTGCCCTTTTGGTTGCGATCATTCAACCATGATGGCTGCCCATGCCCAAAACCCGAAAACCTTTAGCACAGTCTACAGGTCATATTTATGAAGGGATTTCATTGTAACTTGGTAGGTTGACTTCATATAATGTCTTGATGAGAACGTCCCCTTTTGGATGCAATTGGGCAACTGTGACGGCTACAGGGGCCCGAAAACCTTTAGCACAGTCTACAGGTCATATTTATGAAGGGATTTCATTGTAACTTTGTAGGATGACTCCAAATAATGTCTAGATGAGAACGTACCCTTTTGGTTGCGATCATTCAGCCTTGGTGGCTGCCCAAGTCCTAAAACGCAAAAACCTTTAGCATAGGTCGTATTTATGGAAGGATTTCATTGTATCTTGTTAGGTTGACTCCATATAATGCCTAGATGATGACATCCTCTTTTGTCGTGATTGGTCAACTATGACATCTTCAGGGGCCCGAAGCCCAAAAACCTTGAGCGCAGTCTACAGGTCATATATTTGAAGGGATTTCATTGTAACTTCATAGGATCACTTCAGATTGTGCCCAGATGACAACGCCCCCTTTTGGTCGTGATCATTCAACCATGATGGTTTCCCGAGCCCAAAACCCGAAAAACTTTAGTACAGGCTACAGGTCGTATTTGTGAAGGGATTTCATTGTAACTTAGTAGAATGACTCAGTATAATGTCGAGATGAGGACTTCCCCTTTTAGTTGCAATCGGTCTACCGTCATGGCTACACAGGCCAGAAGCCCGAAAACCTTTAGCACAGTCTGCATGCCATATTTATGAAGGGATTTCAATGTAACTTGATGGGATGACTCGTTTTGGAATAATTTCACTGCAACTTGGTAACTTTTGTTGACATACGTTAACTGTAAGGGCCACATACATTAACTGTGAGGTCATATTAACCCACCCCTCAGATCTTTAGTACAGTGTACACCTCATATTATTCTTATTAAAAACATAGCGTACAAGAAACAGAAATTAACATATTCCCAATTATCCCAATTCTTGTCTTATTTCATAATCCTTTCATAAACATTGAACATTATCCTTTTCATCAAACACAACACACAGACAAGTTGAGCTACTGTGTCATTGATACTTTCATTATACCCCCACTTTCGAAGAAAATCGGGATATACTGGATTACATGCGTCCGTGTATCCGTCTGTCCGTCCATCCATCCGGCCAGCCGTCTGTGCGTCCGTGTGTGAATCCGTCCGAAAATATTCATAACTTGAGTAAATAATTATTTTTTATAATATTTGTTGGTCATAGGTATGCCCACACTAGTTATTTTTTTTTTTTTTATTACTTGTTCACTTAGAAATTGTGTCCATCCGAGCAAATTTTGTCTGTTCAGCCTGTATCTCGGGTATCGAATGTTCTATTGCAATGAAATTTGCCATGAACACTGCTTATGGTATAGGCTTTAAAAAAAGGATTCAACAATATTTCTCACATTCTCCTTTTTAGAGTTATCCCCCTTTTTGACGTAGAAATTGTAGGAAATGGACATTATTTGTCTGTTCAGCCTGTATCTCAGGTATGGGTTGTCGGATTTTGGTGAAATATGGCATGCAGGTTGCCTATGACAAAGGCTTCTGCCTCATTGCATAAAACTTCTGAACACCAAACAATTTACCATACCTTTTGACTTAGAAATTGTTGAAAACTTTCGAAGAAAATGGGAGGAGGGGGGAGGTGGGCATACTGGATTGTGGTTATCGAATTTTAGTGAAATATGGCATGCAGTTTGCCTATGACAGAGGCTTCTGCCTCATTGCATAAAACTTCCAAACACCAAACAATTTACCATACCTTTTGACTTACAAATTGTTGGAAATTGTTGAAAACTTTCGAAGAAAATGGAAGGGGGGTGTATACTGGATTGCATCCATCCATCTGTACATCCGTCTGTCAGTCCGTACGAGAATATTCATAAATGATATTTGTTGGTCATAGGTATGCCCACACTAGGCGGTACACCATGTGGGGGTATGCACCGGACGAAAGTCCTGCTCTTGTTTTTACCTCTCTTCCGGCTTGATAAGTGTGTAACTATGAGTGAAGCTGCTTTGTCTGTAGATTATATCCTGGATACAGCTTGTGTTTTATTGTATATGGCATATGTTTGTGATGAATACCCTCTTATTCTCAGACACGCCGTCCTAATTTTTGGGGCTTAGTCCGGACTAGCCTTAAAAATTAGGAACTCGTTACATCCAATTAGCATAGTCTTCATGCTAAGAATACGGAATTACTTGAATTTGGCTCCTTATTATGATATGTTTTCTCTATTACTGTATAGAGAGACATAATGTAATTCCTTTTAAATTTAATTTTCCCTCACCTTGGTTTACAGGCTTGGAACTATGTTGGTCTACTAATTCTGAAGTCCTAGCCCCTCTGCCTTTTTACGATTCAGCTAGTCTAGGCCATTGGTTTATAGTTGGACATATTAAGTTATGGTGCTGTCTGTCTGTCTGTCTGTCTGTCTGTCTGTCTGTCTGTCTGTCTGTCTGTCTGTCTGTCTGTCTGTCTGTCTGTCTGTCTGTCAGTAAACAATTTTTGTGTCACCTCCTCCTCCTAAGGTTTACATGCTATATTGTTCAAACTTTACAGACATATTGATCAGTAATTACCATTGTGCATGTGACAAGAGCAGGTAACTCCATTTAGTATTTTCAGAGTTATGCCCCTTTTAGTACTTAAAACATTACAGTATTCTGTCGCCCACTCCTTCAACATTTTACGTGCTATATTGTTCAAACTTTACAGACATGTTGATCAGTAATTATGCTATATTGTTCAGTCTTTGCACACATGCTGATCACCAATTGTTGTTGTGCATGTGAAAAGAGCAGGTAACTCCATTTTGTATTTCTAGAGTTAAGCCGCCTTTTAGTACTTGCAACCTCACAGTATTGTGTCGCCTACTCCTTCAACAGTTTACATGCTATATTGTTCAAATTTTGCACACATGTTGATCACCAATTGCCGTTGTGAATGTGACAAGAGCAGGTAACTCTGTTTTGTATTTCCAGAGTTATGCCCCCTTTTAGTACTTGAAACATCACAGTATTGAGTCGCCTACTCCTTCAACATTTTACATGCTACATTGTTCAAACTTTGCACACATGTTGATCACCAGTTGCCATTGTTCATGCGAGAAGTGCAGGTAACTCCATTTTGTATTTCCAGAGTTATACCCCCTTTTACTACTTAAAACATTACAGTATTGTGTCACCTACTCCTTCAACATTTTACATGCTATATTGTTCAAACATTGCACAGATGGTGATTACCAATTGCCGTTGTGCATGTGACAAGAGCAGGTTACTCCATTTTGTATTTCCAGATTTATGCCCCTTTTAATACTTAAAACATTACAGTATTGTGTCGCCTTCTCCTTCAACATTTTACATGCTATATTGTTCAAACTTTGCACACATGTTGATCACCAATTGCTGTTGTACATGTGACAGAAGCAGATAACTCCATTTAATTTTTAAACACCAATAATCCTCGCCGTTTATAGTTATGATCCTCAAAATGTCCTTTTCCTGGTGCCACCTATTGTCAATCGTTATCAATGAAGTTAACCTGTCATTGTAAACAGCGAGGAGAATCTTCTACACCTAAAAATTGTTTGCATTTCCATTCTGCATACTAAAATTTTACAAAATCAATATGAAATGTTTGCACACAAGCATACAATTTGAAACCCTTTACCCCAGACAGAACAGGGGAATGGGCAATGATTGGATGGGGGGACAGACATAGTCGAGTCAACAAAAATTTCAAACTTTACCCCAGAGAAACTTGTGCGTGTTTCAATTTTGACGGGCATATGTTGCCCCGCTAGGCGGTTCTCTTGTTATACTTACCAATAGCCCAGACAGGTATGGCCCTCCCATGAGTGGGCACTCATACCTCCCCGTTGAGTTATTATGTAGTACTTTTTAGCTCACCTGACTGAAAGTCAGTGTGAGCTATTGCCATCACTTGGCATCCGCCGTCCGCCGTCCATTAACATTCGCAACTCAGTCTTCTCCTTCAAAACCACTAGCCCAAACCCAAACAAATTTGACATACAATATTTTGGGGGGGTATCCTCTTTCCAATTTGTTAAAATGAACTTGGTGCCCCCACTGGGGTTGGGGTGATGCTCCAAAAGCATCAATTTCTCCTGAAATCTTCTTCTTATGAACCACCAGTCAGAATGCTGTGATATTTGGTATGTAAGCTCCTTTGGTACTCAAGATTCAAGTTTATTCAAAGAAATTTTCTCGGTCAATATTTGGGCTCGCTACGGGAGGGAAGGTTTATCAGTTCAGAGCAATGTGCTTTGGTCTGAACCTGGCTCCCTAGGCATTCACTCGCATAATGAACTCGGTAATGTCATACTTCGGAGCTCATTCGTCTGCAGTAATGTCGGCTTACTTGGATGACATTCTGCAGAGACGCGGCAACAGAATTATACTTCAGAACAATATTCAGAGTCTGCTTCTATTACTCCGACGTCTCGGTTTCATCGTAAATGAGAAAAAGTTGGATCTTGCTCCGTCCAAGTTGTTCACTCACTTGAGAATGAGCTTCGAGACTCACAACAATCTGGTTCATCTGCCGTTACCCAGAGTGAAATTAGTCAGTTGTTATGCTTGCTATTGTCTACACTCAGACGCATTAACATTGAGGGAATTCATGCGACTGATGGGTCTGTGCGGAGCGGCTGTGGATCTTATTCCGATGGGCCGTCTGCGCACACATCCCCTCCAGATATTCTTTACTCAGAATTGGAGTGTGAAGTCGCATTCGCTCGAAACCAGTATTGTTTTAACGGACTTACTAAAACAAAAGGTTCAGATTTGAGCAGATCTTCAGTGGTCAACTCAGGGAGTTCCGCTGCAACTTCTGGATCCGGCTTTCACGATTATGATGGACATGAGACAGACTGGCTGGGGTGCGACTCTAAGTCCCGCAGACTTGACGTTTCAGTGTCTTTGGGACTCTCGGTTCCTAGAGAAGCACATAAACATCATAGAGATGATGTCAATATGGCTAGCACTTGAACATTGGATTCGCCTAATAGCGAACATCCACGTTCAAATTCTGTCGGACAATTCAACAGTTGTTGCTTACCTCAGGAACCAAGGCGGCACTCATTCAATTCCATTATGCAAATTAACGGAGACGATTCTCCTATTCGTCATGAATCATGGTGTTCATCTCTCTGTCCATCATATACTGGATCATCTGAACGTATTAGCAGACTCGCTGTCACAAAAAGTTCGCCTCTTGCCATCAGAATGAACTCTCAACAAGTGAATATTCAGACAGATTTGCTACCAGTGGGATCATCCCATGATATAACTTTTTGCGACAGATTTGAGCAATCAGTTACCGATGTTTGTGTCGCCATGTCCAGATCATCGAGCATACACAGTAGACGCTCATGTCATCAATAGACCTAGAACCCTCAGATTAATCCCTAAGTGGAATTTGGCTTGGGTGGTGTTGAATCTCAAAGAAGCTCCTTTTGAGCCGTTGGATGTCGTAGAGTTCAAATTCTTGACCTATAAAATGGCATTTCTCTTTGCCTTTGCATCTGCAAGAAGAGTCAGTGAACTTCATGCTTTATCTGTTGATGAATCTCACTATCGTAGTGTGGGTAATACCAATACCCGCACTACGGAGGTGGGTGTTTTTGGCTAAAAATCAGATTCCAGACAAGCGGCCAGAGCCTATTGTCATTAAGGCTTTACCATCCTCCGATAACCGTACACCATTTCTGTGTCCAGTCAGAGCTATGCGCATTTTTAAACATCGATCAGATTTTGTTAGAAAGGGAAGAAAACGTTTCTTGCTTTCTTTGATCCCTAACAGAAAGGACAGGACTTGAATTTTTTGGTTTTGCATGCAAATTTTTGGGATTGAGGGGCAAAATTTGTGTTTGGCCCAGGATAAATTTTGAGTTAGCACCAACTAGTCTGGGCCATTGGTAAGTATAAAAAATATACAAATTACTCAGAATTTATCATTTTTCTGTTGCAAGAAGTTGATTTAAAGTAAACTTTATTGCACATTATGGTGATCTATATTGCTCATAGATGTGTTTTATTGTGATTGTAATTTCTCTTCATCCTTCTACTTAGTATATGTGTTGCAATTTTACCCCCTTTTAGCTTAACTTAAAGTCAAAATAACCTGTTGCCATCACGCGTGCAAAAGTCTGTTAGTCTTTGAGTCTGTTCACATTTTCCTTTAGCACAGGCTACACCCCGTAGTTCTTGTCTGATCGTCACGAAATTTCATATGCAGGTTTGGGGTCATGTCTAGATGAGAATGTCCCCTTTTGGTCGTGATCGGTCAGCCAGTATGGCTGCCCGAGCCCAAAACCCAAAAACCATTAGCACAGTCTACAGGTCATATTTAAGAAGTGATTTCAATGTAACTTGGTAGGATACCTCTGTATAATGCCTAGGTTAGAACGTCCCCTTTTGGTCATGATCTGTCAACCGTGATGGCTGCCCAAGCCCGAAACCTATAAACTTTTAGCACAGTCTGCAGGTCATATTTAATATGGAGGGATTTCATTGTAACTTGGTAATATGACTCCGTATGATGTCTAGATGAGAACTTCCCCATTTGGTCACAATCTGTCAACCGTGATGACTGCCCGAGCCCAAAATCCGAAAATCTTTAGCACAGTCTGGAGGTCATATTTATGGATGGATTTCATTGTAACTTGGTAGGTTGACTTCATATAATGTCCAGATGAGAATGTCCCCTATTGGACGTGATTGGGCAAATGTGATGGCTACAGGGGCCCGAAACCCGAAAACCTTTAGCACAGTCTGCAGGTCATTTTTATGAAGGGATTTCATTGTAACTTTGTAGGATGACTCCAAATAATGTCCAGATGAGAACGCCCCCTTTTGATCGTGATCATTCAGCTTTGATAGCTGCCTGAGCCCAAAAACCTTTAGCATAGTCTATAGGTCGTATTTATGGAAGGATTTCATTGTAACTTGTTAGGTTGACTCCATATAATGCCTAGATGATGACATCCGTTTTTGGTCGTGATTGGAAAACTGTGACGGCTGCAGGTGCCCGAAGCCCGAAAACCTTGAGCACAGTCTACAGGTCATATTTATGAAGGGATTTCATTGTAACTTCGTAGGATCACTCCAGATGATGCCCAGATGAGTATGTCCCCTTTTGGTTGCGATCATTTGATCATGATGGCTGCCCAAAGCCCAAAAACCTTTAGCACAGTCTTCAGGTCATATTTATGAAGGGATTTCATTGTAACTTGGTAGGTTGACTTCATATAAGGACTAGATGAGAACATCCGCTTTTGGACACGATTGGGCAAATGTGATGGCTACAGGGGCCCGAACCCTGAAAACCTTTAGCACAGTCTACAGGTCATATTTATGAAGGGATTTCATTGTAACTTCGTAGGATCCCTCCAGATGAGAATGTCCCCTTTTGGTTGCAATCATTTAACCATGATAGCTGCCCGGGCCCGAAGCCCAAAAAGCTTTAGCACAGTCTACAGGTCATATTTATGAAGGGATTTCATTTTTACTTGGTAGGATGACTCCAAATAATGACTAGATGAGAACGTCCCCTTTTGGTCACTACCGTTCAGCCTTGATTTCTGCCCGAGCCCAAAAACCTTTAGCATAGTCTATAGGTCGTATGTATGGAAAGATTCCATTATAACTTGTTAGGTTGACTCCATATAATGCCTAGATGATGACATACCTTTTTGGTTGTGATTGATCAACTGTAACGGCTACAGGTGCCCGAAGCCCGAAAACCTTGAGCACAGTCTACAGGTCATATTTATGAAGGGATTTCATTGTAACTTCATAAGATCACTCCAGATGAGGCCCAGATGAGAATGTCCCCTTTTGGTTGCGATCATTCAACCATGAGGGCTGCCCGAGCCCGAAGCCCGAAAACCTTTAGCACAGTCTTGAGGTCATATTCATGAAAGGATTTCATTGTAACTTGGTAGGTTGACTTCATATAATGTCTAGATGAGAACATCCCCTTTAGGACACGATTGGGCAACTGTGACGGCCCAAAGCCCGAAAACCTTGAGCACAGTCTACAGGTCATATTTGAGAAGGGATTTCATTGTACCTTGGTAGAATGACTCCAAATAATGTCAAGATGAGAACATCCCCTTTTGGTCGCGACCATTCAGCCTTTAGCATAGTCTATAGGTCGTATTTATGGAAGAATTTCATTGTAACTTGTTTGGTTGACTCCATATAATGCCCAGATGATAACATCCCCTTTTGGTCATGATTGGTCAACTGTGACAGCTACAGGTGCCCGAAGCCCAAAAACCTTGAGCACAGTCTACAGGTCATATTTATGAAGAGATTTCATTGTAACTTTGTAGGATCACTCCAGTTGATGCCCAGATGAGAATGTCCCCTTTTGGTTGCGATCATTCAGCCATGATGGCTGCCCAACTCCCAAAAACCTTTAGCACAGTCTAGAGGTCATATTTATGAAGAGATTTAATTATAACTTGGTAGGTTGACTTCATATAATGTCTGGATGAGAACGTCCCCTTTTGGATGCAATTGGGCAACTGTGATGGCTACAGGGGCCCAAAGACCGAAAACCTTGATGCCTAGATGATGATATCCTCTTTTGGTTGTGATTGGTCAAATGTGACGGCTTCAGGGGCCCGAAGCCCAAAAACCTTGAGCACAGTCTACAGTTCATATATATGAAGAGATTTCATTGTAACTTAGTAGGATCACTTCAGATTATGCTCAGATGACAACGCCCCCTTTTGGTCACGATCTTTCAACCATGATGGCTTCCCGAGCCCAAAACCCGAAAAACTTTAGTACAGACTACAGGTCGTATTTGTGAAGGGATTTCATTGTAACTTAGTAGAATGATTCAGTATAATGTTGAGATGAGGACGCCCCCTTTTAGTTGCAATCCGTCTACCATCATGGCTACACAGGCCTGAAGCCCGAAAACCTTTTGCACAGTTTACAGACCATATTTATGAGGGGGATTTCAATGTAACTTGATAGGATGACTCGTTTTGGAATAATTTCACTGTAACTTGGTAACTTTCGTTGACATACGTTAACTGTGAGGGCCACATACATTAACTGTGAGGTCATATTAACCCACCCCTCAGCTCTTTAGTGCAGTGGACACCTCATATTATTTTTATTAAAAACATAGCATACAGGGAACAGAAATTAACACATTCCCAATTATCACAATTCTTGTCTTATTTCATAATCCTTTCATAAACATTGAGCATTATCCTTTTCATCAAACACAACACACAGACAAGTTAAGCTACAGTGTCATTGACACTTTCATTCATTTTTCTCAGCAAAAAATCTGTGAACTTGTTACTTGTAACAATTGAAGTCAGCTCCAATATCCGAAGTGTAAGTTTTTTTTTTATTTTTATATGAAAACTTAGTTAATTTTCTGTTGTAAGAAGTTGTGTTAAAGCAATTTTTATCAGTGCACCTACTTTAAAGAAGTGGTGAGCTTATGTGGTAAGTCCCTTGGCATCAGATGTGTGTGTCCAATTTTGTAAGAGTTTGTAATGAGGTTATTTTCTCAAAGTCCACATTAGTCCAGTGGGATCAGGGCTTTTATAATACATATGTAGTTTGAAGGGGACTATATCAACAGTATCTGGGCCTAATACTGTAGCTTTTTTCCCAATTTAACCTAAAATGGAAGGCACAAACCTGCCAATTTCTGTTTGTTAGAATTAGAGTGTAGTTCAGCTTTTGTGCTGTGTAGGAGCCTTAACTTCCCATATTATAATTTTCGCCCCATAAAAATTAAATATATCTATCATTTTGGGTGATATAAATAATAAAAATGCAGCTTCAAGGAGCTTTCTTGACACTAGATCGACTACATCAAGCATGGATGTAGATGAGTGTCCAAGATGTGACATCAAGGAGTTGATTTTAGCATTTTCTGTTATTAAAAGTATGAATTATTTGTGAAAGAAACCTTTTTTCTTTGAGAAAGAATAAGATAAATAAAAAAAAACTAGATGGTGTCATTTGTGTGCAAAGTACACTATAGTATATCCCCGCATTTGCATTCTTGATAATTGGTTAATGCTTGATACAGACAGAAATGAAAAGGTATTATGTCTAGAACATATGAACACACCTTCAATGTTTTGGATTAAACCCCCCAGGAGCCCTTCTCTGGAAACTGATTTCTAATAATGAATGTGTCGCCACAGGTGTCACATAGTGCCAAATCAAAAATCTGAAACTTTTATGCACATCTAGAGACCCTACCTGAACATATGAACACACTTTCAACATTTCAAATTAAAACCCCCTTGGAGACTTTTGCCACAAACCGACAAAAGTAGTACGTTGGGAGCCACAAGGGAGAGGATCAAAAATTCAAAACCTTTATGCACATCTGGAGACCCTACCTGAACATATGTACACACTTGAACCATTTTGATTTAAAATCCATAGGAGTCTTTTGCTTGAAACTGATTCTCTGAAGACAAAAGTGGTGCTACAGGTGCAAGATGGAGCCGAATCAAAAATCTGAAACCTTTACGCACAGCTAGACGCCCTACCGGAACATATGAAGAACATTTCAGATTGAAACCCCTATGAGCTTTCACCGGAAAAAAAAGTGGTGCTACGCTGCTACGGGTACCACATGGAGCTGAATTAAAAATCTCAAACCTTTATGCATATGTAGACATGCTACTGGAACGTATGAACACTCTTTCAGTGTTTCAAATTAAAACCTCTAGGAGCTTTCACCAGAAACTGATTCTCTAATGACAAAAGTGGTATTATGTGCGCCACCTTTATGGACGTCTACAGATTCTACCGGAACACCTTAGCGTAGTTTAAAGATTTCAAATTAAACACCTAGGAGCCTTTCAATGGAAATCGATTTTCTAACAATAACAATAAAAGTGGTCCTACTGGAACCACCTGGGGTCAGATCAAAATTCTGAAACCTTTATACACATCTACAGATGCTACCTGAACACCTCAGCATAGATTAAATGTTTCGAAGTGCATACTCTTGGTGGTGGGATGTACTGACGGGATGGTCAGGATGGGGCGGCTGGAGATCACCACAATATCCCTGCCTTTTTAGCTCACCTGACTGCAAGTCAGTGTGAGCTATTGCCATCACTTGGCATCCATCGTCCGTTACCTTTTGCAAACTTGTCTTTTTCTTCAGAGCCATTCAGCCAAATTCAAACATATGTTGCATGAACCATCCCTGGAGTATACCCTTTCTATTTTGTTCAAATGAAGCGACTGCTCTGGTCAATGATGCCAAAGCCTAAAAATCTTTTTCTCATGAACCACCAGTTGAAGATTAAAGTTTGTTCAAGGGAACAAGCCAGAAAATAAGAAGACTGTCATCTGCAAAATGAGGTCCTCAGAGGGTGAATTTAGTGATGCTACCCTACTTAGCAGGGTACCATCACCAAATTTACCCTCTGTGAATCAGGGTCTCAAAACTAAACAGAAAGAGGTACCCAAAGGATAAATTGGCCCACTATACAGGATGGCATCATCAAATTCACCTTCTGGGGACCCCGTTCTGCAAATGTCAGACTGCTTACTGCTTATTTTCAGGCCTGCAAGGGAAGTTGGTAGATTATCAATATTTTTTGCTCTCTGTGGACACATACCCATTTTAGGCTCCGCCCAAAATTTCTTTTACAAGAACCGATGGCTGATTTGAACCAAATTTGGCATGTAGTATAAGTGGGTTCAAAGTACTTGATTGATGTCCAGATTTTTTTTTGTAGCCCCATTGGTACCTTAGGGGCTAAAAATAGAAAAAAATTCAAATGCCCATATTTCCCGAACTACACGGAACTGTTAACTGTTATTTGATATGAATCATCCTTTTGACCAGTAGAATGGATTAAAAAAAAATGGCTATCGGTTGTGTAAGGGTGTTCTGTAGGGGCGTTTGGAAAAAATGCTGAGTCAGCATATTTGCAAAATTGAAAACAAGATTTTCTTCAGAACCGCTGATCAGAATCTTTTGATATTTGGTATACAGCATCCATAGGACAGTCAAATACAAGTGTGTGCAAAATGAGTCCCTCGGTTCATAGTTGGGCTCAATACAGGAGCCCAAATAATTAACTTAGGGCATTATGAGGAATAAGCTTTAAAAATCGTCTTCAGATCAAACAGTCAGATTCTTTTGGTACTTGGTAAACAACATCTCTACAGGGGTCAGATTGAAGTTTGTTCAAATTGAGTCCTGGGTTAATATTTGAGCCCAACTTTTAACTTGGTGCAATATGAGAAAATTTCTAAAAAAATCTTCTTTTTCAGACCCACTTTCCTTTCATATTTGGTATGTGGCATATCTATAGTTGTAGGAGTTGAATTTGTTCGAATCAAGTCTCTGGGTTAATATTTGGGCTTCCTATGGGAGCTTGATTAATAACTTGATGCAATATGGGGGATATACTTTAAAAATCTTCTTCTTCAGATCCACCAGTCAAATCTTTTTTTGATATTTGGTATGCAGCATCTTTAGGTGGGTTAGATTCAAGTTAGTTCAAATGGGATCCCTGGATGAATATTTGGGCTCTTTATTGCAATATGAGAAAATTTCTTAAAAAATCTTCTTTTTCAGACCTGCTAGTGAGAATCCTTTCATATTTGGTATGTGACATATCTAGAGGTGTAAGATTCGAATTTGTTCAAATCAAGTCCCTTGGTTAATATTTGGGCTTTCTGTGGGAGCCTGAATATTAATTTTGTGCAATGTGGAGAATAATCTTTAAAAATCTTCTTCTTCAGATCCTCCTGTCAGATTCTTTTGATATTTGGTATGCAGCATCTCTAGGGGGGTTAGATTCAAGTTTGTTCAAATGGGATCCTTGTATGAATATTTGGGTTCTTTATTGGAGCTCAAGTTTTAACTTAGTGCAGTGTGAGAAAATTTCATAAAAAATCTTCTTTTTCAGACCCACTAGTGAGAATCCTTTCATATTTAGTGTGTGACATCTCTGGAGGTGTAAGATTCAAATTTGTTCAAATCGAGTTCCTGGGTTAATATTTGGGTTCTCCCAAGGGAGCCCAAATATTTACTTAGTGCAATATGGGGAATTATCGTTTAAAATCATCTCCTTCAGATCCAGCAGTCAGATTCTTTTGATATTTGGTGTACAACATTTCTGGGAGGGTTAGATTGAAGGTTGTTCAAATCAGGTCCCTGGGTTAATATTTGGGCTGTTTATTGAAGCCCAAAGTTTAACTTAGTGCAATATGAGAAACTTTCTTGGAAATTATTCTTCTTCAGGTCCACCAGTGAGAATCCTTTCATATTTGGTATGTAACATCTCTAGGAGTGTCAAATTCAAGTTTGTTCAAATCGAGTCGCTTGTTTTTTATTGAGGTTTTTTTTGGAGGGGTGGGGGGCTAGAGAGAAACACAGGTCAAAAACAAAACAAAAATTTCGTTTGGTTGTTGTTTTTTTAATATTTCACAGAAAAAATGCTGAGTCAGCATATTTGCAAAAGTAACAACAAAAAATTTCTCCACTACAACTACAGAATCTTTTGATATTTGATATACAACATCCATAAGGGGGGCAGATACAAGTGTGTTAAAATGAAGCCCCTTGGTTCATATTTGGGCGCAATATAGGAATGGGGAATGATCTTTAAAAATCCTCTTCTTCAGATCCGCCAGTCAGAATGCCTTGATGTTTGGGAGCCCGAATTTTAACTTGGTGCAATATGATTGAATTTCTTTAAAAATCTTCTTCAGATCCACCAGTCAGAATGTTTTCACATTTGCTGTACAACATCTCTAGGGTGTTGAGATTCAAGTTTGTTCAAATCGGGTCCCTAGGTTAATATTTGGTCTCCCTATGGCACCCCAAATTTTAAATTTGTGCAATATGAGGAAATTTCTTCAAAAATCTTCTTCAGATCCACCAGTTAGAATGCTTTCATATATGGTATACAACATCTCTAGGGGGGGAGGGGGGTCACATTCTAATTTGTTTAAATCAAGTCCATGGGTTTATATTTGGGCTTCCTATGTGAGCCCAAGTTTTAACTTGTGCAATATGAGGGGAATTTATTTAAAAATATTCTTCTTCAGATTCACCAGTTAGAATTCTTTCATATTTGGTATACAACATCTCTAGGTGGGTAAGATTAAAGTTTGTTCAAATCGGGTCCCTGGGTTTATATTTGGGCTCTGTATGGGAGCCCAAATTTTAACTTAGCACAATATGAGGGAGTTTCTTCTTCTCCAGAACCATCTCTTAGAATGTTTTGATATTTGGTATACAACATCTTTAAGGGGGTCAGATTCAAGTTTGTTAAAATCGAGTCCCTGTGTTAATATTTGGGCTTTTTATGGGAGCCTGAATTATAACTTGGTCCAATATGAGGGACTTTCTTTAAAACAGCTCTTCTCCAGATCCACCAGTCTGAATGCCTTTGTATTTTGTATTTGTATACAACATCTCTAAAGGAGTGAGATTCATGTTTGTTCAAAACGGGTCCCTGGGTTAATATTTGGGCCCCCTATGGTAGCCTGAATTTCAACTTAGTGCAATATGAGGAAATTTCTTTAAAAATCTTCTCCTTCAGATCCCCCAATCAGACTGCTTTCATATTTGGTATACAGCATCCTGATGGTGGAACAGAAGGGCTCAGACTCAAGTTTGTTCAAGTTAAGTTCCTAGGTTGATATTTGGACTCCCCAAGTTTTGCATTACTGGAAATTGGGGCATTATTTCTGTGGTGGCATCCCAGTACTTGAAAAAAAATCATCTGGCATGGACAACAGAGTTATAAATAATTGAATAACTTCATTCCTCTATAGTGTTAACTAGCTATAGATGTTAATTAAATCCTTCTTAAAACAATTATTGTCTGGTGAGCACCTCAGGTCCCCTGGGGCCTCTTGTTTAAAAAATTTGGGGTTAAAATGGCCACACTGGTTGTAGTAATCACCAAAGTCACCATCAGTTCATTTTTAGCTCAACTTTGGCGAAGCCAAATTTGAGGTATTGTCATGACCCGTTGTTTGTTCGTCTGTCTGTCTGTCCATCCGTCGCACCGTCAACGTGGCTCGGGCTAGAGGCCCTATTTATGAACCAATCTTTACGAAACTTCTTGGGTACCTTTGTTATCACCGTGGGATGAGAACGAGTGTTTTTGTGTCAGGTCCAAAATTCCAGACGGCCGCTGGCAGCCATTTTGTACAAAATTAGGTGCAATCAGATTTTTGCGCAGAACTTCCATATGAAAGCTCTGATTCAGATGATTTTTTGTATGAATGTTTAGTACCATGGGATACATCACATACAATATGGGTTTTTTTCTCGTGCGTAAATTATGCAAATTAGACTAACTTTGATTTATTTAATGTTACCTTCAGTACTGTAAGTGCAAATGCCAATACGGCTCGGGCTAGAGTCTGTATTTATGAACCGATCTTCACGAAACGAGAACAAGTGTTTCTGGATGCGGTCCAACATTCCAGATGGCTGCCAGTGGCCATTTTGTACCGAAATTAGGTCCAATCAGTTTTTTGTACACAACTTCTATATGGCTCAGGCTAGAGGCTGTATTTATGAACCGATCATTACAAAACTTCTTGGGTACCTTTGTTATCACCGTGGGACGAGAACGGGTGTTTTGGGGTGCAGTCCAAAATTCAAGATGGCCACCAGCAGCCATTCTGTACCAAAATTAGTGCAATCAGTTTTTTGTACAGAACTTCTGTATGAAAGTTCTGATTTGAATAAATTTTTGTATGAATGTTTAGTAATAGTAACATGGAATACATCACATATAATACGGGTTTTTTTCTTGTGCAGAAATTTTGCAAATTAGATGAACTTTGATTTATTCAGTGCTACTTATACACTGTAAGTGTACATGTCAATGCGGCTAGGGCTGGAGGCTGTATTCATGAACTGATCTTCACGAAACTTTTTGGGTACCTTTGTTACCACCTTGGGACGAGAACGAGTATTTCTGGGTGAGGTCCAAAATTCAAGATGGCTGCCAGTGGCCATTTTGTACCAAAATTAGGTCCAATCAGTTTTTTGTACACAAATTCTATATGGCTCAGGCTAGAGGCTGTATTTATGAACCGATCTTTACGAAACTTCTAGGGTTCCTTTGTTATCCCCGTGGGACGAGAACAAGTGTTTTTTGGTGCGATCCAAAATTCAAGACGGCCACCAGCAGCCATTTTGTACCAAAATTCGTGCAATCAGTTTTTTGTACAGAACTTCTATATGAAAGTTCTGATTTAAATAAATTTTTGTAGGAATGTTTAGTAACATGGAATACATCACATATAATGCAGGTTTTTTCTCTTGCAGAAATTATGCAAATTAGATGAACTTTGATTTATTCTGTGCTACTGATACACAGAAAGTACACATGTCAATACGGCTCAGGCTAGAGTCTGTATTTATGAACCGATCTTCACGAAATTTCTTGGGATACCTTTGTTATCACCTTGTGACAGGAACGAGTGTTTTTGGGTGCCTTTGTTATCACTGTGCTATATTTTGGGGTTCAGTCAGACCCAGTCTGGGACTAGATTTCTTTTCTGGTTTAGCATCTGATTGTCACCTCACCTTTACAATACTTTACCTATATATATGTTACAGGCTATGGTCAGCATTTATGTACAGAACGTTACAATAATTTACATGTACCTTTGTTATCAGGTCATTACCTAGATGTTTGTCATTGCTGTGTCATATACTATACATGTACATGTCTTAAACAAGTTGAGCTACTGTGTCATTGTCACTTTCATTTGGATCACAAAATGTCACCAAATGATAAATGCAAACTAACGTTTGAGTAGGTAATAAGGTAAAAGAAATCGAGGTGTAGGGTATGGGGAGAGATAATCAGGTTTAGGGAGAGATACCATTGGTGGGGAGGGGGGGGGGATAAGATAAACCAGGCAAAACCAGTTGCCAGTTGGCAAATTGCCATATCTTTTAAAATGCTAATGATTCATTTTATTCAATTATATTAACAGGCAAAAAATACAATTCTAGAAAATATAATTGTAAAAGTTTTATAGCATCGGCTGCTGTCCACCTTGTTTTTATTCTAACAAGACCAGAATATTCTTGGGAAGCCTAAAAATTTGGAAAATGACGAAGGTCCCTGATTTTTTCAATGGAGTAGATTCAGAGGTGCCTCCACCAAAAGATTTGCCACAAATTTTCTCATCCTGTTGGAAAATTTTGTAGGCCTTTTTCTTGATAAAAATTTGTAGAATGAAACAAAAATTTTATATTTTGGCTGAAGCATGTTCACACTGAATTCTGTGCAAACTTGTGAACTGTGGTTTCCCAGTCTGAAAGTTGTTGAAAAATTTTATTGGTCTGAAGCAAAAATCTTCCCTCCCCCAAAAAGCTATTTATACGCCTCTGATTTTTCTTCACTGCTGGAAATTCTTCAAAGGAAGAGGAGTAAATCCATTATTAGTAGTACTGTTTACTGTTCTCACAGGTGGTTCTTGATGAATAATGGGTGGGGTGGGGGTGCTTCACCTGTAATTTCATTGGAACATTAACAGATATTATAATTGTACTGACTAAGTCAAACTTTTTTTACAGGTAAATTGTATGGGGTTTTGGGTAAGCGCTTTGGCCGAGTGATACACGATGATATGAAAGAAGGAACACAGATGTTTATTATTGATGCAGTTATGCCAGTTGTTGAAAGTTTTGGTTTTGCTGAGGAGATTCGAAAGAAAACCAGTGGTTTGGCAAGTCCTCAACTGAAGTTTAGTCACTGGGAGGTAAATTTGTTCATGAATTTATATTTTGAATTTTCATTGAAGACTTTGTCATCAGAATGATTAACTTCTCCCCTGTTGTTTTGTTATTCTAAGTTTAAATGAAAGTGTCAATGACTGTGGCTCACCTTGTTCAAGAATGGACTGAACTAAATAGAAAGATCCAGTAATGCCAAGTCATTCACTCAAGTTTCTTCAGAAAAGTCATCACACCAAAGCTACATATGAAATTTGTAAAAGATTGGGTGAGAGGTGTGGCCTGTAGGGTCTGCTAATGGAATTGCTGACAATTTGTATGCCAAATCCAAGATGGCCAAATGACGGCCATGTTTTCAATGAAATACAGAAAATTTTTTTAGCTCCTGTCTGGACATCACAACAAAGGTATATACAAAATTTAAAAAAAGATGGGGTGAGGGATGTGTCCTGTAGGGTGTGCTAATGGGATTGTTGACAATTTATATGCCAATTTCAAGATGGCTGCTGGCAACCATGTTTTTCAACAAAATTCAGAATATTCGATAGCTCCCATCTAGACATCACACCAAAGCTACATACGAAATTTGAAAAAAGATCGGGTGAGAAATGCAGCCTGTAGGGTGTGCTAATGGAATTGTTGACAATTTATATGCCAAATCTAAGATCGCCACTGGCGGCCTTGTTTTTCAATGAAATTTGGAAAAACTTGATAGCTCCCATCTAAACATTTCCCCAAAGCTACATATGAAATTTGGGACTGATAGGGTGGGAGCTGCAGTCTGTAGGTTGTGCTAAAGGAATTGTGGATGGACAGTGTACATACGGACAGATGGACGGATGGTGGATCGCAACCCATCCCAGTAGCTCATACTTGACATTTTCAAATTAAGCGAAAAATGTATTTCATATCTATCTTAATCACAAATGTTTTATACCAAATCATTTGAATAATCAATATGTACTAATTCCAATAATGGAACAAAGTGTGATTTATGTGAGGGAAAATTCTCATATTTTGTTTCTTTGTGTACAGTGGAACCCTGTTAATTGAATAGCCACTTTTCCAGTGAGAATTATTAAGTTAACAGGAGTATTCAATTAACAGGGATGTGGTCTCTTTTCTGTATTCTGAAGCTAAACTGAGCACTTATTCTATTGCATTTTTTAATTGGCATAGCTCACACAACTTTGTCAAACAAAATATAATAGATAAAATGCCTGTATTTTATCTAATTAGACCAAAAAGGTCTAGGAACAAGGAAAATTTAGTGATTAGCAGGGTAATTTCATGACATGTGACAAGATTTTTTATTCATTCAACAAGAGCTTACTGTATAACCTATATGCAATTAGCAGGTCAAAATTGTACTGAAGGTATGGTGAATTGTTTTGTGTGTGGACATTACATTCAGTTAACAGGGTTATTCCATTAAGAGATATCCAATTAAGTGGGCTCCACTGCTCTAGTAAATTGCTATCTTTTAAGAGCCAGTTTCTTACTGGCAGCCAAAACTGAGCTAGAATAATCACTTCTACACCAGATTTACAGGATGTCAAATAGTGGAAATCTGGGGAAAAAATCAATGCCTGCAAGGGCTAATTCTTCACCAAACTTGCAAAAGAGATCTGCTCTGCTAAATGAAAATATAGTTATTGAAATAAAATTTACTCTCCCATCTGTTCCCATCCAGTGTATTGTTTGAAGGATCTTAAGAAGTACTGTAGACCTCCATTAATTGGGAGCCCTGTACTCAGTCCCGTTACCGGCTATTTACAGTATGGCTTCTGTGGACTGGTTACTTTCCATGGGTGGGCAATATTTCCATGGACACAATATTAGATTCCAAACACTAATTATAGGAATAATCATCAAATATTTAATTAATGAAGCACCAGGTACAACCTGGTGCTTCATTAATTAAAATTTTGCTGATGATGATTTTTATTACCTGGTAAATGCATGTGTGGACATAACTACCCAGGCGTGGAATACAACCAGTCCATCGTGACTTTACTGTATCTTAATACCAGTGGACAATTGATTTTGCTGTTAAAATAGGCAGTACACACATCATCCATCACTATTTCTTTTCAACCAACTCACAATTGTTTACAATTGGCTGTAACATAAGTGCAAGCCCTACTTCGGAACTAACTCAAGCTTTTATAATCTTTTCCAAACGAGTTGGAAAAGTACTAGAGTGCAAAAGCACGAAAAAGGTCGAAAAAAGGGTCGAGCGAGACCAGCACTCGAAATTACAGGTACTCTCTCTGCACACCTCTTGCGTTTACCGAGCGCATGCGCAACAATCGTGACGTCAATTCCTTTTATTTCCGCCATTTGTACATGGTCGGAAATTTTTGTGACTCGTGCTAATTTGCTGTTTATTCTTCGTGAACAACTTATTCTGCATTCTTAGTGTGCAAGTGGATTGTATCCTTTTGTCAAGCTACCAAATTATTGTTAATTAATGTTAATTTTTATTATTATTGCTTGTCTCTTCACACTTCATCTTGTTTTTCCCCCACGTGTGAACACGACCTTCGTGCTGTTTTCCGTCAGCGGGAAGCTTGATTACTTTGATATAATGCCAAAGACTATTCCTTGTACCTCTTGCTTGCAAGTGAAGCATGTGGACGACTCTCATTCCACATGTGTCACTTGCAACAATTGCACTCAGGCCCAATCATGTGGTATTTGTGGGGTTTGGTCCTCTAAATTCTGGGCTTCTGTTAACAAGGTGGTTCTGTCCAGAGCTAGAACCCCTCGTTCTCGGGGTAAGGGTAGCCGTGCCGTAGCAGACATTTCTGCTGGTGCACATGGTGACTCTGTCACACAGGATTCTGATCTGTCTTCTGTGGCGAGTTCCTCTGCAACTGTTGACGGTGTTAGTTCAGTGATACCTGACGAGGAGACAGTGGTCTCTTTGTCTTCTGATGTCACTATTGAGGCGTCTGTTTTCGTTGAGAGCTTTTCCGAGGTCAGCTCGGTGACCCTCTCCGATCTGCCTCCTACACCGTCGACTGTTGTTGAGGAAGTTGTTACTCCAGATCCTATTCTGTCTGATGGTGGCTCTTCCATCTCCTCTGGGGATGGTCTACAGTCTCGGGGGACCGAGGCTGTATCTGCTGGTGTGTCTGTGTGTTCGCAGCCTCCCCTAGCCTCGCGGCAGGGCTGTGCGGGTTTGCTGTCTGCTCCGTCTCATCTGGCTAGGTTTGCTCCTAGTCGGTTGAGCTGGTCGGTCGCTTCAGCAGCGATTCCTCGTCCCTCGAGTGAATCGTTTATTGTTCCTCCTTCCCCTGCTAGTGTGCCGCCTAGCGGGATGGTGTTGGGACGTTGGCATCCAGGGCCTGCTGTTCGGCAGTGGTCAGTGACAGCCCCTGTTAGCTGTCACTCTCGGAACCTTCCTCCGGTGATTCCTCACTGTGTTCCGAGTCTGGGTGTCGATCGATGCTTGCCGTCGGTCTCAGAGGATAGGCAGTTGGGGCCGTCTGCTGCGCAGAGGCCAATGACAGGTTCCTGTCATTCTTGGGACAATCCTCCGGTGTCTTCTCACCGTGTCCTAGGTCCAGCTACCGATCGACGTGCGCCGTCGGTCTCTTTAGAGGATTTGCAGGCAGGACCTTCTGTTTCGCAGAGGTCAGTGATGGCCCCTGGGCGTCACAATCGGGACTATCCTCCGGTGTCTTCTCACCGTATCCCTATTCTGTCTGCCGATCGACGTTCGACGTCGGTCTCTTCTGAGGATTTGGGTTCTTCTACCAGAAGGGTCCATTGGGAGGACACTCTGTCGGGCGATGCTGCTGTGACGGATTCTCAGGGTGACCTTCGTCAGGCCGTTTTGGCGCTCACCCGGTTGCTTTCCGGCAACCCTCAAGTTGGCCTCCCTGTGCCTCCTGAGGCACAACCTCCTTTGGTCGGTCGCCGAGATGTCTCGCCTGGCCCCTTGGATACTGCACAGTATTCACAGGAGGTTTCTGCTGGTCAGCCCGAGTTGGGCTACGTCTCCTCTGCTACGGAGGATGACGAGTATCTTGAAGGTGATGGGCCGCCCTCGTCAGTCTTGGGGCAGGCTTTGGATTTCGTCTTTGGCTTATTGCCGGACGTTCAACCTTCCGACCAGTCTTCTGTGACCGTCCGGCCGCGGCCCACTGTGGAGCGCCGTAACGCTGTTGAGCATTCTAGCTCCGGGGCTTTGCGTCCTCTGCAATCGGCTCAGGTTGTTGAGTCCTTCCAGGGCTTAGACGCCAAAATGCATTCTAAGGCCCTCAAGGGTTCCTTCTTTTCTAGAGCTGATGCCTTTCTGCCTCCATCGCGGTTTCGTGTTTACGATTCCGTCTCTCCACCAGTCTTCCAAGGGATGACTACTGTGGATGAGGATTCTTCTTCCCTCGGGTTGACTAAGCCTAAGTCGGCAGTTCTCCCGATGTTGGTAGTTGAGTCTATGGTGGGCCTGTCCCGAGAGATGCTGGGTATGTTATCTCTCGCGGACCATGTCGTCGCTGCTCTGGCTGAATATTTTCCACCAGGGGAGTTTGATGACGCTCAGGCGCCTTTTCGCGTTTTGTCACAGGCTCTTATAACTTGACACACGCTCACGCCTGTAACACGGCTAATTTGGAGCTGGCACGCCGGGATGCGGTGTTGGATTCTTTACCATCCCTTCCTTCTGAGCAACGTGCTGTTCTGAGGTCTGCCTCTTTGGTGGGACCTCAGTTGTTCCATGGTTCCGTGGAAGCTGTTCGTGGCGAAGTTCTTCGTCATTCGAAGGACCAGCTTTTGCTGCGACAGCTTGACCAACCTGCTGCTGCGGGTGGGGGTCGTTCCAGGCCCGCCAAGCGTGCTGCTGTGTCTGCCTCGTCGGCGACGTTGGCTACGCCTTCGGCTCTGTCTGCTCCTTCTGCACATAAGAAGTGCCGACATGGCCAGGCTCGCTGGCAGCCTCAGGCCGGAAAGTCTCAGGACTCTGTCACTTCCCGAGGTGGTTTCTCCTCTCGGGGGCCTCGTCGAGGTCGCAAGTGAAGGTTCTCACCTCGATTCGCCTCCAGTCGGGGGAAGGCTGTCGCTGTTTTATGACCGTTGGACAGAGATAACGTCGGACTCTTGGATCCTCGACGTCATTCAATCCGGTCTGCGACTGTCCTTCCATCGGCACCCCAGTTTATCTTGTGTGCCCCTTCCGACTCAGGTCCCTTCAGATTCTCTGCGTCGGGACCTTCTGGTGCAGGAGATCGACAATCTCCTCTCCAAAGGGGCGATCGAGGTGGTCAGGAACACCCTTTCACCGGGGTTTTACTCGAGACTTTTCTTGGTGCCGAAGAAAAACGGCCAATACCGTCCTGTCATCGATCTGAGTACCCTGAACGAGTACATTATAGCTCCTCGTTTCAGTATGGAGACTTTCCGGTCGGTTCGACGTTCAGTTCATCAGGGCGATTTTGCGGCCAGTATCGACCTGAAGGATGCCTACTTCCATGTACCCATTCATCTGGCGTCACGGAAATACCTTCGGTTCTCGTTTCGGGATCGAGTTTTTCAATTCAGAGCTCTCCCGTTCGGTTTGAACCTGGCTCCTTGGGCCTTCACCTGACTGATGTCACAATTGCTTGCTTTCCACTGCACTCAGTCGGCAGTGACTTCATCAGCCTACCTAGACGACATCCTCCAACGGCACCATGATGCTGCTGTTCTGGAGTTCGATGTCCGGCAGTTTCTTTGCCTGCTAGCGTCGCTGGGTTTCAGAGTCAATCGCGAGAAGTCGGATCTTCTTCCTTCTCAGTGATTCCGTCATTTGGGGATGGATTTCGACACTCTTCACAATGTAGTGTTGGTCCCCCAGGCTCGGGCGACGATTCTTTCCGCCTTGACTCGGAACCTGCTTCAATCTTCCTCGGTCTCGGCCAGGACTTTCCTTCGGATGCTGGGCCTTTGCAGTTCGGTGACAGATCTCATTCCGCTCGGTCGCTTGTTTGTCTGGCCTCTCCAACACTTCTTGTTGGATCATTGGCGTCCGAATGTAGATCCGCTGGACCTGGAACTCACTATTCCTCGGTCTCTGCTTTGTCACCTCCGCCCTTGGACCGATATTCTCTGGCTGGCACAGGGTGTTCCGTTGGATCTTCCTTTGGCCGATCGCATCCTTACTGCGGATGCCAGCAATCGGGGCTGGGGTGCGATGTTGGATCCTCTCGGTCTGTCTACTCACGGAGAGTGGGACAGCGAGCAGGTGGGCCTTCATATCAACCAGAAGGAGCTCCTTGCTCTTCTGTTGAGTTTTCGGCTTTGGATCCCTCATCTGTCGGACCATATTGTCCTACTTCTTTCGGACAATTCGACAGTAGTGGCCTACATACGGAATCAAGGAGGCACACATTCGATTCCCATGTATCGGCTGTCTCGGGATCTTCTTCTGTTGGCACGGGATGTGAACGCTCGGGTGTCCATTCGACACATTCCCGGGCATCTCAACGTCCTAGCATACTCCCTGTCCCGACGCGACAGTGTCCTTCCAACCAAATGGATGCTACATCAGTCGGTGTTTCAGGCGATTTGCGAGCAGTGGGGCCGTCCTCAGGTCGACCTTTTCGCTACTCGCTGGAATCATCAGGTAGAGACCTTTGTCTCCCCTTGTCCAGATCCTCTGGCATTTGCAGTAGACGCTCTGTCTCTGGACTGGACAGGTTGGATCGGCTATGCCTTTCCTACTGCACCGATTCTTCCTCAAGTATTACCGAAGATTCGTGCTTGCAGTTGCAGGATCATTCTGATCACACCCCTGTCTCCACAGAGGGTGTGGATCAATCTGCTGTGGCCTCTATTGGCCGATCGACCGATTCGTCTACCTCTACGTCGCGATCTTTCACAGGGTCATCCCAGGAAGTATCACAACAACCTGGCGAGCCTGTCCTTTCACTCCTGTCTTTTATCAGGTCCAGTCTCCGACGTAGAGGTTTTTCGATTCGATCAGTGGAGTGCATTTCTGCATCGCGGCGACATTCCACTGGCATGACTTATGCCGCCAAGTGGAAGGTTTTCTGCCGCTGTTGTGCAGATCACAATGTGAATTACCGTGATCCGTCAGTCGCTCAAATTGCAGATTTTCTGGTTTTTCTTTTTGACTCCCAAGGGTCTCCAGCCTATTTCGATTAAGGGCTATTGGTCTATGCTGTCTGATACTTTCTCTTATGTGGGAAAGCGGTGCATCGGTCGTAATCTTTTTCTCTCCAAACTCATTCGGCACTTTTCTTTGAAGAGGCCTCGAGTTTTGCGTCTTACACCCAAGTGGAACTTGGCATGGGTGTTGCACTGTTTGGAGGGGGTGCCATTCGAGCCTTTATCTGAGACCATCATGCGTTTTCTCACCTATAAGACAGCTTTTCTTCTAGCGTTTGCTTCTGCTCGTCGAGTTAGTGCACTTCATGCGCTATCTGTTGATTCTGCCTTCTTCCGAAATGAGGCTGACAGTGTCACCTTCACTACTGATTGCTCTTTTCTGGCTAAGAATCAACTTCCTGATTCGGTACCTCCTCCCATCTGCATTCGGGCTCTCCCTGCTGTAGATGGCAGGAGGCCTCTTCTTTGTCCTGTTCGTGCGACCAAGACTTATATTACTCGCACTCAGTTCATTAGGAGGGGTCGGAAGAGATTCTTTCTGTCTCTCATTCCTAAGAGGCAGTCTATCTCTTCCCATTCTATTTCCAGGTGGATCTGTCTTGCAATCAAGCTGGCTTATTCTCGCTTGTCTGCGTCGGATCTTGTCTCGGACTGGTTTAATGCTCATGAGGTTCGTGCCATTTCTACATCCTGGGCGTTCTCCAATTCTGTTTCGCTCTGGGATGTTATGAATGCGGCATACTGGAGGAATGCTTCTACCTTCTCCTCCTTTTATCTCCACCACCTTCAGCAACAATCTGAGGACCTTTTTTCTTCAGGCCCTCTCGTTGCTGCTCAGGCTGTTGTGCACCCTCGTTAAAATTGTTTTTATCGAGGTTGTGCTTCGCTCAGCCTTGTTCTTTTCAGGTGCCTTCTCTCTATCTCCATTACAGGTTTCATTATTGTTCTCTGCCATCCTTGCTCTCTTTCTGCTACTCTTGTTGGTATTGGTTATGTGATTCACCTCCTCCTATTGTTTATTCAGCCAATTGTAAACAATTGTGAGTAGGTTGAAAAGAAATTAAAATTTTTTAGTAAATTTTGTTACTTAACATACCTACCACAATTGTTTACCGGAGGCCCACCCTCCTTGGGGATATCTTTGATATCAATGCCTCCCCGCTAAATCACAAACTTCTCGTTGGCGGAAATACGGAATTGACGTCACGGTTGTTGCGCATGCGCTCGGTAAACGCAAGAGGTGTGCAGAGAGAGTACCTGTAATTTCGAGCGCTGGTCTCGCTCGACCCTTTTTTCGATCTTTTTCGTGCTTTTGCACTCTAATACTTTTCCAACTCGTTTGGAAAAGATTCTAAAAGCTTGAGTTAGTTCCGAAGTAGGGCTTGCACTTATGTTACAGCCAATTGTAAACATTTGTGGTAGGTATGTTTAGAAACAAAATTTACTAAAAAATTTTAATTTCTCTGAGAAAGGTTTTGCATATTTACCTCATAAATTCATAATTTATTTTACATTCATCTATAACTTATCGAAAGAATTTAAAGTTTTTAAACTCAATTATCTCTTGAGTGGGAGATATAGAGAATCAATTTTATGAGAGTGAAAGTGCACTTTCCAGAGCTACAGTGAATTTATGTAGATGGGGGCGCGGTGGCATCGCGGTAACCAGTTCTCGTCAGATCACTGAAGTTAAGCAACGTCAAGTGCGGTTAGTAGTTGGATGGGTGACCATTTCAGCGACTGATTCGTGCTCCCGCGTTGTGTCCTTGGGCAAGGCACTTAACCCCGATTGCCTACATGGGGGGCACGATGACGCTGTGTACTAAGGCGTACTGCATGTCGATATTGCGCATGTCTTCAACCAATCTAACCCTGCCTATGCTGCGGTGCAGAGTTCAGAGTTACGATGTTGGAGAGCTGACAGCCGCTCGTCGTTGCTCTGTGGTTCTCTCCGGGTACTCCGGCTTCCTCCACCCATCAAACTGTCACCGACATGATATGATCCTGGCTGTTAATGTGTCGTTAAACCCTAATAAAAAAAAAAAAAAAAAATTTATGTAAACTATTATCGCCTATGATATTAAAAAAAAACTGTTTAGTGTTACGACAGACCACCAGGGTGGAGTATGGGGAACAGGAATCAGCAACCCGAGTTGAAGTTTTTCAGGTGTTTCATGAGCACTGCAGGCACGAGTGAAATATAGGAAAAATGCCAACAGGGATCATTGATTCCTCTCACCTGTACTCTACCTCAGTTGAGTTCTGTATTTATACCATGATTAAACTTGAATTAAGTGGATGAAGCTTAGATTTTTAAACTATCACCTTTGACAGTTTGTTTACTTTAACTGGTAAAGTGAGCTAAATTATTATTGGCCATCAAATCTTGTACACATCTCTCTGCCTTGTTACAATTTATGGAAGAGTGCCTATGGGCACTCTCCCATAAATTATAACAAGGCAAACCCTTACAGACTAAATAATATCACTTCAAAGATAATACAAAGAACATCCACTGAATATGAGCCTTCAATCCTGCAGTACCTGCACTTAAGAATAAAGCCCAAATATGGGCTTCCAGTATTCTACCAGTTAATGCTTGACACTGTTGTTATGTGTTGTAGCATTTCATCATCTGATGCGAATCCCTGCATCATCAACTGTAAAGCATAACAATCAGTTGCAATCAGATGTATTTTTACATGCTATAGGCTGGATTCCATGTGTGGTTTTCACAAACACATTTTTCAATGCATGTAACTGGTAACAATTAGGGCTGTCACGATTTTTTAATTTAGGAATCGATTAATCATCGCAAATAATCGATAATAATCTATTAATTGTACCTAGATGACCCCCTCTCCCTCTCTCTGAAGTCGTCAACAATGAAGTTTGAGTCAGTTGACCTACCTCAAGTAAACAATGAAGACGATCCTCTTTTTGGTACATTGAAAGCTTTGATGTTCTGAACTTTTGAACCATTAGTGTAATAATCAAGACTAGTCATCAGTTGCAAAATTCGCAAGTTCGCAACTGCCGATTTGTCTTGATTATTACACTGACGGTTCAAAAGGTCAGAACATCAAAGCTTTCAATGTACCTAAAGACAAATGCTTCTAATAGCCTCTTGAGGTTTAACATCAACGTTCTTGACCTTTTACCTTTAGAAACAATAGTTTTTTCATCAATATTTTTTTGTGTCGCCACCCCACGAAGTGGGAGCGACATCTAGGGATTACTTTTGTCATCACACTTTCTCTTATCCGCCACTCTTCTTTAACCTATGAATGGATTTTGATGAACCTTTCAGTGATTCTTTATCACATAAGGCATTGTGCACCTCTTATTTTATTTTTTGATCTGCTGTATTTTTTCCAGCGTTATGCCCCTTTTCCACTTAGAATTCTGTCTGAAACGCCAGGCGACACACGTCTTCCATGGAAGACTCACATCTAAGTTTTAATTATTAGACGTTTAAAATGGAGTAATATTTACCGATTATTTGACAACGAAAAATACTAATAGATTTTGGCGTGATCGATCGACAGTCAATTAATCGTGACAGCCCTTATAACAATGAATACACACAATAATCGTGGAATCATGATTGAAAAAGTTATTCTGTTGTGTTTTCCCTCTCTTTCAATTCTTGACTTGTGTATGATCATTCTGAAAAAGGACTGCAGTACTGTAATCACAAAAATTCCCCCATGAAAACCCTGGGAATCGGAGCCGTTCTTGTTTTCTGTAGTCAACAAGTTCTGCTTTAGTGGTCAAATTGGACCTGGGACCATCACCTGGGGTGGATATCCTCTAAAATGGGAAGCATTGACATAAACGATTGGTTAAACTTGACTTCATGCCTATGTTGCATTCATGAGATAACCGAAGATGTTGAAAGTGACCATAAACACCAATAAATAAATCACAAAAGTGGTCTCTTTTGATAGTAGCACGCTTTCACATGTGGCTTGAGATTTCAGAAATAAAATATATGTACAGCAAAATCAAGACCATCTCAAGAAAAGCAAATGAAAATAGTAGCTCAGATTCAGTATTCCCTTATTTTTCTTTTTCGAGAGGTGAAATTCTACTGTATTTTTAGGATAAAAGTGGACAGAGAATTTAGACTGGATTGCAACACTGTTGTAATCCAGTCAAAATTCTCTATCAGGTTTTGCGACCACAGAACTATATTTTGCTGCACCATTTGAATAAATTTAGTGGATGAATGCTTAGACAGTGATCAGCTGATTTGTGTTTTGAATGATTCACCAGTGGATTTATAAAAATATTGGAACCTTTTTACAAAGGTTTAATATATTCCCTGGTTTTCTATCGACCGGGAATGGAAATTAAATCACCCTCGGAACTGGAAACAGGGCAGTTTCCCAAGTAATATCAAACAAATTAACAAGAGTAATTCCCATTTCCCAGGATCAAACCCTACTTTTCATATAATAAATAAGAATCTAGTGTTTTGTACCAACAAGTATCTCATTGGTGGGCTTGAGAAATTACCCTTTTCCACTCAAAGCAACAGCAAAGCATGTTTTTTTCATCGATAATAAGTTATATCATATAGGGGGATTAGAAATTATGCTTTTCTGATCATGATAAAGTTGGTCTTTTTTTTAATACCTAGGAAACAAATAATCGTAAAATCATTGCAAAAACACTAGATACCCTCTCTGTACCTCGCTAGCATTCTTGTTACAAATTTTGGTCAATAGATAAATTTGAATGCCTTTGATATATATTTTATCATGTTTCAAACATATTTTGCAGATGATTGATCTCGATCCCTTCTGGGTTCCATCAACAGAAGAAGAATATCTACACTTTGGGGAGAAGGCTGATAATGAAAACCGAGCAAGAGCCTATATGAATAATGTAAGAAAAAGAAAAGGATTGAAAGTTGATGAAAAAATAGTGGAACATGGTGAAAAGCAAAGAACTTTGACAAAGATGAAATAATAAAAAAAAATTAAATTTACCAAGGAATATGGAATGGTCCTCTCAGTTTTGGGGATGAGGCACTGTTTAACCGTTTACCTAACAAAACTCTTAAATTTGTACTGGATGATAAATGAGAATTTGTACTCATTTCTTTATTTTTATACTGTACCAATGACCCAGACATAGCTGGTGCTAACTCTTAAAAATCTAGGGCCAAACACAAATTTTGCCCCCCAATCCCCCAAATTTGCATCTAAAACCAAAAGAAATCATGTCCTGAAGGACCTCCATACTTTGCCCCCACTGCGCATGCACAGTGTCAAAGACGTTCTGAAATTGGCGCCAATTATCATTCTTTGTTTGGCCCTTCATCAGTTAACATCTCACTGATCTTTGTGCTTGTAAATCTCAGTTTAAATGATGCCAGACACATAAATATTGGAGAAATGGTGATTCTAAGGAGGATATAGAAGGAGGAGAGGAAAAAGGAGTGACAGAAAATATTCAGGGCTGTAACTTAAAGTTTTGTAATGAAATTATGTTAAGTTGCCTATTTTCGAGGCATGGGCCTGTTGTTGTCATTCTTGCTATGAAGTTGCACTGCTTATTCAGTGTTTCCTCTCCCCTTATCCTGTAAGCCCCCCCTTGCTATTCTCCCATGCTTTTGGCATATTTTTGAGTAAGATTACTACTAAAATTTCTTGGGAGAATTAGCTTGGTTACAGAATGAATTCTGTTATTTTCCCCATGTTTACGTTCTCACCATGGGTGTTTAGACGTTGTGTTCTGCATCTACCATCTGATGTTCTGCAGATTCTTCCCTGGAAGTCTCTGTTTTGCATCAGATAGTGTGTATTATTGATAACTGATTTCGGGCCAGTATTGTCAGTGCCTGGAGTCATGTTTTCTGGTGTATTTATTTATTTATTTATTTATTTATTTATTTATTTATTTATTTATTTATTTATTTATTGGTGTTTAAGGTCACATACTTATGCACAATGGCTAATCGTGACCGTGACAGTTTTACGGGTGGAGGAAGCCGGAGTACCCGGAGAGAACCACCGAGCAACGACGAGCAGCTGTCAGCTCCCCAACACCGTAACTCTGAACTCTGCACCGCAGCACAGGCAGGGTTAGATTGGTTGAAGACATGCGCACCATCGACGTGCAGTACGCCTCAGTACACAGCATCAACGTGCCCTCATGTAGGCAATCGGGGTGAAGTGTCTTGCCCTAGGACACAACGCGGTTGCCGCAGGTGGGATTCGAACCGAGGACCTCTCGGCTTGCAGCCTGCACCTCTACCAACTGAACCACCGCGCCCCCATTTTCTGGTGTTTATACACTTCTTGTTTACATTGGCAACAGTCTCTTTTGAGGGGGGCTTTTTGCCTTTGGAGTAGTTTATCTCATTACAAGATACATTATTATTATCCGTAAGTGTTGCATTAATTATTTAAAATAATTAAAAAATTTTTGACCACACTTAGCCTTGGGATCCATTGGGGCTCAACGTTACTTTTCAGAAACTTGGGCTTCGCTGAAAAAATATTTTTCAAAAATTATTTTGGATTTCAGTTGTTTTTTCAATGTTAATGGATCATGTTATTATGTATCTTTGTTTTTAGGGGTTTGTGCGAGTACTAGGACTTGTTGTCTTTTCACAATGAAAAGATATTGTTCAAATTGTAATAGGAAGAAATCTTCCTCTGACTTTCATGATCATTGTATTAATTGTAGTCAGTGTACTCGCACTAACTCCTGTTCAATATGTGAATATTGGGATGACAAACATTGGAAACGTGTGTCACGGTATGTTGTTAGTGGAGAAAGGGCTATACCGGTCCTTTCTCTGCAGGGTCACTCTAGTCTATCAGTTTCTATTTCAGAGGAACAAGAACAGGGTGATGTTTCCATGTTATCTTCCAAAAGTGCGCTTCCGTCGTCACAATTGAATGCAGAGCTAGCGGCAAAAGTGCTCATGGAGATACGACAGTTGCCTAAGAGGTCCCGAGTAGGATCGACGGCGCTTTCGTCCACTAGCTCGCCCGGTGTAGCGTCCATTCACCGAATGGTTTGGCAGCCAGGTTCGTCCGTTGCGGTCCAGGAGGAAATGTTGGGTGATGCGAGCACTATAAACATACAATGTGCACACCCAGTGACGGCGGATAATAGGAGAGATCGGAGGAAGCCTTCTAGTCCGGTTCCTAGCTCATCCAGGTCCAGCCGGGCCGCGAGCGAGAGAGGCCCCTCTCTCGTACAATAACATCTGGGACCAGATGTTGTGGTACAAAATGTGTCGCAAGCGGAGCACACGTCTGTCGCTCGGGACGCTCCGTTGTATAGGCAGTCCGCTGAGACAGCTCAGGCATCCTCATCCTCTCACCAGCGCACACGACTGCACCTTGGCTACGTGACTGCGGATATTCTACCAGCTTCGCCGATCAGGGATTCATCGGCGACCAGGTCACGCCATCCGGTAGCCAGGGACACGAGGCCGGTAGACTCCGGACGTTCGCATAGGAAGAGTATGCGGGAGTCAGTTGATGCGGAGCTTCCCGCGGCTAAGCAGCGAAAGACCGCTACTCCACAGGCCTCGATGACGGACATGCTAGCTCAGATAGCACAAATTATCGCAGCATCCCAGCAATCGACAGAATCGGTGTCGGATCGGGAATTATCCGACGGCGCTGGGTCGGTACACTCCGCCGAAGCATCGGGTGCGGATGACCGGGAGCATCATGAGGTCCGACCGGATGGCGAAAGGGATACGGATGACTTGGAGCTATCCCTTTCGGAACAACATAAAGCTGCCGTGGATTTCATCCGGCACTTCCTTCCTCAAGTTGTTCCGTCGGGCCAGACTGCTGAGGTACCGGATAAGAGACTGATAGCGTCATTGGACACTGAATTCTTCGAGCGGTTCAGAGACATCGTCCCTGAGTTTCCGTCTCAGTCCAATAATGTCACAAGAACATTTGGATTATTGAACGACGCTATCTTCAAGGTTGCTTCCAAAACAGGCAAAGCTGGTTTCTTGTCCGCCAATGCTCTTAACCTGCCTTTCATTAATGCAAGGAATAAATTCGATACGGCAGGACAGGGTATTCCGAGAGTTCCTCTGCATCTTGACGACGAGGCGGAAGACTTAGAATTGTCATTACCGTCGTCTACGTCCATTCCAACCGCGGTGTTGGATACGACAATTACGTCTAACAGGGCCAGTTTAGACGCTTTATCTTACGCAGACCACCTTACAAAGGCGTTATCACTGCGTCTTCAAGGGAAAGAATTCCAGGATATACAATCCTCTTTAAGACTTCTTTCAAGGGCAGTAGCTTATTCCACGTATAACTCCGCCCTTTCAGTGGCAATCCTGGAGTTGGTTAGACGTGACGCAGCCCTAGCTACATCCACACGCGTGGATAGTAAGGTGAAGAACTCTCTCAGAGTCGCTTCGGTCTGCAATCTACGATAAAATTACTAAGAAAGCTTCGGATTCTCTGCTGTTTAAATCCGCTTTCAAAAAGTCGGATACAGCAGATAAGAGTAAGACAGGCACTTCTGGGACTAATGCGCCCAAGAGAGGTTCCTATAGAGGTTCCGGTGCGTCCTCTTGGTCTTATTCAAGAGACCGTCAAGGCAGCGACTCACGTTCGGGACGTCCTTCAGGCGGAGGACGTGGTTTCTCCTCCCGCAGGCCTCGCAGGTCCAGGAGGTGATGGTTTCAACCTCTATCGTGTTCCGGTTGGCGGAAGGTTGTTGAGTTTTTCAGAAGAGTGGGCGTCGATTACGGACGACCCTTGGGTGAGAGGGGTGATTTCGGAAGGTCTAAGAATATCCTTCAAACGAAAGCCTCCATTAACTCGAAGTCCAAAATGGACTCAACTTCCGTCAAATCTGCAGAAAAGAGACGCTCTGTTATCGGAGGTGCAGTCTCTTTTAATGAAGAACGCGGTAGAGGTCGTAGAAGACCAGGAAACTTCGGGATTCTACAGCCATCTGTTTCTGGTTCCGAAACCAGACGGCTCATTCCGTCCAGTCATAGATTTGAGCTGGATAAACAAGCTGATCGTCGCTCCGAAGTTCTATATGGAGACGATTCGATCGGTCAGAGCGAGTATTCGGGTGAACGATTATGCTACAAGCATAGATCTCAAGGATGCGTACTTTCATGTCATGGTACATCCGACATTCAGAAAGTATCTACGCTTCGCAGTCCTAGGAGTTGTGTATCAATTCCGGGTGATGTGCTTCGGATTGAACCTAGCACCCTGGGCTTTCACTCGGGTAATGAACTCGGTAATCATGTATTTCCGAGCTCATTCGTCTGCGGTAACGTCGGCCTACCTGGACGACATTCTTCAGAGGTACGGCAACGAGTTAACGCTTCAGAACGATGTGCAGAATCTGCTTCTATTGCTCCGACGTCTCGGTTTTGTTATAAACAAGAAGTTGGATCTGGTGCCGTCCAAGTTATTCACTCATCTGGGAATGAGCTTCGAGACGCACAACAATCTCGTTCGTCTGCCGTTAACCAGAGCGAAATTAGTCAGTTGTTACGCTCGCTATTGTCTTCATGCAGACAAAGTCACAGCGAGGGAGTTCATGAGACTGATAGGTCTGTGTGGAGCCGCTGCGGATCTCATTCCGATGGGGCGGTTACGCACTCGTCCTCTCCAAATTTTCTTGACTCAGAATTGGAGTGTGAAGATTCATTCGCTCGACATAGACGTTCTCTTGTCAGATCAGGTGAAACAAGAGATTCAGACTTGGGCAAACATTCAGTGGTTAACTCAGGGAGTTCTGCTGCAGTTGCCGGATCCGAGTTTTATGATTATGACAGATGCCAGTCAAACAGGTTGGGGTGCATCATTGATCCCAACGGATTCGAGATGCCAGGGTCTTTGGGATCCACAGTTCCTAAGCAAGCACATAAACATCAAGGAAATGATGTCAATTTGGCTTGCGTTACGTCATTGGATGGACATTATTCAGAAAGCTCATGTCCAAATCCTGTCCGACAATACGACAGTAGTGACGTATATCCGGAACCAGGGAGGCACTCATTCCGTTCCGTTATTCAATTTAACGGAAAGAATCCTTCTGTTTGCTCTAGAACATCAAGTTCTACTTTTGGTCCGTCATATACTGGGTCGTCTGAATGTACTAGCAGATTCCCTTTCACGGAAGGGTCGCTTGTTGCCGTCGGAGTGGACTCTCAACAAACAAGTATTCAATCAGATTTGCTACCAATGGGAACGGCCAATGATAGACTTATTTGCGACACATCTCAACAATCAGTTGCAGACGTATGTGTCACCATGTCCAGATCCAAGAGCATTTGCAGTAGACGCTCTGTCGATCTCATGGGACGGAATGATAGGATATGCGTATCCTCCAGCGCTGTTGATTCAGCAAGTATTGCTAAAAATAAAACAATCTCAATGCAAGATTCTGTTGGTAGCATCTCTGTCTCCACAGAGACCGTGGATAAATCTACTCAGGTGTCTGCTGTGGGACCTACCGCGAAAGCTTCCTCCACGGGAGGATCTTCTTTCGCAGGGGAAACCGCGTCAACTTCATCACAACCCGCAAGGTCTCAACCTTCACGTTTTTCCATTGTGTGGTCCTTCTTGCATGGCAAGCATTTTACAGGACGAGCAGTGGACGCAATTTCTAACTGTAGGAGGACCTCCTCTTCGCTAAACTATGCAGCTAAGTGGAAGGTTTTTCGTCGTTGGTGTAGGGATCATTCTGTTGATATTTTTGATCCCTCCATACCAGACATTGCAAACTTTCTAGTATACTTGTTTGACGAGATCAAACTGCAGCCTGTTACTATTAAGGGATATAGGTCTATGTTATCTGATACCTATGCACACCATGATAGTTTACAAATTGGATCTAATGTCTCTTTATCTAAGTTAGTTAGAAACTTCTCGATAAATAGACCCAGAACTCTTAGATTAATTCCTAAGTGGAATTTAGCTTGGGTTCTTCTTAAACTGAAGGAAAAGCTATTTGAGCCTCTTGGGACAGTAGATTTGAAATTCTTGTCTTATAAGACAGCTTTTCTCTTAGCTTTCTCTTCTGCTAGAAGAGTCAGTGAGCTTCATGCACTATCGGTGGACGATTCTCACTATCGTAGTGTCGGAAACACTGTCACCTTCACTACTAATGTTGGATTTTTAGCTAAGAATCAGGCTCCTAATAAATATCCGGAACCTATTGTTATTAAGGCTCTGCCGTCTTCAGACGGGCGTAGGCCTTTACTCTGTCCTGTTAGAGCTTTACTTATTTATAAACAGCAATCTCAGTTTATCAGAAAGGGACGAAAACGTTTCTTTCTGTCTCTGATGCCTAATAGAAAGGACATTTCGGTCCATTCTATTGCTAGATGGATTCAATTAACTATCCGTACTGCTTATGAAAATTTATCTTCTCAGCAGTCTGTGCTTAAGATTTCGGCTCATGAAGTAAGAGCTCTTTCTACATCTTGGGCTTACGCAAATAGTGTTGCTATTACAGATTTAATGAAGGCTGCTTATTGGTCTCAGCCATCCACATTCACAAATTTTTATCTCAGAAATATTGAGTCCATTTCTGGAGACCTGCATTGTTTAGGTCCGTTATCTGTTGCTCAGAATGTCGTCCACTAAACAGTTGCAACTATAGTTATGCAGGCTTTCTGTTCCGGCAGTGACTCCGTCCTGCTGCCCTCTTCGCTCTGGGCTATTTGACCCAGGGCAAGGGGAGGGTGTTCCCTTAGGTCACCTGCTTTATAGTGAAAAGCAAGGGAATTCCTCCTCCGGAGTCAGTAATTCTAAGTCGTTTCCGGGATGGTTTTAAAGTATAATATTAATGTTAAAAATTCATTCATGTCATATTTTTAAAGTGTAGCTCGGTGTGAAGCATTTGTATATGTCAAGTGTCAAACGGGCGTTAATATACAATCCTCGGACACTTTTAAAGAATATAAAGAGTCTCAATTCTCTGGACTAACTTTATTTATTGGCTTACTTTAAAAATAATTAGTATAAAGGGTTATACTGGATGTTAATAGAGAACATGAATGTTATTGTGCTCAATTATGAAGGGTATTGTATCTTTCTAATTTATCATAAAATAAGAAAGATACATGTAAAGCCTAATACCCCTTTTCTCCTTGAGGGGTTGACTCTGTGTTATATAGTTGAGCTTATTGGATTTTCCTCTATGTCCTAGGCCCTCCAGCCTTTTTACTATTCAGCTATGTCTGGGTCATTGGTACAGTATTAAAATGTTAAAAAAGTTATAGTAATTTATATATTTTTTATACTTACCAATGACCCAGATGGGGATGGCCCTCCCAGGAGTTGGGAACTCATACCTCCCCGCTGAGTACATAGCGCTGACCAGGCACTGCTTGTAAGAATGATAATTGGCGGGGAGCGCGGTGACTCAGTAGGTAGACCGGCAACCGCGTTGTGTCCTTGGGCAAGACACTTCATCTCCATTGCCCGCGTGGGGGCACGATGACGCCGTGTACTAAGGCGTACTGCACGTCAATGGTGCGCATGTCTCCAACCAATCTAACCCTGTCTGTGCTGCAGTGCGGAGTTACGATGTTGGGGAGCTGGCAGCTGCTCGTCGTTGCTCGGTGGTTCTCTCCGGGTACTCCGGCTTCCTCCACCCGTAAAACTGTCACGGTCATGATTAGCCATTGTGCATAAATATGTGACCTTAAAGATAAATAAATAAATAAATAATGATAATTGGCGCCAATTTCGGAACGTCCTTGACACTGCGCATGCGCAGTGGGGGCAAAGTATGGAGGTCCTTCAGGACATGATTTCTTTTGGTTTTAGATGCAAATTTTGGGAATTTGGGGGCAAAATTTGTGTTTGGCCCTAGATTTTTAAGAGTTAGCACCAGCTATGTCTGGGTCATTGGTAAATATAAAAAATATATAAATTACTATAAATTTTTTAACATTTTCATTTTTTACGTCCACAACAATCTTCATAACCCTCTTTTTAGAAGAAGCTCATGAAACTCATTCCAGTGAAGGTCATAAGGTATGTTATGGAAAGGAGAATGAAAATGTTAAGTTGTTTGGTAATAGATTTACTACATTATGTACTGGAAGCCCATATTTGGGGTTTATTCTGAAGTGCAGGTAACGCAGTGTAAAGATTTTATATTCTATGGATTTGTTTCATATTATTAGTCCCCTAAGGGAACCGTAAGGGGGCTATAGGATTGCACTCTGTCCATGTCTTTCTGTCTGTTTTTATTTTACCACCTCTCCCTCCAACATGCTTTAAGCTACACCTTTCATATTTGGTACATGGATAAATGGTTCTGAGGGGATGATGCACGCTCAAATTTTTTTTTCAAAATCAAAGATGGCGGAATGGTGGCCATTTTTGTTGTGTTTTTAGCTCAACTTGACAAAGTCAAGCTGAGCTATTGCCATCACTTCTCGTCCGTCGGCATACGTACGTTAGTATGTTAGTACGTCAGTACGTACGTCCACAATTTCCTTTGGCACACCTCACAGGTCGCATTTATGATCAGATCGCTTTGAAACTTGGTATGCTTGTTTGGGGTGACCTCTAGATGGGAGCTATAGATTTTCTTCAATTTCCGTCAAAAAATGTTGCCGTGGTCAACGTTCTTAGAACTTAGTTTAGTCAGACCTCAATATTTCCCTTTGGCACACCCTACAGGGCACATTTATGATCGGATTGCTTTGAAACATGGCATGCTTGTTTGGGGTGACCTCTAGATGGGAGCTATCGATTTTCTTCCATTTCCGTGAAACAATGTTGCCACGGCCAACGTTCTTAGAACTTAGTTTAGTCAGACTTCAATATTTCCCTTTGGCACACCCTACAGGGCACATTTATGATTGGATTGCTTTGAAACTTTGTATGCTTGTTTGGGGTGTCCTCTAGATGGGAGCTATCGATTTTCTTCCATTTCCGTCAAAAAATGTTCCCGCGGCCAACGTTCTTAGAACTTAGTTTAGTCAGACCTCAATATTTCCCTTTGGCATACCCTACAGGGCACATTTATGAATGGATTGGTTTGAAATCTGGCATGCTTATTTGGGCTGACTTCTAGATGGGAGCTATGGATTTTCTTCCATTTCCGCCCATCAAAAAATGTTGCCGCTGGCAACGATCTTTGAACTTAAGTTTAGACAGGTATCAATATATTCCTTTGGCATGCCCTACAGGGCATATCTATTATCAGATCGGTTTGAAACTTTGTATGCTTGTTTGGGGTTTCCTCTAGATGGGAGCTATCGATTTTCTTCGATTTCCGTCAAAAAATGTTGCAATGACCTTCGATGAACTTAGTAAAAACTCAGTGCAGTTAAGCATCAATATTTCTCTTTGACTCACCCTGCAGGACACATTTATGATTGGATCGCTTGCAAACTTGGTGTGCTTGTGTGGGGTGACATCTATATGGGAGCTGTCGATTTTCTTTTTCCATTTCTGTCAAAAAATGTTGCCGCTGACTTTTGAACTTAGTTCAGTCAGGCCTCAATATTTCCCTTTAACACACCCTTCAGGGCACATTTATGATCGGATCACTTTGAAACTTGGTATGTGTGTTTGGGGTGACCTCTAGATTACTCTGACATTGTGCACACACAATGCTGTTATGTTGAAATTTCATCAAATAACATTGGTACTGATGATCTTCAATTTTGCCATTTCATTTATAACTTACCAAGCTACAGGTCATATTTATGGAGAGATTTCATTGTAACTTGGTAGGTTCACTTTATATAATGTCTAGATGAGAATGTCCCCTTTTGGACGTGATTGGGCAACTATTGACGGCTACAGGGACCCGAAGCCCGAAAACTTTTAGCACAGTCAACATGTCATATTTATTAAGGGATTTCATTGTAACTTGGTAAGATGACTCCAAATAAAGTCTAGATAAGAACGTCCCCTTTTGATCGCGATCATTCAGCCTTGATGGCTGCCCGAGCCCAAAAACCTTTAGCACAGTCTACAGGTCATATTTATGACGGGATTTCATTGTAACTTGGTAGGTTGACTTCATATAAATGTCTAGATCAGAACATCCCCTTTTGGACACGATTGGGCAACTGTGACGGCTACAGGGGCCCGTAGCCCGAAAATCATGACCACAGTCTACAGGTCATATTTATAAAGGGATTTCATTGCAGCTTGGTAGGATGACTCCAAATAATGTCTAGATGAGAACATCCCCTTTTGATCGTGATCATTCAGCCTTTATGGCTGCACGAGCCCAAAGACCTTTAGCATAGTCTATAGGTCATATTTATGGAAGAATTTCATTGTAACTTGTTAGGTTGACTCCATATAATGCCTAGATGATGACATCCCCTTTTGGTTATGAGTGGTCAGCTGTGACGGCTACAGGGGCCTGAAGCCTGAAAGCCTTGAGCACAGTCTACAGGTCATATTTATGAAGGGATTTCATTGTAACATTGTAGGATCACTCCAGATGATGCCCAGATGAGAATGTCCCCTTTTGGTTGCGGCCATTCAATCATGATGGCTGCCCGAGCCCGAAGCCCAAAAACCTTTAGCACAGTCTACAGGTCATATTCATGAAGGGATTTCATTGCAACTTAGTAGGATGTCTCCAAATAATGTCTAGATGAGAACGTCCTCTTTTGGTCGTGGTCATTCAGCCTTGATGGCTGCTCGAGCCCAAAAACCTTTAGCAAAGTCTATAGGTCGTATTTATGGAAGGATTTCATTGTAACATGTTAGGTTGACTCCATATAATGCCTAGATGATGACATCCCCTTTTGGTCGTGATTGGTCAACCGTGACGGCTATAGGGGCCCGAAGCCCAAAAACCTCGAGCACAGTCTACAGGTCATATTTATGAAAGGATTTCATTGTAACTTCATAGGATCACTCCAGATGATGCCCAGATGAGAATTTCCCTTTTGGTTGCGATCATTCAACCATGATAGCTGCCTGAGCCCAAAGCCTGAAAAACTTTAGCACAGTCTACAGATCATATTTATGAAGGGATTTCATTGTAACTTGGTAGGTTGACTTCATATAATGTCTAGATGAGAATGTCCCGTTTTTAGCTCAACTTTGACGAAGTCAAATTTGAGCTATTGTCATGGCCCGTCGTCCGTCTGTCCGTACGTCAACAATTGGCTATGGCTCGGGCTAGAGGTCGTATTTATGAATCGATCTTTACGAAACTTCTTGTGTACCTTTGTTATGACCCTGGGATGGGAACGAGTGTTTTTAGGTGTGGTCCGAAATTCAAGATGGCTGCCAGCGGCCATTTTGTACCGATGATGCAAAAATCAGTTTTTTGTACAGAACTTCTGTATGAAAGTTCTGATTTGAATAAAGTTTTGTATAAATGTTTAGTACCATGGGATACATCACATATAATACGGGTTTTTTTCTCGTGCGTAAATTATGCAAATTAGACTGACTTTGATTTATTTAGTGTTACTTTCAGAGCTGTAAGTGCCAAGCTGCTATGGCTCGGGCTAGAGGCCGTATTTATGAACCGATCTTTACGAAACTTCTTGGGTACCTTTGTTATGACTGTGGGACGAGAACGAGTGTTTTTGGGTGCAGTCCGAAATTCAAGATGGCTGCCAGCTGCCATTTTGTACCGACGATGCAGAAATCTGTTTTTTGTACAGAACTTCCATATGAAAGCTCTGATTTGAATAATTTTTTGTATGAATGTTTAGTACCATGGGATACATCACATATAATACAGGTTTTTTTCTCGTGCGTAAATTATGCAAATTAGACTAACTTTGATGTTTTTTGGTGTTACTTTCAGCACTGTAAGTGCAAATGCCAATACGGCTCGGGCTAGAGGCCGTATTTATGAACCGATCTTTACGAAACTTCTTGGGTACCTTTCTTATCACCGTGGGACGAGAACGAGTGTTTGGGGGTCCGGTCCGAAATTCAAGATGGCCGATGGCAGCCATTTTGTACGAAATTTGGTGCAATCAGATTTTTGCACAGAACTTCCTTATGAAAGCACTGATTTGAATAATTTTTTGTGTGAATGTTTAGTACCATGGGATACATCACATATAATACGGGTTTTTTTCTCGTGCAGAAATTATGCAAGTTAGATGAACTTTGATTTTTTCAGTGCTGCTTACACACAGTAAGTGCACATGTCAATACGGCTCGGGCTAGAGTCTGTATTTATGAACCGATCTTCACGAAACGTCTTGGGTACCTTTGTTATCACCTTGGGACGAGAACGAGTGTTTCTGGGTGCGGTCCAAAATTTAAGATAGCTGCAAGTGGCCATTTTGTATCGAAATTAGGTCTAATCAGTTTTTTGTACACAACTTCTATACGGCTCAGGCTAGATGCCGTATTTATGAACCGATCATTACGAAACTTCTTGGGTACCTTTGTTATTACCGTGGGGTGAGAATGAGTGTTTTTGGGTGTGGTCCGAAATTCAAGATGGCCACCAGCAGCCATTTTGTACCAAAATTAGTGCAATCAGTCTTTTGTACAGAACTTCTGTAGGAAAGTTCTGATTTTAATAAATTTTTTTATGAATGTTTAGTAACATGGAATACATCACATATAGTACGGGTTTTTTTCTCGTTCAGAAATTATGCAAATTAGATGAACTTTGATTTATTCAGTGCTACTTATACTCTGTAAGTGCACATGTCAATACGGCTCGGGCTAGAGGCTGTATTTATGAACCGATCTTCACAAAACTTCTTGGGTACCTTTGTTATCACCTTGGGACGAGAACGAGTGTTTCTGGGCGTGGTCCAAAATTCAAGATGGCTGCCAGTGGCCATTTTGTACCGAAATTAGGTCCAATCAGTTTTTTGTCACAACTTCTACACAGCTCATATTTGTGAACTGATCTTCACGAAACTTCTTGGGTACCTTTGTTTTCACCTTGGGACAGGAATGAGTGTGTTTTGGGGTGCCTTTGTTGTCACTGTGCTATGAGAACAAATATTTTGGGGTTCAGTCAGACCCACTCTGGGACTCAAAGATTTTTTCTAGTTTAGCATCTGACTGTCACCCACCTTTACAATACTTTACCTATACATATGTTACAGGCTACGGTCAGTATTTATGTACAGACCATTACAATACTTTATATGTACCTTTGTTATCAGGTCATTACCTAGATGTTTGTCATTGCTGTGTCACATACTATACATGTACATGTCTTTGTCTTGACAAGTTGAGCTACAGTGTCATTGACACTTTCATTTTGGAGACAATTTGGCAACTGTGACGACTACAGGAGCCCGAAAACCTTTAGCACAGTCTACATATTTATGAAGAGATTTCATTGTAACTTGTTAGGTTGACTCCATATAATGCCCAGATGATGACATCCCCTTTTGCTCGTGATTAGTCAACTGTGACGGCTTCAGGGGCCCAAAGCCCGAAAACCTTGAGCACAGTCTACAGGTCATATTTATGAAAGGATTTCATTGTAACTTGGTAGGTTGACTTCATATAATGTCTAGATGAGAACGTCACTTTTTGGACACAATTGGGCAACTGTGCCAGCTACAGGGGCCCAGAGCCCGAAAACCTTGAGCACAGTCTACAGGTCATATTTATGAAGGGATTTCATTGTAACTTCGTAGGATCACTTCAGATTATGCCCAGATGACAATGCCCCCTTTTGGTCGCGATCATTCAACCATGATGGCTTCCTGAGCCCAAAACCCGAAAAACTTTAGTAGACTACCGGTCGTATTTGTGAAGGGATTTCATTGTAACTTAGTAGAATGACTCAGTATAATGTTGAGATGAGGACGTTCCCTTATAGTAGTAATTGGTCAACCGTCATGGATGAAGGGATTTCAATGTAACTTGATAGGATGACTCGTTTTGGAATAATTTCACTGTAACTTGCTAACTTTTGTTGACATACGTTAACTGTGAGGGCCACATACATTAACTATGAGGTCATATTAACCCACCCCTTTAGTACAGTGTACACCTCATATTATTTTTATTAAAAACATAGCATACAGGGAACAGAAATTAACATATTTCCAATTATCACAATTCTTGTCTTATTTCATAATCCTTTCATAAACATTGAACATTATCCTTTTCATCAAACACAACACACAGACAAGTTAAGCTACATTGTCATTGACACTTTCATTTTATTTTACCACCTCTCCCTCCAACATGCTTTAAGCTACACCTTTCATATTTGGTATGTGGATAAATGGTTCTGAGGGGATGGTGCACGCTCAATATTTTTTTTTTCAAAATCCAAGATGGCAGAATGGCTTTGTTAGAATATATGGTAGAGTGCCTATCAACACTCTCCCATAAATTGTAACGAGGCATTGACATTGACATGTGAACAAATTTGATGACCAAAAATAATTTAGCACTCTAGCGGTTAAATATTTGCTATACATAATATTCAGTATGGCTGTTGGTGCAAACATTGATCATAAACTGAAAAATTGTTGTTATCAATGGTCCGTTTTCTATGCTATTGTGCATTCCTACATTTTAGTTTCTTCTGCATAAACTAATACAAGGGAAGTAATTCTAAATTGAAATTCAACCTCATGTTATAAATCCATGTAAAATGATTTAACAAAGTTATCAAAACAGAGATTTGTCATATAAATTGTGTTAAGGTGAAATATTTTATGAGACACATTCTACACCCTGCAATTCTTTATTAGCACCATATACCTTTGTTACATAATATAATTTGATGCTCAAAGTTAATGTATCCTATTTCCGCATTACGTGTTCACTCCATATAAAACCGCACTTGGCGTACCCCACTTTTTGTGTAGAAAAGTGGGGTACCCAAGTGCGGTTAGGAGAGAAGCATTACATAATCAATTAGTGATCGACGAGAAATTTCTTCCCAAGTCAGAACTTGATTAGTAATGTTAGTCTTCAGTCGGCGAATTTCTAAAACCCGCATTTCATAAAATAATGACATAAAAATACCATATCTGTCTTTTCCAGATCATTGTACCCCGGAAAAATGTCCGATTTTAAACAATCCGCCCAGTATTTTTCGAGATATTGAACTTGTTTCCGTATTAAAATAAAATGTTTTGCCGATATGTCATTTGGATCCCCCCCCCCCCCCCCCTGTATAATTAAAGGTAAGTTTGTTGCCATCCGAGGTCGAACATGATCTTGTCCATCCTTCATTCTCGAAACAGTTCGTCGAGACATTTTTAAATAAAATTACCCAATAGAAGAAGAATTTAAAAATAAAACTTATTCCGTGCGTTGTTATGTTTTTTAGAACAATAATGTGACAGTCTCGGTGATACATCCTGTCTTTACGAAGTGCGGTCCCTGTTTTTCACTGAGATTCTGAATCATTAAGAAACCGGCATATGTTTTAATATTGTAGATTTCTAAGCTGTTTCGCTGTTTCGCGTTTACATCAGTAATTATTTTTGACGAACTAAATTGAGAATGGAACAGAATTAATAAATAAATAAATCCATCTACTCCTTCCGAGCTTTTTCGTAACAACTCTGGCGGATTTTTCAAATTAAGTTCAGCCTTCGGAATCATGAAAATTTAGAAGCAAGGGACGGACGAATTATGGCCTACGGTAAACAAATTCAAGTTATAGTGGGATTTTCTTGTCAAGTTCCAATATCTCAAAAAAGGCATGGAAAATTGGTGACGTCTCTGAGGGCTGGGGGGGGGGGGGGGGGGGGGGGGGGGGGTTTGTAGGCATTTGCTCTTTAAACGTAGATTTTGCCCACATTTCCTTCCCACGTCCCCTTATCTTGCAAGTGCCACCTTGTCCAGTAGGCCGGTAGAGACTAATGGATCACCATGTTTATCTTCCTAGCATTTGGTACGTTTTTTTTCTTGGAAATAGTATGTTTTATTTCGTGGCTGGAACAGTGGCGGCGCCAGAAATTTTTTCGGGGGGGGGGGGGGGGGGGGGGCAAGTAGGGGGACAGACTCCCCATGAAGGGGGGGGGGGGGGGGGGCAAATACGTAAAGGATCATATCATTACTTTATTATGAGGTAGTCCAAACTTGGACCCAAAGTTCGTAATATACCTTTTTTGGTTTGGTACGTCCTGTGGACGTACCAAACCAAAAAATTATATTAAGGACTTTGGGTCCAAGTTTCGACTAAATGTAATGGTAATTAGCGCTCCTCCGTTCAAAAAATCCTGGATCCGCGTCTGGTGGGTCTGTGCGAGAGAGAGAGAGAGGGAGAGAGAGAGAGGAGGGGGATGGAGAGAGAGATGGGAGAGATATAGAGAGCTGAGGGAGAAGGAGAGGGAGAGAGGGGGGAGAGTGTGTGTGTGTGTGTTTGGATGGATGTGTGTTTGGTGGATGGGGGAGGGGCAAGTGGGGGAGCAGAGCACACGTTTGGGGGGGGGGGGGGGGCAAATGCCCCCATGCCCCCTGTAGCGCCGCCACTGGGCTGGAAACGGTCGGAGTATTAGTAGACTGAAAACATTTTGGCTAGTGTCAAGATCGATTCGAGTTTGTCAGGGTAAAGGGTTAATAGTCAGGGATTATAATGATCAAATTTGATACATGGGTTGGAAAGGACGCTAATAAAACCCACTGTGCATAAATTATTGACGGCTAATTAATTAACGGCGATCGGGTAAGATGTTTTTATGAATGAGCTCGCTAATCACGATTCGCTGTTTTACTGGTAAATAAGTAAATAAATCACGTGTCGTACCAATGAGGGGCCACAAGCTATGTTTAGAGAAATTGGTAGATGTAATCCTATCATTTATTTTGTAAGTGTCACCCGTGGGGTCCACGACAACCAGACAACCGGAATGGTCCTGTGGTTCCAGTTACAGTTCATGAAGTTCTTAAAAAAAAGAAGGGGGGGGGGGGGGTGAGAAGCATTAATTATCCTCATCATAGTACGATGCCGCAACATTATCACCGAGTTAGGGCGAGAACGGTTTGAATTCGACCGAATTCAACTGAATTGAATAGAGCATGTGTTTTGGTCCTAATCTTTTCAACCCTCCCCCCCCCCCCCCCCCCCCCCCCCAAATGGGAGCCAAAACTCGTTTTATCACCTGTATCAGTCACCGCTGAGATGACCGATTCCCCGGGTTGAATAAGATGTCACGGCGGTGTCACGGTTCTCGTGACCATAAACTCAAGTATTCCTGGGCGGCGACGTTTCGTTCCGTGGGGACACACTTCATAGCCTGATCGGACAAATGCCGAGTTGAATTTTTTGTACCGTGTTTTAAAGTAGCTCCGTAAAAAGAGAAGAGAAGCACAGTCCGGTTTTAATCGAATTGGATCTCATCCGTGTTTTGAAGATAATTTCCACCGTGTTTGGGGTTAAACAGCGGCTGTCAGAAAGAATAAAAAGTGCGTTTTAATTTAACATCTGGGCGGATTATGATGTTATATCCCAGGCGAAAAGCAGATAAATTGCCATGATGTCCAAAAGAAAAAATGTATAGTTATCTGTACCCGTCCGCTTCGGCTGAGAATCAGAATGTTTTTTCAACAACAATGACCTCGATTAAGCGAGTTCAGACTAATTTATGTCATGTAAATCCAATAGATGGAACAGCCACACTGCTTCACGGGATAGTCAAAATTCGCATTTTTTTTCCAAGATTTATTTAAACACAAAACGTGAATTATTGGACTGATTTTCACGTTTAAAGGATTTTTTTGACATAGAAAATCGCCCCCCCAAAATATTTCAGGCACAGAAAAGGGATTTAGTGAAGAGAACTTTTTATGTAAATTGCAAGGTGTTTTCCCAATCAACACTGATTAGTGAGTAAATGCCTGCTGTTATATAATCATACATAACACACTCAGTCAATATTGGGATATTTTTTTTTATATGGAGTGTACACGTAATGCGAGGCAATGCTGACATCACTACATGTGAGTTGTGATACCTGAAGCTGAGTGAGGGCTGAAATCATTGGTGCAGTGGAGAATGTCAAATAAAATGTAAAATAAAGCAATCAGTTTGAATCATGACATATTCAGAACTTAATCTTATGTTCACCAGTCTGGGAAATTTTACTTGTTGGGTGGTCCTCGCTAAACTTAGTTATGCCATTTGTCCCGGCAAACATGGTTCTAAAGACTATATAGCAAAGACATGTTTTGTTAAAGTATATTAATAGCTGAATTCAGTAGGGTAATTCTACATGAGTCAGTTTGGTTGAATTGAAAAAAAGTGTTCATAACAAAACTCAATTGCAGATTATTCAAATTTGATCAGTGTATGTTAATGTTTCTAATGTCCACTTCAGTTGTCGAATTTGCGAATCTTCACTGAGAACATTTTGACTCTTGTGAGCTTGTCTATACCCCACATTCTCTCCAAAGCATGTTTAAAATACTCTATTCACCACCCTGAATCATCTTAAAGGTATAAGAACATCATTTTTTGAATGAATTCAAGTGCAGGAAAAAATTTGCAATTTGGGTCATTTCCATGTTTTTTCCGGGCCAATGGACCCACCAACCCCTACCCTGTGTCTGGAATTTTTTGGCAGATTTTGTTAGGTAAAGAGTTAAATGTAATTTCTCAACTTCTTATCTTGTGCAGAGATCCTGCAGTTCAAAGTCTTTGCAGTTGTTTCCAGTCAAGCCCTCACTGTTTGTATAGGTAATGAAGATTTTTTTAGAAGTTTACCGAAGCCAGCTAGCTCAGGCACCTGCTCTTAGGTGGTAAAATTGATCAAAGTTGGAAACAGGCCCTTGAAAGTTACCCAACAGATCAGTAAAATCTGTCCAGAGTAACAAACACAAATTATCATAAAGATTTTATATCTTCACCTTCATTTTATTTTCCTCCCAAACCTTATGACCCATTATTGGAACACATTCAAAAGGTGCATTCCAATGAGGGGTCAAAAGCTAGATTTTTGAGATGAAATTGAAAAAATAATAAAATTTGAATGGCGATTTTTGTGAATAGCTTTGGCTGGCCATGGCTGTTATGTTAGGTGAAGGGTTAACAAGTACTAAGGTGCTAAGTAAATGTTTAATTGAGTAAAACACAAATGTCATTACAAGGCCTTTTAATATGTACTGTCAACCATATATGAGCTTCTAAATTTATTTTATTTTTCAATTTCAAAATGAAGGGGAAATTCTAGTTTTCAATCAAAGTAGAGATTTTGGGGCAGTTTTGTTTAAAGACCAGATTTTATAGAAAATACAGTGGCTTTGAAGGCTACTGTTATTTCTACTCATAATGACAAAATCTGTTTCCAAGTCAAAGTATTGGCTAAGTAAGATTGGTGATGGACCAGTATGGGTGGTATCGAAAAATCAAAACAGTGACCAAAACAGTGGCACCCACTTAATTGGATATCTCTTATTGACTAAATCTATCATTTGAATATAACTGCCGAACACAAAACCATATACTCGGTAGAAATTTAATTGCCTGCAGGTTGTAGATTAAACTTCTGTTAATTGAATAAAAAAAATTCCATGTGTCAAGAAATTTCCCTGATAATCACCAAATTACCCTTGTTGAGAGACCTATTCAGCTTCAATATATCCAGTTAACAGCTTCAATATATCCAGTTAACAGCATTTAATCCTGCATACCATGCTTGACAGAGCTCCATGAACTCTTGTGAACAAGATATAATAGAATAAATGCTCAGTTCATCTACAGAATGCAGGAAAGTGATCAGATCCCAGCAAGCCTGAAAATAAGCAATCTGTCATTTGCAGAATGAGGTCCCCAGAGGGTGAATTTGCTGATGCTATCCCATACAGTGTGCCGATTTATCCTCTGGGTACCTCTTGCTGTTTAGGCTTGAGACCTTGATTCAGATTGAGGTTCACAGGGGGTAAATTTAGTTATGCTACCCTGCACAGCAGGGTAGCATCACCAGATTCACCCTCTGGGGTCCTTATTCTGAAGATGGCAGTCTGCTTCTTTTCAGGCTTGGATCCCAGTTAATTGAATAGTCGGAATACTCCTGTAAAATGAATAGTTTCCAATTGCAGCATTGACTAAATACTGATTAATATAAGGGGACTGTACAAATCACAAATGTAATGTAGTATAGTAAGGGTATTGTGTAATATCTTGTTTTCAAACTGAACTGTCTGCTGATGTACCGTTAAACCACAACATTATGGTTTTCATTACTATCATCAGTATTCAAATTCAAACACCATGCTTCCCTAACACATGCAGGTGCTTGACTTTCTGGACTCTTGTATCGGTAATGATGTTGTGAATAACATTATTTCATCCCATGATAGGATAAAGGTGCCAACTGGAGTGCTTTAGCACTGTAGTTGGCATCTTTTGCTTTAACCCTTTACCTAACATTGAAAAGCAGATGACACTTGCAACAAAAAATCTTGAATAACTAATTTTTTGTCTCATTAACATCTGGTTATGACCCCTTGTTGGAATGAGCTTGATGAGCTCATTCCGAGGGGTCATAACCTATGTTTTTGAGACAAAAAATGGGTAAAGGGCTAATTCAATATTAAATTATAAAATCAACTTCATTGACTCCAAATTGCTTGACAAATTGCATATCATTGAGAGTATTGAACCAGAATTGAAGTTTACTAAGGTACTAAATTATTTTTGGTCATCAAAATTTGATATGTCTTTGTTTTGTAACAGTTTAATTTTGTAACTCTAGGCATTCTCCCATAAATTGTAACAAGGCAAATCCAGAGTGACTAAATAATTTCACTTCAGAAATAATATGAATCACATCCACAGAATATGGGGCCTTTATAAAAGTTGTGATACCTGCACATCAAAATAATGCCCAGATATGAGCTTCAAGCAGTCTACCAGCTAATGGTTTTCAGTGATAACTCTGCTGATAATGATATCAGACTTACTAGCTGATACCGATATCATTTCAAATAATCAGTCCATGACAAAAGAGATTAAAATGTTTGTATACAGTTTGTTTAACTTATCAGCCATTTTGTTTTGGTGGGGTATATAGTTTTATGACGATTTGAAATGTCAAATAAAGTGCTGTGATAGTATGTTGTATTTGTTTTCTTTTATGTATTCAAAAAAGTACCACTCTCACCAGGCAGTTAGATTGAATTTAGGTGATTAACTGCTCAAACTCTTTGCAAGTCTTTTTAGATTGATTTAATTTGAAGACATCACAGCCTCGCTAAGTCATTTGATGTTCAACCCTTTTGAAGAAAGTTTTTGTAATACTGTCTGAAATGCCGTTTTCTAGCCTCTCGGTGTCTCAGAAGATCTATTAACCCTTAGGGCATAATCGCAACTTTGATAATTTTTTTACTGCAACAAGGTGGCCCAATATGCTTCCTCATGGTGAACTCAAAGTTACAATATAAGTACCTTGGCAGTTGTTTCTTGGCAAGTCTTGGCTGCCTATATAGGTAGCCTAGTGTAGAAGCCAGTAGTAGTAAAATATTTATACCCACACTCAATAGAGTAGAGGGTATACTGGATTACATCTGTCTGTCCACCATCTGTTGAGTTGTCCACTCATTCGTACATACAAACATATGTTGATCAACAGATAAATGATATGACTCAACAGTGCAAAGGGGACAAACAGGGTGTCACATTTTGGGTTCTAACAGGCATTAAAAATGGCTGCCATTAGCCATTTTTTTCTAAAAACAATATATTCCAAACTGTGATTCAAATTTTGATTATTTTTGGTATGGAAAACAACAAGCACAATATGCATAACATAGATAGTAAACAGGTTTTTCTGTTGTGTATAAATTATGCTCTTAGTATTTTTTTTTGAGAACGATTTGTTTGCACATGTATTCGTTCGACATTTTCAACCATGTGGATGGCCCAATCATCACCAGACTTGGCATGTGGGTGTATGTGAACACCATAATTGTAACTGAAGTGTCTTTCATGTGTCCCTCCAGTAAAACAGAAAAAAAAAAAATACATTGAGACTTCCCCATAAAATGCTGCATGTCTTTATTCCATGTCCCAAATGGATGGTCTGATTGTCACCAGACTTTGGTCACAAGTGTTCATGGCCTTCACAAATGCCGTGGGGAGGGGGATTCCCTGCTGTAGAACAAAGATAATAGTTCTACATCTCTCATGTGGATGGTCTGATTATCACAAACCTTCGTTAACATGTATGTGTGAATCTCACACTCACAAAAGCTACAGGGTATTGGATTTCTCTCCTTACTGTGACAAGGACAATAAACCCCTCACGCCTGTTTATGGCTAGTGTTAAAAATATGCAGACATATTAACTCTCCTGGAACACCAGGGAAAATCCCGAAATTTCAGTGTAGTTCCTGGCCGGTTTTGGACCGAAAATCCCAGAAAACAACAGTTGAATATTTATTTCCGGTTGTAACTTATGTAAAACGATCGGAGTCAAATCACATGTATTTCAAACTCTGGTAAAAACTCACAAAGCAGTAAAATATGGATTTTAGTTAAATTTATTTAAGAAAAGGGTATTTTATGATACATATTTCAACTGCGTTCATGTTTATTTCTGTTTTTTTTCTTCGTAATCAGAGATTTGTGACCAATGTGTGAGTGTCGAAGTGAAAATAGGTGACTTACTTTCAAAAAATTGAAAACTCCACCTTCAATGCAGTTTTTTGGTAAATAAAATATATGAAAAGGAATTAAATAATATATACTACTCAGAGTTTGCTAAGCACCAAAATATTTGACACGTCTTTCGTAATTTGCTTGTGACACATTTGCGATATTTTTGGTATGTATGATTCAGAAATGTATTGAGATGGTCCCCAGTGTTTACATTAGCTCTCTTGACAGGCAGACTTCTCGTGACAGTTATGGAAAGCATGTACACCTTGATTTTCATGATGTTTTCATGTACTGTCTACATGTACATGACATGTGTAGGGTATTCAATCTTCATTTCAACACAAACCCTTGTGATTTAATGATTGAATATGGCAAATGCAAATGTAAGAAGACATTTGTCTGAAGCAGAAATGTGGCGGGCTGTAGGGATGGTGGAGAAAGGGGCTACCCATCGTCAGGTTGGTGAAGCCCTTGGTGTGCACCATATCATGATCACCAGAGCCTGGGCAAGATTTCAGCAGTATGGCACATCAGTAAGATGGCGTGGTGGTGGCAGAGACAGGGCAACATCTGCAGCTGAAGACCGGTTTTTGATCATTCCGGCTGCAGTGATCTTCAGAATGCAGCTGGGGTAAATGTTTCGATGCAGACTATCCGGACAAGGTTGCACAAAGGTGGTCTCCAATCGGGAAGACCATGTATTCGCATTCCGCTGTCCCAGAACCACCGCCAGGCACGATATGGATGGGCCATGGACCATGTTGGATGGACCAGAGAAGATTGGTGACCCAAATAGGCATTCTAGGGTATGGAGAAGACCAGGAGAGTGATTCCATGTAGACAACGTTGCTGAGCATGACCGCTATGGTGAGAGTCAATCATGGTCTGGGGCGGCATCAGCAGGGATGGATGTACAGAGCTATGTGTCCTTGAACGTGGTACATTGACTACACAGCGGTATATTTTTAAGATCCTGGATGTCCATGTCAGATTGTTTGCAGGTGCAGTGGGTGATAGATTCATTCTGATGGACGATAATGCCAGTCCTCATGTTTCCCATGCTGTTGGGAAGAACCGACAGAGGGAGGAGATTGAGCGTATGGACTAGCCAGCCAAATCTCGACCTCAATCCAATCGAACATATCTGGAATGAGTTGAAGCTTGCAATTTTAGCCTGTACAGTCCAGCCAAAAAGTATCCAGGAGCTTGGTGCCATGCTGGTCCAAGAATGGAACAACATCCCACAAAGGACCACCAGGAAACTGATTGGGAGAATGAGAAAGCATTGTCAAGCTGTAATTAACAGTAATGGGTCTCCTACTCTATACTGAACCCATACCAGTTCCCTCCGTCAACATTTTGGCAAATTGAAAAATTTCCTCTTTTACCAATAATATCTATTTTCCATGGTTATCGTAATCAAAAGCTAAAAAATAATGTCAAACACAAATAAAATCTTAATTTCTGTACTTAAATCATTAAAGATATAATTAAATAGAAAATATATACCCTTTTCATAACAATATTTCAACTAAAACGTAAAAGAGGTAGTTGGATATACTTGGTGCTTAGCAAACTTTGAGAAGTATATATTTATTTATTCATAGAATAGCTTTAATCCTCATCCCTTTTCCAAATCAAAATGTAAACAACACCTTGGCCTCAACTGACAACTATTTTACAGAGTTTAAAAATAGGTTAAAGTCGCTCAGGATGCCGAAAAATTATGACTGCATAAAATTATTTATACACAATGGACTTATTTTCTAACACTACATTTATTCCGTTGTGCTGACTACAGGACTGTTAACTGTTGACCGTCTGTACCTCAAAAATTTTGAATGGAATTAAAAAAAAAAAATGCGTCAATGATGAAAAGAAAAATTTTGTGTAGGGCACAAGTGTCCACACATGCAAGAAGGATTTTGATAAGAAAAAGTACTAAGTAACTGGACATAAGGACATCTTTTCCCATTAGCATTTCCAGACTTGGGAAATTATTAGCTTAGTAGACTTTGATAAAAGCAAACCACCGGTGGTGGTGCTCTGTGGGTGGGTGGGGATCATGAAGAAGAGGAGGGAGGGGGCAAATCAACAATTTCTTTATATTATTAGCTCAACTTTGACGTAAGTCAAATTTGAGGTTATGCCATGGCCCGTCGTCCGTCAACAATTAATACGGCTTGGCTAGAAGCCGTATTTATGAACCGATCTTTACGAAACTTCTTGAGTACCTTTGTTATCACCGTGGGACGAGAACGAGTGTTTTTGGGTGTGGTCCAAAATTCAAGATGGCCACCAGTAGCCATTTTGTACTTTAGTTAGTGCAATCAGTTTTTTGTACAGAACTTTTGTATGAAAGTTCTGAATGTTTAGTAACCTCGAATACATCATAAATAATACGGGATTTTTTCTCGTGCAGAAATTCTGCAAATTGGGTGAACTTTGATTTTTTCAGTGCTACTTACACACAGTAAGTACACATATCAATACGGCTCGGGCTTGGGGCTGTATTTATGAACCGATCTTCACGAAACTTCATGGGTATCTTTGTTATCACCTTGGGGTGAAAACGAGTATTTCTGGGTGCGGTCCAAAATTCAAGATGACTGCCAGTGGCCATTTTGTACAGAAGTTAGGTCCAATCAGTTTTTAGCTCATCTTGACAAAGTCAACACCATGTTTTGGTCTTCTCCTCCAAAGCCACTGGGCCAATTCAAGTGAAAGTTTGTGTGAGTGATGGTCCCAAAGGGGCATTTCATTTTTGTTCAACTCAACATGCCCAGCCCCATAGGGAGGGAGTGGGGGAAAATGCTCCAAACTATTTTAAAAATCTTCTTCTCAAGAACCAGTGTGTACAATGACTTGATATTTGCTATGGAGCTTACATATGAGGTGTAGAATCAAGTTTGTTCAAACAAAGTTCGTGAAGTAATATTTGGCTTTGTAATAGGAGGGGTAAGATTTTTGGCCCTGCCCAAAATTTCTTTTTTCTGAACTGATGGTCTGGTATGAACCAAATTTGGTTTGTGGTAATATTGGGTCATAAGTACTTGACCCATGCAAAAAAAAAATTCCCACATCCCCATGGGAACCCTGGGAGCTAAAAATAGAAATATTTTCAAACGCCCATATTTCCCAAACCCCACGGAACAGAGATCTGTTATTTGGTATGAAGTATCCTTATGACCAGTAGAATTGAATGGTAAAAAAAAATTGCCTCGGTTATGTTAGGGTGTTCTGTAATGGGCATCGAAAAAAATGCTGAGTCAGCATATTTGCAAAAATTTTTTAAAATCTTTTCTCCAGAACCAATCATCAGAATCTTTTGATATTTGGTATACAGCATTCATAGGGGGGTCAGATAAAAGTTTGTTGAAATAAAGCTCATTGGTTCATATTTGGGCTCTCTACAGGAGCCCGAAGTTTTAACATAGGGTAATATGGGGAATATTCTTTGAAAATCTTCTTCTTCAGAACCACCAGTCAGAATCCTTTAATGTTTGGTATACATCATTGTTATGAGGGTCAGATTCTAGATTGTTCAAACCAAGTCCCTAGGTTAATATTTGGGCTTCCTACGGAAGCCCAAATTTTATCTTTGTTCAATATGGAGGGTAATTTAAAAAAATCTTCTTCTTCAGATCCACCAGTCAGAATGCTTGGATATTTGGTATGCAACATCTCTATGGGGGTCAGATTCAAGTTTGTTCAAATCAGATCCCTAGGTATATATTTGGGCTCACTATGGTAGCCCAAATGTTTACTTAGTGCAATATGAGGAAATTTCTTTAAAAATCTTCTTCTTCAGATCCACCAGTTGGAACATACAACATCTCTAGGGGGGTCAGATTCCAGGTTGTTCAATTCGAGTGCCCAGGTTAATATTTGGGCTCCATATGGGAACATGAAATTTAACTTAGTACAATATGAGGGAATTTCTTCAAAAATCTTCTTCAGATTCACTTGTCAGAATGCTTTCACATTTGGTATACAACATCTCTAGGGGGGTCAGATTCAAGTTTGTTCAAATCGGATCCATAGGTTAATATTTGGGCTCGCTATGGTAGCCCAAATTTGAACTTAGTGCAATTCGAAGAAATTTCTTTACAATTTCTCTTCTTCAGATCCAACAGTCAGAATGCTTTCATATTCAGTACACAACATCTCTAGGGAAGTCAGTTTTAACTGTGTTCAAATCAAGAGCCTGGGTTAATATTTGGGCTCTCTATGGGAGCCAGAATTGGCCATTTTGCTGAAGAATTAAAAATTTTGTATTCAGTACCCTCTAGAGGTACTAAGCTTAATCCACATAGGTTGTATCAAGGGGCTTCATAGGGGAGCTCTACATTTTACTTTATGATCAACTGAAGAAAAGGCATGATGCCCAGATTATTTTTGTCACTCCTGAGGGACTCAAGGATTGACAGTGTAGCCTATGGAGATGGCTTGCTTAATGTAGACTCATTCTTGGACTCTATTTAAATTGTGTTCAAGATGAGTGCTTCAGGCCCCGTGGGGCCTCTTGTTTGTACACAACTTCCATACGGCTCAGGCTAGAGGCCGTATTTATGAACTGATCTTTACGAAACTTCTTGGGTACCTTTGTTATCACCGTGGGATGAGAGTGAGTGTTTTTGGGTGCAGTCCGAAATTCAAGATGGCCACCGGCAGCCATTTTGTACCAAAATTTGTGCAATCAGTTTTTTGTACAGAACTTCTGTATGAAAGTTCTGATTTGAATAAATTTTTGGATGAATGTTTAATAACATGGAATACATCACATATAACAACGGTTTTTTTTTCTCGTTCAGAAATTATGCAAATTAGATGAATTTTGCTTTATTCAGCGCTACTTATACACTGTAAGTGCACATGTCAGTACGGCTCGGGCTAGAGGCTGTATTTCTGAACCGATCTTCACGAAACTTCTTGGGTACCTTTGTTATCTCCTTGAGACGAGAACGAGTGTTTTTGGGTCCGGTCCGAAATTTAAGATGGCTGCCGGCGGCCATTTTGTACCAAAATTAGGTACAAGCAGTTCTTGATACAGAACTTCTACATGAAGGTTCTGATTTGAATAAATTTTTGAATGAATGTTTAGTAACATGGAATACATCACATATAATACAGGGTTTTTTCTCGTGCAGAAATTATGCAAATTACATGAACTTTGATTTATTCAGTGCTACTTATACACTGTAAGTGCACATGTCAATACGGCTTGGGCTAGAGGCTGTATTTATGAACTGATCTTCACAAAACTTCTTGATTACCTTTTTTATCACTGTGGGACGAGAACGAGTGTTTTTGGGTGCTGTCCAAAATTCAAGATGGCCACCAGCAGCATTTTGTACTTTAGTTAGTGCAATCAGTTTTTTGTACAGAACTTCTGTATGAAAGTTCTAATTCGAATAAATTTTTATCTGAATGTTTAGTAACATCAAATACATTACATGTAATACAGGTTTTTTCTTGTGCAGAAATTATGCAAATTGGATGAACTTTGATTTATTCAGTACTACTTATACACTGCAAGTGCACATGTCAATACGGCTCGGGCTAGAGGCTGTATTTATGAACCGATCTTCACGAAACTTCTTGGGTGCCTATGTTATTTCCTTGAGACGAGAACGAGTGTTTTTGGGTGCGGTCCGAAATTTAAGATGGCTGCCGGCGGCCATTTTGTACCAAAATTAGATACAATCAGTTCTTGATACAGAACTTCTATATGAAGGTTCTGATTTGAATAAATTTTTGTCTGAATGTTTAGTAACATCGAATACATCAAATATAATACAGGTTTTATCCCGTGCAGAAATTATGCAAATTAGATGAACTTTGATTTATTCAGTGATACTTATACACTGTAAGTGCACATGTCAGTATGGCTCGGGCTAGAGGCTGTATTTATAAACCGATCTTCACAAAACTTCTTGGGTACCTTTGTTATCAACTTGGGATGAGAACGAGTGTTTTTGGGTGCGGTCCAAAATTCAAGATGGCTGCCGGAGGCCATTTTGTACCAAAATTAGATACAATCACTTCTTGATACAGAACTTCTATATGAAGGTTCTGATTTGAATAAATTTTTGAATGAATGTTAGTAACATGGAATACATCACATACAATACAGAATTTATTCTCGTGCAGAAATTATGCAAATTAGATGGACATTGATTTATTCAGTGCTACTTATACACAGAAAGTACACATGTCAATACAGCTCGGGCTAGGGGCTGTATTTATGAACCGATCTTCACGAAACTTCTTGGGTACCTTTGTTATCTCCTTGGGACAGGAATGAGTGTTTTGGGGTGCCTTTGTTATCACTGTGCTACGAGAACAAATATTTTTGGGTTCAGTCAGACCCACTCTGGGACTCAAAGATTTCTTTTCTAGTTCAGCATTTAACTGTCGCCCACCTCTACAAAACTTTACCTTTTCATTTGTTTCAGGCTACAGTCAGCATTTATGTACAGAAAGTTACAATACTTTATATTTACCTTTGTTATCAGGTCTTTACCTAGATGTGTGTCATTGCTTGTCACATACTATATATGTACATGTCTTCCACAAGTTGAGCTACAGTGTCATTGGCACTTTCATTTAACATAGCATAAATGCATCAGCATAATTGACAACTAGATCTGGATAACCTGGTGTTAATGGTGGTCCATGAGCTGAAAATTCGCAAGTTTTTGACCCTGCGCAAACTTTTCCCAGAAATCCATCCCATTTCCCTGAAAATCACCCTCAGGTTCCCTGAAAAATTATTCTGGAGGTTAATATGTCTGAAATATGTCAATCTTGGCTTTATGGGAGGGAGGCATATTCCATGCTTGTCAGTGCCCTTCTTAAAACTACATGAATCTGGGTGGTTTAAAATGAGTTTTGAAGGACTTCATGTTTGACAGGTTTTCAGCTCTTTGTGATGTAATGACCAGCAAAATTCCTTGCAATTGTATATGAAACCCAGTAAGTGGAGCAGCGTTTGTTTACTTTGGTAATCAAGTTCTACTTCACTGTTGGTAAAACAGGACCAGGTCACCAGTGCCTGGGGTGGAAGTCCGCTAAAATGGGAAGCATGTGTATAAATGATTGGCTAAACATGACTTCACAGCTATGTTCTGGTCATGATATACCATAGATGCTTATATTGACCTTCAACACCAATGAATAAACAAATCCACTTGATATGTTCTGAGACTCCAACACAAGGTGACCCTGACCCTGGCTGCCAAAAGTGTCATTAAACCCCAATAAATATGTTCTGAGATTTGTCAAAGTACCTTTCATATCTATCAGTGGGCTTTGTCCTGTCAAGTCTTTCTGGCTGACTATATTCTGGTTTCAAGAAAACAATATGAGTTTTGTGACGCAGGCATTGCACTTATTGGTATATATGTGTTGGCATTCAGATATACTTCAGATATTATTCTCTTGTCATTGATTAAATTCTTAATATTCCCTGTGGGAACCCCAGGAAGTGAAACAAGCTGTTTTACTGGTAAAATAGGAAATCACCAATGCTTGGGGTGAAAGTCCTCTAAAATGGGCAACATAGGTATAAACGATTGACTAAACTTGGCTTTATCTCCATGTCATGGTCATGATTAGCCATTGTGCAGAAATATGTGACCTTAAACACCAATAAATAAATAAACTCATATATTATAGGTGGTAAAACTAAAACCAGAGGCTCTACAGAGCCTGTAATTGCTCACCTGGAAACTACATGTAAAAATGTGATTTTCCATAGGCTTTCCGTGGTAACTATGAGCTGCAATTGTGACCATGTTTGCAACATTACATCAACATTACATGCGGATCATTGGTCGAAGTTGTCCCAGTCTTCAATGACGTGAAGTTTCAAAACATTTGAATCCATCAAACAGAATCATAGAATGTCTCTGGTGGCAATATTTGCCAACCAACGGAAACAAAAAGAGGATCGTTTGTAGAGGGCCTCCTATAGACAATTCTTGCCAAGTTTTGGTTCACGTCAGCTCCAGTAGTTCCAGAGAGAAGATGAAAATGTGATTTCCCATAGGTTTTTTCTGTAGTAACTATAAACCGCAATTGTGACCATGTTTGCGATACGATCAACATTAAAATGAGGAACGTTGGTGGAGGGTGTCCCAGTTATCAACCATGCAAAGTTTCAAAACATTTGGCCCTGTGGTTTCAGAGGAGAAGAGTTTTCAAAATTGACCAATCACAATCAAAGAATGTTTCTGGCAGCCACGTTTTTTCACCCAACAGGAATAAAATGAATAACAGTTGTAGAGAACTTCTCATCGACAATGCCTGCCACATCTGGTTCACATTGGCTCAGTACTTTCAATGAAGATGATGAAAATGTGATTCCTTATAGGGTTTCTATAGTAACTATAAGCCACAATTGCAGCCGTAATTGCAACCCGATGAAGATTAAGACGAGGATCATTTGTAGAGGGGGTTACAGTCATCAGTCACACAAAGTTTTCAAACCATTTGGCCTTGTAGTTTGAAAGAAGATTTTCCTGAAAATGCACACATTTATGAATTCTGTTTCAACAAAAAAAAATCAGTAAAAGAAGGTTAAATATTTTGAAAATTACGATTTTCTCAGACAGTATTCTCTTTCAAAATAGCTTTGGATAGGTAAAGGGTTACAGTCAAACACATTTTATTCCAATTTTGTCAAATCTTAAGATATACAGTAATTACTGTCAGCTAAGCTGACATGATGAGAAGTGAAGAAAAACAAAAACTTCACTGGTTAAACACCTGTCAACATCAATCACTATTTTCTGATAAGTATCTTGAGACTAATAATACATATATCAACTGTTTACAGTACAAGTCAAAATAAGTTGTGTAGGATAATCCTATAAACTATGTATCTTTCTCTTCCTGCGCTGATAAGACCAGAAGCTGACATCATTTTCTGGAAAGCTCTCACTGATAGCTTTCCAGAAAATGTCAGATTCTGATCTTGTCAGGGCAGGATCAGCCGTTTACTTAGTTTGTTGCAGTTATGCTACAGCTTATTTTGACTTGTACTGCATACACAATATTTTGGGTTTTTTTCACAGTTCTCAGTGGAAAAAACTGGAACCAACCCTTACCAGATTCTCAAAAAAACAGTATTTTGCTGACAGTACCGATCTTCATGCAGACAGGAGAGGCATTGGGTTAAGCATTAGAATTTAGCCTCTGGTGGCCACAAATTTCCATCCTCTCAAAGACCATTCCTGCAAAATTTGGTTCCTGTCTGCTCAGTAGTTCCAGAGAAGATGAAAATGTGATTTCCCATTGGGTTTCTATAGTAACTATAAGCTGCAATTGTGGTCATCTTTACAACCCGATCAACATTAAATTAGGATCGTTGGTAGAGGGGGTCCCAGTCATCACTTTTGTAAAGTATCAAAACATTTGGCCTGGCAGTTTCAGAGGTGAAGAGTTTTGAAAATCCACCAATCAGAATCAAAGAATGCCTCTGGCGGACATGTTTTTCAACCCACGGGAACAAAATGAGGATCGTTTGTAGAGGACCTCCCATAGACAATCCCTGCCAGGTTTGGTTCACGTCTGCTCAGTAGTTCCAAAGAAGAGGAAAATGTGATTTCCCATAGGGTTTCTATAGTAACTATAAGCTGCAATTGTGGCCATGTTTGCAACCCGATCAACATTAAATGAGGATCGTTGGTAGAGGGGGTCCCAGTCATCATTTATGTGAAGTATCAAAACATTTGGCCCAGCAGTTTCACAGAAGATTTTTGAAAATCTACCAATTAGAATCAAAGAATGCCTCTGGCAGCCATGTTTTTCAACCCACGGGAACAAAATGAGGATCGTTTGTAGAGGACCTCCCACAGACAATCCCTGCCAGATTTGTTTTCACGTCTCCACGGTTGTTACAGAGAAGAAGAGGAAAATGTGATTTCCCATAGGGTTTCTACAGTAACTATAAGCGGCAATTGCGGCCATGTTTGTGACCCAATCAACATTAAATGAGGATCGTTGGTAGAGGGGGTCCCAGTCATCATTTATGTGATGTTTCAAAACAGGCCTGGCAGTTTCAGAGGAGAAGATTTTTGAAAATCCACCAACCAGAATCAAAGAATGCCTCTGGAAGCCATGTTTTTCATCCGACGGGAACAAAATGAGGATCGTTTGTAGAGGTCCTCCCATAGACCATTCCTGCCAAGTTTGGTTCACACCGGCTCAGCGGTTTCAGAGAAGAAGATGAAAATGTGAAAAGTTTACGGACGACGAAGGCAGATGCCAAGTGATGAGAAAAGCTCACATGGCCTTTTAGGACAGGTGAGCTAAAAAGCTGAGGCTGAGGTTATGTGAACATCTCTGAATGTCATACATGTGTAAGTAAGCAAAGTATTGACCATGAAGAAAGAAAGAGAACAACTTTGGGCTACCAAATTTGAAAGTACTCGGTAAATGTTAAAACACCTTCATAGTTGTTTGGACATCACAACACAGTGGAGCTCACTTTACTGAATCTCTTAATTGAGTAATACTGCTAATTGAATACAACTTCCAAACACAAAATTATTTACCATACTTTCAGAATAAATTTGACCTGTTAATTGGATATAGGTTCCAGGTCAAACTCCCTGTTAATTGGATAAAAAGGGAGCATGGTGGCTACAACATTGGACTTCAAACCCAAAGGTCCATGGTTCGATCTCTGCCAGGGGTAACCGTGTTGTGTCCTTGGGCAAGGCACTTAATCCCGATTGATGACGTGGAGTCATGGTGGCACTGTGTGCTAAGGCATACTGCATGTCGATGGAGCTCTTGTCTTCAACCAATGCTAACCCTGCTTGTGTGGAGTTAGTACGTTGGGGAGTCTGACTGTTGCTTGGCGGTTCTCTCCGGGTACTCCAGCTTCCTCCACCCATAAAACTGTCCGACATGAGGTGACCCTTGCTGTTGAAAATGTCATTAAACCCAAATAAATAAATCAATAAATTGGCTAAAAAATCTTATATGTCAAGCCTGACAATCCCCACATTCCCCTTGTTTATAGACCTACAGGTATTTTGCCTCAGTTTATCCAATACAGACATTTAATCTATTATATCTAGTTTGAGAGAGCTCTGTCAAACAAGATATAAGATGAAAGTGTCAATGACACTGTAGCTCAACTTGTCAAGACAAAGACATGTACATGTATAGTATGTGACACAGCAATGACAAACATCTAGGTAATGACCTGATAACAAAGGTACATATAAAGTATTGTAACGGTCTGTACATAAATACTGACCGTTGCCTGTAACAAATGTATAGGTGAAGTATTGTAAAGGTTGGCTACAGTCAGATGCTAAACTAGAAAAGAAATCTTTGAGTCCCAGAGTGGGTCTGACTGAACCCCAAAATATTTGTTCTCATAGCACAGTGATAACAAAGGCACCCCTAAACACACTCATTCCTGTCCCAAGGTGAAAACAAAGGTACCCAAGAAGTTTCGTGAAGATCAGTTCACAAATATGAGCTGTGTAGAAGTTGTGACAAAAAACTGATTAGACCTAATTTCGGTACAAAATGGCCACTGGCAGCCATCTTGAATTCTGGACTGCCCCCAGAAACACTCGTTCTCATCCCAAGGAGATAACAAAGGTACCCAAGAAGTTTTGTGAAGATCGGTTCATAAATACAGCCTCTAGCCCGAGCCGTATTGACATGTGCACTTACAGTGTATAAGTAACACTGAATAAATCAAAGTTCATCTAATTTGCATAATTTCTGCACGAGAAAAAAACCCGTACTATATGTGATGTATTCCATATTACTAAACATTCATACAAAAATATATTCAAATCAGAACTTTCATACAGAAGTTCTGTACAAAAGACTGATTGCATTAATTTTGATACAAAATGGCTGCTGGTGGCCATCTTGAATTTCGGACCACACCCAAAAACACTCGTTCTCATCCCACGGTGATAACAAAGGTACCCAAGAAGTTTCGTAAAGATCGGTTCATAAATACAGCCTCTAGCCTGAGCCGTATATAGAAGTTGTGTACAAAAAACTGATTAGACCTAATTTCGGTACAAAATGGCCACTGGCAGCCATCTTGAATTTTGGATCGCACCCAGAAACACTCGTTCTTTTCCCAAGGTGATAACAAAGGTACCCAAGGCGTTTCGTGAAGATCGGTTCATAAATACAGACTCCAGCCTGAGCCGTATTGACATGTGTACTTACTGTGTATAAGTAGCACTGAAAAAATCAAAGTTCATCTAATTTGCAAAATTTCTGCACGAGAAAAAACCCTGTATTATATGTGATGTATCCTATGGTACTAAACATTCACACAAAAAATTTTTCAAATCTGCGCTTTCATATGGAAGTTCTGTGCAAAAATCTGATTGCACCAAATTTTGTACAAAATGGCTGCCATCGGCCATCTTGAATTTCGGACCAGACCCAAAAACACTCGTTCTCGTCCCACGGTGATAACAAAGGTACCCAAGGAATTTCGTAAAGATCGGTTCATAAATACGGCCTCTAGCCCGAGCCGTATTGGCATTTGCACTTACAGTGCTGAAAGTAACACCAAAAAACATCAAAGTTAGTCTAATTTGCATAATTTACGCACGAGAAAAAAACCCGTATTATATGTGATGTATCCCATGGTTCTAAACATTCACACAAAAAATTATTCAAATCATAGCTTTCATATGGAAGTTCTGTACAAAAAACAGATTTCTGCATCGTCGGTACAAAATGGCGTCTGGCAGCCATCTTGAATTTCGGACCGCACCCAAAAAGACTCGTTCTCGTCCCACGGTCATAACAAAGGTACCCAAGAAGTTTCGTAAAGATCGGTTCAGAAATCCGGCCTCTAGCCCGAGCCGTATCCAATTGTTGACGGACAGATGGACGACGGGCCATGGCATAAGCTCAAATTTGGCTTCGCCAAAGTTGAGCTAAAAATAAATACTAAGTTTATCTCAAGAATACACGAAAGTGACCAAATCCCTATTAATAGAATACTCCTGTTGAGCGAATAATTTTCATTGACAAAGTGGCTATTCAATTAAGTGTTCCACTGCATCCAACTGAATGAAGACTTAGGCTGCAACAGAGTACCAAGTCACAAATATTTTTTTAGTAATTTTCAGAATGCAGAACAAATATCAATTGATTCTTAATGGTGGATCTGAGGGAGATTTTTAAAGATTATTTGTCATATTATACTAAACTGAAATTTGGACCCCCGTAAGCAGCCTGAATATGACTCCATGGATTTAATTTGAACAAACTTGAATCTGAGAGTGACTAGAGTTTCGTATACCAAATATCAAAACATTCTGAATGGAGGTTTTTAAGAAGATTTTAAAAAATATTCCTCTAAAACATCAAGTTAAAATATCAAAAGCTTGTGACTGGTGAATTCAAAGAAGAATATTTTTAAAGATTACTCCCGATATTGCACTAAGTTAAAACTTGGGTACCCATATAGAATCCAATTATTAACCAATGGACTTGATTTGACCAAACTTGAATCTGCCCCCTCTGTAAGGATTGTGTATACCATTTATCAAAAGATTCTGACAAGCAGTACTGGAGAAGAAGAGTTTTACAGATTATTCCTCATACTGGACTAAGTTGAAATTCAGGCTCCGATATGGAGCCCATATATTAGCCCAGTAGTTTGGTTTGAACAAACTTAGATCTGATCTTCTAAAGGATGCTGTATACCAAATATCAAAAGAGTCAGACAGGTTGATCTGAAGAAGATTTTAAAGGTTATTCCTCATATTGCACAAAGTTAAAATTCCAGTCCTCATAGGGAGACCAAATATTAATTGATTGGAACAAACTTGAATAAGACCTCTGTAACGATGTTGTACACCTCATATCAAAAGATTCTGACTGGTGGTTCTGGAGAAGATTTTTAAAGATTATTTCTCATATTGCACCCATTTAAAATTTTGAGTCCTGTATTGATCCCAAATATGAACCAAGGGGCTTAATTTTAACACATCTGTAGCCTTTGACACAACCAATGGCATTTTTTTTTACCGCTTCATTCTACTGGTATTAATAATACTTCATACCAAATAACAGAGTGTTTGAAAATATTTCTATTTCCAGCTTCTAGGGTTCCCATGGGGATGCAGGAAATTTTTTTTTGTTTTGCATGAATCAAGGCCTTATGTCTCAATAATACCACATAACAAATTTGGTTCAAATTGGCTCATAGGTTCAGAAAGCATAAATTTGGGGCGAGGCCAAAATCTGGCCCCTCCCATTACAAAGGCAGATATTGCCCTATTAACTTTGTTTTAATGAACTTTGTAAACATGATTCTACACCTCAAAAGGAAGCTCAATACCAAATATCAGTCACTGTGCCCATTGGTTCATGAGAATAATATTTTTAGCACACCTGGCTGAAAGTCAGACGAGCTATAGTGATCACTCACCGTCTGTCATACGCCATCCGTTGTCCATGAACATGGTGTTTGCATCTTCTCCTCCAAAACTGCTGAACCAATTTAATTGAAATTTGAGATAATAGTTTGTTATGACATTGCATTTTGATTTTGTTCAAATCAAGCTGCCTTGCCCCTTGGTAGGGACCCGCCCAAAAAGTGTGCTTAAATCTTAAAAAATCTTCTCATGAACCAGCAGTAGCAGAGACTTGATATTTGGTGTGCTGCTTCCTTTTGAGGTGTAGACTCAGATTTGTTCAAGAGAAGTTCGAGAAGCTATATTTGCCTTCGTTATGGGAGGGGCAAGAATTTCCGCCCGCCCAAAATTTCTATTTTCCAAACCGTAAGGCTGATTTGAACCAAATTGGATATGAGGGCTTATTGGGTCAAAAGTACTTAATTTATGCCCAAAAAAAATTTCCTGCCACCCCATGGGAACCGCAGGAGCTAAAAATAGAAATGAAAGTGTCAATGACACTGTAGCTCAACTTGTCAAGACAAAGACTGTACATATATAGTATGTGACACAGCAATGACAAACATCTAGGTAATGACCTGATAACACATGTACATATAAAGTATTGTAACGGTCTGCACATAAATACTGACCATTGCCTGTAACAAATGTATAGGTAAAGTATTGTAATCTGACAGTCAGATGCTAAACTAGAAAAAAATTTTTGAGTCCCAGAGTGGGTCTGACTGAACCCCAAAATATTTGTTCTCATAGCACAGTGATAACAAAGGCACCCCAAAACACACTCGTTCCTGTCTCAAGGTGAAAACAAAGGTACCCAAGAAGTTTTGTGAAGATCAGTTCATAAATACGAGCTGTATAGAACTTGTGACAAAAAACTGATTGGACCTAATTTCGGTACAAAATGGCCACTGGCAGCCATCTTGAATTTGGACCGTACCCAGAAACACTCATTCTCGTCCCAAGGTGATAACAAAGGTACCCAAGAAGTTTTGTGAAGATCGGTTCATAAATACAGCCTCTACCCTGAGCCGTATTGACATGTGTGCTTACATTGTGTAAGTGGCACTGAATAAATCAAAGTTCATCTAATTTGCATAATTTCTGCACGAAAAAAAAAAAACCCTTAGAATATGTGATGTATTCCATGTTACTAAACATTCATACAAAAATTTATTCAAATCAGAACTTTCATACAGAAATTCTGTACAAAAGACTGATTGCACTAATTTTGGTACAAAATGGCTGCTGGTGGCCATCTTGAATTTCGGACCACACCCAAAAACACTCGCTCTCATTCCACGGTGATAACAAAGGTACCCAAGAAGTTTTGTAAAGATTGGTTCATAAATATGGCCTCTAGTCTGAGCTGTATAGAAGTTGTGTACAAAAACTGATTAGACCTAATTTCGGTACAAAATGGCCACTGGCAGCCATCTTGAATTTTAGACCGCACCCAGAAACACTCATTCTCGTCTCAAGGTGATAACAAAGGTACCCAAGACATTTCGTGAAGATCAGTTCATAAATACAGACTCTAGTCTGAGCCGTATTGACATGTGTACTTACTGTGTGTAAGTCGCACTGAAAAAATCAAAGTTCATCTAATTTGCATAATTTCTGCACGAGAAAAAAACCCGTATTATATGCGATGTATCCCATGGTATTTAACATTCACACAAAAAATTATTCAAATCAGCGCTTTCATATGGAAGTTCTGTGCAAAAATCTGATTGCACCTAATTTTGTATAAAATGGCTGCCATCGGCCATCTTGAATTTCAGACCGGACCCCAAAACACTCGTTCTCGTCCCACGGTGATACCAAAGGTACCCAAGAAGTTTTGTAAAGATCGGTTCATAAATACGGCCTCTAGCCCGAGCAGTATTGGCATTTGCACTTACAGTGCTGAAAGTAACACCAAAAAACATCAAAATTAGTCTAATTTGCACAATTTACACACGAGAAAAAAACCCGTATTATATGTGATGTATCCTATGGTACTAAACATTCATACAAAAATTATTCAAATCAGAGCTTTCATATGGAAGTTCTGTACAAAAAACAGATTTCTGCATCGTCGGTACAAAATGGCGGCTGGCAGCCATCTTGAATTTCGGACCGCACCCAAAAACACTCGTTCTCGTCCCACAGTCATAACAAAGGTACCCAAGAAGTTTTGTAAAGATCGGTTCATAAATACAGCCTCTAGCCCGAGCCGTATCCAATTGTTGACGTACGGACAGACGGACGACGGGCCATGACAAAAGCTCAAATTTGGCTTCGCCAAAGTTGAGCTAAAAATTTAAAACGCCCATATCTCCAAAACTACAAGGCACTGAGAATTCTTATTTGGTGTGACCAACAGAATGGAATGGTAAAAAAAAAAATTGCTATCGGTTTTATCATGGGGTACTTCAGGACTTTGAAAAAGTGCTGAGTCAGCATTTTTTAACACTGTGGTAATGGAAAAAACATTTAAGACTACTTTTCTCCCAAGCCACTTCTCCAAAAGCTTTCAAATTTCACATAAAACATCTTTGGAAGATTGTTTCACAGGTTTATTGAAATCAAATCCCTGGCTCTCTATGGGAGCCCAAATGTTTAAATCAGTGCAGTATGAGGAATATTCTTTAAAAATCTTCTTCAGATCTACCAATCAGAATCTTCTGATATTTGGAATGAAGCATCCTTAGGGGGTGAGATTCAAGTTTTTCAAGCCAAGTCCCTGGGTTCATATTTGGGCTCACTGTGGGAGCCCGAATTATAACTTGGTTCAAAATGAGGAATTTTCTTTAAAAATCTTCTTCAGATCCAGCAGTCAGAATGTTTTGATATTTGGTATGCAGCATCCTTAGTGGGGTGAGATCCAAGTCTGTTCAAGCCAGGTCCCTGGGTTCATATTTGGGCTTACTGTGGGAGCCCAAATTATAACTTAGTTCAAAATGAGGAATTTTCTTTAAAAATCTTCTTCTTCAGATTCAGCAGTCGGAATGTTTTGATGTTTAGTATGCTGCATCTAGGGCCCTGCGAAGCTTTGAGTATTCGATTCGATGTCGACATCGCTTTGGTATTTGTATATCGATCTCAAATAGTTTGCTGATTCGTTAATCAAATGAAGCTTCGAGGAAAATGAATCAGTGTTCGACAATGTCAACATCGGTTGAAATAAGGAGCGAACTCTTCTAGTTTTAATGTTTCTATCAGGAAAATAGTCAAATTCGTTGCAAAATTCTGTCGTTTCACTTTCAGATTCCCAGAAAACCACACACCGCTAATTTATAGATTTCCAGGAATTTGTGTGAGAGTTATTCGCGGAATCCCGTTTGCTCAGTGGCTCTGTCGTTCATTTAGTCTCGTATTTTCTTAGAAGCGTGGTAATAGTGATCATCATGTCTACTAGCAGTAGAAAGCAAGTTAAGCAACCATCTTCTCATAGTCTGAGTTATTGAGTTGAGAACGGACCAAAATCTACAAGACCCGAATCCTGATAATACAAAAACAACCAAACATTACAATAATGAGGTTTCTATAAGATGTATGTGTATTTAGCCACGCTAACATACGTGAAGTTAGCAGCTGTAGCCGACTTCAACCCATGGGAATTAATGTGCCACTTGTATTACATTTGTGCTTTTAATTCTCATGTTTCAATTTATTGGTTTGTCTTAAATGTCTCTGGGCAGTAACACCTTAATTTCTGTCCATATTTATGTCTTGAATTTATTGTCGGGCCAAGTGAACATCTGAATGGCCATTCAACGAGAAAGAAAATTAAAACAAGTTATGTCAACGATCTCTTCTCGCAGTGCTTTCCGGACATTTCTGCACAAGATAATGCCAGTTAAAATTCTCAAGTTTATCCCGATTCGATTCGATGTCAACATCAGTCCCGATTCGATTCAAGATTTGATTCGAACTTAAATTTCCCGATTCACAGGGCCCTAGCTGCATCCTTAGGGGGATGAGATTCAAGTTTGTTCAAGCCAAGTCCCTGGGTTGATATTTGGGCTCTCTGTAGGAGCCTGAATTATAACTTACTTCAATGCGAGGAATATTCTTCAAAAATCTTCTTCACATCCACCAGTCAGAATCTTTTGATATTTGGTATACAGCATCCTTACGGAGGTAAGATTCAAGTTTGTTCAAGCCAAGTCCCTGGGTTCATATTTGGGCTCCCTGTGGGAGCCTGAATTATTACTTAGTTCAACATGAGGAATATTCTTTAAAAATCTTTTTTTTAGATCCACTGGTCAGAATCTTTGGATATTTGGGTTGATATTTAGGCTGCCATGTCAGGTGAGCACCCTCAGGCCCCCTGGGGCCTCTTGTTTTAAATTTTGGATGCATTTCCCCCCCGCCCATCCCTTTGGGGCAGGACAAGTTGATTTAAACAAAATTAAAATGCGATGTCAGAACAAACAATCACAGCAAATTTAATTGAGTGTCAATGGCATCACCCATCAAGAACATGAGTGGTCAGTATCTAAAATCTACATTTTTACTGGTCAGTATTGGGTGTGTCCACCTCTGACTTGTAAACATGCTAGACACCCCTGCTTCATTTTGTGAATGAGAGCACAACCTTGATCCTGACCAATTTTATCCAACTTCTGGACAACAATGCCATACAAAGTTTCTTGCACCAATACCAGTTTGATATTGCCCAAGGACACAGGATCTCTCATGAGCAGATAATAGTCTAACCCGTAGCATTGCACAGATGTGTTTAAAGTGTCTAAAAGTCACACAATAAATAGATCTAACGATAAAACACACAACAATTATGTTAGGTATTGTTATAGTTACTCAGCTGAATATGACAGGTTTTCAAGAAATGCACTTCTTATTCACAGGACAGAGGATATTTTGCATTTAACCCTTTATGCAAAGTAATGGACAAAACCTAGGGGGCGCGGTGGCTCAGTTGGTAGAGGTGCAGGCTGCAAGCCGAGAGGTCCTCGGTTCGAATCCCACCTGCGGCAACCGCGTTGTGTCCTTGGGCAAGACACTTCGCCCCAATTGCCTCCATGGGGGCACGATGACGCTGTGTACTGAGGCATACTGCACGTCGATGGTGCGCATGTCTTCAACCAATCTAACCCTGCCTGTGCTGCGGTGCAGAGTTCAGAGTTACGATGTTGGAGAGCTGACAGCTGCTCGTCGTTGCTCGGTGGTTTTCTCCGGGTACTCCGGCTTCCTCCACCCGTAAAACTGTCACGGTCACGATTAGCCATTGTGCATAAGTATGTGACCTTAAACACCAATAAATAAATAAATAATAAATGGACAAAACCAGCCAGTGCTATTCTCAAAAATCGCCAATTAATTTTCATTATTTTTTCATTTTTTGTCTCAAAAACATAGGTTATGACCCCTCATTGGAATGTGCTCAGCGAGCTCGTTCCAATGAGGGTCTTAACCTGTGTTTTTGAGACAAAAAATTAGTTATTAAAAAAAAAATTTGCAAGTGTCGTCTGCTTTTCATGTTAGCTACAGGGTTAAATTACTTCCCCTATTCATAATCCTCATAATGTATTCATTAGCTTAACTTGACATAGTCAAGATAAGCTATTGCCATCACGCGTGCGGAAGTCTGTTATTCTGTGAGTCTGTGACGTCTGTTCACATTTTCCTTTAGCACGGGCTACACCCCGCAGTTCTTGTCTGATCGCCACGAAATTTCATATGCAGGTTTGGGGTCATGTCTAGATGAGAACGTCCCCTTTTGGTCGCGATCGGGCAACCGTTATGGCTGCCCGAGCCCAAAACCCGAAAATCATTAGCACAGTCTACAGGTCGTATTTATGAAGGGATTTCGTTGTAACTTGGTAGGATGCCTCTGTATAATGCCTAGATGAGAACGTCCCCTTTTGGGCATGATCTATCAACCATAATGGCTGCCCAAGCCCGAAACCCAAAAACTTTTAGCACAGTATGTAGGTCATGTTTAATGTGGAGGGATTTCATTGTAACTTGGTAGGATGACTCCTTATGATGTCTAGATGAAAATTTCCCCATTTGGGCATGATCTGCCAACCGTGATGACTGCCCGAGCCCAAAACCCGAAAACCTTTACCACAGTCTACAGGTCATATTTATTGACGAATTTCATTGTAACTTGGTGGGTTGACTTCATACAATGTCTAGATGAGAAAGTCACCTTTTGGGCATGATTGGGCAATTGTGACAGCTACAGGGGCCCAAAGCCCGAAAACCTTAAGCACAGTCTAGAGGTCATATTTATGAAGGGATTTCATTGTAACTTGGTAGGATGATTCCAAATAATGTCTAGATGAGAATGTCCCATTTTGATCGCGATCATGCAGCCTTGATGGGTGCCCGAGCCCAAAAACCTTTAGTATAGGCAAAAGGTCATATTTATGGAAGGATTTCATTGTAACCTGTTAGGTTGACTCCATGTAATGCCTAGATGATGACATCCCCTTTTGGTCGTGATTGGTCAGTTGTGATGGCTACTAGTGCCCGAAGCCCCAAAACCTTGAGCACAGTCTACAGGTCATATTTATGAAGGGATTTCATTGTAACTTCTTAGGATCACTCCAGATGATGCCCAGATGAGATTGTCCCCTATGGTTGCGATCATTCAGCCATGATGGCTGCCCGAGCCCGAAGCCCGAAAACCTTTAGCACAGTCTACAGGTCATATTTATGAAGGGATTTCATTGTAACTTGGTAGGTTAACTTCATATAATGTCTAGATGAGAACATCCCCTTTTGGACATGATTGGGCTACTGTGACGGCTAAAGGTGCCCGAAGCCCGAAAACCTTTAGCACAGTCTACAGGTCATATTTATGAGGGGATTTCATTGTAACTTGGTAGGTTGACTCCAAATAATGTCTAGACGAGAACGTCCTATTTTGGCCATGATCATTCAGCCTTGATGGGTTCCCGAGCCCAAAAACCTTTAGCATAGGCAAAAGGTTATATTTATAGAAGGATTTCATTGTAACCTGTAAGGTTGACTCCATATATTGCCTAGATGATGACATCCCCTTTTGGTCCTGATTGGTCAACTGTGATAGCTACAGGTGCCCGAAGCCCGAAAACCTTGAGCACAGTCTACAGGTCATATTTATGAAGGGATTTCATTGTAACTTCGCAGGATCACTCCAGATGATGCCCAGATGAGATTGTCCCCTTTGGTTGCGATCATTCAACCATGATGGCTGCCCGAGCCCGAAGCCCGAAAACCTTAAGCACAGTCTACAAGTCATATTTATGAAGGGATTTCATTGTAACTTGGTAGGTTGACTTCATATAATGTCTAGATGAGAACATCCCCTTTTGGACATGATTGGGTAACTTTGACGGCTAAAGGTGCCCGAAGCCCGAAAACCTTTTGCACTGTCTACAGGTCATATTTATGAAGGGATTTCATTGTAACTTGGTAGGATGACTCCAAATAATGTCTAGATGAGAACGTCCCATTTTGACCGTGATCATTTAGCCTTGATGGGTGCCCGAGCCCAAAAACCTTCAGCATAGGCAAAAGGTTATATTTATAGAACGATTTCATTGTAACCTGTTAGGTTGACTCCATATAATGCCTAGATGATGACATCCCCTTTTGGTCGTGATTGGTCAACTGTGATGGCTACAGGTGCCCGAAGCCCGAAAACCTTGAGCACAGTCTACAGGTCATATTTATGAAGGGATTTCATTGTAACTTCGTAGGATCACTCCAGATGATGCCCAGATGAGATTGTCCCCTTTGGTTGCGATCATTCAACCATGATGGCTGCCCGAGCATGAAGCCCGAAAACCTTAAGCACAGTCTACAGGTCAAATTTATGAAGGAATTTCATTGTAACTTGGTAGGTTGACTTCATATGATGTCTAGATGAGAACGTCCCCTTTTGGACATGATTGGGCAACTTTGATGGCTAAAGGTGCCCGAAGCCCGAAAACCTTTTGCACTGTCTACAGGTCATATTTATGAAGGGATTTCATTGTAACTTGGCAGGATGACTCCAAATAATGTCTAGATGAGAACGTCCCATTTTGGCCGTGATCATTCAGCCTTGATGGCTGCCCGAGCCCAAAAACCTTTAGCATAGGCAAAAGGTTATATGTATAGAAGGATTTCATTGTAACCTGTTAGGTTGACTCCATATAATGCCTAGATGATGACATCCCCTTTTGGTCGTGATTGGTCAGCTGTGATGGCTACAGGTGCCCGAAAACCTTGAGCACAGTCTACAGGTCATATTTATGAAGGGATTTCATTGTAACTTCGCAGGATCACTCCAGGTGATGCCCAGATGAGATTGTCCCCTTTGGTTGCGATCATGCAACCATGATGGCTGCCCGAGCCCAAAGCCCGAAAACCTTTAGCACAGTCTACAGGTCATATTTATGAAGGGATTTCATTGTAACTTGGTAGGGTGACTTCATATAATGTCTAGATGAGAACGTCCACTTTTGGACACGATTGGGCAACTGTGACGGCTTCATGGGCCCAAAGCCCAAAAACCTTTAGAACAGTCTATAGGTCATAATTATGAAGGGATTTCATTGTAGCTTGGTAGGATGACTCCAAATAGTGTCCAGATGAGAATGTCCCCTTTTGGTTGTGCTCATTCAAGCATGATGACTGCCAGAGCCCAAAGCCCAAAAACCTTTAGCACAGTCTACAGGTCATATTTATTAAGGGATTTCATTGTAACTTGGTAGATTGACTTCATATAATGTCTAGATGAGAACGTCCCCTTTGGACGCAATTGGGAAACTGACGGCTACAGGGGCCCGAAGCCCGAAAACCTTTAGCACAGTCTACAGGCCATATTTATGAGGGGATTTTAATGTAACTTGATAGGATGACTCATTTTGGAATAATTTCACTGTAACTTGGTAACTTTTGTTGATATACGTTAACTGTGAGGGCCACATACATTAACTGTGAGGTCATATTAACCCACCCTCAGCTCTTTAGTACAGTGTACACCTCATATTATTTTTATCATAAACATAGCACACAGAGAACAGAAATGAACATATTCCCAATTATCACAATTCTTGTCTTATTTCATAATCCTTTCATAAACATTGAACATTATCCTTTTCATCAAACACAACACACAAGTTAAGCTACAGTGTCATTGACACTTTCATTTTTTGGAAGCTCTCAATGTGGCCTTTCCCAGAGAAAACAACACACAATCTAAATCTTACTATATCATTCAAATACACTCGGCACAATGACACAGTTGACTGCTCAAAAAATGGGTCAAAATTTTAACATTTGTGGAATAAATGTCCCAATTTTACTCCATCAGTAGCAATAAATATACAGAATCACACATACGTTTGAATGGGTTAAGAATTATCACACAAGATTGCTCTGGCCCATGATATCATGAGAGCCGAAGGCTCGAGTGATATCCTGAGCCAAAGCAATTGAGTGCGATAATTCTTAACCCATTCAAACATATGTGCAGTTCTGTTTTTGTCACACATGTCCCATGTAACATCCTGTCTACACGAAAATTGAACTAAAATCAGTTTCAACTGGATAATTTTCACGTTTCCTTCATTGCCAACATGACATCACTGTTATGTGGTGGGGTACCAACCCTAATCTGCTTTTTATACGCCCGTTTAAAAACGGTCGTATTATGTTATCAGTCTGTCTGTCTGTCTGTCTGTCTATCCATCCGTAAACAATTTGGTTTCGATTCATTTAAAGTCGAACGCCTTAACGGATCGACATCAAACTTTCAGAAGTTGTTTTTAGCATTAAAATACAGGTCAAGTTCGATATTGGTGTTTCTCAGTCCATCTGCTGCAGAGATATGGCCCTTTGAAAACACAATTTTTCTAAAAAAATTGGTTTTCCGTTCATTTAAAGCTGAACGCCTTGATGGATTGACACCAAATTTTTCAGATGTTGTTTTTAGCAATGAAATACAGGTCAAGTTCGATACTGGTGTTTCTCAGTCCATCCACTGCAGAGTTATGGCTCTTTGAAAACACAATCTTTCGAAAAAAATTGGTTTCCCTTCATTTAAAGTCGAACGCCTTGACAGATCGACATCAAACTTTCAGATGTTGTTTGTAGTAATAAAATTCAGGTCAAGTTCGATATTGGTGTTTCTCAGTCCATCCGCTGCAGAGTTATGGACCTTTTGAAAACACAATTTTTAAAAAAAAACTGGTTTCCATTCATTTAAAGCCGAACGCCTTGACACCAAATTTTTCCGATGTTGATTTTATACACCCGTTTGTAAAACGGGACGTATTATGTGAATGGTCTCCCCACCCGTCTGTCTGTCCGTCCATGGACACATTTCGTTTCCGGATGATAACTTTAGTTGTAATGGTTTGAGCTGAGTTAAATTTGGCATGTGGATTTAGTATGACAAAATACAGGATGGGTTCGATTTCCATTTCTTGCAGCCCATTTGCAGTAGAGTTATGGCGCTTTATTTATGGGAATTTAGCCCAACTTTTCGTTTCCGGACGATAACTTTAGTTTGCCGTGACTGATTTATTTCAAATTTTCAGTTTTTTGTTTTTGACCATAAAATAAGCTCAAGTTCACTTTTGACTACAATCGCATATACCTTTCCAGAGTTATTCCCCTTGAATGATTGCAAATTTGTGGATTTTGTGGTTTCCGGATGATAACTTTAGTTTGCCTTGACCGATTTTTTTCAAATTCTCAGATTTTGTTTTTGACCACAAAGCACAGCTCAAGTTCACCTTTGGCCATAATCGCATGTACCGTTCCATAGTTATTCCCCTTGAATGATTGCAAATTTGTGAATTATGTGGTTTCCGGATGATAACTTCAGTTTGCCTTGACTAATTTGTTTCAAATTCTCAAATTTTGTTTATGACCACAAAGCACAGCTCAAGTTCACTTTCGGCCAAAATCGCATGTACCTTTCCAGAGTTATTCCTCTTGAATTTGTGCATTTTGTGTTTTCCGGTTTATAACTTTAGTATGGCCTGATTTTTTATACGCCTGTTGAAAAATTATGGAATCTGTCTGTCTGTCTGTCTGTCCATTTGTTCATCCGTTGGTCTTTCCGTTCGTCAACATTTTGGTTTCCAGATGATAACATTAGTATTTTTTTTCTCGATTGACTCCTAAACTTGGTGTGTGGTTTAATCAAAACAAAAGACAGGTCAAGTTCGAATATGGGTTCAGTTCGAACTTCGAAGTTTCCCTGAATTATGGACCTTGGACATGGAAAGCATCAAATATTTGGTTTTCCGGATGATAACTTTTATTATTTGTTTTCCGATTGGTTCCAAACTTGGTATGTTGTTTAATCACAACAAAATACAGGTCAAGTTCGAATATGGGGTTGGTCCAAACAATTTTCACCCTCACCCCCATACTTACCCCAACCCTTCAAAAATACAAAACGGGCGTATATTGTCCCGCTATGCGGTGCTCTTGTTAATTTTTATAGCATTCAATTGGTCAAAACCAATTGACACCGATCAGTGTCACGGTCACGATGATCGAACTTCAAATATTGACTTAACTATGGGAAATAACACAACAAAAAGTTTTTAAAATAGTTAAGTTTTGCACACTCCATAACTATATGACCCTCTTTTACACAGTAACAAATTTCCCTGTCTTTAGTTGTTTCATGTATAATACTGTATTTCTTGTTGTTCATATTTTTTGTTACTCAACTATTGTTGTGAAATGTATGCATTTATCAATTATTGAATAAATATTGTTTAAACTAACTATATGACCAGTTGTGGAAAGAAAGAGATTGGGAAGAATGGGGCAAGGGATTCATCAAGCAGTTCGTCTCCGAATGTTGGGAGGAGAGAAGAAGCGTGGGAAAAGGGAGGCAGTTGGGAGGACAGGGGTAACCAAGGCCTTCTCATCCGAGAACCGCGACAAATCAGCGGCCGGCCAAAATGTTATTATTATTTGTTAAGGAACATGCAGTCAGAATGTTATTTTTATTTTGTAAATTTTTCTCTTTAATCTGACTGTTTAAATATCCTGGGTAAACAAATCTAAATGAGGAACTTGGACTCAGGTGCATTCGACCAATGATGACGTTATTTATTTAGACAGGTTCCTTTTCTGTTTATGTTGGAAACGAAATTGAATGTGTTTTGTATCACCACATGTGCGATACAACTTTATTTTTATCGTGCAGGCAGAACAGTGGAAATCTTGTGTTTTACATTAATGGTAGATGTTTTTGATAAAACTAAGTTATGGGAACTCTTTATCCCCCCCCCCCCCCCCCCCAGTGAGGATTTTATAACATAAGATGAACATTCTGATAAAGAAAAAACATATGGATTTCTTTTTAATTTTTTCAAAAGGATTTCTTAATGCATGCAAATTTACACAAAAATTACTCCACTTGTCACCTGCACACTATCAGCTCCCAAACAGGTCTGGAGTAGTCATTAAACAATTCTGTGTGACCTTGACAACCAACTGAAATGCACTCAACTGTGCACAGTTTGAATCAAGGCCATCAGCAGATGATTTTGGCCATATTGTCATTAATGAGGATTACCGTATTTACTCTATGTATTGGGACACTCTATGATTTGGGACACACATTTTTTCCAGAAAACTATATTTTTTTTATGCTCTAAAGTTTGGGACATTCAGGAGATTTGTTTTGAGTTGACCCGTCGCTAGTAGCAGACGGCACTCAAAAAAAAAATTCTTGAGTAACTACAAATTTTCATTTTTTGCTTCCAAAACATAGCTTATGATCCCTCATTGGAACGATCGCAATGCGCACGTTCCAATGAGGGATCATAAGCTATGTTTTGGAAGCAAAAAATGAAAATATAAAAAAAATTGGACGGCGATTTTTGTATATAGTGATGGAAAATGAATCACACACAACTTTATTCAGCATCAAATCAAGACCAGGCTGTGTTCTTTTCCCATTTTCTATGAATTGGGACACCTGTGAAAATAATTATTTTTAGCTGTCCCAATACATAGAGTAAATACGGTATTTACTAAATCCACACCATCACAAAATAAAATGAAAGTGTCAATGACACTGTAGCTTAACTTGTGTGTTGTGTTTGATGAAAAGGATAATGTTCAATGTTTATGAAAGGATTATGGAATAAGACAAGAATTGTGATAATTGGGAATATGTTCATTTCTGTTGCTATGTTTTGGATAAAAATAATGTGAGGTGTACACTGTACTAAAGAGCTGAGGGGTGGGTTAATATGACCTTACAGTTAATGTATGTGGCTCTCACAGTTAACGTATATCAACGAAAGTTACCAAGTTACAGTGAAATTATTCCAAAACGAGTCATCCTATCAAGTTACATTGAAATCCCTTCATAAATATGGCCTGTAGACTGTGCTAAAGGTTTCCGGGCTTTGGGCCCCTGTAGCCGTCAGTTTCCCAATTGCGTCTAAAGGGGACGTTCTCATCTAGACATTATATGAAGTCAACCTACCAAGTTACAATGAAATCCCTTAATAAATATGACCTGTAGACTGTGCTAAAGGTTTTTGAGTTTTGGGCTCGGGCAGCCATCATGGTTGAAAGATCGCAACCAAAAGGGGACATTCTCATCTGGGCATCATCTGGAGTGCTCCTACAAAGTTACAATGAAATCCCTTCATAAATATGACCTGTAGACTGTGCTCAAGGTTTCCGGGCTTCGGGCCCCTGAAGCCGTCACAGTTGACTAATCACGACCAAAAACGGGATGTCATCATCTAGGCATTATATGGAGTCAAACTAACAGGTTACAATGAAATCCTTCCATAAATATGACCTACAGACTATGCTAAAGGTTTTGGGGTTTTAGGCTTGGGCAGCCATCAAGGCCGAATGATCGCGACCAAAAGGGGACGTTCTCATCTAGACATTATTTGGAGTCATCCTACCAAGGTACAATGAAATCCCTTCATAAATATCACCTGTAGACTGTGCTAAAGGTTTTAGGGCTTCAGGCCCCTGTAGCCGTCACAGTTGCCTAATGGTGTCCAAAAGGGGCTGTTCTCATCTAGACATTATATGAAGTCAACCTACCAAGTTACAATGAAATCCCTTCATAAATATGAACTAAAGACTGTGCTAAAGGTTTTTGGGCTTTGAGCTCGGCCAGCCATCATGGTTGAATGATCACAACCAAAAGGGGACATTCTCATCTGGGTATCATCTGGAGTGATCCTACGAAGTTACAATGAAATCCCTTCAGAAATATGACCAGTAGACTGTGCTCAAGATTTTCAGGCTTTGGGCACCTGTAGCCATCACAGTTGACCAATCACGACGAAAAGGGGATGTCATCATCTAGGCATTATATGGAGTCAACCTAACAAGTTACAATGAAATCCTTCCGTAAATATGACCTATAGACTATCCTAATGGTTTTTGGGCTCGGGCAGCCATCAAGGCTGAATGATCGCGACCAAAAGGGGACGTTCTCATCTAGACATTATTTGGAGTCATCCTACCAAGTTACAATGAAATTCCTCAATAAATATTACCTGTAGACTGTGCTAAAGGTTTTGGGCTCGGGCAGTCGTCACGGTTGGCAGATCACGCCGAAATGGGGAAATTCTCATCTAGACTTTATAACGAGTCATCCTACCAAGTTACAATGAAATCCCTCCATATTAGCCCTTTACCTAACGAATCGCCTACGTAATATGCAAATTCAGCAGTTGAAAAAAATATTACTTTTCAGAAAATTTCAACAAAACCATATCATGTGACCCCTCGTTGGAATGAGCTCATCGAGCTCATTCCAACGAAGGGTTATATGATATGGTTTTGTTGAAATTTTTTGAAAAATTAAAAAAATTATATTTAAAATAATAAATTTTGATATCGTCTGCGTTGGGTAAAGGGTTAAACATGACCTGCAGACTGTGCTAAAAGTTTTTGGGTTTCGGGCTTGGGCAGCCATCACGGTTGACAGATCATGCCCAAAAGGGGACGTTCTCATCTAGGCATTATACAGAGGCATCCTACCAAGTTACAATGAAATCCCTTCATAATACTACCTGTAGACTGTGCTAATGGTTTTTGGGCTCATGCTGCCATACCGGTGGACCGTTCGCGACCAAAACGGGGTGTTCTCATCTAGACATGCCCCCAAACCTGCATATGAAATTTCGTGATGATCAGACAAGAACTGCGGGGTGTAGCCCATGCTAAAGGAAAATGTGAACAGACTCATAGACTAACAGACTTCCGCACGCGTGATGGCAATAGCTTATCTTCACTTTGTCAAGTTAAGCAAACTAGAACTGTGTCATTTGTGTAAAAAAGCACACTATGGTGCATCCCGTCATTTTCAGTTTGCCATCATTGATGGTCACAAATCAATTCACATACAATGAAAGTGTTATCACTGGGGCATTATAGGTCTTTATAAAACTAGGAATCCTCTGTGCAAATCTACGAACCCTCTCATAACATATGAAAACACTTGAATCATTCCGAATAATACATCCTTGAGACGTTTTGCCCAAAACTGATTCCATAACAACAAAAGTGGTGTGACTGGAGTTATACAGGGCTGGATACAAAATCCCAACACCTTGATGCACACCTTATCATTTGTCAGCATCAATAATTTTTTTTACTATTTACACCAAGGCAAAAATATACCTTAAATTAGAAAGGAAGCAGTATATTGAGGTTTTTTTTTAATGTCTGATATTAAATATTCAATATTCATATTGAACATATGAACAAACTTTGAAATTTTTTAATTAAAACCCTAGGCGCCTTTCACCAGAAACCAATTCTGTAATGACAAAAGTGGAGCTATGGGAATCACATGGGGCCAGAGCTAAAATCCAAAACCTTTCGGCACATCTAGGGACCATAACTGAACAAAAGATCACCTTTCAACAGTTTGAATTAAAACCCTAGGAGCCTTTCATGGAAATTCATTGTCTAACGACAAAAGTGGCTCCACTGGATCCACAAGGGGCCAGATCAGGGAGGGGGGGGGGTATTGAAAACCAAGATGCATTGTTGTGGTCAGTGAATCCACCATGGATCAAACAGATCGTCTAAACCATATATTTGCCAGTCAAAACTAACGAAATCTTAGCCTTGAGGGGTTAATATGTCCACATCTTGGCCTTGAGGGGTTAATATGCCCATATCACAGGCTGTATCATTTACAGATACCCCATCTTCAGTTTCAGAACCACATTCACAATCTGAGTCTATAAAAATACGCTCTGTAACCTCACTTGTCTTGAAACATTTCCAAGTAGAATTCCTTGCAGTCATTTTGTCTGTAAGTCGTGCCAAAAGAAGCCAACATGCATTTTGATCGATGTATTCCTATTGTGGGCAGTTGGGGCACAAAATTGTACTGGACCTTTGACAGTGAACATAAAAAGAACACCACGACATCATAAATCACAAAAAATAAGAGAGTTACTTCCCCTAGAACAGTCAAACTGCTATCTGGTTTCAAATTTCAACTTCAGTCATGATCGGCATCTATTGGGTAATTCAACTTTTGTCGCATTCAGCAGCAAAAGAGTTAAGTGGCGCCTAAACCTATTGTTGCCATCTCTATACCATACTTATGAAGTTTGGTAAGTTTCAAAATTATAGCTCACAAAAATGGATCTTTGGATGTAGAGATCATCACAATATCCCCGCATTTGATAATTGGGGCCCAAAATAGCCGTTTGGCTGAGGACACCTTACTAGTCAATATATAATTTTCAAAACTCTACCTCTGGTCTACTTACTGGACACTGTGGTGGTCAAGGGTGCATGTTGCCCAACTTAAAAATTAACATTTTTTATGAAATTATTGGGATTCATATATTACGCTTCATAAAACATTCGGCCAAATACACTTTCAAAAAAGTTGTAAAAAACTGGGGTGTTTCAACACGTTTGTGTGTAGTACATAAAACAATGATCAGAGCCCTTACAAAGACTGCATAAATGACAAAAGGTTGTTTGGACACAATTTAGGCAACTGACAATTTTCACGACCTTACGCTTTGTTGACACAGGCATAGAAAGCCATAGTATAAATCTTTTTTTCTGCACTATACATTTTAACATCTGATAAATTTGCTAATTGTATGGTTAATCCTTTACCCAATGTAACATTCATATTCAGACATCACTATTCACAGAAAATGCCATTTAAATTTTATTATTCTTTCACTTTTTTCCTCGAAGTATAACTTATGACTCCTCATATTTATTTATTTTTTGTATTAGTGTTTAAGGTCACTTTCAGCATCTATGACCACATCATGACCACAATGCTATTACAAAGTCAAGTTGAATCAACTGTTTATACCTGCACCGCCCATTTTTAGTCACTTTCACTATGGGCATTTGTTAACAGGTTCTGTTTTACCAGTAATGCATAATTTGTTTACCACAGTGAAGAAGCACTGCTCCACTTCTCAGGATTCCCACAAGGGACAAGATCCCCCCCCCCCCCTCCCAGAATGAGCTCATTATAAAGGGGAGTCATAAGATAAGTTTTGGGGCCGCGATATTATCATCAAATATCTGCTGCAATTTGTGTGCTGTATAAAGATGAAAGCAGGCAGAAATAATTTTATTAATTTTTAACATTTGATTGTACAAAATTGTAAAATATCATGCCAATCAGACTTGCTGATCTAGTTCTTTCAATTTGCATAAAATGTTCTGAGCATCAGACGGAGGACACTGCAGTAGTTGTTTCAATAATTCTCTCTCTTTCCTGTAAATAAAAGATAGACATTTATGTCTGAATGTTTCAGTCATACATTTACTAGTTGAGTGCTTGGAGCCACTATTAGAGATCTACTGAAAAGTGCTGAAAGTCACTGTAGTGGCATTACACTGTTTGCATAGGCTTATTGTTTTCTTAGCAGTAAAAAATACATGTTTATTTAAAATTGTTTGTAACAGAACCTTCATGAAGAAAATCTTGCCAAACAAGGACTTCCCTTGCTTGTTGCATGGCATCTTTGAAAAAAATATTCACATTTCAAATCACCTTTGAAAACTAATTTAGCATTCAACCAGTTAATACATGTACCAAAAAAGATATGGCATATGAACTGTCGTCCATTTTCCCATCAGTCTCTTCGTATCAATTCTGAACAGTTGGGACAATTTTCTAAATCTACTCAACATCATAACACGGAATGCATTATATTGCTCTCTCCAGAAGATATCTGAGAGATCTCCAAGTCAGGGCCCAAACAAATGCAAAGAGATTTCAGGAGTTAACTCACTTGGTTTACTTGATTCAAAGAGTGACTTCCTCTCCTTCACCTACAGTTAAGCTGCAAGGATGGGAATCATGAAGGCATGAGGGCTGATAACTGGTCTGGGTTTTTTGTCAGCTGAACCAAATATAATTACAAATTAGTTAAATTTTATTCTTTGGATGTTAGTCACAATTCAATGATAACAGTCTTGTAATCATAAAGTTGTCCAATGTTTATGAACATATAAATTTTATAGTAAATTTCCTTTCTTATTATACCTACCGAAATTGTTTACTACAGGCTTGCACTACAGTGGAAGAACCTAACTCGGATAAAATACTCTCTATTTTAATCTTTCCCAAGAGATTTGGGAAAGAAAAGTGGTGTAAAAACACCACGAAAAAATAAGCCAAAACTGGGTCGAGCGCCATCGGCGCACACCCAGTATGGGACGCTCTTCTATAGTACAAATCCACGACTACCGTAAAACAGTGTGCAATGCGTCAATTCGTCATTCTTTTGATTCCGACAACACAGGAGTTATGTGATCAGTGGGGAGGAAGGATTCTTACCCGAATAAGAAGACGGGAGGGCCTCCATGTAAACAATTTCGGTAGGTATAATATGAAAGGAAATGTACTATAAAATTTATATTTCTTATCAACCTACCTCAATTGTTTACTACAGGCTGAATAAACAAAGGGATGGAGGGAATCACATAACCAACCCACACATAACTCAATAGCACAGGAACCGTGGACAGAGGAAGAGATCCCTTGGCCTATCAAACCATAGCATCACAAACATTAGAAAAGACAATGAAAGATGAGGCGTATGGTGAAGTGCATCGCACAGACAGAAAGGGCAGTGACAGCACAAAGCTGGAACTGACACTGAAAAAGGCTGAAAGGCTGGGATAGACAACAGCCTGAGCCGAAGAAAGAGGGCCCCAAGGTTCTCTGTCAGTTCCTGCAACTGTCGCAGATAAAAGAAGAATGTAGCATTTCTCCAGAAGGCTGCCAGTATAACATCCGTCGTCCGACAACATGACAGAGTTATTAAAAGAGGAAGACAATGCACGCACCTCGTAGCAGAAAAAACAATTGGTAATACAATCACCAATAGCTAGACGAGCGGAAGCTGCAAGAATAGCAAGACAAATCCATCAAGAAATGGATGCAGGAGAGATCTGGCATGTGAGAAAACGCATATTCATCCAGGATAAAGGTGCGAACGCCCCCCACCCCCAAGCAGAGCAGCACCCAAGAAAGTGACCATCTTAGAGTAAACTGCAAAGTCCTAGGCCTTTTCAAGGAAAAGAGCTGAACAAGCTGGGAGAGGCAAGGATGAGTGTCGAAACAATGCGGTATCACATAAGAAAAAATGTCTCCGAAGCATGGACTTGTACCAATTGCTGGAGACCCCCAGAAACAAACATATACCAGAAACTCCGCAAGCGGTGTGATCGAAAGAGTGACAGAAGCAACAGAGTGATCGCACACCATCGACAGAGAACCTTCCACTTAGCCACAGAGGCTAAACCAGTGGAGTGAGTGCCTCCTTGAAGAAGAAAAGCAACTCCACTGCGTGTCTCGAAAAACCACTACGGAGGAGACAGGACCCGATAAAAGGCATGTGCGAAGGCACAATGAAGTCGGGTCAATGTGAAACCTCCTCGGGCGACTTTGGCAAAGAAAGTTGCGAGGTAGAGGAAGACATGCTGGAACCGCCGCTAACAGAGAGCGGAGCAGATTGATCCACACCCACTGAGGCGACGGGTGTGATCGAAAGGATTCGACGACTGCAGGTTCATATCTGGGCGAGAACCTGAGGCAGAATCGGAACCGGTAGGAAGGTGTAGCCGACAATACCATCCCAAAGGAGGGCCTGAGCATACACGGCGAAAGCCAGAGCATCTGGACACGAAAGTGTCCACCGGATGGTTCCAACGAGTCGCAAGAGCTCGATGGAACCCGCCATGTGGAGCATCCACCTGGTGGAAATGACCCTGCCCCGACGGGACAGGGAGTCGGCTAGGACGTTCAGACGACCGGGAATGTGATGAACAGCCACCCCAGCGTGAACATCCAGAGCGAGCAGTAGAAGATCCCGAGCCAATTCGTACATTGGAACAGAGTGCGTGCCGCCCTGGTTCCAAATGTAAGCAACCACCGTCGAATGGTCGGACAACAGAAGGACCTGGCGATTCGACAGGTGAGGGATCCACTGCCTGAAACTCAGAAGAAGAGCAAGAAGCTCCTTCTGGTTGATGTGTAGAGCTGCATGATCCTGGTCCCACATCCCGTGAATGGAAAGACCAAGAGGATCCAACGTCGCACCCCATCTGAGATCGCTGGCATCTGCCGTCAGAATGCGATCGGACGTGGGTAAGTCCAACGGAACACCCTGCGAAAGCCACTGGACATCCGCCCAGAGGAGAAGGTGAGGATAAAGATATTCTGGAAACTGAAGCACCAGATCCAGAAAATCTACATTCGGCCTCCAACGACTGAGCAGAAAGTATTGGAGAGGTCTGACATGCAGCCGACCTAGAGGAATGAGATCCGTCACCGAACAGTAGAGACAGATTAGCCGGAGAATACTCTGAGCCGTCGCGGATGTGGACTGGGACAGAGTCAGAGCAAAAGCTGAGAGAATCACAGCAGTGGCCTGGGGAACCTCCACCAAATTGAAAGCCATCCCCAGATGATAAAACGACTGAGAAGGAACCAGGTCCTACTTCTCCTCGTTGACTCTGAAACCTAGCGACGTGAGCAAGCTCAACAGAGTGGTGACATCCGACTCCAGTAAGGCAGCATTGGAATGCCCCTGGAGGATATCGTCCAGATATGCCTAAGTAGTCACCCTGGACTGTGTGCGATGGAAAGCTATCACATGCGACATCAGTCTGGTGAAGGCCCAAGGAGCCAGGATGAGGCCGAAAGGCATGGCCTTGAACTGGTAAACTCGCCCCAGAAAAGCGAACCTGAGATACGGAACGTGAAAGTAAGCCTCTCGCAGGTCGGAGCTGGAAGCGAAATCTCCCTGGTGAATTGAACGGAGGACCGATCTGAAAGTCTCCATGCTGAACTTGGGCGCAATGATAGACTGGTTCAGGAAACTCAGATCGATAACCGGTCGGAGTCGGCCATCCTTCTTCGGCACCAAGAACAGGCAGGAATAGAAACACACTGACCTAATGTTCTTGATGACCTCAATCGCCCCCTTTGTCAGGAGATTGTCTATCTCCGTGGACAAATGTTCTGAAGGAACTGTGGTTGGAAGAGGCACCCTGGACAGAGTGGGGTGCCTTCGGAAGGATATTCACAGCCCAGACCAAACAACATCTAACACCCAAGGATCGGATGTGATGGTGGCCCAACGGTCTGCGAACTGTGCTATCCTTCCTCCAACCTGGGACGAGTCGAGGTGAGGACCTTCATTCCGAACCCCGACGAGGCTCGCAAGAGGAGAAAGCACATCCTCTACTGAATGAAGAATCCTGGGACTTCCCTCAAGACTACCGATGCTTACCCTTTGAGTAAGAAGTAGAAGCAGTGGCAGAAGGATCAGCCCCTTTGCTTCGCAGAGGAAGCAGAGGGTACTTGTTAGGCTTGGAACGGCCCCTGCTTACCGTAGAAGGCTGATCAAGCTGAAGAAACAGCAGCTGATCTTTGGAATGACATAGGACGTCATCCCTGACCGTCAACACAGAACCATGGAAAAGTTGCGGACCTGCCAAAGAAGCAGATAGAAGAGTAGCGCACTGCTCCTCAGGAAGGGATCGGCCTGTGTCCAGCACAGAGTCCCTTCGAACTAATTCCAGATTAGCCGTGTTACAAGCATGCGTGTGAGTAAGATGCATGAGCGCCTTGGACAGCACACGCAAAGGAGCCTGTACCTCGTCAAACTTATCTGGAGGCAGATAAGCAGCTAAAGCTGAGACGACGTGATCTGAGAGAGAAAGCATGCCAAGCATCTCTCTAGATAAGCCCAACATGGACTCCAGAGTCGTCATTGGAATGACGGCAGACTTGGGCTTGGAAAGCCCGAGGGAATTGGAGTCCTGATCCAAAACTGTCAAAGTCTGGTAGACCGACGGATTGGCAGAATCATAGGAAAGATAACGCGCCGGAGGCAAAAAGGTGTCAATCCTGGTGAAGAACGGAGCCTTCATAGCCTTGGAACTTAGCTTAAGAGTCCAAGGCTGAAAATCCTTCAACCAACTGTACCGACTGGCACAGTCGAAGATGCCCAGAAGCAGGTTGCTCCATACGCTGTTGGCGCGTGACCGATGATCGCGGCCTGGCTGACACTGTCGACTGGTTAGATGGTTTGAGATCGGGAAGGAACCCAAACACGAAATCAAGAGCTGCCCCCAAGTCCGAAGACTGCTGCTCTCGACATCAAGCATGTCTGACTCTTCCCCTGAGTCGGAAGACACATAGCCCATCGTGGGCAAACCAGCCGACGCCTCCCATGGTGTCGGAACACCAGGGGGATCAGAAAGCGGCCTGTTTCCAATCCCGGGGGGCGGCGCCATAGGGGGTGCCTGGAAACCACTCGCTGGAAGCAACGGGAAGGCTCTTTGACAGAACCTGAGTCAATAAGGAGAGGGCCTCCCTAAGCTCACTGCCCGTACTGGCTGGCTCGACAGGGGAACGAACCGGCAAAGTGGCTTCACTTCTGACCCTCTTAACCAGCGAATAGGTCACAATCCTCCAAAACAACCGACGTGGGACGACGGGCGGCAGACAAAACGATGAAGGCAGACGTGTATAGGGGTGTGACACACCCCGAGGATCAACATAGCGGGAACTCATGAGAGTCACCGTGGACCTCTGCGGGGCAGAAGGTCCAGGCTGCACAACAGATGTTGGTCCCCCAAAACTCGTCGTGTGGCCAGAATGAGTGGACGGAAATGCCACAGTGTTCATAGTGTCCCACTAAGAACATCCGAATCCAAAGACAACTGTGGTGCTCGACGGCGCAGAGACCACAGTAGAGGGTCCAGCCGGCAGCCACTTCCAACTTCGCCGAGTTGAAGTCAGGGAAGGCTGAGGCCGATACCCCCACGTCTACACTCCCAGACACCGCAGCAGACCACTGCAGGTAAAAAACTACTGTGCTCAACGGCTGAGAGGACACAGTAGGGGGTTCAGTCGGCAGCCACTTCCGACTTCGCGGAGTTGAAGTCGAGGAAGGCTGATACCCCACAACCACACTACAGACATCCCTGCAGACCCTTGCAGGGATAAGCCGAGGCCGGCTAAAAACGGTGCCCAATGACGTTGTAGACGGACAGCAGTAGCAGCAGATACAACCAGAGCTGTTGGAACTGGTGGAAAAAGTGGAGAGAGCCACCTAGCTCAGCCTCCAAATGAGGAGTCACAACCCTAGTGACAGCCTCAGATGTTAACTGGAGAGGGCACATAGTCCCGGAACCAGGCATCTCTTCACCAGAAACCCAACAGCTCCCGCAGTATCCACCACAGTAAAAAAAGACTGCACATTCCCCACGGAAGGGGAATAACTCTCACCAGACGGTCGAGTCGGGAAGCCCCAAAAGGACTGCGTTCCACACCTCAGCCGGTACGGGAGGAGCTACACACCCCCCACGGAGGGGGAGCAATTCTCACCAGACGTGGTCGTGTCAGGCGACTCGAAACGACAGCATTCCCCACCCCCCATGGGAGGAGCTGCACATCCCCCAGAGGGGGTATAACTCACACTAGACGTGGATCGAGTTGGGAGGCTCCCGAAACGACAGCGTGCCACACCACCCGCGGGTGCGGACGAAACGGACACGAGAACGCACCATGGCGAGGGCAAAAAGGAATTGCCCTGAAGGAACTGAACTGGAAATAACAGAGGTGAGAGCAGTAGAAGAAAAAGGTGAACTCAACAGAAACAGAAAGTAGAAGAACATCCTCAACTACGAGAGAAGGTGGCAGAAAAAAAAAACGGTGGGTACACGACAGAACCCAGACGGCCGACAGGGACCGAAAAAGAAACAGAAATTCAGCCCTCAACAGAGTGAAGAAATCCTGTCCAGACAGTCCCTGACTGACACCTAACTCCAATAACAATTAAATTTTTATCAACCGAAAAAATTCATTGTCGAATCGCGAAGACACGAAGTCGAAAACAAAACGTTCGCGAAAATGGAATAGTAAATAATATACAATGAGAATGTGGTTGAAAATATTAACGAGAATATATAAAACACAGTCCTGTTATTATACGATCTTCAGATCCATAATTCCAGTCACAGGAAAACCATTATCAACGAGTTGAATTATCACTGTTTCATAATGCATATGGCGGAGACACATCTTCTACATCTTCCACGTGTCTCGGATAAAAAAAAGAATGACGAATTGACGCATTGCGCACTGTTTTACGGTAGTTGTGGATTTGTACTATGGAAGAGCGTGCCATACTGGGTGTGCGCCGATGGCGCTCGTCCCAGTTTTGGCATATTTTTTCGTGGTGTTTTTACACCACTTTTCTTTCCCAAATCTCTTGGGAAAGATTAAAGTAGAGAGTATTTTATCCGAGTTAGGTTCTTCCACTGTAGTGCAAGCCTGTAGTAAACAACTGAGGTATGTTGATAAGAAACTGAGTCCCGGACACATCTAAGTAGTGTGTAAACAGGGGTAATATATATTATCTGAATTCCAACAGAATACATATCAAGTTATTTGTCAATACATGAGGACAGCATATGGACTGATGGGTTTATTTGTTTTGTAAATGATCAAAATGAGAGGAATGACTGCCCCTATCTATTTATTTATTTTATTTATTTATTGGTGTTTAAGGTCACATACTTATGCACAATGGCTAATCATCACCGTGATAGTTTTACAGGTGAGAAGCCGGAGAACCACCGAGCGTAGACGAACAACTGTCAGCTCCTCAACACTCTAACTCTGTTCAAGCTCTGGTCAAGCAGGGTTACAGCAGTTGAAGACATGTGCACCACTCACATGCAGTGTGTCTTAGTGCACGGCGTCTTTGTGCTCCAATGTAGGCAACCAGGATAAAGTGCCTTGCCCAAGGACACAATGCAGGTCGTCCCAGACAGGGATCAAACTCGGGACCTCTAGCAGAGAAGTCCAACAGTCTACCACTGAGTCACTGTGCCCCCCCCCCCCCCCCCCCCCCCCATCTGTTACACACAACTCATGCATGAAGAAAAACCAATACAGAAAAGAATCTGACAAAAATGTATTAACTTCTTATATGCTGCTGGCAGATAATCCTACTCAGCAACAGGAAACCTATTGCCACTGGAATAAATAAACATTTAAGCACATTTAACCAATATTTTTCCCTGCAAATTGTATTGATTTTTTGACCAGCGATTTCTGGGTTGAGGGTTAATCACGGAGGTATGAAAATGTTTCTTTGTTCTCACATTGTCTGCTGAATACTATGACAATATAAAACCAAAACAAGACAGATGTTACATCCCAACGCTCTCCTACATTTGCGCTTGATAATGTCGTTCCAATGTAACATGCCTAATATTTAGTTAATATAAATCATTAACTGGGCATCAAATGATTAATGTGGTTTATGTGATGGCTTTGGAAAGTCTATATTTCTGCATTTATTATATATCAATTCAACATAGAATCATTGGATATAAAAGCATTTTTTTCTTTTAGAAATGTTTATGATTAAGAATATGAATCGTGAGGCCAGATATTAAATCATAAATAAGAATTAGGAAAGGCTTTCATAAATCACTAAAATTGTAATTGAAGAACATTCATTGGTTAAAGAGGAGTTGTGGAAAAACATTCATTCAAGAAAGTGACTATAAGTCCCAACAAAAATACATCACATCAACAACTAAAATAAGCCTTAATGTTACTAGTAACAAGTATGAGAAAGTATTAAATAAAAAAAAAAAGTTAAAAAATTTTTTTTTTAAAGAAAGTGAATATAAGTCCCAAAAATCCCCCTCAAATATGCATGTAATAAGGGCGCAATGTTACCGCAATGTAGTTCAGTAACCCATGCGTACAATATCAATTGCCTGGAAAGACACATAGAAACAGAACTCACCTTAACACCTCACCTTAACACAAACTTTTAGAACTTAAAATTGAGTAAGTCAGAGAAAAACGTGAACATTGTGACTGAAAAAAAGAAAAGAAATCAGTTAAATTTCTGCATACAGTAGGGTTAATACCTACAGTTGTTATTGAAATGAGAAAATAAACAGTAATGAGAGGTGAAGGCACCACAATCTGTACAAAAGCTGACTTTAACGCAAATTCTTACAACACCTAAACGCTAATTCTTACAACAAGTTTTGGCAGAAAATCAGCCTCAAATTCCTCAAATATGCATGTAATGAGGGTTAAATATTACTGCAATGGAGTTCAGTAACCCAAGTGTAGAATATTAAAAAGAAAGACACATAGAAACACAACTCACCTAAACACAAAGTTTACAAAGTTTTACAACTTAAAATTTACTAAGTCCGAGAAAAACATGAAAATTTTGACTGAAAAAAAAGAAAATTTCCTTTAAATTTCTGCATACAGTAGGGTTAATACCTACAGTTTTTATTGAAATATGAAAATCAACAGTAATGAGAAGTTAAAGCAGCACAATCTGCACAAAATCTGACTTTAACGCAAATTCTTACAACACCTAAACGCAAATTCTTACAACAACTTTTGGCAGAAAATTTTAGGTGAAATTTGGAAAAAAAGTTGTAGTATCAGGGTTAAATACTATTCTGATAGTCCCCTACAACCTACATATGCAATATCAAAGGCCTGAGCCCACTGATCTTTGAGAACTCACCTTAACACCTCACCTTAACACAAACTTTTATAACTTAAAATTTACTAAGTCCGAGAAAAACATGAAAATTTTGAGTGAAAAAAAAGAAAATTTTCGTTAAATTTCTGCATACAGTAGGGTTAATACCTACAGTTGTTATTGAAATATGAAAATCAAAAGTAATGAGAAGTTAAAGCAACACAATCTGCACAAAAGCTGACTTTAACACAAATTCTTACAACACCTAAACGCAAATTCTTACAACAACTTTTGGCAGAAAATTTTAGGAGAAATTTGGAAAAAAGTCGTAGTATCAGGGTTAAATACTGTTCTGATTGTCCCCTACAACCTACATATGCAATATCAAAGGCCTGAGCCCACTGATGTTTGAGAAATTAACCTTAACATTAAATCTTACAATATTGGACACACCGGATGCCGACGCCGATGCTGACGCCCGAGGTTATGACAATAGCTCACATCTTACAGATGTAGGTGAGCTAAAAATGATATATGCAAAATGTTTTAAAACATTCCATTTTTTGCCTTCAAAATATAGCTTCTGAAAAATACTGAAAGTTGTTCACTAGGTGTGCTATGTTAGGTCCCACAAAGTAGATCTTCTGTTTCTCAGGCCATTTTTTTTGTAAAATTGCATTTGGGCGGGTGGCTTTTTTATTTTATTTTTTTATTTTTGTAGTTATTTCTTTGCCATCAAAAGTTGATGTTCTTGGTTTGTTTTATGTTTCAGGCCTCATAATCTACAGAACAGCATGGTGTACTTTGTCCCTTGAGTGCAAGAAGGATTTGCAATGCTTTAAAATCCTTGTTACACTCAAAAGACAAATTTATCAATTTTATTATCTTTGGTAAAATATCAGACATAAAACATTTTTAATTTTTATTTTTTTAAGTTTGCAGTGGTTATGAAAAGAGAGTATATGGCAGCCAAAAGGACTATGTGGGAGGGCCTGAGAAACAGATTTTTAACTTTTTTAGGCTCTATCATTACTTCATAATGACAAAGTTGGCTGGATCTAAGAAACTTGACCCTACTTCCCAAAGCATCTGCATGTACTTGATCCTCCTAGTGTGGTTGAAAAGGATAATGCTACAAGAAAATATATTAAAGAATCATCATTTTAAATACCTTACCTTCTCTCTGTGATAGTTTTTTCTAATGCTGTTGACTTTTCTGCAGCACTTTTTATAATGTCTTCTGGTATTGCAGCTAATCTTGCCACATTTAGTCCATAACTTCTTGCTGCCATGCCAGTAACAAGTTGATAAAGAAAGGTTATCACCTCGGGCTGTTCACTACCAGAATCTGAAGAATGCAAAATAATATCAATACCAGAATATTTTAGGCCCCACAAAGTAGATCTTCTGTTTCTCGGGCCATTTTTGTAAAATAAGAATGTGGGCCGGCATTTTTTAATTTTATTTTTTAATTTTGTAATTATTTCTTTGCCATCAAAAGTTTATGTTCTTGGTTTGTTTTATGTTTTAGGCCTCATAACCTCCAGAATAGCACCGCAAAGCCTTGTTGCACTCAAGGGACAAATTTAGCAATTTTATTAACTTGGTAAAATAGCAGACATGATTTGGAGGATTATACCTTTGCTAATTAACCCCTAAAGTCCTGGACAATTGTCCTGAATTCACACCTGACCATAGCCGGTACATATCCAGTGGTTAAAAGTGATTTCTAGTCAAGTCTTGGATACCTTAACAGGCAGCCGAGATTTGACCAGAAACCGCTCCATATGTAATTTGTTTATTGTCAGCAGGACGTACTGAGATGGCATGTTAAGGGCACCTGATCTGAGATCGTAAAAGTCAGAAATAGCCATTTAAGGGTTAAATAAGAAGTTTGGAAGTCAATTTGTGTATTTATCCATGGATAACTTTCGAAGAGCTGGGAGTTTTGAACTGCAATCCTAACTGACTGATATTCCAACTAGATCTTCTTGATGATGTAGTTGGAATAATTTATCAGTAAGGACATGAGCCATGACAGTTGGGATAAATGAAGATTTTAATACCTCACTCCACTCTGTACAATCAGTCATCTTCCCCACATACCTTGAGAATGTTAATTCCCTTCACCTTGATGGCTCCTTTCCTTATATTTATCATTTATTTATTGGTGTTTAAGGTCACTTTCAGCATCTTTGGATACATCATAATCACAGCATGGGTATGACATCCAGATCTCCAACTTAAATATCAGTCATTGGTACCAAGTCCTTATTTATTAGCTCACCTGTTCAGCCGCAGGTCAGAATAAGAATTCAACTGATTATCTTGTTTCATGGAGCTCTCTGTGGTAGTTTAATAAAAATAACAAGTTTTATTGTATACTTTTATATATAACTTCAAAATACCAAATAATTTAGTCGTTTACATCAAATGTGATCTGTCAATTGTATGTAGGTAATAGAGTAAACACCTGTTAATTTAATAAAAAAGATTTGTGATCTATCAATCATTTGCTTTCAACCCAATGTAACAGATAAATGCTCAATTTATCACCTGAATTTGGGAAAGTGACCAAATCCTGTTAACTGAAACTCCTGTTAAATGAATATTTTCCAGGGGCAAAGTGGATAATCAATTAACAGAGTTCTACTGCACATTAATATGGAGTTATGAGTTACATTTCCTTTGTTGACAACAACTGTATGGGTATCTGTGATTATTTATAACTGAACAAAAATAAAATAATGGCCGATTAAGGAAAATGCAATAGCCAGAGTGATAAGAACTTAGTATGTTTCAAGAATTTGTAAACCGTATCATTTAAAATACCAATGGCAACACAACTATATATATACTCTAAAACAGAAGCAAACGAAAAGTGTGACATGTTTTTTCAAACTTAACCTTTTAGCATTTTTTTTAACCCTTTACATAACTGAACAGAAGATGACACTTGTTCAGAAACTTTATGAATAACTAAAAAATTTTCATTTTGGGGTTCAAAAACCTATTCTATGAGTCAGTGTTTTTGGCACTACATTTTGTATAAGCTTATAATTTATGATAACTTAAGTCTTTATACCAATGAGGACACATGTGACATTTTTTGGCAGCAAAGGTTAAATTTAAGAAATTCTGTGAACCATTAACTCTTTCAACGCGAGAGACAGCTTTTCCGGTCCAGCAACACGATACGGCATAATTTCATTAAGTAACAATGGATACTAAGTGAATGTGTGTGGCAGAACAATTAATATTTTCAATGTGCAGCCTTCAGGCACACATTGAAAATATTAATTGCTTTCCCCCCAAATAATGGATATGGACTCTTCCAATTTCTGCCATTTAACTGGCATGGAAGATACCACCAGGGTTCAAAGGGTTAACTTCAAAGTTTTGTGGATTTGATAGTTTTGCTAACTTGAAAAGTCAAAAGACTGAATTTTTGGTCTAAGTGATTTTAGCTTTATAACTCGTAAGGCATTAATGAACTGGGTCAGTCGACACAAAATATATTACAGTGACATAAAACTTTTCCAGTGCTTCATTGCTCCTCTAGAACAGAGCTTACAACCTCCAACTAGAATGTTCTTACATGCCCCTACTAATGAGGGGATAGAGGTAGAGGGACAAGAACAAGGCAAGTTTTGACATCAGCCATTTTTTTTTTCCAATTCAATATTTAATAGTAGCATGCCATATTCAAAATGTCCAGGGTATGGTACTTAGACTGGTGTTATTTATAAGTTGAAGATCCACTAAAATTGTTAATGACTGGAATCAGACATTATGCAATGCATAATGTCTGATTGCAGTGTTTAGCAATTACAGAAAGAAAAGCAATAAGCAACCTTGGAATAAAGAGTTTAGAACAGCCTCTTAACCCTTTACCTAACGAATCACCCACATCCACCAGCGTAATATGTAAATTGAGCAGTTGAAAAAATTAAATTTTTCAAAATATTTCAACAAAACCATACCGTGTGACCCTTCATTGGAACGATCTCAACAAGCTCGTTCCAATCAGGGGTCACATTATATGGGTTTGGTGAAATTTTTTGAAACATTTTAAAAAATATGTAAAATAATAAATTTTGAGATCGTCTGTGTTGGGTAAAGGGTTAATTGATTTGAATGCTAGAAGCCACTATTACGGAAAAGACATAAGTAACCTAGAAAGAAAAGACATAAGCAACCTAGAAATAAAGAGTTTAGGGCAGCCTCTTAACTGGTTGAGTGCTAGAAGCCACTTTTACGGAAAAGACATAAGTAACCAAGAAAGAAAAGAAATAAGCAACCTAGAAATAAAGAGTTTAGGGCAGCCTCTTAACTGGTTGAGTGCCAGAAGAAACTATTACGGAAAAGACATAAGTAACCTAGAAAGAAACGAAATAACCTAGGAATAAAGAGATTAGAACAGCTTCTTAACTGGTTGAGTGCTAGTAGCCACTATTATGGTTCTACTGAAAAATCAATGAAAGCCACTTAAGTGGCTTTACATTATATGAAATGGCTTGTTTGTTCAGCAGTAGAAAAAAATGTTTAGATAAAACTGTTTCTTGACAATTTAGTGAAAAATGACAGCAGCCTCTGATAAACTGTGACAAAACAATAATTTATGAACGAAAACTTGAAAACTATGCCCCCACCCACCTTGCTAATTGTATGATGGGGGCGACTCAAAGGAGAGGGTTAATATACTAATCGGAGAGATTGGGAAGAATGGGGCAAGGGATGTCATCAAGCAGTTTGTCTCTGATTGTTGGGAGGAGAGAAGAAGTGCGGGAATAGGGAGGCAGTTGGTAGAACATGGGTAACCAAGGCCTTCTCATATGAGAACCGCGACAAATCAGCAGCCGGTCGAAGTGTTATTATTATTATGATACACACACAAATTGCCACTGAAAATTAATTCAGCACTCAACCAGTTAAGTTTTTAAGAAAACTATATAATCTATTCATAGCAGGTTACCTGTATCATCTTGTACAAAGAATGACATGTGATAGTTTTTCACAACCTCTGGATACATTGTTTCAAACTCTGATAAGATAGGATAGTGTGTGACAAACAATGTAAAGCACTGACACTGCAAATAGAAAACAAACATGAACACAAAGCATGATAAGTTTCCAAGCTCTTCAGTTCAGTCAATTCTTTTCAGAATGCAGCATCATTATGGGTTGTTTGCTTACTCACTATTTGTGGAGTTGATGTATTGTGCCATCCTTTTACTCACAAAGATATATAGATATTCTTATGTGCTTGTTATAAATATTCCAATCAATAAGTATTTAATTCAACTTTAACACATGAAGTATTATTAACACAATTTGTGGAACTATGAAGTGTAAGCATCAAGGTACAGCTGTGATGAGTTTTCATTCATAATTATTCCAAAAAATTAATGTTTATATTTTTTTAATTCAATTATTGGATACTTTCCTTTGATTAGCAAAGCAAACTGTAGGTTTGCTTTTCCAATCAACTGCAATATTCCAGATGAGTGAATACAAACATAGGCTATGAATTATTTAAGGACTGGTTCCAGTAGAGCCCTGAAAAGCTTTGAGATTTGATTCAATTTTGAATCTTAATTGATATTCGATTTGCTTCGAAATCAGCTGTCGAGCTGTTTCCTTTTGAGTCTTTACACAGGAATATAGCTTGGTATTAGTCATTGTCGTCGTATCACAAAACGTATATTTAGGATGGAATTTGTAGAAAATAATGCTGAAAATAAAGAGAGTATAATTTCATCTGTATTAACATAAATAGCATCTGACTCATACCACTGTCCATGCTAATTCCAGCCTCACTAGTCTATACCTTTGTTTCCAAACAATGTTGATGATGAGCTGTGTGCTAGCGACTAGTCCTGTGCAGTGATTATTGCTGGTAAGTCTTGCACACATTCCTGGGTAATATTCTAATTACATCATCAAGGCATGCCTTCTCGGAAAGGCATGCGTTGATGATGTAGCTGGAATATTTTATCAGTCAGGACTTGAGCCTTCACAGTTGGAACATTCAGATTTACAGTCCCCCCTCCCCTAATCGTCAAGACACTCAGAATTCGACTCCAGATTTGATTTGATATTGAATAATAGACCCAATTCGATTCAAGATTCAATTCAAATCAAAAAAGTGTGATTCACAGGGCCCTAGGTTCTGGGCCATAACAGCATCAAATTCTTTACAGAATTTGAATGCAGTCTTGAGAGTTTGAGACATTTTTTACTTGTTTCAACCCTTTACCGAATGAAGTAATTCAATGATGCATTCAAATTTTATTGTCCCTGATTTTTATGTCTAACACCTAAATTAAGCAAAAACTGTTTATTTAGTTATTCAGGGCCAAATATAGTGCACTTAACCTGTAAGCCACATTAGGAACTGGAGTGCAACTGTTTTGTTGTCAAGACTAATCAAAGGCGACCTTAATACTGGAGGTAATTCCTGATTTTTTTACTGTGATGTGAAACAGTCTGAAGACCACCGTCAAACACAATGCAAATTAACAGCAGTTCATCATTAATAATAAAAATAACACTTTGATCAGCCACTGTAAGAAATTTCTGAGATATAGAAAATCATTTTTCAAATTTCCTTTTCACATCCTGAAAGATACCATATGGCTCCCCACTGGAATTAGCTTATGATGCACAGTCTAACAAGACCAATGTTAGATAGATTTTTTTGTTTACATTCCCAAATCTTTCAATGTTTTGTATATGATTTGCAAGGTACCGTGACCCCCACTTAACTGGTACAGTGCTGGAAGCCCATATTTGGGCTTTATTCTAAAGGGCAGATACTGTAACATAAAAGCTTCATATACTGTGGATGTGCTTCATATTATCTTGTAAGTGGAATTAATTGGTCTGTGTGGATTTGCTCTTAACAAGGACAAGCCATGTAAACAAGTTCTGACTACCAAAAATAACTTAGCACTCCACCAGTTAACTGCATACTGCTTAACCCTTTACCTTTAACTTAACAGATATACCTGGCCTGTGCTATTCACACAAATCGCCACTCAGTTTTTTATTAAACTTTTCCCTCCAAAACATAGCTTATGATCCCTCATTGCAACAAATTAATAGAGCTTGTTCTAACTGGTGGTTATAAGCTTGGGCAAAAATGGTAATTTTTAGTTAAAAATTTAAGAGATGTTCTGGCATGTGTTGTGGAACACTTTGGATTAGGTAATGGGTCAATAGAAAAACCCTGTTAACTGCCTATTGTTAAACACCAAAGAATTTAACACATGTTAATACTAATTTGCAAAATAGAATATGGGTTATAGAGTCAATTTCTAATTGCTTTGGCCTCAGTACCTACAAAGTGAGTATTTACCTCCTTGCAGTTTGTAGGTGGATATTCCCGCCCAGGACAGGATTTTTCTTGCTACTGAAATAAGTATAATTCAGGCACATTTAATCCAATTTTCCCATGAAAAGTGAATGGCTTTTTCACCAATGATATCTTTATAATTAAATTTAGATAAAATTTTCATCAAACCTAGTCAAGGCTGCTTCCCAGCAGCCATGACTAGATTTGATGAAAAATATCTTGAAAATACTCGGCAGGTTAAGAGTGAAACCATTTTATTATATGCCACCCTGTGAATTGTCGCAAATTATCTAAAAATATTTCCTGATATCCAACGACTCGATGGATATCGAGGAATATCCATCAGTAGCTTCCTAAATGACACACGCTATGCTGCATCACGTCACCCTTGAAGGAACGATCAGCTGATCTTTGTTATTGTTTTGAAACAAACGCATTTGGGGTCGAATTGGGCTGAATATTGTGTAATAAAATGTCTTGTAGCATACAATAAAAAAGAAAATCTACTCTATTTTAGTCAGTATCTGAAATTATCTCATGAGTGTGGACCTGAAAGTTTTATTTTTCATTAACACTTGCACGAGTGAAAAATATTTTCAGGTTTCAGTAGCTTTCTAAAGGACATTACGCTTCAGCGTATGACGCGTCTTGAACACTGCCTTGAAGGAACGATCAGCAGCTTTTTGTTATTGTCTTGAAACTGTTTGCAGTAGGGCTGAATATTGCATAGTAAAATGTCACGTAGCATATAATAAAAAGAAAATCTACTCTGTTTAAGTGAATATCAGGAATTATCTCATTCGTGTAGACCTGAAAGTATTATTTTTCACTAGCACAAGCACTCATGAAAAATAAAACTTTCAGGTCCACACGAATGAGATAATTCCCGATATTCACTAAAACAGTGTAGATATCCTATATATATCTTGTTTGATGGAATTCACAGTGAACAAGAAATTGACCAAATTTTGATTGCTCTGATATTCTCGTCAATATCCTTTACCTAATATAATAGTCAAAATCGCCATTCCCATTTTATTATTTTTTTGTGTCTCAAAAACATGACTCTTCACTGTTCACTCACTCATTCCTGTAAAGAGTCATAAGCCATGTTTTTGAGGTAAAAAAAGGAAATTTGAAAATTCACGAAAATTGTTTTGCCTAGTGTTGTCTGCAATTTGGCATGGGTAATGGGTTAATTGCATATTTCTCCCTGACAAAGTTGGTATTAATAGGACACGTACCTGTCTTGTATAACTGATCCTGTCCAATATAACCATTACATTATATATTTATTTTTTATTGGTGTTTAGTGTTGATTTCAGCATCTATGGGCTATATAATGATCGTAACACAAGTATAAAAGTAAAGTTCAGCCTTTCATTCATGCCTGTGCTTACTGGGTTATATTTTACTAATATAACAGAATTTGTTTACTGCAGTAAAAACTTTCCAGTGTTCATACAGTTATTGGTAATAAAATATGCATTATCTCCAAGAGTAATCATAGATTCACATTTACGATACAATCAAACCCTGCAAAAAGACATGAAAAACGACATGGTATACTATACTTCTTTAATAAAGTAGTTGAGTGTAGCACAGGCTATAGCTACACCATCATGTGTGCTTGTTCCTCTTCCTAATTCATCTAATATGACCAATGATTTTGATGTAGTATGCTTCATAATATCTGAGGCTTCTTGCAACTCTACCATAAATGTACTTCTTCCTTTAAATATTTCATCAGCAGCACCCATCCTGAAAGAATATGAAAAGGATTCAAAATAAATTCTGACCATCTTTGGATGAGTTTGTGTTGGTAACATCTCTAATGTTGTGCATTTTTAAATGAAAATGAAACACAGAAGCTGAAGAGATAAATATGAGATATATAACAAACCAAAGTTGAGAGAAATCTGATCAACCAAAACAGCACACTTTTAAATTTCACCATGTCCATGGTAGTACAGTAGATCACACTTAATTGTATATCTCTTAACTGAATAACCCTGTTAATTGAATATAATTTCCCAACACAAAACCATTTACGATATCTCTAGTACAAATTTGACCTGTTAATTGAATATAGGTTATAGAGTAAACTCCTGTTAATTGAATAAAAAATCTTGTAACCTGTCACGAAATTACTCTGACTCTCACCAGTTTTCCTTTGTTTATAGACCTATTTGGCCCCAGTACATCCAATACAGGCAGTTAATCTATTATATCTTGTTTGACAGAGCTCATGGAGCTCTGTCAAACAAGATATAATAGAATAAATGCTAAGTTTATCTCTAGAATACAGGAAAGTGACACAATCCCTCTTAATTGAATACTCCTGTTAACTGAATAATTTTCATTGGCAAAGTGGCTATTCAATTAACAGGGTTCCACTGTATCTGATGTCCCCAAATTAGAAGAATGTTTCCAAATAAGAGGGCATAACATATGGTTTTGTTAGGTGTCTCATGTTTTTTTATCTCCAGTTTCATAGGAAGTGATCTGAGGATTAAATTACTTAAGAAATTTGACAAAAAATCCTTAAATACCTGAAGATTTTTTTTACTAATACATGTACTTTTTTGCAACACACTGACAGTATACACCCTGTGGCTTTGCAGTTGTCTCTTGGCGTCTTGAATCCATATAAGAGTTTAATTTTCTAGAAATAACTCCCAAGTACTTATATAATGTAACTTGCCTGCTGGAGCACCTGTTCTCTTGTAGTAAAAAGTTACCAAAGTTGGAATTAGGCAGCTTTTAAGGGTTGAAAGATATTCTGAGGCACCAATCAAGTCTGGAAAAGCCACAAAATGGCTTTTTAGCCAGTCAGTATTGCAAACATTTTCTTCAATGGGGCTTAACAGCATGTGACTTACAAAATTTGCAATGTTCCCAAACTAGACCAATTTAACTTGTTGAGGGCTAGATTATTTTGGGTGGTCTGAATTTGTTATTCATAATTTGTTTTATTACAAATTATTGGAGAGTGCCCTCAGGCACTCTCCAGTAATTTGTAAAAGAACAAAATTATATCAAAATATTATTTGCATTTGAATGAGTATGAAACATGAACAAGGAAAATGTCGGCTTTTACTCTGGTACCCTAATTTTTTTTTAAAGCCCTAATAGTGGCTTCTAGCACTCAACCAGTTAAAGACCTGTATAGAAATACCAATCCTGAAGCAACAACTAACCAAATAACAGTGTAATAAAATTTGCTTGAGGAGACTAAAAAGTAACATTTGAGATTTCTGCAGGAATGCTATTCTTAGGTTTCTGGACGAAAGCAAACTGTGAAAAGGTTACTTTTGAAAATGATAAATTTTAAGTAATTTGTATATTTTTTATACTTACCCAGACTAGCTGGTGCTAACACAAAAATTAATCCCGGGCCAAACACAAATTTTGCCCTCAAATCCCCCAAATTTGCACGCAAAACTGAAAAAATCAAGTCCTGCCTGGTCTTCCATAGTTTTTAGATCTGCGCATGCGCAGTATCCAGGAAGGAACCGAAATTGGCGCCAACCATCATTCTTTCTACAGATTGCCTGTTAAATGTAATAAACAGCGGGGAGGTATGAGTGCCCACTCATGGGAGAGCCATACCTGCCTGGGCCATTGGTAAGTATAAACAAGAGGCCCCACAGGGCCTGAAGCGCTCATCTTGAACAGAACACAATTTAAACAGAGTCCAAGAATGAGTCTACATTAAGCAAGCCATCTCCATAGGCTACACTGTCAATCCTTGAGTCCCTCAGGATTGACAAAAATAATTTGGGCATCATGCCTTTTCTTCAGTTGATCATAAGTAAAATGTAGAGCTCCCCTATGAAGCCCCTTGATACAACCTATGTGGATTAATCTTAGTACCTCTAGAGGGTACTGAATACAAAATTTTTAATTCTTCAGCAAAATGGCCAATTCCGGCTCCCATAGAGAGCCCAAATATTAACCCAGGCTCTTGATTTGAACACAGTTAAATCTGACTTCCCTAGAGATGTTGTGTACCGAATATGAAAGCATTCTGACTGTTGGATCTGAAGAAGAGAAATTGTAAAGAAATTTCTTCGAATTACACTAAGTTCAAATTTGGGCTACCATAGCGAGCCCAAATATTAACCTATGGATCCGATTTGAACAAACTTGAATCTGACCCCCCAAGAGATGTTGTATACCAAATGTGAAAGCATTCTGACAAGTGAATCTGAAGAAGAAGATTTTTGAAGAAATTCCCTCATATTGTACTAAGTTAAATTTCATGTTCCCATATGGAGCCCAAATATTAACCTAGGCACTCGAATTGAACAACCTGGAATCTGACCCCCCTAGAGATGTTGTATACCAAATATAAAAGCATTCCGACTGGTGGATCTGAAGAAGAAGATTTTTAAAGAAATTTCCTCATATTGCACTTAGTAAAAATTTGGGCTACCATAGTGAGCCCAAATATATACCTAGGGATCTGATTTGAACAAACTTGAATCTGACCCCCATAGAGATGTTCCATACCAAATATCAAAGCATTCTGACTGATGGATCTGAAGAAGAAGATTTTTTTAAATTACCCTCCATATTGAACAAAGATAAAATTTGGGCTTCCGTAGGAAGCCCAAATATTAACCTAGGGACTTGGTTTGAACAATCTAGAATCTGACCCTCATAACAATGATGTATACCAAATATTAAAAGATTCTGACTGGTGGTTCTGAAGAAGAAGATTTTTAAAGAATATTCCCCATATTACCCGATGTTAAAACTTCGAGCTCCTGTAGGGAGCCCAAATATGAACCAATGAGCTTTATTTCAACAAACTTTTATCTGACCCCCCTATGAATGCTGTATACCAAATATCAAAAGATTCTGATGATTGGTCCTGGAGAAAAGATTCTTTAAAATTTTTGCAAATATTCTGACTCAGCATTTTTTCGATGCCCATTACAGAACACCCTAACATAACCTATGGCAATTTGTTTTACCATTCAATTCTACTGGTCATAGGGATACTTCATACCAAATAAAAGCTCTCTGTTCCTTGGGGTTTGGGAAATATGGGCGTTTGAAAATATTTCTATTTTTAGCTCCCAGAGTTCCCATGGGGATGCGGGAATTTTTTTTTTTTTGATGGGTCAAGTACTTATGACCCAATACTACCACAAACCAAATTTGATTCATACCGGACCATCGGTTCAGAAAATAGAAATTTTGGGCGGGGCCAAAAATCTTACCCCTCCTATTACAAAGCCAAATATTACTTCACGAACTATGTTTGAACAAACTTGATTCTACACCTCATATGGAAGCTCCATAGCAAATATCAAGTCATTGTACACACTGGTTCTTGAGAAGAAGATTTTAAAAATATTTTGGAGCATTTTCCCCCACTCCCTCCCTATGGGGCTGGGCATGCTGAGTTGAACAAAAATGAAATGTCCCTTTGGGACCATCACTCACACAAACTTTCACTTGAATTGGCCCAGTGGCTTTGGAGGAGAAGACCAAAACATGGTGTTGATGGACGACGGACGGAGAGCGATGAGATTAGCTCAGCTTGACTTTGTCAAGATGAGCTAAAAATATACAAATTACTTAAAATTTGTCATATTTTTATACAACAACCAATGGCCCAGACTAGCTGAATTGTAAAAAGGCTGGGAGGGCCTAGGACTTAAAGAAAATCCAATCTCTCAATTACTTCAGTAAAAGATAGCTCCTACAGGAGAATAGGAGAAGATAGGAATTATATATGTCTTCCTCCTTTATGAAAAGAGAAAGGCATAACACCAACAATGTAATTGAGTATAACATAATATATAATTCTCCATTTAATGCCAGCATAACCCATTATGCTAATTCGGTGAAGGAAAACCAATATATAAAGATAGTCCAGAGAATGAGACTCTTTATACTCATTTAAAAGTGTCCGAGGATTGTATATTAACGCCCGTTTGACACATGGCATATACAAATGCTTCACAGTGAGCTACACTTTAAAAACTATACACAAAAGAGACATAGTTATTACTTCACACCGAGCTACACATTAAAACCATCCCAGTACCATCTCAGGACTACTGACACCGGAGAAGGTCTTCCACTGCTTTTCACTATATAAAGCCAGATGATCATAAGGAAAAAAACCATCCCCCCCCCCCCTTCCCCTTGTTCTGAGGTAAATATCCTCAGAACGAAGAGGGCAGCTGAGCTGCATCAATGCTGAATGGACTGCCTAAATACCTATAGATGTAACCATTAATGGACGACATTCTAAGCAACAGAAAGAGGACCCTAAAATCTGAGGTCACCGGAGATGGACTCTAAATTTCTCAGGTAAAACTTGGTAAATGAAGAGGGCTGTTTCCAGTATGCAGCCTTCATGAGATCAGTAATGGCTATATTGTTGGAATAAGCCCAAGAGGTGGACAGTGCTCTAACCTCGTGCGCTGATATCTTATTAACAGAACGTTGATCCGAAGACAGATTTTCATAGGCAATGCGTATTGCCTACTGAATCCATCTAGAGACGGCATGAACAGAAATATCCTTTCTGTTAGGAATCAATGAAAGAAAGAAACGTTTTCTACCTTCTCTAACAAAATCTGATCGACGTTTATAAATGCACATAGCCCTGACTGGACACAGCAAAGGTCTATGGTTATCGGAAGACAGTAGAGCCTTAATGACAATAGGCTCCGGCCGCTTGTCTGGAATCTGATTCTCAGCCAAAAACCCCACTTCTGTAGTGAGAGTAATAGTATTACCCACACTACGGTAGAGAGATTCATCAACAGATAAAGCATGAAGTTCACCGACTCATCAAGCAGATGCAAAGGCTAAGAGAAACGCCGTTTTAAAGGTTAAGAATTTGAATTCTACGGCGTCTAATGGCTCAAAAGGAGCTTCTTTGAGCTTCAACAGAATCCAAGCCAAATTCCACTTAGGAATTAATCTGATGGTTCTAGGTCTATTGATAGAGAAATTTCTAACTAGCTTGGATAATGAAGTATTTGATCCAATAGCCAAGTTATCATGATGAGTGTAAGTGTCTGATAACATAGACCTATAGCCCTTAATAGTGACAGGCTGCAGTTTGAGATCGTCAAACATGTAGACCAAGAAATTAGCAATATTTGGTATGGACGGATCGTATACATCTATCGACTGATCTTTACACCAACGGAAGAAAGAAAACCCTCCACTTTGCTGCATAGTTAAACGAAGAGGAGGAACTCCTGCAGTTAGAAATTGCATCCACTGCACATTTTCCATGCAAAAAGGACCGCACAATGGAAATATGTGAAGGTTGAGACCTTCCAGGTTGTGATGCAGTGCACGTGACTTCCCCTGATAAAGAGGGTTCTCTCGTGGAGGAAGCTTCTGGGGAATGTCCCATAACAGACACCTGAGAAGATTGATCCAAGGTTTCTGTGATGACAGAGTTGCTACTAGTAGGATCTTGCAATGAGACTGTTTGATCTTTAACAGAATCTGCTGAATCAATGGAGTTGGAGGATATGCATATCCTATCATTCCATCCCATGAGATTGACAGAGCATCTACTGCATATGCTCGATGATCTGGACATGGCAACACGAACGTCAGTAACTGATTGTTCAGGTGTGTCGCAAAAAGATCTATCATGGGACGATCCCACTGGTAGCAAATCTGTCGGAATATTCGCTTGTTGAGAGTCCATTCCAATGGTAACAGGCGACCTTTCTGAGAGAGTGAGTCTGCAAGTACGTTCAGTACGCCCCGGTATGACCAGTACAACCCAGTATATGATGGACAGAGAGATGGATGCCATGATTCATGACATATAGGAGAATCGTCTTCCGCCTTGGTTCCTGAGGTAAGCAACTACTGTCGAATTGTCCGACAGAATTTGAACGTGGATGTTCGCTATTTGGCGAATCCAATTTTGAAGTGCTAGCCATACTGACATCATCTCTTTGATGTTTATGTGCTTCTCAAGGAACCGAGAGTCCCAAAGACCCTGACACTTCAAGTCTGTGGGACTTAGGGTCGTGCCCCAGCCCGTCTGATGCGCATCCGTCATAATTGTGAAAGCCAGATCCGGCAGGTGCAGCGGAACTCCCAGAGTTGACCACTGAAGATCTGCCCAAATCTGAACCTTTTGTTTTACTAGGTCCATTAAAACAATGGACCTAGTCTTCACACTTCAGTTCTGAGTAAAGAATATCTGGAGGGGACGCGTATGCAGGCGGTCCATCAGAATAAGATCCGCAGCCACTCTGCACAGCCCCATCAGTCACATGAATTCCCTCGCTGTTAATGCGTCTCAGTGTAGACAAAAGCGAGCATAACAACTGACTAATTTTGCTCTGGGTAATGGCTGACGAACCAGATTGTTGTGAGTCTCGAAGCTCATTTCCAAGTGAGTGAACGACTTGGACAGAGCTAGATCTGACTTTTTCTCGTTTACGATGAAACTGAGATGTCAGAGTAATAGAAGCAGACTATGAACATCATTCTGAAGTATAATTCTGTTGCCGTATCTCTGCAGAATGTCGTCCAAGTAAGCCGACATTACCGAGGACGAATGAGCTCGGAAGTATGACATTACCGAATTCATTATTCGAGTGAATGCCCAGGGACCCAGGTTCAGACCAAAGCACATTGCTCTGAACTGATAAACCTTCCCTTGTATGACGAACCGCAGGTACTTTCTGAATGCCGGATGTACTAGGACTTGAAAGTAAGCATCCTTTAGATCTATGCTTGCTGCATAGTCATTCACTCGAATGTTCGCTCTTACCGACCGAATGGTCTCCATATAGAACTTTGCAGCCACGATAAGCTTGTTTATCCAGCTCAAGTCTATTACTGGTCGGAATGAGCCGTCTGGCTTCGGTACGAGGAACATGTGACTGTAAAAACCCTGAGAATTTTTATTCTCGACAACCTGTATTGCTTCCTTTAATAAGAGAGCCTGTACCTCTGCTAGGAGAGACTCTCTTTTGAAAGGATACGCCGGAAGATTTGTCCAACTTGGACAACTCGTTAGTGGGGGGTTTCGCTCGGAATGATAGCCGTAAGCCGTCCGAGACTACACTTCTCGCCCACTGATCTTCCGAGACTGTTATCCAGTTTCTCTATTGGCAAGCAATAGAGGTCTTGAACATCACCTGTAGGAGGAGTCCTACCCACGAATATCCTCGCCCCGTCGGCTTAGGGGCGTCTGACCTACAGTCCCTATCAGACTTATGCCCCTTTCCCGAGTCACTATATTGACGACCTCCGGAGTAATTGTATGAGGGTTTCTTGTACCCTCGTGAGGAGTTCCCTTTTGATGATTTTGATTTGGAACGTCCTTTCTTACTCCGTTCTGCTGGAGTGGGTTGTTGAGACGCTGACTTCAATAGCAGAGCACTGGACGCTTTCTTAGTGGTCTGTTCATATACTAACAAAAGCTTGTCATCAAAGATAGTATGTCCAGAGACTGGAGTGACATGGAGAGAGCTTTTCACTTTGTCATCTATAAGTGATGACAATGCAAGGACAGCATCACGTCTAATTAACTCCAGATTAGCCACTGTCAGGGTGGAGTTATACATGGTATACATAATTGTCCTGGAAAGAACTCTTAAGAGAGGTACACACATCCTCAAATTCCTTTCCGTTGAGACGTTACGCCATATCTCTAGCAAGGTGATCTCATAGGACATCTATTCAAAGAAATTGCAGTTTCCATTACATCTGAGCGAATACTAAATGATGCAGGTAAGGATATATCTAAATCCCCAGCCTGCTCATCCAAACGCAGTGGAACTCTCTGCACATCTTCTCCAACCATTTTAAATGAACATGGTCCAAGGAACGGTGTATTTATGGAAGATGTTGACAAGAAACCGCCTTTTTTCCTTGCACTTGAGAGGCTAAATATGGTGTTGTCTACATGGCCGAAGGCCTGCGACACCTGCCTAGACTGAACCGGGAAAGAAAGAACTTCTTCCTTCCTCCATATAAAGTTTGCGTCTAGAGACACCAGCGGTTTCTCTCTTGTTGTCCCAGCTTGCTGATCTGGTGGAACAAGCTCAGGGTAGTATTGCTGGATAAAATCCATCGCAACCATGTGTTGCTCCGAAAGGGAAGGGTAATCCTCTTCCTTATCCCTTTCACCATCCAAGAGAATCAGCTGCGAATCTTGGTCCATTACATCTGCATGAACAGACGATTGGACCGACCCAGCATCATCCGACAACTCAGGTTCAGAGTCTGAGGGAGGCTGCTCTCACACTTGCTGGGATGCTGCGATCAGCTGTGCATTCTGCGACAGCAAGGCCTGAGGAGCAGTGGTTTTCTGTTTCTTAGCCGCTTGCTGCTCCCGGGACGGCATTCCGAAGATGGATCTTTTCTCCGAACGTCCCGATGATCGAGGCCTCGGCTCCTTAGCTACCGACTTCATGGGCAAAGAGTGGTTACTTCTTCACACAGCAGGCTGGATATCCAAAGTTGGGTAGCTAGGATGCGGTCTTGTGTGCGTAATGATCATAGCGGAAGAAGCCGTGACTGTAGCCGAGGCCGGCTGCAGTTTGGACGGAGCGTCCATGACTGACAGGTGTTGCCGTATGCTCCAGCCCGCGCAAGTTTTTTGTAACAATGTTGTTGCTGGGTTAGAGAGGGATCTCTCCCGCTCGCTGCCTTATCAGACCTCGCCGAGCCCCCGACAAAAAACTTGTTGGCTTCCTCTCTAGTTTCGTTGCCGATGGGTGAGCTTGTTTTGTTTTTAAGGTGCTCGCTCTACCCACTACACTTCCTTCGACCGCAACGGACATACCTAGTGTCACGGCTCCCACAGACGGAGTAACTGCTTCACCAGTCGAGCTAGCTGCTGGCAAAGGATTAAAACCACCGCCCAGTGGCCTTATCCCTTGCCTAATATTCAAGAGCACCGTAGCAGCTAGTTCTCTTTGCTCATCAGAACGTGATAACAGTAGCACACTTTTGGTAGGTGTCACATTACCATCACCATGTTCTTGTTTCTCTGAAAAAGAAACTGAAAAACTTGAATGACCTTGCGGCAAGAGTACCGGCATTGGCCTCTCACCACTAACAATGTACCGTGAAACCCGAGTCCAACATATGTCATCCCAATCAACACATGTAGGACAAGAATTCGTAGGAGTACATCGACTACAAGCAAGGCAACACGCATGTAAATCTGAGGAAGACTTCCTCGCCTTGCATTTTGAGCAATAAGCTTTCATGATTAATCAAAACTAAGTCGATCGAACTCTTCAATAAATATATAATAAAGACACATAATAATCAGCAATCAAAATCAAAATCGAGAAATTAATTTTAAAAATATTTCAAAAAATTTTGACAAAAGCCCATGTTCCCAAAGGGAACATGAAGAGCCCAAAGGTATCCCGATAGAGCCTAAGTGTGAACAAAATTCAAAAAATTATTGCTACACTACCGGAACATTAATTAATGTATCTTACAACAATCCTACAGTAAAAATAACTAAATACTACATATATTTAAGGACATTGCCAATGTAAACAACGTCAAGAAAAAAACGGAAACAAGACATCAGGCACAGAACAAAAAGGCCCAAAGTCAGTAATAGACTTTAAAGCTACCAGATGTAAAGCAAGATTCTTCAAACAAAGAAAAAATGATACATTGGATAGAAGATGCATGACCCAAATGACCCAACACCCCTAGGGTGAGGATGTAACCATGGGGATATACAGAATAAACATTCTGTGATACACGTTAAACTCCCAAGAAATTTAATAAAACATTTCAATAAAAATAAGCCAAAACATTTGGGAGTTTAACAGGAGGGCTTCAAGGAAGGATAGGGAAGGAACACTTAACAAACAGTGGATAAATCATTAGCAAGAATGATGACGTCAGGCACATGTCCCAAAATTGGGAAACATGAAATAATTTTGATAAAAATCTAAATTTTATAGTAAATTTCCTTTCTTATTATACCTACCACAATTGTTTACTACAGGCTTGCACTACAGTGGAAGTCCCTAACTCAGATAAAATACTCTCTATTTTTGTCTTTCCCAAGCAATTTGGGAAAGAAAAGTGGTGCAAAAGCACCAAGAAAAAATAAGCCAAAACTGGGTCGAGTGCAACCGGCGCAAACCCAGTACGGGATGCTCTCTCCCAAGTACAACTCCACAACTTCCGTTGCCAGTGTGCATATACCGTCGCTAAAGACTCATTCTTTTTGAATCCGTCAATGTTAGAGTTATGTGATCAGCGGGGAGGAAAGATTCTTTACACGTAAAGAAGACGGGAGGGCCTCCATGTAAACAATTGTGGTAGGTATAATAAGAAAGGAAATTTACTATAAAATTTAGATTTCTTATCAACCTACTCACAATTGTTTACTATAGGCTGAATAGACAATAGGCTGGAGGGAATCGCATAACCAACCCACACATAACCCCAGTGCACTGGAACCGTGAAGCAGAAGGAAGAGGTCCCGAGGCTTATCAACCATAACGTCACAATCATTGGTAAAGGACAATGAAAGGAGACATATGGGCCTGTGTGACACACAGACAGAAAAAGGGCAGTAACAGCACAAGGCTGAAACTGACCTTCAAGAAGCCTAATGGCTATGGCAGACAACAGCCTGAGCAGAAGAAAGAGGACCCAGGGCAAAAAGGTCCTCCGACTGCTCCTGCAAGTGGCGCAGATAAAAGGTGGAGAAAGTAGAGGCATTTCTCCAGTAGGCTGCCTGCATAACATCCGACAACTGGACGGAGTTAGAATAAGCCCAAGAGGTGGATAGTGTCCGCACCTCGTGGGCAGAAATACGATTGGTAATACAATCGCCAGCTGCTAAATGACTGTAAGCCATACGAATAGCAAGACAAATCCATCGAGAAATGGATTGAGGAGAGATCTTCTGTCGACCCAGAATAAGAGACAGAAAAAAACGTTTTCTGCCTTTCCGTATGAAACGTGTCCGATCGAGATAAATGCGAATAGCACGGACCGGACAGAGCAAAGGGCGATTACCCTCAACAGAAGGAAGAGCCCTGATACAGATAGGAGGAGGAGTAGTATCTGGTAACTGATTCTTGGCCAAAAAAGAGCAATCAGTGGTAAAAGTAACACTGTTGGGAGAACTCCTAAAAAAGGCCGGGTCAACTGAGAGGGCGTGAAGCTCACTAACCCATCTGGCCGAAGCAAACGCCATCAGAAAAGCGGTCTTATATGTGAGAAAATGCATATCCACCTGGGATAAAGGTTCGAACGGCGCCCTCCCCCCCCCCCCCCCCCCCAAGCAAAGCAGCACCCACGAAAGATTCCATCGTGGGGTAAGCTGCAAAGTCCGAGGCCTTTTCAAAGAAAAGTGCCGAACAAGCTTGGAGAGGTAAGGATTAGTGCCGATATGACGCTTCCCCACATAAGAAAAAGTCTCTGAAAGCATGGAACCTGTAACCCTTGATGGTAACAGGCTGGAGACCCCGAGAATCAAACAGATATACCAGAAACTCCACAATCTGTGAAATCGAAGGATTTGCATAATCAACAGAGTGATCAGCACACCATCGACAGACCTTCCATTTAGCTGCATAAGCTAAACCAGTGGAGTGCCTCCTTGAAGAAGCAATGCACTCCACTGCTCGTCTCGAAAAACCTCTACGGAGGAGACAGGACCTGACAAAAGAAATGCGTGAAGGCACAATGAAGTCGGGTCTATGTGAAACCTCCTTGGGTGACCTTGACAAAGAAGGTTGCGACGTAGCGGGAGACGTTCCGGAACCGCCGCCATCAGTGAGCGGAGCTGATTGATCCACACCCGCTGAGGCGACAGGGGAGCGATCAGAATGATTCGACAACTGCAGGTTCGAATTTTGGCTAGAACCTGAGGCAGAATCGGAACCGGCGGGAAGGCATAGCCAACTAGACCGTTCCAATCGAGTGACAGAGCGTCCACGGCAAAAGCCAGAGGATCTGGACACGGGGACACGAAAGTGTCCACCTGATGGTTCCAACGAGTCGCAAAGAGGTCGATGTGGGGACGTCCCCAGAGATTGCAAAGCGACTGGAACACTGCCCTGTGGAGCATCCACTCGGTGGAAATAACCCTGCCCTGTCGGGAGTCGGCTAGGACGTTCAGATGACTGGGAGTGTGACGAACAACCACTCCGGCGTGAACATTCTGAGCAAGCAGTAGAAGATCCCAAGCTAATTCGTACATGGAACCGAGTGTGTGCCGCCCTGGTTCCGAATGTAAGCAACCACTGTCGAATTGTCGGACAGCAGAAGGTCCTGGCGATTCGACAGGTGAGGGATCCACTGCCTGAAACTCAGAAGAAGAGCAAGAAGCTCCTTCAGGTTGATGTGTAGAGCTGCTTGATCCTGGTCCCACATCCCGTGTAGGGAAAGACCGAGAGGATCCAACATCGCACCCCATCCAAGATCGCTGGCATCTGCCGTCAGAACGCGATCGGACGTGGGTAAGTCCAATGGAACACCCTGCGTAATCCACTGAACATCTGTCCAGGGAAGAAGGTGAGGATAAAGAGATTCCGGAAACGGAAGCACCTGATCCAGAGAATCTACATTCGGCCTCCAACGACTGAGCAGAAAGTGTTGGAGAGGTCTGACACGCAGCCGACCTAGAGGAATGAGATCCATCACCGAACCGCAGAGACCGATCAGCCGGAGAAAACTACGAGCTGTCGCAGACGTGGACTGGGACAGAGTCAGAGCAAAAGCTGAGAGAATCACAGCCTTGGCCTGGGGAACCGCTACCAAATTGAATTGGGTTTGGAAAGCCATCCCCAGATGACAAAACGACTGAGAAGGGACCAGGTCCAACTTCTCCTCGTTGACTCTGAATCCTAGCGATGTGAGCAAGCTCAACAGGGTGACGACATCCAACTCCAGTAAGGCAGCATTGGAATGCCAGTGGAGGATAACGTCCAGAAATGCCGAAGTAGTCACTCTGGACTGTGTGCGATGGAACGCTATCACATGCGACATCAGTCTGGTGAAGGCCCAAGGAGCCAGGTTGAGGCCGAAAGGCATGGCCTTGAACTGGTAAACTCGCCCCAGAAAAGCGAACCTGAGATACTTCCGTGACGCCCGATGCATCAGAACGTGGAAGTAAGTGTCTTGCAGGTCGATGCTGGCAGCGAAATCTCCCTGGTGAATTGATTAGCGGACCGACCTGAAAGTCTCCATGCTGAACTTGGGAGCAATGATAGACTGGTTCAGGATACTCAGATCGATAACCGGTCGGAGTCGGCCGTCCTTCTTCGGCACCAAGAACAGGCGGGAATAGAAACCCACTGACTGAATGTTCTTGACGACCTCGATCGCCCCCTTTGCCAGGAGATTGCCAATCTCCATGGACAAAAGTTCCCAACGTAAAACGTCTGAAGGAACTGTGGTTGGAAGAGGCACCCTGGACAGAGTGGGGTGCCGTCTGAAGGATATTCGCAGCCCGGACCGAACAACATCTAACACCCACGGATCGGATGTGATGGTGGCCCAATGGTCTGCGAACTCTGCTATCCTTCCTCCAACCTGGGACGAGTCGAGGTGAGGACCTTCATTTCGAGCCCCGACGAGAGGAGAAACCACCTCCTCTACTAAATGAAGAATCCTGAGACTTCCCTCGATTCTGCCGACCTTTACCCTTACCCCTTGAGTAAGAAGTAGAGGCGGCGGCAGAAGGACCAGCCTTTTGCTTCACAGAGGAAGCAGAAGGGTACTTGTTAGGCTTGGAACGGCACTTGCCTCCCCTAAAAGGCTGATCAAGCTGACGAAACAGCTGCTGATCTTTGAAATGACGTAGGACGTCATCCCGGACCGTCGACACGGAACCATGGAAAAGTTGCGGACCTGCCAAAGAAGCAGATCGAAGAGCAGCACGCTGCTCCTCGGGAAGGGATCGTCCTGTGTCCAGCACAGCGTCCCTTCGAACTAATTCCAGATTAGCCGTGTTACAGGCATGCTTGTGAGTAAGATGCATAAGCGCCTTGGACAGCACACGCAAAGGAGCCTGTACCTCGTCAAACTTATCTGGAGGCAGATAAGCAGCCAAAGCTGAGACGACATGATCTGAGAGAGAAAGCATGCCAAGCATCTCTCTAGATAAGCCCAACGTGGACTCCAGAGTCGTCATTGGAATGACGGCAGACTTGGGCTTGGAAAGCCCGAGGGAAGTGGAGTCCTGATCCAGAACTGTCAAAGTCTGGCAGACCGACGGATTGGCGGAATCGTAGGAACGATAACGCACAGGAGGCAAAAAGGTGTCAACCCTGGTGAAGAACGAAGTCTTCAGAGCCTTGGAATTCAGCTTGGAGTCCAATGCTGAAAAAGCTTCAACCACCTGTACCGACTGGCATGGTCGAAGGCGCCCAGAAGCAGGTTGCTCCATACGCTGTAGGCGTGCGACCGATGATCGTGGCCTGGCTGACACTGTCGGCCGGTTAGTAGGTTTGAGATCAGGCAGAAACCCAAACACAAAGTCAAGAGCTGCCCCCAAGTCCGAAGACTGCTGGCCCTCGACATCAAGCATGTCGGACTCCTCCCCAGAGTCGGAAGACACATAGCCCATCGTGGGCAAACCAGCCGACGCCTTCCATGGTGTCGGGACACCAGGGGAATCAGAAACCGGCCTGTTTCCAATCCCGGGAGGCAGCGCCATAGGAGGCACCTGGAAACCACTCGTTGCCTCGCTGGAAGCAACAGGAAGGCTCTTTGATAGAACCTGAGTGAGTAAGGAGAGGGCCTCCCTAAGCTCACTGCCCGCACTGGCCGGTTCGACAGGGAAGCGAACCGGCAAAGTGGCTTCACCTCTGACCCTCTTAACCAGCGAAGGGTCATGATCCTCTAAAACACCTGATGTGGGACGACGGGCGGCAGCCGAAACATCTGAAAGCAGACGTGTATAGGGGTACGAGGCACCCCGAGGATCAATATAGCGAGAACTCATGAGAGTCACCGCGGACCTCTGCAGGGCAGAAGGTCCAGGCTGCACAAAAGGCGTTGGTCCCCCAAAACTGGTTGTGTGGCCAGAATGAGTGGACGGAAACGCCATGGAGTTCATAGTGTCTCCACTAAGAACATCCAAATCCAAAGACACAACTGTGGTGCTCGACGGCGTAGAGACCACAGAGATAGGTTCGGCCGGCAGCCGCTTCCAACTTCGACGAGTTGAAGTCAGGGAAGGCTGAGGCCGATATCCCACGTCTACAGTACCAGACATTCCTGCAGTCCCCTGCAGCAAAAAGCCGAGGCCGGCTGAAACTGACGACGAAGCAGACGGACCAGCAGTAGTAGTAGTAGATACGTCGGGAGTCGTTGAGGCTGGTGGAATAGTGGAGAGAGCAAACCTGCTCGGCTCCGAAGGAGGAGTCACAACCCTAGTGACAGCCTCAGATGTCGACTGGAGGGGGACCATAGTCCTGGAACCAGGCACCTCTTCACCAGAACACTCAACAGCTCCCGCAGTATCCACTACAGGAAAAGACTGCACATCCCCCACGGAGGAGGAATAACTCTCACCAGATAAGGTCGGCTCGGGAGCACCCGAACGACCATGTTCTCCTTTCCCGCGGGAGCGGGAGGAACGGCCATGAGAACAAACGACACGGTTAATTGACGCCCAGAAAGTAGATGACCATGATCCACAGACAGCACATGGCTGCTCGGCCGAACACCCATTACAGGAGGAACAAGAAGAATGAAAATCGTCCACATGCTTTGGCAGCAGACATTGCCCACAAGGAATTGTCCTGGGCATGATAGAGGTGAGAGGAGCAAAGAAGGTGAAATCAGAAAACAGAAGAACACCCCCAAAGAAGAGAGAAAGGTGACAGAAACAAAGACCCCAGACGGTCGACCAGGAACCACACAACAGGATGACTACTCTCAAAAGAGAGAAGAAAAACTGTAGGAGTGGTACCCCGCTGACACCTAACTCTAACACACAATTAGAAAATTTTGCAAATTAAGCATTAACAATAATTGTGAAAAATGATAAGTTCGAACCGCATGGCACATGAAATTCGCGCGCGACTCAAGAGAGAACAATTAAAATACATTATGGATATATAATATTGAAGAGAATATAAAGAAAACTGTTCCTGAGAATACAAAGGATACACTGATGCACTATGAATCAGGAATCATCAAACAATGAGCTGGATAAACACTGATAAGCGTGCAGAAACATCTCGACACAAGGCGGATGACAAAAAGAATGAGTCTTTAGCGACGGTATATGCACACTGGCAACGGAAGTCGTGGAGTTGTACTTGGGAGAGAGCGTCCCGTACTGGGTCTGCGCCGGCTGCACTCGACCCAGTTATGGCTTATTTTTTCTTGGTGCTTTTGCACCACTTTTCTTTCCCAAATTGCTTGGCAAAGACAAAAATAGAGAGTATTTTATCCGAGTTAGGGACTTCCACTGTAGTGCAAGCCTGTAGTAAACAATTGTGAGTAGGTTGATAAGAAATTATAAAGTTACAGCCCTAAACTTCCTAACCACTACTATTCACTTCCATCATCCATTTATGTCCTTGGATCCACCAATTTTACCATTGATTTGTGTCTGGTATCCTCAAAACTGAGATTTAAAAGCACAGATGTCAGTTAAATGTTGCTGACTTTAGGGCCAAACAAAGAATGATGGTTTGCGCCAATTTCAGTTCCTTCCTGGATACTGTGCATGCACAGATCTAAAAAGTATGGAGGACCAGACAGGACTTGATTTTTTCGGTTTTGTATGCAAATTTTGGGGATTGGGGGGGGGGGCAAAATTTGTGTTTGGCCCTGGATTAATTTTTGAGTTAGCACCAGCTAGTCTGTGCCATTGCTTGTTGTATAAAAATATTTTGAATAGTTGTAAATTAATATCTAAAAGTCGGAAAACATTCGTAGCTTTTAAAAGCATGGGTGGAAGGAAATGTAATTGGATTGCAGGAAGGTGCATCACCACGCCTAATATCTGGAAGCTTTTGGGGACCCCTTTAATGAAATGTAGAGAAAGGTGTTCACATAGGACTTTCCCAAACATTTCTTTGGAATTTTCAAGTCTTTCTTCTTAACTTAATTGTATTATATCTGATGCCTGTATATATACTAGTAAATTGATTCTTATTTTTTCTTGACAGATAATATCTCCATCTGGCAATGATCCTTGGGAAGTTATCTCAGAGACTGCCCAAAGATTAGTGTTAGGTGTAGATATTATTTCTGTGAATAAACAACAATTAAAGTGACAAAAATACTTACATAACGAACCTTATAAGTACACATTTTGCAAGCAGTAACCTAAATGTATTTGTCAAGGACTTTCCATAACTTTTTCCAAGAAAGTCCCTCTTTTAAGCATATTCAAGAGCCTGATATTTCAGTTTCAAAACTCAAGCTAGTCCTTCATATGACAATCTGATATTTAAAAAGAGAAAGGTAAAAATGGATTAAATAAAAAAAAGAAGAGTTTTGTTCAACCCATCTACAAACTACTGCCGTTCTATGCACATACTGCTTTGAACATAGTGTTATGGTTTTACTTGTGTACACTTGCTTTCCATACAAGCCAGAAAATAAGCAGACTGACATCTGCAAAATGAGGTCCCCAGAGAGTGAATTTAGTGATGCTACCCTGCATAGCAGGGTAGCATCACTAAATTTACCCTCTGTGAACCTCTATCTGAATCAGGGTCACAAGACTAAACAGAAACAAGTTCCCAGAGGATAAATTGGCCCATTGTATGGGATAGCATCATCAAATTCACCCTCATTCTGCAAATGCCAGACTGCTTATTTTCAGGCCTGTTTCCATATGATTTGTAGAACAAACATAAAGTGTTATATTCAAACTACAACTCACCAGCTGTAAACTGGAAATATTGTTTTCCTCTCCTACATGTTCACATAGCAAAGATTCAATATTTTGACAAGTTGACCTTATATGATGTTTGCCAACCATACATGGAAGTAGGGCTGAAAAAGTTAAATCTTAAAAACAGAATTCTGCAGCAGGACTAACCTGGTATATACTGCATCACAAATACCAATTGTTGCACTCTCAGCAGGTATATATGATCCTATCTGTGCCATCAGTGTTATCAAAGCAACTTGGCGAATGTAGGAACTTTTACCTCCCATGTTTGGACCTGTTATAATCATCACATGATCTCCACTACTCTAAAATAAGAAAAAGATAATCATGAATCCTACATTCTAACCATCTTTGGGTTTCTTTGGGTTAGTAACTGTGCACACCCACAATTTCAGGACCTAAGTCCAAGGTCTTGCTGGCTCTGCCATTTGGGGTCAAATTCAAGGATTTGCAGTTGGGCCACCTGTTTTGTTGGAATAATAGTGATCAGACGGAATTAGGTCTTTAAGGGATAAGATCATCTTCATTAACTTGCAAGCATCCGGGGTTAAAAAAGGAAACAACATAAACAAAACTTCCTGTCCCTACTGAGCTCATTCAGGTAACTTATTTGCCTCTCCACCCACACTCCTCTGGAAAAAGCTATTCATGCCCCCAGTCTAATGCTACAAGAAACTCTGTATTTGGGAAAACAATAAAAGCAGTCCCTGGATGGACACACAAGATTCCTTTTCAACAAGTAGTACAAATTCTTTGCCTGAAAAATGTTTATGGCATCCTGTGGTTCACTTTGTTATAAATTTTGTTATAAATCAAGCCATGGCTGCTTTGTAGCGAACATTAACTCCTAGTTATACTTACTGAAAGTTTAGTATCATTGGGAACAAACTGTTCTTGATCTGTGAGGAGCAAATCGATCACTGGATGCCGACCCTGTTCTATTTCAATACAACGATTCTGTTCACTAATAACTGGTCTAAAAGATTAAAGAGCATGAAATGAACTGACCCTTTACCTAAGCTAATGAAAGTCATCTGCCAATGCGATTCACAAACAATACCTTTCAATTGTTATATTTTTTTCATATTTTGCCCCCTGAAGCTAGTTTATGACACCTTGTTCATTGAGGGTTCCTTCAGGCAAGGACTGATAAAATTCAAGGTTATTCAAGGCTGTTTGACAACATATTTCAGTATTTTCAAGGGTGTATAATTGTCAAATTCTCAAGGATTTACAAAGCCTGGCTTCACTAGTCCTAACTAGGAGCCACTGGTCATTACCCCCTCCACCCACTTCCCTTCAAGGGAAGTGAGAGGATGGGGGTAATGACCTAGGGGTCCTAGATCGGACTACGCCTTTTCAATGAATTGAACTCTGGCACATAAAACTATACAGTTATGATTACGTACTTCAATAGAATATTTTTAGTTCATGAATATTCAAGGATTTTCAATGAATGATCCTCAGTCAAATTCAAGGCCATTCCTTGAGTCAAAAACCTTGCAGGAACCCTGCCATTTGAGCTCATCCAGACCATTCCAAAAAGGGCCAAAGTACATGTTTTGGAGGCAATAACTTTCGTCATTCAAAAATATTTCTTTGCAAGTGTTGTCTTCTAGTCAAGTCAAAAAAAAAGTTAAAATAATCACTCCTACCATATCAAAAAGTTACAAAGTATTGATTCCTATAAACATAGACAGACATGCTTTCAGTGTCTAAAATATCCTACTTATTGTTGCTTAAGGTCACTTTCACATCTATGTATACATCATTGCCACGACACAAGTAAAATGTCAAGATGAACCAACTGTTTAAACTTATGCTACCCAAATTATGTCACAGATGTTAGTAATGGCTGTGTCCGATTATACCAGTAAAACAAAACCTGTTTATCAAAGTAATCAAGCACTGTTCCACTTCCCTCAGGTTATAACCTGTCTGGAATAAACATTTATTAATTTTTTTTGAAATGAGAACTTCAATCATTAAACTGGGTCCAGTCATACATTTTGCCTTCAGCCATTTTGTAAGTAAATGAATAACTTCAGTGAGCAAAAATAAACTTGTTTCTATTTCGAAGTACAATATTTAATATCTGTGCAAAATATTTTACCTGCAATAACCAGCATGTTTAGCAACCACTGCTAATGAAAACAGGCAATCCAACACTGCTAAATGTTTTACTGCTGCTCTGTATCGCTGATAATTCTCATTGAACTCCCTGAAACATCAAAAACAACTATACAATGAACTACAATAACACATACAGAAAATAATTTCATTTAGGAATGGCACGTACACAGAAGAAGTCTCCTTGGTTACGAATCGAAATTAAGTATTTTTATTGTTTACTAATCATATATATTTCATTTTCAGGTTATTTTATTCAAATTTGTGGGGAGTTAGTTTAGTATAGTAACTGGGACAAAGTTAGGAGGTCTTAAATAAAACTGTGAGCGCTAAGTTGTCGAACGGTTCGTCGCGTTGCCTTTTGTCGCGTGTTTACAGTTTTCCCTGTCCGATCGCGTAATTTTGTCTTGATGATGGCGAGCAAGTCTGTTCAGACGGAGGTAAGTATGGAGGTAAATACGTGTAATATCGCGGTCCAGGTCAACGGTGCCAACGGGGTAAGTATTGGTGTGCAGACAGAGGTCACTGGGGGTGTCGGTCAGAGCCGGGTTGGTGGGGCCACCGATGGCGATATTGGGCTTGAAGTTTGTAAACAGTGTTCTATGATGTATGGGGACTGTCGCTCGGTGGGATATGGAGAGGTATGTGCAAACTGCCAGGAAATCCTCCGCCTACTTGAGACAATTGTTAAGTTTGAGGGGGAGATTGCTGAGCTGAAGGGAAAACTTGGTAGGGCGGGGCTGTCTGGAGTTACGCCTGTGAAAGTAGCTTTCCGAGAAGGATGGAAGGTTGTCGGTGGTTCCAAGAGGAAACATGGGGGTAGAACCTTTGATGTGAATGAGGTAGGTGATGAGGTGGGGGCTGCTAGAAAAGTACGTAGGACAGATGAGGGGGGCCCAGGCCGGAGCAATGCTGTAAAGCGTTTGGCGTGGACTATCAAAAGTGGTAGGAAAGGGGGGCCAGAGAAGCAGGTAGATGGGGGTGTAAAGTCCAAAGGCAGTGGGGAGTGCAGCACCAGAAACAGATTTGATGTGCTCGATTCGGAAGAGACAGAGGGGGAGATGGAGGTAGTTGCAACAGATAGTAGCTTGGGGTCTAGGCCAGGAAAAAGGAGGAGGGATACGGGAGAAGACCAGGGGAGTAGTCCAGGTAGTTCAGGGCCTGGAAAGAGACGGAGGGACAAGGATAGGAGTAATCCTAGGTCAAAGATACCGATATTGATTCCGAGTGGGGTTGTTGGAGAGGAAGAGGACGCTGTAAACAATAGGAGACTAGAGGAGATAAATAGGGCGAGGGCCAAAAGTAAGTTGGTGGTTGCGGGAAGTAGCATAGTTCGGGGGATCGACAAGGTTGTCTGTGGTCCGGACAGTAAAAATAGAACAGTTCTGTGCTTTCCGGGGGCTAAAGTGGAGGACCTGAGGGATAGAGTGGACAGTATTGTAGCTGGGTCGGGGCCTGATCCGGTAGTGGTATTACATGTGGGGTCCAATAACATCAGGGAGAGGAAATCAGTTCGTTTGGTGGACACATACAAGGACCTAATTAGTAAGCTACTTAGCAGGAATGCTCAGACCATCGTTTCAGGGGTGCTCCCCGTTATGGGTGGTGGGAATGAGAGGAACTCGCGGATTATGGCACTAAACGAGGAGCTGGAAGAGCACTGCAAAGACTTGGGAATACATTTCATTGACCACTGGGATTCATTCTGGGGACAAGGAGAGTTGTATGGGCGAGACGGATTGCATTTAAGTAGGATGGGTACAGACCTGTTGGGCCAAAAAATTTTACAGGTGACTGGGCCTTTTTTGGAGAAAAGGGGGGTAGGGGACCACAGCCGATAACCCAGAGGGGCACAAATGCTGGGAACATAGGAAGAACAACAAACATGCACAATACAGGGACATACCAGGGTTATAATAATGTGCCAGTGATCACAAAAAAACAAAGATTCATTAAGTTTGGGTACTGCAACATCCAGGGTCTGCACAAGAAAGTAAGCGAAATATCAACAATGATGGACGAAGGAGACTTCGATATAATGGGTCTAAGTGAGACGTGGATACGACAGGATGAGCGGGTTGATCAGATGAAGGGTTGCGTGTGGATAGGAGCTGGGCGAACTGAGGGTCAGAAACGGGGTGGGGGTGTTGGCATCTACGCTAAAGAGGAATTACAGCCCTCATTGATTACAGATCTCACAGAAGCAAGGACTCAGATTCCAGTATCCAACGAAATAGTATGGGCAAAAATCAAGTTAGGAAGCAGGAGTGTTGCCGTTGGTGTTGTATACTTAGCAGTGGAGGGAAGTAAGCCTGAGTGGAATGATTCAATATATACAACTCTTAGATCGAATATCACAGAGCTTGGAAGCAGAGGGTTCAGTATTGTCCTAATGGGGGACTTCAATGGGCACATCGGGGATAAGGAGGAGGGCATACAGGGAGGTGATAGGAAAATTAACACGAATGGGAGGAAGATGTTGGACCTATCAAAAGAGCTTGGTTTAAAGATCCTGAACAGGGATGCGAAATGTAAGGGTAAATGGACCTGGGAGAGGAACGATAAGAAAACAATAATTGATTATATACTCACTGACATTAGAGTATGGAGGGAGGTTATAGATGTAGAAATAGATGACAAGGGAAAAAATGACTTGGGTAGTGATCACAACCTGATAACAGTTAAGATTATGGGCAAAAAGACGAATAGAGACAGAAATACCTTCAAGGAAGTTTGGGGACTAAAACAAGGAACCGACTGGAAGCAGTTTCGGGAAAAACTAAAACCAAATCTTGAATGTATACCTAGGGATGCAAATGTCCAGAGTATTTCAGATGGCATAGTAAATAGCCTAACAGAGGCAGGGAGGGATTGTATAGGAAGGGTGAGGGTCCCAACAAGAGAACTTGGATACAGGGTTAACGAGGGACTGAAAAAGGCTATAAAAGAAAGGAAGGTAAAATGCGCTGCTTACAGAAGAAGTAGGAAGCTTAAAGGGGTGGATAACAATGACACGAGACTAATGAAAGGAGAATATGAACTGGCACGGAGAAAGGAGAATGAGATAAAGAATAATAATAGGAAGGAGCACAATTGCAGTTTTGCCAGAACAATAAAGAAAACGGGGGGTTCGAGCTCAAACGTATTTTGGAACTGGATAAATAAACGGGGGAAAAGTAGTGTGCAGAGTATCAAAGTGGATGGGGAAAGTACAGAAGATAAAGGCCGTATCGCTTCAGAGTTAGTCAAGCACTGGGAAAAGATAAACGATAGGCGATGGGGCAGTGGGTCCCCACCAAAAAGAAATACACTGGTGGAGGAGAACCTATCCAATCGTGTATGTATCGAAATAACGGCAGAAGAAGTGCGGAACGTGGTCTCGAAATTAAAAAATGGTAAAGCGGGAGGGACTGATGAAATTCCGAACGAATTCCTCAAAAATGGAGGGGAGGCACTTATTGAAGTCCTGACAAACCTTTTCAACCTGGCTCTGCGAAAGCAAGAGGTCCCCAGAGAGTGGAGGGAAAGTAAGGTGTCGTTCATACACAAAAAGGGGGATAAGGAAGTTCTAGATAACTATAGGGGGATATCAGTTAGTAGTAACATCGGAAAAGTATTCTGTAAGGTCATATACGGTAGACTAGAGGAAGTTATTGAAGAGAAAGGTTTTTTAGGAGAAATTCAAAATGGTTTCAGGAAAGGACGAAGAGTCACTGATCACCTATTTACACTCACCCAACTGATAGAATCAACAAAGGCTGAAAAGAAAAAGGTGTTTCTGGCATTTCTAGATGTGAAAAAAGCGTACGACCGAGTGTGGAGGGAAGGTATGTGGCGAAAGCTCGAGGGCATCGGACTGGGGGGTGACTTTGTGGGAATCATGAAAGCACTGTATACAGATGTGCAAAGCCAACTCAGTCTAGGGAGTATCACTACAAAACGAGTCCCTATGGATATAGGCCTCAAGCAGGGGTGTATCTTTTCACCGATTTTGTTTGCATTGTATGTTAAAGATTTAGGGGACGAACTAATTCAGAGTGCGGAGGGGGTAAATGTTGGAGACATAAAGATACCAGGCTTATTCTTTGCGGACGACATGGTGTTAATGTCTAGAACTGAACAGGGGCTAGAGAAACTGCTGGAAATTGTTGGTAGATATGGGAACACTTGGCAGCTCGAACTAAATGAAAATAAAAGCAAGGTAATACCCGTTGGACGCAAGGTAGATATGACGAAGAGATGGAGAGTGGGGGAGTTCTCAATCCCCGAAGGGGAAAGCAAACAAATCACTGTAGGAGAAACGGGAGAGTATGAGTATCTAGGGGTAAGCATAAATATAACGGGAAGAGGGGTGTACAGAAATTACTCAGCCAAACTGATTCTGAAGGGGAAAAGAATTCTGAACCAACTAAAACTTTTAGGGAAAAATAGTTTCAATAAGGTCTTTGTGGGGAAAACACTGTGGGAGAGGGTGGGTTTACCAAGTATAACGTATGGCACGGACGTGATTCCATTAAACCAAACCGTTATTAAGAAGTTGGAAAGTACTCAGAATGATGCCGGCAGATGGATAACAGGGTCGAGTAATGCTGCAGCTTTGGAAGCAGTAAGGGGGGAGCTTGGGTGGATGAAAATCAAGGACAGGGTAGATTTGGGAAAACTGTGTTACTTTAACTACTTGAGAAACCTGCCTGACAACCGGTGGTGCAAATTGATGCTCGATACCATTTGGAATTCTAATATAGAAACGGGGTGGTCAAAACATGTGAGGGAACTAATGGACAATTACTCTATAGAGGTCACAAACATAGAAGTAGGAATGAAAGAAGGCAAAAGGTTTGTCAAAGAGAGAGTCATGGAAGACTGCAATCGAAACTGGCGAGCAGGGGTTAGCGTGAAAAGATCACTGCAGGGGTTACAATATAAAGAAAAGCCAGCTTTTGAGAAGTACCTAGATGGCACCTTTGGAGGGTCACTGCTGTTCAAACTGAGATCAAGATCACTGGAGCTTCAGGGAAAAATTGGGAGAGATGGGGAAAAGGGATGCCAAATGTGCCACTCTGGAGTAGTGGAGACCCTGGAACATTTTCTCTTGGAATGCCCACAGTATATACCTCATAGAATAAAATTTACTGGAAGAATAATGCAGAAGTGGGGTGAAGAAACAAAGGATAGATGGCTGAAGGGGGACACGAGGGAGAGGGTAGGAATGCTTATTGAAGAAATTGAAAAAGAGGAAGTGAGGGACACTATTAAGCAGTTTATATCTGAATGCTGGGAGGAGAGGAGGGGAAGAGGGGGTGGGGTGCAGGGGGGAATGATGGCCTTCTCTTATGAGGACCGCGACAAATCAGCGGCTGGCCAAAGAGTTATTATTATTATTACTTAATAAATTCAGCAATATACCTACTAGTTATGCTTACAGGAATTCAAGGATCCATTAGACAATTTTTATCCCTCTTGACAATGTTGTCAAAATATCAAATTTAAAACATGCAAATTTTTCCCATAATGCAACTTGGAATTTAACTACTTTAATCTTGAATGACAGAGGTCATTGAGCTCAATTAACTGGTTGAGTGCTGGAAGCCCATATATGAGCTCCATTCTTAAGTGTAGGTACCACAACATAAAGGTTTCATATTCTGTGGGAGTGCGGTGGCACAGTGGTAGACTGTTGGACTTCTATGCTAGAGGTCCAGAGTTCATCCCCATCCAAGATGACCCGCACTGTGTTCTTGGCAAGGCACTTTATCCTGGTTGCCTACATGGGGGCATAATTATGCCGTGTACTAAGGCGTATTGCACATCGCTGGTGCACATGTCTTCATCTGCTGTAACCCTGCTTGAGCAGAGTTAGAATGTTGAGGAGCTGACAGTTACTCATCGATGCTCGGTGGTTCTCTCCAGGTACTCCGGCTTCCTCCACCCGTAAAACTGTCACGGTCATGATTAGCCATTGTGCATAAGTATGTTACCTTAAAACACCAATAAATAAATAAATTTCATATTCTGTGGATGTAATTCACATTATTTTTGAAGTGAATTTATTTTATCTGTATGGATTTGCTTTGTTACAATTTATGGGAAAACATAAACTGTAACAAGGCAAAGACATGTGAACAAATTTTGGCAACCAAGAAAATTTAGCACTCCCCCAGTTAAACAAGACGTGATTAAATTCCTAGTTGCATTTTGGGAAAAATGTGTGCAGAGGAATAATCCCTTAAAGACAAAAACTTGACAAACTCAAACACAGTTTACTTTTTTCATTGAGGGATCAAATATGTTTTGGAAGATTTTTTTCAGATCACAAAACAGTTAGAGTGATGTGGATTAATATACTACTGCACCTCCAAAAAGTCAGATGATTAAATTATTACTGATCCTTCCTGCACATCAAAACAGATTTGCTGACTTGAATATTATTAACTATTGAAGCTTAAGTCCAAGGAGAAATGTTGTTGTCTGAAAAGAAGTGCTCCAACATAAAGTGTCTTTTATACAATTGTCATATTATCTCGGAAATAGTCCTTGTCAGGTCATCACAGATTATTCAGCAGCCAAGACTTGAAATCAAAATCACCACTTACTGGATGCAAAATACAGAAAAAATACAGAAAAACTGTCCAAGTAACAAGTCTTTGTACTTGAATCCTTTATCCAGTGCCCATGATATCAAAATACGTAATTTGAATTTTTTTTTTCAAATTTAAAAAAAATTTCAACAAAAGCATATCATGTGGGCCCCTCAATGAAATGAGCTTGACAAGATCGTTCCAGTGAGGGGATCACAGAAATGATTTTGTTGATCTTTTATGAAAAGCTTTCTTTTTTCAAGGACTCAATTTGTTCATTATGTGGGCATATACAGCTGCTTCATACTAATATCTTCAGCAGAAATGTTTCCCATGTAATGTTATAACAAAAATTAGTAAATGATGTCATGATTAACAGGGCTCAGTGAGCTATGTAAAAGAGGATATTATTGGAAAAATAGTGAATCCTGTAAAAAGAAAATTTCAAAACTGAAATATGTCCCAGAACATTGTATCAGTGGATAGGACTTATCATGAGGCCATACTTTCGAATCTAGTGAGAGGCAATTGCATTCTGTCCTTGAGAGAGACACTTACTTGGGTGGATGGGGGAGGGGCATAATATCACTCCACACACTTTGTGCAAATAGGAGTGCTGAGAGTGAGGGTTTTTAAATTAATGAGACATTCAGGAACATAAGTTTCAAGGTAATTAATTATCAAATGACATTTCAGAGATCGCACTGCAAATCTCTTTGCAGGCATCAGACATAAACATGACACGCCCATTGCCATACATATCAATTCTACACAGCACTCCATTTTGGATGTTTGCTACTGCATTATACAGGTACTCCTGTATGAATCACACATAACTTAAGCGATAGACCAACACCGTTATAAAGATATACAATGGATATTTGAAATCAGGATGCTACAATCATTCAACCTGAACAGGAAGGATTTTTAAATCAGTCATTTTATTCTGAAGAAATTACAATGCATTACAGATTAATGCACCGATTTATTCTGATGAGTAGCTTTGTTTTCAAAGATTCATTAGAGTGTATATTGGAGATTTAAATAAGTAAAACTATATCCCTTACTCTAGAAATGATATCCAAGCTTCTGTGCAGTCAATTACAAGCTTTTCTTTCAGCTGATTTAGTTTCTTGTATTTTTCTTCAATAAATGGTGTATGAAATCGACTGACCATCTTTGTACTGTAAAAATTTATAAAACATGAAGTAATTCATCTTGATTGCAAAAAACAATATTTAAATTTATTAACCTTGTTTTCGGTAAAGTTGAAAAATAGGGGACTCTACAATTTATTTTTATAATACTGGGTCTCCTCCATTTTTCTGTTTTTTTATTTTATTAAGGGGCTTTAATCGCTTACCTGTCAAAGTGATTCAAAGAAGTATTTGAGGTCACATTCAGTTAGGCATGATTCATCAACACTACAAAGGAATGAAGTCATGAAAGACAAATTTTATGGAAAAACATTAAGGAATGGATTTGAACAAACCTGAACCTAACATGCTCATACCTGCCACCCCCTACCCACAGAGAGCTCAAATATTAAGCCAGGGACTCAAATTGAACAAACTTGAATCTGATCCCCCTGGAGATGTTATATACCAAATATGAAAGAATTCTGACTGGTGGATCTGAAGAAGAAATGTCCTCACATTGCACTAAGTTAAACTTTGGGCTCAAATTGGGAGCCAAAACATTAACCCAGGGACCCGATTTGAACAAACTTGAATCTGACCTACCTAGAGATGTTGTATACCAAATATGAAAGGATTCTGATTGGAGGATTGGAAGAAGAAGATTTTAAAAGAAATTCCCTCATATTGCACCAAGTTAAAATTCAGGCTCCCATAGGTAGCCCAAATTAATAACCCAGGGGCTCGATATGAACAAATTGGAATATGACCCTCCTAGAGATGTTGCATACCGACTATGAAATGATTCTGACTGGTGGAACTGAAGAAGGAGATTTTTAATGAAATTTCCTCATATTGCACGGTGTTAAAATTTGGGCTCCCATAGGAAGCTCAAATATCAACCCAGGGTCTCGATTTGAACAAACTTGAATCTGACCCCCCTATAAATGTTGTGTACCAAACATGAAAGGATTCTGACTGGTGGATCTGAAGAAGAAGATTTTGAAGAAATTTCCTCAAATTGCACCAAGTTAAACTTTGGGCTCTAATGGAGAGCCCAAATACTAACTCAGGGACCCGCTTTGAACAAGCTTGAAACGGACCCCTCTAGAGATGTTGTATACCAAATATGAAAGCATTCTGACTGGTGGATCTGAAGAAGACTTTTTTTAAAAACATTCCTCATATTGCACTAAGATAAAATTTGGGCTCCAATAGAGAGCTGAAAGTTTACTCAGAGACCCTATTCGAACAAAAGTGAATCTGGCCCCCTAGTTATCTTGTATACCAAATATGAAAGGATTCTGATTGATGGATCTGAAGAAGAAGATTTTCAAAGAAATTTCCTCATATTGCACTAAGTTAAAATCTGGGCTCCCAAAAGCAAGCCCAAATATTAACCCAGAGATCCGATTTGAATAAACTTGAATCGTACCCCTCTATAGATGTGTATATATATATATGAAACGATTCTGACTGGTGGATCTGAAGAAGAAGATTTTTAAAGAACATTCCTCACATTGCACAAAGTTAAACTTTGGGCTCCAGTGGGGAGCCAAATATTAACCCAGGGACCTGATTGGAACAAACTTGAATCTGACCCTCCTAGAGAAGTTGTATACCAAATATGAAAAGATTCTGACTGGTGGATCTGAAGAAGAAGATTTTTAAAAGAAATTTCTTCATATTGCACTAAGTTAACATTCAGGCTCCAATAGAGAGCGCAAGTATTAACTCAGGGACTTGATTTGAACAAACTTGAATCTAACCCCCCTAGAGATGTTGCACTAAGTTCAAATCTGGGCTCCCAAAAGAGAGCCCAAATATTAACCCAGGGATCCGATTTGAATAAACTTGAATCGTACCCCTCTATAGATGTTGTATACCAAATATGAAATGATTCTGACTGGTGGATCTGAAGAAGAAGATTTTTAAAGAGCATTCCTCACATTGCACCAAGTTAAACTTTGGGCTCCGGTATAACCCACCTAGAGATGTTGTATACCAAATATGAAAAGATTCTGACTGGTGGATCTGAAGAAGAAGACTTTTAAAAGAAATTTCCTCATATTGCACTAAGTTAACATTCAGGCTCCAATAGAGAGACCAAGTATTAACTCAGAGACTTGATTTGAACAAACTTGAATCCAACCCCCCTAGAGATGTGTATACCAAATATCATCAAATTCCACTTGTTTATAGACTTATTTGGCCCCAGTACATCAAATAAAGGCATTTAGTCTATTATATCTCATTTGTCAGAGCTCCATGAGCACTGTCAAACAAAATTTAATAGAATAAATAATCAGTTTCTCTCCAGAATGTAAGAAGGTGGCCAAATTCCTGTTAATTGAATACTTCTGTTAACAGAATAATTTTCACTGGAAAAGTAGCTGCTCAAATAACATGGTTCCACTGAACTGGTGACACCAAAATTCTGGCACTCTCACATAAATTGTAATAAAGGCCGAGATGTGACTAAATTTGGATGACCAAAAATAATTTAGCACTTTATCAGTTAATATTTCACCTGTTCTCTGAACCAACAGATTTTCACTTGATGCCTATATGATTGATATTTCAGACACTTCAATGAGACATGAAAAAACTTTGCTACCTGATGTTAAAATATCAAGCTTTTATCAACATTCTAAAACTGATCACAGCTTTGAATCTGTTAATTATCCTACCTGGAAATTTGTGTCCAGTTTGATGGTACTACTTTCAAATTAGTGTTCTTCACTTCAATTAAATACTGAAAATATAAAATCAATATCAGTAGATTAAAGTAAGTGACCAGTAAGCTTCAATACTCTTTTTCTACAATTACTGTTTCTACAAACACAATGTGACAAATGTTTCTACACAACACCACACCAGGTTTGTCCATAATGTCCAAAGTAACATTTGTATGGGATGTCATTCATTTTGGTGCATTCTCAAGCAGGCAGAATTTTTAAAATGATTTAAGTCTTGTTGCTTTGTTTTGTCCTGTTAATCATCGAGAGATGAATTCACCTCATATATAGGAGGTGCATGTGGTAGGTGGAGAACAAATGTAGCCATGCGATCTCTTTGTAACATCTGAACCTGCATTATCTCTATGCATGGTGCTGGCGGATATTCCGGCCCAACACAGGGATTCTCTTGTCATTTAAATAAGGATAATATGGGCACATTTAATCATATTTCCCCCCTGCAAATTGAATGGATTTTTTCATCAGTGATTTCTTGTGGTACATTTAGATTAATTTTTAATCAAATCTAGTCATGGCTGCTTCACAGCAGCCATGACTAGATTTGATAATAAAATATCTTGGAAATACTCAGCGGTTTAAGGGTTAAGAATAAATGAGTTCCTTGTTTGTATTATTTTATATATAAATGCAATTAACACTTCAGATTGCATCTTGTTGTACTCAAAAGACAAATTGTGCCTCTTTCTATTCTTTTGTTCCTTATGCACCCCAAGAATGTTTGCGATATGAAGCTACAATTTGTCACTCCAGGGTAATATTGTCCAATAAATAACAGGGAAAGTTTGTCGATCTCCCATCCCAATCATTCGTACATAGGGAAAAGCATGATTTGGTTGTTTTTTTTAGGTTGGTTATTTATGTTTATATAGACATTAATGAGGTCAGCTAATTTACATACAATTTTGTTCACATCCCACTGAGAACATACTATTCTTACTCCTCACCAATAACATGAAAGAAATTACACAATTACTGACTTCCACACCTTCTTATCATGAGCAATGCCAGGCAGTTCAGCTAGTAATGTTCTATTCTCCAAAATAACTGGTTGAAAGCTAAATGATTTTTCAAAGGTGATTTATAACATTTGTATATGTATTTCTTTTCAAAGATTTCATGCTACTAGCAAGAGTAGCCTTAGTTTATCAAGATTTTGTTCATACATAATTGTTTTGTTACAACTTTATAAAAATATTTGTTTTCCACTACTGAGTAAGTAAACAACAAGCTAAGGCATACAGTGTAAAGCCAATAAAGTGTTTTTTGGAACTTTTCAATAGAGCCATGATAGTAGCTTCTAGCACTCGGCCTGTTAAACTGATACATGTATAACAGAAATACAACAAGCTGAATTGAATACACAGAGCAACACTTGAGGCTACCCAATGAAGTCACATGTGCATAAAGTGCAATTCATTTTATTCTGTTTTCAGTACACAGAATTTCGAGCGAGGTTTTAAACTTAGCCAGCTCTTCAATAATGGTTCTCCACAAATGGACAAGTAATACACTTACTTATCTTTAGTTGAATACTGGTTAATAAAATGATACTATTAAATTCCTGTAACTTTCTACAGTCCAAATTGATCTGTTATTCACATATATGTTAGTACAATTCCCTGTGGATTAAAAAAAAATTGTTGTGATCCATCAAAAAATTATATATACAGTACATGGAGAGTGTATTATCACTAAATCACCCACAGAGTGGAGATTGCACCCAAGCAATAATTGCAAATTTGTTGCAAAGCATAATAAGCACAAGCAAAGTTCCAGCCAATGGACCTTCGGGTTAAACTCAGAGGTCCATTGGCTAAAACATTGATTGTGTTTTTTGTGCATGTGTCCAAAATTTGAAAGTGATAATTTGGGTGATAACTCCACTCTATGGGTGATTTAGTTTACAATCCACTCTCCACGTACTGTACAACCACACAATTTTTTAGCAGTGCAGACTGCACTAACCACAGCACTATCAATAGAAGCATTTAATTTATTACATCTTGGTTGAGAGAGCTCTTGTTTTCTTGTGTTCTTAACTTGTGCTGAGTACTTGTAGAAAGAATTGTGTTTGTACTTTCCTACCATTTCACTCACTCCATCTGGTAATATCTGTCCATGAGTTTGTTTTTTGTATCGATTTGAAGAATTGGTTACTGATATGTTTTTCATTTGTAAGAAATTACATGAAGCACACCTTCTATAAGCATGTGTCAGAGAAACCTAATTTCTCAATACAGATAAAAACTGTGTTTTCATGGTGCCAGTGTCCAGTGCTGGAGAAACAAGTATATTTTTTGTATGGCCTTACAGTGAAATCCTGTTAACTGCATTGCCATTTTGGTAGTGAATAATAGTCAATTAACAGTAGATACCATTTAACCAGAACTGTGACATTTTTCTACATTCTGATGATAAACAAGTTTTATTTTCTTATATCTTAATGGACAGGTCCCTTTGAGTGATGTCAAACGATATATAAGAGATCAATCATTCATTGGATGTACTGAATCCACAGAGGCCTGTAATGCTATGGAATATGGTGCCATCTGTATAACTTAAAAATCCTGTTAATTAAATATCTATTTTGCCAGTGAAAATTATTCATTTAACAGTAGTATTCAATTAACAGGGATTTCCTCCCAATCCTGTATTCTGGCGATAAACCGAGGATTTCATGTATTATAATTGATTGTAGGACAAGTGCCCCCCAGACAACTGCCCCCCAGTCCAAAAATGGCAGGTCGGACGACTGCCCCCAGTCAAATTGGCAGGTAGGATAACTGCCCCCCAGTCCGATTGGCAGCTAGGACGACTGCCCACCAGTTGAAATGGCAGCTAGGACGACTGCCCCCCAGTCGAATTGGCAGCTAGGATAACTGCCCCCCAGTCCAATTGGCAGCTAGGACAACTGCCCCGCCAATCTAATTGGCAGGTAGGACGACTGCCCCCCACCTGAATTGTCAGTGAGGACAACTGCCCCCAGCCCAGTTGTCAGCAAGGACAACTGCCCTCCCCTAGTGCAATTGCCAACTATATTCCAAACTTAGATCCACAGTCCGTAATATAATCTTTTGGTTTGGTACGTCAGGAGGTACCAAACCAAAAAATTATATTACGAAAGTGGGTCTAAGTTTGCACTACCCAACTACCGGGTCAATTATTATTAATTTTGGTTTTCATCAAATGAAAAAGAAAAACTGAAACAAGAGAAGGCCATCATTCCCTCAGCACCCCACCCCCCTCCCCCTCCTCTCCTCCAGCATTTATTACTACATCCTTTTAGCAAAATCATTACTTAACTGGTACATTTCAATATTAATAGACACAATATGGACAGGTCACTAGATATGAAGCATATCCACAGAATATGCAGTCTTTTTTTTTTCATTTTTCTTTCTATTTAGTGACAATTTATTGGACAATGCGAAATGGAACAATTATGAACAAAACTCACAGTCTAAAGAAATGAACAAGGAAAATACTTACATTCTTATCTGTAGTCAGAGTTCATTGGCATGAGGCACTCTTGCGTTTGGAACATTCCCAGTGAATTGAGGCTTTGCGCTCTTTCTTTTTTGTATAGGAAAAACCATCTTTGAGCAATTTGGTACCTCCTCGTTGACTCTTGATTAATTCCATGATTTATGAGATTATGACTTGAATGAATGAATGAATGAAAGGTTTTAGTGTGCCGAAGGCGCGCAGGGACGATGTGGGATTTACAAATCCCTTGCGACCCGGTTAGCCTTATTTTATTTCACTTGGATCTTGGATCACACAGGCCTAGCTTTCCTATTGCCTCAAATGGGGTCTGAAGGGGTATGCACGTGGTTAGAATTCCCGGCAGTTTGCATTGGAGTGATAGATTGTCAAAGACCAAACCCTCAACGCCATTAAGACTATTAGAGAGTGGGCTCTATTCGGTTCCAGCTTGGCGATGGTAGAGGTTTGAGTCCCACCATGGTGGCAAGCCAGAATATAATGTTGTGCGATGGCAATTTTAAGGGAAAAAAAGAAAAAAGAAAAAGAAAACCAAACAGCAACACCGGTTTGGTAGCGGCCCCGGTATATGACCATAGCGGTTACAAAAAAGGAATGGAGAAAGCTCCAACAGTTTAGTTTGAAAAAACTGGGAGTCATCCATCAAGCCTTCTGGGAGATAGGATGCCGTATGTGATTTTGAGGTATCTGGTTATCCTTCGGGAATTCCAAATGACCTCCAACACCCCTCCCCCCCCTCCCACCCACAAAAAAAAAAAAAAAAAGCCTGTTTGCTGGCAAGATTGTTTCAATCCTTGCCTTGGTCTTGTTAGGTTTTTTGCACATCTTTGCTTGAGGATTGTTTCAATCCCTCATAGTTTGTCATTCAGTTTGGTCGTGTGTCTGATGAGATAGAGGAGGTAGAAAAGATAGAGAGCAGGAAATTAGAGCAATTCGGTTTTTAATTTACAACTTTTCCGTCCTTTTGGATGGGGAAGCCAGCATTCTTTCCCCGAGATTTATATCTCAGGGAGTGGAGACCTGGCAGCAGATGGAGATTTTCCTCGCTGTTTGCAACTCCCACTGGTAACAGAGGCCTGTTTGCAACTCCCACTGGTAACAGAGGCAAATTAGATTATGACTTGATGAGGAGGTTTCCATCTTAAATACTTATCTTTTGCATTATACAAACAAAGTTTATTGTTTTTCCAGTACTATTTTCAAAGGGCGTGTTTTGATACTAATTCACAAGTTTGGTGGCTTGGATGGTCTATGGCTTTTGAGTCTGATAGATTTTTTTCTTTTTGTTCTTTCTGCATGAAACAATTTTATTCACACACCATTCACACTTCAGTAATACTAAGGTTTTTTGCTTGTGAGTATGTTTCTTTAATAATTATTGTTATCCTTTGAATGCAATTCCTTTCAAATGCATTGAGGCTTGGAAGAAACAATATAGAACTGACTGAATAAGAATGTAATTAAATTGCCATCGCACAACATTATATTCTGGCTCGCCACCATCGTGGGACTCAAACCTCTACCATCGCCAAGCTGGAACCGAATAGAGCCCACTCTCTAATAGTCTTAATGGCGTTGAGGGTTTGGTCTTTGACAATCTATCACTCAAATGCAAACTGCCGGGAATTCTAACCGCGTGCATACCCCTTCAGACCCCATCTGAGGCAATAGGAAAGCTAGGCCTGTGTGATCCAAGATCCAAGTGAAATAAAATAAGGCTAACCGGGTCGCAAGGGATTTGTAAATCCCACATCGCCCCTGCGCGCCTTCGGCGCGCTAAAACCTTTCATTCATTCGTAATTAAAATAAAATACAGCCAAAAATACAGACAAATTGGACTGCACCTGCAGGTGGGGGTGGGGGGGGGGGGGGTTCCTCACTGACAATTCAGGTGGGGGCAGTCGTCCTACCTGCTAATTAGATTGGGGGGCAGTCGTCCTACCTGCCAATTGGATTGGGGGCCAGTCGTCCTAGCTGCCAATTGGACTGGGGGGCAGTTATCCTACCTGCCAATTCGACTGGGGGGCAGTCGTCCTAGCTGCCAATTGGACTGGGGGCAGTTATCCTACCTGCCAATTCGACTGGGGGGCAGTCATCCGACCTGCCATTTTTGGACTGGGGGGCAGTTGTCTGGGGGGCAGTTGTCTGGATACCATTATAATTATCTTGCTTGACAGTGGTCATTGAGCTCTGTTAAACAAGAGATAATAGATAAAATGCCTGTATTGGATGTACTGAGGCTAAATAGGTCTATAAACAAGGAGAATTTGGTGACTGTCAGAGTAATTTCTTGAAATATTATATTACTTTTTATTTAATTAACTGGAGTTTACTCTACATATATGCAATTAACAGGTCAACTTTTTACTAAAGATATGTGAAATAGTTTTCTGTTTGAAAATTATATTCAATTAACAGGCTAGTATTTTTTAAATTAACAGGAATTTTCTCTCATAATGTCTATGTAATCAATATGTCAAATTTGTACCAAAAGCATGACATATGGTTTTGTGACTGGAAGTCATATCTATTTTGAAGGCTAATTCAATTAAGCAATATCCAATTAAGTGAGATGTACTATATTTAGATTTTTTTTGACAAATTGGCTGTTTGCTGAATGGTTACTACTGAAAATGTCTGCTGGCCTTGACACTAGATGAGTGAATGTTTAAAATGCTAAATACAATCAAATACCTCTGTTCCAGATACAGTGACATAGTCAAACGAAAATACACGCAAAATTTTCTTGATTTCATCTTTGTGGTCAATAATTTCTTTCTTTACAGCTTGTATCTCTGCTTTTCTTGATGATACTTTAGGGAATTGGCTGTCATCAGTGAATAAATTTGGTTTGTCATTATTCCTTCAAAGAGAGACAAAAATTGTAGTGACAATAGAACCCTGTTATTCAATACCTACAGAGTTTGCAATATATATTAAATTGACAGAATGTTAATTAATAAGAATGTGATCACTTCCTACAGGCTTTTCATTTTGAAAATTACTGGAGGACCATTATGGTTCACCTCAAATCACCCCAGGAGGACCATTTTGGCTTCACCCAAAATTACCCCAGGAGGGCCATTTATGGTTTGCAGGGGCCATTTTGTTTCATCCTGCTGGGTAGACAACTAATATCATTTTAAGGTACATGGTTTGTGTAATTATGATGTACGCCATCACGTAATGTATAGATGCAGGCTTGAATATTTGGATGCAAGATACCAGGTTACCCATGACATTCATTAACAGTGAGAGTTACAGTTATCTTGCATCAAAATAACCAAGCCCATATCTATACATTACATGATGACTGTACAAGCCAGTGTACTGTGCTCCCCGCCGAATGCTGATAACTTGGGACGAATCAATCAGGTTTGGGAGATGAATCATCTCGGCTTTGATTTTGGGACGAATCATCAGGGGGTCGAACTGGCTTGGGGATGATACCAGACCTGTTAACCTCTGAAGGTGACTGTCAGTGAGATTTTGATGAGCTCTCAGTGAGATTTGGATGCTTGTCAGTGAGATTTTTGAGCACAGCCAATACATCAATATTTTCCTTGTTATGCCTTCCACGGTCCCAACCGGGCACCCCCCCCCCCCCCAACCCAAATGCATTATATTTCATTTTAATAATTTATTTTAACACTTTAATAGTATTTGTCAGTAAAAGCATACAAATATGGATATCACTGGTCCAAGCCCACACCCCCCCTCCCCCCAGGGACAATGACCCCCCTCGACACACACAAATGTGAGTGGATGCCGATCTAGCTATTGTCTGTACCAATCCCCCCCTCCCCCCTCAGTCCAGCCATTTTTCCTTGCTCATGCAAGCCCATCCCGGTGCTTAAATATATGGAGGCTGAAACATCTTGGGCCGAAACGTTCCAGGACCAAAACGTTCAAGAACCAACACAAGCATTCCTTCTTCGTTCATGCCATTTATTCATGTAAATTACAACTTCAGTGATTTATTTCACACGATTCCAAACTCAACTTACCTTATAAAATCGTAAATCTATATTTTTTTCCACTTTATTCACAATTACCATGATACATTTCAGTCAATATTTCATCGGCAAATGATATTTAAAATTTTTTAAAACAGACTGAAAATTAAATGTTTGCATTATTTACTTCACACTTCAATCGCACATAATGGCATTCTGTTTTACCATCAAACACAATTTATTTATATTGTGTCAAGTAAATGTGTATCTTTGATAAATTATTGTTTCCAACAAGTTTTCTGCATCATAAATTTATATATCATGACCAATTTGACAACTTGTTTAATTTTCAAAATAGAACACAAGACTCGCCATTGAAAGATGCAGAATTTTGCAGAAACCGATGGGTCCCCCAAACACTGGAATTACTCCGAATTACCTGGAATTACTCCCAATAAGGCCATTTTGATTATGAGACTGGCATGATGGGTCTAATTATGAATACACTGGGGCCTCAATAAAAAAATTCCCAAGCACAAGACATGGAACTGGAATGCTTGAGCATTCTTAGGAATGACGGCACATGAAACCTAATAGAGTATTGTGCATACTGAATGCAACTCGAGTGGTGTGTGTAAGGCGATAAATAATAACCAAATACAGACAAAAATCGATGACCATTGTGTTTATCACACTCCTCTCATAGCTGGCACTGCATACATATAAATAAACTTATACCATATTTTGGAAGGTTTGCCAACAAAGACAGTGACAATAAGCCAGTTGGGTGATTCTTATGGCCAACGGCGTGTTGATGCCGTGAACTAGTGAAATCAGTTCATAGTTGGGTGAATGATAAGGGGAATGGCAACATAGAACATCTCTGGATATTTTATGAAAACAGTTTTCACAACTCTATGATTAAATATTTAAAATAATAAGCAAAGAGTGAAAAAACGACATAAAACAGGTAATTCTGGGTAATTCCAGTGTTTAGGAGAACCGGAGTCGATCACAGACGAATCTGACATCATTGAACACATTCACACAAATGTTTGTAATCTCGCGTGTCCGAGATTTCAGAAATTTGTAAACAGTAAAATGTGATGGATTTCAGGACATCTATTTTGAAAAGTGTCAAATTGGGAGAAAATAGGATTTGACCGTGAGAGCGTGAGTTGGTTAACAGGTCTGGATGATACGTCCCATAATCGCGTGTGACATGAGAGTTGTCACAGTCTGATGTACAATGTAATAACTAATTACAACTTTGGAATTGGCAGACCTCTCCCTCGTATTTGGAATGTTACTTACTGACTCTGGGTGACTGTGTCGACGACACACTACAAGCATCACAAATTGCACTTTGTTACCTCCTTCAATCCTCAAAACTTGCCGTCTGGGACAGGCGATTTTGAGGTGCCTTCGACTGAATTAATGGGCCGCAGAAATTGGGGTTGGGTGGGCATTTACCGTCCATGGAATTTTGAACTCAGATGGGGGACTGTGGCCTGGGGCGATTGCCCGCCGCAAAATGACAAGTGTGCTTCCTAATCCTCTAGTGATATATCATTTTTGTTGTTTGATATAGCTCAAAGAGGTCCAGAAAAAGGTATCGTACATTATATGCTTACAATATGCTTACAAAAAAGGACCATAACTCATGTAAAAATAATTGAATGGAACCCATATTCAAACTTGGCCTGTATTACTAGCTGGGGAATACACACACCAACTTGGGTTGAAATCAAATAATCCACACTGGAGTTAACAATTGTTTATGGACAGACAGACAGATGGACAGACAGACAGATGGACCATTTACATAATACAACCATTTTTACAAACAGGCATATAAAAAATCACCCGAGGGTGGTTTTTTAATCAATATTTATTTATTTATTTGTATGATTTAACCGACAGACATAGATAAATAGCAGATAATACTCATAAAAAGAATTTCTGAAATAACTAACAAATTTGCATTTTGCCTCCAAAACACAGTTATTGACCTTTCAGTGAACTCATTCTAATGAGAGGCAATAAACTTTGTTTTGGCGGCTAAATTGGGCTAAATTGGAAAAGTAAAGGAATTTGAATGGGAATTTCATTAAATAGCAATGACTGGTTTTGGCTGTTACTTTTGATAAAAGGTTTAAGGTTTTTGTCCTTACAGTGTAATCTAAATAATTTCAAGGTTGATTTTTATTTCAGCAGTTTGTTTTCCTAAAATAAAATTTGTTTTGAAAAATAGTTGAAAAATTCAAATGAATACGGGGTTAGTATAAGTTTCATTTAAGATAAGCACTATAAAATTTCTGTTAGGCCTTTTAGACAATCTGGTTGTATTTAAATTGCCTTTTACCTCCACGTCACCACCCACTCACTTTAAATTTAATTTTGCAGACACTGAGTGCAGGTGACTATTCATAACAATACTTACTACGGTACTTACTTTGCTGCTTTCTCATTAAGAACATTTACAAAGATATGAATATCATGCAGTAAATCTGGTATCTCTTGTATGCTGCTGTTTAATAATGAAGAACTGATCAAATTGGTTGATGATTCAGCCAGTAATTTTATTTCTCTATGCAGTCTGTCAAATGACTGACAAAGTACGTAGAATTCAAATGTGGAACACTGTAAAAAAAAAAGACAATGTCAATTTTAGCATCTGAATAATACCTCTGGATGTTACTGATATTTATACACATTTAAAAACTTTCTGCATGCAACAAGAGTTAAAATAAATGTTTATATTTTCACTACTTTCATTTTTTAATTTTTCTCCTAAATATGAGGATTATGATCTGTGCAATCAGAAAAGGTTTGATGTTTTGGGGTTTTTTTCTTGGCCTTTTGTTTTTCCTTTTTCTTCTTCCTTTTTTTTTGGGGGGGGGGGGGGGTGGATGGGGCGGGGCGGTGGGGGCGTTTTCAATAAACATATCACATTGGACAGTTTGATAAGTGGAAAAAGCCAGAGTCCCCAGAGAGACGGAGTGAGTAAGTTTCTGACAATGCAACTGACTAATAACCTGCAACAGGGCTAGCCTTGGTTGAACATTACTATAAAGTAATAAAAGATCTTTCTGTTCAGGCCAAATGCTTGTAGCATGTTGAATGTAATAGCCATAGTATTTAACTGGTGCAGTACTGGTGTGTCATATCAGTTTTTCAGGGCCTGAGTGAAGGACTTGTATTATATGGTAGCAAAGATCTGTGACTGACTTTGTTAAAGTGGACAGTCAGAGGTCTGTCATGATTATGACTGATTTCTATAATGTGTTCACAGATGCAGCTGTTAAAGTGTCTTTTAATGTCACTGAAGTATTGTTTACCGCACTTGTTGCATTGTAAAAAGAAAAAGCAGTTCCATGTCTTGCCGTTAGGGCTATGTGGTCAATTGTATTACTGGAAGTAATCATGGTCTTGGACCTTGTAAAAATATGTGCAGTTGTGAGTGGTATGTAATATATTTTTCCAAGAAAAGTGCTTCGCATTTCAATTTTAACTTTTTTTTTACTTTCTAATACACAGATTACAGGTTCTTCTGTACAACTGTTTATGTGTTTCATCTGCCAGTATGAATATGGTTTTGTACTAACTTGTCTAATATGTCTTAAGATATTAAATAAAATCATGTCAGTATGTTATCTATTATGTTTTTGAAAGCTACATTATCGTAAAAAGGTAAGAGTTCAAAGTTCTTTTCTTTTTTATGATAATTGTTGGGCTGCATTTTGCACTGTGCTCCCAACTATCAGACTCAACAATAGTTTATTTGCTTCAGATGCCATCCAAGCTCATGTCACTGATGGCATTTTTGGCCATTAGTTCAGTTTCCATAACCACATAGATAAGGTCTAACATAATATAAATTATAAGAGCAACTGATCATGAGATAAGTGACACTTGTAAATGCTTGTATTTAACTAATCTAACAATGAAATGATAAGATTTTAAAGAAGTAAATGACACTCTCAAATGCTTGTATTTAACTTTAAGAAGATAAAATTTAAAAGAAAAAGAACTTTTAACTCTTACCTTTTTATGATAAACAGAACAGAGACCTTTTTCTAAGTCAGGAATTTTGGACAAAACAGTTGGCAACTTTATCAGAGCAGGTATTTGATCTCGCATTATCTCTGCTATGGCATCAAGTCTGGAATTTATTTCACTTCAAAATAAAGGCAAAAAATTATCATTGTATTTCTACCCACAATGTACTGCTATATGTCATTTCAAAACGAGATCATAAAGTCAATTAAAAACATAAACATTCTAAACCCTTAAAGGACTAATTCTGATTTTTACAACATTTCTTATCTTGAAATAGGTGCTCCAACAAGCAAGCTTGAGGGAATCATTACCACAAGACCAATTCCCTTTAACCAACTCCCACTAGACCAATACCTAAAAGGCCAATTCCCCTTAGACCAAAAGATATGTTCTATTTTTAAAATAATTTTATATCGATAATTTGATATATTTATAAATGCACTTAATGTTATTTGTTGCTTTGTGAGTCTTTTTATTGTGAGACTGACAGCTCACTATCGGAGTCTGTTAAACGGTAGTACTAGTCTCAAACAACTAGCTATCAACCCGAACTTGCAAAGTCAGATAGGTAGTCTGTGGTCAACGCGATTCATAAATGAAGCAAGGGAAGATGCCATAGCTGCCACCGAATCCAGCTGCAGTGTTGAAGAAGTGTCCCGACCTGCAAGCGTGAACGGGCATCCCAACTCACTAAAGTTTCTCGCACCAAAAACAGTCGACCCCGACTGCTGACGGAAAGGAGAAGGTTCCCCAGCTCGCAGTCTGCTCCAGACCTCGCCGAGCATTCTGTTAGAAACTTTTAGCCATCTATCCCTTATCGTGCATATCCATGGAAGAAGAGGAAGCCGTAACCACAGCCAACCTCGGCTGAAATGTTAACGGGATGAAAAATGATGAAAAATGCTCTGCACCCTCGATCTGTCCCCAGATCTCATAGAGTATCCAGCTTAGAAACTTCTAGGCTTAATCCTCTTTCGTGTGCTTCCATGTAAGTAGAAGAAGCCATAACTGCCGCCGGCCCCGGCTGCAGTGTGGAAGGAACATTTCGATGCATGTTCCGACTTAACAAAAAATGGCGCTGACGTAGGAGGATGTGTGTTTGACTCTCTTCTTATTATCAATATTTTTACATGTCTCGGTGGTGATGGGAATTGTTTTAGACCATTATTCTGCTGATGAAGAACTAATCAATGTTTTAGTTAAATTTTTGAGATTAAGAATATGAAGAAAATGGTGTTTTTATTATTTATGAAATCACCTGTCGTTCTTTCGTTGTAATCTCCAGACAAGGACTTAATTACACATGACATTCAAGAGCGAGATGTACTCACTAATTCATTAACTTATTCATTCACCGAGTCACTTATTCACTGGTATTGTTTGACACCTTCAGTTGTATTCTCGATCGATAAAGAAACAGCAGTTCACAGATATTGACCTCTATATTTTTTTTGTTGTTGTTGCCAAGTGTATGGGCTTTTTGTGATAATCAATCAAAAGATTCTGGATCTCGTCAAAGGGAAGCATAATGCCAATGGAAAGGACCCCACCACAGAGGAAAACGCCTGAACCACGGAGTTCCAGTCAAAGAGTAATGGAGCAGAATGTAAACAAAAAGAGGAGTAGCGATAAAATCTCTCCTCTCACGTCGAAGGTGACGAAGATGACTAAAACAGCTGGAAAAAGGAGTGGCTCTTGTTCGGATATTCCTTCAACCATGGCTATCCAGTATGACAGTGAACATGTGGGGGATGATGTAGATCCCAACGAAAGTAGTAATAGATTGCTAATTAGTGGCCATGGAGGTCCCCTGGTCCCGGCTGGACACCCAACAGGTGGGATAGTAGATTTAACTGAAATTATATACAAAACTGTCACGCAAGAACCTTTTTTAAATAGGATCAAACCGCATTTACCAGTACCCAGCATCGACGACCAGAAAATAGATAAACTCTTTGATTGATTCCAGGCTGAAATGCAGCGTCAGTTTCAGGAACAATCAAACAGTGTGATTCCAAAAGCAATTGAAAGTGCATTGGATACATTTGTAGAGATGCATATTTCGCCTTTGAAAACAGAAATAGAGGCCCTCAAGACAGAGAATGTATCGCTAAAAGACCAAGTATCGTGGCTGATGGATGAGAATGAAGCAATGAAAAATGATGTTGACCTGCGAATAGATGAACAGGAACAGTATAATCGGCGTGAGAGCTTGGTTTTCCGCAATGTACCGGTGGATACAGACAAGGTATTTGATGTAAACAAAAATGCTGACAACATATGTTTGGATATATGCAACAATACTATGCGTGTTCCAGTGGGGAAATCAGATATAAGTCGTTCACATGTAATTGGAAAGATAAGAAGTCTTCCTCCACTACATTCAGCCTCAAAGTCATCACAGAAGACCACAGGAACGGGGTCGAGTTCTCGAAAGGTGTGTAATATAATATGTAAATTTACTTCGTATAGAGCCAAGCATCAAGTGTACTCTAACAAAAAGGTTCTGAAGGGAGCTAACAGCATTTTCATTACAGACTCCCTCACAATTCGCAGAGCAGAACTTGTTGGTAAACTCGCCAAACTAAGAAAAGAGAAAAAGATACATTCATTTTGGACCACTGACGGAAGGATTTTTGTAGTGAAAACTGAAACAGACAGGCCAAGTGTTGTGAATAGTGACTTGGAAATTGACAGAATTTTAAAGGTATTTGCAAATTAAAACATTAATGAGGCCTCAATTATTGACATACCAATAATGCATCAGTATATAGCTACTATTCATTCATATTTTGTCCATAGTTTAATTAAAACATACAAATATCGGTACCAATGGAGCGGACTCGGTGTGCTGGTTCTGGTGGTATGCATCTGTGTATGATTGTTAGGGAATATTTATTCATTTTTAATTAACGCATACAAGTATGGATACAATTGGAGCCGGCTCCAAAACATGGGTTGTGGCCCCTCATTGGAGCGAGCGCGACGCACTCGCTCCGGTGAGGGGTTGCGACCTGTGTTTTGGAAGCAAAAGGTGAAAATTTTAGTTATACGAGAACTCTTTTACGGGTGTCGTCTGCTACTAGCGTTAGAGATCTTGATCTTGGTTTGAATAGCAGGGACCCTCCATAATTTAGAGTAAACGTTTAAATCTTAGAGGAATTTTAATCTGCTGGGTTTCATAGTATTGCATCATGCTAATCAGGGTGGATGCCTGCTGATTTTTTTTTTTTTTTTTTTTTTTTTTTTTTTTTTTAAATATTTTCACTCTTTGCTTCTAAAAACATGGGTTGTGACCCCTCATTGGAGCGAGCGCGACGCACTCGCTCCGGTGGGGGGGTCGCAACCTGTGTTTTGGAGGCAAGAGGTGAAAATTTTAGTTATACGAGAACTCTTTTACGGGTGTCGTCTGCTACTAGCGTTAGAGATCTTGATCTTGGTTTGAATAGCAGGGATCGTCCATAATTTAGAGTAAACGTTTAAATCTTAGAGGAATTTTAATCTGCTGGGTTTTATAGTATTGCATTATGCTAATCAGGGTGGATGCCTGCTGATTTTTTTATTGCAGTCTTCCATGACTCTCTCTTTCACAAACCTTTTGCCTTCCTTCATCCCTACTTCCATGTCTGTCATCTCTATAGAGTAGTTATCATTTAATCTACGTGGACACGGGTTCACCGAACAAACATCTTAATTTTAGTTAAAATCACAATACATCCAGGATGTGTTGTGATTTTAAGTAACGATCAATGTGGACTAGCCCTCTCCTTAATAAGATTGGGAGGAACAAAGTAAAAAAACTGTACAATGCTATTAACCCTGGCCATTAAATTCATAGAAAAAGCAATATTTGACAAACTTCTGATTAAATATTAATTCTGGTTTTTCTCAACGCCCCCTCCTTCTTTTCTCCCAAAGCCCATAATAGTCGCTTCAAAAGCGTACATACCCTCACCCCAAGACACCCGTGCAGCTAATTTCAGAGTCATTGGAGAGTCAAACATACTTTTTTCTTTTTTTCCAACATGGACACTCCTATTAGTCATATCGTTCCCGTGTACATATATTTGTTCTGTTATCTAGTTCAGCTTGCCATTTATTTACTTGAAAACAATGAATTGTGTCAGACCACTGCTAGCAAACGAAAAATAGAAGTTTTACAACGACCCGATTTACCTTCGCACTTAAGATTGCTTTGCCGTTGCTGTTTAGGTCCTGGAACCATTACGATGTATCATGGCTGGTAGGGTTACTTTGGACGAGATTCGGGGTGGAAGTGAGTTTGACTTTAAATGGGTGTATAATAATAAAATGACCGATGAGGAAGAGAGTGAATATTCCCCTTTCCATATGAATAACTTTGTCTGTGAGTATTATTCACCTGAACAATTCTGTTCTACCTTTTGTAATAGAAAGGACAGCTTCTCTGTGTTTCATATCAATGTCCAAAGTTTGTCTGCTCATTGGGACAATTTCTGTCACCTCCTGTCCTCTCTTCAAAAACAAGAAAATCAAATGGATGTCATAGCTCTCACAGAGTTATTCCATCCACATACAGATATCTCATATGAATTACCTGGTTACCAAAGCTTACTAAAGAATGTCAGACCACACGGAGACGATGGTCGGGGTGGGGTGGGGCTATACATTAAAAGTGATATTAATTTCCATATAAGAGATGACCTCACCGTATTCATACCACATGTGTTTGAATCACTTTTTGTCGAGATTAAATACCATAACACGTCTAGGATAATAGGAGTTATCTATAGACCTAACACACCTCCAAAAGCTGACTTGGATCTCTTCTTGTCGAAACAGCATGATATAGCAGATGCCATAAATAAGGAAAACAAACCTTCTTACATAATGGGTGATATAAATATAGATCTTTTAAAGTTGGATTCTCACCCCAAAACCACTACCTATGTAAGCAACCTATTCAGCCAAGGTTTTATGCCCTACATCACAAAGCCAACAAGAGTTACACCCCACTCTGCTACACTGATCGACCATATTTTCACTAACAATATTACTGAGTCTGCTAAGTCCGGAATGGTAATCACGGACATTTCTGATCATTTCGGCACATTTCTCATTGAAAAGGAGCATAAAAAGACCGTCATCCCATCTTCAGTAAAGGTGCGTATTATAAATGAAGATACAATACAAAATTTTAACAATATATTATCTAATTGCGACTTCGCGATAGCGGAGACCTCCCAGAATGCAAATGAAGCTTATGATACATTTATACAAAATTATCATACTGCATTCGAATTGGCGTTCCCTATTAAGGAAATCAAAGTAAATAAAAAATTTGTTAAACATCAACCTTGGATGACAAAAAGCCTTCTCGTCTCTTCCAATAATAAACTGAAATTCTATAACAAAAAACTAAAAAATCCAACGGATGAAAATGTTAACAACTATAAAAAATATTGCAAAGTTTTTAACAAAGTGAAAAGGCAAAGTAAAGCGATATACTATAAAAATCTACTATCTCAAAACCAGAATAATATTCGCAATACGTGGAACATACTAAACAATGCTATCAGGAAAGCTAAAAATAATTCAACAATCCCATCCAATTTCATCATCAACGGCTTAACAATAAATGACCCCCTTGTAATTTCCCAAGAATTCAATAATTTTTTTGCTAATATAGGGTCCATAACGTGTGATAAGATAGCACATCACGAGAACTCCTTTACAGACTACTTGGTAGAGAGTTTTCCTAATAGTTTTTTCCTTAACCCATGCTCGACACAGGAAGTAATTAACGTTTTGAAAGGAATGAAACCAAAAAGAAGTAAGGATTTGGACAATATATCCCCGTTTCTTGTAAAGCAAACGATTGCTAGCATTGCCCCGTCATTAACTAATATCATCAATGCTTCGTTTCAAAGCGGCGTTTTTCCTAACAAAATGAAAATAGCCAAGGTGATACCAATTTACAAATCTGGTGATCAACACAGTCTTAACAATTACAGACCAGTCAGCATCTTGCCTACATTTTCCAAAGTATTAGAGAAAATTATGAGTGAGCGTCTGTGCAAATTTTTAAATAAAAACAATATTTTAACGCCCCAACAATATGGCTTTCGCAAAAACCACTCAACAATCCATCCAGTCCTCCAGTTACTGCGACACGTGGCCGAAGAAAATAATAATGATAATAAAAGCAATACACTGGCGGTATTTCTCGATCTCTCAAAGGCCTTCGACACAATAAATCACACCGTTATGTTGAAAAAATTAGAATATTATGGAATTCGAGGGGTGGCATTGGAATGGTTTAGAAGCTATTTAACCGATAGGTCACAATATGTAGTGTATAATAACCACGCGTCTTTATTGGCGCCTATAACATCCGGCGTGCCTCAGGGCTCAAATCTCGGACCTATTTTATTTTTATTATACGTCAATGATCTTCATGAAGCCACACAGCTAAATCTCGTATCCTTCGCGGATGACACTACTGGATATTCATCCAACTCTGACCTGAATCAACTTATCAATTTTACTAACTCGGAACTTGATAATATTTTCAAGTGGTGTTCTGCAAACCGACTCCTACTAAATACATCAAAAACCAAATTCATTGTAATCAACCCGAGTAAAAAAATAAATCACTCTTCCCTTATGGACATAGTCATAAAGAACCAAAAAATAAACAGAGTTGCAACAGATCTTAATGAAAGTTCTCTAAAATTCTTAGGCATTAATATTGATGACAATCTTTCATACAAAAGCCACGTATCAAATATTTGCTCAAAACTAACAAGTGCCAATTATATTTTAAATAAGGTCAAACGTATCCTTCCTCACACATGTATGAAGACGCTGTATTACACCCTTGTTCAAAGTAGGTTGATGTATGGAATCCAGGTGTGGGGCAATTGTAGAGACATGAAAAAAATATTCACATTACAAAAACGATCCATACGAATAATAAACAATTCGCGTTTTATCACACACACTGATCCGCTTTTTCTAAAAGATAGAATTTTAAAGGTCGGAGATCTTTTTAGGCTTCATGTTTCTCTCTTTATGTGGGACTGGTCAAATAATAAACTGCCATCTTCATTTAATGATCATTACCGACTTGTGCGGGCCGTATCGGACAGGGCAACCAGACAATCAGACCTGCTACACGAAGGGAGATCGAGAAATAAATCAATCGGAGCCCTTCCTGTCTTTCAATACACCAAAATCTGGAATGGATTAAACGAAACAACAAGGAAGATCAAGTTCCGAGAGACCTTCAAGAGAGAATTGAAAAGACAAATCTTCAATACATACCATGAAAATGTGCAATGCAACAATCCGTATTGTACAGACTGTCTCAATGAAAATTAAAGTAACCACCGATAGATATTAAAAAAAGAATAAATACGTCATGATCAAATTATCAGTCGCACTTCCGGGCCCTGAGTCTCATCCTCAACTTCCTCGCTGGTTTGGATTAGTACACGAGAGATTCGTGTGCTGGTCCAAGCAAGCGAGGAAGTTACAAAATTCAACCCAACAGGACCGAATACCAAAGGCGACCATCAAACAGTCAATACGGTTGAATGATTAACATATACACCGTTTTATACGTTATGTTTTCACTGGACTGACACAATTCTGCAATAAATCAATTTTAGGGGGACGACAGGTAGACAGCCAATCTGGCTATGTCATCTCCCCATGGTATACACTTTTCTAACTACAGACTTATGTATATGCTTTGTTCATTATACTTCAAGATATAAGCTTCAACTCGTATTTGTAAAATGTAATATCTTGTATAAATGTTAAATTGTATACCATGAAATAAATTATCAATCAATCAATAAGGTTTCTCACAACAGACACAGTCAGCCCAGAAAGTTAATGGGATGGAGAGGGTTCTCCAATCGGTGATCTGACCGCAGATCTAGCCAAGCGTCCTGTAGACTTCTACTACATGCACAATTGACCGGACCGAACCCAGCACCGTCCGACAGCTCACACTGGAGTCTGCGGAAGGCTGCTCTTGCATTAGTTGGGATGCTGCTAATAGTTGCGCAACTGCGACAGCAAGTCCATTCCAGAGGCTTGAGGAGCAGCGGTCTTCTGTTTTTCCCACCGCTTGCTACTTCTGGAACGAAGATCCGGAGAAAGATCTCTTCTCCAAGCGTCCCATTGATCGATGCCTCGGATCGCTATCGGATGGTCCAACTTAAAGGGCGAAGAAAGGCTCCATCTTCGCGCAGCTGACTGGTTATCTGAAGTCAGGTAGCTAGCCTGCGGTTCATGTGTGCTTTAATAATGCAGCGGAGGAAGCCGTGACTGAAGCCGACCCCGGGTGCAGACTAGACGAAGCGTCCAGAGTGGTGGACGGACGTATGCTCCGTCTTATGCAAGTTTCCAACCAGAAAACTTCATTTTGGCTTGCGAAACGTAGTGGAGGAAGCCGTGACTGAAGCCGACCCCAGCTGCAGACTAGACAGAGCGTCACGAGCAGTGGGCGGACATATGCTTCGGCTTGTGCAAGTTTCTCATAACAACATTTGGCCCCAAATGTTGTTAGGTTAGAGAGGGGCTTCTCCCGCTCGCGGTCTATTAGACCTCGCCGAGTACAAGAAACTTGCTGACTTCCTCCCTATTTCCGTCGTCGCAGGGTGAGCTTATTTATATTTAAGTGCTCACTCTACCCACATCTACACTTCCTTCGATCGCAACGGACTTACCCGGTGTCACGGCTCCCACGGACGGAGTAACCGCTTCACCGGTCGAGCTAGCTGCTTGCAAGAGATTAAAACCCTTAACAAAAGGCCTTAACTCTGGCAATCATGAGTACTGCAGCTAGTTCTATTTGCTCAACGGAGTGCGACGACGGTAGCACACTTGGATGGGTGTCACAATATCATCACCATGTTCATGTTCCTCTGAAATAGAAACTGACAAAATGAATTATAACATGGTGAGAGGCCTGGCCTCAGAGCCTCACCGCCAACAACATACTGCGACACCCGTCTCCAACATTAATCATCCCAGTGAACACAAGAATGACAAGAGTCCGCAGGAGTGCATCGACTAAAGTCGATATCAGTCCTCCAAACTCTACAACAAAATATATAATAATTAAGATACATGAATAATAGCAATCAAAATTAAATTCAAAATATTTTTTGGAAAATTGTTTTTGAAAAAACGCCTAAGTTCCCAAAGGGAACATTAAGAGCCCAAAGGCATCCCGATAGAGCCTAAGTGTGGACAAAATCCAAATTTATTGAGCTACACTACCGGAATAATAATTCATGTATCCTACAGTAATTCTACAGTAATAGAATATAAAATACTACCTATACATGAGGACGTTGTCAATGTAAACAACATCAATGAAAAAAAAGGAAACAAGACATCAGGCACATAAAAAGGCCCAAAGTCAGAAACCAATTTAAATGCTACCAGATGCAAAGCTAGATCTTCATATGAAGAAAAAACGATACATCGGATAGAAGATGCAAGACTAAAGGACCCAATACCCCTAGGGTGAGGACATAACCATGGGGGAAAAACAGAATAAATATTCTGTAATACATGTTAAACTCCCAAGAAATTTAAAAAAAAATTTCAATAATAAATAGCCAAAAAAGCTTAAAAGTTTAACAGGAAGGGTTCATGGAAGGATATGGAAGGAATACTTAACAAACAGTGGAATAATCAATATCAAAAATGATGACATCAGGCGTATGTCCCAAAATTGGAAAACATGAAATAATTTTAAAATTATTATAAAGTTACAGCCCTGGACGTCTAAAACCACTGTGGAACACTTCCCTCATCCAATAACAGCCTTGGATCCACCAATTCTTGCATTGATTTGTGTCTGGCATACTCAAAAAGGAGATTTTAAAGCACAGATGTCAGTTCATTGCTGCTGACTTTAGGGCCAAACAAAGAATGATGTTGGTGCAAATTCCGCTCACTTCCTAGCAGTTGCACATATGCAGAGAGTAAAAGTATGGAGGAGCAGATAGGACATTTAATTTTTGGTTTTGCAAGCAAATTTTGGGGATTGGGGGGGTTCAAAATTTGTGTTTGGCCCTTGATAACTTTGAGTTTGCACCAGCTAGTCTGGGCCATTGGTTTATAGTATAAAAATATTAACTGGCATTTTTTGTGAATAGCGCTGGCCGGTTTTGGCCGTTACATTGGGTAAAGGGTTAATCAGTTATCTACTGGACAAGTAGCTTTCTTGAACAGGGACAATGAACTATTTTATCTTTAGTTTTGTGTCTTTTTCCAAAAATATATCTATATATTATAAAATCATTTTCAACTGAGGACACACTTTTACCTAAAACAATTAGAAGACAATGATAATGCTTACAAAAAACTTATTGGAAAACTAAAAGTTTTTAAACATTTTTGCCTCAAAAACAAATCTTATAGCCCCTCATTGGAATGAGCTCAACAAGCTAAGTTTTTGAGACAAAAATTGAAAAAAATACTGAAAGTCAGATGGTGATGTTTGTGAATGGTGCTGGTCGGTTATGGTCATTACATGAGATAAGGCCTAAAAAAGTTAAAAATCTGTTTCTCATGCCCTCCTGCATGGTCCTTTTGGCTGTGCATGCTTTCTTTTTATAACCAATGCAAACTTTAAAAAATTAAAATTAAAGGGCTTATGTCATATTTTATGCAAATTAGTAAAATTGATAAAATTGTCCCTTGAGTGCAGCAAGGCTTTGCAATGATTTAGCATTTCAAAGCCTTCTTGCACTCAATGGGCAAAATACACCACCATCCATGTTATTTTGTAGATTATGAGGCCTAAAACATAAAACAAACCAAGAACATTAACTTTTTCTGGCAAAGAAATAATTAAAAAAATAAAATAAAAAACCACCCACCCGCATGCAATTTTACAAAAAATGGCCTGAGAAACAGAAGATCTACTTTGTGGGACCTAAAGGGTTAAAAGATGTCAATGAAATATTCACTCAAAAGTCTTGCAACACTCAATGTGTACTACCAACTTGTCAAATATTCCTTAAGATGTAAGTAAAATCATGTCACTGAGTTATCTATTATGTTTTTGAAAGCCACATACTTTAAACTACCTTGTGTTGCCCTAGCTGAATTAGGCCAATACAACAGTAAAATGACTTTTGGTATGGTATGTCCTCAATCCACCCCCAGTGCATTGATTTCTATATAAATGAACTGTTGAAAAGTCAGAGAGAAACACGGTCACTCAAACTAACCCCCACCCCCTCCCCCCAAAGATGGCTATCAAGTCAATCAGCTCCTCCTAATTCATGACAAATGATGATGTGAAAGCTGTTATACTAAAATGTAACAGCTTTCACTTCATCAAACATCCTGGTGTTTAGCTTGCATGAAAGCTAATAACACTATCTCAACTTTCCAATCTCAGCACTCTTTTTTGTCAATAATAACAAAAATATGTTGTAAATATACAATTTGTATTGCCACAGAAAATAGGCAAATCATCAACACATTCATTTTTGACAGACTTCAAAGTATACAGTCAAAACCTGTTACCTTAAAGTTCACAGGACTGACAGTGTACGCCGAGTTATCTGGGTGTTCAAGTTATTCAAATTTGCCATTTTGGGGTAATTAGACGATTTTGACTGGCAAAGGAAATTGTGCACAGTGTTTCCACCTGCTCAAGACATTTATTTCGACACTCAATCTTACTGCATTGTTCCTACATGAAACAATGTACATGACAGGTACTGTCAATTGTATTTTTTATAAAATAAATTACAATTTAATGCATAGTCTGTTTATTTAATTTTTTTCGACCAATAAAAATTTGGAATGTACTAACCGTCAAAGAATACTGCCAATAACGAATATGCGGATCAACATGAATACAGCCAAATAGTATATCAGAAATGTAACTAAATGAAACATAAACTAAATAAATATGATGGACAAACTGATGCACGTAGTAATGATGTAGCAGTGGAAATAAGTTGTAGCATGAATGCAGGAAAATTCCTCTCTGGTTTCAGTGTTGATACCAGTCCACTCACCACCACACCATGCCATGTGTTTTATAAGTACAATGTCAAGTGAAGAATTTTACTGTCCTCATCCAACAATTTTTTCAACAATTCGATTATCATTCAAGTACCACAGACAGTCTATAAGAAACGTTTTACAATATCGGTAGAGAGAAGTTTTATTGAAAAACTAAATTTAAAAAAGCACTTACCTCGATAAAAAAAAAGTAGCTCAAGAAGTAATTAATGTTCACAAAACCCTCTCAGATCCACAATCACACACTATCAAAACAGAAAATCTATATTCCAGTCTTCTGAGATTGTTCTACTAATTAACATGCTGCTGATACAACAAAAGAAAGTAGATAGAACCAATCAAAAAATGGTCACCTTTCTCACACAATAAATTTCTCACTTTCAGTTATCCCAGTTAAATTTCTACAGATTTACTTAACTGGGACAAGGTAATTACGAGTTATCCCAGTTATTCAAGATATCTGTGTTCAACTTACTGAGTTTTTTTTTAATGCTAGTTTTATTGGTATTTAGTCAGGACAGACGTCCAACTTCGAGTTATCGAGTTTATTCAAGATATCTAACTTCGATTTAATGTGTTTTGACTATATCGTTTAAAGTTGATCAGAGACTGTGAGGCGTCTGGAAATTTAAAATCTTTGAGAAATTTTTTGTTGTTGATCATTGTTTATTCATAGCAGCCTATGATGGCGGAGACACTTTTTTATATGTAACCAATGAGTATTCCAGCAATCCAGTTGTACAGAGACCAATGTCCCAATGTCATACAACTCAAAATAATAACTTTCAACTTTACCATCCATGTCTGAATGTGTGTGTGTTCCAAACTTACTCTCCCTTGCATTCTTTGTTTATTTTTGTGAGAACAGTCTTTAAATATTTATGTATTTTTTAGTTTTAACTGGTTGAGGGCTAGATAATTCTTGGGGGTCTTATTTTATTATTCAAAATTTGTTTTATTACAAATTACTGGAGAGTGCCCATAGGCACTCTCCAATAATTTGTAATAAAACAAATTTATATAAGCAAAATATTTGCTTTTGACTGTATTAAGAATATAACAGTTTTAACTCAATTTTTTTTTTATGAGTAATTTTAGGGTTTGAATGAATACTTTTTGTTGAATGCACAGTAGAGCTGTACAAGTTTGAAATTTTAACCTATTTTCATTTTTGTAAAAAAATAATTTTGACATCAGTGTGCAGAGGTTTAAGAGTGTGATGTCATGAACCTCTGCTCTTGTGAACTGAATACATCCTTTGTATGACTATAAACACTCACGTAGGATCTAGTAATGGTTTGGCAATCCACGACCTCAGCATTCGATATCCAAATTTCGTCTTTGTATGATTCAGCACCCACAACAAAGAGCCTCTCTCTTTCATATCATTTAAATTCTTAAATAACTCTAAATTGGATATGGTATTAGATGGCAAATGCATATACATGGATTTTTCTGAAAACTGGGTGAAATTACTGAAAATGAAGAAACACAATGGATTACAGGTAGTGATAAGCAGTGCAAAAATAATTTTTTAGAGATCCAGTGGTTTACTATTTAGCATATTGGGCTTGTGACTGATGAGCAGCAGAGAGTCTAAAATCTGGCCTGCTTTATTTCCTTGAGAGACACTTAACCCTTTACCCAACTTATCGGCCCAAACCGATCAGTGCTATTCTAAAAAATCACCAGTTAATTTTCATTATTTTTTTTCATTTTCATTTTTTGTCTCAAAAACATAGGTTAGGACCCCTCATTGAAACGAGCTCATCAAAAAACCTATGTTTTTGAGACAAAAAATAGTTGTTCAAGAATTTTTTTGTGCAAGTGTCGACTGCTTTTCATGTTAGGTAAAGGGTTAACTAGAATAGTGCTAGATTATTTGGGGGTATAGGAACCAATAAATTGTGACAAAAGAAATGAAGATTGATTAAATAGCATTTGCCTCTTGATCTAAGTGAAGCACACATTGAGCAGACACAAGCTTTAATGCGGCACTTACACTTTTTCTTAAAACCCAAACATGGGCTTCTAGCACTGAACCAGTTGATCTTGCAACACCAAAATAGTTGCGCTCACTAGTAGAAGAATAGTGCCATAAAATGCTTTCAACCAGTCACCTTGACCAAAGCCCTACCTGTGCCCAGTTAGTATGCCTGAAAATGTTATCACTGCTTACCACAGCTCAAAGTTCTCTTACAGTACTTAAGCCCCCCCCCCCCCCCACTACTCCCCTACCCCCCCCCCCCCCAAACCTGCCAAGCTGTCCACCAACTAAATTCCCAAGTTGAGGTGTATTATTCATCAGGCAATCAAGAGAATTACTGGCAAAAATTATTGACAATACTGTCAACAGCAATGGAATGTTTTTTTAACCCTTTGCCTAATGAATCGCGTGCATCCGCCCGCGTAATATGCAAATTGAGCTGTTGAAAAAATTAAATTTTTCAAAAATATTTCAACAAAACCATATCATGTGACTCCTCATTGGAACGAGCTCATTGAGCTCGTTCCAATGAGGGGTCACATGATATGGTTTTGTTGAAATTTTTTGAAAAAATTAAAAAAATTATATTTCAAGTGATAGATTTTGATATCGTCTGCATTGGGTAAAGGGTTAAAGATTTTTGTTGTCAAAATTGAATGGTGTTTACTAGAAAATGTTTTAGGGTATGCCAGATAACACAACAAATTTTGGTGCTTAATGAATTTCTTAAAATGTCACATATTTTTGAATTATGAATAATTTCTACATAGTTTATATCTATCATGTTCCTACCTGGTTAACTTTAATACACTATCCAGATGAAAATCTTTTAAATAACCAATAAGGCATGATAAACAGGATATAACAGGTACAGGTAAACTAATTAACTCTTGTAATTTGGTACTGTCTGAAATAATATTGAAAACAATGACCTTGAAATATAAACTTTATATGCCAGGATCAACTTCACATAACACTGAGGAACTTCAGGCCTCTACAAATATGAAATTAAGACTCCCAAAAAAGGTTGCAGAAATTTTTTTTCCGACAATCCATTTTCTTTCCTGTAAACTATTTTTAAGATTTTGTAAGCAAGAAAAAGGTTAAGTGATACTGATATTTATTAATTACATACCAAGATTTTGTCTAAGGTCTCATGATATCTGCATTCCTTGATACATACATCATCCTTGGCTGATATAGACAGAAACTCGGCTGATACAGATTTGAATTCAGCTGATACAAGATACCCAGGCAATTATTGTGTGTGATTCTTTTTTTGCCAGGCACCACCAATAACATGTGCATGTTCCCCTTGGCAACAAAATTGTTTACACTTCGTTGTGTGTTTCTTTATGTTTCAAAGAGGCAGATTTAAACTCATGAAACTCAAATTAAACAATATTCCAGAAAATATTAGATGCAATGGTGCATTCTTTCCTGTAATCAAATGAAGATGCATTGATCAAAAAGAGTATGTTGACCGCTTGGAAATGCCAAATACACTCAAGGGACAAAATACCCCACCACCCATGCTATTCTGTTGATTATGAGGCCTAAAACATAAAACAAACCAAGAACACAAACTTTTGATGGCAAAGAAGTAATTACAAAAATAAAAAATAAAATAAAAAAAACCCTGTCCACAAGCAATTTTACAAAAAATGGCCTGAGAACCAGAAGATCTACTTTGTAGGGCCTAATAAACAGTTATACTGTTACCTCAGGCTGATATGAAGGCCTATATAAAATCAAACAAATAATAACCTCTTAGTATACCACTGTTAGCACTAAGGTTGATATGAACAATCTAAAACAATGAAATCTGATCTAATGGTATGATGCAATTGTAGTATACTGGAAAGGGGGCTCAGAGGGTCCCTTTTTAGATAGCAGAGACTTCATCAGACACCACTACTAGGCCAAAGTGTCATCTTATTATGAAGGAGCAAACAATAAGTAGAATTCTTCAGGGTCAAAACATTACTGATGATCCCTCAATTGAACAGGATTATTGTATTTTTTTTGCAGTGAGAAAAAACTATGATTATGAAAAAGATTCCTTATACACAAAATTTGTATCAGTACCTTTGTGAATAAACAATTTTATTCAAATCAAATTAATTTCAAGAGAAGAGGTTAACCCTTTACCTAACATGAAAAGCAGACGACACTTGCAAAAAAAATTCTTGAATAACTAATTTTTTTCATTTTTTGTCTCAAAAACATAGGTTATGACCCCTCGTTGGAACGAGCTCGATGAGCTCGTTCCAACGAGGGGTCATAACCTATGTTTTTGAGACAAAAAATGAAGATATTTTGAAAATTAATTGACGATTTTTGAGAATAGCGCTGGCCGGTTTTGGCCGTTACGTTGGGTAAAGGGTTAAACTCAGATCCAACTCAACTCAAATCACAGGCTAATATTTAGCCCAAGTGGAGAAAAAAAAACAAAGGTAAATTTTATCCACATACACAGAAATCCAGTAAACTGAATAGCCATTTTGGCAGTGAAAAATATTCAGTTACACTTTGGCAGTGAAAAATATTCAGTCATAAACAGAAATTTGGTTATTTTCATGTAATTGTAGCGAAAAACTGACCATATATTCTCTTGTAACTTGTTTGACAGAGCTCATAGAGCATTATCAAACAAGATACAAGAGATTAAATGCTTATATTGGATGTACAAAAGTTGGATAGGCCTCTAAACACAAGGAATTCAATGGTTTTCAGAGTAATTCTTTGAAAGATCACAATGTTTTGTTCAATTAACAGGAGTTTTACTCTATAAGACTATAACTTATGTGTATTCAACAGATTAAATTTATACTGAAGATATGGTCAATAGTTTTGTCTTTGTTAGTTTCATGCAATTAACAAGGTTCTTCAATAAAGAGATATCCAATTAAGCATGCTCATGTTTTACCAACAGGAAGATTCCTTGGCTCTACTGTAGTACCAACAGGTACATTTGAATGAATGAATGAATGAATGAATGAATGAATGAATGAACAAACGAACGAACGAACGAACGAACGAACGAACGAACGAACGAACGAACGAACGAACGAACGAATGAATCTTTATTTTTGCAGTACACTATTACATAAGTTCATAACAAGAATAAAGTATTATACAAGGTAATAGTCTACTGCATGAAAATGGTATAGCCGTAAAGGCTGTCTTCCTGCCGCTCCCATTTAAAACAAAAACAAAAAAAACTACACATTTGTTCTGACATCAGAGTTGGAAGTGGGGGTGGTCGAGCCCAATTTTCTTTTCTTCCCGGTCGTGAGAGTAGCCTGGGTTAATGACTAGAACTGTACAGTTAAGGTTGAAGATCGATGTGGAGAGATCCAGAATGGTTCGAGATGCAGTCAGGACATTAAGGATTGGTGAAGGAAATGTTAGTCAAATATGATCTTAGTGCGTTCTCGCTTAATCTATTCTTGAACTGGGACCTATTGTACTGTTGAATTAATGGAGGGATTTCGTTCCAAAGACGTGGGAAGGAATGGAGAGGTAAGTCGGATGAAAAACTAATTCTGGGCTTACGTATAAGTATTTTGCCAGACTGCCTTGTGTTCATGCCTGACGGATTATGGTATATTTCAAACGTTTCATCAAAGAAACAGGTAATTTGTTATTGCACCAGTCGTGCATGAACAAAAGCTTCTGCAATTTGTAGAGATCGTGGAATTTTAGTATTCGACAGCTTTTAAAAAGTGGATCAGTATGGGATGTGTAAGATTTATTCGCTATAATTCAGATAGCCTTCTTTTGCAGGCCAAAAATCCTACTAGCAAAGGGAGAATGTCCCCATACAAGAATACCATATGTTAAGTGACTACGGATTAAGGAAAAGTATAGTGTTCTTAATGCATGTAGTGGGAGAAATCGTTTTGCTCGGTTTATGGCATATATTGCTTTAGCTATTTTTAGGCAAACGGCTGACACGTGCTGCTTAAACTTTAGATTTTCATCTAAGTGGATTCCTAAAAACTTGAGTGTTGTTTCCTCTTGCTCATTTCCGATTAGTTGTATGTTTGTGTTATTAATCGGTATGCTCTTGTCTCTGGCAGTGTATAAATCACCGTGAGGGTGCAATAATATAAATTTGGTTTTAGAAGCATTAAGAGCCAGCTTGTTAGCAGCACACCATTCCTGTATTTTCACAAGTTCAGAATTTACATTTCCAATAAGATCATTCACGTTATTTGATGACACATATCTTTGGTCACCTGGCAAGTATATATTTACCTGTAATCTTAATTACTAAAGCAGTAAAAACTCAAGGATCCAACACCCAAATTTGCTGCTTAAAGACAGGGTACAAAATTTCACAAGAAAGCTTGTATCGCTCTTGTGGTGGTTCTGTAAAACCAAATTCACAGTAATTGCTCACTGAAAGTTTTTCTTTAGCTCATATCCAGCCAAAACATTGGACAAAACATCTTTGTATTACGTTGTTAAAAACAAAGTATGTTTAGAGGGGCATCCTCTCAAAAAATTAGTCCACAACACTGATGGTATTTTGGAACATTCAGTAATAAAATTTTATTGAAATAACCATTCAAAAACTAAAAAGACCTATTTTGTTGATACATAAAGCATAAAAAGAAAAAAGATGAATAGCGATTAGGATTTAAGTTTTGCACAAGAATACAATAGCATACAACTGGTGCTACTTTTAAAGTATGCATTTAATGATCAGAAAAAGGATATGATCATATGATAAATATACAATAAACGTATAGTGTTTTCAAGTAAAAAATGTATTTTACGAGTAGGATTAAGAATGAAACCGACGAGCCTCTGGTGAGTCGGTTTCATTCTTAATCCTACGAGTAGAATAGATTTTTTACTTGAAAACACTATTTGTTTATTTTGTTTGTCCCATAAATCATTTACAGGGCAGTCGCGGCAAAATCGTGCTGTTACTCGCTATAAAGCACAGCGATAAGTGAGGAGCACATAGGTCCAATTCAATGACAAGCAAAATTGACAAAAATAAAAAAAAGGCACAGTGATACATTTCTGTCTAAAAATAATTCTCCTACAAACTTGAGATAAACTTGCAAAAATACTTTATTAAATGAACAATGTGTAGTGTTTTCTACTGGCATTGTGTAATACTTTCAAAGAGGTTTAAAGAAAACAACAATTCAACTGTTAATTATACGACACGAATGCGGTAGAGGTCAGAGGTCAACAAATCCATCTCTACTGTAGGAATAAATTCTTTCAGTGTTAAACCTATGGGGAAAATTTATCATCCAACTAGGTGAATAAAGCAAAAATTTATCAAAGGCTTTTATTGTTCAAATAAATAGCCATTTATGGGATAAAATGTTTTTAATTTCAATGCACTAAACACAACTGATCCAAGTTTAATGCTATTTAAAATAAAATTCAGGAATTAAAGTATCAACTGAATCTGTGAATGTTTCATGCAAATCACAGACAAAACAAAAACACCTTGACAGATACATATGACATGTAAAGATTTACCCAACAGTAAACCTACAAAGAAACATCCAAGCAAAATACACAGCTTTTGAAAATCTAGTACCAATTCTGATATGTCGTCTTTTGGCAAATAACCTTAATTTTGTTGATGGATTTGTCTTGTATTTTTCCATGTATGCATCAGTTTTTTTAACCCTTTACCTAACATGACTAGGTGACACCTTATCTATGATACATAACTTAAAACTTCTCAATGGAAAGATGGCAACAAGCTCATTTCAATTGAAGGTGGTAAACTAAGTTTTGGAGATGAAAATTTAAATCTTATAGTAAATTTCCTTTCTTATTATACCTACCGCAATTGTTTCCAACAGGCTTGTACTACAGTGGAAGTCCCTAACTCAGAAAAATACTCTCTATTTTCTTCTTTCCCAAGCGATTTGGGAAAGAAAAGAGGTGCAAAAGCACCAAAAAACAAGAGGCCCCACGGGGCCTGAAGCGCTCATCTTGTACAGAACACAATTTAAACAGAGTCCAAGAATGAGTCTACATTAAGCAAGCCATCTCCATAGGCTACACTGTCAATCCTTGAGTCCCTCAGGAGTGACAAAAATAATCTAGGCATCATGCCTTTTCTTCAGTTGATCATAAGTAAAATGTAGAGCTCCCCTATGAAGCCCCTTGATATAACCTATGTGGATTAATCTTAGTACATCTAGAGGGTACTGAATACAAAATTTTTAATTCTTCAGCAAAATGGCCAATTCCGGCTCCCATAGAGAGCCCAAATATAAACCCAGGCTCTTGATTTGAACACAGTTAAATCTGACTTCCCTAGAGATGTTGTGTACCGAATATGAAAGCATTCTGACCGTTGGATCTGAAGAAGAGAAATTGTAAAGAAATTTCTTTGAATTGCACTAAGTTCAAATTTGGGCTACCATAGCGAGCCCAAATATTGACCTATGGATCCGATTTGAACAAACTTGAATCTGACCCCCCTGGAGATGTTGTACACCAAATGTAAAAGCATTCTGACAAGTGAATCTGAAGAAGATTTTTGAAGAAATTCCCTCATATTGTACTAAGTTAAATTTCATGTTCCCATATGGAGCCCAAATATTAACCTAGGCACTTGAATTGAACAACCTGGAATCTGACTCCCCTAGAGATGTTTTATACCAAATATAAAAGCATTCCGACTGGTGGATCTGAAGAAGAAGATTTTTAAAGAAATTTTCTCATATTGCACTAAGTAAAAATTTGAGCTACCATAGTGAGCCCAAATATGTACCTAGGGATCTGATTTGAACAAACTTGAATCTGACCCCCATAGAGATGTTGCATACCAAATATCAAAGCATTCTGACTGATGGATCTGAAGAAGAAGATTTTTTTTTAAATTACCCTCCATATTGAACAAAGATAAAATTTGGGCTTCCATAGGAAGCCCAAATATTAACCTAGGGACTTGGTTTGAACAATCTAGAATCTGACCCTCATAACAATGATGCATACCAAATATTAAAAGATTCTGACTAGTGGTTCTGAAGAAGAAGATTTTTAAAGAATATTCCCCATATTACCCTATGTTAAAACTTCGGGCTCCTGTAGAGAGCCCAAATATGAACCAATGAGCTTTATTTCAACAAACTTTTATCTGACCCCCCTATGAATGATGTATACCAAATATCAAAAGATTCTGATGATTGGTTCTGGAGAAAAGATTTTTTAAAATTTTTGCAAATATGCTGACTCAGCATTTTTTCGATGCCCATTACAGAACACCCTAACATAACCGATGGCAATTTTTTTTTTACCATTCAATTCTGCTGGTCATAAGGATACTTCATACCAAATAAAAGCTCTCTGTTCCGTGGGGTTTGGGAAATATGGGCGTTTGAAAATATTTATATTTTTAGCTCCCAGGGTTCCCATGGGGATGTGGGAATTTTTTTTTTTGCATGGGTCAAGTACTTATGACCCAATACTACCACAAACCAAATTTGGTTCATACCGGACCATCGGTTCAGAAAACAGAAATTTTGGGCGGGGCCAAAAATCTTACCCCTCCTATTACAAAGCCAAATATTACTTCACGAACTTCGTTTGAACAAACTTGATTCTACACCTCATATGGAAGCAAATATCAAGTCATTGTACACACTGGTTCTTGAGAAGAAGATTTTAAAAATATTTGGAGCATTTTCCCCCACTTTCTCCCTATGGGGCTGGGCATGCTGAGTTGAACAAAAATGAAATGCCCTTTTGGGACTATCACTCACACAAACTTTCACTTGAATTGGCCCAGTGGCTTTGGAGGAAAAGACCAAAACATGGTGTTGACGGACGACGGACGACAGACGACAAGCGATGAGATTAGCTCAGCTTGACTTTGTCAAGATGAGCTAAAAATAAGCCAAAACTGGGTCGAGTGCAACCGGCGCACACCCAGTTGGGGAACTCTTCTCCTAGTACTAATCCATGGCTTCCAGAACCAGTGCGCAGACGTATAACCAACGTCTAATTCTATTGAATCTGCCAATATTGGAGGTATGTGATTAGCAGGGAGGAAGGATTCTTACCCAAAAAAGACTGGAGGGCCTCCACGTAAACAATTGCAGTAGGTATATTAAGAAGGGAAATTTACTATTAAAATTTAAATTTGTTATCAACCTACCTTACAACTGTTTGCAACAGGCTAAATAGACAACTGGCTGAGGGAATCACAAAACCATCCCACACATAACCCAACTGCGCTGGAACCGTGGGCAGAAGAAGAGTTCCCTGAGCCTATAAAACCATAGCATCACCGCTATTAGTAAATGACAATGGGAAAAGAGGCATATCGCCCTGTGTGACACACAGACAGAAAGGACAGTGCCAAGAACAGGGCTGGAACTGACCTTGCACGAACCCTAATGGCTAGGGTTGACAACAGCCAGAGCAGAAGAAAAGAGAGCCTAAAGAAAAAAGGTCCTCAGAGTGCACCTGCAACTGACGCAGATAGGTGGAGAAAGTAGAAGAATTTCTCCAGTAGACTGCCTGCATAACATCTGACAATTGAAGGAGTTAGCGTAAGCCCATGAGGTAGACAATGCATGCACCTCGTGGGCAGAAAAACAATTGGTAATACAATCGTCAGTCACTAGACTAGCGCATGATGCGCGAATAGCAAGACAAATCCATCTAGAAATGGATTGAGGAGAGATCTTCTGATCTTCTGTTAACCAGGGATGAGAGACAGAAATATATCTTTTCCTGTCTTTCCTAATGCACTGCATCCGGTTGAGGTAAATGCGAATTGCACGAATCAAGCAATCACACAGAGCAGAGGGTGTTTACCCTCAGCATAAGGAAAAGCCCTGATACACATTGGAGGCTGAGTAGTTTCTGGCATCTGATTCTTGAACAGAAAGGAGCAATCAGTGGTAAAGTACCACTGTTGGCAGAGCTCCTGAAAAAGGCTGGATCAACAGAGAGGGTGTGAAGATCACTAACCCTTCTGGTTGAGGCAAAGCCATCAGAAAAAGCCATCTTGTATGTGAGAAAACGCATGTCCACCTGGGATAAAGGTTCAAATGCCCCCCCCCCCCCCCCCCCCCCATCAAGCAAAACAGCACCCAAGAAAGATACCATGTTGGGGTAAGCTGCAAAATCCTAGGCCTTTTGAAAGAAAAGTGCCAAATAAGCTTGGAGAGGGAAGGAGTAGTGCCGATACGACACTTTCCCACATATGAAGAGGTCTCCGAAAGCATGGACATGTACCCTTAGATGGTAACAGGTTTGAGACCCCGAGAATCAAACAGATCTACCAGAAACTCTGCAATCTGTGTAATCAAAGGATTGGCATAATCAACAGAGTGATCAGCATACCATCGACAGAAGACCTTTCACTTAGCTGCATAGGCTAAACCAGTGGAGTGCCGACTTAAGAAGAAAGGCACTCCACTGCTCGTCTCGAATAACCTCTACGGAGGAGACAGGACCTGATAAAAGATATGCGTGAAGGCACAATGAAGTCAGGTCGACGTGAAATCTCCTCGGGTGACCTTGCAAAGAAGAACGTGACGTAGAGGGAGACGCACCGGAACTGTCGCCAACAGAGAGACGAGCTGTATGGATCCACACCTGCAGAGGCGACAGGGAAGCGATCAGAAGGATTCAACAACTGCAGGTTCGTATCTTGGCTAGAACCTGAGGCAGAATTGGAACCGGCGGGAAGGCGTAGGAGGGTTCCAACTGGATGTAAAATGATCGATGTGGGGACGACTCCAGAGATCGCAAAGCGACTGGAACACTGCCCTGTGAAACATCCACTCGGTGGAAATGAATCTGACAATTTGGGACAGGGAGTCGGCTAGGACGTTCAGACGACTGGGAATGTGACGAACCACCACCCCGGCATTGACATCCTGAGAGAGCAGTAGAAGATCCTGAGCCATTTCGTATATCGGAACCGAGTGCGTGCCACCCTGGTTAGAAATGTAAGCAACCACTGTCGAATTGTCGGACAACAGAAGGACCTGACGGTTCGAAAGGTGGGGATCCACTGCCGGAAATGCAGAAGAAGAGCAAGAAGCTCCTTCTGGTTGATGTGATGAGCTGCATGATCCTGGTCCCATACACCAGGAAAGGAGAAACTAGAGGATCCAATGTCGCGCACAATCCAAGATCGCTGGCATCAGCCGTCCGAACATGATCGGACATGTCCGATGGAACTCCCTCCATAATCCACTGAACATTCATCCAGGGAAGAAGGTGACCATGAAGAGATGCTGGTAACTGAAGCACCAGATCCAGAGGATCGACATTCGGCCTCCAACAACTGAGAAAGTGTTGGAATGTAGCCGACCTAAAGGAATGAGATCCATCACCAAACTGCTGAGGCAACAGGGGAGCGATCAGAAGGATTCAACAACTCCTCCAACCTGGGACGAATCAAGGTGAGGACCTTTATTTGGAGCCCCGGCAAGGCGAAACCACCTCCTCTGCTAGATGAAGGAACCTGAGACCTCCCTCTGGACTGCCGATGCTTACCCTTACCACGTGAGTAAGAGGAAGAAGCGGTGGCAGGAGGATCAGTCCTACGCTTCACAGAGGAAGCAGAAGGGAGTTTGTTAGGCTTGGAATGGCCTCGGCCTCCAATAGAAAGTGGATCAAGCTGGCAAAGCTGCAGCTGATCTTTGGAATGATGCAGGACGTCATCCTGGACTGGCGCTACAGAATTATGGAATAGTCGCGGACCCACCAAAGAAGCAGATCGAAGAGCAGTGCCCTGCCCTTCAGGAAGGGAACAGCTTGTGTCCAACACAGTGTCCCGGCAAACTAAATCCAAATTAGCCGTGTTACAGGCACGATGTGAGTAAGGTGCATGAGCGTCTTGGAGATCACACGCAAAGGAGCCTTATGTCGTCAAACTTATCTGGGGGCAGATAAGCAGCCAAGGCAGAGACGACATGATCCAAGAGAGAAAGCATGCCTAGCATCCCTCTGGATAAGCCCAACATGGACTCCAAAGTCACCATAGGAATTAACAGCCGACTTGGCTTGGAGTCCTGATCTCAGACCGTCAAAGTCTTGCAGACCAATGGATTGGCGGAATCGTAGGGACAATAACGCACAGGGGGCAAAAAGGTATCCAGAGGGATCAGAAAGCAGTGCCCTGCTTCCAAGCCTGGGAGGTGGCACCGCGGAGGGTGCCTGAAAGTCACTAGAGGCCTTGCTGGAAGCAACGGGAAGGCTCTTGGAAAGAGCCTGCATGAGCAAGGAGGTACCTCCTTAAGTTCACAACCTGTATCTGCCGGTTCGACGTAGGAATGTCCAAGAAGCAGAAATCCCTGCAGACCCCTGCAGGGATAAGCCAAGGCCGGCTGAAACGGAGACCGATGACCTCACCGACGGAGTAGCAGCAGGAGCGGATACATCAGTAGCTGTTGACAAAAGCAGAAAAGCAGAGAGAGCAACCAAGCTCGGCTCTAAATGGGGAGTCACAACCCTAGTGACAGCCTCAGATGTCGACTGTAGGTGGAGGTGGACAGTCCCGGAACCAGGCATCTCTCTTTGCCAGAAAGTGAGCAACTACCGCGGTATCCACGCCATAAAAGACTGCAAAACCCACAGGAGGGGGTATAACTCTCTCCAGACAGAGTCGAAACGGGAGGCCCCGAATGACTGCGTTCCCCTTCCAACGGACACGGGAGGAAAACGTCACATGCCCGAACTACAAAATAGGCGAAAGTCCAAAAGGTGGAAGACCACCCAGCCCACAACCCACAGGAGGGGGTATAACTCTCTCCAGAGTTGAATCGGGAGGCCCCGAATGACTGCGTTCCCCTTCCCACGGGCACGGGAGGAAAACGTCACATGCCCGAACTACAAAATAGATGTAAGTCCAAAAGGTGGAAGACCACCCAGCCCACAGGGTCTTTCAATAGAACACCCCAAAAAAGTGAGCATGAATAATGGGAAACTTCAACATGCTAAGACAACAAAAATGGCCTGCAAGGTATCGTCCTAGGCATATCTGGTGAGAGCAATGTAGATGGAAAGGTGAACCCAAAGAAAAATAAATCAGGACACCCCCAGCTATCAGAGTAAGGTGGCAGAAAAAAAGGCCCGACGGGAAAACGAAAGTACCCCAACAGCCAGAAGGGAACTGACAGAAATTCTACCCTCAACAGAGGGGAGAAAAGCTGCCACAACCGCCCCCAGCTGACACCTAACTCAGTTAAAAGCAGAACCCAAAGGGTTAGCATTAATGAACAAAACACCGAAATGGCATGGTACGCGAAAATCACACGCGAAATAGGTATAGAAATTTATCACGAAAAATACAGTGAATAATTGAGAGAATATATAAAAACACAGCCCTGTATGTCTGGATAGTAAAGAAACAGCTATGAATCTACATGTCAGAACAGGAAACATCATTAACATTGAGTCAAAAGGTATCACTACTGAAGAGCGAGACGATCCGCATACTTGTAAGATGGCAGAAAAAAAATAGAATAGCACATTGGTTATACATCTGCGCACTGGTTCAGGAAGCCAAGGATTAGTACTAGGAGAAGAGTGTCCCCTACTGGGTGTGCACCGGTCGCACTCGACCCAGTTTTGGCTTTTTTTTCTTGGTGCTTTTGCACTACTTTTCTTTCCCAAATCTCTTGGGAAAGAAGAAAATAGAGAGTATTTTTCCGAGTTAGGGACTTCCACTGTAGTGCAAGCCTGTTGTAAACAATTGTAAGGTAGGTTCATAAGAAATTTAAAACAATAAAGTTTCATATGGAGATTTTTTTTAATACTGTTGGTTGGATATGGTTGTTATGTTAGGTAAAGGGTTAAATATCCATTTAATTGTTAACCCACTGTACACTGATGTCAGAATACCAACGTTTTCAGCAGCATATTTTTCTCACAATGCAACTGAGAATTTAAAAAAATTATATCTTGTTTGACAGAGCTCAATGAGCTCTGTCAAACAAGATATAATTTGTTAAATTTTTCATGCTATATGGGCAATATGTAGTCAACGAAGAAAATTTTTAAATACTACCTGAGTTCTAGGAGTAAAAGACCTATTTCTGACTTTCATTTTTTACTACCTTAGAGCAGGTGCACCAACATGCAGTCTTTGGGTAAATGTACATGTACAAGGTGCATTGGGAGTTGTTTCTAGATAAGATTTGGCTCCTATATTGGCAGTTAATACTTGCTTAGACACAACTGTAAAGTTGCAGAACATAAACTGTCATACAGCATCAAAAATGTATGGAAAATCTCCAGGCCATTCAGCTTTATTCTTTATTATAAGATATCTTAAATGAAATACCTGAAGCCAACTTTTCGTAGAATTTTGAGACTGTTTCAAAGGCATGAGTATGTTCAAACTGGTCATCACTGAGTCTGTCAACTCTAATCCTATCTTCTTCTGTTGAACTACAAACATTAGGAAAGATATTCTAAATATTGTTGCAGTCCATAAAATGGCAAAAATTACTATCCTCTGGTTATAATGGGAAGTATGTGATATGTCGGGGTGTTTTAGGGTATGCTTGTCTGGATGGATTGGTAGCATAGTATGGATGGTCTATATTCATTTTGTTAATTTTAGTCTTTGGAGATATCCATCAGCCTATCTAAAGCTATATACTATACTACCTGGTGGGTTTTATGCTATTTCCTTACAATTCAGTTGTTCTGGAGTGTGTGCGCCAGTAATGTATAAGACTCAGTATTGTACTACTTTTTGGTGTAGAAGATTTGTTGGTCATGAAGATTGTATAGCAATGGTTGTCATAGGAGTTGTTGATGTAGAAGTTGTTGTAGCTGAGATTGTTGTGGCAGAAGTTGTTGGTGTACTTGTTGCTGGTGCTGTAGAGATTTGTGTAGTAGATTCTGGTGTTGTCGTAGTTGATGTAGTATTTGTTGGTTGATGTTCTATCTTTAGTGATAGATATAGTAGTGATTAGTGTTATAGTTGTGGTGGTTGGGGAGTGTAGGATGAGTCATCTAAGATCCATCAAAATCCCCAAACCACAACTGTCTCCAGTGCACAGCAGTCCCAAAACTACTATCGTCAAGCTACAGGGATCATAAATGCTATGTTCCAGGAGCGTGCATTTACTAGGAGACATACAGGAGGTTGGAATCATGAAGGCGCTTCTATACTACTGAAAAGCTGAATTGTACAGAAATAACACATATTACTATGGTGACCTGATGTAATATATGATGTCGGTACCTCAATACTGCAAGATCCTGTATGAGTTTTTCAGTTTTCTCTGTCAAAGTAAGAGGTAGAAGGATTTCTACTGGCTGTATGTGAGCAACTCTCGTTTCCAGTTCGCTTCTCATATTATTATCTTCAAAACAATCATATATTATATCACCAGTTATCGGTTGGATTGCCTAAAGAAAAATAAAACAGAACAAATGATCCACAACCTATGCAAATCTTATTTTGATTTTGGTCATCTACCTAACCTTGGCAGAGTTGCTCAAATATACAATTACTTGGGCCTTCAGATTGGTCTAATCTGGTCACAACACAGTGAACATTAGGTTGACCAAGGTTTGATCTTGGGTGAGAAATACCCTATACAGTGAATCCTGTTAAAATTAACAGTAAATTTTTCCAATGTAGTGGAACCCAGCTAAAATTGAAGAGTCATTTTTTTCCAATTTGTGCAACCTTGTTAAAACTGAAAAGTCACTTTTTCCAATTTGTGGAACCTTGTTAAAATTGAAGAGTCACTTTTTCTAATTTGTGGAACCTTATTAAAATTGAGCAGTCACTCTTTCCAATTTGTAGAACCCTGTTAAAATTGAAGAGTCACTTTTTCTAATTTGTGGAACCTTCTTAAAATTGAACAGTCACACTTTCCAATTTGTAGAACCCTGTTAAAATTGAAGAGTCACTTTTTCTAATTTGTGGAACCTTGTTAAAATTGAACAGTCACTCTTTCCAATTTGTGGAACCTTGTTAAAATTGAAGAGTCACTTTTTCTAATTTGTGGGACCTTATTAAAATTGAGCAGTCACTCTTTTCAATTTGTAGAACCTTGTTAAAATTGAAAAGTCACTTTTTCCAATTTGTAGAACCTTGTTAAAATTGAAGAGTCACTATCTAATTTGTGGAACCTTGTTAAAATTGAACAGTCACTTTTTCCAATTTGTAGAACCTTGTTAAAATTGAACAGTCACTCTTTCCAATTTGTGGAACCTTGTTAAAATTGAAGAGTCACTTTTTCTAATTTGTGGAACCTTGTTAAAATTGAACAGTCACTTTTTCCAATTTGTAGAACCTTGTTAAAATTGAACAGTCACTCTTTCCAATTTGTGGAACCTTGTTAAAATTGAAGAGTCACTTTTTCCAATTTGTAGAACCTTGTTAAAATTGAACAGTCACTCTTTCCAATTTGTGGAACCCTGTTAAAATTGAAAAGACACTTTTTCTAATTTGTGGAACTTTGTTAAAATTGAACAGTCACTCTTTCCAATTTGTAGAACCCTTTTAAAATTGAGGAGTCACTTTTTTCTAATTTGTGGAACTTTGTTAAAATTTAACAGTCTCTCTTTTCAATTTGTGGAACCTTGTTAAAACTGAAGAGTCACTTTTTCCAATTTGTGGAACCTTGTTAAAACTAAACAGTCACTTTTTCCAATTCAAGAAATTACTCAGACCATCACCCAATTCCCAGTGTATATAGACCTATTTGGCTTCAGTAGATTCAATATAGACATTCAATCTATTATATCTTGAGCTCCTGCAAATAAGATACTATAGAATAAATGCTTAATTTATCTCTTGAATAAGGCAAATGAACAAATACCTGTTAATTGAATTCTCACCAGAATGGGGCTATGTGATTAACAAGGTTCTACTGTATCAGAAGTACTGACCCAATCTGTCTTCAATCACCGTTTCAATGTTCAATGGTCAGAAATCTTCTGTTTAGAAATGGATAGAGTAAAAATATTACACATGAAGAGTGCCATTTCAGTTGTGAAGTTGTCCAATGTCTGGGTGCCATTTCAGTTGTGAAGTTGTCCAATGTCTGGGTGCCATTTCAGTTGTGAAGTTGTCCAATGTCTGGTGCATTCAGTCATTTGTAATTGATGGGCACCCCATCTAATGTGGAACAAGAATTGATAGAGCGTAACACCCTCCCCCACACCTCAAATCAAAACTCACCACTTCTCCCAGTGCACCCCAAATTAAAATATTTACATATATTGTTTTCCTGTGCAAGCCCCAGTAACAGAGAACTCACTGAAACGAATACCTCTGTATCAAAACAATATATATAATGCCACAAGAGTTATGGGATGAAACATGCAATATCTCACTTCTCCATCCTTACCACAATTCCAGTCTTGTGTACTTTATTTTTACTGGTGGATAAGTCATCATAAACAGCCATCAGATATCCACTGTGACTAGATGTTATTGTTACTTGCTCTTCACTTTCATCTAAACTTGGATCTACATGTTGCAAAGTTAAGAAATAGAACTGAACGTTTTCAACATTCATGGCTACTCATCTTGAATTTGTTCATTCAAGTGCTATGTTTATCACTTAACCCTTTACCTAACACAGAACAGATGAAACTTACAAATTTCTTGAATAACCTTTTAATTTTTTTTCATCAAAAACGTAGCTTATGACCCCCTCATTGGAAAGAGCCCAATGAGCTTGTTCCAGTGAGGGGGGGGGGGGGGGGGGGGGGTCATAAGCTAAACCAGAAAATTAAAAATTTAAAAAAATTGACTGATGATTTTTGCGAATAACACTGGCCAGTTTTGACCATTTCATAGGGTAAAGGGTTAACTGGTTGAGTGCTAGAAGCCACTATCATGGCTCTATTTAAAAAAATTGTATGCCACTTTAGTGCATTTATGCATTGGCTTATTGTTTCCAGTAGAAAACTAGAAATGGTCTGTTGCCTGGTATACCCCCCACTGTAACATACCACCTAGTGTGGGTGACTGAAAAGGGGCATTTATTTATTTATTTATTTATTTATTTATTTATTTATTTATTTATTTCGATGACACTTTAACAGCCAAAGTCATATCATGCCGGTGACAGTTTTAACCGGAGTACCCAGAGAGAACCACCGAGCAACGATAAGCAGCTATCAGCTCAACATCGTAACTCCACATTGCAGCACAGGCAGGGTTAGTTTGGTTGAAGACATGCGCATCATCGACGTGCAGTACACCTTAGTGCACGGCATCATCATGCTTCCTTGTGGACAATCGGGGTTAAGTGCCTTGCCCAAGGACACAACATGGGAGTCTGAATCGATCGCTCAGATGGTCACTCAACCAAGGATTAACCGGGCTCGACGTTGCTTAACTTCGGTGATCTGACAAGAACCAGGTGCACCACGCCCCGAAAAGGGGCATTCAATTTTTATAAGTAAAACAAAAATCCAATATGCCCACCAATCAGCCATCTTGAAACCGGACAGGAAACAAACGCACTTCCCCTCATCATGTTGAGCATTCTTGTGAAGTTTCATGAAAATGCGGTTAAAACTGTGTAAGTAGTTCACCTCACAAGTTTACATGTGCAACGGACTAACAACGACGACGACAGACAACCGACGGACAAGTTGACTCTTATATACCCCCCTAAACTTCATTTTGTGGGGGTATAAAAATCTTTATATATGGTTTTGTTGTAATTTATTGGAGGGTGCCTGTTTCTCCAATAAATAGTAATAAAACAGTTATTTCTGAACAAAATATTTCTAAAGTAAGAAAAATCTTTTTAAAGTAAGGCTCCCTGTGCTGGGTGCACTACTGATGTAGAGTACCTGCAGGCAAGGACTGATAAAATTCAAGGCTATTCAAGGCCATTTGAACATTTTTCAAGGCCCTACAATAGCCAAATTCAAGGATTTTCAAGGCCTTGCCTTCACTAGTCCTAACCAGGCCCTCCAGTCATTATCCCCTCCTCCCACATCCCTACAGTGGAAGTGGGAGGAGGTGGTAATGACCAGCGGTCCTAATTAGGACTTTGGCTTCACGAACTCTGGCATATAAAACTACCAGTATATAGTCATGATGACATGCCTTGTCAGCAATTTTATTTCAGAAATATTCAAGGCTTTTCAAGGCCTCCGGACACATTTTCCAGGATTTCAAGGTCTTGAATGACCCATAGTCAAATTCAAGGCCGTTCCTTGAATCCAAGGCCCTGTGGGAACCTTGTGGTGAAAACCCAACATATAATTGTTCAGTTGGTCTCCTCAAGGGAAAAAGCAGTGTAAGCTAAAAAAATTAAAAAATTGAATACTACAGTTTTTAAATAATCATTTACCATGCATAAAATGGCCACAAATGGTCAGCATCATTTACAAAATGGCATTTACAAGACCAAAGTTTATGACCTGTCATTGGAACAAGGTGGAATGTGGAGGTTGGGCTTGTGAAGGGTCGCAAGTTAAACTCTTGTAGCAAAAAAATGAAAACTGTTAGTAATTCAAGAAAGTTTACTGTAAGTTTTGTTTGCTACTCATATTTGATAAAGTATTAAAGTATTAAATTGGTAGGTAATAATTAGATAACATCTCCCTTGCTATTGTTTTGTTACAATTGCCAAACCATTCAGCATATTTGTTCTTCATGCCAGTGGCATAGCCAGGAAAAGGGGTGGGTGGGGGGTGGTGGTGGGGGGTGGGGGTGAGGTGGGTTGGTGGGGTGGGGGTGGGGATTCCCCCTAAAAATAACAGTGCCCCCCCCCCCCTGCCCCTCTCAAAATGAGAAAATTACTTTTCACTCTGAGAGTACTGAATTTTTCTCAGGGTGCCTCAACCTCCACCAATGGGAAGGGGATACTGTAGGCCTGAGGTGGGGTGGGGTGGTGGAGGGTGTAAATATACCTACCCTCACCTCAGTCCTATGGCCTTTGGATATGTGGCCTGTGGCATATATCGACCTGGCACCAATAAAAAAAATTATCCCCCCTCCTCCCAATAGGAAATCTTAGCTATGACCCTGTTTCATGGTAGGAAGTTAAATGAGGTATATTCTAATCAATATATTGTTCTGGTAACTAGTAGAAGGCTAGACTATTTTTGTTAGTCAGCACTAGACCTTCAATAATTGTTTTGTTACCATTTAGAGGAAAGTACCAGCAGATACTCTTGAATGATTTGTAATAAAACAAATACATATTATTAACTGAATATGTCCTCTAAATATGACTAGAGGACAACAATTGCAAAAAAAGGTTGAATAAACAAAGTTTCCATTATTTAAAAATTTACTCTTGACCCATAATCGAGCTTGTTCTAATGGTGGGCAAAAGCTATGTTTTGGAGACAAAATTTGAATTGTGAGTTTTGTGAATAGTCCGGGCAAGATATAAACATGATGTATGTACATGGTTAACAACATGGTATTCCCTGCTAGCTGAATACGAAAGACATGTCAGGAGTATGAGAACTTTATAATATCATCTGCATTTTTTGATAATCGACAGATATAGGATTTCAGAACTGTATCAGTTATTTAAGGCTAAAATATTACAGTTTAATGCTTGGTCATCTGCAATGAAGGTTCGGAAATGTAAATAATATCTTTTTAGAATATGAGTATTTTCTGTGCTTTGCTTCAGCAAGAAAGGATATCTTCACCAATCAGTGTTGATTTTGTATATAGGGCTGATAATTTCCTCGTAAAAGGAGCTCCCTTATTTTCTCCTGCTGCTTTCAATGCTGCTGTTTCGGTCTGCTTAACAACTCCTACCTGCAACAAATATCACAAACATTTCAATTGTGGATACTGTCTCAAGCTATTCAGTGGAACATTCATGTAAATTTGCTAAGCTACACTACAGCTTATAATGAAGTGAAAGGCTTGTGGGGAATCAGATTCCTCATTATGTATTTATTTATTTATTGGTGGTTAAAGTCACATATTTCTGCACAATGGCTAACCATGATCGTGACAGTTTTACGGGTGGAGGAAGCTGGAGTACCCGGAGAGAACCACCGAGCAACGGCGAGCAACTGTCAGCTCCCCAACATACCAACTCCACACAAGCAGGGTTAACATTGGTTGAAGACAGGAGCACCATCGACGTGCAATACGCCTTAGTACACAGCATCACCATGCCCCCATGTGGGCAATGGGGTTGAAGTGTCTTGCCCAAGGACACAACATGGTTGCCGCAAGTGGGATTCGAACTGAGGACCTCTCGGCTTGCGACCTGCACCTCTACCAACTGAGCCACCGCGCCCCCATCGGATTCCTCAATAATACCATTTATTATACGCAAAACGATAGATTATCGAAGAAATTGCGGAAAGATAGAAATCGTATCCCTTACTGTGAAGATATAGAAATTTTCACTTTCACAGTATCAATCAAAATGGCGGCTTTCAAAGCATCACTTCAAGGTGAATACAAGCCAAATTATCACTGGAAATGATCAATTTGTTCTAAAAATGTATAATGAAAAGAAAATCTAGTGTTTTTGAGTGGATACCAATCATTTCCATCAATAATTCAACACGTATTCACCTTGAATTGATGCATGAAACACGCTAGTTCAAAAATTGGCCTGAAAGTCTGTAATATAAGTTTTTGGTTTGGTGCGACCTTTCAAAGGATGTACCAAACCAAAAACTTATATTACAGACTTTCAGACCATGTTTGGACGAGAAACCTGCCAGCTGAATCAGATTGCAAGATGCTGTCTGTTCTGAGTATTGATCAGATCACTTCCTTGTAAAAATGATTCAATGCACTGTTTACTTTCATGCATCAATTCAAGGTTTAAACGAGTAGAATTATCAGATTCTTATAAAAAGCGTATAACAAAAAGAAAATCTAGTGTTTTTGAGTGGATACCAAAAATTATCTCACTTGTGACTGAGACAAATGGTAATTTTTGCTCGTGCAAGTGCTCGCGAAAAATAAACATTTGTCTCGGTCATTCAAGAGATAATTTTCGGTATCCACTCAAAAACACTAGATATCCTCTATATTTTAGTCATAATATTAATACAATTTTGGAATTTAGAAGAACAAAAACTTGATTGAACACTTATACAATAGGATCTAAAGGACTGTTGATTAGGCTTAGCAGTATGAAGCTGCATATAATTACTTGATGTAATGTTATGAGAAAACTTTCTTCAAATTGATTTTTTCTGGTTAGAAACCAACAGGTGAAAAAATGAAAGAATATTATTCTCATAACATTACAGTGGAATTTTGTTAATTGAATAGTCACTTTGCCAATGAAAATTATTCAATTAACAGGCCTATTCAATTAACAGGGATAGTGTCACTTTGCTGTATTCTAGAGATAAACTTAGCATTTATTCTATTATATCTTGTTTGACAGAGCTCTGTCACACAAGATATAATAGATTAAATGCCTGTATTGGATGTACTGAGGCCAAATAGGCCTATAAACAAAGGGAAACTGGGGAGAGTCAGGATAATTTCTTGAGTGGTTACAAGATTTTTTATTCAATTAACAGGAGTTTACTCTATAACCTATACTCAATTAACAGGTCAAATTTGTACTGGAGTTATGGTAAATGGTTTTGTGTTGGGAAATTAATTCAATTAACAGGGTTATTCAGTTGAGAGATATCCAATTAAGTGGGCTGCACTGTATTACCTGATTAGTAACAGACTGTCCTTGCAAATTGGCAATGATAATGCAAATAATCTGGACTTATTAACTGGGTGAGGGCTAGATTATTTTTGGTGGTCTGAATTTGTTATTCAATTTTTTTTATTTCAAATTATTGGAGAGTGCCTATCGCAACTTTCCAGTAATTTGTAATAAAACAAATTTATACAAACAAAATATTATTTGCATTGGACTGCTTACGAAACATGGGCAAGGAAAATAATGGCTTTTGGTCTGGTACCCTCATTCTTTTGAAAGCCCTGATAGTGGCTTTTAGCACTCAACCAGTTAAGGGAATAAAGTTGCCAAATTGTATACTTTGTTATAGTCTGTACTGAATATGATGTCACAAAGACTATTCAATGGACTCTTCTGTATCATAAAATTTAAATTTTCCTAAAAAATATTTTTCTTGAGAGAACACTACCACCTAAAAAAAATACTTTTCTTGAGAGAACACTACTAAAACACTAAAATATTTGTTCAGAGAACAAACTTGTCTGGCTTTATCCCTCACTCAACAGCCTAAAATATGTTGGTACTGGGGAATGAGAGTTCTTCTCCAACAGCCTTACTGGAATATTCACATTCAAAATTATCCAAGATGGTGAGAGTTCTAAGCTGCCTGTTCTGCTTTGGAAAAATAAAGAAACTGGTATAAAACTCAAGTGACTCTCAGTTCTGAATAATCAGGCCTTTGTATTTTAAAGACATATGCGTGTGGTAAACAGCACCTTTAGAATTAATCTGGCATGCATGATTATTTCCACAAGCACTAATTTTTAAATATGGTTCAGTTTACTAACTAAATACAAATTAAAAAAATGCAAGAAAAATAGTGATAACAGCATGTTTTGTTTACTTGATCCCTTGACTCTTTTATACTGACACCAATCTTACACATCAAACTATGGGAAGCCAAGACTTGCCTAGAACGAACTATGAAGGCATGGGAAATGGAGGAATGGAACTTGTAAGTTTTCCCATAGATTGGACATTGGGGCATCTGTTTTGATGAATAAGTCAGAATTATTGTCTAAAGTGTTAAGAAATATTATTCTGCCATGATCATAAAAGCAAACAAAAAATTTCGACCTGATCACAGTTGCCAAGCTCATTCCAATGATGGGTCACATGATATGGTTTTGTTGAAAACTTGTGAAACTTTTGGAAAAAAAAAATAATTAAAATAACAAATTTGATATTGTACGGGTTGGGTAAATGGTTAAGAGAGTATAAGAATATGCAGATGTAAATCAGAAACATGATTTAATGATAGGAATTTCCAATTCATGCTTACCTTGTATCCTGCTGATACCAGTCGTCTTACATGAACAAATAGTCTATGTGTTGGTATACTTGCAGTCATGAAATTGTGATCTGGATGGCAAAAAATCTTCAAAACCTTTGATGCAATCTACAAAACATAATAAGTTACAACAGTAAGCTATTCGGACAAATAGTATATAGACAGAACAGAATTCGCATTCGAACTGTCATTTTTTATCACATCAGATTGATTTGGGCAGAGAGATAATATTGAACAAGAAGCCGAATGCTTAGAGTTCAATATTATCTCCCCGCCAAAATCAATTGTATGAGGTAAAAAATGACAGTTCGAACGTGTATGCTATTCTGTATTTATTGCACACTTACAGTTTACTGAAAAATTATTAATCAATTTTGGCAGAGGGATAATACTGAACTCGAAGCCTTCGGCTTCTTGTTCAATATTACCCCTCGGCCAAAATTGAACAAGTGCGGTAAAAATGACAGTTCAAATGTGTATGCTGTTCTGCATTTATTGCATGCCTACAGTTTACTAAAAAAAAATATTAAAAACAAAAATGATTGCCAAAAATAACCCAAACGTAAAAAAAAGAAATAGTTAAATAGTTCGTGCACCTGCTCTGTACTGTTCAAGGACAATACCAAAAAATTTATTGTTCACTTTGGTTTTTGCAGAAAAAGTGTGTATTTTATGAAAATAAAAGCATAGGCATGCAATAAAAGTGTTAGTGTACTTGTAGTCATGAAGTTGTGATCTGGATGGCAATAAATCTTTAAAACCTTTGCCGCAATCTACAGAAAATTTAAATTTTATAGTAAATTTCCTTTCTTATTATACCTACCACAATTGTTTACAACAGGCTTGCACTACAGTGGAAGTCCCTAACTCAGAAGTATACTCTCTATTTTGTTCTTTCCCAAGTGATTTGGGAAAGAAAAGTGGTGCAAAAACACCAAGAAAAAAAATAAGCCAAAACTGAGTCAAGTGCAACCGGTGCACACCCAGTAAGAAACACTCTTCTCCTTGTACTAATCCATGGCTTCTGGCACCAGTGCGCAGACGTATAACCAACGTGTCATTCTATTTGAATTTGCCAACATTGGAGTTATGTGATCAGCAGGGAGGAAGGATTCATACTTGAATAAGAAGACGGGAGGGCCTCCAGGTAAAGAATTGTGGAAGGTATAATAAGAAAGGAAATTTACTATAAAATTTAATTTTTTTTCAACCTAGCTCACAATTGTTTACAACAGGCTGAATAAACAATAGGAGGGAATCACATAACCAGCTCCCACATAACCTGACCACGTTGGAACTGTGTACAGAAGAAGAGTACCCAAGGCCAATTAAACCATAGCATCACAAACATTAGAAACAACAATGAGAGATGAGGTGTATGGCAATGTGTGACACACATACAGAAAGGACAGTAACCAGGCACAGGACTGGAACTGACCCTGGAAAAAGTCTAATGGCTAGGGTTGATAACAGCCTGAGCAGAAGAAAGAGGGCCAAAAGAAAAGAGGTCCTCAGACTGCAACTGATGCAGGTAGAAGGTGGAGAAAGTTGAATCATTTCTCCAGTAGGCTGCCTACATAACATCCGACAACTTGATAGAGTTAGAATAAGCCCAGGAGGTAGACAATGCACACACCTCATGGGCAAAAAATGCGATTGGTAATACAATCGTCAGTCGCCAGACGAGCATATGACGTGCGAATAGCAAGACAAATCCACCTAGAAATGGATTGAGGAGAGATCTTCTATCGACCAGGAATAAGAGACAGAAAGAATCGTTTCCTGCCTTTCCTAATAAACTGTGTCCGGTTGAGGTAAATGCGAATTGCACGAACCGGACAGAGCAAAGGGCAATTACCCCTGACAGAGGGAAGAGCCCTGATACAGATACATGTACATGTAGGAGGTGGAGTAGAGTCTGATATCTGATTTTTGGCCAGAAAGGAGCAATCAGTGGTAAAAGTAACTTTGTTGGCGGAGCTCCTGAAAAAAGCTGATCAACCGAGAGGGTGTGAAGCTCACTAACCCTACTGGCTGAGGCAAAAGCCATCAGAAAAGCTGTCTTGTATGTGAGAAAACGCATATCCATCTGGGATAATGGTTCGAATAGTGCCCCCCCTACCCCCCCTCCAAGCAAAGCAGCACCCAAGAAAGATTCCATCTTGGGGTCAGCTGCAAAACCCTAGGCCTTTTCAAAGAAAAGTGCTGAATAAGCTTGGAGAGGTATGGATGAGTGCCGATACGACGCTTTCCCACATACAAAAAGGTCTCCGAAATTATAGACCTGTACCCTTTGATGGTAACAGGTTGGAGTCCCCGAGAATCAAACAGATATACCAGAAACTCTGCAATCTGTGTAATCAAATGATTGGCATAATCAAAAGAGTGATCAGCATACCATCGACAGAAGACCTTCCACTTACCCACATACATTTAGGCTAAACCAGTGGAGTGCTGCTTTGTAGAAGAAATGCACTTTACTGCTTGCCTCGAAAAACCTTTAGGGAGGAGACAGGACTGGACAAAAGATATGCATAAAGGCAAGTTGGGTCAACGTGAAACCTCCTCAGGTGACCTTGACAGAGAAGGACAAGACGTACAGGGAGATGTACCGAAACTGACACCAACAGAGAGTGGAGCTGATTGATCCACACCCGCTGAGGTGACAGGAGAGCGATCAGAATGTTTTGACAACTGTAAGTTCGTATCTTGGCTAGAACCTGAGGCAGAATTGGAACCGGGGGAAGGCGTAGCTGACTAAACCGTTCCAACTGAGTGACAAAGCATCCACAGAGAAAGCAAAAGGATCTGGACACGGGGACACGAAAGTGTCCACCTGATGGTTCCAACATGTCGCAAACAGATCGATGTGGGGACGACTCCAGAGATCACAAAGCGACTGGAACACTGCTCTGTGAAGCATCCATTTGGTGGAAATGACCCTGCCCATCAGGACAGAGAGTTGGCTAGGACGTTCAGATGACCGGGAATGTGACAAACCACCACACGGGAGTTGATGTCCTGAGTGAGCACTAGAAGATCCCAAGCCAATTTGTACATGGGAACTGAATGCATCTCGCCCTGGTTCCGAATGTAGGTGTTGGACAACAGAAGGACCTGACGATTCAAAATGTGGGGGATCTACTACCGAAAACTCAGAAGAAGATCAAGAAGCTCCTTCTGGTTGATGTGAAGAGCTGCCTGATACTGGTCCCAAACACTGTGAAGGGAAAGACCTAGAAGATCCAACCCCACGCCCCATCCAAGTTCTCTGGCATCTGCCATCATAACATGATCAGACGTGGGCAAGTCCAACGGAATTCCCTGTATAGTCCACTGAACATCCGTCCAGGGAAGAAGGTGAGGACTGAGAGATGCTGGTAACTGAAGCACCAGATCCAGAGGATCGACATTTGGTCTCCAACGACTAAGCAGAAAGTGTTGGAGAGGTCTGACGTGCAGCCAACCTAAAGGAATGTGATCCGTCACTGAACCTCAGAGAAAGAGCAACCGGAGAATATTCTGAGCTGTCATGGACGTGGATTGGGTCAGAGTCAGGAAGAAAGCTGAGAGAATCCCTGCTCTCGCCTGGGGAACCACCTCCGTATTCTGCTGAGTACAGAAGTCCATCCCCAGATGACAAAACAACTTAGAAGGGACCAGGTCCGACTTCTCCTCGTTGACTCTGAACCCTAGCGACGAAAGCAGGCTCAACAGTGTGTCGACATCTGACTCCAGAAGAGCAGCATTGGAGTACCTCTGGAGGATATCATCCAGAAGTACGAAGTAATCACCCTGGACTGTGTATGATGGAAGGCTATCACATGCAACATCAGTTGGGTGAAGGCCCAAGGAGCCAGCTTGAGGCCAAAAGGCATGGCCTTGAACTGGTAAACTTGTCCCAGAAAAGCGAACATGAGATACTTTCGCGATGTCCGATGAATCGGAACGTGAAAGTAAGCGTCTTGCAGGTCGATGCTGGAAGCAAAATCTCCCTGGTGAATGGCGCAGTGAACCGACCTGAAAGTCCCCATGCTGAACTTGGGAGCAATGATAGACTGGTTCAGGATACTTAGATCGATAACCGGTCTGAGTCAGCCATCCTTCCTCGGCACCAAGAACAGGCGGGAATAAAATCTCACTGAATGAATGTTCCTGGCGACCTCGATTACCCCCTTTGACAGGAGACTGTTCATTTCCGTGATCAAAAGTTCCCAACATGAACCGTCTGAAGGAACTTGGGTTGGAAGCGGCACCTGTGACAGAGTGGGATGCCACCAAAAGGATATCTGCAGACCAGACCGAACAACATCTAACACCCAAGGATCGGATTTGATAGAGGCCCACGGTCTGCAAACTCTGATATCCTTCCTCCAACCTGGGACGAATCAAGTAAGGACCTTCATTTCGAGCCCAGCGAGGTCCGTGAGAGGAGAAACAACCTCCTCTGCTAATAGAAGGATCCTGAGACCTCCCTCTGGTCTGCCGCCGTTTACCCTCAATATGTGAGTAAGAGGAAGAAGCGGAGGCAAGACGGTCAGCCCTTGGCTTTGCAGAGGAAGCAGAAGGGTGCTTGTTAGGCTTGGAATGGCCTCTGCCTCCAACAGAAGGCAGATCAAGCTGATGAAGCAGCAGCTAATCTTTGCAATGTCGCAGGATGTCATCCCGGATCATCGCCACAAAATCATGGAATAGATGCAGACCCACAAAGAAGCAGATTGAAGAGCAGCGCGCTGCGCTTCAGGAAGGGAACAGCTAGTGTCCAATACATCATCCCAGTGAACTAATTCCAGATTAGCCGTGTTACAGGCATGTGTGTGAGTAAGATGCATGAGCGCCTTAGAAATCACACGCAAAGGAGCCTGTAGGTCGTCAAAACTTCTCTGGAGGCAGATAAGCAGCCAAGACAGAGATGACGTGATCCGACAGAGAAAACATACCCAGCATCTCTCTGGATGAGCCCAACAGGGAATCCAAAGTCGTCATAAGAATAACGGCCGACTTGGGCTTGGAAAGCTCGAGGGAGGAGAAGTCCTGATCCAAGATCGTCAAAGTCTGGCAGACTGTCGGATAGGCGGAATCTTAGGAACGATAATGCACAGGGGGCAAAAAGGTATCAGCCCTAGGGAAGAATGAAGTCTTCATAGCCTTGGGACTCAGCTCAGAGTCCAATGCTGCAAAAGGTTCGACCACCTGCACCGACTCGTATGGTCGAAAGCGCCCAGAAGCCGGTTGCTCCACAGGCTGTAGGAGCATGAACGATGATCGCGGCCTGGCTGAAACCCTCCAGCTGGTCTGACAGTTTGAGTTCCGGAAGGAACTCAAACACAAAGTCAAGAGCCGCCCCATGTCAGAAGACTGATGGCTCTTGACGTTAGGTGTGTCTGACCCATGCCCTGAGTTGGAAGACACATATCCCATCTCGGGCATACCAGCCGATGCCTCCCAAGGTGTAGGAACACCAGAGGAATTAGAAAGCGGCCTGCTTCCAATCCCGGGAGGCGGCACCACCAGGGGCATCTGGAAGCCACTAGTAGCCTCGCTGGAAGGCTCTTGGAAAGAACCTGCGTGAGCAAGGAGAGGGCCTCTTAAGCTCACGACCCAAAACTGCCAGTCCGACATGGGAAGGACCTGGCAATGTGGCTTCGCATCTGAATGCAGATGCTTACAGGGGTATAAAATACCCCAAGAATGCAAAGTGCTGGAACTCAGGAGAGTTGTCGCAGACCTCTCAGGGACAGAAGGTCCAGGCTGCACAAAATATGTCGGTCCCACAAAACTGGCCGATGGACCAGAGTGCATGGACAGAGGCGCAACAGAGTCCATGGTGACCCCACCATGGGCATCTGAATCCAAAGCAAAACCTGTTGGGCTCAACGGCTGAGAGACCACAGCAGAGGAATTGGCTGGCAACTCCTTCCGACTTCGCTGAATTGAAGCCAGGGAAGGCTGAGGCCAATATCCCATGTCTAAAGGAGCAGATATCCCTGCGGACCCCTACAGGGATAAGCCAAGGCCAGCTGAAATGAGACGTAGATGTTACAGTCGGCGCAGCAGCAGCAGAAGATATGTCGGTAGCTGTTGAAACTGATGGAAAAGCAGAGAGAGCTAGCTCGGCTCCAAAAGAGGAGTCAAACCCTAGTGACAGCCTCAGATGTGAACTGGAGAGGAACTACAGTCCCGGAACCAGGCATCTCTTCAACGGAATTTTCAACAGCAACCGCAGTATCCACTGCAAGAATGGACTGCACTGCAAATCCCCCACAGAGGGGGTAGAACTCTCACCAGACAAAGTCGTGCCGGGAGGCTCAGAACAAGTGTTCCCCTTTCCTGTGAGTGCAGGAAGAATGGCCACACACCAAACAGTTCATGGAAGCCCAAAAGGTGGATGATCAAGACCCACTCTACTGCCACTTCCTGTATTGTGAATGGAAACATTACGATCTGTGAAGGAGAACGATTATTTCTGCTTTGCTGATTGTCACAAAAGCTTTTTGATACACAGTACATGGAACGGAACAAAACAAACCCTTCGGTCTCTTTCATTCAATGCAAACTATCAATGGAATACAAGTAGTGTAAAAAAATATAATATAAAATGTATAATGAAACTTAACCCTTCCAGTGTTGTGGCCCTGGATAAGATGGACTAGCACAATACTTGTGCTGCAGCAACTGGGCACATGCACTTGTACTTGTTGGAAGATTTAGAAGAGCACCCATTACTCGTGGAGCATGAAGCATGAGATTCCTCAACATGCTTTGACAGAAGGCATTGCCCACAAGGAATTGTCCTGGGCATAACTGAGGTGAGAGAAGTAGATGGGATGAAGAACCCAAAAGAAATAAAAAGCAAAACACACACGACTGGAGGAAGGTGGCAGGAAATAAAGGTCTGGTGGGAAAACAAAAGAACCCAAACAGCCAAAAGGAACCAAATAAGCAGAAATTCAACCCTCAACGGAGGAGAGAAATGCTGCCAGAACAGCCCCCCCCCCCCCCCCACAGACACATAACTCCAAAAGCAATATCCAGAAGGATAGCATATATATGTAAAAAAAAAAACAAAGACCGAATCGCATGGTACACTATAGTCATGCACGAACACAGAGAAATCATATATGATAAATGAAAGAGTCAATGACTCTGTAGCTCAACTTGGATATGACAGGAATTAGTACTTGCTGTGACCAAGACAACTGAATATTGAATATGACAGGAATTAGTATTTGTTTTGGCCCAGTCAACAATAATAAAAGAATTACAAGGTGACTGTAATGGACTACAGATTAAGACCAATCATTGTAGATTATAATTTTTGTGTGGAAATTTTCAGTCCCAAACAAAATATTTTCAGACTAAAATTTTTTCTTCTTCTTCTTAAAATTGACCAAAATGCATCAAAACACAAAAAACTAATTTCCGGATTTTGGTCCAAAATTTTCTAAGTCCCACCCGGACCCCTAATTTACATAATTTATTCACGAGAAAAACTCTGTATTATATGTAATGTATCCCATGGTACTAAACATTCAAACAAAAATTTATTCAAATCAGATCTTTCATTTGGAAGTTCTGCGCAAAAATCTGATTGCACTTAATTTTGAACAAAATGGCTGCTAGCGGCCATCTTGAATTTCAGACTGGACCCAAAAACACTCCTTCTCGTCCCACAGTGATAACAAAGGTACCCAAGAAGTTTCGCGAAGATCGGTTCATAAATACAGCCTCTAGCCCGAGCCGTATTGGGATTTGCACTCACAGTGCTGAAAGTAACACTAAATAAATCAAAGTTAGCCTAATTTGCATAATTTACGCACAAGAAAAAAACCTGTAATATATGTAATGTATCCCATGGTAGTAAACATTCATACAAAAAATTATTCAAATCAGAGCTTTCATATGGAAGTTCTGTACAAAAAACAGATTTCGGCATCGTCAGTACAAAATGGCTGCTGGCAGCCATCTGGAATTTGGAACTGCACCCAAAAACACTCGTTCTCGTCTCACGGTCATAACAAAGGTACCCAAGAAGTTTCGTAAAGATTGGTTCATAAATACGGCCTCTAGCCCGAGCCATAGCAGCTTGGCACTTACAGCTCTGAAAGTAACACTAAATAAATCAAAGTTAGTCTAATTTGCATAATTTACGCACGAGAAAAAAACCCGTATTATATGTGATGTATCCCATTGTACTATACATTTATACAAAACTTTATTCAAATCAGAACTTTCATACAGAAGTTCTGTACAAAAAACTGATTTTTGCATCATCGGTACAAAATAGCCACTGGCAGCCATCTTGAATTTCGGACCACACCCAAAAACACTCGTTCCCGTCCCAGGGTCATAACAAAGGTACCCAAGAAGTTTCGTAAAGATTGGTTCATAAATACGGCCTCTAGCCCGAGCCATAGCAGCTTGGCACTTACAGCTCTGAAAGTAACACTAAATAAATCAAAGTCAGTCTAATTTGCATAATTTACGCACGAGAAAAAAACCCGTACTATATGTGATGTACCCCATGGTACTAAACATTTATACAAAACTTTATTCAAATCAGAACTTTCATACAGAAGTTCTGTACAAAAAACTGATTTTTGCATCATCGGTACAAAATGGCCGCTGGCAGCCATCTTGAATTTCGGACCACACCTAAAAACACTCGTTCCCGTCCCAGGGTCATAACAAAGGTACACAAGAAGTTTCGTAAAGATCGGTTCATAAATACGACCTCTAGCCCGAGCCATAGCCAATTGTTGATGTACGGACAGACGGACGACGGGCCATGACAATAGCTCAAATTTGACTTCGTCAAAGTTGAGCTAAAAATCTTGTGAATATAATGAGAGAATATACAAAAACACAACCCTGTATTATTCAATGGTCAGCAGATCCATAATTCAGCATAGGAACGTAGTGAAAATGAGCATCACTGATTAGAGCAACTGAAAAAATGCATCTTCCTAAGATGGCAGAAGAAAAAAGAATGACACATTGGTTATTCATCTGTGCATTGGTACCGGAAGCCATGGATTAGTACAAGGAGAAGAGTGTCATCCCCTACTGGGTGTGCCCCGGTCGTACTCGACCCAGAATTTGCTTCTTTTTTCTTGGTGCTTTTGCACCACTTTTCTTTCCCAAATTGCTTGGGAAAGAACAAAATAGAGAGTACATGTATACATCCGAGTTAGGGACTTCCATTGTAGTGCAAGCCTGTTGTGAACAATTGTGAGGAAGGTTGATAAGAAATAAATAGTTACAGCAATGAGCTATTCGTTATCAGAAAAAGAAAGTAAACAGTTTCTGTTCCTGTTTCTTAAAAGTGCATGTAGGAATAAGCAAAGTTCTGAGAGAGATGGTTATAATTAATTTAATAATGTTTCTCTCTTTGTATTACAAATTTTAAATGGTTGAGTGCTAGAAGCCGCTATCAGGGCTTTCAGAATGGAAGTGTCAGTGACACTGTAGCTTAACTGGACTGTGTGTAGTGTTTGATGAAAAGGATAATATTCAATGTTTATGAAAGGATTATGAAATAAGACAAGAATTGTGATAATTGAGAATATGTTAATTTCTGTTCCCTACATGCTATGTTTTTAATAAAAACAATATGAGGTGTAGACTGTACTAAAGAATTGAGGCATGGGTTAATGTGGCCCTCACAGTTAATGTATGTCTACCAAATAACCATGAAATCCCTTCATAAATATAACTCATAGATTTTGCTAAAGGAATCTAGGGCACATGATGAGGCAGTCACGGTTGACCGATCATGACCAAAATAGGACAGTCTCGTCTAAATATCAAACCAAGTTAAACTACCAAGTTACAATGAAATCCCTTCATAAAGACAACCTGTAGACAGTACTAAAGGAATCTAGGTCACGTGACCAGTCAGAGGTAACGGCTGACCGATCATGACCAAAATAGGACAGTCTCTCATCCAGACATCATACCAAGTTACAATGAAATCGCCTCATAAATTTCGAACAGTAGACTGTGCTAAACAAATCTGGGTCATGTGCCTGTGTGGCCATCATGGCTGACCGATCATGGCAAAATAGGGCATTCTTACCTAGACATTATACTGAGTCATCCTATAAATTTGCAATGAAATCCATTCATAAATGCAAGCTGTGGACTGTGCTAAACGAATCTAGGTAACATACTCCTGTGACCATCATGGTTTACTGAACCTGACCAAAATAGGACGTTCTCATCTAGACATTATACAGAGTCATCCTACAAAGTTACAATAACATCCCTTCATAAATTCGACCTGTATACTGTGCTGAATGTTTTCGTTTTTCAGGCCTGCGCAGCCATCACAGTTGACCGATCGCGACCAAAAGGGGACATTCTCATCTTGACCTTATACGGAGTCATCCTACCAAATTACAATGAAATTCCTTCATAAATACGACTTGTAGACTGTGCTAAAGGTTTTGGGGGTTTAACTGGTAGAGTGCTGAATTATTTCTCAAAGGTGATTTGTAACATGACTATTTTTTTTAAAGATTCTATTGCTACCAGCAAGGGGGAGACCTTAGTTTAGCAAAATTTTGTTTATCAATAATTGATTTGTTACAATTTATTAGAGAGTGCAGCACTCTCCAATAAATTGTAACAAAACATTTTTATATAAACATTTTTTGTTCTACTCCTGAACAAAAATCAAACCATTGCATACAGTGTAAAGCCACAAAAGTGGCTTCTAGCACTCTACCAGTTAATATTAGTCTGCTGAAAATAAGCGGATGACACATGGACATCAGTAGTAGTGCTGAAGTAGTTATGGAATCCTGACACCCGTTAACCATTTAGTTATAACTAGTCCACTGAGAGTGTGGTGGCTCAGTGGTTACGGCATTGGACTTCAAACTGAAAGGTCCACGGTTCGATCCCTGCAAGGGGTAACTGCATATTGCCCTTTGGTAAGGCATTTAATACCGATTGCCCACCAGGGGGCACAGTGACACTGTGTGCTAAGGCGAATTGCACATTGATGGTGCACACTTGTCTTCAACCAACACTAACCCTGCTTGTGTGGAGTTAGTAAGCTGGGGAGTTTGACTGTGACCCTGACTGTTGAAAGTGTCATTATCTCCCCCCCCCCCCCCCCAAAAAAAAACAAAAAACAAAAAAAAAAAACAAACATAATCCACTACCGCTTAAATGAACACTTTACTTGACAACAGAATATGCATATGCTGGGATGCTGAATTATGATAATGAAGGCAGAACCAAGATGATAATATTTTGTTTTTGTGGATTCAGACAATAAGAAAAATGCAGGTTGTAACTTATTCAAATCTAACTAAGTACTTTCTGGTGACAGGAGGTTTTTATAGTTAATCTTTACTTTTCATGGAAATACATACAGGATACCAAGGATTTTTGGGGGTGTCAACAGGGACGAATATAGGACCCTTTCCAAATGGCATTTGGGCGTAATTGTCCCCAATTCTCAACCCCAATTTCCTAATCTTGGTCCCCACTCTAACAAAATTTCCATGCACAATTAGAGTTCTGAATTGGGTGGTCATAAGGCCTCAGAAAACCTTTGGTTTTCTGAGGTATTATGACTACCCAGTTCAGGATACGAATTGTGCATTAAATTTAAACTGTTCACCTAAAGAAGCACACAAAGTCAAATTCAAAGGCAAATAACAAGCTCTTCTTTAATAGTGTAAGAACAGTTTAATAGAGTCTACAGAGACTCGGGGGTGAATATGCTTGTTGTAAAACTTAGTTGTAGTATATACATGTATGCAGTTGCTTAGATATTGGACGTAATGTTCAATTCGAATGTAAAATTTCTTAGTCTAAAGTTGTATGTTTCTTCTCCTCCAAAACAAATTCCCAATTGGAGACCTCACAACACAAATTTTCCCAATGCATGGGCCTTTCCCAAAGAGGGCAGAAGAATCCTTGGATACCAACTGTTGTTGAGTAACTACCAGAATCATGTCAATCAGGACTACAAGGAAATCTATTCTTAGTTCCTTATATTTCCTTGCACTCATGATGGAGATAAGTCTGGTATCTACTCTACAACAGTATGTATTATTTTTATTATATGCGTTACAATGTTTTTTAATTGCACTAAATCATACACAAGCACTGAAATCCTCCCCAATCTCCTTTAACCCGCAGTTTCTATTGTGTAAGTTATTGCATAAACAAATGTTTTTTGGATGGACAAACACACAAGATTAATGGACAGATGGAAAGACAGTGAGAAGGATTAACAGATGGAGCACTATTCCTTCCTTGCATTGAGATAATTATTCTGAACTTTAAATGTAAGTTCTCACAGAATATAGCTTATAATTATAATACCTAAATGGAAATACATAGAACAATCATTGAAGGTGATGAATGCCCCTACTTTTGGAATTACAAAATGCACCTCAGAAATGTAGGAAGAATTGTACACCCCAAAAATTACATACATCAACCAAACTTAAATTAAACAAGAGGTGTGACTTCCCAGATGGGCCTGTCCATACCCCTGCCACCATGATTGGTAATAGTTATAAAATGGGCAAAACGGCAAAACTCTGGCAAAAATATTCGGACCGGAACTATAATCGCAGGTGTGCAGGTTCACATGGTGGTGAACATTCATACCAAGTTTCAAGGACATTGGTCCATAAACATCTTAGAAAAGCTTCAGACAAAAATATGTTTACAGATGGATGGACAGACAAGATGATTCCAGTATACCCCCACCACACCCCACACAAATTGTTGCAGGGATATAATTAACTGGGAGAGTGCTAAATTATTTCAGGTTGTGAAAATTTGTTAAAATGTCTTTGCCCAGGGTACTCTTCCATAAATTTTAAGATGGCAAATCCACACAGTCTGAATAATTTCAGTTCAAAGATAATATGAAGTACATCCACAGAATTTGATAGTGGTATCTGAATTTCATTTTAACCCTTTACCCAATGAATCGGCCAAATCCACCCACGAAAAAGCATTATTTTTCAAACAATTTCAACAAAACCATATCATGTGACCCCTCTTTGGAACGAGCTCGTTCCAATGAGGGGTCACATGATATGGTTTGGTAGGAATTTTTTTTAAAATTTAAAAAAATGATATTTAAAATAATAAATTTTGATACTGTCTGCATTGGGTAAAGGGTTAAACCCCCAATATGGGCTTCCAGCACTCTACCAGTTAAGTTCAATGAGAAAAGGAGCTTGTACCATTACAAATGGTCATAAGCTATCTGTTTTTGTATATTTTTGAGGCAAAAAATATGAAAATGTTTAATCATGCATGTGTCATCTGTTAGTCATTTAAGATAAAGGGTTAATTGTATCTTGCCAATTTTTTGTAATGATCCTGTAATCTCAAGGCCATCAAGGGGAGTAAATAGTTCTAAGATCCAAAGTTTGCTGATGCTAAAACTAAACGTAAATAAAACAATTTCAATTTACCTCTGCATCCTCTCCAAAAAATCGGTACCTGTAGCCACATTCAATAAATAACACCGCATCCTTATAGATGTTTTTTATATCAACAAATTGTTGTTCTAATGGAGTGTATTTAATTTTTCCAGCTGATGTAAGTAAAGTTTTAGACTTTGTTTTCTTAAGCATTTTTGAAGATGATTCTGTTGAGAACTGATGACAAGATGAAGAGGGTGTATCTTCAGTGTCCATAGATTCCTCCTCAATATTGCCATTTGTATTCTCATCAATATCTTCAGTACACAGATCTGGTAAACTGTAACCTGACTGTCTTTTCAGCATTTCAGCTGTAACAGTGTTGGGATCTTTTTTTGAATCATCAAGATCAGCAATGAAGGACTGTAGTTTCAACTTAGTAAACTGTGATAACTGCCGTGATGTTGGTGGTAGATGTTTTTCATTAACAACTCTGGTAGCATCTTGAATATTGCTGGTAGATTGTGACATACTTGTACTAGGTACAGGAATGCACTGTCTCTTGGAATTTCCATCACTGCTTTCTGGGCTTCTTTGCCTTTTCTGTGGAATACAAAAAAAAATATGTCACATGAATTACATGTGCCTCGCCTGTATTAGCAAAATAAATTATTTTATTACAGTGGAACCCTGTTAATTGAATAGCTACTTTGCTAAGAAAAAATATTCAGTTAACAGGAGTATCCAATTAGCAGGTATTTTGCCATTCCTTTGTATTCTAGTGATAAAATGTGCATTTATTCCATTATATCTTGTTTGACAAAGCTCATACTTACATTGTATGTACTGTCAAATAGATCTATCAATATGGCGACTTCAGTTTCAGGAGTGAACAATTAATCCATACCAAACAAATTGGCTGCATCCGCCGCATTATATACAAATTGTGCATTAGAAATTTTTTTGAAAAAGTCAACAAAACCATATTGTGAGCCCCCTTCCTAAGAATGAGCTCATCGATAAGGGGGGCACATGGCACATGATATAGATTTGTTGAATTTTTTTAAGAATAGGGGGGCAAAAATTAAAATAACAAATTTTTATGGCATGTGTTTTCTGTAAAGGGTTAAAATCTTTTCGTGGGAAATAGGCCAAATAATACAATGTGTGTACAAAAATGTGAACACTACACCATGAATTATAAGCTGTAACATTCCAAGATATGACCTTGGATTAAGTCAAAACACACCTTTGAGTCATGAGCAATAATTCTACCAAGTATGAATGAGATCTGTCAATTATACCAAGTTATATGGACCGGACGAGGGTTGTATAACAATATACATATAAATGTATTGCTGCCTGTGACCCTGACCTTGATGATATTACCTTGGATCAAAGTCTTGACAAACCTTTGAGTCATAAGCAATAATTGAACCAAGTATAAATAAGATCTGTCAATTATACCAAGTTATATGGACCAGACAAGGGCTGTAGGTATAACAATATCAAAGTTTATTGTCTGCGACCTTGAACTTGATGATTTGACCTTGGCTTAAAGTTGCAACACACCTTTCAGTTATCAGCAATAATTGTACAAAGTATAAATAAGATCTGTCAATTTTTCCAAGTTATTTGGACCCGACAAGGACTGTGTAACAATATCAAAGTTTTGCTGTCTGTGACCTTGATGCTGAAGTTAAGACCTTGGATCAAAGTCGCAACACACCTTTGAGTAATGGGCAATAATTGTACCAAGTATAAATAAGATCTGGCACTCATACTAAAATATATGGACTGGACAAAGTGATTGTGAAATGTCAAAGTTTTTCTGTCACCTTAACATTGGGCCTGTGACTTTGACCTTGAGGAGCACATACCATATTATAATTCATGACACACTGTCTTTTGATAATACATATTGTTGTTCAAAAAATATTCAGTGGTTAAGAAGTTATGGCCTGGACAAACAAAATGTAGAAGGCGGACGGATGGATGGACAGATGGATGGACAGACGGATCCATGGATGGACTACAGACAATGGACGAGTTAGCATTAGAAAAGCTCTGCTGACTTTGTCAGACGGAGCTAAAAGGATGATGGTGAGGAATGTGACTTGTAGGGTTTACTAATGCAATTGCTGACAAAATATTTACCAAATCTAACCAAATCTAATTCAACAAAATTCAGAAAAATTTGATAGCTCGCATGTATAGACATCACACCAAAGCTACATATGAAATCTGAAAAAAATTGGGTGAGTGATGTGGCCTGTAGGGTGTGTCAATGGAATTGTTGACAATTTATATGTCAAATCTAGGATGGCTGCTCGTTGCTTTGTTTTCCACCGAAATTCAGAAAAATTTGAAAGCTTCCATCTAGACATCACACCAAAGCTACATATGAAATTTGAAAAAGATTGGGTGTGAGATGCGGCCTGTAGGGTGTGCCAATGGAATTGTTGACAATTTATATGCCAAATCTAAGATGGCCATTGGCGTCATGTTTTGCAACAAAATTCAAAAGAAATTCAATGGCTCTAATCTAGACATTGCCCCAGATTAATTAAGCCATGTATGAAATTTGAAACTGATCAGGTGAGAGATGTGGCATGTATGTGCCAATGGAATTGTTGACAATTTATGCGCCAAATCCAAGATGGCTGCTGGCGGCCATGTATTTCAATGAAATTCCCAAAAATTTGATAGCTCCTATCTAGACATCACACCAAAGCTTCATGAATATGAAAATTTTAAAAGATTTGATGAGAGATATGGCATGTAGGATGTGCCAATGGAATTATTGGCAATTTATATGCCAAATCTAAGATGGCCGCTGGTGGTCATGTTTTTTAACAAAATTCTGAAACATTTTATAGCTCCCATCTAGACATTGCCCCAAAGCCATACATGTATGTATGAAATCTGGAACTGATCAGATGAGAGCTGCCGTCTGTATCTGTAGGGTGTGTTAAAGGAATTGCAGACAGACAGAGAAATGGATGGATGGTCGGATGGGTGGATGGATGGACAGACAATGGACAGGCAGAAGGATGGTGGGTTGCAACCCATCCCAATAGCTCATACTTGACATTGTCAAGTTAAGCTAAAAAGGCAGAACATTAATAAATGAAACTGTCAATGTACGTATATGTGGTACTAATGCCTGCCTTTTTTACATGCCGATTCCATATCAAAAAATGCCCATGAAAGAACCTGAAAAAATCCCAAATCCCCGAGGCCGAAAAGCGCCAAACCCGGAGACAGAAAAGCATTGGGCCGAAAAGCGCTGGGCCGAACAGCAATGATTCCGAAAAAAAGGCCCTAAAAATGTGCGTGCTTTTTCTTTCCGGTTCACTTCTTTTGCGGAGCTGGAGATAACTTCAGTGTTATGGCATTTGGTTTCTGTCTTTTGCGGGCCGTTTTCCGAGGCTGGGTAAGAGGATGTGTTGACACTGTAGTCAATATTAAATTACATTTGCAGCATTATTGCCAATACATGTATCGGCATTTGTAAAGAATTTAGAGATTGTAATTTGTTTCTGCGACGAATTTGAACTTGGTCCATGTGACTTCAATTTTGTCAAACTATTTGCTTTTGGCATTCTGAAGGTTGTCTCGATTTTTGACAAATGCCAAAGAATATTCCTGTCTTTTTTCTGCAGAAAATCTGAAAAAGGTATTGCACACAGAATTCCAACAAGGCAACATCACGTAACGATACTGAAAACCTAAGTTTTTCAACTGGAGTTGCCTCCCCTATATACGACAGAGTACTGCAAAAATAAATGTCGGATCTTTTGGTTGTGTGGATGGCAAAAGGCCCGTGTAACTACTAACATCGACTCGCATTTTCTATTCAATATGTATTCAAATATGCTCCTACTTCGACTTGATCAGAATATCTTCAGGTCAACTCGATTATTCTTTCTTTATGAAGAGTTTGCATTGAGGATAAACGTCGAAGATTATTTGAAATTGAAACCACTTTGCTCAGCGAGGTCGCTAACCATTTTTCGTCTTCCATACAGTACACGTCCAAATAAGTTGTACGTTATAATATAATTAATGTAAATACAGCGCTTTTTTGCTACAGTTGTAACAAGGGCGGAGGGACCATATTATAAAGTTGCTGGGTCCAAGGGCCTATTATAAGTAATGAAATTTTGTTTATTTTGAAAATATTCACCTCTGATATTCCTTCAATTCAATTTCAAATTAAATAGACACAAAATGTACATCATAATGAAGATTGAGATGTAGAACACAAAACACATGTGTAATCAACTCATAGAGTCCACTATAGGCACCACTGGTTCCTGGAAGGCGGCTGCCGTATTCGCACCAGAACTGATAATTTAATAATATTTCACAAAAACAACTTGTGGCCAAAGGTGCTTTAGTATCCAAGAACAAAGTTAGGGGATCAAAATTCTTCAAAACACGGCAACAGAGCTGCTTGGGGGTAAATTCCAAAGCCTTTGCTTTTGTTTACGTTTCTTTCAGTATACTTTCGATTTCTGGTCGACGTCATCGGACGGGGTCCAGGTCTTTTCGGCCTCAGGAACATTCGGCCCCAGGTATTTTTCCGAGAACATTCGGCTGCAGTCGAGGCCGAATGTTCCCACTTTTGAGGCCAAATGTTCCCACTTTGGGTACAAATTTTCGGAGTTTGGGAGTTGAAAAATAGCTTTAAAAATAATTTTTTAGTTCATTTTGTTAGTTTTTTTTTTATATTAGGAGGTTTTCTAGAATATTTTTTAAAGAATAATATATACGGCATACCTACCTTTATTCCTAAAGTCGAAATATATTATTTAAGCACAAGACCAATCCATAATGAATAATGAAATATAAAATCCATTGTATAAAATCCACTGAACTGAATAACAGAATGACAACATATGTTTTCCAGTGTCGACATGCAAACCCGAAATGATATACTTCTTCTTGGATGTTGTTTGGCACAACTCATCTTGAAAATTTTGTTTTCATAAGTCCTTCTGCGTGAAGTAGTGATCAAAGTTCTGGCCTCTGATGAGATACTGACACAGTTTTTACAGGGTGACTGAATCTTGATTGATTTAATAGCACTTGATTAGGAGATCAAATACTGTTTTTACAGTTTCTACGGACCCTTAAACCTTTTGTGTGGACTGAAATTGTCCTTGATGAGATAACCTTATACTGTTTTTCACGGTTTCTTTGAACATTTATTTGAACACTTCTGGCGTAAAAACAATTACTCACATAGATTTTTTAGGTTGTGTGCCGTTATATATAAAGTGTAATTGTCAATATATATGTCTTTTTTCTTTTTTCTTGTTTCTAAAATAATTATCAAACTGTGGTTTCAGTATTACTATAAATTTGGCCACTTCTCATAGCACACACGGAGCCGAAATCTTGTAATTATGCAAATTCCTAGCCATTTTCCAGCTCGAGGTTCTCGGGGATCTCAACCCACTTTCCCACTGCCAGACGCACACTCCAAATTAATAAGATAATTGGCTCTCGATCCCGACTCTTGTGGATTTATAAGCAAATAAAGCTATAAAGCAAATAAAGTTATCAGGGTCGCAAGGGATTTCAATCCCACATCGTCCCTGCGCGCCTTCGGCGCTCAGAAACTTTTCATTCATTCATATATGTCAATGTATTTTATATGTATATATTGTACATTACGCTGTATTTATTTTTGGTTTTTGTTTGTAATAAAGATGTTTAAACTCATCTTAACCTGTGTCTCTCTTAGTCTCCCTAGTTTAAAACGGAGGCCGAATGTTCCCAGGCCGAATGTTCCCGAGGCCGAAAAGACCCGCTCCCATCGGACGGAAAAGGCATGTAAAAACAACGCCGTCTAAAATCAAATAATGAAAAAGATCGCCTTCATATAGTATACTGTTATTAGATAGAGATTGCACAGATGCCATATTCAATGCAAGGTATCATGATACCTGTTGAAATTTCTTAGAATTACGATTTTGTTTTTCAAAGGAAATTTGTGGTATCGAATGATTTGCGCATGTCTGTCGAGCATGGAAACCATCTTCAATAAAAAATGCAGACAGTGTTGTCCTTTTCAAAAATGCAGTCCTATCGCTGCACTCGAAAACGTTTTGAATGCCTAGCTTTGTTATTGAACATCTGAAGCACATTCGGCAACGAGTTGTTGTGAAATTTTATTGTCAGTTCTGGTGCGAATACGATAGCAGACTTCCAGGAACCAGTGGTGCCTGCTGTCAACTCTATGGGTTGATAACATAAGTTTTTTCGTGTTCTATACATTCCAACTTTGTATAATTTGTGTATATTTAACCCATTACCTAACAAATCGCCTGCATCCGTCCGCGTAATATGCAAATTCAGCAGTTGAAAAAATATTATTATTCAAAAAATTTCAACAAAACCATATCATATGACCCCTCGTTGGAACGAGGGGTCACATGATATGGTTTTGTTGAAATTTTTTGAAAAATTTGAAAAAATGATATTTAAAATAATAAATTTTGATATCGTCTGCGTTGGGTAAAGGGTTAATCTGAATTTGAGGAATATGAGAGGTGAGAATTTCAAAATAAACAAAATTCCATTACTTATATAGCCCCTTAACTAAAGTTCTTTCAATGGAGTATTGCAACAGCCATTTGCCACCCGGGTGGCAAATAAAATGGCTATTTCTCATTATTTACTAAGCTATTTGCCACTCTAATTTTCTTTTTATTTTAGCTATTGGCAAATAGCAATTTCAATCAAAAGGTGGTGGCAAACAAAGTTGATAATCAAAAGGGGATGGCATATACATGTAACAATAATGAACAAAGGGGTGACAAATGACAATAGTATAATAATAAAAAGGGGATGGCAAATTATGATAAAAATCAAAAGGGGATAGTAAATGCAAATAATAATGAAAAGAGGGTGGCAAAGCAATAATAATTAAAACAGACAGCAAATAACGATAGTAATTAATAGAGGTGGCAATTACTAATAATAATAACAACTTGGCCGGCCGCTGATTTGTCGCGGTTCTTGGATGAGAAGGCCTTGGTTACCCCTGTACTCCCAACTGCCTCCCTATTCCCACGCTTCTTCTCTTCTCCCAACACTCAGAGATGAACTGCTTGATGACATTCTTCCCAATCTCTCCGATTAGCATATTAACCCTCTCCTTTGAGTCTCCCACTAACCACATGTCCTTCATTCTCCCATTCCACTTCCCCATTATGTTCCCAGTGAATCGTATTCTGTTAGACTGGTATTTTGGGCATTCTAGAAGAAAGTGTTCCAGGGTATCCACCACGCCCAAATTACACATCTGGCACTCCTTTTCACTGTTTTTCACAATTTTTCCCCTCAGCTCCAGGGACCGCGACCTCAGCTTGAACAGCAGTGATCCCCAAAGGTGCCATCAAGGTACTCTTCAAAACCAGGCTTCTCTTTATCACGCAGACCACCCAAAGACCTCTTTGATTTGACCCTCTCTCGCCAATTACGGTTACCATCCCCCATGACCCTTTCTCTGACGATTTTCAGCTCACCTGACTGAAAGTCAGGGTGAGCTTTTCTTATCACTCTTCGTCCGTCGTCCGTCCATCTGTCGTCCGTCGTCCTGCGTGAAGGTGGTGTTTGAGCCTCTTTCTCCTAAACCATTGGCCACATTTTAATTAAATTTCATGTAAGTAGTGATTATATAGGGGCATTTTGATTTTTATGCAAATTAGGTTTCGGCTCATTTTGAGAAGAGGGGTGTGGAAAAAAATGGCCTTATTTTTTTTAAATCTTCTTTTAATGAACCACCAGTAGCAGAGACTTGATATGTGGTATACAGAGTCCTTTTGAGGTTTAGAATCAAGTTTGTTCAAGAGAAGTTTGTGGGGCATTATTTGCCTTCGTTATGGGGGGGGGCGGGGGGGGGGGGGGGGGGGCAAAAATTTTGGCCACACCAAAAATTTCTATTTTCAGAACCGTGAGGTCGATTTGAACCAAATTTGATATGAGATGATAATGGGTCATAAGTAGTTGATTGATGCAAAAAAAAATTTTCTCATTGGCCCGTGGGAACCTCGGGAGCTAAAAATAGGAAAAACCTTAAAACTGCCATCTCTCCAAAACTACATGGCACAGAGAATTCTTATTTTGTATAAAGCTTACTTTTATCCAGTAGAATAGAATGGTTTAAAAAATCCCTATCGGTTTGATCACAAGGTACTTTTTTCAGGACTTTGAAAAAGTGCTGAGTCAGCACTTTTTAACACTGTAGGCAACAGGAAAAACATTAAAAAATCTTCTTCTTCAGATCCAGCAGGCAGAATCTTTTGATATTTGATATGCAACATTGTGGGGGGGATCTGATTCAAGTTTGTTCAAATTGGCCACCTGGGTTCATATTTGTGCTCAGTATAGGAGCCTGATTTCGAACTTAGTGCATTTCAGGCAAATTTCTTTAAAAATCTTCTTCTCCAGATCCAGCAGGCAGAATCTTTTGATATGTGGTATGCAACATTGTGGGGTGGATCTGATTCAAGTTTGTTCAAATCGGCCCCCTGGTTTCATATTTGGGCTTACTATAGAAGCCCGAATTCAAACTTGGTGCATTTCAGGCAAATTTCTTAAAAAATCTTCTTCTCCAGATCCAGCAGGCAGAATCTTTTGATATTGGGTATGCACCATGCATAGGGGTGAGATTCAAGTTTGTTCAAGCCAAGTCCCTGGGTTCATATTTGGGCTCACTGTGGTAGCCTGAATGATAACTTAGTTCAAAATGAGGAATTTTTTTAAAAAATCTTCTTCAGATCCAGCAGTCGGAATGTTTTGATATGTGGTGTGCAGCATCCTTAGGGGGGTGAGATTCAAGTTTGTTAAAGCCAAGTCCCTGGGTTCATATATGGGCTCCCTGTGGGAGCCTGAATTATAACTTAGTTCAATATGAGGAATATTCTTTAAAAATCCTTTTTTTTTAGATCCACTGGTCAGAATCTTTGGATATTTGGTATAAGCTTTTCTTAGGAGGAGCAGATGCAACTTGTTGAAATCAAATCTCTGGGTTGATATTTAGGCTACCATGTCAGGCGAGCGCCCTCAGGCCCCCTGGGGCCTCTTGTTTTATTTACTCTGGTTTGACCAAACGTCTAGGTCTGAGATCTCCAATGAGTAGTTCCCTACTAGCTCCCTCACTTCGACCATCCACCCCATTTTGATACTTGTGTTGAAAATTCTCAGGAACATTACTTTACACTATCGGCTGTCAGGAGATTTACCAAATAATTAAGATAACCAGGTTTCAATAGGTCTAATCTAGGTCCTGTCCTTGATCCTCATCCACCCAAGCTCACCCCTGATGGCTTCTAGCGCCGCGGCATTACTCGACCCTGTTATCCATCAGTCTGCAGGATTTCCAAGCTCTTTACGGCCATCTGGTTTAGGGTTACAGTATGTTATACTTGGCAGACCCACCATTTCCCAAATGGTTTTCCCCATGAAAACCTTATTGAAACTGTTTCTCCCTATAAGTTTCATTTGGTTAAGGATTCGCTTCCCCTTCAGAATCAATTTATTTGTGTGGTTTCGGTAGATGCCTCTTCCTGTGATGTTTATATTTACCACAAATACTCGTAGTCACCTGTCTCTCCTACACTAAGAAGTTTGCTGCATTTGCTTTTTAATGGTCGTATTAGTAATCAGAGGGGGTGGAAAATTATAAAAATCAAATGGGGTGGTAATAATGATAATCAAAAGAGGTGGCACATAATGGTAGTATTAGTATTAATCAGTGGGGGTGGCAACTAACTAAGAATTAAAAAGGATGGCAAATAATGATATGTAACAATCAAAAGGGGTTGGTACATGTAAATAAAGATGTTAATCAAAAGGGGTGGTAAATAATGATAGTAATCACAAAGAGGGGGCAAATAAAGATAATACTGAAAAGGGCATGGCAAATAACTATAATAATCAAAAGGGGGTGGCAAACAAGCCAGAAAATAAGCAGACAGTCACCTGCAAAATGAGGTCCCCAGAGGGTGAATTTAGTGCTGCTACCCTGCATAGCAGGGTAGCATAACTAAATTTACCCTGTGTGAACCTCAATCTGAATCAGGTTCTCAAAACTAAATAGAAAGAGGTACCCAGAGGATAAATTGGCCCACTGTATGGGATAGCATCATCAAATTCACCCTCTGGGGACCTCATTCAGCAAATGCCAGACTGCTTATTTTCAGGCCTGGTGGCAAATAAGGCAGCCCTTTATATTACCCCTAATTCAAACAAGTGAAGGGTGTGCCCAGATTTGGAGATGGATACCAACACCTTGTTCTAAGATTTTAAAATAAAGATATTTGTTAAGAAATATTTTTTCACTATGAAAAATAGGTCTTAGAAAGCCCTGCACCACATTCTATTTAGTATACATGTATTTTGACTAATCATGCAGTTTCATATTTGGGCACATTTTTATTTCAATCGGGTGTGCCCAAATTGGGTGAATGTAAAGGCCTGAATGAGGATAATGATCAAAAGGGGATGGCAAAGAAAGATAATAATGAAAGGGGGTGGCAAATACTATTAATAATCAATAGGTGGCAAATAATGATAATATAACAATAGGTACCATGAGTTTGGAGGGCATTACAGTTTATTATTACCAGTTTAGTGGGCATTCTCTTGTATGTTAACAGAGTTTAGCAGGGCTCTAAAACTCGTGGTTTCATGCATCCGGAAGCGGGCTGTTAATGAAAACAAAATTCATTAACAGCCTGCCACCTGCTTCCGGCCATGGTAATAATAGAAATAACATGAGTTTGGAGGGTGTTACAATTTATTAACAGCCCAAGAGGATTGAATAACAGCTGAGGGTTTATTAAAGGCCCAAGACAAAGTCAAAGGCCATTAATAAGCCAGAGGGTTATTATTCAATCCTTGAGGACTTGGCTCAGATCACCATTAAGTCCAAATTTCATAAATAAAACATTGCGAAATTGTGATTGAATCAAGAAAAACAAGAGAAAATCACATCTGAGATTGATTATTCAATCCTTAAGATCTGTCCCAATTCGCGAGAATCAGTTTTGATTCTCATAAACTCCTGCAGTTAGAGTCAGTTTTAGTTCTTGAATAATTAATTTAAAATTTTACAGTACTGTTATATTCTTGAGAGTGTAACCAGAACATATTCCAGAGTGAAAAAACAAACCTCATATTTACATGTACATGTATATATTTATTAGAGGTTAATCCTTTGGATCTCAGTTCCAGTTTAGATGAGTTTCTTATCTTTCATGTAGAATGTATGCTCCAACATAAAGGCTTTTGGTTGTGTTGCTTATGAAAGCTGCTGTACTTGGACAATGCTTTCTATTGAAGTCCAGGCTGCCTGTAAAGGCAGCCAAACCTTCACTAGATACCAGTGCTAAGTCAAAGGGTTGTTATCTTATTATGAGGGAGCAAAAAATAATAAAAATTCTCTGGGCTTTTTAAATACACTTTCAGAAGCTATGATAAGAAACAAATGAACATTTTGTGAGAATCAATTCTGCTTCTTGCATGAATTGCAAGCGCTGTTGTTCTTGCATTTCTCTTTTGACTGGTGAGATTCTACAGTGTTATGGAGAAGAAAGCGGAGAGAGAACAGTCCTTAGATTCTCAAATCCACGAGTGTGCGAAAAATTGCACTTCTCAATAGGTTGTGGAGTGCTATTTTTGGAGGCCTTATTATTAGCCTTCAGCCATTCATGTAACCTTCTTTTCTGGGAAGTGGGAGAAGAAGGTAACTGACTAGAAGGGCCAAGTTAGAACCACTATTTCTCAAACCTAACATGAGTTATGGTGAGGGGTTGTGCACATTACCAATGGACCATTTTATTTTCAGTCTTGGTGTCATGTTCTGGAAGTTACATTTAATTGTTGTCATTTTCTTAAGGTTATTTGCATCACCTTATTAATTGGTAGTTACTGATATGTGATTTCTAATCTGCAGAAGTTTGACCAATCCACAGAAGTTGACCAATCCCCAGAAGATGACATTCAAGTTCAATGGGGACTTACATGTACAGGGTTTTGTAGTTGAATGGGGTGATAGAGATGTGAAGAGAATGAATGTTTCTGTAAATTCATCTCATACCATTGTGTACTTAACTAACTGCTCCAGTGTGTACGTAGGTAGATGGGGTGAGGGCAGAGTCTAGGAATTCAGCAGTTGCACTTGGGTCATTTTTTCTTTAGTTTTATGCATCAGGAGCCATGAATAATGACATTTTATGAAATGAAAAGGCACTGTATTGGCAATGTCATCAACCATTGCACAGTGTACAGAGGTACGATTCGGAAGGGTTGAGGCCTGCTCTTTTTGACACTCCTTGTAATTGAGTGGGGGGTGTGATACATGTAGGTGTGTGCTGGTGTGATCGGATGCCTCAGTTTCTAAGTACTGAAAGAATTTCAACTGGATTGTGGTTCATTCAAAATTCTCTGTCTGCTCTTGTTATACTGTACCTTCATGTATGCCATGGAAAGGTTTCCATATTCACTTTGCTAAAAAGTTTGAAAAAACAGTGTCATACTGAATTCATCAGCTTACAGAAGTTGTATCAGTTCATTTACCCCAAGGGAACCTTGGAAAGTAGAGAAGTGCTTTTATTCTGTTGTAAATAAGTTCTACTTTACTGGTAAAATAGGACCTGGTGACCAATGCCTTGGCTGGAAGTCCTCTAAATTTGCACCACAAGTATAAACAATCGTCTTGACATGACTTTATACTTTTGTTTTTGGTCGTAATATAACCGTAGATACTGAAAATGACCATAAACACCACTAAATATATTAGTTAATACAGTGAAAACCACTTAATGGATACCTCTTTAATTGAATAACCCTGTGAATTTAATATAATTTCCAAACACAAACCATTTACCGTACCTTCATTACACATTTGACCTGTCATTTCATGTACATGTAGGTTATACAGTAAACACCTGTTCATTGAATAAACAATCTTGTGTTCTGTCACGTAATTAATAATCCCTCCAATCAATAAATTCACCTTGTTTTTTGGCCTACATGTACATGTATTTGGTCTCAGCATATCCAGTACAGGCATTTAATCTATTATGTCTTGTTTGGCCAGGCTCAATGAGATCGATCAAACAAGATATAATAGAATAAATGCTCAGTTTACCTCTAGAATACAGGAAAGTGGCCAAATCTCTGAAGTTTCTTGTTACTTGAGTAATTCTCGCTAGCAAAGTGGCTATTCAGTTAATGTGGTTGCACTGTACATGTATATTGCTTTGAAAATTCTTGAAGACAGATTTTTTCTTGAAGACCGATTTTTTTTGCCCACTATTGTGTCTAAAGATAGGTGAAAATGTTTTGAAAAAATTTTGAATCTATTAAAGGGAGAGGGACCTATTGTTGAAACATCTGTGGGGGGTTTTCACCCGCATATCAACTTAAATGCATGGATTATTCTTTACGACAGTTAATGTTAAAATGTGGAGTTCACATTTTGTTTTTTTAAAGGCCATTATTACATGTATAATATCTCCAGTACTGTGATAGAAAAAAAGGAGAGAGAATTTTGAACAAATTACTACATGGTTGTGATCATGCTGAAATTCTCTGTCTGCATTCCTGCTCACAGCATTCTGGAATTTAAATGTGTTGCGATCTGATCGAGATGAAAAACATTTCTATAATCTGACCTTGTTAACAACCCAGTAACCTGGACACTGATCTAGACTGCAAGAAGAAAAGCTCAAATAACCACTGCTTGAACAGTGAAAAAGATAAGAATCATAAGCAAAGTTTAGCTGAGAGACTTTCAAGTGAAATTCGGAGGTCCATTTGATAATACGTTTCTTCTGTTTGTCATGTTTTAACACAGAAATAGGAGACTTAATTGTTAAAATGGAAACTAATTTTCAAAGTTCTTTTTCAGCTTTTCAATCTGAGCTACTTTTCCCAAACTGTAAGTGCAAGTAGCCCTTAGGTCTGTACATATTTAGTGAATGGTTGTTTCATCTGTGAGAATATTTAGGGCCACTCATTTTTTGTTTGCCTTGATTACGAGAAATCTGGCTCAGTCAAGTAGTGAGAAAGTTTTCTGGTATTAACTGTTTAATTCTTAATATATATATATATATATATATATACAGAGCAGTGAAAGCGCTAGCAGGAATATAGTCAGTGATGTCGTTGTATTTGTTTTGAACTTTAATATTTTTTTCTTATATATATATATATATATATATATATATATATATATATATATATATATATATATATATATATATATATTTAGCTTGAGTTGACAAAGTCAAGATAAGCTATTGCCATCACGTGTGCGGAAGTCTGTGAGTCTGTTCCCATTTTACTTTAGCACAGGCTACACTCTGTAGTTTCTGTCCAGTCGTCATGAAATTTCATAAACAGGTTTGAGTTCATGTCTAGATGAGAACGCCCCGTTTTAGTCTCGATCGGTCAACTGTGATGGCACCCCAAGCCCAAAACCATTAGCACAGTCTACAGGTTGTATTTATGAAGGGATTTTATTGTAACTTGGTAGGATGCCTCTGTATAATATCTAGATGAGAACGTCCCCTTTTGGTCATTATCTGTCAACCGTGATGGCTGCCCAAGCCCGAAACCAAAAAGCTTTTAGCGCAGTCTACATGTCATATTTAATATGGAGGGATTTCATTGTAACTTGGTAGGATGACTCCATATGATGTCTAGATGAGAACTTCCCCATTTGTTGCGATCTGTCAACTGTGACGACTGCCCGAGCCCAAAGCTCGAAAACCTTTAGCACAGTTTACAGGTCGTATTTATGGAGGGATTTTATTGTAACTTGGTAGGTTGACTCCATATAATGTCTAGATGAGAACGTACCCTCTTGGTCGCGATTAGTCAACTGACGGCTACAGGGACCTGAAGCCTGAAAACCTTTAGCACAGTCTACAGGTCATATTTATGAAGGGATTTCATTGCAACTTGGTAGGATGGCTCCAGATAATATCTAGATGAGAACGTCCCCATTTGGGCGCGATTATTGATCCGTGATGGCTGCCCGAGCCCAAAACCCGAAAACCTTTAGCATAGTCTACAGGTCGTATTTATAGAGGGATTTCATTGTAACTTGGTAGGTTGACTCCATATAATGCCAAGATGATAACGTCCTCTTTTGGTAGTGAGTGGTCAGCTGTGATGGCTACAGTGGCCTGAAGCCCGAAAACCTTTAGCACAGTCTACAGGTCATATTTATGAAGGGATTTCATTGTAATTTGGTAGGATGACTCCAGATAATGCCCATCCCCTTTTGGTAACCATCATTTAACCATGACAGCTGCCCGAGCCCAAAACACGAAAAACTTTAGCACCGACTACACATCATATTTATGAAGGGATTTCATTGTAACTTGGTAGGATGACTCAATATAATGTCTAGATGAGGACGTCCCCTTTTGGTTGCGATCGGTCAACCATGATTGCTACACAGGACTGAAGCCCTAAAACCTTTAGCACAATCTACAGGCCGTATTTATGAAGGGATTTCATTGTAACTTGGAAGGATGACTTGTTTTGGAATAATTTCACTCTAACTTGGTAACTTTCATTGACGTACATTAACTCTGAGGGCCACATACATTAACTGTGAGGGCCACATTACCCCACCCCTCAATTCTTTAGTACAGTCTACACCTCATATTATTTTTATTGAAAACATAGCATACAGGGAACAGAAATTAACATATTCCCAATTATCATAATTCTTGTCTTATTTCATAATCCTTTCATAAACATTGAACATTATCTTTTTCATCAAACACAACACATAGACAAGTTAAGCTACAGTGTCTTTGACACTTTCATTTGTAATGATCACTGAAGTTAGTGGCCCTTGAGGTACTGTGATGTAGGACACTTCATGAAACAAACTTGCAAGATAAGCTGCTGTATTCTGTTTTTCTAATCTTTCCTTTTCAATGGCAGGGCATATATTTCGACGAGAATCCAAGAATTGATTCACGCAAGATAACGAGTGGGAATCCATGGAGATTCTTGCTGCACCTCTGCTAGGATTCACATGATAAGAATTGAGTCAATTTAACCCTTTACCTAACATAGTGGCAGCAAATTAACCAATACAAGGCTAACATGACCTGAAATACCCTGACACTTTTTCAATAAATTGTCCAAATATGGATGTCATTGGAGCCAGCTCAAAGAGCTGTTTCCAGTGACATTCACGTTTGTAAGGCTCTATTGGTAAATGTTGTTTATTTTTTTTTAAATTATGAATTCAGTTTATGTTTCAAAAATTAAAAGGCTGTGTAAAGGGTTTACATGTGTTATCAGTTTTCAACAGGGGTTCAACCGTTGTGGTCTCATTGGATTCTGGGACACTCATAGCAGGTATGGATTCACGCAAACTTTTTTGCAAGAATTCAAATGGATTCACCCAAATTTAGATGAAATATAAGCCCTGAATGGTTTACTTATTAGCAATGTTCTTCCATTTCTCTCGTTTAAAAATCAAAAAGGGTTTTCTAAAAAATGGGTTGCCCAAGCCTGAAAATAAGCAGTCTCTCATATGCAGAATGAGGTCCCAAGAGGATGAATTTTCTGCTGCTATCCAAAGCAGTAGACCAATTTACCCTGTGGGTACCTTTTTTTATTCAAATCTGAGACCTTGCTTCAAACTGAGGTTCGCAGAGGGTAAATTCACCCTCAGGGGACCTAATTTTGCAGATGACAGTCTGCTTATTGTATATAGTGTCAAGTATGTCTGTCCGCACGTCTGTACGTCAGTACATCCATCCGTTATGCTTTAGGGGGGTACACCTCTGCTATCCACAACTCCTCCTAAACCAGTGAATGGATTTCATTGAAACTCTCAGACATTCTTTTACATACATTGAAGATGTACACCTCCTATTTTCTTTTCAGATATTTTCATATTTTTACAGTTCCCCATATTCAAAAATGGTCTTTGTCAATTCAGGTTTTAGTAGGGAGGGATATAGATCTGCTATCCGCTACTCCTCTTAAACCATTGAACAAACTCCATTGGAACTCTCAGACATACATACACTGAAGATGTGCACCTCCTATTTTTCTTTCAGATATTTTCATATTCCGACATCCGTCCGTCCGTTATGCTATAGGGGTGTTATGCTTTGAGGGGTGGGGGGGGGGGGGGGGGTGCACATCTGCTATCCACAACTCATTTTAAACCAGTGAATGGATTTCATTGAAACTCTCAGACGTTCTTTTACATACATTGTAGATGTGCACCTCCTATTTTGTTTTCAGATATTTTCTTTTTTACAGTTTCTCATATTGAAAAAAGAACTTTGTCAAATTCAATTGACATTCTGTACAGATCTGCTATCCGCAACTCCACTTAAACCATTGAACAAGCTCCATTGCAACTCTCAGACATTCTTTTACATACATTGAAGATGTGCACCTCCTATTTTTCTTTCAGATATTTTCATATTTCGATGTCCATCCGTCCGACTGTCCTTTACGCTTTAGGGGTGTACACATCTGCTATCCACAACTCCTCTTAAACCAGTGAACGGATTCCATTGAAACTCTCAGACATTCTTTTTACATACATTGAAGATGTGCACCTCCTATTTTCTTTTCAGATATTTTCATTTCTACAGTTTCCCAAATTGAAAAATGAACTTTGTCAAATTCAATTGACATTCTATACAGATCTGCTATCTGCAACTCCTCTAAAACCATTGAACGGATTTCGTTGAAACTTTCAGACATTCTTTTACATATATTGAAGATGTGCACTTTCTATTTTGTTTTCAGATATTTTATTTTTTACAGTTTCACATATTGAAAAATGGGCTTTGTCAATTCAAGCTTCGGGGTGGAGGTGGGGGGGGGGGGGGGGGGGGCTTGGGTTGGCTAAAAACACTTAAGGTACCTTCAGTCAGGTTACATAATTCTAATGTGATTGGCTGAACCTTCTGAAGTCTGAATTGCTAGTTTTTATGCACATGTAAAGAAACTGTTTGGTACTCTGGAGACCCGCAAAGATTATTTTATGAATATCCATTCATAATATAATTCATTTTTTACACTTTGTTTCAGGGGAAAATCACACTTATCGAGTGATAAAGTGAGTTATAGCCTTGCAGAACACTTGTACAAGAAGCATTTTGATAGCCACAGTGTATTTCCTCTTGTAAATGATAGAAACAAATTTGATACTAAATCACATCTTGATTCTAGTTTTGAAGATTTGATAACAAAAATCCGATGTTTACCAAAAGGCCAGAGATCTACTTATTTCATGAAACAAATGGAAAAAGAAGCCTTGGAGCACATGACATCTGTGGATTTATCGCAGCTTTTAACTATTCTGGAATGTTTCCTGTTCCAGAAACATCGTGCTTATGAACTGTATTCGAGTATTCTTACTTACGTTAATGGAATATTTGAAAATCTAAAATTCAGTAAAGACTGCCTCGTGAGACTAATGTTTCAAATTTTCATATTTGGAGAAGCTCCAGAAGAATTCTGTGATAAATTAGAAGAATCAATTTTCACAATTGTTGAAGAATTGACTATTAGTGAAATATCTGTGATATGTTTAGGATTTTTTAGATGTAATAAACAGATTAAATCATATGACTTACAAGACCACTTTTCTCAAAAACTATTACAGAATATTAAAACCACACCCACAGAAGATTTATCAAATATACTGAAAGTTTTCAGACACTCTAATTTTAAAAAGTTTAGCTTCTATGAAGAATTAGGCAATAAAATCATAAATATTATTCAAAATGGAGAGTGGAAAGTAAATTTACATACTCTTATGCACATTTCGTATGTGTATGCATCAACTAAATTCTATCATAAACCAATGATGGAGATGATTTTGAATGAATCACTTGGTGTTTTGAGGCAGTGCCATCCAGATCAAACTCATTTTTACAGAGGAAAGGATGTTGCATTATTAGTATGGGCACTTGGAACATTTAGGATCTCCATTTCTGATGATCAGTATAAGGTTTTTCTTAACTGTTTCGAGAATGTTCTCAGGGGAACTGACTTGAAGAAATATTCTCAGTCTGTTGTTGACTTCAACATAGGGTCAATTTATCTTGGAGTCTTTCCAAAAAAATTTCTGAAAATTATGTTTTCACCAGAGTTGCTACACATTTACAAGGGTAACTATCATTTTATATTTTCCATGTTAGTCCTAACCAGAGCTCTCAAGAAGAGGAAAGCTATCACTTCTGCTTGCTTTCTGCTCACTTAAACTGTAGAAATGGCAAGTGATTAATTGCTTGCCTGATATATCCAAGTGTAATACTCAATAATGATATTTGATTTGATAGCTAAATTTTACAGTGGGCTCTCCTAACTGGATATCTCATAATTGAATAGCCCTGTTAACAGAAGTATAACTTCCAAACACAAAACCATTTACCATATCGACAGTACAAATGGATGAAAAACCACAACACACACATAGAATATCAGCTTAATGAATGAAGCTCGGGGCCAAATTCCAACTTTGATGACCGTTAACTTTACTGTAACAGAAGAGGTGTCCTAACATTCAGTCTCTTTGTAAACTTGAAAGTTACATCACAAGTGTCTTGCTAGTTCTTTCTAGGCAAGCCTTGGTTGCCTATACTGGCAGCCAAGACTTTCCTTTGAACATGGGCAAGGCCAAAGGATGTAGTTTTGTAGCAAAAATGTATAAAATTTGCAACCCTCTCATTCTCTGCATTACATTATGAGCTCATCTTGATTCAGATTCTAATCGCTCTCTGTCCGTCATCCATCGTCCGTCATCACCATGTTTTGGACTTCTTCAAAACCACTGGGCCAATTCAAGTGAAAGTTGTGTGAGTGATGATCTCAAAGGGGCATTGCGGTTTTGGTCAACTCAGCATACCCAGCCCCATTGAGAGGGGTGTGGAAAATGCTCCCAAATTTTTTCAAAATCTTCTTCTCATGAACCAGTGGGTAGAATGACTTGATACATGTATTTGATATGGAGCTTCCTTCTGAGGTGGAGAATCCAATTTTTTCAAACAAATTTTGTGGAGCAATATTTGCCTTTGTAATGGGAGGGACAAGATTTTTGGTCCCGCCCAAAATTTCTATTTTCTGAACTGATGGTCCGATTTGTGGTATTTTTGGGTCATAAGTACTTGGATCACCTCCACCCCCAAATTTCCTGCATCCCCATTGGTAACCCAGGAGATAAAAATAGAAATATTTTTAAATGCCCATATTTCCCAAACCACACAGAACAGAGAACTGTTATTTGGTATGAAGCATCCTTAGGACCAGGAGAACTGAATGGCAAAAAAAAAATGTCATCGGTTTGTTTCAGGGTGTTATGTAGGGGGGCATTGATAAATGCTGAGTCAGCATATTTGCAAAAATTAAAAAAAGGTTTTTTCTCCTGAATCACTGATCAGAATCTTTTGATATTTGGTATGCAGCATGAGAAGGGGGGGGGGGGGGGGTGGTCAGATGCAAGTTTGTTACAATGAAGCCCCTTGGTTCATATTTGAGCTCAATATAGGAGCCTGAATTTTTAATTTAGGGCAATATTGGGAATAATCTTTAAAAATCTTCTTCTTCAGCACCACAAATCAGAATCTTTCAATGTTTGGCATTCATCATTGTTATGAGGGTCAGATTCAAGATTGTTCAAATCAAGTCCCTTGGTTAATTTTTGGGCTTCCTATGGATGCCCAAAGTTTAACTTAATGCAATATGGGGGATAATCTTTAAAAATCTTCTTCAGATCCACCAGTCAGAATGATTTCATATTCGGTTTACAACATCTCTGGGGGGGGGGGGGGGGGGGGGGGCAGAGTCAAGTTTGTTCAAATCGGGTCCCTGGGTCCATATTTGGGCTCTATGGTAGCCCAAATTTTGACTTAGTACCTTATGAGAAAAATTTCTTTAAAACTCTTCTTCAGATCCACCAGTTAGAATGCTTTCATATTCGGTTTACAACATCTCTAGGGGGGTTCAGATTCAAGTTTGTTCAAATCAGATCCCTGGATTCGCATTTGGGCTCTCTATGGTAGCCCCAATTTTAACTTAGTGCAATATACGTATGAGGATATTTCTTTAAAAATCTTCTTCTTCAGATCCACCAGTTAGAATGCTTTCATATTTGGTATGCAACATCTCTAGGGGGGAGTGGGGGTGGGGGGCAGATTCAAATTTGTTCAAATCGAATGCCTGGGTTAATAATTGGTCTCCCTATGGGAGTCTGAATTTTAACTTACTGAAATATGAGGGAATTTCTTCAAAAATCTTCTCCTTCAGATTCGCCCGTCCGAAACCTTTCATATTTGGTATACAACATCTCTTGGGAGTTCCTATTCAAATTTATTCAAATTGGGTCCCTGGATTAATATTTGGTCTCCCTATGGTGGCCCAAATTTTAATTTAGTGCAATATGAGGGAATTTCTTTAAAAATCTTCCTCTTCAGATTCTCCCGCCAGAATCCTTTCATATTTGGTATGCAACATCTCTTGGGGGTCAGATTCATTTTTGTTCAAATCAAGTCTCTGGGTTAATATTTGTGTTCCCTATAGTAGCATGAATTTTAACTCAGTGCAATATGAGGAAATTTTTTTTTAAATTCTTCTTCTTCAGATTCAACCAGTCAGAATCCTTTCATATTTGGTATACATGTACCATATCTCTAGGGAGGTCAGTTTAAAATTTGGTCAAATCGGGTCCCTGGGTTAATATTTGGGCTCTTGATGGTAGCCCATGTTTTAACTTAGTGCAATATGAGGAAATTTCCTTAAAACTCTTCTTATTCAGATCCACCAGTCAGAATCCTTTCATACAACATCTCTAGTTCACTATTCAGAACTCTTAGTCTGATTTTAACAAAATTTGATATGCAGCAAAAGTTGGAAACAGATATTTGATTTTGTATGAAAAGTTATGTAACCCTAGTTATCGTTTCACTCACTGTGTGCTCAAAATAGAAACTTAATTCCTAGTTCATATTTTAAGTAGCCATGTAGCTGAAGAATTAGAATTTTTTTATTAAGTACCCTCTAGAGATGTGTAACAGATTAATCCACGTAGGTTGTATCAAGGGCCTTCATAGAGAAGCTCCACTTTTTACATTATGATTAACTGAAGAAAAAGCTTCATGCTTGGACTATTTTTGTCACTCCTGAGGGGCTCAAGGATTGACAATGGATCTTATGGAGATTGATTGCTTAATGTAGATTCATTCCTGGCCCCCATTTGTAATGGGTTCTGTTCAAGGTAAGCACATCAGGCTCTGTGGGGGCCTCTTGTTTTTTTTTAATGAAATTGAACAGATAAAAAGACTATACTATGTAATTTGGGGACACCAGCTACTGTGTTAGTTTGTAGAATTTTAAAGGCTTGTCAGCTCATTTGAACATCAGTTATTTTTCTTTTTGAAAGGTGGGAAACATAAGTTAGATGAAAAGATCTTCCAGTTGCTGTTATCTCACAATAGCATTAGACTAGAATGTGCAAATTTTCCACACAAAACCTTATCAAAGGTATGTATGTACATGTATATAGCCCTCAAATAGAGGTCTGTGCAGATTGGGCAACCAATTATTTTAATTTTTTTTTAATTAACTAAGAACTCAAATTGAAAACTATTTACCTAAAATAAATAGACAGCGCTTGTAAAAAGAATTCTTGAATAACTTAATTTTTTTCATTTTCTGTCTAAAAACCTTACAATCAATGAGCTCATTCCAGTGAGAGGTAAAAACCTATATTTTTATACTGTAAACCAATGGCCCAGACTTAGCTGGTGCTAACTCTTAAATATTCAGGGCCAAACACAAATTTTGCCCCCCAAATCCCCCAAATTTGCATCCAAAACCAAAAAACTAATGTCCTATATGGTCCTCCATACTTTTGTCTACTGCACATGCACAGTGTTAAGGAGGTACCGAAATTGGCGCAAAGCCACATTCTTTGTTTGGCCCTTCTGTCAGTAACAGCTAACTGACTTCTGTGCTTAAAATCTCAGTTTTTATGATGCCAGACACAAAGTAATGGTGATTTTGGTGGATCAAAGGATGAATTAAGAGGATGAGAGGAAAAAACAGTGGTTGGATGTGTTCAGGGCTGTAACTTATAATTTTTATTGAAAATTATTTCATGTTCCCTAATTTCGGGACATGGGCCTGATGTTATCATTCTTGCTATGAAATTGCCACTGTTTGTTAAGTGTTTCCACCCTCTCCTTCCTTGATACCCCCCTGTTAAGCTCCCATACTTTTTGGACCTTTTTTGAAATTTTTTTGTTGAAAAATTTCATGGGAGTTTAACTTGGTTACAGAATGTTTATTCGGTATATCCCCATGGTGACGTCCTCACCCTTTGGGTGTTTAGGCGTTTTTGGTCTTGCATCTACCATCTGATGTATTGCAGTTTCTTTTGATGAAGATTCTGTCTTACATCGGATAGTTTAAAAAATCTGTTATTGACTTCGGGCCGTGTTGTTCAGTGCCTGGAGTCTTGTTTCTGGTTTTTATAGCATTTTGTTTACATTGACAATGGTTACTTTCTGTAAGTAATTTCCTAGTCATTATGATGTTAGGTCTTTAATCAGATACATTATATACTCTGAAAGTGTAGCATTAATTTTTTAGAATTATGTAAAAAAATTTGTCCACTCATAGGCTTTTTTGGGATCCATTTGGGTTCATCGTTCCCTTTGGGAACTTGGGCTCAAATAAAAAATTTTCGAAAATTTTGTTATGAATTATTTTTCAAAATTTTTGTATTGGATTGTGTTGTTATGTATCTTTGTCATTTTATGATGAGGGTTAATGCGAGAACTATGGACTTGTAATTTTTGGCATAATGAAATATTATTGCTCAAATTGTAAGTCAAGGAAATTTATTGTGTTTGCTGTAGTCAGTGTTCTCGCACTAACACGTGTTCTGTTTGTGCCAATTGGGATGACAAACATTGGAGACGTGTGTCATGATATGTTGTTAGTGGTGAAAGATCCATGCCTGCCCTCTCACCACAAGCTCACTCTAGTAAGTCAGTTTCTTTTTCAGAAGAACAAGAACATGGTGATGTATCGGTGATGCCGTCAGGAAGTGTGCTACCGTCGTCGCAATCTAACACAGAGCTAGCGGCAAAAGTGCTCAAGGAAATTAGACAAGGGCCTAGATCACTGATCATGGGATTTATGTCCTTGTCGCCAGCTAGCTCAACCAGTGCTTCTTTCACTCAGAATATGGGTGTCATGACACCGGGTAAGTCCATAGCAGTCGAGGAAAGGAAAAAGGGTGTTGCGAGCACTATAATATTGGAACATGCTCACCCTGCGACGACGGAACAGAGGAAGCCAGTTAGTTCTGCGGTCGGCTCGTCCAGGTCCTCCCGGACCGCGAGCAAGATAGGTCCCTCTCTCTTACAACAACATCTGGGACCAGCGGTTGTTGTTCAGAGCGATCGTCAGTCGGAGCATACATCCACGCCGCCTGTCCGGGATGCTCCTTCAAATAGGTTGCCGGGGTCGGCTAGTCTACTGGCTTCCAGTTCTTCTTCAAAGCACACACGACCGCACCTTGGCTATGTGACTATGGAGATACAGCCTGCATCGCCGGCGAAGGATTCAAGAAAGTCACGCCATCCAATAGCCAAGGAAATGAGGCCTCGTGATTTGGGACGTCCGCATAAGAGGAATATGTTGGATATGCCATCCCAGGAGCATCCAGCGGCTAAGCTACAAAGAACTGCTGCTCCAAAGGCCCCCGAATACGGACTTGTTGTCACAAATGGCACAGCTAATCACAGCATCCCAGCAAACTATGGTACATGCTACGACAGTTACCGATGTTGAACTGTCGGATGAAGCTGGGTCGGTACTTTCCTCTGCACATTCAGATAGGGATGACCGAGACTCAGATCTGGTCCAGTCGGATGGTGAAAGGGAATTGAGTGAATTAGAATTTTCCCTTTCGGAGCAACCCAAGGTAGCGATGAGTTTTATTCAGCAGTACCTTCCAGATGTTGTTCCTCTGGATCAGAATGCTGCGACAAAGAATAAAACACTGCTAGCGTCATTGGACTCCTATTTTTTCGGCTAGGTTAAGGAAGATACACCAGTTTAACCAGTTCAGTCCAATAATGTATCTCAGACTTCTGATAAATGATGCTATACTCACTCAATCTATCCTCGGGACCGAGGAGAAGCAGTTTTTTATCTACACATGCTCTAGATCTTCCGTTTATCAATAATAGAAATAAATTTAAAATGGCAGGTCAGGGTATATCGAGTGTTCTTCTGCATTTGGATGAACAGGCTGAGGATTTAGATTTGTCCTTACCCTCGTCTTTTTCAATGGATACAACGTTATTCTCCAATAGAGCGAATCTAGATGCTTTATCTTACGCAGATCACCTTACTAGAGCGTTAGCACAACGTCTCAGTGGAGAAGAATTCGAGGACGTTCGTACCTCATTAAGAGTTCTTTCTATATATAGCTTATTCCACGTATAACTCGGACTTATCAGTGGCTAATTTAGAGTTAGTAAGACGTGATGCAGCCCTAGCCTCATCATCCCTGGTGGATGTTAAGGTGAAAAACTCTCTTCAAGTCGTTCCGGTATCTGGTGACCTTCTCTTTGATGGCAAGCTTTCATTGATCTATGATCAGGTCACTAAGAAAGCATCTGAAACTGCTTTTGAAATCAGTTTCAAATAAAACTGGTATGGCAGAGAAGGGTAAAGGAGGAGCTTCAGGACAAAATACATCCAAAGGAAGCTCCTATAGAGGATACAAGAAATCCTCAGGTAGTTACCCTAGAGATCGTCAAAGACTCAGGTAGAGGATGTGGGTCTGGCCGAGACTACCGGTCGGACGTCCCCAGGTCGGCGGGCCGAGGCGCTGCACGGGAGGACGTAGTTTCTCTTCCCGTAGGCCTCACAGGTCCAGGAGGTGATAGTCAGGATCTCTATTGCAGTCCTGTTGGCGGAAGTCTGTCAAGGGTTCTGTTAAATTGGATTCCAGTTACAGAAGACCTCTGGGTCAGAGGGGTTATCTCGGGAGGCCTAAGGCTATCATTCCGAGAGAAACCTCCGTTAACACGAAGTCCGTGCTGGACTCAGCTTCCGACCACCCCTCAAAAAAGAGATTCCCTTCTATCTAACACGAAGTCCGTGCTGGACTCAGCTTCCGACCACCCCTCAAAAAAGAGATTCCCTTCTATCAGAGGTAAAATCTCTTTTGGAGAAAGACGCAATAGAGGTCGTAGAAAACCAGGATTCACTGAGTTTTTACAGTCACCTGTTCTTGGTGCCGAAGCCAGACGGCTTGTTCTGGCCAGTAATAGATTTGAGCTGGATAAACAAACTGATCGTGGCTCCAAAATTTTATATGGAGACCATTTGATCAGTAAGAACGAGCATTCGGATGAACGACTATGCATCAAGCATAGATCTAAAGGATGCATACTTTCATGTGATGGTAAATCCAGCATTCAGAAAGTACCTACGGTTTGCCGTCCTAGGGGTCGTTTATCAGTTTCGAGTGATGTGCTTCGGACTCAATCTAGCACCCTGGGCATTCACTCGAATAATGAACTCGGTAATGGCATATTTCTGGGGTCATTCGTCTACGGTAACGTTGGCCTATATGGACGGCATTCTTCAGAGATACGGCAACAAAACGGTTCTTCAGAACGATGTTCAGAGTCTGCTAAAATTGCTCTGATGTCTCAGTTTCATTGTAAACGAAAAGAAGTCGGATCTAGCTCCGTCCAAGTCGTTCATACACTTGGGAATGAGCTTCGAGACTCACAACAATCTGGTTCGTCTTCCGTTACCAGCAGCGAAATTTGTCAGTTGTTATGCCCGCTTTTGTCTACACTCAGACGTATTAACAGCGAGGGAATTTATGCGACTGATGGGGCTGTGCGGAGCGGCTGCGGATCTCATTCCGATGGGTCGCTTATGCACACGTCCATTCCAGATATTCTTTACTCAGAACTGGAGTGTAAAGACTCATTCACTCGAGACCAGTATTGTTTTAACGGATCAAGTAAAACAAAAAGTCCAGATTTGGGCAGACATTCAGTGGTTAACTCAAGGAGTTCCTCTGCAGCTGCCAGATCCGGTTTTACGATTATGACGGATGCGAGTCAAACAGGTTGGGGCGCGACCCTGAGCCCGGCAGACTTGAAGTGCCAGGGTCTTAGGGATCCTGTGTTCCTGGACAAACATATAAACATCCAAGAAATGATGTCAATATAGCTAGCGCTACGTCATTGGATGAAGATAATACAGAATTCACATGTTCAAATACTGTCGGACAACTCGACAGTAGTAGCATATATTTGGAACCAAGGAGGCACTCATTCGATTCCGTTATATGAACTAATGGAGAGAATTCTTCTGTTTGTCTTGGAACATCACGTTCATCTATCGGTCCGTCATATACCCGGTCGTATGAACGTTCTAGCAGACTCGCTCTCTCGGAAAGGTCGCATGTTGCCTTCGGAATGGACTCTCAACAAGAGAATATTCAGGCAGATTTGCTACCAATGGGATCAGCCAATGATAGACTTATTTGCGACTCATTTCAACAATCAGTTGCAGATATATGTGTCGCCATGCCCAGATCCTGGAATGTACGCAGTAGATGCTCTCTCAATTTCTTGGGATGGAATGATAGGATATGCATATCCTCCAACTCCTTTGATTCAACAGATCTAGTTAAAAAACAAGCAATTGCAGTGCAAGATACTGCTGGTAGCATCTCTGTCGTCTCAGAAACCATGGAAAAATCTACTCGGGTGTCTGTTTTGGAACATTCCCCGGAAGCTTCCTCCACGGGAAGACCTTCTTTATCAGGGGAAGTCATGCACACTGCATCACAACCCGCAGGGTCTCAACCTTCACGTATTTCCGTTGTGCGGTCCTTCTTGCACGGGAAGTGCTTTACAGGATGAGCAGTGGATGCAATTTCTAACTGTAGGAGGGCCTCCTCTTCGCTGAATTATGCGGCAAAGTGGAAGGTTTTCTTTCGCTGGTGTAAGGATCAGTCGATAAACGTATATGATCCATCCATTCCAGACATTGCAAACTTTCTGGTCTACTTGTTTAACGTTCTCAAACTGCAGCCAGTCACTATTAAGGGTTTTAGGTCTATGCTATCCGACGCTTATGCTCATCATGATAGCTTAGAAATTGGATCTAATGCTTCTTTATCTAAGCTAGTTAAAAATTTTCGATCAATAGGCTTAGAACCCTTAGGTTAATTCCTGAGTGGAATTTAGCTTGGGTTCTGTTGAAGCTTAAAGAAGCTCCATTTGAACTGTTGGATGCTGTAGATTTCAAATTCTTGACATATAAAACAGCTTTTCTCTTAGCCTTTGCTTCCACGAGAACAGTTAGTGTGATTCATACTTTATCTATAGATGATTCTCATTATCGTAGTGTTGGTAATACTATTACTTTAACTACTAATGTGGGATGTTTTGCTAAGAATCAGGCTCCTAATAAATATCCTGAGCCTATTATCATTAAGGCTCTTCCTTTATCAGATAGCCGTAGACCTTTGTTGTGTCCAGTAAGAGCTATGTGCATTTATAAACGCAGATCATAGTTTATCAGAAAAAGAAGAAAACGCTTCTTTTTATCATTAATTCCCAATAGAAGAGACATTTCTGTTCATTCTATTGCTAGATGGATTCAATTAGCAATTTCACACTGTTTATGAAAGTTTATCTTCTAATCAGCAGTCAGTGCTTAAGATTTCAGCGCATGAAGTTAGAGCGCTGTCCACATCTTGGGCTTATTCTAACAGTATTGCCGTTACTGATCTCATGAAGGCTGCTTACTGGACACAGCCTTCTACCTGTACAAAGTTCTATCTTAGAAATATAGAGTCTATTTCAGGCAGCCAGAATCAGAATGTCGTCCACTAAATGATTACAGCTATAGTTATGTAGGTTTTCTGTTCCAGCAATGACTCTGTCCTGTTGCCCTCTTCATTCTGTGGTGATTTGACCCAGAGCAAGGGGAAGGTGGGGGGACGGTTTTCCCTTATATCACCGGCTTTATAGTGAAAAACAAGGGAATTCCTCCTCTGATGTCAGTAATTCCGAGTCGGTACTGGAATGGTATTAAAGTGTAAAGCTAATATATATCTCATTTATGTAATATTTTTAAGGTGTAGCTCGGTGTGAAGCATTTGTATATATCACGTATCATACGAGCATTAATATACAATCCTCGGACACTTTTAAATGAGTATAAAGAGTCTCTTTCTTTGGACTATCTTTTATTTATTGGCTTCCTTTATTAAATTAGTATAATGGGTTATACTGGATGTTAATAGAGAATTATAGATGATATACTGCTCAATTATCGGGTTGGTATTGTGTCTTTCTTATTTCTAATAAATAAGAAAGACATATGTAAGTCCTTTCTCTCCTTTTCTCCTTGAGGGGATATTCCTGTATATATAATTGAGCTTATTGGATTTTCCTTTCTGTCCTTGGCCCTCCAGCCTTTTTACTATTCAGCTAAGTCTGGGCCATTGGTTTCCAGTTTAAAAATACGAAAAAATTTCAAGTAATTTTTATATTTTTTATACTTACAAATGGCCCAGACAGGGATGGCCCTCCCATGAGTTGGGAACTCATATCTCCCCGCTGATTGTATAAGTTTAGCAGGCACCGGTTGTAAGAATGAGGCTTGGCACCAATTTCGGTACTTCATTGACACTGAGCATGCGCAGTAGACAAAAGTATGGAGGACCATATAGGACATTAGTTTTTAGCTCAACTTTGGCGAAGCCAAATTTGAGCTCATGCCATGGCCCGTCGTCCATTTGGCCGTCTGTCCATCTGTCCATCAACAATTGGATACGGTTCGGGCTAGAGGCCATATTTATGAACCGATCTTTACAAAACTTCTTGGGTACCTTTGTTATGACCGTGGGACGAGAACGAGTGTTTTTGGGTGCGGTCCAAAATTCAAGATGGCTTCCAGCCACCATTTTGTACCGACGATGCAGAAATCTGTTTTTTGTACAGAACTTCCTTATGAAAGCTCTGATTTGAATATTTTTTTGTATGAGTGTTTAGTACCATGGGATACATCACATATAGTACAGGTTTTTTTCTCGTGCGTAAATTATGCAAATTAGACTAACTTTGATGTTTTTTGGTGTTACTTTCAGCACTGTAAGTGCAAATGCCAATACGGCTTGGGCTAGAGGCCGTATTTATGAACCGATCTTTACGAAACTCCTTGGGTACCTTTGTTATCACTGTGGGACGAGAACGAGTGTTTTGGGGTCCGGTCCGAAATTCAAGATGGCCGATGGCAGCCATTTTGTACAAAATTTGGTGCAATCAGATTTTTGCACAGAACTTCCATATGAAATCGATGATTTGAATAATTTTTTGTGTGAATGTTTAGTACCATGGGATACATCACATATAATACAGGTTTTTTTCTCGTGCAGAAATTATGCAAATTAGATGAACTTTGATTTTTTCAGTGCTACTTACACACAGTAAGTACACATGTCAGTACGGCTCGGGCTAGAGTCTGTATTTATGAACCGATCTTCACAAAACGTCTTGGGTACCTTTGTTATCACCTTGGGACGAGAACGAGTGTTTCAAAATTCAAGATGGCAGCCAGTGGCCATTTTGTACCGAAATTAGGTCTAATCAGTTTTTTTGTACACAACTGCTATACGGCTCAGGCTAGAGGCCGTATTTATGAACCGACTTTTACGAAACTTCTTGGCTACCTTTGATATCACCGTGGGATGGAGCAAGTGTTTTTGGGTGTGGTCTGAAATTCAAGATGGCCACCAGCAGCCATTTTGTACCAAAATTAGTGCAATCAGTCTTTTGTACAGAACTTCTGTATGAAAGTTCTGATTTGAATAAATTTTTGTATGAATGTTTAGTAACATGGAATACATCACATATTGTAAGAGGTTTTTTTTCGTGCAGAAATTATGCAAATTAGATGAACTTTGATTTATTCAGTGCTACTTACACAATGTAAGTGCACATGTCAATACGGCTCGGGCTAGAGGCTGTATTTATGAACCAATCTTCACAAAACTTCTTGGGTACCTTTGTTATCACCTTGTTACGAGAACGAGTGTTTCTGGGTGCGGTCCAAAATTCAAGATGTCTGCCAGTGGCCATTTTGTACCGAAATTAGGTCCAATGAGTTTTTTGTCACAACTTATACACGGCTCATATTTGTGAACTGATCTTCACGAAACTCCTTGGGTACCTTTGTTTTCACCTTGGGACAGGAATGAGTGTGTTTTGGGGTGCCTTTGTTATCACTGTGCTATGAGAACACATATTTTGGGGTTTAGTCAGACCCACTCTGGGACTCACAGATTTCTTTTCTAGTTTAGCATCTGACTGTCACCCACCTTTACAATACTTTACCTATACATTTGTTACAGGCAACGGTCAGTATTTATGTACAGACCATTACAATACTTTATATGTACCTTTGTTATCAGGTCATTACCTAGATGTTTGTCATTGCTGTGTCACATACTATACATGTACATGTCTTTGTCTTGACAAGTTGAGCTACAGTGTCATTGGCACTTTCATTTGGTTTGGGATGCAAATTTTTGGTATTTGGGGGGCAAAATTTGTGTTTGGCCCTGAATATTTAAAAGTTAACACCAGCTAAGTCTGGGCCATTGGTAAGTATAAAAAATATATAAATTACTTTAATTTTTTTCATTTTTTGGAGGAGAAAATTTTAAAAGTAAAATATGAATGACAATTTTGGTGAATAGGGCATGGTGCACATTGCCACTACATTGGATAAAGGGTTCACTAATATATTTATGTAAGGTTCCTCAAGATTTTTAGATTTAAGAGAGTGTTGATCGAGTGGATAAGTGCACTGATCTCTCAAGCCAGAGGTGCTGGGATTGATCCCCGCCTGGGGAAAGTTCTTGGGCTATTCAAACACTGTCTGGCAACATCAATTGTGGGGTTTTATGCTGTCACAGTAAACAAGCTCTGTTTCACTGGTAAAATAGGACCCAGTCACTAATGCTTGGGGTGCGAGTCCTCTGAAATTGGCAACATGGGGTATAAACGATTGACTGACTTTGACTTTATCTCCATGTCCATGTTGTGGTCATGATTAGCCATTGTGCAGAAGTATGTGATCTTAAAAACCAATAAATAAATAAATTATGCTGTCACAGAGTACAGTACAGCTGCCGAGGACTGGTCACTTTCCACGTGTGGGCAATATTTCCATGAACACAATAATATTAAATTCCAGACACTAATTATAGAAATAAGCAAAAACAATTTCATTAATGAAGCACCGGGTACCAACCGGTGCTTCATTAATTAAAATTTTGCTGATGATGATGATTTTTATTACCTGGTAAACGCATGTGTGGACATCACTGCCCACACGTGGAATATGACCTGTCCACACCGACTGTACTGTACCATCCTAATGGTGGGAACAATAAATGGCTGTCCTTTGTGTGGAGAGAGACATACTCCATGCAGGCTTAAAATCCCTTTGTTGTAATGGAGAGGAGCAAGGCCATGAAGTTCCAGCTACAGAGGTCATCCCACAACAATTGACATGTGCTACATGTACAGTACATGTATGTGGAGATTGTATTATCACTAAATCACCTGCAGAGTGGAGATTTCACACAGGCAATAATTGCAAAGCATAACAAGCACAAGCGAAGTTCCAGCCAATGGACCTCCAGGTTATGCTCAGAGGTCCATTGGCTTAAACATTGCTTGTGTTTTTTGTCAACATGTTCAGAATTTGAAAGTGATACTTTGGGTGATAACTTCACTCCCTGGATGATTTAGTTACAATCCACTCCCCACGTACTGTAAGTCACTTGCTTGTAATACCCAAAAGGCATGCTCAGTATTTGTGTAAAGTGCTTTGACATTACTTAAAACTGAGAATAAAGCTTTGTATACATGTAAAAATACTCAATAATAATTATAATAATAATAATTTCTCTGAAGCTATCATAATTATTTTTCTTTAATATGTTGTAGGAGTATTTGTTGTCAATACTGGATCATCCTAATGCCTTTGGTTATTTGAACAAAGAGCTGATCCACCGACTTGGTCTGCAGACATTGTATTTGGATTTGAAGGAAATAATTGGAGAAGGAAAGGTTCACTGTCATTTTATATTGCCACATTTCAAAAGTGCAGGTAAACAAAGATAATTTGCATGCATATTTTTTTTTTAATTTTAGGATCTTATAGTACTTACATGTAATAACTTTCAATCCACCATTGTTGAGTCTTCCAAGCAGTTATAAACGAAACACCACAATGAATTTACAGCACTGATATTCAGTTGCAGTTGGATGAATACTGTTGTGATCCAAAATATATCGTGGTCCCTAATTAAACAAAATGTGCTACTATAAATGAGGGTGCTTGTTGTAAATTAATCTTGGTATTAAGACCATATGGGTTTCCACGATCGTGTATTGAAGTCAAGACTTTGTCTCTGGGCATATATCGATGCGTCTCTTAGGATGCTTTGACATATGACCCAGAGGTGAGGTTGTGACTTCAATACACCATCTTGGAAACCCACATGGTGGTAATAACCAGTTTATCTTACAATATTCCTCCCTTTGGTGACTTGTTTACATAATGAAGGCACTGGGTACAGTTTTAAACAGTGTCTGTTTTGATAATCATTCAGTCTTTATGAATTGTTTTTTTTATGAATGAAGATCATGACGTCATGGTACAATGGAGCCTACTTAATTGTATATCTCTTAACTGAATAACCCTGTTAATTGAATATAATTTCCCAACATAAAACTATTTACCATACCTCCTGTCCAAATTTGACCTTTTAATTGAATATAGGTTATAGAGTAAACTCTTGTTAATTGAATAAAAAATCTTGTAACCTGTCAAGAAATTACCCTGACTCACCCTAGTTTTCTTTTGTTTATAAACCTATTTTGCTTCAATACCTCCAAAACAGGCCTTTAATCTATTATATCTTGTTTGACACAGCTCATGGAGTTCTGTCAAACAAGATATAATAGAATAAATGCTAAGTTTATCTCTAGAATACAGGAAAGTGACACAATCCTTGTTAATTGAATGATATTTTTATACTGTACCAATGACCCAGACTTAGCTGGTGCTAACTCCAACAAAACCAGGGCCAAACACAAATTTTGCCCCCCAATCCCCAAAATTTGCATCCAAAACAAAAAGAAATCATGTCCTAAAGGACCTCCATACTACGCCTCTACTGTGCATGCGCAGTGACGCAGTCGTCCTGAAATTGGCGCCAATTATCATTCTCTGTTTGGCCCTTCATCAGTCAACATCTCACTGATCTTTGTGCTTGTAAATCTCAGTTTAAAGGATGCCAGACACGTAATTTTTGGAGAAAATGTGATTCTAAGGAGGATAGAAGGAGGAGAGGAAAAAGAAGTGGCAAAAAATAATCAGGGCTGTACTTAAAATTTTTTTGATGAAATTATGTTAAGTTGCCTATTTTCGAGGCATGGGCCTCTTGTTGTCATTCTTGCTAATTGTTGCACTGCTTATTCAGTGTTTCCTCTCCCCTAGCCTTCTAAAGTCCCCCCTTGCAATTCTCCCATGCTTTTGGCATATTTTTGAGAAATTTCATTTCTAAAATTTCCTGAGAGAGTTGCTTGGTTACAGAATGTTTTCTGTTATTTTCCCCATAGTTACGTTTTCACCCATGGGTGTATAACGTTTGTGTTCTGCATCTTCCATCTGATGTTCTACAGATTCTCCCCTGGGAGTCTCTGTTTTGCATCAGATAGAGTGTAATTGATGACTGATTCCGGGCCAGTTTTTTCAGTGCCTGGAGTCATGTTTTCTGGTGTTTTTACACTGTTTGTTTTCATTGGCAACAGCCTTTTTTGAGGGGGGCTGTTTGCCTTTGTGGTAGTTTATCTCATTATAAGATACATTTATATTATCCAAAAGTGTCTCATTAATTATTTTATATAAATTTAAAATTTTTGACCACACTTTGCCATCGGATCCATCTGGGCTCAACGTTACTTTTCAGCAACTTGGGCTTCTCTGAAAAAATATTTTTTCAAAATTATTTTGTTTTGCAATTGTTTTTTCATTTATTAATGGATCATGTTATTATGTATCTTTGTGTCAGGGGTTTTTGCGAGTAACTAGGACTTATTGTTGTTCTTTCACAATGAAGGGACATTGTTCAAATTGTAATAGGAAGAAATCTTCCTCTGACTTTCATGATCATTGTATTAATTGTAGTCAGTGTTCTCGCATTAATCCCTGTCCTATATGTGAACATTGGGATGAGAAACATTGGAAACGTGTGTCACGATATGTTGTTTCTGGAGAAAGAGCGATGCCGGCTCTTTCTCCACAAGGTCACTCTACTCTCTCAGTTTCTATTTCAGAGGAACCAGAACAGGGTGATGTTTCCATGTTATCTTCTTCAAGTGTGCGTCCGTCGTCACAAATGAATTCAGAGCTAGCGGCAAAAGTGCTCATGGAGATTAGACAAATGTCGTCCGCTAGCTCATCCGGTGTAGCGTCCATTCACCGAATGGTTCGGCAGCCGGGTTCGTCTGATGCGGTCCAAGAGGAAATTTTGGGTATGCGAGCACTATAAACATAATAGATGCACACCCAGTGACGGCGGATAGTAAGCGAGAATGGAGGAAGCCTTTTAGTCCGGTTCCTAGCTCATCCAGGTCCAGCCGGGCCGCGAGCGAGAGAGGTCCCTCTCTCGTACAACAACATCTGGGACCAGATGTTGTGGTACAAAATGTGTCTTTAGCGGAGCATACGTCCGTCGCTCGGGACGCTCCGTTGTATAAGCAGTCCGCAGAGACTGTTAAGGCTTCCTCTTCTCGTCAGCGCACACGACCGCACCTTGGCTGCGTGACCGCCGATATTTTACCAGCTTCGCCGATGAAGGATTCTTCGGCGACCAGGTCACACCATCCGGCAGCCAGGGATTCGAGACCGATGGACTCCGGACGTTCGCATAGGAAAAGTATGCGGGAGCCATCTGATGCGGAGCTGCCCTCGGCGAAGCAGCGAAAGACTGCGCCTCCGCAGGTCTCGACGTCGGACATTCTTGTGTAGATAGCACAGCTTATCGCAGCATCCCAGCAGCCGACAGAAACGGTGTCGGATCGAGAATTATCCGACGGCGCTGGGTCGGTACGCTCCGCCGAAGCATCGGGGGCGGACGACCGGGAACATCGGGAGGTCCGACCGGATGGTGAAAGGGATACGGATGACTTGGAGCTATCCCTTTCGGAACAACATAAAGCTGCCGTGGACTTCATCCGGCACTTTCTCCCTCAAGTTGTTCCGTCGGGCCAGACTGCTGCGCTTCCGGACAAGAGAATTATAGCGTCATTGGACTCTGAATTTTTTGAGCGGTTCAGGGACATCGCTCCCGAGTTTCCGTCGCAGTCCAATAATGTTGCAAGAACATTTGAATTATTGAACGACGCTACATTTAAACTTGCTTCCAGGACGGGGAAAGCAGGTTTCTTGTCCGCTAATACTCTCAACCTGCCTTTCATTAATGCAAGGAATAAATTCGATACGGCAGGACAGGGTATACCGAGAGTTCCTCTGCGTATGGACGACGAGGTGGAAGACTTAGAGCTATCATTACCGTCGTCAGCTTCTATTCCAACCGCGGTGTTGGAAACAGCTATTGCGTCTAACAGAGCCAATTTAGATGCCTTATCTTACGCAGATCACCTTACTAAGGCGTTATCACTGCGCCTTCAAGGGGAAGAGTTTCAGGATATACAATCCTCTTTAAGACTTCTTTCAAGGGCAGTAGCTTATTCCACGTGTAACTCCGCCCTTTCAGTGGCAAATCTGGAGTTGGTTAGACGTGACGCAGCCCGAGCTACATCCACACTAGTGGATTCTAAGGTGAAGAACTCTCTTAGAGTCGCTTCGGTCTCAGGAGAACTTCTCTTTGACGGCAAGCTTTCCGCTATTTATGATAAAATTAAAAAGAAAGCTAATGATTCTCTGTTGTTCAGATCGGCTCCTAAAAAGTCGGATACAGCAGACACGAATAAGACAGGCACTTCTGGGTCTAATGCGCCCAAGAGAGGTTCCTATAGAGGTTCCGGTGCGTCCTCTTGGTCTTATTCGAGAGACCGTCAGGATAGCGACTCTCGTTCGGGACGTCCTTCAGGCCGGGACAATCGGTCGGACGCCCCGAGGTCGACGAGGCGAGGTGCGGGTCGTGGAAGACGTGGTTTCTCCTACCGCAGGCCTCGCAGGTCCAGGAGGTGATGGCTTAAACCTCTATCGCGTTCCGGTTGGCGGAAGGTTGTCGAGTTTTTCACAAGAGTGGGCGTCGATTACGGACGACCCTTGGGTGAGAGGAGTGACTTCGGAAGGTCTAAAGATATCCTTCAAACGAAAGCCTCCATTAACTCGAAGTCCAAAGTGGACTCATCTTCCGTCAAATCCACAGAAAAGAGACGCTCTGTTATCAGAGGTGCAGTCTCTTTTAATGAAGAACGCGGTAGAGGTCGTAGAAAACCAGGAATCTCTGGGATTCTACAGCCATCTGTTTCTGGTTCCGAAACCAGACGGCTCGTTCCGTCCAGTCATAGATTTGAGCTGGATAAACAAGCTGATCGTCGCTCCGAAGTTTTATATGGAGACGATTCGATCGGTCAGAGCGAGTATTCGGGTGAACGATTATGCAACGAGCATAGATCTCAAAGATGCGTACTTTCACGTCATGGTACATCCGACATTCCGAAAGTATCTACGCTTCGCAGTTCTAGGAGTGGTGTATCAATTCCGGGCGATGTGCTTCGGATTGAATCTAGCACCCTGGGCTTTCACTCGGGTAATGAACTCGGTAATGATCTACTTCCGAGCTCATTCGTCTGCGGTAACGTCGGCCTACCTGGACGACATTCTTCAGAGGTACGGCAACGAGTTAACGCTTCAGAACGATGTTCAGAATCTTCTTCTATTGCTCCGACGTCTCGGTTTTATTGTAAACGAGGAGAAGTCGGATCTGGTGCCGTCCAAGTCATTCACTCATCTGGGAATGAGCTTCGAGACGCACAACAATCTCGTTCGTCTGCCGTTAACCAGAGCGAAATTAGTCAGTTGTTACGCTCGCTATTGTCTGCACGCAGACAAAGTCACGGCGAGAGAATTTATGAGACTGATAGGTCTGTGCGGAGCCGCCGCGGATCTCATTCCGATGGGGCGGCTACGCACACGTCCTCTTCAAATTTTCCTGACTCAGAATTGGAGTGTGAAAATTCATTCGCTCGATGTAGACGTTCTCTTGTCAGATCAAGTGAAACAAGAGATTCAGACTTGGGCAAACATTCAGTGGTTAACTCAAGGAGTTCCGCTGCAGTTGCCGGATCCGAGTTTTACCGTTATGACGGATGCCAGTCAAACAGGTTGGGGTGCATCATTAATCCCAATGGATTCGAGATGCCAGGGTCTTTGGGATCCGCAATTCCTGTGCAAGCACATAAACATCAAGGAAATGATGTCAATTTGGCTTGCGTTACGTCACTGGATGGACATTATTCACGATGCTCATGTCCAAATCCTATCCGACAATACGACAGTAGTGGCGTATATACGGAATCAGGGAGGCACTCATTCAGTTCCGTTGTTCAATCTAACGGAAAGAATCCTTCTGTTTGCGTTAGAACATCACGTTCTTCTTTCGGTCCGTCACATACCGGGTCATCTGAATGTGCTAGCAGACTCCCTTTCACGAAAGGGTCGCTTGTTGCCGTCGGAGTGGACTCTCAACAAACAAGTATTCAATCAGATTTGCTACCAATGGGAACGGCCAATGATAGACTTATTTGCGACACATCTCAACAATCAGTTGCAGACGTATGTGTCTCCGTGTCCGGATCCAAGAGCATTTGCAGTAGACGCTCTGTCGATCCCTTGGGATGGAATGATAGGATATGCGTATCCTCCAGCGCCGTTAATTCAACAAGTATTGCTAAAGATAAAACAATCTCAATGCAAGATTCTGTTGGTAGCATCTCTGTCGCCACAGAGACCGTGGATAAATCTACTCAGGTGTCTGTTGTGGGACCTACCGCGGAAGCTTCCTCCACGAGAGGATCTTCTTTCGCAGGGGAAATCGCGCCAACTCCATCACAACCCGCAAGGTCTCAACCTTCACGTTTTTCCGTTGTGCGGTCCTTCTTGCATGGCAAACACTTTACAGGACGAGCAGTGGACGCGATTTCTAACTGTAGGAGGACCTCCTCTTCGCTAAACTATGCGGCTAAGTGGAAGGTTTTTTTGTCGTTGGTGTAGGGATCATTCTGTAGATATATTTGATCCCTCTATACCAGACATTGCAAACTTTCTAGTATACTTGTTTGACGAAATCAAACTGCAGCCTGTTACTATAAAGGGTTATAGATCTATGTTATCTGATACCTATGCACATCATGATAGTTTACAAATTGGATCTAATGTCTCTTTATCGAAGTTGGTTAGAAACTTTTCGATAAATAGACCCAGAACTCTTAGATTAATTCCTAAGTGGAATTTAGCTTGGGTTCTCCTTAAATTGAAGGAAAAGCCATTTGAACCTCTTGGGACAGTAGATTTCAAATTCTTATCTTATAAGACAGCTTTTCTCTTAGCTTTCTCTTCTGCCAGAAGAGTCAGTGAGCTTCATGCACTATCGGTGGATGATTCTCATTATCGTAGTGTTGGGAACACTATCACCTTCACTACTAATGTGGGTTTTTTAGCTAAGAATCAGGCTCCTAATAAATATCCGGAACCTATTGTTATTAAGGCTCTTCCGTCTTCAGACGGGCGTAGGCCTTCACTCTGTCCTGTTAGAGCACTACGTATCTATAAACAGAGATCTCAGTTTATCAGAAAGGGACGGAAACGTTTCTTTCTGTCTTTGATGCCTAATAGAAAGGACATTTCAGTCCATTCTATTGCTAGATGGATTCAGTTAACTATCCGTACTGCTTATGAAGATTTATCTTCTTCTCAGCAGTCTGTGCTTAAGATTTCTGCTCATGAAGTAAGAGCTCTTTCTACTTCCTGGGCTTATGCTAATAGTGTTGCTATTACAGATTTAATGAAGGCTGCTTATTGGTCTCAGCCATCCACATTTACGAATTTTTATCTCAGAAATATTGAGTCCATTTCTGGAGACCTGCATTGTTTAGGTCCGTTATCTGTTGCTCAGAATGTCGTCCACTAAACAGTTGCAACTATAGTTATGCAGGCTTTCTGTTCCGGCAGTGACTCCGTCCGGCTGCCCTCTTCGCTCTGGGCTATTTGACCCAGGGCAAGGGGAAGGGGGGGGGGGGGGGGGGGGCAGGTGTTCCCTTAGGTCACCTGCTTTATAGTGAAAAGCAAGGGAATGCCTCCTCCAAGTCAGTATTTCTGAGTCGCTTCCGGGATGGTTTTAAAGTGTAATATTAATGTTTAAATTCATTCATGTCTTATTTTTAAAGTGTAGCTCGGTGTGAAGCATTTGTATATGTCAAGTGTCAAACGGGCTTTAATATACAATACTCGGACACTTTTAAATGATTATAAAGAGTCTCAATTCTCTGGACTACTTTATTTATTGGCTTGCTTTAAAAATAATTAGTATAAGGGTTATACTGGATGTTAATAGAGAACATGAATGTTATTGTGCTCAATTATTAAGGGTAGTGTATCTTTCTAATTTAATATTAAATAAGAAAGATACATGTAAAGCCTAATACTCCTTTTCTCCTTAAGGGGTTACCTCTTTACTATATAGTTGAGCTTATTGGATTTTCCTCTATGTCCTAGGCCCTCCAGCCTGTTTACTATTCAGCTAAGTCTGGGTCATTGGTACAGTATAAAAATGTTAAAAAATTTATAGTAATTTATATATTTTTTATACTTACCAATGACCCAGACGGGGATGGCCCTCCCTGGAGTTGGGAACTCTTGCCTCCCCGCTGAGTACATAGCGCTGACCAGGCACTGCCAGTAAGAATGATAATTGGCGCCAATTTCGGGACGACTGCGTCACTGCGCATGCGCAGTAGAGGCGTAGTATGGAGGTCCTTTAGGACATGATTTCTTTTTGTTTTGGATGCAAATTTTGGGGATTGGGGGGCAAAATTTGTGTTTGGCCCTGGTTTTGTTGGAGTTAGCACCAGCTAAGTCTGGGTCATTGGTAAGTATAAAAAATATATAAATTACTATAAATTTTTTAACTTTCATTGGCAAAGTGGTTATTCAATTAACAGGGTTCTACTGTATTGCACTTCTTGTGCTGTGCATGACACAATCCCCATTCAATATTATACGAGTACTGTAAGAGCTGAAGTTTATAGTAGTGTTTCAGCTGTGTGTTTCTTTTTTTTATTTTTCATATTTAACACATAGTAGGCCTACCTAATATGTATATAAAACATCATCATTGGAAACAATGATCTAGTCTAATGTATTTCATTGAGCTGGTGAATTATTTATCATTTAATTACTGTTATCAAAAATGGTGACCTTGACTTGTGTAATAACTCCATGCCAATTGAGTGCAAGTATAAATGGTCTCTTTCTGAACTGAATGATCACAAGTGTCGTTGCTACCCTCAATACAGATTTGCATTTTGCTTAGATGTTTTTACTTGTATTTGAGGAAATATGTTCTTGTATGATACAACAAAGTAATAATTAACCAAGGCCTAATCATTTGGTAAAGTGCCTTACTTTGGATTCTTAGAATTTGTTCATCATTAATTGTTTCATTACAGATTACTGGAGGGTGCCACTCTCCTGCTTGCCAGTTTGTATCACATTTTCAACCTCTTTAAAACTTGAGCCTTCCACATTTGTTGTGTGCATATAGGTTAGTTGGAATCGTAACCTTCATATTCCGTTGAATTATAAGGCGCCATCTGTTTTATGTTATGTTTTTACATATGTATGATTGTCAACCACATCTAGGGCTTGAGTTACATCTATAATTCATTTGGATATTTTGACACTGTGAGACTCGTTGACAATGTGGACTATATGTGTGTAATCGTGATTTGATAGTGCACATCAGAAATGAAACACAGGTCTATGTTCTACAAACAACATGGGTATAAACGATTGGCTGGACTTGACTTTATATCCTTATTGCATCCATAATTAGCCATTGCACAGAAATATGTGACCTTAAACACCAATAAATAAATATGTTCTGGAAAAAATAAGTAAAATTGTTGTCAGTTTGTTGAGCATTATTCATATAGAGGATCTCTGGTGAGTGCTGAGTTTATTAATTGAGCCGTGTTCAGTAAATTAGGTCTGGATATTTATCAGTTGATGAGATGAAGTTTCTGTTTATCACTTGATACAAAATATGATAAAAGATGATGAAATGGATTGAAAAGCACAAGGTGCTTCTTATAAGGTCTTGAATTATGTTGTTAAAAACAATGCATTATTTGGCCGAGTATCTGCTCCAAAAATAATTTCCTTTTGCATCATTACTGTAGCTGGTCACTGTCTCCAGCTTTACACTGTCAGCTTTCCATGCATTCACACTTGTAAATTATGAGTTTAATAGACGGAAAAAGGGTCAGATTATGTGTTCAATATATAAAACATTGAAGGCCACTTAATTGGATATCTCTTAATTGAACAACTCTGTAATTTAAATATAACTTACAAACTAAAACCCCTTACCATTCCTTTAGTACAGATTTGATCTGTTAGTTGCAAATGAATTACAGGGTGAACTCCTGTTAATGGAATAAAAATCTTATAGTCTTGTGTTTCAAATAAAAGTACAGGTGGGAATAAAAGTATGGGGTGGAACATTTATCAAAATTGAGTAAAAGTATAAACTCAAAAAATAGTACAGGGTGGAAATCCATTGTGGGAGTAATACTCATTAATTTTATTTAAAGGCCAACTTATTTTCCAGTATTGCAGTTAGTTTTATTACAGAAAAGTAATAGTGTTTGTGCATCATGATAACAACAATAAATGTAATCTACTAAACAAAGCAATAACACGCAGTCTCATGAAGATTTTCTAATTTGAAGATCTCTTTCCTGTTGGAAGGGCAGTTCTAATAAACATACAGGCCCAAATAATGTGCCTACAGGGTGGAAAAATTATCCAGAATAAATAAACATACATGTATGTTTTTTAGAAACAAAAGAGTACTATGTTGAGAAATTGCCCTCATAATCACTGAATTTGCTTGGTTTATACAGTACAGCTGCAGTGGACCGGTCACTATCCATGGGTGGGCAATTTTTTCCACAGATTCAATAATATTAGATTCCAAACTCTATTTATAGGAATAATGATAAAAAATTTAATTAATGAATCACCAGGTACAACCTGGTGTTTCATTAATTAAAATTTAGCTGATGATGATTTTTATTACCTGACAAAGTGCCATTTCAGTTAACAAGGTTCCACTGTATTGGACAAATTTGGCTGATGTATATAATAAAGAGTTAATAATTGTTATTGTGTAAGTAAAAATCAGCTGTTCTTGCAGAATATAGGATGAAATAGATTAACCCTTTACCTAATCATAAAATAGTCCCACCATCCAACTTGAAAATAGCCAACAGTTTCTGTTCATTCTCACGAGCTAATTAAGTTTATTCCAGTGAGAGGTCACGATTTATATTTCCAGGGGAAAATGAAAAGTCCAGTGTCATAATTTGTGTTCAGATTCATTATTTTTTCTCTATTCATTTCAGATATAGAGATACATTGTGATGAGGATGGTATTCCTCTGAGATTTGATCCAATGCCTGCTATCACTTTTCAGGGTTATGACAGTGAACAATCAGAAACACTTGAACATAAGAAGCTCGTCAGCAATGAAGACAAGTGAGTTTCCTGTAGACTGCAAACATAAGTTAACCCATCAAGAATGAACAATGTTTTCTAAAAATTCATATTTGAAGCTGTAAGTGATGTGGTAGTGGCTTCTAGCAAAGCCTGACCAGAAGCCTTTGTCTTTGTGTCTTAACCCTCAAGGCCTGAAGATTTTTATACATTTTTGTTGCACTTTGTCAGTGTACATCCTGTGACTTTGCCGTTGTTGCTAGGTAAGCCTTGCCTGCCTATATAGGCAGACATGACTTGTCTAGAAATATCTACCGAGCTATCTGGAATATAACTTGCAAGTTTACCAAAAAACTACATGTCGGGGCATCTCTTTTGTTGTAGAAAAAGGGGTCAAAGTCAGAATTTGTCCTTTAGGGGTGAACTCTTGTCTGAGACTAACTTAAGATTGCTTGTCGGGTCACATGTTCCAATGCTAGAAAGGTTGTCGGAGTCCGAATTGGGTCAAAGGATTAAAGTAATTGCATGATTTGCTAACTTCACTTTGCTAGCTTCAACATTAATTTGCTTACCCATATTGGAAAGTAATACAACCAGAGAGAACCACCGAGCAACTGTCTGCTCTCCAGCATACTAACTCTACACAAGCAGGGTTAACATTGGTTGAAGACTGGTACACCATCGATGTGCAGTTTGCCTTGAGGGTGAAGTGTCTTGCCCATGTACACAACGCGGTTGCCACAGGTGGATTCGAACCGAACCCATGACCTCTCAGCTTGCAGCCTGCACCTCTACCTACTGAGCTACCGAGCCCCCACTGAAACAGTTAAAAAATGCTATAAGTGCTTAACCATTCAGTTATAACTATTCTTTTATCGATTAAGGACGGAGCCAGAATTTTGGAACTGGGAGTATGTATATGCAAAGATGTTAAATCATGATAAGATAGGATGGAAATATTAGTTAATTCAAAGAACTAGAAAAGCTTGGAATGTAACTTGAGGTGTTGCACTACAAAACATTTTGACAATTTAAAAAAAATTTTCCTCAGTGCCTCAGGTAGGCCTATGGATGAAAGAAGTGAATAAAGGCATATCTTATATATAAATGCAAATGTCTGTATCTCTCTCTCTCTATCTTTGTTCCGGGTGAACTCCTCCGTTTCTTGACCGATAGATCTAAAATTTTCTACATGGGGGTAATTCGTCCCTGTGAGTAACATGGGGTGGGTGCTGAGCCCGTGTGGGGTGACCTTGACCTTGAAATTGGTGACCTTGACCTTTTATTTCGAATAACGGGTGAGCCGATCAGGCTAAAATTTCATATATGCGGGTATAATGACCCATCGATCATTTTGACTTTATCGAGGTGCCTGTGTGGGGTGATCTTGACCTTGAAATTGGTGACCTTGACCTTTTATTTTGAAAACGGCTGGGCCAGTCGGTCTAAAATTTCATATGTGCGGGTATATTAACCCATCAATCATTTTGACTTTATCGGGGTGCCGTTTTCAAAATAAAAGGTCAAGGTCACCAATTTCAAGGTCAAGATCACCCCGCACAGGCACCTCGATAAAGTCAAAATGGTGACCTTGACCTTTTATTTCGAAAGGAGTAATTCGTCCCTGCGGGTAACATGGGATGGGTGCCATGCCCTTGTGGGGGTGACCTTGACCTTGAAATTGGTGACCTTGACCTTTTATTTCGAAAACAGGTGAGCCGATCGGGCTAAAATTTCATATATGCGGGTATAATGACCCATCGATCATTTTGACTTTATCGGGGTGCCATGCAGGGTAACCTTGACCTTGAAATTGGTGACCTTGACCTTTTATTTCGAAAAACGGCTGGGCCGATTGAGGTAAAATTTCATATGTGCAGGTATAATGACCCATCGATCATTTTGACTTTATTGGGGTGCCCATGCAGGGTAACCTTGACCTTGAAATTGGTGACCTTGACTTTTTATTTCGAAAACGGCTGGTCAAATGGGTCTAAAATTTCATATGTGTGGGTATATTGACCCATCGATCATTTTGACTTTATCGGGGTGCCCGCGTGGGGTGACCTTGAACTTTTATTTCGAAAACGGCTGATATAACCATCTAGCCGCTAGTTATATATAAAAATAATGGCTGCAGTACCCAGAACTTGAACATATCAACTTTTTTCACAAAAAGTGTATTTCATGCTTTTTGATGTTAGAGAAATTGTCAATTGCACAAGTAATAACCAGAATAATCATGAATAGATTGGTAATTCCAATGTATGGGTTTCATATAAATCATTTGGAACTCCAGACTCTGCTATTTAGGCTCTGATGTTTTAAGAATGCCCCAATGGAAAAGTGTGAAAATGAAATATGCTTCTACTTGACAACATCATGCTAAATATGGTCACACGATGCTGCATAATCATTTGAGGCAAATCTGTGTAATTTTGATTTGGGCAAAATATTGTTTTCCAAGATCTAAAAAATGACAGTAACACGTCCATTTTAGCTTAACTTGACAAAGTCAAGATAAGCCATTGCCATCATGTGTGCGGAAGTCTGCTAGTCTGTTCACATTTTCCTTTAGCATAGGCTACATCCCGCAGTTCTTGTCCAATCGTCACAAAATTTCATATGCAGATTTGAGGTCATATCTAGATGAGAATGTCCCCCTTTGGTCGCAATCAGTCAACCATGATGGCTGCCCAAGCCCAAAACCCGAAAACATTTAGCACAGTCCACAGGTCGTATTTATGAAGGAATTTCACTGTAACTTGGTAGGATGACTCTGTATAATGTCTAGATGAGAACGTTCCCTTTTGTCATGATCTGTCAACTGTGATGGCTACCCAAGCCTGAAACCCCAAATTTTTTTAGCACAGTCTACAGGTCGAATTTACTATGGAGTGATTTCATTGTAACATGGTAGGTTGACTCTGTATTATGTCTAAATGAGAGCTTCCTCATTTTGCCACGATCTGTCTATCCTGACAGCTGCCTGAGCCCAAAAACCTTTAGCACAGTGTACAGATCATATTATGGAGGTATTTCATAGTAACTTGATGGGATGACTCGGTATAATGTCCATATGAGAATGTCCCCTTTTGGTCGTGATCGGTCAACTGTGATGGCTACAGGGGCCCGAAGCCGTAAAATCTTTAGCACAGTCTACAGTCGTATTTATGAAGGAATATCATTGTAACTTGGTTGGATAACTCCAGATGATGTCTAGATGAGAACGTCCCCTTTTGGTTGCAATCATTCAACCGTGATGGCTGCATGCGCCCAAAACCTGAAAACCTCTAGCACAGACTACCCATTGTATTGATGAAGGGATTTCATTGTAACTTGGTAGGATGACTCTGTATAATGTCTAGATGGGGACCTCCCCTTTTGGTTGTGATCGGTCAACTGTGATGGCTACACAAGCCTGAAGCCCGAAAAACTTTTAGCACAGTCCACTGGCCATATTTATGAAGAAATTTTATTGTAACTTGATAACTTGCTACCCTCAATACAGATTTCTATTTTGCTTAGATGTTTTTACTTGTATTTGAGGAAATATGTTCTTGTAAGATAAAAACAGAGTAATAATTAACCAAGGCCTTATTTCAGCTGGTAAAAGTGCCTTACTTTGGATTCTTAGAATTTGTTCATCATTAATTGTTTCATTACAGAATACTGGAGGGTGCCACTCTCCTGCTTGCCAGTTTGTATCACATTTTCAACCTCTTTAAAACTTGAGCCTTCCACATTTGTTGTATAGGTTAGTTGGAATCGTAACCTTCATATTCCGTTGAATTATAAGGCGCCATCTGTTTTATGTTATGTTTTTCCATATGTATGATTGTCAACCACATCTAGGGCTTGAGTTACATCTATAATTCATTTGGATATTTTGACACTGTGAGACTCGTTGACAATGTGGACTATATGTGTGTAATCGTGATTTGATAGTGCACATCAGAAATGAAACACAGGACTACGTTCTACAAAACAACATGGGTATAAACGATTGGCTGGACTTGACTTTATATCCTTATTGCATCCATGATTAGCCATTGTACAGAAATATGTGACCTTAAACACCAATAAATAAATATGTTCTGGAAAAAATAAGTAAAATTGTTGTCAATTTGTTGAGCATTATTCATATAGAGGATCTCTGGTTAGTGCTGAGTTTATTAATTGAGCCGTGTTCAGTAAATTAGGTCTGGATATTTTATCAGTTGATGAGATGAAGTTTCTATTTATCACTTGATACAAAATATGATAAAAAGATGATGAAATGGATTGAAAAGCACAAGGTGCTTCTTATAAGGTCTTGAATTATGTTGTTAAAAACAATGCATTATTCGGCCGAGTATCTGCTCCAAAAATAATCTCCTTTTGCATCATTACTGTAGCTGGTCACTGTCTCCAGCTTTTCACTGTCAGCTTTTCATGCATTCACCACTTGTAAATTATGAGTTTAATAGATGGAAAAATATGTGAAATAATCGTGATGTTGTTCATGCCTTTCATGGATTCCCTTTCAAGTTGGAAATCACTTAACCCTTTACTCAATGCTATGATTTTAAAATTTATTATTTTGAATATGAATATTGTTTTTTTAAATTTTTTCAAAATAATTTGTAAATTACTGTTGCAGATGCATCCGATTCGTTAGGTAAAGGGTTAACAGATCAAGTGTTATTACATGCCTGTTCTTTGAAATCTATCCCATCTACAGCAACACTAAATCATGCGGAAAATGAAAATCATTGGCAGACTATTTTTAAATAGAAGCGAAATTTCACAGGAATTTTCTACAAATCGTGCACCGCAATTATAATTTGAATTGCTAGCGATAGCTAAAATCATTCCCTGAGTTTCAGTGTGTTCTGTATGCCAGTAGGCACAAAGAACACATTGGAACTCAGGCGACGAAATAGTAGCACAGGTTCCCCTTGCAAATTTGGTGGGCGATAAAATGTGTTCTGTTTGTTGATATATATACTTGTGTTGCAGTCATGATATGGGTATGGATGCTGAAAGTGACCTTAAACACCCAAAAATAAAATATTCCATGGGGTGGAGTTTGCAGGGATATCCAGTGACATCCATTTGAATGAGCCCAGTTAACTTGAACATAGTAAATCAAAACAATTGGTTTCCGGATGATAACTTGATAATGGTTCGACCCATGTTCATGAAACTTCATAGTTAGGTTGGCATCAGTGAGAGGAAGAACCCTATTTATTTTGGACTGGCTAGGTGAAAGGTCAAGGTCACAGTGACCTTCAACAATTGGTTTCCAGTCGATAACTTCATAATGGTTTGACCCACATTCATGAAACGTAATATGTAGGTTGGCCTAGGTGAATGGAAGGCCCCTATTTATTTTGGACTCACTAGGTCAAAGGCTAAGGTCACAGTGACCTTGAACATAATAAATTGTAAACAATTGGTTTCCAGATGATAATTTGACAATGATTCCACCTACATTCATGAAACTTCATAGGTAGGTTGGCATTGGTGCAAGAAAGAGCCCTATTTATTTCGGAATCACTAGGTCAAAGGTCAAGGTCACAGTGACCCTTCGCACAGTAAATTGTAAAACAATTGGTTTCTGGACGATAAGTTGATAATGATTAAACCCACTTTTGTGCTGTCACAACTCGACATTGGATCAGTGATCTTATCGGCACTTTTTAGCCTGACTGTTTACAGTGAGGGCTGTAGTCATGACTTTTGTCCATCCGTCCGTCCATCTGTTAACATTTAGAGTTTTGGTTAAAGTTTGTGGTTAAAGTTTTTTACTGAAGGTTCAAGAGATTTTTTTTTTCTGTTTAGTCATCACTTTCTTCTGTCTGTCTGTTAACATTTGGAGTTCTGGTTAAAGTTTGTGGTTAAAGTTTTTTAGTCAACCTTAAAGTTTTTTGTTTTTTTTTTCTCTTTTAAATTGATATTACTATTGATTGTATCATTCTCATTTTGTTTTTATTTTCTTTATGTTTCATGTTATTTTGGGAAATATTTAACCCTTTTTTTGTATGGCAATTTAACTTACAACTTCCAGGTTAAAGTTTTTGGTTAAAGTTTGGGTTTTTTTTAGGGGGGGGGGGGTTAAAATTACACCTTTAATTCTTCAAACAGTTTAGTGGAATGTCATTGTTTCTTTTTTGGGACAATGTCTACTATCTACTGAACATTTCTACAGTGATTTTCATTAAAATCAGCATGATTTTAACCCCTTTTAAACATGTTTTCAGACTTACTTTCTTTGTATTTGAAATTAGACTTTGCCACAAACTTTCTTACTCTAATACTTGCAGGGTCAATACAACTTAATGATTCCATTTACATCAATGATTTCTATAATCGGTTTTAGGAAAATAGTTAACCCTTTTTTGCAAATCAATTTTACATAGTATTCCCAGCTTAAAAGTTTCGGCTTAAAGTTCTGCTTTTCAAGGTTCTACCTTTCTCCAAACGGTATCCCCCCATTAGTCAGACACCCCAGTTGTCAGACAGTTTATAATCACAGATTATTGGGTTGTTTGAATAGCTAAACCCTTACTTATCACCTTCAGAATAAAGTGGGATATTCCAATAAGTCAGACAGAAAAGAAACAATTAATTAGCTTTTAGTGATTTATTTCTTCACCAGTGTGTTTTAGAAATGAACAGCAAATAAATAGAATATAAATGACAGTAAAATAAAAAAATATGAAGTACAATAAGAAGAGTTCTAGGCACAATAAATTAAAATTATGAAATAAATGACAATAGCATGAATAATCGCACAAATAAATAATATATATTTTTATACTGTACCAATGACCCAGACTTAGCTGGTGCTAACTCTAACAAAACCAGGGCCAAACACAAATTTTGCCCCCCAATCCCCAAAATTTGCATCCAAAACCAAAAGAAATCATGTCCTATAGGACCTCCATACTACGCCCCCACTGCGCATGCGCAGTGTCAAGGACGTCCCGAAATTGGTGCCAATTATTATTCTCTGTTTGGCCCTTCATCAGTCAACATCTCACTGATCTTTGTGCTTGTAAATCTCAGTTTAAAGGATGCCAGACACGTAATTTTTGGAGAAATGGTGATTCTAAGGAGGATATAGAAGGAGGAGAGGAAAAAGGAGTGACAAAAAATAATCAGGGCTGTACTTAAAATTTGCCTATTTTCGAGGCATGGGCCTCTTGTTGTCATTCTTGCTAAAATGTTGCACTGCTTATTCAGTGTTTCCTCTCCCCTGGCCTTCTAAGTCCCCCCTTGCAATTCTCCCATGCTTTTGGCATATTTTTGAGAAAGTTCATTTCTAAAATTTTCTTGGGAGAGTTGCTTGGTTACAGAATGTTTTCTGTTATTTTCCCCATAGTTACGTTTTCACCCATGGGTGTATAAACGTTGTGTTCTGCATCTTCCATCTGATGTTCTGCAGATTCTCCCCTGGGAGTCTCTGTCTTGCATCAGATAGAGTGTAATTTTGATGACTGATTTCGGGCCAGTTTTTTCAGTGCCTGGAGTCATGTTTTCTGGTGTTTTACACTGTTTGTTTACATTGGCAACAGCCTTTTTTGATGAAATTATGTTAAGTTGCCTATTTTCGAGGCATGGGCCTCTTGTTGTCATTCTTGCTAAATGTTGCACTGCTTATTCAGTGTTTCCTCTCCCCTAGCCTTCTAAAGTCCCCCCTTGCAATTCTCCCATGCTTTTGGCATATTTTTGAGAAAGTTCATTTCTAAAATTTTCCTGGGAGAGTTGCTTGGATACAGAATGTTTTCTGTTATTTTCCCCATAGTTACGTTTTCACCCATGGGTGTATAACGTTGTGTTCTGCATCTTCCATCTGATGTTCTGCAGATTCTCCCCTGGGAGTCTCTGTCTTGCATCAGATAGAATGTAATTTTGATGACTGATTTCGGGCCAGTTTTTTCAGTGTCTGGAGTCATGTTTTCTGGTGTTTTACACTGTTTGTTTACATTGGCAACAGCCTTTTTTGAGGGGGGCTGTTTGCCTTTGCTGTAGTTTATCTCACTATAAGATACATTTATATTATCCGTAAGTGTCTCATTAATTATTTAATATAAATTTAAAATTTTTTGACAACACTTTGCCATCGGATCCATCGGGGCTCAACGTTACTTTTCAGCAACTTGGGCTTCGCTGAAAAAATATTTTTTCAAAATTATTTTGATTTGCAATTGTTTTTTCATTTATTAATGGATCATGTTATTATGTATCTTTGTGTCAGGGGTTTGTGCGAGTAACTAGGACTTGTTGTTGACTTTTCACAATGAAAGGATATTGTTCAAATTGTAATGGGAAGAAATCTTCCTCTGACTTTCATGATCATTGTATTAATTGTAGTCAGTGTTCTCACACTAATCCCTGTTCTATATGTCAATATTGGGATGACAAACATTGGAAACGTGTGTCACGGTATGTTGTTTCTGGAGAAAGGGCTATGCCGGCTCTTTCTCCGCAAGGTCACTCTACACTCTCAGTTTCTATTTCAGAGGAACAAGAACAGGGTGATGTTTCCATGTTATCTTCTGCAAGTGCGCTTCCGTCGTCACAAATGAATTCAGAGCTAGCGGCAAAAGTGCTCATGGAGATTAGACAAATGTTGTCCGCTAGCTCGCCCGGTGTAGCGTCCATTCACCGAATGGTTCGGCAGCCGGGTTCGTCCGATGCAGTCCAGGAGGAAATGTTGGGTGATGCGAGCACTATAAACATTCAATGTGCACACCCAGTGACGGCGGATAGTAAGCGAGATCGGAGGAAGCCTTTGAGTCCGGTTCCTAGCTCGTCCAGGTCCAGCCGGGCCACGAGCAAGAGAGGCCCCTCTCTCGTACAACAACATCTGGGACCAGATGTTGTGGTACAAAATGTGTCGCAAGCGGAGCATACGTCCGTCGCTCGGGACGCTCCGTTGTATAGGCAGTCCGCAGAGACTGCTAAGGCTTCTTCTTCTCGTCAGCGCACACGATCGCACCTTGGGTGCGTGACCGCCGATATCTTACCAGCTTCGCCGATCAAGGATTCTTCGGCGACCAGGTCACACCATCCGGCAGCCAGGGACTCGAGACCGATGGACTCCGGACGTTCGCATAGAAAAAGTATGCGGAGCCATCTGATGTGGAGCTGCCCTCGGCGAAGCAGCGAAAGACTGCGCCTCCGCAGGTCTCGACGCTGGACGTTCTTGTGCAGATAGCACAGCTTATCGCAGCATCCCAGCAGCCGACAGAAACGGTGTCGGATCGAGAATTATCCGACGGCGCTGGGTCGGTACGCTCCGCCGAAGCATCGGGGGCGGACGACCGGGAGCATCATGAGGTCCGACCGGATGGTGAAAGGGATACGGATGATTTGGAGCTATCCCTTTCGGAACAACATAAAGCTGCCGTGGACTTCATCCGGCACTTTCTCCCTCAAGTTGTTCCATTGGGCCAGACTGCTGCGGTTCCGGACAAGAGGATTATAGCGTCCTTGGACTCTGAATTTTTTGAGCGGTTCAGGGACATCGCTCCCGAGTTTCCGTCGCAGTCCAATAATGTTGCAAGAACATTTGAATTATTGAACGACGCTATATTTAAACTTGCTTCCAGGACGGGGAAAGCAGGTTTCTTGTCCGCCAATACTCTCAACCTGCCTTTCATTAATGCAAGGAATAAATTCGACACGGCAGGACAGGGTATCCCGAGAGTTCCTCTGCGTATGGACGACGAGGCGGAAGACTTAGAGCTATCATTACCGTCGTCGGCTTCTATTCCAACCGCGGTGTTGGAAACAGCTATTTCGTCTAACAGAGCCAATTTAAATGCCTTATCTTACGCAGATCACCTTACTAAGGCGTTATCACTGCGCCTTCAAGGGAAAGAGTTTCAGGATATACAATCCTCTTTAAGACTTCTTTCAAGGGCAGTAGCTTATTCCACGTGTAACTCCGCCCTTTCTGTGGCAAACCAGGAGTTGGTTAGATGTGACGCAGCCCTAGCTACATCCACACTCGTGGATACTAAGGTGAAGAACTCTCTTAGAGTCGCTTCGGTCTCCGGAGAACTTCTCTTTGACGGCAAGCTTTCTGCTATTTATGATAAAATTACAAAGAAAGCTTCGGATTCTCTGTTGTTCAAATCTGCTTCTAAGAAGTCGGATACAGCAGACAAGAATAAGACAGGCACTGCTGGGTCTAATGCGCCCAAGAGAGGTTCCTATAGAGGTTCCGGTGCGTCCTCTTGGTCTTATTCGAGAGACCGTCAGGGTAGCGACTCTCGTTCGGGACGTCCTTCGGGCCGGGACAACCGGTCGGACGCCCCGAGGTCGACGGGACGAGGTGCGGGTCGTGGAAGACGTGGTTTCTCCTACTGCAGGCCTCGCAGGTCCAGGAGGTGATGGCTTAAACCTCTATCGCGTTCCGGTTGGCGGAAGGTTGTCGAGCTTTTCACAAGAATGGGCGTCGATTACGGACGACCCTTGGGTGAGAGGAGTGACTTCGGAAGGTCTAAAGATATCCTTCAAACGAAAGCCTCCATTAACTCGAAGTCCAAAGTGGATTCATCTTCCGTCAAATCCGCAGAAAAGAGACGCTCTGTTATCAGAGGTGCAGTCTCTTTTAATGAAGAACGCGGTAGAGGTCGTAGAAAACCAGGAATCTCTGGGATTCTACAGCCATCTGTTTCTGGTTCCGAAACCAGACGGCTCGTTCCGTCCAGTCATAGATTTGAGCTGGATAAACAAGCTGATCGTCGCTCCGAAGTTTTATATGGAGACGATTCGATCGGTCAGAGCGAGTATTCGGGTGAACGATTATGGAACGAGCATAGATCTCAAAGATGCGTACTTTCACGTCATGGTACATCTGACATTCCGAAAGTATCTACACTTCGCAGTCCTAGGAGTGGTGTATCAATTCCGGGTGATGTGCTTCGGATTGAATCTAGCACCCTGGGCTTTCACTCGGGTAATGAACTCGGTAATGATCTACTTCCGAGCTCATTCGTCTGCGGTAACGTCGGCCTACCTGGACGACATTCTTCAGAGGTACGGCAACGAGTTAACGCTTCAGAACGATGTTCAGAATCTTCTTCTATTGCTCCGACGTCTCGGTTTTATAGTAAACGAGGAGAAGTCGGATCTGGTGCCGTCCAAGTCATTCACTCATCTGGGAATGAGCTTCGAGACGCACAACAATCTCGTTCGTCTGCCGTTAACCAGAGCGAAATTAGTCAGTTGTTACGCTCGCTATTGTCTGCACACAGACAAAGTCATGGCGAGAGAATTTATGAGACTGATAGGTCTGTGCGGAGCCGCCGCGGATCTCATTCCGATGGGGCGGTTACGCACACGTCCTCTTCAAATTTTCCTGACTCAGAATTGGAGTGTGAAAATTCATTCGCTCGATGTAGACGTTCTCTTGTCAGATCAAGTGAAACAAGAGATTCAGACTTGGGCAAACATTCAGTGGTTAACTCAAGGAGTTCCGCTGCAGTTGCCGGATCCGAGTTTTACCGTTATGACGGATGCCAGTCAAACAGGTTGGGGGTGCATCATTAATCCCAACGGATTCGAGATGCCAGGGTCTTTGGGATCCGCAATTCCTGTGCAAGCACATAAACATCAAGGAAATGATGTCAATTTGGCTTGCGTTACGTCACTGGATGGACATTATTCACGATGCTCATGTCCAAATTCTATCCGACAATACGACAGTAGTGGCGTATATACGGAATCAGGGAGGCACTCATTCAGTTCCGTTGTTCAATCTAACGGAAAGAATCCTTCTGTTTGCGTTAGAACATCACGTTCTTCTTTCGGTCCGTCACATACCGAGTCGTCTGAATGTGCTAGCAGACTCCCTTTCACGAAAGGGTCGCTTGTTGCCGTCGGAGTGGACTCTCAACAAACAAGTATTCAATCAGATTTGCTACCAATGGGAACGGCCAATGATAGACTTATTTGCGACACATCTCAACAATCAGTTGCAGACGTATGTGTCTCCGTGTCCGGATCCAAGAGCATTTGCAGTAGACGCTCTGTCGATCCCTTGGGACGGAATGATAGGATATGCGTATCCTCCAGCGCCGTTAATTCAACAAGTATTGCTAAAGATAAAACAATCTCAATGCAAGATTCTGTTGGTAGCATCTCTGTCGCCACAGAGACCGTGGATAAATCTACTCAGGTGTCTGTTGTGGGACCTACCGCGGAAGCTTCCTCCACGGGAGGATCTTCTTTCGCAGGGGAAATCGCGCCAACTCCATCACAACCCGCAAGGTCTCAACCTTCACGTTTTTCCGTTGTGCGGTCCTTCTTGCATGGCAAGCACTTTACAGGACGAGCAGTGGACGCGATTTCTAACTGTAGGAGGACCTCCTCTTCGCTAAACTATGCGGCTAAGTGGAAGGTTTTTCGTCGTTGGTGTAGGGATCATTCTGTAGATATATTCGATCCCTCTATACCAGACATTGCAAACTTTCTAGTATACTTGTTTGACGAAATCAAACTGCAGCCTGTTACTATAAAGGGTTATAGATCTATGTTATCTGATACCTATGCACATCATGATAGTTTACAAATTGGATCTAATGTCTCTTTATCGAAGTTGATTAGAAACTTTTCGATAAATAGACCCAGAACTCTTAGATTAATTCCTAAGTGGAATTTAGCTTGGGTTCTCCTTAAATTGAAGGAAAAGCCATTTGAACCTCTTGGGACAGTAGATTTCAAATTCTTATCTTATAAGACAGCTTTTCTCTTAGCTTTCTCTTCTGCCAGAAGAGTCAGTGAGCTTCATGCACTATCGGTGGATGATTCTCATTATCGTAGTGTTGGGAACACTATCACCTTCACTACTAATGTGGGTTTTTTAGCTAAGAATCAGGCTCCTAATAAATATCCGGAACCTATTGTTATTAAGGCTCTTCCGTCTTCAGACGGGCGTAGGCCTTTACTCTGTCCTGTTAGAGCATTACATATCTATAAACAGAGATCTCAGTTTATCAGAAAGGGACGGAAACGTTTCTTTCTGTCTTTGATGCCTAATAGAAAGGATATTTCAGTCCATTCTATTGCTAGATGGATTCAGTTAACTATCCGTACTGCTTATGAAGATTTATCTTCTTCTCAGCAGTCTGTGCTTAAGATTTCTGCTCATGAAGTAAGAGCTCTTTCTACTTCCTGGGCTTATGCTAATAGTGTTGCTATTACAGATTTAATGAAGACTGCTTATTGGTCTCAGCCATCCACATTTACGAATTTTTATCTCAGAAATATTGAGTCCATTTCTGGAGACCTGCATTGTTTAGGTCCGTTATCTGTTGCTCAGAATGTCGTCCACTAAACAGTTGCAACTATAGTTATGCAGGCTTTCTGTTCCGGCAGTGACTCCGTCCGGCTGCCCTCTTCGCTCTGGGCTATTTGACCCAGGGCAAGGGGGGGGGGGGGTGGGTGGGTGTTCCCTTAGGTCACCTGCTTTATAGTGAAAAGCAAGGGAATGCCTCCTCCAAGTCAGTATTTCTGAGTCGCTTCCGGGATGGTTTTAAAGTGTAATATTAATGTTTAAATTCATTCATGTCTTATTTTTAAAGTGTAGCTCGGTGTGAAGCATTTGTATATGTCAAGTGTCAAACGGGCTTTAATATACAATACTCGGACACTTTTAAATGACTATAAAGAGTCTCAATTCTCTGGACTACTTTATTTATTGGCTTGCTTTAAAAATAATTAGTATAAGGGTTATACTGGATGTTAATAGAGAACATGAATGTTATTGTGCTCAATTATTAAGGGTAGTGTATCTTTCTAATTTAATATTAAATAAGAAAGATACATGTAAAGCCTAATACTCCTTTTCTCCTTAAGGGGTTACCTCTTTACTATATAGTTGAGCTTATTTGATTTTCCTCTATGGCCTAGGCCCTCCAGCCTGTTTACTATTCAGCTAAGTCTGGGTCATTGGTACAGTATAAAAATGTTAAAAAATTTATAGTAATTTATATATTTTTTATACTTACCAATGACCCAGACGGGGATGGCCCTCCCTGGAGTTGGGAACTCTTGCCTCCCCGCTGAGTACATAGCGCTGACCAGGCATTGCCAGTAAGAATGATAATTGGCGCCAATTTCGGGACGTCTGCGTCACTGCGCATGCGCAGTAGAGGCGTAGTATGGAGGTCCTTTAGGACATGATTTCTTTTTGTTTTGGATGCAAATTTTGGGGATTGGGGGACAAAATTTGTGTTTGGCCCTGGTTTTGTTAGAGTTAGCACCAGCTAAGTCTGGGTCATTGGTAAGTATAAAAAATATATAAATTACTATAAATTTTTTAACTTTTGCGCCATAAAGCCTAAAGTTATCCGTGTTATTACACAATATATTTTTGATTTTTATGTTTTGATTATTTCTCAGAAAATATTTAAAAGGTATTTTGATTATATGTCAACAAAAACAAAAAAAGTACCAAACAAAATGTTGAAACTAACTTTTATTCAAATTGTATATATCTGGGTTGTTCCATTTATAACAATAGGTAATCATCTATTTTAATTTCAGCTAATCCCCAATTAACTGTCTGACAGCTGGGGTGTATGACAAATGGGTGTCTGACTAATGGGGGTAAACCCTCCAAACGCTCTGTTACAACGTCATTTCTTTTTTCATTTCGGGCAAGGTCTACTGAAGCTGTGCACAGTGGTTTCAAATAATATTAGCATTAATTTAACCCTTTTCACAATGCTTTTTGGGGAGGGGGTTGGGGAGGGCAATTAGGCCTTTTTTTTTTTCTTTCATCAAAAATGCTTTTTTACAGTTTTGGTTAAAGTTTGTGGTTAAAAACCCAGACAAACACTACCACCCCCGCCACCCACCCACCCCCCCCCCCCCCCCCCCAATTAGTTTTTTTCTTCTTCTTTTGTCCAGTATGCATTTTGAACTATTTAGTCACTACATGCGGAACCTTTTTTTAAACTTAAGTACCCCCCCCCCCCCCCCCCCCCAGCCTTTTAGCTCACCTGACTGAAAGTCAGGGTGAACTTTTCTTATCACTCATCGTCTGTCGTCCATCGTCCTGTGTGAAGGTGGTGTTTGAGCCTCTTTCTCCTAAACCACTGGCCACATTTTAATTAAATTTCATGTAAGCAGTGGTCATATAGGGGCATTTTGATTTTTATCCAAAATAGCTTTCGGCTCATATTGAGCAGAGGTGTGAGGAAAAAATGGCCAAATTTTTTGAAAATCTTCTTCTAATGAACCACCAGTAGCAGAGACTTGATATGTGGTATACAGAGTCCTTTTGAGGTTTAGAATCAAGTTTGTTCAAGAGAAGTTTGTCGGGCATTATTTGCCTTCGTTATGGGAGGGGCAAAAATTTTGGAACGCCTAAAATTTCTAATTTTTATACTGTACCAATGACCCAGACATAGCTGGTGCTAACTCTTAAAATATAGGGCCAAACACAAATTTTGCCCCCCAATCCCCAAAATTTGCATCTAAAACTAAAGAAAACATGTCCTGAAAGGCCCTCCACACTTCGCCCCTACTGCGCATGCGCAGTGTCAAGGACGTTCCGAAATTGGCGCCATTTATCATTCTAAGTTTGGCCCTTCATCAGTTAACATCTGACTGATCTTTGTGCTTTTAAATCTCAGTTTAAATGATGCCAGACACATAAATATTAGTGAAATGGTGATTCTAAGGAGGATAGAGAAGGAGGAGAGGAAAAGAATGTGTGACAGAATATTATCAGGGCTGTAACTTAAAAATTTTTAATGAAATTATGTTAAGTTACCTATTTTCAAGGCAGCAGCCATTTTGTTGTCATTCTGATTGTTTAGTTACACTGTTTTTTCAAGTGTTTTCCTCTCTCCCTGTCCTTTAAGTTCCCCCTTGCTATTCTCCCATGCTTTTGGCATAGTTTCTGTAATTATTATTACTAAAATTTCTTGGGAGTTTTAGCTGAATAACAGAATGAATTCTGTTCTTTCCCCATGTTTACGTCTTCACCTACGGGTGGTTAGGCGTTGTGTTCTGCATCTACCATCTGATGTTCTGCAGTTTCTTCCCTGGAAGTCTCTGTTTTGCATCAGATAGTGTATTTTTGGTAACTGATTTCGGGCCTGGGTGCCTGGAGTCTTATTTTAGTGTTTTTACACTCATTGTTTACATTTACAACAGCCCTCTGTGTGAGGGGGGGATTTCTAAATAATAATATCTTTATGTTATTTTAATCATAACTAGATACATTATTATTGTTCGTAAGTGTTGAATAAATTGTTTAAAATATTTTTAAAATTTTTGTCCACACTTAGGCTTGGGATCCATTGGGGCTCAACGTTACTTTTCAGAAACTTGGGCTGTTCTGAAAAAATATTTTTTCAAAATATTTTGATTTCAATTATTTTTTCTATATTAATGGATCATATTATTATTATGTATTTTGATTGCCAGGGGTTAGTGCGAGTACCAGGACTTGTTTTCTTTTCACATTGAAAGGATATTGATCAATTGTTTTAAGAGGAAGTCTTCCTCTGACTTTATTATCATTCTATATGTGGTCAGTGTACTCGCATTAACTCCTGTTCTGTATCGTATGATTTCGATGACAATATGGGAAGCGTATGTCACGGTATGTTGTTGGGGATTTGGACACTCCGGTCCTTTCCCCGCAGGGTCACTCCACTTTATCAATTTCTATTTCAGACGATCAAGATTAGGGTGATGTATCTGTGATGTCTTCCAACAGTGTGCCTCCGTCGTCACAATTAATGAAGGGCTAGCGGAAAAGTGCTCATGTAATACGCCAATTGCCTAAGAGGACCCTAGTAGGTTCGACGGCCTTTGACGTCCGCTAGCTCGCCCGGTGTAGCGTCCATTCACCGAATGGTTCGGCAGCCGGGTTCGTCCGTTGCGGTCTAGAAGGAATTTTGGGGTGATGCGAGCACTATAAAATTAACTTAATGCACACCCAGTGACGGCGGATCGGAGGGAGAACGGAGGAAGCCTTTTAGTCCGGTTCATAGCTCGTTCCGGTCCATCCGGACGGCAAGCGAGAGAGGCCCCTCTCTCGTTCAACAACATCTGGCCCCAGATGTTGTGGTACAAAATGTGTCGCTAGCGGAGCATACGTCCGTCGCTCGGGACGCTCCGTTGTATAGGCAGTCCGCTGAGACTGCTAAGGCTTCCTCTTCTCGTCAGCGCACACGACCGCACCTTGGCTGCGTGACCGCCGATATATTACCAGCTTCGCCGATCAAGGATTCTTCGGCGACCAGGTCACACCATCCGGCAGCCAGGGATTCGAGACCGATGGACTCCGGACGTTCGCATAGGAAAAGTATGCGGGAGCCATCTGATGCGGAGCTGCCCTCGGCGAAGCAGCGATAGACTGCGCCTCCGCAGGTCTCGACGCCGGACATTCTTGTGCACATAGCACAGCTTATCGCAGCATCCCAGCAGCCGACAGAAACGGTGTCGGATCGAGAATTATCCGACGGCGCTGGGTCGGTAGCCGGGGACACGAGGCCTGCAGACTCCAGACGTTCGCATAGGAAGTGTGCGGGAGTCAACATACACGGAGCTTCCGGCGGCAATGCATCGTAAGTCCGCTACTGCACAGGCCTCGGGAACGGACGTGCTTTCCTTAATAGCACAGTTTATCGCAGCATCCCAGCATCAACTGAATCTGTCGCATATATTTTATCCGACGATGCTGGGTCGGGACGCTCCGCGGAAGCGGGTACGGACGTCCGAAAGTTTCATCCGGTCCGACGGGATACCGAAAGGGATTCGGAGGATTTCAAGCTTTCCCTTTCGGAACAACATATGCTGCGATGCCGGATAAGAAACTGATAGCGTCGGTGGACTTAGAAATTTTTGGTTCGGTTCAGGGACATCGTCCCTCAGTTCCGACATAGTCCAATAATGTCACACAAACTTTCGAATTATTGAACGACGCTATATATATTATTATTTTATGCTTGCTATCCAAGCATTTCTGGTTTCTTGTTCGAAGAGTTATGGAGATGTCTTTCAAAAGTGTGCCTCTGTCGTCATAGTTAATGAAGAGTTAGCGGCAATAAGTGCTCATGGAATATGTCTATCGCTTACGGAGTGACATTCGCTAGCTCACCCGGTGTAGCGTACATTCATCGAATGGTTCGGCTGCCGGGTTCGTCCGTTGCGGTCTACGAAGGAGATTTGGGTGATGCGAGCACTTTAATTACTTTAGTACTCACCCAGTGACGGCAGATTGAGGACAGATCGGAGGAAGCCTGTTAGTCCGGTTCCTGGCTTGTCCAGGTCCGTCCGGGCTGTGAGCGAGAGAGGTTCCTCTCTCGCCCAACAACATAGGGGACCGCATGTTGTGGTTCAGATATTTTACATTCGGAGCATATGTCCGTTGCTCGGGACGCTCCGTTATATTGACAGTCCGAGAGACTGTCTTTAATGCTTCCTCATCCTCACAGCAGGGCACACGACCGCACATTGGCTACGTGACCTCGAGTATCCGATCAGTTTCGGCATTCAGTGATTCCACGGCGAATAGGTCGCGCCATCCGGTAGCCAAGGGACACGAGGCCTATACACTCCGTTCGCTCGCATATTGGAAGTATGCATGGGGTAACGATCACGGAGCTTCCAGCGGCAATGCATCGTAAGACCGCTTCTCCTCAGGCCTCAGTGACGGACGTGCTATCCGAGTTAGCACAGTTATTTCGCAGCATCCCAGCAATTGACAGTTTCTCGGTCGAATCAGGAATTATCCGACGGCGCTGGGTCGGTGCGGTCCGCGGTTGCATCAGCTACGGATGACCGAACGCTTTATAGGGTCCGACAGGATGGCGAAAGGGATTCGAAAGATTTCGAGTTTTCCCTTTAGTAGTATCGGAAGATGCCTTTCATATCTTCTGGCATTATCTTCCTGTGATTATTATTTCGGACTTCATTGCTGCGATCTTGGATAAGAGACTTATAGCGTCATTGGACTCGGTTTTTTCGATCGGTACAGGGACATTGTCCCTGACTTACCGACGCAGTCCAATATTGTCATTACAACATGTGTTTTATTTTTCGACGCTATATATATATATATATATACAAGCCTGCTACTAAGCATGATAGTTTAGTTTCTTGTCCGCGTTGCTCATTTCTGCCATTTTATCATTTTTACAAATAGTTTATTTTGGCAGAGCAGGGCATACTGAGAGTTCATATGCGTCTAGACGGTGTGATTAAAGACTGCATATATTCTTTTTCGCCGTTTATGTCTTTTCCAATTTCAATGTTGGGAACGACATTATGTATAGTAGACTTAACTTAGACGCTTTATTATACGTAATCCGCCTTACTGAGGCGTTATCATTACGTCTTCAAGAAAAGAATTACGGGATATTATTCTCAATGTAATTTCTTTTGAGGGCAGTAGTTTGTTCTCGTATAACTCCGCCCTTCAGTGGCTGATTGGAGTTGGTTAGACGTGACGCAGCCCTAGCTACATCCACACGCGTGGATAGTAAGGTTAAGAACTCTCTCAGAGTCGCTTCGTTCTCGGAGGAGCTTCTCTTCGACGGCAACTTTCCGGCAATCCATGAATTGCTCGATTTATACGTTCTCTTGTCTATCTAGTGTTACAAGAGATTCAGACTGGGGCAAACATTCGGTGGTTGACTCAGAGAGTGCCGCCGCAGTTGCCGGACCCGAGTGTGGCTGTTATGACGGTTGCCAGTCAAACAGATTGGGATATATACTGATCCCTACGGATTCGAAGTGCCAGGGTCTTTGGGTTCCGCAGTCTTTTAGCTATCAGTTTAACTTCCGCGGAATAATGTTTTTTAGGCTTGCTTTATGTCATTGCATGAACATTATTCAGAAACGCATGCCCAAATTCCTGTCCTTTAATTCGACAGTAGTGGCGTATCTCCGGAACCAGGGAGGCACTCTTTCGTTTCCGTTATTCAATTTAATGGAAAGAATCCGTCTGTTGGTTATAGTACACCAAGTTCAGTTTTGGTCCGTCATATTCCGGGTCGTCTGATTGTTTTATCGGACTCCCGTTCTCTTACGGGTCGCTTGTTGCTGTCAGAATGGACTCTCAACAAACAAGTATTCAATCAGATTTGCTATCTATGGGAGCGCCCAATGATGATTTATTTATGACACAGCTGGCTAATCAATTGCAGACGTATGTGTTGGCTTGTCCAGATCTCTGAGCTAATAGTGTTAACGCTCTATTGATCTATAGGACGGAATGATAGGATACGCGTATCCTCCGGCGCTGTTGTTTTAGCAGGTATTGCTAAGATAAACAACCACAATACATTTCTGTTGATAGCATCTCTATCTTCACAGAGATCATGAGTAATTTACTCTCTTGTCTACTGTGGGTCTTAACGTGAAATCTTCCTCTATGTGAGGATCTTTTTTCACTGGGTAAATCGTGTCATCTTTATCACAACCAGCAAGGTCGCAACCTTCATGTATTCCGTTGTGTGGTCCGTATTGCATTGTAAGCACTGTACTGGACGAGCTTTGGACGCGATTTCTTTCTATAGGAGATCCTCTTCTTCGCTATTCTATGCGACTAAAGTGGAGGCTCTTCCGTCGTGGTGTGGGGATCATTATGTTCATATTCTTGATCCCTCCATACTACTCATTGCTATTTTTTAGTATACTTGTTTCACAAGATCTACTGCAGCCTGTTATTATTTAGGTTATAGGTTTATGTTACCCTCATACCTATGCACTCTACGATAGTTTACAATTGAGTCTTTTGTCTCTTTATCTAAGTCAGTTAGTAACTTTTTGATAAATAGACTTAGAATCTTTAGATTAAATTCCTATACGGATTTTAACTTCGGTTCTTATTTAGCTAAGTAATCATTTGAGCCTCTGGAAACAGTAGTTTTCAAATTCTGACCTTTTAGACAGTAATTCTGTTGGTTTCTCTTTTACTGTAGAGTCAGTGAGTTTCATGCACTATCGATGGATGATTTTCACTTTCATAGTTTCGGAATCAATACTTCCGTTACTATTTAGGTTGGATTGTTGCATAAGAGTTAGGCTCCTATTATCCGGAACCTATTATTTTAAGGTCCTTCCGTCTTCGTATGGGCATAGGCCTTTACTCTTTCCGGGTACAGTTTATGTATTTATAAACAGATATCTGTTTATTACAAGGGCGTAAGATTCTTCTGTCTTTGATGTCTAGTAGAAGGACGTTACGCTCCATTTTATTGTTAATGGATTCTATTAACTATCGGTACTGCTTATGGTATATCATTGACTTAGCAGTTGTGCTTAAGATTTCGGCTCATGAAGTAAGAGTTCTTCTACTTCTTGGGCTTACATTAATAGTGTCGCTATTATAGATTTTTGAAGGCCGCTCATTGCGCTCAGCCATCCACATTCATGAATTTTATCTTAGAAATATCGAGTCAATTTCTGGAGGCCTCTTTTGTTAGGTCTATTATCTACTGCTCAGAATGTCATTCACTTAACAGTTGCTACTATAGCTAGGTAGGCTGTCTGTTTCGGCAGTGTCTCCGTTCGGCTGCCCTCTTCGCTCTGGGCTATTTGACCCAGGGCAAGAAAAAGGGGGGGGGGGAGGGTGTTCCCTTGGGTCACCTGTTTTACTATGAAAACAAGGGGATACCTCCTCCGGAGTTAGTAATTCTGAGCTGTTATTGGGATGGTTGTTTAGTGAGAAGTTTAAGTTTTTAAAATTCATTCAAGTCTTAGTTTTTAAAGTATAGCTTTTGAATATTGCATATGTCAACGGACATGATTATGCAATTCTCAGACACTTTTAGGAGTATAAGAGTCTCTATTCTCTAGACTTACTTTATTATTGGCTTACTTTAAAAATTATTAGTATAAGGATTATATTGGATATTAATAGAGTACATGGATGTATGAAACTCAATTTTGGAAGGTGTTGTATCTTTCTAATTTATCATAAATAAGAAAAATACATGTAAGGCCTATTACTTCTTTTCCCTACAGGGGATGACTCTATTTTATTTTATTGAGCGTATTCCATTTTGCTCTATGTCCTTGGCCCTCCAGCCTTTTTACTATTCAGCTATGTCTGGGTCATTGGTACAGTATAAAAATGTTAAAAAATTTATAGTAATTTATATATTTTTTTATACTTACCAATGACCCAGACGGGGATGGCCCTCCCAGGAGTTGGGAACTCTTGCCTCCCCGCTGAGTACATAGCGCTTACCAGGCACTGGTTATTAGAATGATAAATGGCGCCAATTTCGGAACGTCCTTGACACTGCGCATGCGCAGTAGGGGCGAAGTGTGGAGGGCCTTTCAGGACATGTTTTCTTTAGTTTTAGATGCAAATTTTGGGGATTGGGGGGCAAAATTTGTGTTTGGCCCTATATTTTAAGAGTTAGCACCAGCTATGTCTGGGTCATTGGTAAGTATAAAAAATATATAAATTACTATAAATTTTTTAACTTTTCAGAACCGTGAGGTCGATTTGAACCAAATTTGATATGAGATGATAATGGGTCATAAGTAGTTGATTGATGCAAAAAAGTGGTTAAAAAAAATCCCTATCGGTTTGATCACAAGGTACTTTTTTCAGGACTTTGAAAAAGTGCTGAGTCAGCACTTTTTAACACTAGGCAATGGGAAAAAGATTAAAAAATCTTCTTCTCCAGCTCCAGCAGGCAGAATCTTTTGATATTTAGTATGCAACATTGTAGGGTGGATCTGATTCAAGTTTGTTCAAATCGGCCCCTGGGTTCATATTTGGGCTCAGTATAGAAGCCCGAATTCGAACTTAGTGCATTTCAGGCAAATTTCTTTAAAAATCTTCTTCTCCAGATCCAGCAGGCAGAATCTTTTAATATTTGGTATGCAACATTGTGGGGTGGATCTGATTCAAGTTTGTTCAAATCGGCCCCCTGGGTTTATATTTGGGCTCACTATAGAAGCTCGAATTCAAACTTAGTGCATTTCAGGCAAATTTCTTTAAAAAATCTTCTTCTCCAGATCCAGCAGGCAGAATTTTTTGATATTTGATATGCAACATTGTAGGGTGGATCTGATTCAAGTTTGTTCAAATCGGCCCCCCTGGATTATTTGGGCTCACTATAGAAGCCCGAATTCGAACTTAGTGCATTTCAGGCAAATTTCTTAAAAAATCTTCTTCTCCAGATCCAGCAGGCAGAATCTTTTAATATTTGGTATGCAACATTGTGGGGTGGATCTGATTCAAGTTTGGTTCAAATCGTCCCCCTGGGTTTATATTTGGGCTCACTATAGAAGCTCGAATTCAAACTTTGTGCATTTCAGGCAAATTTCTTAAAAAATCTTCTTCTCCAGATCCAGCAGGCGGAATCTTTTGATATTTGATATGCAACATTGTAGGGTGGATCTGATTCAAGTTTGTTCAAATCGGCCCCCTGGATTATTTGGGCTCACTATAGAAGCCCGAATTCAAACTTAGTGCATTTCAGGCAAATATCTTAAAAAATCTTCTTCTCCAGATTCAGCAGGCAGAATCTTTTGATATTTGGTATGCAACATTGTGGGGTAGATCTGATTCAAGTTTGTTCAAATCGACTCCCTAGATTCATATTTGGGCTCACTATAGAAGCTTGAATTCGAACTTAGTGCATTTCAGGCAAATTTCTTTGAAAATCTTCTTCTCAAGATCCAGCAGGCAGAATCTTTTGATATTGGGTATGCACCATGCTTAGGGGGGTGAGATTCAAGTTTGTTCAAGCCAAGTCCCTGGGTTCATATTTGGGCTCACTGTAGTTCAAAATGAGGAATTTTCTTTAAAAATCTTCTTCAGATCCAGCAGTTGGAATGTTTTGATATTTGATATGCAGCATCCTTAGGGGGTGAGATTCAAGTTTGTTCAAGCCATGTCCCTAGGTCCATATTTGGACTCACTGTGGGAGCCTGAATTGTAAGTTCAATATGAGGAATATTCTTTAAAAATCTTTTTTTTTTTAGATCCACTGGTCAGAATCTTTGGATATTTGGTATAAGCTTTTCTTAGGAGGAGCAGATGCAACTTGTTGAAATCAATTCTCTGGGTTGATATTTAGGCTACCATGTCAGGTGAATGCCATCAGGCCCCTTGGGGCCTCTTGTTTACAGTTTTGGTTCAAGTTCGTGGTTAAAAACCCAGACAAACACCACCACCCACCCCCACCCCCATGGTGCCAGTTAGGTATTTTTTTTTTCTCTGCTCAAAATGCATTCTGAAGGATTTAGACTGACCACATGTGGAAAAAAAAATGGACTCCCCTAACACTCACCCACTCTCCAACCCAACCCCCACCATGGGCTATTCATGCAATATTTTTTCTTTGGTACAAAATGCATTTTTAGCCTGACTGTTTATAGTCAGGGCTATAGTCATGACGTTCGTCCGTCCATCTGTCGGTCCATCCATCTGTCTGTAAACAATTGGTTTCTGACTGATAACTCCAGTTTGGAGTGTTTGAGTTCAACAAAAGTTGATATGTGTATTTTCCAGCTAGTAATACAAGCCAGGTTTGAATGTAGGTTCCACAACTCCCTCCCTACCCCCCCCCCCCCCCCCCCCCCCCCCCCCCACACACACACAAACGTGTCACTTAGGCAATTATTCCCAAAATGCATTTTGAAGGATTGGGAGTTATTGCATGCAAAAAAGAAAATTGACTCATATAGCCCAACATTGCTTTATGTACTGCATCTTTCATCCTGTACCTAACACAAGTTGAAGCCAACAGTACAAATTATTTTTCTGAAACATCAGATTTTTTCATTTTTTACTTCTAACCATGGCTTATAAGTCCTTATTGGAACAAGCTCATCAAGTTTGTTCCATTAATAGGTCATGAGGTATGTTTTGAAATAGAGAAATGAAAAAATAAAATTTGAATAGCAAATTTTGTATGTCACGAGTGCAGATATGGCAGATTCGTTAGGTAAACAGTTAACAAAAAATGGCTTCGACTATTTTGTGTCTATAAATTGCCTTTGCTGGGACAGTCGGGTTGCATGCGTGACATCACTCTAGTTATTTGTTTACTATGGCTTTCAACTTGTTGCAACAGTTTTTGGAGTGGGAAAGGTGAAAGATAAAAGCATTGTGTAAAACAAAAAGTTAACCCTCTGCTCACCAATGTCAAAAAATGTCATTGAGCTCTGTCAAACAAAATTTAATTGGTTAAATTCCAAGATACATTGTTGGAAAATTTGTTGCTTAAAATTGGGATATTTTGACATCAGTGTGCAGAGAGGTTAAAAACAATGATTTTTACCCCCAAATTATTGTTCAGAAGAAAATATTTTCTTAAATAATTTTTTTTCCCACCAAGTCAAATCTTATATATGACACCTAAGTAATGTAGCATTATTGAACATGCTTTATTTGAGATAATCAACAGTTGTAAAAGAAAAAAAGAAAGTTGTTCTCTTAAACCTTTACCTAACACAAAAGGCAGACAACACTTGCAAACAAAATTCTTCAATAACTAATTTTTTTTTCAATTTTGCACCACAAACATTACTTATGCCTTCTCATTGGAACAGGCTCAATCATCTCATTCCAACAATGGTTCATAAGCTGTGTTTTCGAGACGAAAAAATTAAAAAAAAAAAACATAGCTTATGACTCCTCATTGGAACAAGCTCAATGTTTTCGAGATAAAAAATGAAAATGAAATGGTGATTTTTTAGCTTAACTTGACAAAGTCAAGATAAGCTATTGCCATCACGCATGTGGAAGTCTGTAAGTCTGTGAGCCTGTTCACATTTTCTTTAGCATAGGCTACACCCCGTAGTTCTTGTCTGATCATCACAGAATTTCATATTCAGGTTCAAGATCATGTCTAGATGAGAATGCCCCCTTTTGGTCGCAATCAGTCGACCGTGATGGCTTCACAAGCCTGAAACCCCAAAACCTTTAGCACAGTCTACAGGTCGCGTATTTATGAACAGATATCATTATAACTTGGTAGAATTACTCCAAATACTGTCTAGATGAGAATGTCCCCTTTTGGTCAGGATCGTTTAGCTGTGAAAGTTATGAGAGCCCAAAACTCAAAAACCGTTAGCACAGTCTACAGGTCGTATTTATGAAGGGATTTCATTGTAACTTGGTAGGATGACTTCATATAAGGTCTAGATGAGAATGTCCCCTTTTGGTCACGATCGGTCAACAGTGTCGGCTGCGCCAGCCTGAAAATCTTTAGCACAGTCTGGATGTTGTATTTATGTAGAGATTTTATTGTAATTTTGTAGAATGACTCTGTATAATGTCTAGAGGAGAACATTCTATTTTGGTAGGGCTCAGTCAACCGTGATGGCCGCAGGGGCATGTTACCTAGTTTCCTTTAGCACAGTCTACAGCTTGCATTTTTGAAGGGATTTCATTTCAAATTTGTCGGATGACTCAGTATAATGTCTAGATGAGAACATCCTATTTTGGCCGTGATCGGTCAACCGTGATTTGTTTAGCACAGCCTGCAGTTCATATTTATGAAGCGATTTCATTGTAACTTGGAAGGGTAACTTGGTACGCTGTCTAGATGAGACTGTTGTATTGTGGTCACAATTGGTGGCCATTACTGCTGCCTGGTCATATGACCTAGATTCCTTTAGCACTGTCAAAAGGTTGTTTTTATGAAGGGATTTCATTGTAACTTGGTAGGATAACTTGGTAAGATATCTGGATGAGACGCTCCTATTTGGTCATGATCGGTCAACCGTGACCGCCATACCGTCACGTGACCTAGATTCCTTTCGCAAAGTCTATGAGGTATATTTATGAAGGGATTTCATTGTAACTTGGTAGGATGACTCATTTTGGAATGATTTTACATTAACTTGATAACTTTGGTTGACATACATTAACTGTGAGGGCCACATTTACCTAGACCTCAGTTCTTTAGTACAGTCTACACCTCAAAGTATTCTTGTTGAAAACATAGCATTTATGGAACAGAAATTAACATATTCTCAAATTATCACAATTCTTGTCTTATTTCATAATCCTTTCATAAACATTGAACATTATCCTTTTCATCAAACACTTCACTTAGTCAAGTTAAGCTAGTGTCATTGACACTTTCATTTTAATAGTGCTGGATAGTTTTGGCCATCAGGTTGGGTAAAGAGTTTATATCAATTGTTTAAAAAATGTCACAGTTAATCAGATTCAAGGTGTCTATATCTTCAGAATGAAAGATGACAGAATATATGCAAGAAAAGTTAGAAAGTAAGTACATGTTGATTTCATATTTTTGGATTGAAAATGATATTATTTGTCAAATTATTGGAATATTCAATTTACATAAAAATTAAATTGTGTATTGTCAATGAACAGTGATAATTTGAATTAAGGTGCTATATATATTTAATGGGAAACTAAAAAATCTAAACAATGTAATAATTTGCCATATTTTTATACTGTACCAATGATCCAGACTTAGCTGGTGCTAACTCTTAAATATTTAGGGCCAAACACAAATTTTACCCCCCAATCCCCAAAATTTGCATCAAAAACCAAAAATTACATGTCCTATATGGTCCTCCATACTTTTACTCCACTGCGCATACGCAGTGTCAAGGAGGTCCCGAAATTGGCGCAATTATCATTCTTTGTTTGGCCCTCACATCAGTTACATCTCACTGATATTTGTGCTTGTAAATCTCAGTTTAAATGATGCCAGACACATAATTATGAGAGAAATGGTGGATCTAAGGAGGAAATAGAAGGATGAGAGGAAGAAACAGTGACAGGAAATGTTCAGGGCTGTAACTTATAATTTTTATTTACGAAATTATTTCATGTTGCCTATTTTCGGGGAATGGCCTTTTTGTTGTCATTCTTGCTATGAATGTACCATTGTTGTTCAGTGTTTCCTCTCTCCCTTTCCTTTATTCCCCCCTAGCTATTCTCCCATGCTTTTGGCATATTTTTTGTAATGTTGATTACTAAAATTTCTTGGGAGTTTTGGCTTGGTAACAGAATAATATTCTGTTTTTTCCCCATGTTTACCTCCTCACCCTTGGGTGTTTAGGCATTTTGGTCTGCATCTAGCATCTGATGTTCTGCAGTTTCTTCTTTGGAAGTCTCTGTTTTGCATCAGATAGTGTTTAAATTGGTAACTGATTTCGGGCCACGTTTATCAGTGCCTGGAGTCATGTTTCTGGTTTTGTACACTTTTTGTTTATGTTGACAACGGTTGCTTCTGATAGTAATTACTTGTCCTCTGCTTCGTTCAGTTCATAGCAAGATACATTAATATTGTCCATAAGTGTTACATTAATTTTTTGAAATGGTTTTAAAATTTTTGTCCACACTTAGGCTTTTTGGGGATCCATTTGGGCTCATTGGGAACTTGGGCTCTTCTGAAAATTTTTTCAAATTTTTTTTTTTTTTTTGAAATTATTTTCTTTTGAAATGTTATAATGGATTATATTATATTATGTATCTTTGTTTCAAGGGTTAGTGCGAGTACTATGACTGTGTATATTTTTTCTTGATGAAAAAATATTGTTCAAATTGTAATGCGAGGAAATCTTCTTCTAATTCTCAGGTTCATTGTGTTTCTTGTAGTCAGTGTATTCGCACTAATTCTTGCTCTGTGTGTGTTGATTGGAATGACAACGTTGGAGACGTTTGTCACGATATTTTGTTAGCGGTGAGGGATCCATTCCGGTCCTCTCTCCGCAGGGTCACTCTACTTTATCAGTCTCTTTTTCAGAAGAACAAGAACAGGGTGATGTTTCCATGATGTCTTCAACAAGTGTGTCTCTGTCGTTGCAATATAAGGGCTAGCGGCTAAGTGCTCAAGGTAATATGACAATTGCCGAAGAGTTCCCTAGTAGGATCGAAAACATTGATCGTCCGCCCGGTGTCGAATGGCTCGGCAGCCGGATTCGTCCGTTGCGGTCCAGGGAAGCAGTTTGGGTGATGCGAGCACTATAAAACATCGAATGCGCACATCCAGCAATGACGGATCCGAGGATAGTACAGAGGAAGCCTGTGAGTCCGGAAGCTAGTTCGTCCAGGTCCACCCGCACCGCGAGCGAGAAAGGCCCCCTCTCTCTTACATCGACATCTGCGCCACGATGTTGTTGTATGTTCGTTCGTTAGTCGGAGCTTACGTCCACTCCTCCTGCTCGGGATGCTCCGTCGCATAGACAGTCCGACGCGGCTGTTATATTGGCTTCCTCATCCTCACATCAACACACACGACCGCACCTTGGCTATGTGACCACAGATTTCCAGGGGACGTTCGCATATTATATAAATGCAGGAATGAACGTCCCTGGTGCTCCTGCTTCGCCGACCAGGGAATACACGTCAACCAGGTCACTCCATCTGCTAGTCAAGGATACGAGGCCTTTCCAGTTGGGACATTCGCATATTATATAAATGCAGGAATGAACGTCCCTGGAGCTTCCAGCGGATAATTACGTAGGACCGCGGCTCCACAGGCCTCATTGAGGAACATGAACAGGGTGATGTTAACGTGATGTCTTCAAAAAGTGTGCTTCCGTCATCACAGTCAAATGAAGAGCTAGCGGTAAAAGTGTTCATGCAGATACGTCAATTGCCTAAGAGGTCCCAAGTAGGATCGATGGCATTGGCGTCCGCTAGCTCGCCCGGTGTAGTGACCATTCATCGAATGGCTCAGCAGCTGGGTTCGTTTGTTGCAGTCCAGGAAGGAGATTTGGGTGATGCGAGCACTATAAAAATACAATGTGCACACCCAGTGACGACGGATACGAGGATGGTATGGTGGAAGCCTGTTAGTCTGGTTCCTAGCTCGTCCAGGTCCATCCGGGCTGCGAGCGAGAGAGGTCCCTCTCTCGTACAACAACATCTGGGCCCAGATGTTGTGGTACAAAACGTTGCTCAGTCGGAGCATACGTCCACCGACGAGACTGCTCTTTGGGCTTCCTCATCCTCACGGCAGCACACATGACCGCACCTTGGCTACCTGACCAGTGATATCCAACCAACATCGCCGACCAGGGATTCTACGCCGACCAGGTCTCGCCATCCGGTAGCCAAGGATACGAGGCCTTCATACTACGGACGTTCGCATATAAGAAGTATGCAGGTGTCAACGTCCAAGGAGCTTCCAGCAGTTAAATCCTGTAAGACCGCAGCTCCACAGGCCCCCGTTACGGACGTGCTATCACAGATAGCACAAATTATCGCAGCATCCCAGCATCCGACAGAAACTCTGTCGGATCAGAAATTATCCGAGGAAGCTGGGTTGGTACGTTTCGCTGCACGTTCAGGCACGGACGACCAAGAATTTTAAGTGGTCCGACAGGATGACGAAAGGGATACGGAGGAGTTGTAATTTTCCCTTTTCGGAACAACATAAATTGCCGTAGAGTGCATTCAGCATTATCATCTGACGTTGTTCCTCCGGACCAAAATGCTGCGTTGCCGGATAAGAGACTGATAGCACTGCCACTGAACACAGAATTCTTTAATCGGTTTAGGGACATCGTCCCTGAGTTTCCGACACAGTCCAGAAATGTCTCACGGACATTTGAACTATTGAATGACGGTATATATAACTTGCTACCAAAACGGGCAGGTCTGGTTTCTTATCGGCAAATGCTCTACATCTGCCTTTCATCAATTCAAGGAATAATTCGAAACGGCAGGAAGAGCATTCCGAGAGTTCCTCTGCGTCTAGACGACCAGGCCAAAGACCTAGTATTGTCTATACCGTCGTCTATGTCAATTCCAACCACGACGTTGGAAACGACAATATCGTCTAACAGGGCTAGCTTAGACGCATTATTGTATGCAGATCACCTTACCAGAGCGTTATTATTACGTCTCGAAGGAAAAGAATTCCAGGATGTACAACCTCCTTAAGAGTTCTTTTAGTGGCAATATGGAGTTGGTTAGACGTGATGTGGCCCTGGCTACATCCACGCGTGTGGATAGTAAGGTGAAAAACTCGCTCAGAGTCGCTCCGGTCTCCGGGGATCTTCTCTTCGATGGCAAGCTTTCCGCAATCTATGATCAGATATCTAAGAAAGCTTCAGACTCTGCTATTCAAATCCGCTTCCAAAAAGTCAGATTCAGCAGAGAAGAGTAGGACAGGCACCTCTGGGGCGAATACGTCCAAGGGAAGTTCCTATAGAGGTTCCTATGTGTCCTCTAGGTCTTACTCTAGAGACTGTCAGAGTAGCGACTCAGGTAGGGGCTGTAATACTGGCCGAGACATCCGGTTAGACCCCCCCTAGGTCGACGGGGCGAGGTGCGGGCCGTGGAGGACATGGTTTCTCCTTCCGCAAGCCTCGCAGGACCAGGAGGTAATGGTATTAACCTCTATCATGTTCCAGTGGGCGGAAGACTGTCAAGTTTCTCAACCAATTGGGAGTAGATTACGGACGTCCCTTAGGTTCGAGGGGTGATTTCGGAAAGACTGAATTGTCCTTCAAAGGAAAACCTCCATTAACTCGAAGTCCAAGATGGACTCAGCTTCCATCAAGTCCGCAGGAAAGAGGCTCACTTCCATCAGAAGTCCAGTCTCTTCTGGAGAAGATCGCGATAGAGATCGTAGAAATCCAGGAATCTCCAGCTTTCTACAACCATCCTTTTCTGGTTCCGAAAACCAGACAGCTCGTTCCATCCACTCATAAATCTGAGCTGGATAAACAAGCTGATCATGGCTCCAAGATTCCATATGGAGACCATCCGATCGGTCAGAGCGAGTATTCGGGTGAACGACTATGCCACTTGTATAGATCTCAAAGATGCGTACTTTCATGGCATGGTACATCAGGCGTTCAGAAAGTATCTTCGCTTCGCCATCATAAGAGTCGTGTATCAGCTCCGAGCAATGTGCTTCGGTCTGGTTCTAGTGCCCTGGGCTTTCACTCGAATAATGAACCCGGTAATGACTCATTTCCGAGCTCATTCGTCTGCGGTAACGTCGGCCTACCTGGACGACATTCTTCAGAGGTATGGCAATGAGTTAATGCTTCAGACCGATGTGCAGAATCTGCTTCTATTGCTTCAACGTCTCGGTTTCATAAGTAAACGAGGAGAAGTCGGATCTGGTGTCGTCCAAGTCATTCACCCACAGGGGGTTGAGCTTTGAGACACAGAACAATCTTGTTTGTCTGCCGTTAACCAGAGCGAAATTAATCAGTTGTTACGCTCACTATTGTCTTCACAGACAAAGTTACAGCGAGAGATTTCATGAGACTGATAGGTTTGTGCAGAGCTGCCGCAGATTTTATTCCAATGGGGCGGCTACGCACTCGTCCTCTCCAAATTTTTCTGACCCAGAATTGGAGGGTGAAGATTCATTCGCTCGATACGGACATCCTCTTGTCAAATCAAGTGAACAAGAGATTCAGACTTGGGCAGATATTCAGTGGTTAACTCAGGGAGTTCCACTGCAATTGCCGGATCCGAGTTTTACAGTTTTGACGGATGCCAGTCAAACAGGTTGGGACGCAACGTTGAGCCCAACGGATTTGAAGTGCCAGGATCTTTGGGATCCGCAGTTCCTAATCAAGCACATAAACATCAAAGAAATGATGTCAATTTGGCTTGCGCTACGTCATTGGATGAACGTTATTCAGAATGCTCACATGCAAATTCGATGGTATTAGCGTATATTCGGAACCAGGGTGGCACTCATTCCATTCTGTTATTCAAGTTAACGGAATGAATCATTCTGTTTGTACTAGAACATCAAGTTCTCCTATCCAGGGCTCGCCTTGAGTAAAATGGTCGGGGCCTAAAAAAAGTGCCCCACATATTGAGGTCGGGGCTGATTTTCCATTTTGTCCATTATTGTTAGTGCTTTTTTGTGGAAAATGTCGGGGCTTGAAAAAAAGCCCCCAGCAAGTGCTCCTCGGGGCTGATCTCGGGGCCTGGGCTGATCAGCCCCGACTCAAGGCAAGCCCTGCCTATCGGTCCGTCATATTCCGGGTCGTCTGAACGTACTAGTGAACTCCCTTTCACGGAGGGGCCTCTTGTTGCCATCAGAATGGACTTTCAACAAACGAGTATTCAATCAGATTTGCTACCAACGAGAGCGGCCAATGGTGGACTTTTTTGCGACGCATCTCAACAATCAGTTGCAGATGTATGTGTCACCATCTTCGGATCCTCGAGCATTTGCAATAGACGCTCTATCGATCTCGTGAGACGGAATGATAGGATATGTGTATCCCCCAGCGCTGTTGATTCAGCAGATATTGCTCAAGTTAAACAGTCTCAATGCAATTCTGTTGGTAGCATCTCCATCTCCACAGAGACCATGGATTAATCTACTCAGGTGTTTGTTGTGGGACATGCCGTGGAAGCTTCCTCCACATTTCGGTCCGTTCTCTTGCTAGATGGATTCAATTAACAATCCGTACTGCTTATGATATATATCTTCAACTCAGCAGTCTGTGCTTAAGATTTCAGCTCATGCAGTAAGAGTTCTTTCTACATCTTGGGCTTACACTAATAGTGTTGCTATTACAAATCTAATGAGGGCTGCATATTGGTCTCAGCCTTCCACTTTCATGAATTTGTATCTTAGAAATATTGAGTCCATTTCTGGAGATATGCATTGTTTAGGTCCGTTATCTGTTGCTCAGAATGTCGTCCTCTAAACAGTTGCAACTATAGTTATGCAGGCTTTCTGTTCCGGCAGTGACTCTGTCCTGCTGCCCTCTTCACTCTGGAGTATTTGATCCAGGGCAAGGGGAAGGGGGGGGGGGGGAGAGGGTGTTCCCTTAGGTCACCTGCTTTATAGTGTAAAGCAAGGGAATACCTCTCCTGGAGTCAGTAATTCCGAGTCAGTACCGGGATGATTTTAAAGTGTAAAGCTAATGTTTACTCATCCATGTAATATTTTTAAAGTGTAGCTTGGTGTGAAGCATTTGTATATGTCACGTGTCATACAGGCGTTAATATACAATCCTCGGACACTTTTAATGAGTATAAAGAGTCTCATTTCTCTGAACTTCCTTTATTTATTGGCTTTCCTTTAAAAATATTAGCATAATGGGTTATACTGGAGGTTAATAGAGATCATTGATGTTATTGTGCTCAATTACAGAATGGTGTTGTGTCTTTCTCATTTTGATGCAAATAAGAAAGATACATGTAAAGCCTATTTCTCCTTTCTCCTCGAGGGGATAATTCTGTTATATGTAGTTGAGCCTTTTGGATTTTCCTTATGTCCTAGGCCCTCCAACCTTTTTACTATTCAACTAAGGCTGGGTCATTGGTATAGTATAAAAATGTTAAAAAATTGATAGTAATTTATATATTTCTTATACTTATCAATGACCCAGACGGGGATGGCCCTCCCATGAGTTGGGAACTCATACATCCCTGCTGAGTACATAATGCTTACCAGGCACTGGTTGTAAGAATGATAATTGCGCCAATTTCGAGACCTCCTTCGAGACCATATAGGTGTAAAAGTATGGAGGACCATATAGGACATGTAATTTTCGGTTTTTGTTTCAAATTTTGGGGATTGGGAGGTAAAATTTGTGTTTGGCCCTAAATATTTAAGAGTTAGCACCTGCTAAGTCTGGGTCATTGGTAAGTATAAAAAATATATAAATTACTATAAATTTTTTAACTTTTTAGTCATCCATCCGTATTTATGAACAAATCTTCATGATTTTGGAAAACAAAAAAATAAAAAATTATTACATTTTTTAGATTTTTGACATCGAAAATAATCTGTCACTTATTTTCAAGGCTAGGTTTTTTGCCCCAGTGATAAAAGTTGGGGGGTCATATTGTTTTACCGTCTGTTCTCATAAGAGATACCTTGTGTGGCTAGTGATCTGCCTAAAGGTACACTGTGTGTCTAATTTATTTGTGTGGATAGCCACACAAGAAAACAAGTCTAAAAAGACTGTGTGGCTTATTTTGTGCTCTCAGAGTATTTCCAGATATTAATCACACAAGTTATGGAAACTATTTTCTAACAAGAGGCACGTTGTGTGGTTATCCGTTAGCATGTAGGTACATTGTGTGTCTACATATGGTAGCCAACCAGTGTTATGGTCAATGTTAATCACACAGTGTTTCATTTGTTGGTCGATTTGTCCATCTGTCCACCCGTCCACACAGGGTACAAGGTTTGTCCACCTAATTCCTCTTATGATTTTCAAGTTAGAACATTTTTATTTTATAAGGTAATTATACATATACCAAAGGCATGCATATTGTCAGTAAATTGATTTTGTTTAATTTTTCACAAAATTACAGGTTTTTGAATTGAGTAAATTTTTGTGAAATTTTGAATATAGGGTATAAGGTTTGTCTGCCTAATTCCTTCCACAGTTTTCAACCTAGAACCTTTTTATTTTACAGGGTATTTATACATATACAAAAGGTGTGCATATTGCCAGGAATTTGATTTTGTTCAGTTTTTACGGGTTGTAATTTTTGTGAAATTTTTTAGATTGGGTACATGTCCATCTGTCTCTTTCCACAATACATATGTGAATTAAAGTACATGGTAGAACTCACGGGGGGAAACATATGTGTCTCACAGACACAGCACATGTACTACTAACAAATCACTGTTTGCTCTTCAACCTCCTATGTTCATGTGCTGTGCGGGGGATGCTTCAGTCTAGTTCATTACTTATATAGGACATTAATTAAATGGAATTGTTTGTGAAGCATTTTTATGCCCCTGCGATGAATAGTCGGGGCATATTGTTTTACACCTGTGCATCTGTCTGCCCACTTTCCGTCCATCTGAACGTCCACATCTAGGGTACGTTGTTTGTCCGGCTAACTCCTCTCAAGTTTTCAAGCTATGACTTTCATTTTTATACTATAAACCAATGGCCCAGACTAGCTGGTGCAAACTCAATGTTAGCAAGGGCCAAACACAAATTTTGAACCCCCCCCAATCCCTAAAATTTGCTTGCAAAACCGAAAATTAAAAGTCCTATCTGGTCCTCCATATTTTTACTCTTCGCGCATGTGCAGCCGTCAGGAAGTGACCGGAATTGGCGCCAACATTATTCTTTGTTTGGCCTTAAAGTCAGCAACAATGAACTGACATCTGTGCTTTAAAATCTCCTTTTTTGAGGATGCCAGACACAAATCAATGCAAGAATTGGTGGACCCAAGGCTGTTATTGGATGATGGAAGTGTTCAACTGTGGTTTTAGACATAACATCAGAGCTGTAACTTTATAATAATTATAAAATTATATTTTTATACAACAACCAATGGCCCAGACTAGCTTGTGCTAACTCAAAAATTAATCCAGGGCCAAACACAAATTTTGCTTCCCCAATCCCCCAAATTTACGTGCAAAACTGAAAAACTCAAGTCCTGTCTGGTCCTCTAGACTTTTTAGATCTGTGCATGCACAGTATCTAGGAAGGTACCGAAATTGGTGCCAACCATCATTCTTTGTTTGGCCCTAAAATCAGTAACATTCAACTGACATCTGTGCTTTTAAATCTCAGTTTTGAGGATGCCAGACACAAATCAATGGTAAAATTGGTGGATCCAAGGACATAAATGGATGATGGAAGTGAACAATGGTGGTTAGGAATGTTCAGGGCTGTAACTTTATAAATTTTTATACTGTACCAATGACCCAGACTTAGCTGGTGCTAACTCTAAAATATTAAGGGCCTAACGCAAATTTTACACCCCAGTCCCCAAAATTTGCATCTTAAACCGATAATTACATGTCCTATATGGTCCTCCAGACTTTTACCCCACTGCGCATGCGCAGTGTCAAGGAGGTCTCGAAATTGCCGCCAAATCTCATTCTTTGTTTGGCCCTCAATTCAGTTACAATTAACTGATATTTGTGCTTGTAAATCTCAGTTTAAATGATGCCAGACGCATAATTATGAGAGAAATGGTGGATATATGATGGAAATAGAAGGTGGAGAGGAAAAAACAGTGGAAACAAATGTTCAGGGCTGTAACTTATAATTATTTTACGAAATTATTCATGTTACCTATTTTCGAGGCATGACCTTGTAGTGGTCATTCTTGCTATGAATGTTCCATTGTTTAATCAGTGTTTCCTCTCTCCCTTTCCTTTATTCCCCCTAGCTATTCTCCCATGCTTTTGGCTTATTTTTTGTAATGTTTATTACTAAAATTTCTTGGGAGTTTTGGCTTAATAACAGAATTATTTTCTGTTTTTTCCCCATGTTTACATCCTTACCCTTGGGTGGTTAGGCATTTTGGTCTGCACCTACCATCTGATGTTCTTCAGTTTCTTCTCTGGAAGCCTCTGTTTTGCATCAGGTAGTGTTTAAATTGGTAACTGATTTCGGGCTATGTTTGTTTCAGTGCCTGGAGTCATGTTTCCGGTTTGTTGACACTTTTGCTTATGTTGAGAACTGTTACTTCTGACAGTGATTACTTGTCTTCTGCTTAATTTAGTTCATAGCAAGATACACTAATATTGTCCATAAGTGTTACATTAATTTTTCAAAATCATTAAAAAAATTTTGTCCACACTTAGGCTTTTTTGGGATCCTTTGGGCTCAAGGTTCCCATTGGGAACTTGGGCTCTTCTGAAAATTTTTTCCAAAATTGTTTTTTTTTTAAATTATTTTCTTTTGAAATGTTATAATGAATTATAATATATATGTATATTTATTTCAAGGGTTAGTGCGAGTAATATGACGGTGTATATTTTTTCTGGTTGGAAAAAATATTCTTCATTCGTAATGCGAGGATATCTTCCTCTAATTCACAAGTTCATTGTGTTTCTTATAGTCAATGTAGTCACATTAATTCTTGCTCTGTGTGTGTTGATTGATATGACATCGTTGGAGACGGGTGTTACGGTATTTTATTAGCGGTGAAGGGTCCATTACGGTCCGCTTTCCGTAGGGTCACTATATACTATCAGTTTCTTTTTCAGAATTCAGAGTGATGTTTCCGTGATGTCTTCAATAAGTGTGTCTCCGTCGTTGCAGTAGTAGGGCTAGCGGGAAGTGCTCAAGGTATGACACCAATTGCTGGGAGTTAGCTAGTTCTATCGAAGGCATTGTAACCCACTAGTCCGCCCGGTGTCGCGTCCATTCACCAGGAAAGAATGGTACAGGGAAGCAGATTGGGTGATGCGAGCATTATAAAACTTCAGATGTGCACACCCAGCAACGACGGATCCGAGGATAGTACGGAGGAAGCCTGTCCGTCTGGTAGCTAGCTCGTCCAGGTCCCCCGGACCGCGAGCGAGAGAGGCCCCCTCTCTCTTGCATCAACATATGTGCCGCGATGTTGTTCGCATATTATATAAATGCAGGACTGAACATCAGTGGTGCTCCTGCTTTGCCGACCAAGGAATACACGTCAACCAGGTCACTCCATCTGCTAGCCAAGGATACGAGACCTTTCCAGTCGGGACGTTTGCATATTATATAAATGCAGGAATGAACGTCCCGGGAGCTTCCAGCGGATATTTCACGTAGGACCACAGCTCCACAAGTCTCATAGGGTAACATGAACTAGGTATTGTAACCGTGAAGTCTTTGTAAGTGTGCTTCCGTTGTCACATTCAAATGAAGAGCTAGCGGTAAAGTGCTCATACAGATACATCAATTGCCTAAGAGGTCCCAAGTAGGATCGACGGCATTGGCAATCGCTAGCTCGCCCGGTGTCGCGACCATTCACCGGATGGCTCAGCACCCGGGTTCGTGCGTTGCGGTCCAGGAAGGAGATTTGGGTGATGCGAGCACTATAAAATACAATGTGCATACCCAGTGACGACGGATATGAGGATGGTATGGAGGAAGCCTATTAGTCTGGTTCCTAGCTCGTCCAGGTCCATCGGGCTGCGAGCGAGAGAGGTTCCTCTCTCGTATTACAACATCTGGGCCCAGATGTTGTGGTACAAAACGTTGCTCAGTCGGAGCATACGTCCACCGTTCGGGACGCTCCGTTATATAGACAGTCCGGAGAGACTGCTCTTTCGGCTTCCTCATCCTCATGGCAGCACTCGCGACCGCACCTTGGCTACGTGACCTGTGATATTCAACCAACATCGCCGACCAGGGATTCTACGGCGACCAGGTCGCGCCATCCGGTAGCCAAGGATACGAGGCCTTCATACTCCGGATGTTCACATATTAGATGTTTGCAAGAGTGAACTTCCAAGGAGCTTCCAGCGGCTAAATCCTATAAGACCGCAGCTCCACAGGCCTCTGTTACGGACATGCTATCGCAGATAGCACAATTATTGCAGCATCCCAGCAACCGACAGTAACTCTGTCGGATCAGGAATTATCCTAGGAAGCTGGGTTGGTACGTTCCACTGCAGGTTCAGACACGGACGACCAAGAATTACAATTGGTCCGACAGGATGGCGAAAGGGATAGGGATGAGTTGTATTTTCCCTTTTTGGAACAACATAATTGCTGTAGAGTGCATCCGGCATTGTCATCTGATGTTGTTCCTCCGGACCGAAATGCTGCGTCACCGGATAAGAGTCCAGATATGTCTCACGGACATTTGATCTGTTGAATGACGCTATATTATTTAACTTGCTACCTAAATGGGCAGGTCAGGTTTCTTATCTGCAATATGTTCTACATCTGCCTTTCATCAATTCAACGAATATTTTGAAACGGCAGGTCTGAGCATTCTGAGAGTTCTCTGCGTCTACACGACCAGGTCAGGACCTAGTATTGTTTTTTACTGTTGTCTATGTCAATTCCAACCACGATGTTGGAAATAACAATATCATCTAGCAGGGTCAGCTTAGATGCATCATCGTACGCAGATCACCTTACTAGAATGTTATCATTACGTCGCAAGGAAAAAGAATTGTAGGATGCACAGTCTCCTTAAGAGTTCTTTCAAGGGCCTCACGTAAAACTCCGTCCTTTAGTGGCAATATGGAGTTGGTTAGACGTGACACGGTCCTGGCTACATCCATGCGTGTAGATAGTAAGGTGAAAAACTCTCTCAGAGTCGCTCTGGTCTCCGGAGAGTTTTCTTCGACGGCAAGCTTTCCGCAGTCTATTATCAGTTAACTAAGAAAGCTTTAGACTCTCTGCTATTAAAATTCGCTTCCATATAGTCGGATTCAGCAGAGAAGAGTAGGACAGGCACTTCTGGGATGAATATGTCCAAGGGAAGTTCCTATAAGGTTCCTATGTGTCCTCTAGGTCTTATTCTAGAGACCGCCAGGGTAGCGACTCATATAGGGGGTGTAATTATGGTCAGACATCCCTAGGTCGACGGGGCGAGGTGCGGACCATGGAGGACATGGCTTCTCCTTCCGCAAGCTTCGCAGGATCAGGAGGTAATGGTTTTAACCTCTATCGTGTACTAGTGAGCGGAAGACGGTCGAGTTTCTCAATTATTTGGGAATAGATTACGGACGTCCCTTGGATTCAAGGGGTGATTTTGAAAGGACTAAATTGTTCCTCAAACAAAATCCTCTGTCAACTCGGAGTCCAAGATGGACTCAGCTTCCACCAAGTCAGTAGGATAGAGGCTCGCTTCCATCAGAACTCTAGTCTCTTCTGGAATGATCGCGATGGAGATCGTAGAAATCCAGGAATTTCCAGGTTTCTACAACCATCCTTTTCTGGTTCCAAAAAACAGACGGCTTGTTCCGTTCACTCATTATTCGGAACTGAATAAACAAACTGATCGTGGCTCCAAGTTTATATATGGAGTCCACCCGATCAGTCAGAGCGAGTATTCGGGTCTACGATTATGCTACATGCATAGATCTCAAGATGCGTACATTCACGCCATGGTACATCAGGCATCAGAAAGTATCTTTGCTTCCTTATCATAGGAGTCGTATATCAGTTCTGAGCAATATACTTCGATCTGAATCTAGCTCCCTGGGCCTTCACTCAAATAACGGACTCGGTAATGACTCATTTCCGAACTTATTTGTCTGTGATAACGTCGTCCTACCTGGACAACATTCATACAGGTACGGCAATGAGTTAACGCTTCAGAAGTATGTGCAGAATCTGCTTCTGTTGCTCCGACGTCTCGGGTTTCTTAAGTAAACGAGGAGAAGTTGGATCTGGTATCATCCAAGTCATTCACCCACCGGGGGATGAGCTTCGTAACGCACAACTTTTTCGTTCGTCTGTCGTTTCCCAGAACGAAATTATTCAGTTGTTGTGCTCACTATTGTCTTCGCTCAGATAAGTCTCAGCAAGAGATCTTATGAGACTGATATGTTTAGGCAGGACTGCCACGATTTTATTCCGATGGGGCAGTTACGCATTGGTCCTCTCCAAATTTCTTTAATTCCGTATTGGAGGGTGAAGATTCTTTCACTCGATACGGACATCGTCTTGTCTAATCATGTGAATAAGAGATTCAGACTTGGGCAAGTTTTCTGGGCTTAACTCAGGTAGTTCCACTGCAACTGCCGGATCCGAGTTTTACAGTCTTGACGGATGCCAGTAAACAGGTTGGGTCATTTTCATTGAGCCCAACGGATTGAAATGCCAGGGTCTTTTGATTCCGTAGTTCCTTATCAAGCACTCAAACATCAAGTATGATGTCATTTTGGCTTGCGCTACGTTATTGGATAACGTAATTCAGTATGTTCATATGCTAATTCTGTCCGACAATTCGACGGTATTAGCGTATTTTCGGTATTATAGAGGCACTCATTCCATCCTGTTATTCATGTTAACGGAATGAATCTTTCGGTTGCTACTAGAACATCAAGTTTTCCTATCAGACCGGGTTGTCCGAACGTATTAGCAGACTCCCTTCATGGAGGGGCCGTTTGTTACTGCCAGAATCGGCTTTCAACAAACAAGTTTTCAATCCGATTGCTACCATGGCGAGCGGCCAATGATCGACTTATTCGCGACGCATCTCAACAATTAGTTGCAGACATATGTGTCATTATGTTTGGATCTTCGAGCGTTTGCAATAAACGCTCTATCGATCTTGTTAGACGGAATAATAAGATATGCATATCTTACAGCGTTGTTGATTCAACAGATTTTGCTCTAGTGTAATTATTTCAATGCTAATTTTGTTGGTAGCTTCTCTAGCTCCACAAGACTGTGGACTATTTACTCAGGCATCTGTTGTGGACATGCCGTGGAAGCTTCCTCCACATTTCGGCCCATTCTATGGTCAGATGGATTGAATGTACAGTCAGTTCTGCTTATGATTATTTCTTTATTCAGCAGTCTGTGTTTTAGTTTAAGCTCATGAAGTAAGAGTTCTTCTACTTCCTGGGCTTAAGCTGTTAATATGGTTATTACAGATTTAATGAGGGCTGCATATTAGTGTTAGCCCTCCATTTTCACGATTTTGTATCTGAGAATATTGAGTCCTTTTCTGCAGATCTACATTGTTTAGGTCCGCTATTTTTTATTCTGAAGGTCGTCTACTAATTAGTGGCAACTATGTGTGTATAGGCTTTCCGTTCCGGCAGTGACTCTGTCCTGCTGCCCTCTTTGCTCTGGAGTATTTGATCCAGGGCAAGGGAAAGGGGGGGTCCCTTAGGTCACCTGCTTTATAGTGTAAAGCAAGGGAATACCTCCCTTGGACTTAGTAATTCTGTGTCGGTTCCGAGATGATTTTAGGTTTAAGCCTATGTTTACTCATCTGTGTAATATTTTTTAAGTGTTGATTGGTGTGAAGCATTCGTATAAATCACGTGATTAATTGAGCGTTAATATACAATCCTCGAACACTTTTAAATGAGTATATAAAGTCTCATTTCTCTAGACTCCCGCATTTGTTGGCTTTCCTTAAAAAATATTAGTATAAAGGGTTATACTAGATGTTTATAGAGATCATTGATGTTATTGTACTCAATTAAAGAATAGTATTGTGTCTTTCTTTTTTGTTACAAATAAGAAAGATACATGTAAGACTATCTCTCCTTTTCTCCTTAAGGGGATAGGTCTGTTATAGGTAATTGAGTCTGTTGGATTTTCCATATGTCCTAGGCCCTCCAACCTTTTTACCTTTTTACTATTCAGCTAAGTCTGGGTCATTGGTACAGTATAAAAGTGTTAAAAAATTTATAGTAATTTATATATTTTTTATACTTACCAATGACCCAGACGGGGATGGCCCTCCCATGAGTTGGGAACTCATTCCTCCCCACTGAGTACATAATGCTTACCAGGCACTGGTTGTAAGAATGACTTTTGGCGGCAATTTCAAGATCTCCTTGACACTGCGCATGCGCAGTGGGGTAAAAGTATGGAGGACCATATAGGACATGTAATTTTCGGTTTTAGATGCAAATTTTGGGGATTGGGGGGTAAAATTTGCGTTTGGCCCTTAATATTTTAGAGTTAGCACCAGCTAAGTCTGGGTCATTGGTAAGTATAAAAAATATATAAATTACTATAAATTTTTTAACTTTTTATAAAAATTATTTCATGTTTCCCATTTGCCTGACGTCATTATTCTTGCTAATGATTTATCCACTGTTTGTTAATGTTAAGTGTTCCTTCCCTATCTTTCCTTGAAGCCCTCCTGTTAAACTCCCAAGCTTTTTGGCGTATTTTTATTGAAATGTTTTATTAAATTTCCTGGGAGTTTAACTTGTATTACAGAATGTTTATTCTGTTTGTCCCCATGGTTACGTCCTCACCCTAGGGGTGTTGGGTCATTTGAGTCATGCATCTTCTATCTGATGTATCATATTTTTATACTGTACCAATGACCCAGACATAGCTGGTGCTAACTCTTAAAATATAAGGCCAAACACAAATTTTGCCCCCCAGTCCCCAAAATTTGCATCTAAAACCAAAGAAAACATGTCCTGAATGGCCCTCCACACTTCACCTCTACTGCGCATGCGCAGTGTCAAGGACGTTCCGAAATTGGCGCCATTAATCATTCTAAGTTTGGCCCTTCATCAGTTAACATCTGACTGATCTTTGTGCTTGTAAATCTCAGTTTTAATGATGCCAGACACATAAATATTAGTGAAATGGTGATTCTAAGGAGGATAGAGAAGGAGGAGAGGAAAAAAGTGTGACAGAATATTATCAGGGCTGTAACTTAAAATTTTTTAATGAAATTATGTTAAGTTACCTATTTTCGAGGCAGCAGCCATTTTGTTGTCATTCTGATTATTTAGTTACACTGATTTTGCAGTGTTTTCCTCTCTCCCTGTCCTTTAAGTCCCCCCTTGCTATTCTCCCATGCTTTTGGCATAGTTTTTGTAATTATTATTACTAAATTTTCTTGGGAGTTTTAGCTGAATAACAGAATGAATTCTGTTCTTTTCTCCATGTTTACGTCTTCACCTACGGGTGGTTAGGCGTTGTGTTCTGCATCTACCATCTGATGTTCTGCAGTTTCTTCCCTGGAAGTCTCTGTTTTGCATCAGTTAGTGTATTTTTGGTAACTGATTCCGGGCCTGGGTGCCTGGAGTCTTATTTTGTGTTTTTACATTCATTGTTTACATTTACAACAGCCCTCTGTGTGAGGGGGGGATTTCTTGAAAATAATATCTTGATGTTATTTTAATCATAACTAGATACATTATTATTGTTCGTAAGTGTTGAATAAATTGTTTAAAATATTTTTAAAATTTTTGTCCACACTTAGGCTTGGGATCCATTGGGGCTCAACGTTACTTTTCAGAAACTTGGGCTGTTCTGAAAAAATATTTTTTCAAAATATTTTGATTTCAGTTATTTTTTCTATATTAATGGATCATATTATTATTATTTATTTTGATTGCCAGGGGTTGGTGCGAGTACCAGGACTTGTTTTCTTTTCACATTGAAAGGATTTTGATCAATTGTAATAAGAGGAAGTCTTCCTCTGACTTTTATAATCATTCTATATGTGGTCAGTCTACTCGCATTAACTCCTGTTCTGTATCGTATGATTTCGATGACAACATGGGAAGCGTATGTCACGGTATGTTAGTGGGGAATTGGACACTCCGGTCCTTTCCCCGCAGGGTCACTCTACTTTATCAATTTCTATTTCAGACGATCAAGATTAGGGTGATGTATCTGTGATGTCTTCCAACAGTGTGCCTCCGTCGTCACAATTAATGAAGGGCTAGCGGAAAAGTGCTCATGTAAATACGCCAACTGCCTAAGAGGACCCTAGTAGGTTCGACGGCCTTTGACCTCCGCTAGCTCGCCCGGTGTAGCGTCCATTCATCGAATGGTTCGGCAGCCGGATTCGTCTGTTGCGGTCTAGAAGGAGTTTTGGGGTGATGCGAGCACTATAAATCAACCAAATGCACACCCAGTGACGGCGGATTAGAGGGAGACCGGAGGAAGCCTTTTAGTCCGGTTCATAGCTCGTTCTGGTCCATCTGGACGGCGAGCGAGAGAGGCCCCTCTCTCGTACAACAACATCTGGCCCCAGATGTTGTGGTACAAAATGTTTCGCATTCAGAGCATACGTCCGTCGCTCGGGACGCTCCGACATATAGTCAGTCCGGAGTAGACTGTCAATAAGGCTTCCTCATTCTCATGGTAGCGCACACGACCGCTCTTGGCTACGTGACCTCGGATATCCAGTCAGCTTCGCCAGTCAGAGAATCATCGGCGACCAGGTCACACCATCCGGTAGCCAGGGACACGAGGCCTGCAGACTCCGGACGTTCGCATATAGGAAGTGTGGGGAGTCAACGTACACGGAGCTTCCGGCGGCAATGCATCGTAAGACCGCTACTGCACAGGCCTCGGGAACGGACGTGCTTCCTAAATAGCACAGTTTATCGCAGCATCCCAGCATCAACTGAATCTGTCGCATATTTTTTATCCGACGATGCTGGGTCGGGACGCTCCGCGGAAGCGGGTACGGACGTCCGAAAATTTCATCCGGTCCGACGGGATACCGGAAGGGATTTGGAGGATTTCGAGCTTTCCCTTTCGGAACAACATATGCTGTTGTGTATGTCATCTGACTTGATCTTCTACAGCTTCTTTCGTCAGACCAGAATGCTGCGATGCCGGATAAGAAACTGATAGTGTCGGTGGACTTAGAAATTTTTGGTTCGGTTTAGGGACATCGTCCCTCAGTTCCGACATAGTCCAATAATGTCACACAACTTTCGAATTATTGAACGACGCTATATATATTATTATTATATGCTTGCTATAACCAAGCATTTCTGGTTTCTTGTTCGCAAAGTTACGGAGATGTCTTTCAAAAGTGTGCCTCTGTCGTCATAGTTAATGAAGAGCTAGCGGCAATTAGTGCTCATGGAATATGTCTATCGCCTAAGAGATCCCTTGTAGGATCGACGAAGTGACATTCGCTAGCTCACCCGGTGTAGCGTGCATTCATCGAATGGTTCGGCTGCCGGGTTCGTCCGTTGCGGTCTAGGAAGGAGATTTGGGTGATGCGAGCACTATAATTACTTTAGTACTCACCCAGTGACGGCAGATTGAGGACAGATCGGAGGAAGCCTGTTAGTCCGGTACCTGGCTTGTCCAGGTCCGTCCAGGCTGTGAGCGAGAGAGGTCCCTCTCTCGTCCAACAACATAGGGGACTGCATGTTGTGGTTCAGATATTTTACATTCGGAGCATATGTCTGTCGGTCGGGACGCTCCGTTATATTGACAGTCCGAGAGACTGTCCTTAATGCTTCCTCATCCTCACAGCAGGGCGCACGACCGCACATTGGCTACGTGACCTCGAGTATCCGATCAGTTTCGTCATTCAGTGACTCCACGGCGAATAGGTCACGCCATCCAGTAGCCAAGGGACACGAGGCCTATATACTCCGTTCGCTCGCATATTGGTAGTATGCACGGGGTAACGATCACGGAGCTTCCAGCGGCAATGCATTGTAGGACCGCTTCTCCTCAGGCCTCAGTGACGGACGTGCTATCCGAGTTAGCACAGTTGTTTCGCAGCATCCCAGCAATCGACAGTTTCTTACTCGAATCAGGAATTATCTGACGGTGCTGGGTCGGTGCGGTCCGCGGTTGCATCAGGTACGGACGACCGAACGCTTTATAGGGTCCGACAGGATGGCGAAAGGGATTCGAAAGATTTCGAGTTTTCCCTTTCGTAGCATCGGAAGCTGCCATTCATATCTTCTGGCATTATCTTCCAGTGATTGTTATTTCGGACTACATTGCTGCGATGTTGGATAAGTGACTTATAGCGTCATTGGACACGGAATTTTGGATCGGTTCAGGGACATTGTCCCTGACTTACCGACGCAGTCCAATAATGTCATTACAACATGTGTTTTATTTTTCGACGCTATATATGCATATAAGCCTGCTACCAAGCATGATAGTTTAGTTTCTTGTCCGCAATGCTCGTTTCTGCCGTTTTATCATTTATACGAATAATTTATTTTGGCAAAGCAGGGCATACCGAGAGTTCATATGCATCTAGACGGCGTGGTTAAAGACTGGAAATATTCTTTTTCGCCGTCTATGTCTTTTCCAACCACAATGTTGGAAACGACAATGATGTCTAGTAGACTTAACTTAGACGCTTTATCATACGTAATCCACCTTACTCAGGCGTTATCATTACGTCTTCAAGAAAAGATTTACGGGATATTATTCTCAATGTGATTTCTTT